>CM077081.1:141154340-142601840 GCA_039513925.1 Platanthera zijinensis
GGACGTCAGAGAGACTTAAGCAAACCACTCCCAACGCACAAACTATTTGAGCTCGACGAATTTTTTGATTTAGTGCAGAAATGAGTTCAGTGAGATACTGAGTCAAACTATCAATTCCTCGTGAGAGTTTAGTGAGCAGTCAATTTTGCCCAAATTTTCATTTGGAGTGTTGAGTGAGCACAACATCATTAAACGCTAAATTCAGTGAGTAAGCTACACTATCTGTGGACTTAGTGTTAGTGAGACACACATCAAACACTTTTGGAAGTGCCCACATTTTTCAGCCAATTTCTCTAGGCTTAGACTGACGTAGCCTGACTCATAGCCTTTTTGTTGTATGGCATTGAGTGAGTAGACTACACTCAAGCCTGTGGACTTAGCCACATTTTTGGATATCTTTTATTTTGGCTGAGACAAACACAATGCTATATGTTATATGGCATTGAGTGAGTAGACTACACTCAATGCTATATGTTATATGCGTTGAGTGAGTAGACTACACTTATTGTTTTTGTACTTAGCCAAATTTCTACTAAATATTATTGAGTCCATACCTCTGGTATTGAGTGAGCTTTCTCCACTCAATTCTGTGGACTTAAGCGATTTTTGGTATGTCTAGCAACCACTTAGTGTGTCCACATGTCCAATCAATATGATATGGACTACCGCACTTAAGATAACAAATGCACATTAAATATAGTTGATGTGTGTGTTATTGACCTGTTTGACTTCTCACAAATTAGGGACATTTAGAATATTGGACCAAACACCCCCCCTTTTACTTCAATCTGGGAAGGAAGGATTTCACATTTATACCGACGCATATTCAAGTGATGGGTGCATTCCTGTTACAGCAAGGAGATGTCTTTGCATATGCATCGAGACAGCTGAAGAAGAAAAGCAAAATTACACCAGTACATGATTTCGAGCTCGAGGCTGTAATATTCGCGTTAAAAACATGGAGGTATTACCTGTATGGGGTTCATTGTGATATCTTCTCAAATCACAAGAACCTAAAATATATTGACATGAAGAAGGATCTAAATCTGCGTCAAGGGATATGGCTTGAGTTCTTATGCGATTATGACTACAAGATACATTATCACCCGGGAAAGGCAAACATTGTGGTAGATGCCTTGAGCAGGAGAGCCGGCACTACTAGACCGAAGCCCCGGGTGATAGATATGATCTCGTACACATGATGGAGGATATGCACATTACCAAAGTTTCCAGAGCTGAGCCTGATGTTTAATAGGAGTACTTGAACTCCTTGGTGATTGAGTGTGACATACGGGAGCGCATCAGGACATATCAAAGGCTGGATAAGGATTTGGAGCCGGTATTCATAGCCATGGAAGGGGGAAAGTTGGAGGACTATTCTTTGCGTGATGACCACTTTTTTTCCATGGTCGTGTCTATAAACCCTCAGGAGGTGGTATCGGGAGGATATACTGAGGCAGGCACACTTTTCTCTGTACTCTGTGTATCCTGGTATCACCAAGATGACAGCGGATCTACAGAGGAGCATGTACTGCCCGTGGATGAAGAGGTAAATCATATATTTTGTGAGCATTGCGAGACATGCTAGATAGTAAAGGCAGAGTGCAAGAGCCTAGGAGGGTTACTACAGTCATTACCAGTGCCAGAGTGGAAGTTTGAGGATATAACTATGGATTTTGTGCATGGATTGCCTTGCTCCCACTCTGGGCATGATTCTATATAGGTCATTATCGATAGACTGGCCAAGATGGCCCGATTTATACCGATCAGGAAGGACATCCCAGTTGTTTTTTGGTGAGGTTGTTTATGGTGCAGTTAGTCAGGTACACGGGTGTCCCCAAGACATTTGTATAGAATCGTGACGGTCTGTTCACTTCGAGGTAGTGGAGAGCGGTGCAGGCGTACTTGGGTTTTCATCTTGCTTTAGCACAGCTTTCCATCTACAGACCGATGGTCAGACCGATCGGACCAACAAGACTATGGAGTATCTGCTGGTCTATATATACTAGATACTGGGAAGCCCTAGGAGTGACTGTTGCCCCTGATTGAATTCTCGTACAACAACAGTCACCAGACGAGCATTGGGATGGCATCATATGAGGCTTTCTACGGCAAGAAATGCCGGACACCATTATCTTTGGTCCAGTATGAGGACCCCAGGGCACTGGTGCCAGACTATATTGAGGATGCGGATGCTTAGATATGGCTATCAGGGATCAGATGTGAGATGCACAAAGTAGGCAAGCCAAGTACTACGATGTGAACAATCATAAAGTTGAGTTTCAGGTGGGGGATAGGGTGTTCTTTAAGATACGTCTAGTGCATGGTGTCTCGGGACGGAGGACAAGATGCTAAGCCCCGATTTATTCGACCATACTTGATCCTAGAGCGGATTGGTCCTTTGGCTTACAGGCGGGGAGCTGCCGCCAGAGTTAGGGACTTGCATGACGTATTTCATGTCTCTTCGCTTTGGATAGCTCTACTTTTGCCAGAGCAGCTTATTACAACTACAGTAGTCCCGATAGCACCTGATAGATCAGTCCGTTTAGAGGCAGTCTAGATTGATTATACATCGACTCGAGTATTTCGGAAGAAAAAGGTTCCTTGGTCAAGATATTGTGGTGCAACCATGGACAGGAGGAGCACACCTGGGAGCCGATGGATCTGATGCGTGAACAGTTCCCGGAGCTTTTATCCTCAGGTACCTTTTATTTATGCTTAAGTTCTTAAAATTCTTATGCATAGAAACCTCGTAGACCTGAACTTGAATTTCAGGGACAAAATTATTTTCATTGTTTATTGGGATTTGCAACATCCAATTTTGTGCTAGGCCACACACACATGTTTTGATTCAAGAGAATTGACTCAGGCTCGAAAAGCACCGAATGAGTTGAGTGAACACGATGTCGCTCGACAATTTTAAATAATAAATACTGGAGAAAACTTTCGATGTTGACTGATCTTAACGCCATTCGATGAAACATCGAGTGAAATCTACATTACTCAACATGGCATTAAGTGGTGTCAACACCACTCAACTCTTTTGACTTAAGATATTATGGAGTGCTGAAGGTGTTGAGTGGTGTCAACACCACTCAATGCGGCGTTGAGTGGTTTCGACACACTCAACATTGTTGAATTAGAATTACTTGAATGCTGACAGCGTTGAGTGGTGTCAACACATCAATGTGACATTGAGTGGCATCGACACCACTCAACGCTTTTGACTTTATATATTCTGAAGTGTTGAAGGTGTTGAGTGGTGTCGACACCACTCAACGCTGCATTGAGTTGCGTCAACGAACTCAACGTTTTGGACTTTGTGTGTTTTGAACCAAGTTCAGTGCAACAACCTATTTAATTAGCTGATCTTTCAAGAATATTTTTCTTTAAACGTTATTGATGGTCTAATAAAATGGTAACACGTGGCGGCATGGAGGAATCATGCTCAATGATGGTCGGCCATGCCCAGCCATCATCTTAAGTCAAAGCCATTAAATTAGTCAGTCTCACCTCCATTCCACCTCACCATCACCTTCAGTGAACTCTAAGGAACATAAATTGATAGCTAGAGCAGAGGATTAGCCGGAGAAATTAGGAAATGATCTAGCTCAATGGAGGAAGGGTCAGCCATGGCGCACCACTACCAATCGCCGTCAAGTTCGTCTAAGGGTCCGTTTCTCTCCCTCTCTGTGCTAGCTGACTAGATCTTTAGGAGAGATATGGCTCAAATGAGCCTGATGCCATGTGAGAGGGAGCATTCTGAGCATTTCTTATTGCTCGGGTTCACTAGAGGAGCCACCTCCGACGACCACGTCATGGGAAACGCTAGCTGCCACCTCAATGGAGGTTTGTGGCGACAATCGCCGGCTGTGGTGGCAGCATAAGACCGGGAAATGCAAGATCAGGGTTTGACCAAGTTGGGGCAATCTGGACCATCGTCTCATTGGGGAAGATGAGCCAATGTCGTCCATTATTTATAATAAAACTAATGGTTTATTTAAATATTCATTTTTCTGTCACTGTTTGAACAGCAACTTGCTTGTAAATCTTAGGCTCTTAGAGGCTTTTTAGAAATGATGCTCAACATAAAAAAGGTAGATCTAGGTCTTACCTTTAAATTCACATCTAAGGTTTAATTTAAAGCATTACAAATCCCTGTAGGTCCATTCTATTAAGACTGGTCCTAGGCTATGACAGATTTTTAAATGAGTGCCAAGCCAAACCATAGGTCCACATGTCATGAAATTTTGGACACGCTTGTGTTTATGATAGACTTAGGTTTGTCCAAAATCAAAATTTTTGGATGTATTTTCTATAGTTTTGTTTATAGAAATATCAATAATAATTAAATGAAATATAGGAAGATTCCCTCACCAAATGTCTCCAAATTTGGGTGGCATGGCCATTGTGTCATTATATGACCATGGGACAAGTTGCAGGTCATTTGGACCTCTGTATGTTGGGGAAATCCAACATGCATGGTGGAGGTAGATTTGTAAATATTGTGCAAAAATTTTAAATTGGAATGTAGCCCATTTGGCCTAATGAAGGTCCATGAGATTTTG
The DNA here is from genome assembly GCA_039513925.1 of Platanthera zijinensis. NCBI lineage: Eukaryota > Viridiplantae > Streptophyta > Magnoliopsida > Asparagales > Orchidaceae > Platanthera > Platanthera zijinensis. The sequence continues at coordinate 141,158,909 of CM077081.1, forward strand.
GACAGAGGCTTATAGAGATTATATTACAACTCCATGGAAAGAGTTAAATTTTGGAAACAAAAATCCATTATTTTTAATTAATGAAAAATAAGCTCATTTGGAAATAAAATGAGATATAGGTATAATGACCTGGTAAAATTCTAAAATTTTGATACATGCTCTATATGAGACTTTTACATCTCTATTAAAGGTTATAAGTCTATTTGAGGTTATTCTTGGTGTATATAGTCGATTTACATTTTTACTCTTTTTGGAAATTAATTTAAAAGTATGGGCAAAATACTATTGAAAATTATGAAAAAATTTATAGCATCCTATTTCTGTAATTAAAAGCCAATATAATTGTTTGAGAATTTTTGGATGATTATATATACTGAAACCCTAATAGTGGCATTTTGGTAATAATGTCCATATGAAATTATGTTAGGTCAAATCACTGACTAAGATCATGAATTTCTGTCCTGAGTATTATTATATAAATTTTGATCACCAATAATTTTCTTGGATGTTTTGGTTGTATATTTTAAGTACTTCATTTGGAAAATGGATTATTTATGATTTAATCATAAATAGAAAATATATGAAATTCAAATTGAAAATCATGATTTTTGATGAACAAACCTTTTTAACTTACATGAACCTCAGATAATTTATTTAGACATAATTGACCACTAGATATAGTAGCTCGTGTACAAAGTGACCTAGGTCACCTAATTAATGAATTAATTTATGGTTCTAAACACTTAGAAAAATGATTAAATTTTGAATGGTTGCATTACGTATATGACACCATGATAAATAGTTAGGGGCCTTTGGCCCAAGGAATTGGAAGTCATTTGATTTGGGCTAGAATTAGGTCATGGGTTGCGCTAAATAAAGTAACACATAACACTAGGACCCACAAGGGATATGATATGTGGTTGGATTGAGAAGCATATTTGGAAGTTAGAACCCTAGTTGTTTCCAAGTGGGTCACTACATAGTAACGAGTGTTATAGTGCAAAGCCAAGGAAAGTAATTAGAATGGAGATCGGCGGAAGACCGTCATTCTCCAAAAATAATTAAGTCATTAGGTTCACTAAAGAGCAATATTGCGAGGTGGGTATTAATAATGGGTAAACACTAGTAAAATTAAATGTCTTTAAGAAAGAGAGCTTTAGGCTTCAACCCATCGTAGTTCCTAGTGCCCCCGAGAGCCTTTCACGGGTATGTCCTGGGCAGTCCAAGGACTAACCATAAGTTGGTATTCCTATTAAGCATTAGACAAGACTAGACTAATACGTTAAGGGAACGATGTGACAATCTCACCCGTATATTGTTGGAGGATACATGACGGGTTTTTGTGACCTGCAAGATAGAGGCTCAGATGTCTGGATACAGGACAGGTATTGTCCTGTGAGATGGAGGCTCGGGTTGGAAATAAATTGCATGTGCATAGAACATATTAGTAACGTGTCATACTATACTGGGCCAATCGTCACACCGATGGCAATTCTGTGACTCAGGTGAGGCGTAAAGATTTGAGGGGCTAGTAGGTTGTTAATACTGCGGTCTGGAGGACAATACCCAAAAACGCACACCCGACCTAAAAGTCGGGTTGATTAGCTAGCGGTTTAGTATGTGGTGACTCTGGCGTGTTCTTCAGAGGTGTACGGAATGTCTAGGCCTGGTAGTGTGTATACCTGCCTAGAAGTGGAAGAAGCCCGCTCCACTGCTGTCGTAGCCAAAACGGTAGTACCTGAGAGTTAAGCTAACTCCAAAAAGTGGGAACTAAAGGTATGTGTGCATAGAGTCGTGTTGTTGAGTTGCACTTGTATGATACATACCCACATAGCATACCATACATACATACTTAGGACCAAACACCATAGATCCTTCTCATTAAAGTAGTATGGGCTCTTTTATATGATAAGTTAAATTTGTGATACCTTAACTTATAAGTTGTATGGGCATTCATATAAGTTAAGGTACTTTTGTGATGTTTGTGTATTAGTAGCTAGCTTACTTTTCTGCTCAGTACATTACTCTACTTACCACACTTATTTTCAATACTATTTTTACTTCTTTACTTGTACTATGTAGAACTGCTAAGTAGAGATATACTTGTATATCATAGAATTAAACATACTATCACTGCTTTCCTTTCTATACCATTGGTTTCCTTCGCTTCGTCTTCCCGCTCGGTACCTTGGAGTCGCGGGGGTGAGGCGAGGACTAAATGGCTTATTCTTTATGACTAACGGTCGGTTGTGACCAAATAATTTAGGAGCTCGAGGAGTTGGAGGACAGTAGGACGAGGTGGCAGGACATTAGGAGCTAGTACCACCTACTACTACTACAGCCTGGCAGCAGGTGATGACGCGTGTACTGATGATAGATTATGTTCCGCTTAGTTAGATTTAATGAGATAGATATTGATTACAATGTAATGGGTATAAGCCTTTTCTCTTCATTCTATTCTCATTGTGGACTATTGAATCTCTCATTTTATTTATATTATGGTGATGTTGTGATGTAAACTTGATATATAATTGCGTATATTTCTTCTCTTCTCGATTGATCGAATATGTTGAATGATCGTACTAGCCAGCAGGATCGACGTCATGCGGTGTTGACTAACCCGAGTGTTAGTATCACCGTAATGCGGCGGATCTGGGCATAAAGACCGGGTTACATCCTGGTAATGGGGGGGGGGGGGGGTCTTACAAGACATCATATGAACCAATTGGATTTATGGAAACAAACTAGATTTAGTATAGTGTTATAATCTATATTAAAGCTAGAATGATGTTAATGGATTACAGACAAGAGGATTGTATTGACAGTTATTCTCAAACTTCTCTAAATAGTTTTCTATACTTGAAGACATAAGGTTATTCCTTGCATATCCTGCTTACAAAGGATTTAAGGTAGACCAGAGGATGTTAAGTTAGCTTTCCTGAAAGTTGACTTAAAAGAGGAGGTCTTCTGAGCAGCCATCTATGTTTTATCATTCTTCTCTCCCTAACCATGATATATAACTTAAGAATTACATTATATGGGTTTAAAAATAAGCCCCAAGGGCATGGCATGATGAAACCTTGTCTAGCTTTCTCATTGAGAACAAATTCTCAAGGGGAATGATGGACATGACATTATTCATAAGTGAAGAAAAGGGTATGATAATCCTCGTCCAAATTTTTGTTTGATGACATAATGTTATGGGTCTACAATTAATGGCCTATGAATAATTTTGCTAAACTTAAGCAAGGAAATTTGAAATGAGGAGTATAGGTGAATTCAAGTATTTCTTGGGCCTCAAATTTAAACAATCTTAGGATGGTCTGTTCATTTCTCAGTCGAAGTTCACTGAGGAGGTAAATCAAAAAAATTTGGTATGGAGAGTGCCTCTGTAATGCCCCTGATTTTCGATGAATTTATAGGATTTTATATCGTCATATTTATGACGTTGCGGCGTTACTTTTAACGTCGAGTTGACGGCCTTCGCCGTTAAGGAATTTTTGCGTCCGTTCTGGTTTGCTTCGCTCAATTATAATTTACCCAAAACTTCATCTGAATATAGATTTGGAAAGCTCTCACCAAGAGCTACGCTATCATGGTAAATTTTTCCCTTTCCTTGAGTTTTCTCGTTTGGATTTTGTCGACCCTAACACCCTTTTCGACCATTTTTTTTAGACTTCACTCCTCCCGTGTTCTTTGCCGCGATCTACAACGTGGAGTGATTCAGAGGATTTTTCTGGTAAAACCAAGGAAAGTGGTGGTTTCCCCTCGTTTCTCCTTGTCTTATTTGATAGTAACAGCTATGTTTTTATGTTCCTTAAAATTTTCTATGCTTATTCTTCCAAATTATAGTTATGATTAACCATCTCAATGATCACATGAGGTTGTAACATTTTGTCACGGTGAACTTATTTTTGTTCGGTTATGTTTGATCATTCTTGAAGTGTCTTATTGATGGCTTTAAACGCCTTAGATTCTGTTATTGAATGGATTAGAGTTATTTAGGATTGTAAATCGTTCTCAAGGGTTGATCAACCATGTCATGTATATAGTAATGTCAAGTAGAATCCGACGAGCCAAATCTCGAGATATATATGTGTTGTGGTTTCTTTTGATTTCTAAAATTGCGGGAGTTATTGGATAAAACCACCTCCGTGTTGTCTGACTCCTTAATTATACCTTGTGGAAGTCTACGGGTTTTTGGGCATCTGCGGTGTATGGTGGAGAGTATGAGACTCCCTCGTAGTTAAGCGAATAAATTATTCGTGAGGTGTGTGTCCATTTGAGTGACCACCTCGCCCGTGTTTTTTGGGTAGAGTCGACCACAGGATCTTAGTAAAGCTAGTAAAATTTCTTCCTTATGTTTTTACTTATTTTTGATTCCTTTTTGCCTTAGAAAAACTGGTGTATTTGTTGGAGTACGTGACGATTCACATAGGTATTTCTTTCTTTTCCTATTCGATGCCTTAATTCAATATTGTTGGTCTTGGGTTGGTACCCCGTTTGACACTTTGTTTTATTTTGCTTACTTCTCTTCTGCCATGTGTTCCTCTTGCTGAGGTGTTCTGTATATGGAATGCCTCAGGTTCGAAGCATTAGCAGATAGTGGAGCCAGTTTTGGAGCCCTTACAAAAGCAGATCGGCTGTGGTTTTTCCCCTCGCCGTAGCGAGGTAGTTGTTTTTATTTCAGTTTCTTTCCTAGTTTCAGACATACTTGGTACGTGGGTTCATGTCTTATGTTTGATTTAGATTACTTGCTCTCTAGGATGATTTCTTGCTAGGACTACATGTTAGATATTTTCAAGCTTATATAAAAAACCTATTATTAGTAAAGCATTCAAGCAATCTCTTTTAAAACTAAGTCACTATTTTCGTTGTTAGCGTAAAGACTTTTCTTATACTTATTATAAATCTAAAGTCTGTTTAACATGAGTTGTTCCTCGGGGACATTTATACTCATGTGGGATGTTAGAGTCAATTAAACAAGTATCTTCCGCAAGCATATAATTTATATTTTAAATCGTGGACTAGATGATCCACTACGCCGAGGGATATGGAACCATCATAACTTAAACTTGATTTCATTAAAATTTATGTTTTCTTTTAAAATTGTAGAGTTTGGAGTCTTTCCTGAACGTCTGCAGTTATCCCCTACACGTCATGGCATCACGGCGCATATTTCCCCTTGCTATGATATAATTAAATTGTTGGAAAAAATGCTGGTTGTGACAGTTGGTATCAGAGGGAGGTTGCTTGACAATTGGTCGGGCAACCTTCCTTTGTTAGTGTTAGTTGTTTAGTGTCATATCATACACCCACCGATGTGTCATCAGTATGTCTTGGCTGAAGCATGTACACTACACTCATAAGCATGACTAGCAGTATACGGGTCATATTATGTAGTATGGGATGCATAATATGTGTTTGTATATGGATCAACCTAGGTGGCAACATGTGAGGGTTATGTAGTATGGGATGCATAACCTCACCAAATGAATACCCATTAACATGTTTTTCTTTTTCATTACATGCAATGTTATGTAGTATGGGATGCATAACATTTCATGTGTACGTCGCTCATAACATGTATTAAGGCCTTTTTAGGATGCATAACACTGCATAAATATCATAACATAACATAAGAACAACATGCCAAGGTAAAGATTTACCTGATGACATATGTACACACATGATTTTAAATAAGAGTAAAGAATCCATGCATTCATATCATAGGCACAAAAGTCAATAGGATGATAGGATATTATCAAGAGTAGGACATATCATCATCATATAATCCCAGAGCAAGTGACAGCTTAAGCAAGTGTCTTTTATGTACGGTCTGAACTAGTTTTGTTTGCCCTAGTCGTAATCTAGGATGTTAATTGAGTTATCCATTTGCTTTTTAGAAATGCTGCCAAAGCATCCTGCAACGAGGTCGACTCCCAAGTCAGAGGGTGAGTCATTAGGCGTGCAAAGTGATGCGATTATCGAGAGTATGCATCATAGAAATGAGGCTCTGCCGAGACACTAAGTTCCGATGCAAACGCAAATTCAGTCATTATTGTCTGCCACTTTAGCACAGAAACCTTCAGTGCAAGATCCTGCCTTGGGTAAAGCTTGTAAGATCCGGCTTCCCAATTTGGGAGCACACCCGAATCTAATGCCAAGAACCATCGCGTTACAGTGACACTAACACACAGGTTAGTCGACTACGCAAGTCGCCGATTCTGCCGGCTAGTACGATCATAAACCTGTTCGGCCAATATTAGAAACATAAGTAAACAAAAGAGTAAAATATCATAGTCCACAGCCACAGTACTAATCAAATATATGTTAAATTAAAAAGATAACAATATGTAGTCCAATAATGAGTAGAATAATAAAAGAGAGTAATAAGGGCTAATGCCCAATACATCAAATCAAATCTCTCACTCTCTCAAATCCAAAAGCAGTGGAATCTAATCAACTAACTCATCCCACCTGAGGACGCGCAGTAGTAGTAGTAGTAGCCGTTGGTAATGGTATCTGCTCCTCAAGTCCTACCTCCTCGACGTGTTGGTCCATCTCCTCGAGCTCCTAAAATGATATGGTCACCGACCATTAGTTAAAAAGACTAATTCGTTTCCTCCGCACCTCACCACGCAACTCATAGGCACCGAGCGGGAGGACGAAGCGGAGGACAATAAGGGGTAGAAAAAAGGGAAGCAGGTGACAAAAGCTAACTAGCAAGTGTATTCTACATCTATCAGTTCTAAGCACAAGGTATAAAGAAGTAAAGTGCGGTACAAGTAAGTAAAAGAAATGAAAGTAAAGCAGTAAAGTAAAGCTACACTACCACTACACAATCATCACAAAGCATACCTTAACTTATAAAAATGCCCATACAAATTTATAAGTTTAGGTTTCCAGGAATTGTAACTTATCATATAAAAGAGCCCATACTAGTTTATATGATAAGGATCCATATTGCGTATGACCTAATGAGTATGAATGATTATACTATGGTTAGGCAACATGCAAGTGCAACACATGCACGCGACTCTGAGATCCCAGACCTTAAGTTCCCACTTTTTTAAAGCTTGCATCACTCTCAGGTACCACCGTTCTGGCTACGGCAGCAGCGGATCGGCCTTCTCCGCTTTCTAGGCGGGTATACACACTACAAGTCCTAGACCTCTCTTGTATGCCTCTATACACGTACCAAGTGCACTCTACAGTCTCTACATACTAATTGCTAGCTGCCTGCAAGACTTTTAGGTCGGGTGCACGTCTTTGGGGATTGTCTGCCTGACCGCAGTATTAAACAACATACTGGCCCTTCTACTCGTACACCTCACCTGAGTCACCGTACTGCCATCGATGAGACGATTGGCCCAGTACCACATGACCTACCACCATTTTCTTTATGCACATGCAATTTTTTAAACTCGAGCCTCTAGCTCGCAGGACTAAACCGTCCGGATTCCTCCAACCCTGCCCGGGTGAGCAAGAAAACAAACCACTTCCTTCCAATTCTGCACGGGTGAGCAAGTAGTCAACAGACTCCAAGTCCCTCCAACCCGACACGAGTGAGAACATATACAGTGTTGGTACCCTAGTTTGGATTTGAGTTAAGTCCTCTCAATCAGTTTCTTGACCCAAGATTTATCTATGGTCAAAGGTAAGGTGTTAGGTTAGATTCCCTCAGTTGTAGAGTTGTGGCTTATCCAGATGAAAATCTGGTTAAGTGTTTTTAGTTCGACTATAGTCTAACGCCGCTCGACTAACATCTATCAGTTGATCGACTATCGTCTATCAGCAGATCGACTATCTCTTCGTTAGTTCCTCTTTGTTAGTTCGACGATCTGTAGTCTCAGCATCGTCGATCGTCGAGCCCTGCTCGACTTCTTTTGTCCAGGTAGAGTTCTTGTAGGTCGACTATCTGTTCTTTTAGCTCGACTTTTTCTGTCTCGACAGATTTCTTGTAGGTCGACTATCTATTCTTGTAGGTCGACTATCTGTTCTTGTAGCTCGACTTTTTCTGTCTCGACAGATTTCTTGTAGGTCGACTATTTGTTCTTGTAGGACGACTATCTATTCTGATAGGTCGACTATCTTTTCTGATAGGTCGACGATCTCCGTGAGTCGTTCGACTATCTTTTGTCTGCACTTAGAGATATTATATTCTTTCTCTTCTGTGATTTATTTCTTATTTATATGGATTATTTTGTTAAAGATTATTTCATTGATTTTATGCATACTTATCAAGGCAATCTTTGCCTCATTCTTTATGTATAAGTCAAGTTCTATCTGACAAAGTCTTTTGTCTTATTAGTTGACAAAATCTTTATGCTTTATCTGTCATGCTGTCCTTTATAGCCGTTAGACACAAAAGTCTTTCTCTGGTCGTAAAGAGTTTGTTTTTTATATGACTTTTTCTAATACCTTTTGGACTTATAGAATGGATAAGCAGCTTCTAAGGAAGCTTTATTTCTTTATAGAATGTACTTTCTGCAGGCTAGTTGTATTGTGCTATTTGCAGCCCAGATTGCAGATCTCAGAAGAAGACAAGTTTTCAAATCAAGAGAAAGATTAAGGCCGTTACAAAGGCTGATATAAAAATAGCTATTGAAAGAAGTTTCTAAGGCTCTCACACATATAATGTAACATAGTGATACAGATATACAACAAGAACAAGAAGACACTGCTCTCAGATACTTTTACATTCAGCTGAGAAGAAAAATTCTCTTCTTCAATCCTGAGATCATCCTGCTTCAGGGAACTTTCATAATCAGTGCTTCAGAAGAAGAAGAAGAAAGAAAAGCTGTTGAAGAAGAACAACCATTCCACATCAAGAGTCTTCTTCAAGCTGCTCCTTCAAGAACTTCAAGACAATAGTTTCTGTCAAGAGTTCTGAAGAGATCCTGCACCCTGAAGCAAAACTTCTTCCTTGATATTCTCTAAGCCAGGGGAGCTTTGATTCCTTCAGAGCTTTCTATAGCTCAGTGCAATCCGCTAGCTTCTCTTATACTGTTTAACAATAGAGAAGACATTCTAACTCTCTCAACCTCCTGTACAAAAGGTTTTTACTCCCTTCAAAAGTGAACCTTGGTGGCAGGGCACCTGAGCAAAAACCTGTGTTGGATTTTGAACTCCTGATCAAAAGCTCAAAGGGTCTACTTGATCTACCTGAACCAGATCAGTTGGTGGCAGGGCACCTGAACAAAAACCTGTAGTGGATTCCTACTAGGGTGGTAAAAGAGTGGATGTACCTATTGAGAGGGAACCATTATAAATTTTCTTGTGTTGTCTGTATTTCTTATTTTAATTACTGCATTGTGGCTGTAAGTAGAATTAAATAGGATTGCTAGTTGTTGTGTTAGGACTAAAGCTTAAACTGTAATTACAGTTAGCTTTCTCTTGTGTACCTCACTTTGTGTTAGGCTCTAGGGTTTCATATATCTATATACTTATTCCGCAAATTTACTCTAAGGGAGGTGAGTAGATTGTCATATTTTTGATTACTCTATTCACCCCCTCTAGAGTTGTATCTATCCTCACTTTCAATTGGTATCAGAGGGAGGTTGACTGACTGTACAGCTAACACCTAAGTCACAAGATCTAAATAGATACAAAGTTTATAGATATTTACTTCATGGCCCAGTACAAGGATTATTCTAGCACCAGACCTCCAGTATGCAACTTAGCTAACTTCAGCTTCTGGAAGGCAAGAATTAGACTGTATATGAATTCTATTGATGAAGATATTTTTTATTCTATTTTGACAGGACCACCAACACCACCTGCTGCAACTACTGCTACAACTTCAACAAATCTGAGTGCAGTGCCACCTCCTGAATACAATGATGCTTACAAGAAAGCAAAGATAGCTGATGCAAAAGCTATGAACACACTAGCTCAGACCATGTATGATGAAACTTTCCAGAAAGTGGCTGATTGCACTTCTGCAAAAGCCATGTGGGACTCAATGAACCAGATTGTAGCTGGTTCAGCTGATGAGAGGAATGATAGAAGGTCCAACCTCATATCCCAATATGAGAATTTCAAGAAGACTGAAGCAGAATTAGTTGAGGCTATGTACACCAGGCTCAGCTCCATCATCAATGAGCTTAAAACCCTTGATAAGGAGATAACATTGACAGAGGTCAATGACAAGATATTGATGTGCTTCCCCAGCACGTGGGATCTTAGGATCTGGCCCATCAAAGAGTCCAGAAGTACAACTAAGATCTCAACTGAAGCTCTCCTTGGCAAGCTAAAATTATTTGAGCAAGTACTGAAGACCAGGGAAGCTGAAGCTGAAGCCAAAACACTTACTCCAATAAGGAAAGAGCAAACTCTTGCTCTAAAGGCTGCTGATGCATCTGAAGGAAGCCAATAAAATTAGGAGCTAATGTCACTCTTTGCCAAAAGGTTTCTCAAAATGGGCAGAAAGGACTTCAGAAAGAAGTCTTCAAGATATGAAGACAAGTCAAGGTATGACAGATCACCTGCTAAAGAAATTACATGTTATGGTTGCAGGAAACTTGGACACATTTTACCTGAGTGTCCAGAGGAAAAGAACAAGGAGAATAGAAAAGACAAAGAATATCAGACGAAGCATTTCAAGTCCTCCTCCTACATAAACAAGAAGGAGACAGGATTTGTGGCTGAAACCAGGAGTGAGACTGATGAGGAATCTTCCTCCTAAAGCTCCAGTGAATATGAGGAAGAGAACAAGGCAAAAGAAATTTGCCTAATGGCAATTGATGCCTGCAGCAATCATTCAGCTGCAGAGAGTTCTGATGAAGAAGAAATGCCTACTGAAGATCAGGTATTGTCTTCTTATGATTTTACTTCTGTTGAATTTAGATTTGAATTTAAATCTCTCTATTTAGATTTAATTAGCTCAGAGAAGGAGATTAAGGAGCTTAGAAATAGGATAGCTGAATAAGAATCCCTATCTAGTGAAAATGCTAGGCTAGAAGCAGAACTCACTAGATCTACTAAAGAAATCAAATTTCTTAAAACTGAACTACCCAAATCTAAAAGATTAGAAGAATCTCTTAATGGTAGAAGTCTTAAGCTGCTCGAGATTACTAGCATGTCAAACACTAGGACGGGTAACAACAAGCTAGGCTTAGGAGCTTCACCAAGTAAACCTCCCATGGTTCTGAAAAACCATCTTTCTACTCCAGTAAACTTTATTTCAGTTGATGGAATAAAGAATACATAGCAAGTAATTCAAGTTAACAAAGCTTTAAATAAGGCTAAGAGAGAAGAGAAAAAAGAAATTTAAAGAAATACAAAAATCGTCAAACTATGCTCGACAATCGAAGGCTCAATGGTCGAACGATACTCGACGATCTGAGCATTGATCGTCGAACACTGATCGACGATCTGAACATGATTTTCAAAATAACAACCTGAACCTTAGAAACACTAAGGTAAATAGAAACACTAGGTTCATTGACCCATCAACTGCATGGAGTATTCCACCTAGGAGATCCTATCCCTTAGGATTTAAACCTCAGTCTGCTTATTCTTTCATTTCAAGTTTTAATTATGTGAAGAATAATGGATCCAAGGTTGTCTTGGTCCACAATGTCTAACTATTAATTTTGCAGGTGAAGACCTATCCAATTACTAAAGACAAATGGTATTTGGATAGTGGCTATTCCAAACATATGACAGGAAACAAAAACAATCTGTCAAGCTTCAAGGCCAAGATTGGACCAAAGGTGATCTTTGGGGATTCCAGCTGTGGTCAAACAGAAGGATATAGTAAGTTTACCATTGGAGCAGTGACATTCAAAAGGGTTGCATATGTAACTGGGCTGAAGAACAACTTAGTCTTAGTACGCCAGTTATGTGATGCAGGTTATCAGGTATCATTCACTAAAACTCTTTGCAATATTTCTTTGAATAGTAATGTAGTGTTAGTAGGCATTAGACATGGTAACATTTACTTGCTCAGGATGCGCAAACAGTTAAGTCTGGGGGTGTTATGAGTCTCGTTTATATTGGGATTTTTACTCATCTGGGTTGGTTTTCGGGCCTTTGCCTTGCACTTTTAGGTACTAAACGTTGATATTTCATTTCTTCTGCGCATAACGCTTAGTGCACCTTTTTGGCCTGTGGGTGTGCAATTGTGCATTCGTTTACTGGGGAATGCACATGGTGCTCCCCATGGCTCTTTCCATTTTTTTGTTATTTTTCCGTGCTGCTGGAGGGTCCTCCTATGCTGTGTTTTTGTTGCTTGCAGGTGGTCAGTTTTCCTCATTTAAAAATTTTGATTTGTGAAAAACGCGCGGTCGTGCATTTTCTTAGCGCACGGTTACTTCTGATCGTGTATGTTCTTCAAGTTATTCTGGAGGTTTAACCGGCCCGTATGATTCCTTCACGCACGATTGTTTCGGAACCGTGCCCGAAGGAAACACACGGTTTTCTAGTAGCTTTTATTTTAGGCCGTTCTGTGGTTAATCGTGTGTTTTCCTTCATGCACGGGCAGAAGCGCCCGAGCACGAGTTAAACGCATAATTACACCTATTTGCCTGCGATTTGTGCTTTCTGTCATTACCCATGCGATTTCCTTAGCGCACGGGAGGAATTGCCCGGGCTTGAGTAAAACGCACGGGTCAATGCTTCTTCTTCTTATGAAATATTCTGAAAGTTAATATCGCACGGTTTCCGCAAGGTCGTGCGCCAAACCGTGCGTGACCATTATTTTTTACTTTTACTATTTAGGATGCAGATTTCTTCTTGTATGGGAGCCAACTGCGTTTCCCTAGCTATTTCCGCCCCTTTGAGTGGGAAATCGCCCCTCCAGCCGTCACTCTCTCTCCTCCGTAAAAGCTCCTCCGGCCATTGTTCTCCTCCAAAGAGCTTGCAAAAGCGTCATCTCCAACCACCATCGCCATCTATGACCTACAAGCCACCATTAAATCTCCTTGTTGCTGAACTTGCGAATTTCTTTGTTCAGATCCAACTTAGTGACTTGATGCGCTGACGACAAGTGTACCGGTCGCTGTCAAGTAATAATGTAGGAATAGCTTCCCCGAATATCGATCTCGAGGGAATGCAGGAAGGGTATGTGCTTGCAATGTGCAAGGATTGACACTAAGAGTGTGAACGATAGGGGGGTGGTTTGGTTTGGTTTCCTAATTCTACTCAATAGAAATAAAACTAGTGCAGCTCGCTAGCACCACTTCGCTTATGAGCTAGTGAGTGTAGGACACTATGTCGTGCTTTAGTATGCGGATGGACGGAGAGCAAATGTGAGAGTGAGGGTTGTAAACACCTCTTCAAGACCAACTCGAGCCCTTGCTTGATAGGGATCTAGTGCGCTAAAGATGGAATGGGAGCGGTGGCGAGTGCATCAAAACTACAACAAAAATGTAACTAACTAAACATCCTTCATTCATAGACAAATGAAAATAAGTTAAAGTCTATCACAAGCTTAAAGTTACATTCCACAAGAGAAAAGGTAGAGAAAACTACAAGAGAGAAGGAGTAGTCGTAGTTCTTTGCTGGAGTGGTGGGTCGTCAATCAACTTAACGACACGGACCGTGGTCTCTACCAGAGGCAGGTGGGATGTCAATCCAATTGTTATACTCCGTCTTCTTCCCGTTCTATGGATCTTATCTTCCTCTCATCCAGAGAAATGTCGCCAAGAGTTCATGTTACTTGTTGCTGATGGCCGAGAGCACTCCAAAGGTTGATGGTGGTTCGGATGGCAGGAGGAAGATTCCCAGAGGAGGTAGATGAGTGGAGGAGCAGTCGAGAAGTAGATCGGCACTTCCCGCGCACTACCTGATCGGAGAAATGACCAGTATTGACCTAAATCGCGGAGCAAACCCTTAAATATGGAGGCAGAATAAGCAGAGCGCATGATTACTGGCGCACCACAAGTGGTCATGCGCACTGTCGGTCGAGGATCGTCCGCAATTTCCAATTAAACATTCAACTTGGACAAAAATAATAGCAAATATGTGCACGATTAGTGGCAAACGACCGGTGGTAGTGCCCATTGAATCAACTAATCGTGCAATTGGCTAAGATAGAATTGCAGGAAGCAAGAGGTAAAAGCGCACGAGCAATGGCGCACGACTAGTGGTCGTGCGCGTAATGGCAAGTGCTCTTGCGATTACCCGGGCAGAACAAGGATTAAGAAGAGGACAGAGCGCATGATCACCAGCACACGACCAATGGTCATGCACAATATGTCCAGTGATCGTGCGATCGTCAAGACAGAACTGGGGAAAAGGAGAATGTAATGCGCACGATCAGTGGCACATGACAAGTGGTTGTGCGTAGTGAGTCCAGTGATCGTGCGTAGTGTTCCTATATCGTCGGGGTCTCCCGAGCGGTTCTGGAGCACGCACATGAACCATGTACCAGCAGAAGAGGTAGAAAGGGCACTAAAAGTGCACACCACATTCTCAAGATACAGAGAGACAACAAGTAAAACAACAAAAACACAGAACAACGAAAGCACATAGAAAACGGGTCTAAAGTGCACTTTATCATGAAATAGGCAAATAAGCAAATATAAGCGATTATAGCTCTCAAGTGAAGTGCTAAGACGATAAAACTGGCCCAGATGAGTCAAAAAATCAGTGTAATATTTGGACTCATGACACCCTCAGACATACCCTTTTGTGCGTCCCACACAAATCATTACTCTGTGGACTGTAAAAGAGCTAACTGTCTTAGAAACTTCAAAATAAAGTAGGATGAGAAGTCAAATACATCATGCCCATAAAAAATAGAATGGAAAAACTTTTGAAATATACTACAGAGCTTAAATTATTTGATAGAGGTAAATAAATATTACGTCTACTTAAAATAAGAATTTTGGAGAATCATTTGGTCATGTGTATGAAGAAAGTAGACTGGACACTAAGGTGAGCATTGCCCACAACTGGGGCTCGTGATCACCTCCAAAGAAATCAATCAATGTCAGGAACCATAAGCTTGCCCTTTCACACTCTCTCTACGATGTTAAGTAGACTCAAATGTGAATCAATAGGACTTATAGGTTTGAATGGGGCTAATGCTATGGTGTGGTAGTCAATGATAAACATAGAGGCTACACGCAACCAAAGCGAGCGTACAAGAGCTAATCTGATACAGCCACAAAGAAATGCATGTGTGAAACACCCCGAGACTTGGTTTGAAAACTGGGTGTGCACACAGCCTATCCCAACCAAAAAACTAACACACAAGATGGGGATTGCAATTCTCTTTGTAATACTTTTAGATTTTCTTTTTTTTTCTTTTTTTATACATCTTTTTATTTTTATCATTTTTCTTCTTTTTCATTCAGCAATCCCCAAATCTAATAATTAACAATTCTTTAATTAATCTCCACATCACATGAATCCCAAATATCACAACATATGAATTTTTTGAAATTGATCAAGCTCAAGGTTTTGGTTGCGACAAAAGGGTTGTCTTTTAGGCTTTGGTGAATATAGGCGGAGCTGAAACAAAAGGAGGGTAGGTGCAAATTTGGCTTGCAAGGGTCAGCTGTTAGGACTAGGTACAAAAAGGCTCAAACAAGCAAAAATGATGGCCTACCTCACGCTCACACTCGACTAACCAGGCACCAATGCTTCGAGAGTAGCTTCGGGCAAGTTCTCAGTCGCCGAAAAAGATGATCCTTCCCCCCTACTCGAGAAATATGAGTCTAGTGATGGCTACACTCATCCCTACAGTACCGTTCAATTACTCAGGATTCTATAATTTTAAGTAGCACAAACAGAATTAACTTGTGCATAATAAATTTAAGTCTACGAGCTTGAAAAAAAAGTAATCCTATACTATTTCTACGCAAATCATGAGTACTCGATTAGGAGCACTGCATGAGTTTCGAACTATTATATCAAAAAATCCTACGCCAGCACCACTTTATAGAGTTTAGCCAAAAGTAATACATTTGACTTGAGTCGCGTGCGTGGTTAAGTGCGCACTCATGTGGGTGATTCAGTGTGTGCAGTAGTGATCATGAAATAAATAAATGCAGACTAGTATGCAATAAGCTGTGATGTAGTGATCACAGGCAACTCCACCCCAAACTAGAATGCGACCATATGTAAAAGTAAACATGCACATAAAACATAAAGGGCTAGGGTAAGAAGTACCTGTACTAAAAAATGAGCATACTGGGCGTGCGACGAGATATCCAAAGGCGTCCAAGTTGCCGCGCCTCAAAAATTTCCTGCAAGCCACTTTTGTTTACCCTCCTTAAGGTGGACCAAATACCTGTATTAGAAGATTATATAGTTTAAATCCTAATCAACTAAAGAAACATAAAATATTCAGCATGTCCACACATAGGCATCAGCATAATTCATTCACCACACAATCACCTATACGCTGATTTATGAAATAACTCCTCAGAGGAGTGAGATAGTCCAAGATTTGAAGCTTTTGGGGTAAGGTTGGTTTTACCCAACCTACCCCAAGCCCCAAGCTTCTCTCCCTTGAGAGTAACAGAGTGAGCAGATCGCATTAAACGTTTTCTTTTCTTCTTCTCCACAGTGGGAGAACGCCACCTAGCATAATCAACTAGCGCACCCGCCAAAGTTTTAGGTTTCATAGACTCCGACGCCATAGCAGTAATCGGATCTGCCAATGAAACTTTACGATTAAATTGTTTGTTAACAAATTTATCATGAGGAGAGTCATCCCCTCCTACAAATAGATTCTCAAGACTCCGATCAACAGTCTTCTCACGAGCCAAAGATTCCTTCTTCTCTTCCTCATCGCTTCTCTCTTCTTCACCATTACTTCCTTTCTCCTTTTTCTTCCTTTGTTCCTGTTTATAGTGTCCATTCACCGTACTAAATAATTCATTAGTGATAAAATCAGGAGGAGGATCCAGAGGGTTAGTCACAGACTCAGGAAAGCACGGTGGTTCCACCATAATTGGTAAAACCACCCAACCATTGAAAAAATCCAAGATTGTGTTGCTATCCTTCAAAAATGGGACTCCCAAGATTGGAATGGAGGATTTTTCAATATGCCCCAATATTTGGATGTCTGCAACGACTTTAGTTCCATCCATTGTAACCTCAACCTCCTTTACCTCTCCTTCAGTTTCCACAAGAGCTCCATTAGCTAAAACCAACAAGGTACTATCATCCGGATTCAGTTTTAAATCGAACTTCTCAACATCTTGTAAATCAAGAACATTTCTTGAAGATCCGGAATCGCAAAGTGCGGTGGTCTCAATGTTGTTGACCGTGCAGGCGATCACAAGTTCACCACACACCCCCTTGTCCTTTTCAGCAATACTTCTCCGCTGATCAACGGGGTTATTCTCCATGTTACATGGAAGAGTCCCTTGGGGACGCTCAGCAAGCACCTGGGCAAGTTGTCCAAGTTGCACCTCCAGATTCCGCATTGATGTGGTCTGGCTGGCCTTGTTCGAGTGAGCGACCTCAAATTTAGCTTGATCCACTGCCATACCGACACTAGAAACTTCATGCCCAAGGATTATTCCTTTCTCCACCATGAAATGGCATTTCTTCCAATTCAGCACCAGATTAGTATCTTCACAACGTTTGAGAACCGTTTCTAGGTTCGCCAAACACGCATCAAAATCTGCACCAAAAATAGTAAAATCATCCATAAAAACTTCTAAAAATTTTCCAACCATGTCATGGAAAATAGCAAGCATGCTTCGTTGAAAAGTCGCTGGAGCATTGCACAGTCCGAAAGGCATCCTTTTGAATGTAAATGTTCCAGCAGGGCATGTGAATGTTGTTTTCACTTGATCCTCATGGTCTACAAGAATTTGGTTGTACCCTGAGTATCCGTCTAAGAAGCAATAATATTTCTCCCCGGCCAGCCTTTCCAACATTTTATCAATGAATGGAAGTGGGAAATGGTCTTTGCGCGTAGCCTCGTTGAGCTTCCGGTAATCAATAAACACTCTCCATCCAGTGATCGTCCACGTATGAAGCAGTTCGCTGTGCTCATTCTACACCACTGTGATTCCCCCTTTTTTAGGAACTACATGAATAGGGCTTACCCATTTGCTATCGCTGATGGGGTAGATGATTCCAACATCCAAAAGCTTGATTACTTCCTTCATCACTACCTCTTGCATCTTTGGGTTTAATCGTCGCTGCGGTTGCGCAGAAGGCTTGACGTTGTCATCCAACAGGATTTTATGCCTGAATACAGTTGGGTTGATCCCCTTTAGATCTTGTATGTTCCATCCGAAAGCCCTTTTATGTAGCCATAATACACCATATGGATTCTCCTCCTCCTTCGGAGAAAGCAACTCTAAAATTATTACAAGGTATGTCTGTTTTTCCCCCAAAAAACACATACTTTTATGCTGGTGGAAGAAGTTTAAAAGTAATATTAGGTTGAGCTTGATGATGTTCCGCAGATTTGCATTCTGGAATTTTTTTGGGGTTATGTTCACTCTGATTGATTTCTATTCCGTCAACATCCTACTAAAACTCCTCAACTTTGTCCATAGATATTAAAGGGATGGGCTCGTGGATAGAGCTGCAATTTAATTCTATGTCTTGCTTCTCCTCATATAATTCCTTCCTCACGGCCTTATACATATCAAATGTGGTTCTTGACCCTCCGACACGCAATGTTAACATACCCTTTTCTGCATCAATGATCGCACGTGCCGTGGCTAGGAATGTCCTTCTCAATATAAGAGGTGCAACTGAATCCGGAGAGATGTGCATAATAACGAAGTCAATTGGGAAAAATAATTTGTCAACAGCAACGGTGAGATCCTCAACAATCCCCAGGGGTTTCGTCCTTGACCAGTCAACCAACTGAATTGTAATGTTCGAGGACTTCGAAATTCCCATTCCTAGCTTTAAGAAGAGATGGACAAGCATCAAATTGATAGAGGCCCAATAATTACATAATGTTTGATGACATCCTGAATTCCCTATCGTGCAAGGAATCGTGTACGTCCCTGGATCCTTTAACTTCGTGGGCCAATGTTCCAAGGAAAAGACAACTCCAGCTCCCACAGTTGAAAGTGTGTTAGCACTCTCCAACCATTTTGTCTGTGCTAGGTTATCCTTTAGATATCTTCTATACTGTGGAATTTGGACCAGGATGTCAACAAGCGGGATGTTCAAATGCACCCCTTTCTTCATTTCTTGAAATTTCACGAATTGTTTTTCCTTCTTTTCCTTTAATTGCTGAGGAAAAGGAGGGTGAATTTTTGCTGCAACTTGTACTACGTCCTCTGAAGGTTGACTTTTATTGCGCTCATCGTCATTCGGCTGTACTTCGGGTTCTTCATAATGTTCTACCGATGATCCCAACTGAGGCACACAAACTGCGGTGGACCTTCCACTCCTTAGCTGCATGGCATTAATAGATTCACTGGGTTGCTGAAAAATTGCGGTGATGGTGGCAATAATGCTGGTCACCAACGCTTAAAATTTCTGAAATGCATTGCTCTGGGCTTCCAGAAATTTCAGAATTCATTCAGTGAAATTGCATAGTTTCTCCTCAAAAAGTTCCTGAGAGGGTTCTTCTTTCCAACAATTCTCAGTTCTGATCAAATTGACTTCCTGAATTTTCTCCACTAATGTGCACCACATTCCACTGGTCCGCGATATTCTAACGATTATCTCCCAAGCTTCAGCACAGCTCCTACTAAACCGGGATCTTCTAGCCGCTAAATCAAAGTAGTGTCTATACTGAGTCAAAACCCTAAAATAGAACATTTGGAGTTATGCTGCTTCAGACGGACCTTTCTCAAAGCAGAATTTCTGCAAACCTTGATATCTCTCCTAATCTTCTACCAGCTGTTCACCGTCCCATTGCAAAATAGAAGTAGCTCATTGTGCAACAACCACAGTCGCTCGCGGGGATAGAATTTCTTTAAAAACCCATCTTCAACTCGGCTCCAGGACTCTAGCGGTTCAGTTAGGAGTTCGCCATACCATATTCTTGCCTTTCCAAAAAATAAAAATGTGAACAATCTTATCTTGACCCAATCCAATTTCTCCTTTTCGTAATTGAGTGTGTTGCAGACCTCACGAAAATATTTCAGATGATCAAGAGCGTCATCTTCTGAGACACCCCCGAAGGATCTTCCCCAGCAACGGCGCCAAAAACTTGATGCGCTGACGACAAGTGTACTGGTCGTTGTCAAGTAATAATGTGGGATAGCTTCCCCGAATATCGATCTAGAGGGAATGTGGGAAGGCTATGTGCTGGCGATGTTCGAGTGAGCAACCTCACCAAACTTTTCCATCATTTCCTCCAAATTACTCTTCTTAGGAGTCTGAGGTGTCTGGTTATAACCGGGATGTGGCGGCCTCGGTTGGCTTCCAGAGGCCGAAGCATCGAAGTGATGCTCCCCTGGTCGCCATCGTTGGCCACCTCCATTTTTGTTCCACGAGAAGTTTGGGTGATTCCTCACCCCTGGGTTATGAGCATTTCGGTACGGTATGCCAATATTTTATTTAGAGATAAAATTCACTGATTCATTCACATTTAAATTGCACAGCTCACCCGCTAGTTCTTCTCCCGGGCATTCTTAAGTTTGATGGCCATCCCCGCCACATCCTTGGCAAAAGATCAACATGATAGGGGTTGTAGTGGACACAGCCGATCCAAGAGCAAAAATTCCCCGAGTATTTTTTTGAGCCGTTCTCCCCACAGTCCAGTAAATGCTATATGAGGCAGTATCTTGCAATAGCCTCAGTGCTTCAACCAGTGTGAGATTCATCAACGACCCTCCAGTAGCAGCGTTGATCATAGCCCTATAATTGGGCTCAATGGCGAAGTATAATTGGCCCACCAAGTTCCAAGGCTAGAACTCAAGATTTGGGCACTTTCTAAGCAACTCATTGAAGCGTTCTCACGCCTCCGCCAAGCTCTCTTAATCAAATTGGCGAAGAGTTGCCAATCTCCCGACGCAGGTTCACTATCGTATCCACGAGATTGAATTTTTCTAGGAACCTCATAGTTAGAGTGTCCCAAGTAGTGGCTATTCCTGGATGTAAGCTATGCAGCCACGCTTTTGCTTTATCACGTAGTGAGAATGGAAAGAGCTTCATTTTCACCATATCGTTGAGTATTCCGCCGTAACGGAAGGTCCCGCATATCTCAGAAAATTCTGAGAGATGCATATGTGGGTCCTCGCTCGGCAACCCAGAGAATTGATCGTTACTGCGTATCATATTAACTATAGCTGGCTTGATTTCGAACTGAGGGTTTGGAATGACAGGCCGGAAAGCTTTGTACGCACTCCCAACAGTGGGAGTGGTGTAATCTCTCATTATATGAGGCCTCGGCCTATTGACCTCGTTTTCATCAACATGATGCACTCCAGCAGCAGCTCCATTTTCCCGCGGACCAGCCCGACGCATCGGATGTCCCTGCCGACTCCCCATATTCTCATCAGCATCCGCCCCTAAGACGGGCTCCACACCTCCTCCATGACCTCCAATCTGCATTAGATTATGATCCATCCCAACCCGAGCAGCAACAGCACGATTTCGTGCTCGGGCGGTCCTCTCAATTTCTGGATTGTGAGCAAGCAAATCTTCAGGTCTTATGTTGGGTATTGCATCCACAATAGACCTGATTATAAGAAGAGCCTGAACTAGCTAAGTTGAATTGACTATGTATTTGACAATTCTATCAAGTTGTGCTTGTAGCCATTCCATGCTAAGTACACACCAATGTAAGAGTGCAGTGGGTCAATATACACGGGTCTGCGCAACGTAATCCCTCGTTGTGTAGATCAGTGTGTTGATCCACGTGTGCTCTCTCTATTGGAGTGTACTTATTTTCATGTACAGGGTCAAGGTAGATCAAGAGAAGAAGAAGGAGCAAGGATGGGTCAAAGACCAAGCTATTAAAAGAAGGAAGGAGGAAAATCCTTCCAATTAAGAATCGACGGGAATCGTTAGTTATTCCCGCCGACTTCGACGGGAGTCGTTAGTGATTCCCGCCGACTTCGACGGGAGTCGTTAGTGATTCCCGCCGACTTCGACGGGAATCACTAAGTGTCTCCCGCCGACTACTTCCAGCTGGCAAAAGTCAGAAATTCTGCCAAGGCAGAATTGACGGGAGTCGGGAGTGATTCCCACCGACATCGATGGGAATCACCAACGACTCCCGCCGATTTTGCCTTAGGCATGTTTCGCCGCTCGCTGGACCGGTCCAGGACGCCGTGCCTAGTTGACCAGATCTTGGGATTTCCGAGGTGGGCCCCACAACGGTCTTCTAGGGTGTACCTTTGGGTATAAATACACACTTATTCCCGTTGTCTACAGTACACACCAACCCACCGGAATACGAAAAAAATCGGCTGTGACCTAGCGCATCGCGATCTCCGCCCACACGCACGTCGCCGATCGGAAGTTGTCGCCGTCGTTGATCTCAGCTTGTTTCTAATCGCTCGACGATAGTACCAAGGCAAGCACCCGGTCTCACATGTCTCTCTCGAGATCTCTTGTCTTCTGATTCATTGAACGAGACTTGTTCTCCTTTCCGAATCAGTTGAGACGTTTGATCCGACTGAGATCGTTTGAAGAACAAGCTTGCTTCGTCAAGAAGTTTGGATTTGCAAAGCATCTCCGCCGCACTTTCTTGCCGCCGCGGATCTTGACAAGATCCATTCTAAGTGAGAATTCCGGTTGTGGACTCTTCGTACTTTTCGTGCAAGCTTCAACGAACGAAAAAGGACATCAGAATCTCTATAAAGCATTGTTTGTATTTTTATTTACTTTCAATTTTGTTGTAAAGGAATTTTAATTCCTATTTGTAAGGGTTGGGTGCAACACGTTGTGGTGGAGTTGTGACTCCGTTGTTGGAAGGGTTCCTTCCGTGGTTAGGGGAGCGTTGCTCCTAGTGTGAGGATTGGATTTCAATCCATTTGAAGAAGTGACCGAGTCATCCCTTGGTGGGAGATAGGTCGAAGGGGGAAAGTGGACGTACCCAAATCGTGGAACCACTATAATTTTGTGTGTGTTTTCTGTGTTTTGTTTGCTTGGTTAGTTTAATTCCGCAAAATACTGCACGACACCTATTCCCCCCCCCCCTCCTATAGGTTGATTAGGTTGACACTAGATACTTTCAAGTGGTATCAGAGGGAGGTTTCTCATCAATAAGGTTAACACCTTGAGTAAGATCCTGTGTCTAGTGTCAAGAAGAAAGAAGATCTCAGGAATGGACGGACTCAAGTATACAGGAAAGATTCCAGTATGCACCAAGTTGAATTTTCCCTTCTGGAAGGAAAGGATAAGGTTCTACACGGAAGAAGTCGATCCCCGACTCTTCATGATAGTGGAGGAGGGCCCTCATATCCCCACTAAGGACTCCACCATTGATCCGACCAAGATGGTGCCCAAGAGGCTCTCCGAAATGGATAAGAATGAGATGGTGCTTGTCGGACTAGACAAGAAAGCTCAATACATTTTAGTGAGCGCCGTCGATGATTCAATGATGCAGAATTTAAACAACTTCAGGACTTCCAAGGACATCTGGAAATGCCTGATCATTCTGATGGAGGGAACAGATGAAGTTAGGGATGATCGAAGATCCCTTCTAAACTTGAAGTATAAGGCCTTCAGGCAAGGTACAAAGGAAGAAATCGGAGTGACATTCGAGAACTTCCTGAAGATCATCAATGCCCTGAAGGGTTATGGCAGAGTGTTCACCGATGGTGAACTAAATGACAAATTCCTTAGATCCCTGACTAAGGAATGGGACACCAAGATCTGCGCCATTAGAGAGTTTGGCAAGCTGGCAGAAACTGATCCCCAGATTATGTTTGGAAGCTAATGTCCTACGAGCTTCGGGTGAACACCAGAAAAGCTGAAGAGGAGGCCGATAAGGCTGCAGCCAAAGAAAAGACTGTGGCCCTGAAAGCTAATAGCTTAAAGAAAGGCAAGGGTGCAGCCTTGTCCCGCTCTTGGATAATGGCTGAGAAAGAAGGCTCTGAGCCATGCTCATCCAGCTCAGAGCTATCTGAAGAAGAATTTTCTTTCATCACTCGAGAGTTCAAGAAGTTCCTCAAGATGAGGAATCAGAGAAAAGGAGATGGCTCCTCCTCCATACTTAAGAAGAAGAATTACTCTTCTGACAGGTATGATTCTTAACAGAACAAAAACCGTTCTGCTGACATTATCTGCTTTTGGTGCAATAAGCCAGGCCACATCATTGCTGACTGCCACCAAAGTAAGAGAGATAAGGGGAAAGGAGAGGAGCACAAGTCCTCTCGAGAAAAGAATAAGGAGAGGAGATACATTGCCATGAAGCCAAAGACAATGAGTGAATCTGACTCTTCAGACTCCAGTGATGATGAGGAAGCCTACTTCGGGCTAATGGGTCGCTCCGACTCAGATGGAGATTGTCCCCCATTTACTGGGAAGGTAAAAGATCGCACCCCATCTCTAACTTTGACTCTGACTCTGACTCTGAGTCTCTTGAAGATGATCGCGAGGACAACCAATCTGCCCATGAAGTGGAACTCCTCGAAAAGTATGAGCTCCTTCTCAATACTTTTGAAGAATGCCGAAAGAGGTTGAGCGCTCAGAAAAAGGAAGTCAAATACCTTAAGGCTGAGGGTCTATCCCTAAGATAAGTGATCACTGGCTTGATATCTCTCCGACAGGAACACCTGGACCTAACTTCTAAGCACTCAGATTCTCTAAGGCTCCTTGACCAAAAGCAGGATGAAATTAACAAGCTCGAAGAACAGCTTGCGGCTAAGAGGAAGATTGTCAAAAGCTTCTCTATGGCTAAGACCGTTCTTCCTCTAGTTGATTAATTCTCTGCTCAGGCAAAGGGGCCTGGCTTAGGGCATGTGGTTGTGCCTGGTAAATCATCCAGGAGAAAAAGAAATCGGAGGAAAAATAAGGCTATAAAGAAGGCCTCTACTGTAGAAAAGGGAAAGGCCCCACTCAGTTTTATTTCATTCTGAAAGCCTAGCTTTCCCTGCAATGAGCATGACTTTGAGTCAACCTATGGCCACCTCTTCCGGCCCTCGGTTGAAAATCTTAAGAGCCGGTATGAT
Organism: Platanthera zijinensis; assembly: GCA_039513925.1. Lineage (NCBI taxonomy): Eukaryota > Viridiplantae > Streptophyta > Magnoliopsida > Asparagales > Orchidaceae > Platanthera > Platanthera zijinensis. Next base: position 141,183,925 of record CM077081.1, read on the forward strand.
GGATGGACCTTCCCCCGTAACAACGGTGAGAGTGTCTTCAAGGCACCTTATGAGGAAATCCATGTGGAGAATTAAGGCCACTTCTCTAGCGGCCATAGCATGAAGCAGGCACCAAAGGCCAAGCCTGTTATACAGAAGGAACATGAAGTGAAGGAATCATGTGACTGCTGTCATCATGATGCCTCCACCTCCGGATCCAAGGCCCCGGCTGGACCCACCGTTCTAAGGGTGAAGCAGGAGCCTAGGAAACGGTACAACATGTTCGACTGTTGGTGCTGTGGCAAAGTTGGTAACTTTGCCGTGGATTGCTGGTTAAATCCAAGAAACAATGAGACTCCACATGTTAGCAATGCGAGGTCGACCACTCGTAGGGTTAACCACCGTGGGGGATTATGCTAACAAGGAATCTAGGACCCAAGTTTAATTGGGTTCCTAAGGGAAACTAATTCTGTTTTGCAGGTATGTCAAAAGGCCACCAAAACGCTAATCTTGTACTTTGACAGTAGATGTTCCCGGCATATGACCGGGACAAGAAGCCTATTGCGTGATTACTCCCCAGTCGAAAATGGACCCAAAGTCATCTTTGGAGGATCAAATCGAGGAGTCACCAAGGGTTATGGTATGATATCCAACGGTGTATTCTCTATCACAGACATGGCCTATGTTGAAGGGTTAAACCATAACCTGATCAGTGTAAGCCAGTTGTGTGATAAAGGATACGACGTTAAGTTCTGCAAGGAAAATTGCTTGATAATATCGTGTGCCTCTTCGGAGATGGTATTAACTGGCATTAGGAGCAGAAATATTTTTTCTTAGATTTTCTTAGAATAGACTCTTCTGCCCCTGTTTGCCTAGTAGCAAAAGACAGTGCATCTCTCTGTGAACAATGGCACAAGAGATTAGCACATATTAATTTCAAAACTATTAATATGCTGTTTTTTAAGAACTTAGTAAGGGATGCCCCTACTATTAAGAGCATCAAAGATAGCCCTTGTCCAACATGCTAGAAGGGCAAACAGACTCGGGCTACCTTTAAGGGCATTACAGACAAAGACTCTTCCAGATGTCTTTATCTTCTCCATATGGACTTGTTCGGTCCAGTGCAAGTTCATAGCTTAGGAGGCAAATCGTATAAGCTAGTGATTGTTGATGATCACTCTCGATTTACATGGGTGTTCTTCTTGAAACGAAAGTCAAATACGCTTGACATCTTCACTAATTTTGCCAAGCAGATTCAGAAAGAACTAAACTGCTCTATGGTCAAAATCAGAAGTGACCATGGAAAAGAATTCGAGTCTTGGGCTATGACAGAATTCTGTAAAGAACATGGTATCTTTCATAAGTTTTCCTCCCTGCGTACTCCTCAGCAAAACGGAGTTGCGGAGAGGAGGAATAGAACGCTCATTGAAGCATGTACGACAATGTTGAATGACGCTTCTCTTCCAGAGTACTTCTGGGCAGAGGATGTCAATAAAACTTGTCACGTGCAAAACTGAGCCTTAATCAACAAGAACCATCGTAAGATGCCTTATGAGCTATTGAAAGGCAGGAAACCGATAATGTCCTATCTAAGGATTTTTGGCTGCAGATGCTATGTACTCAATAATGGGAAGTACCCACGTACTAAATTCAGAGAAAAATGCTTCGAAGGCATCTTCATGGGCTATAGTATCCATAGTCAGGCATATAGGGTTTTCAATAAGAAAACCCTAGTGGTAGAAGAGTCAATTAATGTTGTATTTGATGATGGAAGCTTACTTCACAACAATTCTTCCAGTGGAATTCTTGAAGATGCAGGTGCAAGGCTTGAACAGCTAAGTCTAGATGAGACTTCTAAAAATGAAGCTCCCAAGTACGTCAAGGTCTCCACGTCGACACCAACTGGTGAATATGACGGTCAAGATGGGGAGATTCTACCAAAAGAGGGAGGAGCCTGAGAAGCCGTTGGAGCTCCAGATGCCAGAATCTTAGAGCTCGGACACGTGATGGATCACCCAAGAGATCAGATCATAGGAGATCCTCGGGACGGTGTCAGAACTCGTAGAGGTATAATTAACGAGATTATGCACCTTAGTTTTCTGTCACAGGTTGAGCCAAAGAAGTTCGACGAAGCGAACAAAGATGTGTCGTGGATATTGGCCATGTAAGATGAACTACATCAATTCGAACGATGCAACGTCTGCATGCTAGTTCCCAGACCAAAGAAATAGAATATGATCGACACTAAGTGGATCTTCAGAAATAAACTAGATGAACATGATGTACTCATCAAGAACAAGCCAGACCGGTGGCTCAAGGTTACAGACAGGAGGAGGGGATTGTCTTTGACCAAACCTTTTCACCAGTTGCAAGGCTCGAGGCGATATGGTTGTTCCTGGCATATGCCTCTCAAAAAGGATTCACTGTCTATCAGATGGACGTGAAGTCTGCTTTCCTGAATGGAGATTTAAAATAGGAAGTATACGTCGCGCAACCCCGAGGTTTTGTTAATCCAACTCTCGCTGATCATGCTTACTTTCGTAATAAAGCACTATATGGCTTAAAACAAGCTCCTCGAGCTTGGTATGAGACTCTGTCTAGTTTTCTTCTTGAGAACAAGTTCTCGAGAGGAAAAATAGATAAGAAATTATTTCTTAGGGATGTAAAAGGCCAGATTTTGCTGGTGCAAATCTATGTCGATGACATAATATTCGGCTCAACAGACAACAACCTATGCAAGAAGTTTTCTAAACTTATGCAAGGGAAGTTTGAAATGAGCAGTATTGGAGAGCTGAAGTATTTCTTGGGACTTCAAGTGAAACAGTCTGAGGATGGAATTTTCATTTCTCAGACGAAGTTCACAAATGAACTCCTCAAGAAATTCGGAATAGAGAGTGCAACCTCTATGATGACTCCAATGGGATCAACTGTGTCTCTGGACAAGGATGAGAAAGGGAAACCTTTTGATGAAACCAAGTACAGAAGCAAAAATTGGATCCCTGCTCTACCTTACTGCTAGTAGACCGGATATTATATTTTCCACATGCGTTTGTGCCAGATATCAGGTGAACACTAAGGAATCTCATTATGTCGCTATAAAGAGGATTCTTAGATACCTTAAAGGTACACCAAATCTTTGTCTGTGGTACCCAAGAAACAATGATGTCGAGCTGATAGGCTTTTCAGATGATGACTTTGCAGGAAGCAGGTATGAAAGGAAAAGCACTTCCGGGACGTTCCAATTCCTCGGAAGAAGGCTTATATCGTGGAGCAGAAAAAAGCATAACTGTGTCGCAACCTCTACGGCTGAATCTGAGTACATCTCAGCAGGCAACTATTGCGCACAACTTCTATGGATCAGAAATCAACTCGAAGATTATGACTTGCACTTCAGAGAAGTTCCCATGTATTGCGACTCCTCGAGCGCAATTGCAATTGTGAACAATCCAGTGTCACACAGCAGAACAAAGCATATTAAAGTGAGCTACCACTTCATTCGGGAGTACGTGGAGAACAAAGATATATCTCTCTGCTATGTCCCAACGGATAAGCAGATGGTAGATATCTTCACGAAGCCACTAAACGAGGCCAAGTTCAATTTATTCAAAACTGAACTAGGCATGCTGAACCTTGAAGATTGAAGACTGAAAGGCTCAAGGCTCTTGGATCAAGAGGAAGCATCTGCTAGGAACTCAAGATCGGGCATGGATGCAAGATCTGAGGGGGAGCATTTTGCTCCAAGTGAAGTCCCAGGTTTGCAAAAGTCGAAAAGGGGGACATTACCCTCTCGGCCTAGGCTAAGGTGGTGCTATGTAGGCCACAAGGGCTATGCTGCTCTCAGATAGGGGGAGATCTCCTCGGCTAAGGCTATGTTGCTCTCAGGAAAATGGTAATGAATTCCACACTCAACTGAACTTTCACTTTATGATTTTCATTTCCATCTATTCTATTAACCTTAGCTTGTAGGTTTTAGGCTTCTTCAAATAGGGGGAGATTGTTTGGTATTGCATCCACAATAGACCTAATTTGAAGAAGAGCCTAAACAAGCTAAGTTAAATTGAATATATATTTGACAATTCTATCAAGTTGTGTTTGTAGCCATTCCATGCTAAGTACACACCAATGTCAGAGTGCAGTGGATAAATATACACTGGTCTGCGCAATGTAATCTCTTGTTGTGTAGATCTGTGTTTTGATCCACGTGTGCTCTCTCTATTGGAGTGTACTTATTTTCAAGCACAGGGTCAAGGTAGATCACGAGCAGAAGAAGGAGCAAGGATGGGTCAAAGACCAAGCTATCAAAAGAAGGAAGGAGGAAAATCCTACCATGTAAGAATCAACGAGAATCGTTAGTGATTCCCGCCGACTTTGATAGGAATCACTAAGTTTCTCCCGCCGACTACTTCCGGCTGGCAAAAGTCAGAAATTCTGCCAAGGAAAAATTGACGGGAGTCAGGAGTGATTTCCGCCGACATCGACGGGAATCACCAATGACTCCCGCCGATTTTGCCTTAGGCCGATTTCGTCGCTCGCTGGACCGGTCCAGGTCGCCGTGCTCTGTTCGGCCAAATCTCAGGATTTCCGAGGTGGTCCCCAAAACAGTCTTCTAGGGTTTACCTTTGGGTATAAATACACACTTATTCCCGTTGTCAACAGTACACACCAACCCACTGGAATACGAATAAAATCTGCTCTGACCTAGCGCATCGCGATCTCCGCCCGCATGCACGTCGTCGATCGGAAGTTGTCGCCGCTGCTGATCTTAGCTTTTCTCTTATCGCTCGACGACTGTACAGAGGTAAGCACCCAGTCTCACGTGTCTCTCTCAAGATCTCTTGTCTTCCGATTCGTTGAACGAGACTTGTTCTCCATTCCGAATCGGTTGAGATGTTTGATCTGACTGAGATCGTTCGAAGACCTAGCTTACTTCATCAAGAAGTTTGGATTTGCAAAGCATTACCGCCGAACTTTCTTGCCGCCGCCGATCTTGACAAGCTCCATTCCAAGTGAGATATCCGATTGTGGACTCTTCGTACTTTTCGTGCAAGCTTCAACGAACGAAGAAGGAAATCAGAATCTCCATAAAGCATTGTTTGTATTTTTATTTACTTTCAATTTTATTGTAAAGGAATTTTCATTCCTATTTGTAAGGGTTGGGTGTAACCCGTTGTGGTGGAGTTGTGACTCCGTTGTTGGAAGGGTTCCTTCCGTGGTTAGGGGAGCGTTGCTCCTAGTGTGAGGATTGGATTTCAATCCGTTTGAAGAAGTGACCGAGTCGTCCGTTGGTGGGAAATAGGTCAAAGGGGGAAAGTGGGCGTACCCAAATCGGGGAACCACTATAATTCTTTGTGTGTTTTCTGTGTTTTGTTTGCTTTCTTGTGCAGGTTAGTTTAATTCCGCAAAAGATTACACGACACCTATTCCCCCCTATAGGTGGATTAGGTTGACACTAGATACTTTCATCTTCGTCTCTGCAAACACCAAAATGACAACAAAAAGTAAAAAAGAAACAACCTTTACGTAACTATCCTTGCACATCTCAGATCACAAATGCCTGCATTCCCCGACAACGGCGCCAAAAACATGATGCGCTGACGACAAGTGTACCTGTCGATGTCAAGTAATAATGTGGGAATAGCATCCCCGAATATCGATCTCAAGGGAATGCAGGAAGGGTATGTGCTGGCGATGTGCAAGGATTGTCACTAAGACCGTAAACAACGATAGGGGGGTTTGGTTTGGTTTCCTAATTCTACTCAACAGAAATAAAACTAGTGCGGGTCGCCAACACCGCTTCGCTTATGAACCTGTGAGTATAGGCCGCTATGCCGTGCTTAGGTATGCGGATGGACGGAGAGCAAATGTGAGAGTAAGGGTTGTAAACACCTCTTCAAGACCAACTCTAGCCCTTTCTTGAGTGGGATCTAGTGCGTTAAAGAAGGAATGGGAGCGGGGGCGAGTGCATCACGACTACAACAACTCATTAAGAGTTAAATGGCGATCCGCTTTCATTTCCCGCCCACTCGTTTGAGTGGGACTTGTCTTTTTATTGCTTTCATTTTCCTCCTACTCACTTGAGTAGGAGAACTTTATGTGCGTGCGTGTGTTTTCATTTAAGTAGAGTGCGTGCGTGTATGAGATAAATTTACCCCCGCCAACTCACTTGAGCCGGGATTTGCATTTACTGCTTTCTTCAGTCCTACTCGTTTGAGTAGGACTTGCAATTTTCAGCTTTCCTTTACTGCTTTCTTACTGCTTTCTTTACAGCTTTCTAGCATAAGTGTCCCCATTCCGATGAGTGGCTAACCGCCCTTAGCCCTCAATATCGAAGAGCATTGGGACAGATAAAGTAGCTTTAAATAATTAAAGGTCTTCTTTTCTATTTAATTAAATTTCTTAAGGTTTGCCCCGGGTTAACGACGCGTAGTACCGCATAATCGATGTGCGGGCTCTATTCCTGTTATCCATACGCAATGCCGAGAGGCCGTGCGTATGGACTGATGACCCTTGGGTAAAGAGAGCTCCGCTCTAACCCTCGAGAGAGGAGGCGCGTGACTCTTTCGGATTGGGTCCCAACCCAATAGCAGGGTTCTTAGCCTAATGCGGGCGTTAAGAGGAATCCTTCATTGGTCTAGCGATCGGTCGAATAGTCGTAGCGTTCAGGTGAGCGATAGTCCTAGACCAAGGTGAGCTCTTATCTAAGGAACCTCCACGGCCGAGTCTCCGCCTTAATTAATTTCTAATTTAGGATCTCTTTTGATTAAAAGTTATTTTAGTTCAATTCTCTTTTTGATAGCGTCGTGTTGAGTTTTTCATCGGCTTTCCTGCATTTATTTCCTGTATTTATTTTTATGATTTTATTATTATGAACTTATTATATAATTTTTATGCCATTTTCATTTTTATAAACCTAAAATATTATCGGTAGAATAATAGGCTTTCAGGAAAAGAGTAGAAATAGGTAAACCGGCCCCGAGAACAATACGACCCCGATATTCCACACCGGAATATCCTGTACTACACGCGGTAGGTGCACTTGCCTCCCTTTCGTTAAAACTCGGTCTAAAACCCTTTTTTATATAAAATAAATCTGCATGCCCCACTTTTCTTTCAAATAAACATAACCACCGCTTTTCCTTTTAATAAATAAACCAAACCCATACCCGCGGGGCGCCGCGAGTTTTAACCATCAAGTTTTTGGCGTCGTTGCAGGGAAAAAATTTCGACATACTATTTTGAATTTCTGAAACCTATTAATTTTACCCTTTAGTTCTATATATATAAAAAACAACAAAATGGCCACCAAAAAATTATATTTATAATAATAATAATAATATCAAAATTAATAATAATAATAATAAATACTAAAAAAATTCAAAAAATCTAAAAATCAAAAAATTTAAAAACTTTAAAACTAAAAAGAAAAAATCAGAAAACAAAAAAAAAAATAAAAAAAATAAAAAAAACTAAAAATGAAAAAACTTAAAAAGCTTATTAAATTAAAAAAAATTTTATAAAAAAACCTAAAATTCAAAAATAAAAAAATGATGAAATTTTTTTTTATTTTATGTTCATCAAAAAAATTAATTAAAAATTCAAGAAAAAATAAAATTTCCATTTTTATTTTATTTTATTTTATTCTATTTTGCATTTTACTTATTTTCATTTTATTTTTAATTTTAAAATACAAAACAAAAAAAAACATAAACTTAAAAATATAAAAAAAAAATCAAAAAACTAAAAAATATACATATAACAAAAAATTTTAATTATATATTTATTTTGTCGTTTCGGCGCGCTTCACTAATGTGAGCGCTAGGGGATCGCATATCGGTCACGCTCTTAGCTAAGACGTTAGCTTATGAGTCACACTCACACGCGCCCCTATCACCCGCACATTTTTCGCCGAATTTATCTTTTTCGTTTTTTATATTACATTTTTGTTATTTTTCCAAACTTTTGCAGGTCTTAATTTAACGGCCTTCCCCGAACGCGGTTTAGGGAAGATTTCTAAACCCATGCTTTTAATTTTAATTTTTGTACATACTGCTTAGATTTTTATATATATATCTCGTTCCTCATACTTAGTGCAATATTGGGGACAATGTTGGACTTAAGTATGGAGGTGTTTCCTATTTTCTGTCCTTTTATTTCATGCACTTAATACAAAATTCCAAAAAATTTGCAAAAGTTAAAAAAATTCAAAAAATATTTTCATGCTTTAAAAAATAATAATAATAAAATTTCAAAAAAATTAATCATCGCTCCGCGACGTTCGACTCATCGAACCAACCACAAATAAGAGTCTGTTCGTGGGCAATCCTTTTTCTACTTTGTAAATATTTTGTAAATATTCTTGTCTTTTTCCCTTCTCTTTTCTATCTTTTAAATTTTCTTTCTCTCCTCTTGTATATATTTCTATAAATCAAAAATTCCAAAAAATTTGTACAACTCAAAAAACATAAAAAAATTTGTATAACCTTTAAAAAATAGCAAAAAAATGAAAATAACCCCAAAATAAAAAATTCAGAAAAACTCCAAAAAAATCAAAAATTTTTATTATGAGTTAAAAAATTCGAATACCTCATTTCTTAACCTCTTTTCTCTCCAAAATAATTGTTTCGAGTTTATTTATAAGCGAATTTTAATTAATTCTTTATTTACTATTCGTTTATTAATTGTAGCTCGATAGACTTAGATTTCTGGGGTTAAGATTTTAAAGAATTTTTTATGTCTTTTTCTTATTATATGGAACTTGTTTTTCTCATTTTCACTTCTGATATTTTGAATAAAAGAATATTTTTATGTTAGAAAATAATATTTATGGATTTCATATTATTTCTACTTATGCATTTAGAAACGTAGGAACGTTCAAATTAAAGAGGTTGCTCTAAATTTTGTCTATTAAACTCTAGCTTTCTTTTAGAAACTAAATCATCCACCTTTTTCATGCCTTAATCAGAATGATTCCCCACTCAAAAGATCTTATGTCAATGGAGATAAGATTTCATCCCGTAAACATAGGCACCCAATAATTAAAAGATTATATGCTACGTAGTAAGAAGATAAAATTCATTACTCATATACATATGCAGTGGGTTTATTTTTATTTATGAAGAAAAAAAGAAAAAAGATAAAAATGTTAGGAAAATAAGATTTCATTTTCCTAATTATTCAAAAATAATATATGTGGAGGTTCGAGAAAAAATTATCTCGCCTCAAAAATCAAAGCCTTCTTCATAACCGCCAATCCACTTAGCCCAATTTTCATTATTCTAGAATTAATTTAAACTTTTTGAGAGCATAATTTTAAAATTGAATTATTTCCTATTAATTTCTTTTCAGCTAAAGTTTTTTCTATAATTTAAATCCATTTTTTTTAAACTGACAAAAAGAATTTTCGCTTTATTTTTTCCATTTTGGAGTATTTTTTTAAACAGTTCCTCTATTTATAACACTTTCATAATTTAGGATTTAATTCTGAAACCCCGAAAATTTATTTCGATATTTCTTACAATTAAGTTAAGCGTTAGTTAAATTTAGGATTCTTTTTTATTCCTTATAGGTTCATCTCCAACTCTTGCTCTAGAATAGTAAAAGCTTAAGTATGAGGGTATTTGATGAGTTGTAAATATACCTATATTTTCGTATTTTATTTAAGTTGTTTTTGTTTATTTTGGTCTATTTTTGTTTGTTTAATTTAATAAAATATTTCTTTTTTGTAATTTTAATTTCTAACTTAATCTTTTTTATTTTCTACATTTTTTGCAGGAAAAATTATTTTTCTGACCTGTGACGCCCGTGACCATGCCCGACACGGACGTTTAAGGTACTCAACGCCTTCCGCCAGTCGACACTCAATGATTTCACTGTTCAACACTCAACGCCGTCCCGACATGACCTAGTATCGCCCGTGTCCAAGACCGATCACGCCCGTGTTCGATGTCGACACACAACGCTTCATCAACTGTCAACGTTGCCGACATCAAGCTGCCAACTATCAATGTCATGCCCCCGGTCACGCACGTGACTGACGCATGTCACGCCCGTGACATGGGGCGTGACCGCCACCTTTTCAGCCGAAGTCAACTTTCCAGTCAAATCACCCGATCAGCTCATGTATAGTAGTGACATGACCCCCTGTCACGCCCTAATCACGGGCATTACAAACCCGAAAATTTTGTCTATAAATAAAAGCTTTCAGAAAGCTTTTCTGGTCCACTTTTTTGACCAAATTGCTTAGGGGAGGTGTTGTCCAAGTGAATTCCAAATGCTATGTAAGGTTGTTTTATCCCCCTCTCTCTCTTAATTTGCATTAGGGTGTTTGTTTTAACTTCTTTGTAATAGCTTTTGTTATAAATAAAATGTTAGCTTGTTTTTCTCTCTTCATATGCTTTGGAATTGAATTAAGCGCCTTTCTCTTTGCAATTTTTTGTTCCCCTTTTTTGTTCTTTTTATGTTTTATCTTTTAAAGCTTTCATAACTTAGTTAGAATTAGGAATTTTATGGCATTTCTAGCCGTTGTAATGTCCGTTTTATTTTCATTTTTCGCCCTTTTTAGCTTTAGCTTTTCTTTTTTTATCCTATTTTCATTTTTAATGCTTTATAAAAGTATTTTAAAAGGTGTTATTTTTATTTTCTTTAACTTAGGCTCTTTAGGAATGTAAAACTTTTCGTATTTTTTAGTTTTTTTTTTCACTTTTTAGGAGCTTTTATAAAAACATAAGAATGCAAATGTCGTTATTTCATTTTTTCGCAAACTTTGTTTTAACTTTAACTTTTTGCCCGTTTAATTTTTATTTTCTCTTTTTATGCATTTCAACCGCATTCTAGCGGTAGAAATGCAGTCATTTTAATTTTCTGAGCACTTGATTTTCTTATTTTTTTCAAGTGTGCGTGCATGTATGAGTTAGCTTTATAACTTTATTTTAATTTTCGTAGAGTGTGTGCATGTGATCATTTATTTCCGCCTACTCATTAAGAGTTAAATAGCGATCCGCTTTCATTTCCCGCCCACTCGTTTGAGTAGGACTTGTCTTTTTATTGCTTTCATTTTCCTCCTACTCACTTGAGTAGGAGAACATTGTGTACGTGCGTGTGTTTTCATTTAAGTAGAGTGCATGCGTGTATGAGATAAATTTACCCCCGTCCACTGACTTCAGCCGGGATTTGCATTTACTGCTTTCTTCAGTCCTACTCATTTGTGTAGGACTTGCAATTTTCAGCTTTCCTTTACTGCTTTCTTTCTGCTTTCTTTACAGCTTTCTAGCATAAGTGTCCTCATTCCGATGAGTGGATAATCGCCCTTAGCCCTCAATATCGAAGAGCATTGGGACAAATAAAGTAGCTTTAAATAATTAAAGGTCCTGTTTTCTATTTAATTAAATTTCTTAAGGTTTGCCCCGGGTTAACGACGCGTAGGACTGCATAATCGATGTGCGGGCTCTATTTCCGTTATCCATACGCAACGCCGAGAGGCCGTGCGTATGGACCGATCACCCTTGGGTAAAGAGAGCTTCGCGCTAACCCTCGAGAGAAGTGGGGCGTGACTCTACCGGATTGGGTTCCCCACACAATAACGGGGTTCTTAGCGTAATGTTGGCGTTAAGAAGAATCCTTTGTCAGTCTAGCGATCGGTCGAATAGTCTTAGCGTTTAGGTGAGCGATAGTCCTAGACCAAGGTGAGCTCATATCTAAGGAACCTCCACGGCCGAGTCTCCGCCTTAATTAATTTCAAATTTAGGATCTCTTTTTATTAAAAGTTATTTTAGTTCAATTCTCTTTTTGATAGCGTCGTGCTGAGTTTTTCATCGGCTTTCCTGCATTTATTTCCTGTTTTTATTATTAGGTTTTTATTATTATGAACTTATTATATAATTTTTATGCCATTTTCATTTTTATCAACCTAAAATATTATCGATAGAATAATAGGCTTTCAGGGAAAGAGTAGAAATAGGTAAACTGGCCCCGAGAACAATACGACCACGATATTCCACACCGGAATATCCTGTACTACACGCGATAGGTGTACTTGCCTCCCTTTCGTTAAAACTCGGTCTAAAACCCTTTTTTATATAAAATAAATCCGCGCGCCCCGCCTTTCTTTCAAATAAACATAACAACCGCTTTTCCTTTTAATAAATAATCCAAACCCATATCCGCGGGGCGCCGCGAGTTTTAACCATCAACGGGATAGTTCCGCTCATGCACTTTCAACTGGCATGAGCTATGAGTTATCTGTTTTCTGAACTGTAGAATAATGCAGCCTAAGCTGCTCCGTGATACATCACTACAAATCTCATAGCCGTCTGTACCATATGGCGACGTCAAAATAGGCATCGTGGTCAAATGACCCTTTAGCTCTTCGGAAGAACGCGCACACACCGACGTCTAAATGAACTTATGATGTTTTTGCGTCTATGTGGTGAGAGGTAAGGCTATTCAAGAAAAGTTCTCCACGAAGCGCCTGTAGTAGCCCATAAGTCAAGGGAAACTCCATACTCTAGCTACAGTAGAAAGAACAGGCCACTCTTTAATTGCCACTATCTTCACTTGATCCACCGCTATACCTTCTTTACTTATCTCAGGGCATAGAAAGGCCACTGACGACAGCCAGAACTCATATTTGAGAACTTGGCAAAGAGCTTGTTTCTTCTCAGGGTGTGCAACACCATTCGCAAATGGTTCTCTTGATCTTCTTCAGACTTAGAGTGCACTAAAATGTGGTCAATAAAGACGATTACAAATAAGTCCAAGTACTCTCGAAACATTCGGTGCATTAGGTCCATGAACACTAATGGCGCATTTGTTATCCCATATGATATTACAGTGAACTCGTAGTGCCCATAGCGTGTACCAAACGCTGTCTTGGGAATGTCACATTCCCAAATCCTCAACTGGTAATAGCAAGACTTCAAATCTAGTTTTGAGTTTACCGTTGATCGAACCAGCTGATCGAACAAGTCATCAATCTGTGGTATCGAATACTTGTTTTTCTCCGTCAGCTTGTTCAATTCCCTATAATCGATGCACAAACGCAAGATACTATCCTTCTTCTTCACAAAAAGAACTGGTGTGCTCCAAGGTGACATACTTGAGCGTATATATCCATGCTCTAGTAGTTCTTGTAGTTGGACTTTAACTTCTGCAATTTCCTTTGGCGCTACACAGTTCAGTGAGCGGGCCAGGGGTTTCACACCTGACACCAACTCAATAGAGAATTCAATCTCCCACTGGGGCAGTAACCCCGGAAGATCCTTAGGAAACACATTTTCATACTCCGATACAATCAGAACGTCACTCACACTGGCTTTTGGCTCAACAGCCTTTATAAGGGCGAAGAATAACTCTGCGTCCTTCCAAACAACTTTGACGACTATGAGAGCAGACATCAATATCTTTCTCGATCCTTGTATACCAGCGAATTTAGTCTCTATCTCAGTATTCTTTCCCAAGTGATCTCCTTTGAGTTGCAATCTATAATGGCACGCTGCTACGAGAGCCAGTCTATACTAAAGATTACATCGAACTCTGATGTTGGCAGCACAGATGCTTCCAATTTGAAATCCTGACTTCCTATCTGCGCATCAATACATCAAGACTTATTTGCCCGCATCACGCATCCATTAAGCAACAATATCGATAGGCTAACTGTTATCACAGAAGTAGGCACTCCAATATGAGACATGAATTCCTGAGATAGAAACGAATACGAATCACCTGTATCAAACAATTCCCTCGTCGGGTAGTCCCGAATAAGGACAAAGCCTAATATGAACAAATCATACACAAGCCACACACAAGGTATGAAGTATAAAAAGTAGTAAAAGTTTTGCTTAACTCGTACCTGTGACGGCGTCACTCTACTTTATGGCCTCATGTTGGCCAAGATTGTGCACCCTTGGCGGAGCTGGAGCTACAGCATAACGGGATGCAATGGATTCCACCGCATTTTCCTTTTCAGCATATGTTGCTCCTGCTTTCTTATCACCCTTCGGAGGACCACTCCGACAGTCACAGGCAAAGTGTCCTAGCTTGCAACAGGTATAAGATGTCTGAGGGCCTTGCCTAGACGTTACTCGAGAAGAAATAATAGAGGGAGCATGTCAAGAAGATTTGGACTTTCTACCCTATTTCTTTCGGTAGCTAAATTTTACCGTGTGCGGCACATTGGACTCGGGCTTTTTCACAGCCAAGTCCATCTTACCCTGCACCTTCTTCAAGTCTTTCTCTAGTGCACAAGCCGTATCGACCAATTCTTGAAACCCTTGGTTCACTGTGCTTTACTGCAGGAATCTCAGTTAATCTCGCAGTCCTTTATAGAACAATTGGTTTTACGCTCTTCTTTAGCGAAGGTAGACACCACATAGCATCCCAACCTTGCAAAATCATCTAAGTAGGTATCGACAGTACGTTCACCCTGAGTTAGACGTTAAAACTCATTTTCCATGGCTATGCACTGCGTCGACGACAGATGCTTTGCCAAGAACATCTCAAAAACTCTTCTATCGAGACCTCTGTTAGTTGTATGTCTGCTAAGTGGTGAAACTCCATTTCGTTCCACCAAAGTCGAGCCTCTCCTTCTAATAGGAAATTAGCCAAGGTAACTTTCTGTGTAACACCGTATTTTTGACAGCCTTAATTTGACTGTGGATTGAGTTCGACAAATTTTACATGCGGTCGACGAATTTTACCTGCGGTCGACGAATTTTACCTACTATCAACGATCGTCGAACGGAGGTCGGCGAATAGTTAGTTCGACTTATTTTATTGAGCTCGACGAAACGTGAGCTGAGCTCGACAAAAATTAAGGTCGACGCTTTCCCATGAGCTCGACGATTTCCCGTGAGCTCGACGAAATCAGACAAGTTCGATGAAATGCAGTGAGATCGACGAAAAGGCATTCGACGAATTATTGTGAGCTCAACAAAATTCGATAATCTTGATGATTTAGCTGAGCTCGACGATCTTATTGAGCTCGAAGAAATTAGGCGATGTTGTCGAGGCATGTCGTGTCTGCTAGTTAGTAAGAGACCACTGAGCGGCAGTTTTTGGGCCCTTCCTTTGTGTTGATGATGATCGTGTGGTTGGGGTGTAACCCATGACCAACTAACAAGAGAAGTGTGGAAGAAGGAAAGTATTATTTCCTTTTTACTCTATCCCTCTTCATTTCATCTTGTTTGCTCCTGTGTGTGTTCTTGAGGAGAGAAACGGGGCTGAAGATTTTGATAGCTTGCTGAAATATATTTGGTGAAGAGAAGGTAAGAGTTGGAGCTAGATTCGTGAAGAGGAAATCTTCCTGTGCATTTCCAGCCGGATAAAACTCAAACACCATGGCTCCAAAGAGAACTATATGGGTAACGAGTTTCTCTCGGTCAAGTGAAGTCCTTAATATGCATACTTGCATGAATCCCCTCACAAAAAGGTGAAAAATGGTGGATTCGAAAGGGTAAATCCCCATATATTTTTGTATTTAGATCCTGAAATATAGAGTATTGAATATGCATACTGTGTGAAGCCCATCAGGACAGGTTGGTATAGATTGGTGATGTTTTATGGTTTGTGTGTCAAAGAAGACTCTGTGAATATGTGTAGATGTACATGTAGAAAATGTGAAAGTGGGTATGCAGGTTATTGCATTTTAGTACTGGAAGCAATTCCAGGAAATTACCCAAATGAATGAACAATTTTGAAAAATTGTTGTTTGACCTATCTCTTGAGACCTTGGGGGGGCATTGTTTGGTCTGTCTCTATGTGACCTGGGGGTCAATGTTTGAGAAAATGTGTATGACTTTACTGTGCCATCATGTTATGGACCTGTGAACGACATGGTCATTAAGTTAAGTACCTCTGAATTGGCAATCACTCATCAAGTTAAGTACCTCTGAATGAGTAAGTCAGTCGTTAATTTAATTACCTCTGAATTACATGGTCGTCAATTAAGGACCTCTGAACGACATAGTTAACCATTAAGTCTTGTACCTCTGAACGGTGGTGTTACATGGGGAGTCGTATATAACGAAAAGAAGCCCTAAGTGAACGGGGCGTGTGGTCATTGGGCACACTGTGGTGAATGGTGCTTAAAGTGCACATTATAAATGCCACGATATATGTATGATGCCTTGTATACAGGGATTGAGAAATGTTGCCCCGAGTAAGAGGTGGGATCGTTATAGACAGGTTAGCAAAATGATGACTGTTGCTTTGTTTGCTACATATTGGTGGGCCTTTTTGTATAGGTGTTGGTGATCTAAGTGGAAAATACCGGGCTGAAGCCCATGCGCTGCGATTGGCTTGCCCTTGAAGGCCCAAAATCGAACAATTACTGCTTTCATGTGTGGCCGGCCTGCGTGCTGAAGTATGAAGCCACTTAATGTTAATTAAAACAGTTGTAATAATGTTACGGCCAAAACATGTGTCACCTGTTATTATGTATATATCAATCCTATGGTATAGTGGACATTCCTGTTATATTTGGGTTAATAAATTTAATACTTCTGCTAGAATGCTCTGAGTTAGGATACATTAGTAATGAACATGGGTTTGGAATTCAACTAGTAACTTCCTTACTTGTCTGTAGTATATGGCGTCGGGCCCCGGCCGGACCTTCTAGCATATGTTATATGATGGATGGGGGCGTTACAAAATCGGTATCAGATTCTATTCTCAGTCTTTCTTATTTGAATTCGTGGTTGAATTATTTTAAGAGGTGGTGAGCACGTGTATGTGCGCTATCGTGATAACATAATTGAACCCATGACAAGTTAAGTCCTTAATATACATACTTGCATGAATACCCTCACAAAATGGTGAAGTCCTTAACGAGTTTATCCCGGACAAGTGAAGTCCTTAATATGCATACTTGCATGAAACTCCTCACCAAAAGGTGAAAAGGGTAAATTAAAAAGAGTAAATCCCCATATATTTCTACATTTAGATATGAAAATGTAGAGTATTGAATAAGCATACTGTGTGAAGCCCATCCGGATAGGTTGGTCCAGATTAGTGATATTTTTTGCTTTGCGTGCCAGAGAAGACTCCAAGAATATGTGTAGAAGTACATGTGGAAAATGCGAAAGTGGGTGTGCAGGTTATTGCATTTTAGTACTGGAAGCAATTCCAGGAAATTACCTAAATGAATGAACAATTTTGAGAATTGTTGTTTGAACTGTCTCTTGAGACCTGGGGTTCAATGTTTTGCCAGTCTCTATGAGACCTGGGGGGTCAATGTTTGAGAAAATATGTATGTTGAGATGTATATGATTTTACTGTGCCATCATGTTTAGGACCTCTGAACGACATGGTCATTTAGTTAAGTACCTTTGAATTGGCAGTTACTCGTCATGTTAAGTACCTCAGAATGAGTAAGTAAGTCATTATGTTTATTACCTCTGAACGACATGGTCATCAAGTTAAGGACCTCTGAATGACAAAGTTAACCGTTAAGTCTTAGACCTCTGAACGGTGGTGATACATTGGGAGTCATGTATACCGGAAAGGTGCCCTGAGTGCACGGGGCATGTGGCCATTGGGCCTATGTCCGTGGTGAATGGTTCTTAAAGTGCAAATTATAAATGACACGATATATGTTTGACGCTTTGTTTGCAGGGATGGAGAAATGTCGCCCCGAGTAAGGAATGAGATCGTTATAAATAGGTCAGTAAAATTCTGACTGTTGCTTTGTTTGCAACATTTTGGTGGGCCTTTTTGTGCAGGTGCTGAGAGCTAAGTCAAAAATAGCGGGTTGAAGCCCATGTGCTGCAATTGGTTGGCCCTTAAAGTCCCAAAAGCTAACAATTACTATTTTCAAGTGTGTCCGGCCTGCGTGCCGAAGTATGAAGCAACTTAATGTTAATTTAAAGAGTTGTATTAAGGCTACGACCAAAACATATGTCACATGTTGTTATGTATATATCATTCCTGTGGTATAGTGGACATTCCTATTATGTTTGGGTTCATAAATTTGATACTTCTGCTAGAATGCTCTGAGTTAGGATACGTTTGTAATGAACATGGGTTTGGAATTCAACTAGTAACCTCCTTACCTGTCCGTAGTATATGGCGTTGGGCCCCGACCGGACCTTCTGTCATATGATATACAACGAATGGGGGCGTTACATTCTGTTCCTTCTCAGTTCGTAATTCCGTCAAAATTCTTTTGACTCGCACAAGCCAGTCTTCTGCCTGTATTGGGAATCTTGCCCCTGCGAATGCAGGAGGACTGAAACTCATGAACTGCTTCAGTAGTCATTCCGCTGCTCCTGTATCTAACAAAGCCTCAACAGGTTCTGGCCTCTCACCATCCTGTTCCGTCACCATTACAGGCTTAGCCTAACTAGTAGGCTGTGTGTGTATCATTGCAAACAACGCCTAAGCAAATAAGCGCACTGTCTCTGTAGAAGGAAGAGGTGTGGGCACCTCAGCTGGTTCCGCACATTCAAAAGAACGATGGGGCTCAGACTGCCCCACACTACTTCGAGTCACCTATATGTGTATATGACACACTGTAGCGACTTAGCTAAAGCAATAACGACGAATAGGAACGTGCAGGTTCCTCAAACATGTGTATTTTCATTCTAAAGTGGACATTCTTAAGTTCATTTATGTTATAAAGGTCAGCACTTACACATGCTTGCCACTCCTCAAAAGAATTCGACCACGAATTCGCAGGAGAAAGACAAGGACAAGCTGATACCAAATTATATTCCCTCTGTCCATCACATGAAATATAATAGAGGTTCTGGCCTTGGCCCCACACCATATTCCACAAACAGGCTGCGGGATTACAGGTTAATTTCAAAAATTACATGAATCCTAACTCAGATCATTCTAGCGGAAGCTTTAGTGTTGCATGAACTCATACCAATTGAATGTCCACTATATATTGATCACAACATATATATATACATATATATATATATATATATATATATATATATATATATATATATATCAGGAATGATAATTACAAATAGACAAAAGTTTTGGCCTTAAGGCCATACAGTTATACTTCACAAATATGGTTTACAAGCATCGGCGTGCAGGACGACCACACTTGAAAACAATAAAAAAATTTTGCTCGGCCTTCGAGGGACAGCATAACAGCAAGGGCTTCAGCCCACTATTTCTCGCTCGGCTCTCAAGCACCTGCATAGGGACAATCCACCATAAGGGTGGCAAACATGGTAACAGTCAGCATTAAGCTGACAAACCCTACCCCTTTCCCGCTGTAACGCCCCCGGTTTTTTTGTTATTTGTATAATCCATGTTTGGCGTTATGTTGACGCATTTCCGGCCTTTTTGCCATTATTAGCGCGTTGTCTTAGCTCTTTAGGTTCTTGAGTTGCTTGTTTATAGCCTGTTTGCAAGGTTCGCCAGCTACCCATAGTCAATTTTGGTGACTCGGCGGAGCCTCTCAGGGAATGCTTGTGCTTTGGCATCCGGGAGGTGTTAGCCCGAGTTTTGATCATCAAATGTTGTTTTTGACTTCGCCGTTGTTTTCGTAGCATGAGTGTTTTGTTACGGTGCGAGTTTCGTCGAATTCCGAGATCGTTTGTTTTCGCGTCGTATCGACGTTTTATATGTTAGCTGGTAGTGTGTTACCAAGCTTTTCTTGTTGTTATGTTGGGCTAAGTGGTAGAGTTTACTTATAGTAGGTAGCCGGTTTTTGTTTGTCTTAATTTAGGAAAGATTGTTATCTGGTTATATATATGTATATATATATGTGTGTTTGAGCTTGGGTTTAAGCTTGAGTGTTATAGCTTATTTCAGCGGTTCTTTTTTTGGTGTGTTTATAGCAATTATTTCGTGGCTTATTTTGTAAGCTAGCAGCTAGCTATTCTTATATGTATAAGTATGTATGCTATATATATATATATATATATATATATATATATATATATATATTAGTGGTTGGATTTCTTTTGCTGCTAGTGGCCAAGCTTTCCTTGTTTTGGGATTATTTTATTAAGCTATGGCCGAGTGAGTGGGGAGGGTAAATAAATAGGGCCGACTGGGTTTTCTTCTCCTCATTTCTCTTTTCCCAAGCCACCTGCTAGATTCTAGCGGAAAGAATCGGGCGACGGAGGTGTTGGAGCTCTGGCCAGCGATTGCTGGAGGTTTATCGCTCGTTTTTCTTGGGTAAGGGAAAGTTTGGACTGGTCTCACCCGGATCTTCCTCCCCAGGTATGTATTTCTTATTTTAGGGTTGTCTTTGTTAGATAGGGTTTTGAGTGTTTGTTCTTCTTCTCCTAAAAGCTTCAGGTTTTCTTCTTAGGTTGCCGATCTTGCGGTCGGTGCCGAATTTTGGAAGGCAGCTACTGTTTCCTGGAGGTAGAGGCAAGTGGCGCTTTTGCCCTTGCCAACCTTGATTTTACTCCAATTAATCTTGTTGTAGTAGCTCATTCTTTATTTTTCCTTGAAGCTAGGGTTACTGCAGTTTTTATCCCAGTTTGATCTTGCTCGATCTTGTCCAGTTTTAATTTATTCTCTCTCTTCTTATTCACTGTTTTCTGTCCAAGTAGTTGCTGGCAGTAGGATTTTAGTTTGCTAGTTTTATCACAGCTTGGTTGGTAGCTATAGCCAGGTAGAAAGGGTAGGAGAGAGGAAATTAGAATTTTTTTAGTTCTCTGGATGGGAGCGTTGAGTGAGCCTAGGGCAAATATTTAGATTTTAAAAACTAAGTAAAAAAGCATTGACAGTGTTGAGTGAGTGGAGCTCACTCAACGCCGTCTGTCTAGGCAATTTTTCTAAGTCCAAAGTGTTGACAGCGTTGAGTGAGGTGAGCTCACTCAACGCCGTCCAAGTTTGGCTTCGGCGTTGACAGCATTGAGTGAGTTAAGCTCACTCAACGCCGCCAGCTTGGTTAGATTTTTCTAAGTATAAAACGTTGATAGTGTTGAGTGAGGTTAGCTCACTCAACGCCATCTGCCTTGGTAGATTTCTTTTCTAAGTCTTTTAGAGTTGAGTGAGTGGAGCTCACTCAACGCCATCTAGCCTGAATACTTTTCTATGTCTTTTTGCATTGAGTGAGTGGAGCTCACTCAATGCCATCTAGCCTGAAGACTTTTCTATGTCTTTTGGCATTGAGTGAGGGGAGCTCACTCAACGCCATCTAGCCTGAATACTTTTCTAAGTCTTTTAGCATTGTGTGAGTGGAGCTTAGTCAACGCCATCTATCCTAAAGACTTTTCTAAGTCTTTTGGCATTGCGTGAGTGGATCTAACTCAATGCCGTCTAGCAGACAGTTTTTTAGCTAAGTCTAAAGCGTTGAGTGAGGGGAGCTCATTCAACGCCTATAGCAATTTGGCATTGACATTATTGAGTGAGTTGAACCCACTCAACGACGTCGTCCCGAGAGTGAGTTTTTTTGCGGTTAAGTCATTTGGCGTTGAGTGAGTGGAGCTCACTCAACACGACGTGGAGTTAATTCGTCGCCTTCCCCACTGGGTGTTGGCGTTTAGTGAGTGGAGCTCAGTCAACGCTACGTCGAGTGAACTCGACGCTTTTTCATTGGGATGGTGTTTTCTCCATGATTGTTAGTGTGGCTTTTCCCTTAGGGGGGTGTTTTGTTATCGGCTTGTTTTTGAATGCCGACTCGTTGATTATGGCAGGTGGCGTTTCTGCTGGCATTGTAAGGGGTGAATGGTGTGTGCTGAGCTGTGGCCACCACCAGTTAGGCCGTTTTGGGCTGGTATAGTTAGGTGTGTGGACCCTATATCTGCCACTGATTGTTTTTTCACCATTGAGTATTTTTGGGTGTGGTTGTTTGGAAGTGGGCTGTTTTTTTTGCCACCAACCCAGACCCATGGGTTTACCACGACCAATAATTCACAATGTTAAGACTGTTAGCTCCTTTCCTTTCATATGGCTATTTCTATTGGCATATGTTTTCCTTGTTGCTGCTACAGGTGTTTTGTAGAGCATGTTGTTTTCATTCTTGCACTTGGTGTGCTTTGATTGCTCTTTAGATAGTGTTTCTTTTTGCTGTCTTGATAATTTCCTTCTCCTCTTTTTTATAGCATTTGTTGTAGGGTTTTTAAACCCCTTCTTTTATTGCTTATGAATCTAATGCTCCACTTCTTTTGATTATATTCTTACTGAGGTATTCTTTCTTTGAAAGCCTCAGGTTTTGGTTGTAGCTGGTTCAGCGGCTAGTTTTCTTGTGGAGCTTGCTTGTGGCCTCCTGGGTAGCTGAGATTGCTGTTCCTCTGTAACGACCCTGGCGCGTACGTAACAGCGTTACGGCTCCGCTCTCCAGGCATCGCTACCGTGCTGCAGCCCAAGCACCCCAACCCCTCTCCCTCCACAGGCGGGTTGTTGGTGGCCACAGCCTCCCTTTGATGAGCGAACTCGACAGTTAAGTTGGGCCGTACGGGGACTTCCCAGGAGGTCACCCATCCCAGTACTACTCTCGCCCAAGCACGCTTAACTTTGGAGTTATTTCAACCTTCATCACCAATTAGCTGCAGCTCAATTGGTGATGAAGGTTGAAAGAACTCCATAGTTAAGCGTGCTTGGGCGAGAGTAGTACTGGGATGGGTGACCTCCTCGGAAGTCCCCGTACGACCCAACTTAACTGTAGAGTTCGCTCATCAAAGGGAGGCTGTGGCCACCAACAACCCGCCAGCGGAGGGAGAGGGTTTGGGGTGCTTGGGCTGGAGCCCGGTAGCGATGCCTGGAGAGCGGAGCCGTAACGCTGTTACGTACGCGCTAGGCTCGTTACAATAAAAAGTGCACTTTTTATTGTAACGACCCTAGCCAATCCAACGTGGCAATGCCACGGCTCCGCTCTAGGCGTCGCTACCGGGCTGCAGCCCAAGCACCCCAACCCCTCTCCCTCCACAGGCGGGTTGTTGGTGGACACAACCTCCCTTTGATGAGCGAACTCGACAGTTAAGTTGGGCCGTACGGGAACTTCCCAGGAGGTCACCCATCCCAGTACTACTCTCGCCCAAGCACGCTTAACTATGGAGTTCTTTCAACCCAGCTCAATTGGTGATGAAGGTTGAAAGAACTCCATAGTTAAGCGTGCTTGGGCGAGAGTAGTACTGGGATGGGTGACCTCCTGGGAAGTTCCCGTACGGCCCAACATAACTGTCGAGTTCGCTCATCAAAGGGAGGCTGTGTCCACCAACAACCCGCCTGTGGAGGGAGAGGGGTTGGGGTGCTTGGGCTGCAGCCCGGTAGCGACGCCTAGAGCGGAGCCGTGGCACTGCCACGTTGGATCGGCTAGGGTCGTTACATCCTCATCCTTGTGAGGTAGTTGTCTTCCTTCTGTATAGACATGCATACTCACCAGTGGGTTCGTGTCTTGAATGATTTATGCTAGGTTGCATGTTTGGTATTTTAAACCCTAAAAGCATTACTATATGTACCTCATGCACGTCATGTTTATAAAACTAAAACACTACTTTCCCAAGTAACGTAAAGGCTATTTTTTTATACTATATTAAATTTAGAGTCGTGCATACCATTAGTCGTCCCTCGGGGACACTTATGCTCATTTAGAATATCAACA
The DNA here is from genome assembly GCA_039513925.1 of Platanthera zijinensis. Lineage (NCBI taxonomy): Eukaryota > Viridiplantae > Streptophyta > Magnoliopsida > Asparagales > Orchidaceae > Platanthera > Platanthera zijinensis. The sequence continues at coordinate 141,207,422 of CM077081.1, forward strand.
TAACCAAAGTATTTTTCACTGCATATAAATATATTTTTAATTATGGACTAGCTGATCCACTGTGCCGAGGGATTCGACCATCAAATTTAACTGGTTTTTTTCATATTAAATTATGATTTTCTTCAAAGATATAGAGTCTGGAGTTTTTCCTTAATGTGTACAATTATCCCCTGCACGACGTTGCATCATTGCACGTATTTTCTCTTGCTCTGATATGATTTAATTATTGAGAAAATGCGGGTGGTGACAGTTGGTATCAGAGGGAGGTTGCTTGACAATTGGTCGGGCAACCTTTCCCTTGTAAGCATTAGTTATTTCGCGTCATATAATACACACACTGATATGTCATCAATAGTCATGGCTGAAGAATGAACACTACACTCATAAGCATGAATAGAAGTATACGGGGCATATTATATAGTATGAGATGCATAATATGTGTTTGTATATGGATCCACCATAGGTGGCCACATGTGAGGGTTTTGTAGTATGGGATGCATAACCTCACCACATGAATGCCCATTAGCACATTATCTTTTTTTCGTTGCATGCAATGTTTTGTAGTATGGGATGTATAAAATGGCCATGCGTACGATCGCTCATGGCATGCATTAAGGCCTTTTTTTAGAATGCATAGAACAATATGTATAGCATAATATTGCATAAGCACAATGTGCCAAGCTAAAGATTTGTATGATGACATATGTACACACATGGTTTTGAGTCAAAAGAAATACAAATTCCAGCATTCAAGGTCTAAGCACATGAGTTAGTATGATGGTGGTGAACCATCCTAGGTTAAGCATAACATAATTATTATAAAAATCCCAGAGCAAGTTAGCAGTTGAAGTTCATATTTAAGTATGTTTGTCTATACTGGGTAGTTTTCTTCTAGTAGTTGGGCTAGGTTTCGATTAGTGGTAATACGATTATTGGATGGTGAGGCATCCTTCGACGAGACTAACTCCCCAATCTGAGGGTGAGTCTTCAGGAGCGCAAAGCGAGGCGTTGATTGAAAGTCTACGGCAGAGTAATGAAGCCTTGTCTAGGCAGATGGTGGGTATGCAGATTCAGATCCAGTCTCTGTTAGCAGTTGTGGCAGGACAACCTCCAAGAGTGTTGGACCTTGCTGTAGGCATAGCAGTTCATATTCCTCCTGCTCCCCTGGTACCTCCTGCTATATTGCCCAAGGAGATGACATTTTTATCGCACTTCCAGTGACTAGGACCTCCTACTTATGATGGAAAGGCAGACTTTATTGTTTTGGACGATTGGCTTACAGACATCGAGGAGATGTTCTCCTATTTTGGAGTTACCCCTGATCAAAGGGTGATAATCGCCACCTATCAGCTTAATGGATTAGCGAAGAGTTGGTGGCTGAGAGAGAAGGAGAGCTTGAAAGAGGGATGCTCTTGGGAGACCTTCAAGGAACTGTTGCTAATGAAGTTTCTTCCTTCGGTTGAGTGCGACTGCCTGATGAATGATTTCCTACATTTAAAGAAGATGTAGCTCACAGTTAGTGAGTATGAGATCGAGTTCAGCTAACCAATTCGGTTTTCCCATGGATTTGTAAGCTCCGAGGCGTATCGAGTTAAGCATTTTCTTGGTGGCCTAAAAAGTGATGTCCAATAGTTAGCAAGTGCTTATGGATCAGCGAGCTATGCTGGAGTGGTGGAATCTGCTTTGAAAGTTGAGGCAATTGAGAATGCTAAGCAAAGAGGGCAGCAGATGAGAAAAGATAAGTGGAAATCTATTGAAGGAAAGATCCCTCAGGTACCTGATGCTGCTTCAAGAAAGAAGAGCAATGAGGTTTGTAGCTCTGGTGGCCGGTAAGGCCACCCCATGAGAGATGTTTCAAAAGGTTAGGAGCTCAGAATAAGGAGCAGGAGCATGTAATTTAAGGTGCTCCCAGGAAAGATTTATTCTGTTTTGCATGTAAGCGGTCAGGGAATGATGTTGCCCATTGCTGGGGAAAAGATAAGATTAAGGCAAGAAGTTGTTTTCTATGCGGTCAAGAAAGGCACATCAAGGCTCAGTGCCCACAGCTCCAACATGTGTTACAGTCAGTGCCACTCCAAGCATTGCCACCGCCTCAGCGGGTGGATAAAGGTAAGGGAAAGACAAATGTGATTTCTTTGGAGGAAGTTTAGACTTCAACTCAGGTTATTTCAGGAAGATTTAAGGTGAAGAACCGTTAGGCACGTATTCTTTTCGACTCTGGCGCTACCCACTCGTTTGTTTCTAGAGCCTTCGTCGATCAGTATCGTTTGTATCTAGATCGAGTTAGGGTTACCTTTTGCATAAAGTTCCCTTTCGAAGATTCTGTTGTTCGATTGTGTTAGGGGATTTTATAGCAAAGGCAGATCTTAAGATGATTGACCTGGAAGACTTTGATGTTATCTCATGCATGGATTGGTTATCTAGGTATGATGTAGTTTTCCAGTGCAAGGGTAAGCACTTGGACTTCGTAAAGGACAACGGTCAGCATGGGAGTGTTTATGGTGATCCACGCAAGGATTCTCCAGTCATTTCTTCAGTATGTGTTCGAAAGATGCTTGATTCCAGCTACTTTGCCTGTTTGGTCTCTGTTGTGGGGACTGTTGTTAGTGTACCGTACTTGGAGGAGATTCCTGTTGTGTACGAGTTTTCAGATGTTTTTCCTGACAATCTTCCTGGTCTTCCACCTGATAGAGATTTTGATTTTGTGATAGATTTGGAGCCAGGTACACGTCCTATTGCGAAGACGCTGTACCGAATGGCCCCGCAAGAGCTGGAGGAGTTGCGTATCTAGCTGGATGAGTTGTTAGAGAAAGGTTTTATAAGCCCGAGCTCGTCTTCTTGGGGTACTCCTGTTTTATTTTTAAAGAAGAAAGGCGGAGCAATGAGGCTTTGCATCGACTATAGAGAGTTGAACAAGGTTACTATAAAGAACAGGTATCCTCCACCAAGGATTGATGATTTGTTTGATCAGTTGCGCGGTAGTATGGTATTTTCTAAGATTGATCTTCATTCCGGCTACCATAAGCTCAAGATCCGCAAGTCAGACATTTCGCAGACTACTTTTCGATCCAGGCATGGGCATTTTGAATTTCTGGTTATGTCATTTGGTTTGACCAATGCGCCCTCAGCCTTTATGGATATGATGAACCAAGTGTTCAAGGACTTCCTAGATAAGTTTGGGGTCGTGTTATCGACGTTGTTCTGATCTATTCCCGCAATGCTGAGGAGTATTACCAACATCTGCGTTTGGATATTCGCCAAATTGAGCAAGTGCGAGTTTTGGTTGCCTCAGGTTTCATTTTTTGTCCATGTGGTTAATAAGCGTGGGATTTCTGTTGACCCAGAAAAGATAGCTGCTGTGAAGGATTGGAGTAGGCCGGGCACACACAAAGAGATTAGGAGCTTCCTAAGGTTGGCCGACTATTACAAGAGGTTTGTGCAGGGTTTTTCTACCCTGGCTGCACCTTTAACTAGATTGACTCAGAAGAATGCGACTTTTGTTTGGAGCGAGAAGTATGAGGAATCCTTCCTAGAGCTCAAGAACTGATTGTGCACTACTCCCATTTTGACTCTACCTACGGAGGGCATGGATTATGATGTTTATGTAAATGCATCGCATGTTGGGATTGGTTGCGTGTTGATTCAAGATAGGAAAGTAATTGCGTATGGGTCAAGCCAATTGAAGACTCATGAGAGGAACTACCCTACAGATGATTTAGAGTTTGCTGCCGTGATTTGGATTCTGAAGTTGTGGAGACATCTGCTTTATGGCGCACAATGAAATTTTTTTACCTATCATAAGAGTTTAAAGTACGTCTTCACCCAGAAGGAATTGAATCTGTGCCAGCGGCGATGGTTGGAGTATGTTGCCGACTATGATGTTGAGATCCAGTATTATCTGGGAAAGGCTAATATGGTGGCCGATGCCCTAAGTCGGAAGACGGGGAAGATTTTTAATCTCTCCGACGAGCTATTAGTGGAAGAATTTCTTTTGATGGATATTTCTATGGGGAGTTGCGACTTACAGAGTAGTTTGGTAGTAGCAGAGCCTTCTTGGATTGCGCTTACAAGGTTACATCAGAAAGATGATCCGGATGTGCTGCATTTATATCTTAGAGCTGAGAAAGGGGAGTTACTAGATTTCTCGATTGATAATCTGGGTACATTGAAGTACCGCGATAGATTTTGTATCCCCGCTATTATGGATATTCGAGTTATGTTGTTCAGAGAGGCGCATTGTTCTAGTGTTTTCTACCATCCAATATCAACCAAGATGTATCATGACTTAGAGAAAATTGCTTGTTATTATGGGATGAAGGGAGACATAGCCAGGTTTGTTTCTGAGTGCTATACTTACAAGCGTGTTAAGGCCGATCATGGAAGGACTGGTGGCAAGTTAACTTTATTGGAGATTCAGACTTGGAAGTGGGAGAGAATTTCGATGGATTTCATCACGGGTTTAGAAAGATCTCAAAAAGGATATGATTCAGTTTGGGTGATTGTGGATAGATTAACGAAGTGTGCCCACTTCATACCTTATAAGATCGACTATGCGATGAAGAAAATAGCTGAGCTGTATTTGAATGAAGTCATCTGATTGTATGGTGTTCCATTCTACATTATTTCAGACTGAGACTCCATGTTTACATATCGCTTATGGAAGAATTTGCAAGAAGGTTTGGGTACGGATTTGAGATATTCTACTGCATACCACTCGCAGACCAATGGTCAGACAGAGCTAGTTAATCAAATAGTGGAGGACATGATCAGATGCTATATTTTAGACCACGGAGGGGCGTGGGATGAGCGTTTGAGGCTTATGGAGTTTGCTTATAATAACAGTTATAAAGAAAGCTTACAAATGGATCCTTTCAAAGCTTTGTATGGGAGGCGCTGCAGGACTCCCTTATTTTGGGCTGAGGTTGGCGAGATACTTTTGTTGGGTCTAAATGCGAACTGCTGTGAAGCTTATTCGGGAAAAGCTTCGGATAGCCCAGGAGCGATATGAGAAGAACGCCAGCCGGCCTAGATCTGATCTGGTGTTTGTTGTGGGGGACTTGGTATTTCTAAAGGTTTCCCCGATGATTGGAATTAAGGGGTTTGGTAAGAACCGGAAGTTGGACCCGAGGTATGTGGGGCCGTTTGAGATCATTTAGCGGATTGGTGTGGCAGCTTATAGGCTTGATTTGCTCGCAAACTTTCCGGGCATGCACTATATTTTTCATGTTAGCAAGCTGCGGAAGTGTGTGCTGAGCGACAGGCATCTTTTGGATTCTGTGCCTCAGTTAGAGCCAAATCTTTCTTATGTGGATATGCCTGTCCGCATTTTGGATGCTCAAGATCGCGTGTTGCAAAGGAAATCAATTCATATGGTTAGGGTTTTGTGGAGAAATCAGGGCATGGAAAGCATGAATTGGGAGTTAGAGTCGGTTATAAGGAAGGCTTACCCTGATCTATTTCCCAGACTTGTGCCGGGTATTTTTTGCATTTTCTATTATAGCTCGTGCTTGGCTATTTCTTTTTCCTTCTTGATAGAAGGGTTGTGTGTAAATTTTCGGGGCGAAACTTTCTTGTAGGGGAAGTGGCGGTAACGCCCCCGATTTTTTCTATGATTTGTATAATCCTTGTTTGGCGTTACGTTGATGCGTTTCCGGCCCTTTTGTCGTTGTTAGAGCGTGGTCTAAGCTCTTTAGGTTCTCGAGTGGCTTGTTTATAGTCTGTTTGCAAGGTTCCCCAGCTAGCCAGAGTCTATTTTGGTGACTCGGCGGAGCCTCTAAGGGAATGCTTGTGCTTTGGCATTCGGGAGGTGTTAGCCCGAGTTTTGATCGTCGGATGTTGTTTTCGACTACGCCGTTGTTTTTGTAGAATGGGTGTTTTTCTACAGTACGAGTTTGGTCGAATTCCGAGATCGTTTGTTTTCGCGACGTTTCGACATTTTATATGTTAGCTGGTAGTGTGTTACCAAGCTTTTGTTTTTGCTATGTTGGGCTAAGTGGCAGAGCTTAGTTATAGCAGGTAGCCGGCTTTTGTTTGGCTTAATTTAGGCAAAGATTGTTAGCTGGTTATATATATATGTATATATATATATTTGTGTGTTTAAGCTTGGGTTTAAGCTTGAGTGCTGGAGCTTATTTCAGCTGTTCTTTTTTTGGTATGTTGATAGCTGTTATTTCGTGGCTGATTTTGTGAGCTAGGAGCTAGCTGTTCTTATATGTATAAGTATATATGCTATTTATATATATATATGTATATATATATATATATTGGTGGCTGGATTTCTTTTGCTGTTAGTGGTTGAGCTTTCCTTGTTTTAGAAATATTTTATTAAGCTATGGCAGGGTGAGTGAGGAGGGTAGATAAATAGGGCCGGCTGTGTTTTCTTCTCCTCATTTCTCTTTTCCCAAGCCATCTGTTATCTACCAGTAGAAGGCATCGGTCGACGGAGGTACTGTAGCTCCGGCCAGTGATTACTGGAGGTTTAATTCACATTTTTCTCGGGTAAGGGCAGATTTGTATTGCACTCACCTAAATCTTCCTCCCTAGGTATGTATTTCTTTTTTTGGGTTGTCTTTGTTAGCTAAGGTTTTAAGGATTTGTTCTTCTTCCTCTAAAAGCTTCAAGTTTACTTCTTAGGTGGCCAATCTTGTCGCTAGTGCCGATTTTTGGAATGCAGTTACTGTTTCCTAGAGGTAGAGGCAAGTGGCGCTCTTTTCCCTTGCCAACCTTGATTTTACTACCATTAATCTTGTTGTAGTAGCTCATTCTTTCTTTTTCCTAGAAACTAGGGTTGCTACAATTTTCTTCCCTGTTAGATCTTGCTTGATCTTGTCCAGTTTTAATTTATTCTCTCTCTCCTTATTCACTGTTTTGTGTCAGGTAGTGGCTGGTGGTAGGATTTTAGTTTACTTGTTTTAGCCCAGCTTGGTTGGTAGATGTAGCTGGGTAGAAGGGGTAGGAGAGAAGAAATTAGAAATTTTTTAGTTCTCTGGATGGGAGCGTTGAGTGTGTCTAGGGCAAAGATTTAGATTTTAAAAACTAGGTAAAAAGAATTGACGGAGCTCACTCAACGCCGTCTGGCTAGGCAGTTTTTCAAAGTCAAAAGAGTTGACAGCGATGAGTGAGGTGAGCTCACTCAACGCCGTCCAAGTTTTGCTTAGGCATTAACAGCGTTGAGTGAGTTAAGCTCATTCAACGCCGCCAACTTGGTTGGAATTTTTTAAGTGTAAAGCATTTCCAGTATTAGGTGAGGTGAGCTCACTCAATGTCGTCTGTCTTGGTAGATTTCTTTTCTAAGTCTTTTGGCATTGAGTGAGTGGAGCTCACTTAACGCCATCTAGCCTGAAGACTTCTAAGTCTTTTGGCGTTGAGTGAGTGGATCCCACTCAACGCCATCTAGCCTGAAGACTTTTCTAAGTCTTTTGGCGTTGAGTGAGGGGAGCTCACTCAACGCCATCTAGCCTGAAGACTTTTCTAATACTTTTGGCGTTGAGTGAGTGGAGCTCACTCGATGTCATCTCGCATATAGTTTTTTAGCTAAGTCTAAAGCATTGAGTGAGGGGAGATCACTCAACGCCTATAGCTGTTCGGCGTTAACAATATTGAGTGATTTGAACTCACTCAACTCCTTCATCCCGAGAGTGAGTTTTTTTGCGGTTAAGTCATTTGGTGTTAAGTGAGTGGAGCTCACTCAACGCAGCTTCGAGTGAACTTGATGCCTTCCCCGCTGGGTGTTGGTGTTGAATGAGTGGAACTCACTCAATGCCGCGTCGAGTGAACTCGACGCTTTTTCCTTGGGATGGTGTTTTCTCCAGGATTGTTAGTGTGGCTTTTCCCTTAGGGGTGGGGGTGTTTTGTTATCGACTAGTTTTTGAATGCCGACTCGTGGATTATGGCAATGGCGTTTCTTGTGGCTTTGTAAGGGGTGAATGGTGTGTGCTGAGCTGTGGCCACCACCAGTTAGGCCGTTTTGGGCTTGTATTGTTAGGTGTGTGGACCCTGTAGCTACCACTGGTTGTTTTTTCACCCTTGAGTATTTTTGGGTCTAGTTGTTTGGAAGAGGGATGTTTTTTTGCCACCAACCCAGACCCAAGGTTTTACCACGACTAATAATTCATAAAGTTAGGACGGTTAGCTCCTTTCCTTTCATATGGCTATTTCTACTAGCATATGTTTGCCTTCTTGCTGCTGTAGGTGTTTGGCAGAGCATGTTGTTTTCATTCATGCACTTGCTGTGCTTCGATTGGTCTTTAGACAGTTTTCTTTTTGCTGTCTTGATTATTTCCTTCTGCTCTTTTTGATAGCATTTGTTGTAGGGTTGGTAGACCCCTTCTTTTATTTCTTATGAATCTAATTCTCCACTTCTTTTGATTATATTCTTGCTGAGGTATTCTTTCTTTGAATGTCTCAGGTTCCGGTTATAGCCGGTTGAGCGGCTAGTTTTATTGTGGAGCTTGCTTGTGGCCTCCTGGGTAGTTGAGATTGCTGTTCCTCATCCTTGTGAGGTAGTTTTTTTCCTTTTGTATAGACATGCATACTCACCAGTGGGTTCGTGTCAGGTTGTTCACGCCCACTGGTGGCTTACTTGGGATACTGGGTATGAACTGAAATTGCTATTTTTGCCTATTCTGAGGTTGTTCACTTGCTTTCTGGGAATGATTTATGCTTGGTTGCATGTTAGGTATATTAAACCCTCAAAGCATTACTATTTGTAACTCATGCGCGTCAAGTTTTTAAAACTAAAGCGCTACTTTCCCAAGTAACGCAAAAGCTATTTTTTTATACTTATTAAATTTAGAGTCGTGCATACCATGAGTCGTCCCTCGGGGACACTTATGCTCATTTAGAATATCAACTTAACAAAAGTATTTTCCACTACGTATAAATATATTTTTAATTGTGCACTAGTTGATCCACTGTGCCGAGGGATACGACCCTCAAATTTAACTAGTGTTCTTTCATATTAAATTATCATTTTTTCAAAGATATAAAGTCCGGAGTTTGCCTGAACGTGTGTAGTTATCCCTTGCACGATGTGGCATCATGACACGTATTTTATCTTTCTCTGATATGATTTAATTGTTGAGAAAATACGGGTCGTGACACCTAGGATAGTGGTATTCCTTCCATGCAGGCATAACATTTTAACAAGCAGATATATCACAAGAACGTGCACTCACGCACAGTTCAATATATCACAAAGCAATGCATCAAAGGCCAAACATTCCATGCACATAGGGCACATTTTCTGCAGACCTGTTGCCAGGGTCCCAAAACCATTAAGAGGTCCCTGGCATTACTATTACCTTTGAGCATTCACAGTCTCCATAGCCCCCGACCTGGGACTTTAGCCTAAGACTCTAATTATGTGATCCTAACAAATGCCAATAACTTTGGCAGTCGAGCTAGACAACCATAACGCAGATACCGTTCATCCATTGCTCGTTGCTCAAATCATCAGTTTAATGTCTAGTTTGACGCGGGTCGGCTCCCCCATGTCCGTTCGGCTCACTGGCCTTAAGGAGCTCGCAGCTCATAGAATAGCCTCACTGTCTCCCAGAGACATGCTTTACCATTAAAAGGTAGTCATTTACAGCGTTCGTCATGATCGCTCGGAGGGACTAACAGAAGTTCTCTTCCTGCACCCAAACTCAACCCAAAACCCTGCAGCATCCTGAAGTGCCAGAAACACTGGTCTTTTTATAGCACACAGCAAAAATAGCTCACTCCGTGCTTTCGCCGTAGGTGATACTCAGTGTAACCCGGCGATATCCAACTGGTCTTAAAACCATGGAATTTCGAGGGAATTTTCCTGGAATGCAACTCCAGTACTTCCTACTACTTTTAGTTCATAGGTACAACTCCCGCAGACCCCATAAAATACTCGTTTACACTCGGAGTCTTCTCCGACACACAAAATAACATCACCAATCCATACCAACCTATCCAGATGGGCTTCACACATCATGTTTATTCCGTACCACACATTTTTGGATCTATATGCAAGACTCACTAGGGATTTCACGAATTGACCCAATGGAATTCCCTTCGCTTTTCTACCTTTGCTGGGGGATTTCATGCATATGCCAAAAGAAGGACTTCACTTGTCCAATAAGGAATATAATTTCCCTTGTAGGTTTCTTCGGAGCCATGATATTGTTCTTTGATCCGGATTGAACTTATTGTCACAGCTTCCTCTTCGCGGATCTAGCGTCGACTCGCAATTTCGATCACAAGCACACCCTGGATTGATTCTCCTCTTGAGCTCTTTGACTTTTCATCCTCTTGCCTCTCCAGAACTAAGCAATTGAGTGTGTGAGAGAAAATGAGAATGAAATCTCAAGTCCAACCTTTATCTGAAAGCTAACACTGAGCGATAATACCTACTGCTGCGCGGTATCACAGGCGGTGATCGCTTTGACCAAACAGTGTCGCTATCTAGAGCTATCGCACCGTGATAACTCTCTATCGCCGCGCGGTAGCACACTCGACGCTTCGTTGAAAACATTGAAAGCATTGAGAAGTCTTGCCAAAGGCGTTAAGTGCTACCTCGGAGCACTAGCTTCTTATCACCAGGCGGTAAATACCCGAGCCCTGGGTCTTTTAATTCACTAAGTTATCGTCGGCAATAAGCATATCGCCACGCAATAACCTCTAATGACCACTTATTATTTTTGGTGTGTTACACCTCTAGTTACCCAACTATCTGAACCACAAAAGATTACTTTGGGTCCATCTTTTACTGTTGTATACTCCTTCAAGTTTCTCCTTGTCCCAATCAAGTGCCTGGAAAAACCACTGTCCAAGTACAATATAGGGGTATGTGCACTTGGACTAACCTGCATCACACAATTTACATTACCTTAGGAACCTAATTTCTATTGGGTCCTAGATACATGTTAGTTATATAAGGAAATTGTCTACCAGCAGCATTTCTTACTGGTAGACTAATAGCTGCTCTTGGCCCCCTTGGAATGTGCCAGTAGTTTACAGCATAGTGGCCCACTTTTCCACAACACCAATATTCATGAAAGTTGTATCTTCTTTTCTGTGCAGGCCTAGCCATTGGGTTAACTGCTGGATGAATAGTAGGAAGAGGAGCAGAAGCCTTCCTCAGTTCCCTTTTAGCAAGGATTTGACTGAAGGTAAGTCTTCTAGCTAGCTTATTTTGCCTACTCTTAGTGCCAGCAGCTGCAAGTTTCTTTTCAAAAAACATGCTTCTGATTGCATCAGACACAGCCAAACCAGGCTTGTTGGAGGATTGACCCTTAGTCTGATTCTTTGTTGAATGGTTCGGAACCTTTCTTGTATCCACATTCTTAAAAGTGGGGTCTGAAGCACTAAAGACAAATAGTCCATGATGGTCCATTTGAATTTCTACATGAGCAGCCTTAAAGGCACTAACTTTGCTATACTTTCCACCCTAGCTGTGAACCTCTTTATTCACACCAGTGGATCTGCCATTCATCCAGTGACCAAAGATGCTTTCTTGTTCATACCTGTTTGAAGGCAACTAAACATTCGTAAATGAAATGGTAGGCTTGGAAGCAAGAGCCTGTGCTGGAGCTGGATTTTTCCCTTACCTTTGGAAGGAGAAAATCTTATGCTTCCATTGAATCCCAACCCCTTCTTACCCTTTTGAGAGGAGGAGTCTACCAAGGGTAACACAATACATGGCTTAGAATAGTTAGCCACTATTCTTTTATCTATCTCTAGCCCCTCTTCAAGATCCCTGATGAGAATATTCTTATATTTGATGGAGCCTATCTCGATGTCATTCAAGACCATAAGTTGGCTAAGTTCCCTGTCCTTCTGATCCATCAAAGATGTTGTTTTTGTCAGCTGGGAAGCAACCAGCTGTAGAGAGGAAATCTCCAAAGCTTGCTTCTTGGACAACTTCTTGCACTTCTTGATAGCATCCAAAATTTCTCCATATCTGTCAATCAATTGATTGACATCATCTTCTGATTCAGAATAATATCAACCACTGGGTGAAGAGGTTTCTATACCAGGAATAATCTCATATCCAGACTCAGAATAAGAGCTTGATAAAGATTTTACCTTACTTTGACCAAGCTGATCCTGGTTGGATTCCTCATCAGTCATTGCCATCAGCACACAACAACTATAGGAATCATCTTTATCTTCATCATTCACCTTTGAATCATTGTCTGGATTTGATAGAGGGGCCCTGAAACCTATCCTGGAAGTAGGGGATAGTCTTCATCAACTGCTTCAGCTACTTGATCAGCATCAGTAGCAACTAGCCCAATATAGGCTTCTTCTTCTTCAGCCTCAGATGAGGATGAGTCTTTCCAGCTCTTCTCTTTCTTGGCAATAATGGACTTCTTCTTATTGCCCTTGTTTTGGTGTTGTTTCTTCTCAGTAGCTTCCTTCCTCTTCATTGGGCAATCAGCTATTACATGCCCTGGTTTGCTACAATAGTAGCAAACAACTTTAGAAGAATTATGTTTACTGGATTTAGAAATATACCAGTCAACCTTAGAAAGTTTCTTCCTGTGATGAGAAGAGGTGGAAGGTCTGCTCTCTCAATTATTCTTTTTCAACATCTTCTGAATGTTCCTTGAGAAGGCAGCAAACTCCTAATCTGGCATGCTTCTTTTTGATGCATCTGACTCTGAGTTCTATGAATCAGCTGGTCTTCTTGTAGGAGAGGGAATCCTCTCCTTACTCTTCCTGATGCTTTTTTCCTTAAATGCCATGGACTTCTCCTTGGCTTGGGATCTTTTGGTGGCCTCCTCTTTTCAGGCAGCTAGCTACATTTCATAGGAGAGCAGCTTTCCAAACAATGTTTGGGGAGGAGTTTCAGCAAGCTTGGCCACCTCTCTTATGAAACAAATCTTATTATCCCGAACTCTAGTGAGAGATCTGAGGAACTTGTCATTTATTTATTAGTGACTGAAAACCCTCCCTTAGGTCCTCAGATCATTAATGATCCTTAAAATTCTATCATAGCAAGTAGCTATGTTCTCTTTCAAGGATTGCCTGAAAGCCTCATACTTTTGGGTTAGCATGGAATTTCTATCATCTCTTTCCTCTTCAGTACCCTCCATGTAGACCAATAGAGTGTCCCACATCTCTTTTTAGGTCTGGTAGTAGACCAAGTTCTGAAAGGAAGAATCATCAATAGCACTGACAATGATGTTCTGGACTCTCTTGTCCAATACATCCAACATGACCTAATACTTGGTCATTTATGAATAAATCTTTTGAGTTTGTATATTACATTAAGAATTGAGACCTCCATAGGGATGAAGGGTCCAAATTTGATAGTCACAAAGATTCTAGGGTCTGAGTCTTCCATGAACAGCCTTACCACTCATTCTAGATTCAAAAATACTCCTTCCTACAAAAAGGGAGTTTCATGGAACCAAGCTTCTTATGGTTCTCTCTAGAGCCAATAAGTTCAGATCTATATCTACCCAAAGAGATCACTCAGATTGTTAAATCATTTTTGAGCAACCTCCCTCTGATACCACTTGAAAGCCTTTTTTTCAAGGTAGCTTGTAACCTAGAGGGGGGTGAATAGGTTTATTTAAATCTTGTGACTATCTTTTTATTTTTCCTTTAGTACTGAGTGTGTTAGCAGTAATTAGCTTTCAAGAACCTATACAAAGAAAACAACACAGAAAAGCACACACGAAAATTATAGTGGTTCCCCATATTATGGGTACATCTACTCTCCTCCCACCTTTCTAACTTTCAATTAGACAAGGCACTTCTCCAAAACTCAGCTCAAAGAGCTTACACCTAAGATCCCCTAGGATCTCTCAGTCTCCTCCAATACTTACTGCCCAGGAATAGGATCCCTAAAATTGAATAATCAGCAGATGACCTACCTCAGGCCAAATGCCCTACCACTCATGTTGGGAGGACAACCCTACCTCAAATCCAAGGGATCCTACAGCTCAGGCACAAGTGCCCTACAACTCAGTGAGAATGACTCGCCTACCTCAGGCCCAAAAGCCTTACAGCTCAATGATCAACAAATCACCTACCTCAGATCCAAACAGGATCCTACACTCAGAGTGTAAAACTCTTCTACAGCTCAGGAAAATTTTCCCTACCTCCGGCCAAACGCAATTCAACTCAGATCCAAAAGGATCTTACATAAAATTAGTGGTTTAATTAATTTGACACTGAGAAATTTCTCTATGTCAACAACTACGGCTGAGTTATCTCAGTTCTATCTTTCTTCATAGCAGCAGGAAGAAGTTTCTCCCTCTACTAGAAGAATCTCAGATAAAAAATTCTGAACTTGCTGAAGAAGATGGAAGAATGGCTAGGTCTTGAAGTCTTCAAACAGCTAACTGTACCCCCAGGTGGTGAAGGATCCTCTTTCTTTCTTGATCAGAAGTCTTTCAGATCTTATTATAGCAGAGGAAAAGTATTAATGCTAACTGAACATTTAGTTCTTGCTGGAAGACTTTAAGCTTTTTCTCGGTAGCAATGGCGAAGAAGTGGAAGTCCAGCCGCTCTTGTTATTGTTGAGTAAAACTCTAAAAGTTCCTTTTTTCATGCAGAATCTGACGCTTTTATCTTTTGCCGATTAACGGCTCCAAGAAGCAGTCGGGACTACCTGTAATTGAATTCTGTAACTTGCTTTAACGGAAGAACGCGTACAATAGCTCTCCGACGCTAGTTGTCGTATTATGTAGCTTTCTATAGCTTTCCCGCGAGTAATTTGAACCATGTTGACTTTGTTAACTTTTGTTGTTGTCAGGATCTATGGACATAGACAAAATCAAACATCTTAGTATAAGCGTTGAGTGAGTAAGCTTCACTTAACAGAAAAATTCTTAGAAAAATTTCTCTGTCATTAGGCGTTGAGTGAACAACCTTCACTCAACGCCAAAACGCTTAAAAATTATGCCATTCATTAGGCATTGAGTGAGTAAGCTTCACTCAACTCCAAAACACTTAGAAAAATCTTTCTGCCTCTTGACGTTGAGTGAGAAAGCTTCACTCAATGCCATACCTCTTAGAAATGCTTCTAGTCACCTGGTGTTGAGTGAGTAACCTTCACTTTATGCATTTGGACTTAGCCGATTTTCTTGGTTGGGAAGCGTTGAGAGCGTTGAGTGTGTCTTCATCACTCAATGCTTTTTTCCTTAGCAAAAATTTCTTTTACAAAGCGTTGAGTGAGCCTTCATCGTTCAACGCATTTGGACTTAGACAAATTCCTGTGAAATCATAGTCTCTTACTGACTAAGGTTCAGTCAATGCTTTTTATCATATAGGTTGAGTGAGTAAGCTTCACTCAATGCCTTTGGACTTAGTCAAATATTTGCACAGATTTTTTGTGGCTTTGACTAACCGAGCAATACTCACTATTTTTATGTTATGGCATTGAGTGAGTGGACTTCACTCAATGCCTGTGGACTTAGCAACATTTTCAGTTGTTTCTTCTTAGGCTTTGCCTATCTGACAGCTTTTAGCTGTATACCATTGAGTGAGTATACTTCACTCGAGCCTAGTGGACATAGCCACATTTTCAGCTATTTTTTCTTAGGTTTTTCCTGTCTCACAGATTTTAGCTGTATGGCATTGAGTGAGTATACTTCACTCAACTCATGTAGACTTTGATGTGTTGAACGACAAGTGTATCAGCCACACAAGTAATATAAAATATGTGAATTTCCCCAAGTATCGATCTCGAGGGAACACAGTAAGGTGGAGTTAATTTTGAGGAGGACTTGAGATTGAATTCCTTAGGTCGGTGTTTATGAAGGGGGTTTTGGAAGACTATATGGGAAGCTATACACCGAATCTCTAGGCGGATGGATGAATAGCCATTCAGATGAGGTGGTGAGAATGGAGCAATGAGGGTCGTGAGCACCTCTTCTCTATGGACACCACTACTAATTGCTAGTGCAACACTGTGTGGTGAAGGATGGATAAAGGTGCACCTCAAGCAAAAAAATGAAAATATTAAATCACATAGACATGATTGTAGAAATACGTATATAAAATTAAGCATACCTCATCAAATACAAGAGATCAATTACACATTCAACAATAAGAGAAGAAGATAGTGCAAAATCGACAGAATCTGGAGTCTTGCTGAGGAATCACGGAAGGAATAGTCGGGTATTCAAACCTTATCCTAGCTCAGTACTCAAATACATCTGGGGTAGAGGAGGCTGTCACTAACTCCCAATGGACCTGTCTTCTTCGTGTAACGATTCGTTGGAGGATGATACAAACTTCTCCTAGCTTGATGGAGAAAGCTAGGTCAAACTTTTTTTGAAGCTCAAGGTTGAAGGAAGAGGCCGAGAGGAAGCTCTGGCTTGGATTTTGCGGTTAAAGCTTGCCTGGAGCACCTCCCTATGGTGGAAGATAAAGGAGAGCAGCGGAATCCCACCTCGGAGACGAAAATGGCAGAAAAATTGTTGGGAATTGTCTTCACAATACCCCAGATTTGTGGGAAGTCAGACCTGAAACTAAGATGAATTAAGTTGTATTTGATGTTGTGTTTAAGTTGTGCATGCAGGACTCTATTGCCAAGTGTAAACCAATGTCAGTCTATAGTGGGTCATCAAACACAGGACCATACAATGTATTTCCTCATTGTGTGATCCAAGGTGTTGACTCATGTATAACCTCTCTATTGGGGTACACTTTGTTTCTATGCACTTGGACTACTGGACTCTGGAGTATTGAAGACTTTCTCAGATGAAATTTTTTCTCTAAGTCCACATACTCGAGTAGTATCATCTATATACTCGAGTAAGTGACTTAGTACTCGAGTAGATTGGATTTCATACTCGAGTAGTTCTCAAGTTACTCGAGTAAGTGTTCTGATCGTACTCGAGTTGATCTGGACTTCTCAACTCAGAAAGTTTCTAAGTCCATATACTCGAGTAAATCTATTTATATCTCGAGTACCTCTTTTCCGTACTCGAGTAGGTGTTTGTGTACTCGAGTAGAGCCTTAGTCATACTCGAGTAGCCTCTTAGTTATACTCGAGTAGGGCTAACTGTTCAGTCTAAATATTTATAAGTCCACATGCTTGAGTAACTTCGCTCATATACTCGAGTAAGTGGCTTAGCACTCGAGTAGATCCTTCTTATACTCGAGTAGACTGGCTTAGCACTCGAGTAGATTTTTATTATACTCGAGTAGTTTGGATTAGTACTCGAGTAGATGTTTCTACTTACTCGAGTAATCTGTCTAGAGTAACTCGGGTAGTTCTTCCAAGGCACTCGAGTAGTCATTTCTATTACTCGAGTACATGTTTCTCTTATCTACTCAAGTAGCAGACCTTTATACTCGAGTATCTTATCAAACCCGAGTATGTTGGCTCAGAATTCCAGAAATCATTAAGTCCAGAATTGACGGAGATTTGAAATTAACCTTTTTCTGATTGGTCCACGTGTCAATCTTAATTACGATTATGACCGTTGGAGATAGCTTATAAATAGGTCTTTTCAGATTTGACTAAATACGCGTTTATAGAGATTATCTTTTAAGAAAGAGAAAATCCCGAAAACCCTAATTTTCTCATCCGCCGCCATTACCGTTTTCGGAAGAAGCTCTGGATCATCGTTCTCACGCCGCTGCCATCGATCTCAATTTCTCTAGCGATCCAGACTCAAGAAGAATCATCCGATCTCTCCGTGCTTCATCGTCTCTGATTTACTTTCTTGATCGTGGTGATTCCAGATCTCAGAATCGTGGATCTCAGTCAAGTCTTCTTCAACTATTTCTGTTCAAACCGAAAAGCTCTCAAGAAGAAGATTACGTCAAAGATCCAGATCTATGATATTCTTGTTGTAAATTTTATTCAAACAAATTTCATTGTAGGAGATCTTTATCCGAGTGGTAGGAAGTTTTATCTTCCGAGTGTAGATCGATTTGGGTTCGAGTTTTGTAGGAACGTGGTTCCGAGGTGTAGGATTATTTTTGCAATCCGAGATAGTGGAGTAGCCGAGTCTAGTGATTTGCTAGATCGGTGAGAAAAGTGGACGTACCCAAGATTGGGGAACCACTATAAATCTCTTGTCGTCTGTGTGATTGCTTGATTACGGATCTGTGCTGTGTTATATTTTTTATTCCAAATTTGACACGAAATTCACCTATTCACACCCCTCTAGGTGATTTATGTTGATAACTTAGCTCTCTCAATTGGTATCATAGGCGGAGGTTGATCGTTAAAAGGTTAACACCTTGATCTTATCCTCACCAAGTTGTCTCAAGAGAAGTATCAAGCATGAGTAAGACCAAGGATTTTGCTAAGCTCCCTATCTGCACCAAGAACAATTTTCCTATGTGGATGGAAAAGGTTATGTTCTTCATGGAAGCAGTAGACCCCCGGATCTTCATGATTGTGGAAGAAGGTCTGCATGTTCCTATGACTGTATCAACAATAGACCCAACCAAAAAGGTCCCAAAGAAGTTGATGGACTTGGATAAGGACGAGATTGCACTTGTCTCCCTAGACAAGAAAGCTAAAAACATTATCGCAAGTGCAGTCGATGACTCAATGCTGCAAAATCTTATACATTGCCAATCTGCCAAGGAGATGCGACAATCCCTGGTGACTCTGATGGAAGGGACTGAGGAAGTTAGGGATGATCGGAGATCCCTCTTAAATCAGAAGTATGAAGCCTTCCGACAAGGTCACAAGGAACCCATAGCTGACACATTTGAAAACTTCTTTAAGATAGTCAATGGACTGAGAGTGTATGGCCGAGTCTTTACTAATGGGGAGCTGAATGATAAGTTTCTGAGATCTCTCACCAAAGAATGGGACAATAAAGTCTGTGCCATCCGAGAGTTTGGCAGACTAGCAGAGACAGATCCACAGAACCTATTTGGCAAGCAAATGTCCTATGAACTGCAAATAAACTCCAGAAAAGCCGAAGAAGAGATAAGTCGCTTCTCCTCAAAAGAGAAGTCGGTTGCTTTAAAGGCTGGCAGTTCAAGGAAGGGCAAAGCTACCTCACCAGCACCTCCTCAAGAAGTAAGTGAAGAAGAAGGCTCCGAGCCAAGCACCTCAGGCTCAGAACTATCTGAAGGAGAGTTCTCATTGCTCTCGCGGCAGTTCAAGAAGTTCTTGAATAAGAAGATGCAATGGAGAGTCAAATATACCTCATACAGAAGATCACGATATAACGGTGATCAGCGAAAGAATGGCTCGAGCAGCCATGACAGGTATAACTCCAAACAGAACAAACAAATTTCAACTGACATCGTTTGTTATTGTTGTAATAAGCCAGGTCACGTCATCGCGGAATGCCCTCACAAGAAGAAAGAGGGTGGAAGAAGAGAGGAAAAGAAATCCTCATACCACAAGAAGAGGACAGAGAAGAGCTTATTAGCCAAGAAGAGCAAAACTCTCAGCGACTCCGACTCATCTGAGTCGAGTGAAGAAGAGGAAGCTTACTTCGGGCTCATGGCTCACTCTGATGATGAACAAGTCCCCCGGTTCACTGGGGAGGTAAAATCTCACACTCCTCTCTCTAAATCTGATGATGATAATGAGCAAGAGGGCTATTCCTCTGAAGATGAATCTGAACTCATGCGACAGTATAAGGAGTTACTCACGGCTTACGAAAAATGTCGCAGAGTCGTGAAAACTCAAGCCAAAGAGATAAAATCTCTACAGGCTATTGAGAGCAGCTTGAGAGAAGAAGTCACCAAGACTAATTCTTTTCAAGAGAACTTCAATGCTGCTATGGAAGAATACAATCAAGCTCTCAAGAACCTCGACCTTAAAGATGAAATCTTCAAAGAATTGGAACAACTACTCGAGGCTGAGAAGAAACTTGTTGAGAGTTTCTCCAAGCCTAAGACAGTTCTTCCACTCGTTGCTGAGTTCTCAGGTAAGGCCAAGGGTGCTGCTATAAGCCACATTGGTGCTTCTAGTAAATCTCCTAGAAGAAATAAGGCCAAGAGAAAGAATAAGGCTGCCCGAAAGGCTCTAGCTGAAGAAAAGGGGAAAGCTCCCTTGGAATCGGTTTTGTTCAAGAAAGTTATCTTTCCTACGAACGAATACGACTATGAGTCCACCTATGGACACTTCTCTAGGCCAATCCCCGAGAAGCCTAAGTCAAGATACCAAGGTTGGACTTGTCCTCGTAACTTTGGCGAGATTGTCTTTAAGGCACCTTATGAAGAGATTCAACTTTAGAACTATGGACCGTATGCTCATGGTCATAATATCAAGAAGACACCAAAGGTAAAACCTATTGTGGAAAGGCCTATGAAGGAGAAGACTTCATGTAGCTGCCATCATCATGAAGTGTCTTCTTCTAAGAGTGAAGTTCCTGCTAGACCATCACTTAAGAAAATCAAGCAGGAATACACTAAGCAAAGATACAACAGGTTCGACTGTTGGTGTTGTGGCAAAATTGGTCATTTTGGCATCGATTGTTGGTTCAATCCTAAAAATGTTGCAACCCCTCAAGTTAGCAACGTGAGAATGACCACTCATGAGGCTAATGCTCGTAGGGGGAGTATTCTAACTCGAGACCAAGGACCCAAACTTGTTTGGGTTCCTAAGGCTAAGTGATTGTAATTGCAGGTATGTCCAAAGACCAACAAAATGCCAATCTGGTACTTGGACAGTGGATGCTCTCGGCATATGACTGGGACAAGAAGCCTACTCCAGAATTTCACCTCAGTCTGCAACGGACCAAAGGTCATCTTTGGAGGTTCAGATCGAGGAATAACTAAAGACTACGGTATGATTACTAACAGTAGCGTATCCTTTTCAGATGTAGCTTATGTTGAAGGATTGGAACACAATCTCATCAGCATAAGCCAACTATGCGATAAAGGATACGTGGTTGAATTTCATGCTGACAAGTGTTTGATAAAATCGGTTGACAACATGGAAACTATTTTATCAGGTACTCGAAGCAGAAATATTTTCTATTTAAACTTCATTTGTATAGACTCGTCTACACCAGTGTGTCTTTTAGCAAAAAAGTAGTGCATCTCTTGCTGACCAATGGCACAAGAGACTAACACATATTAATTTCAAAACTATTAATAAACTATTCTCTCAAAACATAGTACGTGATGCACCAAGCGTCAAGTGCGTTATGGACAGTCTTTGTCACGCCTGTATCAAAGGCAAGCAAATAAGGAGTTCATTTAAAAGCATAATAGGCAAGGATTCCAATAGAAGCTTACAACTTCTCCATATGGATTTGTTTGGTCCACTACAAGTTAGAAGTTTGGGAGGTAAGGAATATACGTTTGTTATTGTGGATGATTACTCGCGCTATGCGTGGGTGTTCTTTCTGAAACACAAGTCAGACACCTTCAGTACTTTCACTAGTTTTTTTAGGCAAATCCAGAATGAATACAACTGTTCCGTAGTCAAAATCAGAAGTGACAATGGAACGGAATTCAAGTCTGGAGCCATGACAGAATTCTGCGAAAGTCAAGGTATCTTTCATGAGTTTTCCTCTCCTCGCACTCCACAGAGAAATGGAGTAGCTGAGAGAAGGAACAGAACACCCATAGAGGCTTGCCGGACTATGTTGAGTGATGCCTCACTTACAGAGTATTTCTGGGCTGAAGCCGTCAAAACCGCTTGTCACGTGCAAAATCGAGCTCTCATCAACAAGAACCATGATAAGACTCCTTACGAACTTCTAAAAGGCAGGAAACCAACCATTTCATATTTTGGAATCTTTGGCTGTAAGTGCTTCATACTTAACAACGGCAAGTATCGCACTACCAAGTTTAGCGAGAAAAGCTTTGAAGGTATTTTTGTAGGTTATAGTAGCCATAGTAAGGCCTATAGAGTATTTAATAGAAAAACTCTGGTGGTAGAAGAGTCGATACACCTTGTATTTGATGAGACGAGTTTGCTGCAAAGCAACTCTTCTAGTGTGCTCATTGAAGATGCAGGTACTAAGATGAAGGAACTTAGCTTGGATGAGCCTACTCAAGATAAAGATGACACATTCATCAAGATCACCTCTACTACCCCTATTGGAGAGGTAGATGATCAAGATGAAGAACACATCCCAGCTGAAGATGCAACACCAGTGGCTGAAGAGATCCCAGATGCAAGGACTCTAGAGTTCAGACACTTGAAGGATCATCCCTTAGATCAAATCATAGGAGATCCTCAGGATGGTGTCAGAACCCGGAGAGGTACAACTAACGAGAATTTATTCTTGAGCTTTCTATCACAGGTTTAACCTAAGAAGTTCGAGGAAGCAAACTCGGATGCATCCTGGATACTAGCCATGGAAGAAGAGTTGAATCAGTTCAAACATTGCAAAGTTGGGCACTTGTTCCTAGACCCAAGAGTAAGAATGTCATCGAGACAAAATGGGTCTACCGGAATAAGATGGACGAAGACGGAACAATTATAAAAAATAAAGCTAGACTTGTCGCCAAGGGCTATCATCAAGAAGAAGGAATCGACTTTGACCAAACATATGCTCCAGTGGCAAGACTGGAGGCGATCAGGTTATTTCTTGCCTACGCTGCACTTAAGGGCTTTACCGTCTATCAGATGGACGTCAAGTCCGCCTTCCTGAATGGTGACATAAATGAAGAAGTGTATGTAGAGCACCCGCCAGGTTTTGTTGATTCAAACTTTCCTAATCATGTTTATTTACTGCAAAAAGCTTTATATGGTCTTAAACAAGCTCCCCGAGCTTGGTATCAGACGCTGTCTAGCTTCCTTCTTGAGAGAAAGTTCACAAGAGGAAAGATAGACAAGACATTATTTCTTAGGGAAATAAAAGGCAAGATTTTGCTGGTACAAATATATGTTGACGACATTATTTTTGGCTCTACGGATGACAACCTCTGCAAGAAGTTTTCTAAACTTATGCAAGGGAAGTTTGAAATGAGCAGTATGGGAGAGCTGAAGTATTTCTTAGGGCTTCAGGTGAAACAATCTGAGGATGGAATTTTCATCTCACAGACTAAATTCCCCAAAGAGTTACTTAAGAAATTCGGAATGGAGAACGCAACCTCTATGAGGACTCCAATGGCCTCAGCTATGTCTCTGGACAAGGATGAGAAAGGGAAACCTTTTGATGAAACCATGTACAGAAGCATAATTGGGTCCTTGCTTCACCTTACCGCAAGTAGAGCAGACATAATGTTTTCAACATGTGTATGTGCTAGATTTCAGGTGAACTCTAAGGAATCTCACTACATTGCTGCAAAGCGAATCTTGAGATACCTCAAAGGTACACCAAATCTTGGCTTATGGTACCGAAGAAGTAATGATAGTGAACTAATTGGATTTTCAGATGCCGATTTTGCAGGAAGCAAAGACGACAGGAAAAGTACTTCCGGGACTTGCCAATTTCTCGGAAGGAGACTTATTTCCTGGAGCAGTAAGAAACAGAACTGTGTAGCCATCTCAATGGCTGAATCAGAGTACATCTCTGTAGGCAGCTATTGTGCACAGCTTCTATGGATCAAGAATCAATTTGAAGACTATAACATGACGTTCCAGAACATCCCTCTGCTTTGCGACTCTTCCAGTGCAATAGCAATCGCCAACAACCCAGTCTCCCACAGCCGGACAAAGCACATAGAGCTTCGCTATCACTTCATCCGGGAGTATGTGGAGAATGGAGACATAGATCTATAATACGCCTCCACAGATAGACAAGTTGCAGATATATTCACGAAGCCGCTAGATGAGACCAAGTTCTCATTCTTCAAAACTGAACTTGGGATGCTCAACAAAGAAGATTAGTGGTCTCTATCAAAGTCTCAGAGTTAAAAGTTGGGGGCGGTAAAGATCAGTGCTTCGAGAAAAATATTTTGTCAAAGTGACTTACTCGAGTAACTCAAAGTATTTACTCGTGTAGGTAAAAATTCACTCGAGTACATATTCTTCATACTCGAGTACTTAGTAACTCACTCGAGTACTTCATGATCTACTTGGTCTTCGACTTACTCGTGTAGGTTACAACAGATTACTCGTGTATGCCGATATATACTCGAGTACCTGGAAATTCCAGAACTTTGAAAATATCATTTTTCTCTTTTCACACACCTCGATTTTTGCCGCCCCCCATAAGGTATGTTTTATTTTAAAACCCAATCTTAAACCTAATTAGGGTTATGTATATAAATAGAATGATCCCGTAATCCATTTCCACGAAACCTTTCTCGAGTACTCGCCGGCGCTTCGCCTTCCTGAACCGCATAGCTCTGTCTTCTCCAGAACTCGATGGCTCCTCCATCCAAGATAGGAATCGGGTCCGAATTGGTCATAGATGGAATCGCCGATCTCTCAGATGACTTCCGAAACCTTCTCATTCTCCTTGACACAGCCGGGCTGTCGTTCCTGTTACAGACGCCGTAAGAGATCCTATTTTCTGCAGTGGAGGAGTTCTACAAGAATTTGAAGATCAAGCGAAATGGTACAGTTCTCAAATCCAAGGTCAGTGGGATAAAGATCTGTCTGGACAAAACTTCATTAGCTACTCTGTTACAGTTGCCCGTGGTGGATGAGGAAGATGATCTGACTTCTGAAGATTCTGAGAGAACCAGTTTCTTCTGTGGAATAGACCCGTATGAAGGATATTCGTTCCGACGTGCAGATTTTAATTTAGAGGGCAAATTCCTTGTTGATGTCATTGCCAAAGTTCTTCTCTGCAAAACATATTCCCTCAGAGAAATTTTCCAAAACTTTTTTGATGTTATGCAAGCCATCGTATGCCGGAAGAAATTCCAGTTCGGAATGATGATACTGGATATGATCAAAGAAAATGTGAATAAACCCAGCTATGCCAGGATTATCTCCCTCCTCCTTCATGAGATAAATCCTATAGTGTTTGATTTCTCCAAAGGAACTCCCCTCCATCATATGAAAAAGGTATCCATCTCTTCCATCCAAAGATATGAAATCCAACTCAAGAACACTGGCCAATCCTCCAAAGTCATTATGGATGAAGATGTCCCCAGCCCTCAGCATGTTGTTGATGACAGGACTCCATCTCCTCCTCTACATCAAGCTACTGACACCCTGGGTGCAGTGGTTGAGGGGGAGCCTGCCTCATCTAGCTCTTAGATTCTGATGACAGAACTTCCCTCCCAAACAGTCAGAGATCCCTCTCCTCCTCCTCCTCCTCCAGAAGATATTCCAATAGATGTACAAAGTCTAGCAGATAATCAAGTTTCCTCAGAGATTCAAGTTCAGCAAGACCTTCTGTCCACAGCTGCAGAGATTGATAAGCTCATTGAAGAACTAAGGTCAGACAGTCCCCTACCTCCAGCAGATCCAATTGTTGGTACTCCTGAGGTTCAGGTACAAGGTGAACAGATCCCTCTCAAGGAACCCTCTCCATCCTCAGCTCAGTCTCCCATTAAAGAAGCAGAACAACATGATAGTATCATCCTATCTGATGAAGAGGAGTTATCCCCAGAACCTGTTGAGCCTCCTCTAAGGACATTAGCCTTCAATCTCCCCTCCTTCACAGATCCCCTGGATTCAGTAGAAATCACTCACACCAAGAGAACTGTTAGCTCAGTGGTTGTGAAAGAAATCCTTCCTTGGGCTCCCCCAGTCTCTCAGGTCCCTCAGGTCTCTACTTCTACCAGTGCTCCATCTTCTGCTTCCCTCAGCTCCTCAGACATCATCAGTAAGATTGAGAAGATGCTCCAAGAACAGAGAAATTACTTTGATGAGTCTCTGAAATCAGTTAACAATAAGGTCTCTGCTCTTGAAACTGAGATAAGCAGAGGCTTTGCAGAAATTCAAGCCAACACTGATGAACTTAAACAACTCTTCAAAATAGGTGGAAAAGCGATAGATCACACCATCACCAGCATGGGTGAAGTCAGAAATCAAGCTGAAACAGTGGCACATAACCAGATTCTGCAAGACAAAAGAGCTGAAGCCAATGTGATGAAAGTTTGTGAAGAAGTAGGCACATTCAGAGATGAAGCTATTGAAAAGCTATCTGTAGAAATCAGTAAGGGGGAGAAAATCGTGAAAGAACAAGTTGAGAAAATTTCTGCTGAAATCTCTACCAAGTCTAAAGAGACCCTGGATGGATTAGTTAACACCATGAAAGCAGATATTCTAGCACAGCTACAGTATGTCAAATTCTACATTTATGACACTGCAGTTTGGGTACATAATCAGAATTTTCCAGAATTCCAGCTCGACCCCTCCATTATTCCTAAAAGCTTAGATCCTCTTGAGGAACATCCTCCATCTGATGCCCAGGTTCATGCTACCATTCCAGAGGCAGTGCCAGCCTTCTCTCCCAGACCTGCTGGAGAGATGTCTGAGCCTCCTCTTTCATATTCTGATGTGTGGAAAGAGGATGTCCCTGCCAGCTCTCAGGGGCACTTTGATCGAGGTACTTCCTCCTCTAGAAGACCTGCTGATCAAGGTGGCCCCAGCAAGAAAAGAAAATATGGTGACGGCGCTTTTGCTAGCCGTTCTGCACCTAAGAGAGAGCAAGCTCAAGCTTTAGAGGGCAGATCAGAGTCAGTACATTCAGAAGTTTGGAGTCTAACTTCCAAATCCTTAATCTTTGACACTCTAAAGCTGGTAACTGATTTTGGGGAAAACAAAGACAAATTCTACAGCTACTCAGAATGGAAAGCCTATGATGCATCTCAAATCAAGATCAGATTACATGACAGGCAATGGGGATTCAACAATCCAGCAGCTCCTCCAAGGCCAATGACTTATTTTCCTAAACCTTTTAGTTATTTGGAAAAGCAAGAGCTGAAGAAAGCTAAACTTCACAGAGAGAATTACCCCTGAAAGTGTTTTGTGGAACTGGAAAATCTTTCTATTTAATATATCTAATTCTGATTATGGTTCCCTTATTTGCTATTATTCTCTGTTTTAGTCATTTTCTATTGCTTGTTGTTATAGATGATCATTTCTTTTCTAGAAATTCATCTTAGTGCAAAGGGTGCTGACTTCTACAAATTGGGGGAGATTGTTGGGAATTGTCTTCACAATACCCCAGATTTGTGGGAAGTCAGACCTGAAACTAAGATGAATTAAGTTGTATTTGATGTTGTGTTTAAGTTGTGCATGCAGGACTCTATTGCCAAGTGTAAACCAATGTCAGTCTATAGTGGGTCATCAAACACGGGACCATACAATGTAATTCCTCATTGTGTGATCCAAGGTGTTGACTCATATATAGCCTCTCTATTGGGGTACACTTTGTTTCCATGCACTTGGACTACTGGACTCTGGAGTATTGAAGACTTTCTCAGAAGAAATTTATTCTCTAAGTCCACATACTCGAGTAATATCTTCTATATACTCGAGTAAGTGACTTAGTACTCGAGTAGATTGGATTACATACTCGAGTAGTTCTCAAGTTACTCGAGTAAGTGTTCTGATCGTACTCGAGTTGATCTGGACTTCTCAACTCAGAAAGTTTCTAAGTCCATATACTCGAGTAAATCCATTCATATACTCGAGTACCTCTTTTCCTTACTCGAGTAGGTGTTTGTGTACTCGAGTAGAGCCTTAGTCATACTCGAGTAGTCTCTTAGTTATACTCGAGTAGGGCTAACTGTTCAGTCTAAATATTTCTAAGTCCACATACTTGAGTATCTTCGCTCATATACTCGAGTAAGTGGCTTAGCACTCGAGTAGATCCTTCTTATACTCGAGTAGACTGGCTTAGCACTCGAGTAGATTTTTCTTATACTCGAGTAGTTTGGATTAGTACTCGAGTAGATGTTTCTACTTACTCGAGTAATCTGTCTAGAGTAACTCGGGTAGTTCTTCCAAGGCACTCGAGTAGTCATTTCTATTACTCGAGTACATGTTTCTCTTATCTACTCGAGTAGCAGACATTTATACTCGAGTATCTTATCTAACCCGAGTATGTTGGCTCAGAATTCCAGAAATCGTTAAGTCAAGAATTGACGGAGATTTGAAATTAACCTTTTTCTGATTGGTCCACGTGTCAATCTTAATTACGATTATGACCGTTGGAGATAGCTTATAAATAGGTCTTTTCAGATTTGACTAAATACGCGTTTACAGAGATTATCATTTAAGAAAGAGAAAATCCCGAAAACCCTAATTTTCTCATCCGCCGCCATTACCGTTTTCGGAAGAAGCTCTAGATCGTCGTTCTTATGCCGCTGCCATCGATCTCAGTTTCTCTAGTGATCCAGACTCAAGAAGAATCATCCGATCTCTCCGTGCTTCATCGTCTCTGATTTACTTTCTTGATCGTGGTGATTCCAGATCTCAGAATCGTGGATCTCAGTCAAGTCTTCTTCAACTATTTCTGTTCAAACCGAAAAGCTCTCAAGAAGAAGATTACGTCAAAGATCCAGATCTGTGATATTCTTGTTGTAAATTTTATTCAAACAAATTTCATTGTAGGAGATCTTTCTCCGAGTGGTAGGAAGTTTTATCTTCCGAGTTTAGATCCATTTGGGATCGAGTTTTGTAGGAACGTGGTTCCAAGGTGTAGGATTATTTTTGCAATCTGAGATAGTGGAGTAGCCGAGTCTAGTGATTTGCTAGATCGGTGAGAAAAGTGGACGTACCCAAGATTGGGGAACCACTATAAATCTCTTGTCGTCTGTGTGATTGCTTGATTACGGATCTGTGCTGTGTTATATTTTTTATTCCAAATATGACATGAAATTCACCTATTCACCCCCCCCCTCTAGGTGATTTAGGTTGACAACTTAGCGCTCTCAAAAATGTTAGGGGATAGAATTAGGGCGGAACCTGCGTATTTATAGATTATGGAAATTACAATGCACACGATCACTACTGCACGAATAGTGGTCGTGCACATTATGTCAAGTGATCGTGCGTATTGGCATGGAGGAACTTGGTAAAAATTGGAATCAATGCACACGATCAGTGGCTCATGATCAGTGGTCGTGCGTACTATGGCCAGTGATAGTGCGTTTGCCCCAGACAGAACTTAGAAAAATGGAAAATAGTGCACACGATCAGTGGCGCACAACCAGTGGTCATGCGCTATAAATCCAATGATCGTGCACAGTATTCCTGTTCCCAAACAATCCTGGAACACACACACGACCCATGTACCAGCTAGAAAAAACAAACCACTGATATGTGCAGACATTCCAGGCATTTACAAAAAGAAGTACCATCCATAAAAGCAAAAAAAATACACAATCACATGCCTATAAGTGCACTTCCTATAGAAATAAAGATAAGATGAAATATATACGATAACGAACTAAAAGTGAAGTGCTTGCATAAGAAAACTAGACCAGATTAGTCAAAAAATCACTATATAAATAAAACTCATCACACCCCCAGACTTACCTATTTGCGCGTCCCGTGCAAAGAAAATCTTTGCAGAAAGGGAAAATAAACAAGCTAGCATAGAAAATTAGATGCAGAGTACCATACGAAGTCACATGCTTTTGCGCATAAAAATATAATAGAGGAAATTTCTAAGTATACAATATAGTTTATCCTTTTCATAATGCGTATCAAAATTTTATTACTACTAAAAAATGGAATCACGGTGAGTCTTTCAGTCACGCATAGGAAGAAAGTAGGCAGGCCACTAAGGTGAGCTTTGCCAAAGTCTGGGGCTCGGGATAACCTCCAAAGAAATACATCATAGTCGGGGACCATACGCTTGCCCGTTCACACTCTCTCCATGATACTAGTTCGATTCAAGCGTGAATCCATAGGACTTTAGGTGAAGAGATGGGGCTTAGGTTACGGTGAGGTAAACAAAGATAAACAAGAAGGCTACGTACCTAACACAAAGTAGCTAGCATAAAAAAAAATCTATCCGCTAACAAAAATACATCAATGTAAACAACACCGCAAGACTTAATTTTTAAAATGTGTGTGTGTCGCCTACTCCAAATACAAATTCATCTCAAATAGAATTTTCAATTATACTTTTTTTTTCACTTTTTTTTACAATTCATTTTTATATATTTTTTCAAATCATCTTTTTCTTTTAACAATTTCAGCAAATAAAAACATTGGAGCACATCAACATATTCACAAGGAATATTACCACATCAACACCCCAACATGAAAATGTAAAACACTAAAGCTCGACTTGGGTGTGCGACTAGGATCATCTATGAGGCTTTGGTGAAATAATGGTGGAGCTGAATCAAAAGAAGGGGTAGGCACGGGGCTAGCGATGATAAGACGTTAGGAACGGTACAATGCTCAACCGGGCCAAAATGATGGCCTACATCACACTCACACTAAACTAACCATGCACCAATGCTTCGAGAGTAGCTTAGGGCAAGTTCATAGCCACCGAGAAATATGATCCTTCCTCCCGACTCGAGCAAAATGAGTCTAGTGACGGCTACACACATCCCTACACTACCGTTCGATTCATACCAGATTAACCAATTTTTGAGTAGAATAAAAAGTCTTTACGCAATTAGAAAAATATAAAACTATTAGCATACAAAAAAATTAAATCTACTCAAATTTATACACGGGACGAGAGCACTCGACTTGGAGCACTGCAGGAGTCAACAATTTACTCTGTCTCATAATCTTATGCCAGTGCAATAATTTTCCCAAATCATACAAAAGAAACAAGTTTAACTCGCAGCACGCTAACACCTAAGCATGCACTCATATGGGTGTAGTGGTGTGCGATGCAATGAAGTAATCAAAATAAAACAATAAAAGCTTCTAGTTTGCAAATGAAATGTGCGTGTGCAAAAGGTTAAAAAAATATTGGCTATCCCCAGACTTAAACTAAACTACACAGCATATGATATAAAAATTTAAATCAGATAAATACAAGGGAAGAGGTTACCCAATGCTCAGCTAATGAGCATACTAGAAGATGCGTGAAAATATAGAAGCAGGTCTGCCAAATGAAGAATCACAACCCCGCAAATACGAAATTGCCTTGAATTCCTGAAGGGTTGAGCTCCGCTAAAATAAAAGAAAAATATACAAAATACAAAGAATTACTAAAACTATGATAGACCGTAAAAATAAAAATGTAGGAAATGAAAGATAACTACTGGGTTTATTGTCCTCCCAACACGACTTATTAAATTTTATACATTTCTAGCTAATGGGCCTATAAAAAAAAGTGCACAGGTAACTGTTCCATTATCCGTTTCGTTAATGGGTACCGATACAACGATAAAACAGTTACCCCTCTAAATAAATAATAATACCTGCCCAACACAGGTAAAGGAAATAAGAAGTAAGAAGACGAGGAGCGCTGGTCCTCACTTATCTTACAATAAAATAAATCCTTGCCCAGCAAGGTATCGTCTACAGGTAGACGGCAGGAGGAAAAAGCATTAATGGAGCTTCCTTAATAGAGGAGGAATCAACCACCTCGCGAAAGAGGATGCTATCATCAATGACTCGAGCTGAAAGCTCCAATTCCTCCTGAAGTACCTACGAAGACTCAGCCCGCACATGCTCAGATATAGAAAGGGGATCAAGTAATAAAGGAGATGAAGAACTAAAATAATCAAAAATAGGGGGAGTGGTCCCGGTCTCACTCCTAATAGGATCCAAGCACAGATCATCGTTGGTATCATGAACCGACTCACTAAAATAAGGAGTAGATAATTCTTGCAAAAAATAAAAAGAACAATAACATAAGTGAAAATATGTGTGGGTTCTTCCGGGGGTGAATCAAAAAGAGGGGAAGAATGCGTAGGGAGAGACGCCACCATAATGTCATCACACCGATCAGCAGAAAGTTTGATGGGTATATCCGAAGCAATCCCCCATAGACAAGTTATTACTGCGAATATATAATCAGAATTAAAAGGGGCAGCTAATTTATAGGTGGATGTAAGCAATAAGATACCTGGTTCATCATCCTCCTCCAACTAGCGCTGAAATTCTGCGTAATATTTCAACACGTGCTCGGTGCTACGACATCAGAAACACCATTTTCCATTACTCCTCAGTCCTGGTTGGACTGGAGAGGAATAAGAAAAAGGTGAAGGCATATAAGATAAGTGACTATAAGACTTGGGTATGGTGTATGAAGTACCATAAGAGGACGCTGCACAATACACTGAACAACGAGAATTATGCTCACTATCTTTAGTGGGGCACTCATCACTGCCATGCCTATAATACCTGCACCATCTGCAATGAATATTCATATAAGAAAACATGGTGCAATAAGAAAGAATTCATCAATAAAAATTTTCTAAGCAAAAATTAACTATACACTAGCAGATAAAAGAAAAGGAATGCCTGCTGCTGAAAATTTAAACTAGAAAAGGAACAAAGGAAAATAAGCAACAAATTATAAAAACTAAAGAAAAGAAGAAACATGAAATGTACAAATGCAAATGGGCTTCTATACCGTATCTCCCTCTACAAAAACTCTCACGACTGTGTTTTCCAGCAACGACACCAAAAACTTGATGTGTTGAACGACAAGTGTACCGGTCGCACAAGTAATATAAAATGGGCGAATTACCCCAATTATCGATCTCAAGGGAACACAGAAAGGTGGAGTTAATTTTGAGGAGGACATGAGATTGAAGTCCTTAGGTCGGTGTTTTAGAAGAGGGCTTTGATTGTTGCAGAAAAAGAAAGTAAAACACTATAAACTACTCCCATATAACGCTGCTATGTGATGCTTTTCCAGGCGGGATGGAAGACTACACGGGACTCTATGCACTGAATAACTAGGAGGATGGACAACTAGGATTGCAGGTGAGGTGGTTAGAATGGCGGAATGTGGTTCGTGAGCAACTCTTCGCTATGCATGCCACTAGAAATTGCTAGTGCGACACTGTGTGGTGGAGGTTAGATAAAGGCGCACCACAAGCAAATAACCAAAATATAAAATAACATAGACATGATTGTATACAAACGTATATCAAATTTAGCATACTTCATCAAATACAAGAGATCAACTAGACATTCAAAAACAAGAGAACAAGAGAGTGCAAAATCGACCGAATCTGAAGTCTTGCAGAGGATTCATGGAAGGAATCGTCGGGTTATCAATCCGCGTCCTATCTCGGTCCTCAACTACGTCCGGGGTAGAGGAGGCTGTCACTAACTCCCAATGGACCCGTCTTCTGTGTGTCACGATCTGGTGGAGGACGATACAAACTTCTCATAGCTTGATGGAGAAAGCTAGGTCAAACTCTTCTTGAAGCTCAATGATGAAGGAGGAGGCTTAGAGGAAGCTCCTGCTTGGATTTGGCGGTGAAAGCTGTAAGACCCCATTTTTTTCTTTTTAAACACCGGGGTCTTAGGCCCAGAACCGCCACTTTGCGGTGACACCTTCACGCCCTGAAGGGTCATCACCACAAAGTGCCGATTCTGCCGGCCAATTCGATCACAGAAAAGCAGCAATAGTAGAGTAAACACAAAATGTAGTAAAAATCTAGCCATAACATCCATAATAAAAATCACATCAGAGTAAGAATATCTATACGAAGGGAGTGTCCATAGATAATTTATCAGAGTACAAAAATACGGGCTTATTCCTTGTACATCATGTCCTCACTACAAATCACTCATTCGGAAGAAAATACAGAACATCTACTCAAGATCGAGACTAATGGTCTCGGCTGTATGAACTCCGGAGCTAGACTACCCCATCTCCAAGCGCACTGGTCTCTGGGGCTGCTCCCCCGAGCTGGGTTCCACGATTCCCTAAAATTATGCGGTTCGAAAACCGTTAGTCATAAAGACCAAGCCCCATCCTCCCCTACCCCTTCCCTCATGGCTCCTAGGTACCGAGCGGAGAGGAAGAAAGGGAAGGACATGAAGGTGGAGATAAAATCAAAGAAACAGGTGGTAGCGAAACTAATCTAGCAACTCTATAATAAATAATGGCAATAAGACGAAATATGGAAAGTAACCTTCACTTATGTGAGAACACATAAGCCAAGGGGACTTCTGCAAGGCTCCCATCGTATAAAAAGTCTCATACCAATTTATATGTTGGGGTGTCGGTTATCAAACAGCAGTATATATATATATATATATATATATATCAAAATTGACCTTAATTTAAAAACTTGCCCATACAAGCTTATAAATCAAGGGGTCATTTTGCAAGTCCTAATGTATAAGCGTCTCATTCCACTTATACCTCAGGTATCAGGGGTTAAATGCAAAGATTATGTTATGACATGCAAGTGGGTATGAAGTGATCATGCAAGTGCAACTCACACACCCGACTCTGTGCACACAGACCTTTAGTTCCCCCTTTCTAGAGCTAAACCTCCCAAGATACCTCCGTAGTGGCAGACGGAATCGGTGGGTTGGGCCTCGCGCACCTCTAAACCAGTAAAGCACTACCGGTCAGACCTATCGTACGCCTCAACGCTTGGTGAACGAAGCAGACTACTGCGTACTCTTGCCGGCTGGCGCACCGGACTTCTGTTGGCGAAGTGCTAACCACACTTGCCGAGTCAACGTATTGGGGTCGGTTCATCGACTCTCCAATACCGAAAAACCACCACCTTAATTTTCTTTCCTTTTATTCACATGTCAATTTAACGTATCAAACCAATCGAGCCAAAGCTCCTCAGACCATTCCATCCGTCTCTTAACTAATTGAGCCAAAGCTCCCAAATATCTTCCTTTGCTATCTATGTTTGTGAAATGTGCAACCCTAATTACTAAGTTACTCTTTTCAGCTTGTTAATACAGTTTACGTTAACCCAGTACTGCCCCCGGCATACCCCGTGAAGGGCTCTCAAAGGGCACTAGGAACTATGATGGTAGATGAAGCCCATCGTTCCCTTTCGCAAGACACTTATTATTATTGGTTGATTCCCTTAACCCATTCCTTTCTCATATTACAGTAGGCTAATCCTTGGGTGATTTTGACTCTTCCTCTCCTCGGGGAAGACGATCTTTCGTCGAACCCGAGCACCTCTAAACTTTAGCCAAAACCACTTCTCACTAACATTCCCATCCTTATATGGTGAACACTTTCACATCAATCCAATTCAGCAGATTAACTAACTCCAATGCAGTGCCCCATCATATCTAATGACTGTTAACACAAATTGCTAATTGCAGACTATCCTATGTTATAAGTCGAACCGGATAAGAAATGATCCATTACTCATCCAAATGCCCTAACTTCTTTACTGGAGGTATATCATTATATAATTAGCCTATAATCAGAAAATTATAATTTTTCCTAATTATCTGGCATTTAATTAATTTCCTCTAAAATTCCAAGGGCTACCGGTTTGAACATGAACTACCTTAAGTACTCATGCATGATGTCTAACAAAATTATAATAAATATTATGTTATCTAAATATGGTAAATCTAAACTATCAAAATTTTTCTATCATCAAAAGGGCACCAAAACAATTTCAGCAATATTTTCTATCTTTTATTATTTATGAATCAAGTACATGGAATATCGATCCAAAAATTATAAATTCATTATACTATGCAGATACAACCTTAAAAATAGCATTGGACAAGTTTCATAATTTTTCAGCAAGTTTTAATCTCTGAATTAATTAATTATAAAAAATCTCCAAAAGGAGGTCTTGTAAAGAAAGTGTCGTAATTAAAATTCTAAAAATCATGAATAAATGTCTACAAGCATATAATGGCCTGAAAGTCTCAATTCCTAAGCCTCATAATTTTTCAACAGCAATATCATCCATAATTAATTTTTTAAATCATAAAACCCCTTTTTAACATTTTTGAATGAAGTACTAGATTTACTCAACTAAAAATTATACAAAAATTCCAGATCAACCATTCTAAACTAAAATATTTAATTCCAAGATTTCATGGGGTTTAAATGAACAGAAATATCTAAATAATTAAAACGTAAATCAGGGCTATAACAAACTTTACAAATGAAATGCTAGAGATAAACATCATAAAATTCCAATAAAATTGCTATAGGTTCTACCCATTCCAAAACTCACTCTTCCCGAGTTTCACAACATTTAGATAATGTTTAGTGACTAGTTTTACTTATTTGAGATTTTACCCCTAAACTAAGGTTTGGGTTTTGAGGTATCTACCTATCTCCAAATCCTCCAAGATTCCATCCAGATGATTTATATTACGCTATGGTCGACTCTACTGAATTTCAAGGCAATACGAGGACATTTGCCCTCATGTCCTTCACAACCCTCAAAACCCTCGCTTTACGGTTTTAGTTTGGATCCTAGGGTAAATCAACCCTAAACCAAACCATTTTTCTCCAAGTGGGTTATAATAACCCTTCTAGGTCAGTGGTCAAAATATTAGCCTCTATTGAGGTGATTTGACCGTTCCAACCTCTTAGTGCACTTTTTACTCAAAAATGCCTAATTAATGCCTAGTTAAGGATAGGTGATTTCCTACCCAAAACTCATCCAAATGAGTTGGAATTTTGAACAGAGCTAGGTTTTATAGACAGGGACCACTCACCAAAATTTGGTAGGGTTTGGAGGTCATTTGACCACATAAATATAGTACTCTAACTTTATTAAATTAAAACAAAAACCTTAGGTAAGGTATCTCCAAAATTCCCTTTTTTTGACAGTCTCTAGGTATGGCTAAGGGTAACCCCCTGCCCAAATTTCAGGTCGTTTGGACAAGGGAGTTAGAGTGGGCATTCATTTTAGTTTCTGCCCAACTCTAGGTACAGCCCCCACTAAAACGGGTGCTGCGGTCAAACCACTTATTCAAACGAGTTGAAATTAATTTTACATTAATCTTACCTCAAAGGGCTACAACTTTCATGATTGGCCATTTTCCCTAAATCGGCATCTAAGTGCCTCGTTTTGCAGCATCAAAATGCGCCCATTTAATGTATCTTTTCCTTATAAACTAAATACATAATTTTTATATTATAAAAATGTTTTTACGATGGCGATCGGTCAGCGGTGGTTTTGCCGCCGGAGGTGGAGGTTTCCAGCGGAGCCAAAAATATATTTTTCATGGTTTTTCCATGAAAATTTGAGATAGGTCCGGCTCCATTGAGCATGAACTTCCTTTATAAGATCCTAAGATCTACCCATAAAAGAAGAAGTAGAGGAAGACCTTATTTGCGGTTTGGAGACGAGATGAACGTCAGGTTGCCATGGTGCGGTGGTTGCGTTGTCGAACTTCCCCTACAGCAAGAACAACAACTTTAATCCGTTTGGTCAAGAATGTAAACTTCTCATCTTGCTCTAAGGGGGCTTTTATAGATCACCAAGTGGGGGAGGGGAAAGGGTAAAGCATTTAAGGCCATGAAGGTGAAATTCGGCCATGGCATATCCCTTGTATTAAACTAACCAGAGGCTGATGAAAACCCTTGGTATCCTCTAAATAATGAGAGGAAGATGAATCAAGGCTTTGGAATCAATTGGAGAGGAACTCTTGCTCTCGCATGGCCTTTAATGGCTTTCTCTCCCCTCTTTCTCTCTCTTCCTTATGGGAGAAATTAAATTCAGCCACTTTTATGGTTGGTTATGGTTATTAAACTCCTTAAAACTGATGAGGGTGAATATATTCATCCCTTAGAATAAAATGGAGAGGTCCTTGGTCTCCCTTGGGCATGAATGGCCCCTTTAAACCACTTTCTCTCTCCTCCATTAAAGGGTAAAATGGAGTTTTCTCTATCCTAGTCATCAAGGCCGAATTTGTTCATCTCCCTAGCCTATTGGGAGATGAAAAAATTGACCATTTGTTCATTTAGGCTAATTTGACCAAATGGAAAAGGGCTTGAGCTTGGGTTAGCCCATTTAGGCTAATTTGACCTATTTCAAGGATTGAGTTGACCTTGGTCAAATTGACCATTTGGGTTGACCCCAATGGGTCATTAGTGACCCATTGGCTTCCCCTAAGGTTTAGGTAGGGTTGGGTATGGTTGACTTGGCACCTTGGAGGTAACTTGACTCTTAGTAAGTGCACTTTGACCACTTTAGGGCTAGAGTTGACTTGGGTAAACTTAGCCTCTTGGGTTATCCCCAATGGGTCCTTGGTGCCCCATTGACCTTGCTTTTGGTCTTGAAAGACTTAGGTAGGGTTGGTTGGGCATATTATGGGCACATTGCCCTTAGTTAGGGCAGCTTGCCCAATTAAGGCCTATGGTGGTCTTAGGTTAATTTGACCACTTTGGGTTGATTTCAATGGACCCTTAGGGCTCTAATGGACCTTCCAATAGTTTAGGTAAATTGTGGTGGGGTCATGGAGTCATGGTGAAGCCCTATGGTCATCCTAAACTAGTGTTTAGAATTCTACTATTTGTAGACCATGGTGATCTCCACCTTCATGCCTAAGCTCACTTGGTCTTCTTGGGCTTCTTAGGGTTTTGTCATAATCTACTAATGACAAAACCACTCCTAGGGGTATAGCTGGAAATGGGATGTTACAAATCCAAATAAACAAAAACAAAAATTTCGTACTCGAAATTCAAGTTCGG
Source organism: Platanthera zijinensis (assembly GCA_039513925.1). Taxonomy (NCBI): domain Eukaryota; kingdom Viridiplantae; phylum Streptophyta; class Magnoliopsida; order Asparagales; family Orchidaceae; genus Platanthera; species Platanthera zijinensis. The sequence continues at coordinate 141,245,746 of CM077081.1, forward strand.
CCTAAGGGGTTTCTACTGAGGGTAACTGCTTGTAACATCCCATAAGAAGTTGAATGTATACTTTACACGGAGAGATCCGGGTACCTCCGCTGCATTAGATTTAGTGGCTCTCAGGTATGCTCCTCGTGCCCATGGTTCATCTACAAGACCTTGACCAGTGGGACCTTCTTGTGCCGCAAGACCCGCACCGCTGTATCATCTATCCTGACCGGCTCATCTTGTTACCGATTGCTCAAAATCTTTCGAGCCATATATGCCAAGAACCTGCTGTTCCTGCAATAGTAGAGCCATCATGAGAAAGGAGATGTGGAATACATCGTGCAAACCCGCTAACTCCGGCGGTAGCTCCAGCCTGTAAGCCAATGGGCCGATCTGCTTCCGGATCCTGTAACACCAAATATTCCATGGACTGAGCTTCTTCTGCGCACATACCCGCGAGACTCCTTGCACCAGACGTATATGCAGGAATTGTGGTCTCCATCTTGAGACTCTACTTAGAAATTTCACGCATCGTAATATTTGGCTGGTCTGCTCTTGGCCTCCAGCATCCTATCGTGAATTAGTCACACCCAGGTGTCGGGGTTCTTCATAAATTTCGAGTCTAGTGCCTTTGGATCCTCGTCCTAGATCCAATACAGTGGAATCCTGTACCTCCATCTGAGGGTGGAGAGCTGTGTTAAATGTCGGCTTTGAGTCCAGATAAGACTTGACTGACATTTTCTCCTTGGACGTACACTATCCATCCTTATTTGACATGATGACCTTAAGCATACAATGATAACGGACTTCTACTCCAAAACTTCAAGAAATAACCATGGTAGTTTTCTTCTGGGTCGGGGTGACCCTAGCTTCCTCGGCCAGTCTATCCTCGATGTTCCCTTTATAATTATGTTCGGAGTGGGGATAAGGAATCCTGTGTATGAAAATCCCTAATTATACCCTCGAACATCTACTCCAACTTAGGCAGTGGCTGTAACAGTTCCCCAAAAACTCTTTCACATAGCCTACATCAACTGACGGACATTATCGTGCATCACCAAACACATGACACCTTTCTTCACTCCGGGGGTACATGTTCTGAGATACACCATACTTCTCATTATACAACATAGCGATTAAATTTTTACCTTCTCAGATATCCTAAATCTTGTTATCCGTCATCTAATTTGACATGATAATAGTTAATCCTCGAAATTACTGCGTCTTATTACCATTTCATTGTCTTGGTAATGCTACAGGTCAACATTCCAAATAAGTTTTTACAAAATCTTATCTTCACCCGAATAACGTCGAACTATATCGACTTCAACCTCACTATGTTTGTTACGGCACATTCTCTAAATTAGGTCTATGGAAACCCAAGTCAATACTAATTTGCCCAATAAACAAAGGACAAGTCCCCAATTAAAAAAATATAAGCTCCCAATAAACAAAAGATAAGCCCCTACCTACCTTGGGCTAAGTATCTTTGAAATTACCATGCAATATTTGTCCTAGCTCAGTGCACAATCCTTAGGGCATCAATCTTCGACTTGGGGTTCCACCCGGAAACTCGTCAATATACTCCATACTTTTAACTCAATGAGTCACATTTACGACGACCTTATTGGGGTCAAAATGTTCCCAATCCCAAATGGGTTTCTTCCGAACTTGAATTCCTATCCGACCCTCAGTGTTTGTCTCGGTGGTTGCCTCCATGTAATTTTTTTACTGGTACGAGGGTCGAGATAAAATGACTTTTGCCATTCTGCTAATAGATCATTGGCCTCAATTCTCCTTAAGGCCATCCTACCAGTTTGAGTAATACTTGATTGGGATAGTAGGGACACCTGTGTGTACGTCTTAGGTAGTCATTCTTTTGCTAAACTCCTCCTTTATTCTCTTTGGGTATCTCCTTACCTTAACCAAGTTCATACCCAAGGTCTATTTTGAACTAGGGCATACTATAAGTCTTCATGGTTAGTCGTAAGTCCTAGTGGGTTGAGTCTAACTCGTTGGTTATAGAATTATAAGATGTGATCTTCGCTGTCGGAGGTGCTCCTTGATGGGGGCAGGGTTTGCCACAGGATACAAAGAAGAATTCCAATTAATGATGAAGTGGACTTTAACAGGTGATTTCCCTTATGGGCACATCACTGCATCCGCTGCTAGTTTGTCCTCAAACTAAGCTCACACGGGAGTGACCCAGGGTTAGTGAACTGCTACTTTTCCGATCGAGGTTTCCTCTGATACCACTTGTAAGACCCCATTTTTTTCTTTTAAAACACCAGGGTCTTAGGCCCAGAACCGCCACTTTGCAGTTACACCTTCACTCCCTGAAGGGTCATCACCACAAAGCGCTGATTCTGCCGGCCAATTCGATCACAGAAAAGCAGCAATAGTAGAGTAAACACAAAATGTAGTAAAACTCTAGACATAACATTCACAATAAAAATCACATCAGAGTAATAATATCTCCACAAAGGGAGTGTCCACAGAATAATATATCAGAGTGCTAAAATACGTGCTTATGCCCGGTACATCATGTCCTCACTACAGATCACTCATGCGGAAGCAAAAATAGAACATCTACTCAAGGTCAAGACTCACAGTCCCAGCTATATGAACTCCAGAGCTAGATTGCCCCATCTCCAAGCGCACCGGTCTCTAAGGCTGCTCCCCCGTGCTGGGCTCCATAATTCCCTAAAATGATGGGGTTCGAAAACCGTTTGTCATAAAGACCAAGCTCTATCATCCCCTACCCCTTCCCTCATGGCTCCTAGGTACCGAGCGGAGAGGAAGAAAGGGAAGGACATGAAGGTGGAGATAAAATCAAAGAAACAGGTGGCAGCGGAACTAATTTAGCAATTCTATAATAAATAATGGCAATAAGACGAAATGTGGAAAGTAACCTTCACTTATGTGAGAACACATAAGCCAAGGGGTCTTCTACAACGCTCCCATCGTATAAAAAGTCCCATACCAATTTATACGTTGGGGTGTCGGTTATCAAACAACAGTATATATATATATATATCAAAATTGACCTTAATTTATAAACTTGCCCATACAAATTTATAGTCCAAGGGGCCGTTTTGAAATTCCTAATGTATAAGCGTCTCATTCCACTTATACCTCAGGTATCAGGGGTTAAATGCAAAGATTATGTTATGACATGCAAGTGGGTATGAAGTGATCATGCAAGTGCAACTCACACACCCGACTCTGTGCACACAGACCTTTAGTTCCCCTTTTCTGGAGCCGAACCTCCCAGGATACCTCCGTAGTGGTAGATGGAAGTAGTGGGTTGGGCCTCGCGCACCTCTAAACTAGTAAATCAATACCGTTCAGACCTATCGTACGCCTCAACGCTTGGTGAACGAAGCAGACTACTACGTACTCTTGCAGGCTGGCGCACTGGAATTCTGTTGGCGATGTGCTAACTACACTTGCCGAGTCAGCGTATTGGGGTCGGTGAATCGACCCTCCAATACCGAAGACCCGCCACCTTAATTTTCTTTCCTTTTATGCACATGCAAATTTAACGTATCAAACCAATCGAGCCAAAGCTCCTCAGACCATTCCATCCGTCTCTTAACTAATCGAGCTGAAGCGCCCAACTATCTTCCCGTGCTATCTATGTTTATGAAATGTGCAACCCTAATTACTAAGTTACTCTTTTCAGCTTTTTAATAAAGTTTACGTTAACCCAGTACTGCCCCCGGCATACCCCGTGAAGAGCTCTCAAAGGGCACTAGGAACTATGATGTTAGATGAAGCCCATCGTTCCCTTTCGCAAGACACTTATTGTTATTGGTTGATTCCCTTAACCCATTCCCTTCTCATATTATAGTAGGCTAATCCTAAGGTGATTTTTACTCTTCCTCTCCTCGGGGAAGACGATCTTTTGTCGAACCCGAGCACCTCTTAACTCTAGCCAAAACCACTTCTCACTAACCTTCGCATCCTTATGTGGTGAACACTTTCACATCCATCCAATTCAGCAGATTAATTAACTCCAACGCTGTGCCCCATCATATCCTATGACTGTTAACACAAATTGTTAATTGCAGACTATCCTATGCTATAAGCCGAACCGGATAGGAAATGATCCAATACTCATCCAAATGCCCTAACTTATTTACTGGAGGTATATCATGATATAATTAGCCTATAATCAGAAAATTATAATTCTTCCTAATTATCTGGCATTTAATTAATTTCCTCAAAAATTCCAAGGGCTACCGGTTTGAACATGAACTACCCTAAGTACTCATGCAAGATGTCCAACAAAATTATAATAAATATTATGTTATCTCAATATGGTAAATCCAAAGTATCACAATTTTTCTATCATCAAAAGGGCACTAAAACTATTTTAGCAATACTTTCTATCTTTCGTTATTTATGAATCAAGTAAAGAGAATATCCATCCAAAAATTATAAATTAATTATACTATGCAGATACAACCTTAAAAATAGCATTGGCCAAGTTTCATAATTTTTCAACAAGTATTAATCTTTGAATAAATTAATTATCAAAAATCTCCATAAGGTGGTCTTGTAAAGAAAGTATCATAACTAAAATTCTAAAAATCATGAATAAATGTATACAAGCATATAATGGCCTGAAAGTCTCAATTCCTAAGCATCATAATTTTTCAACAGCAATATCATCAATAATTAATTTTTTAAATCATAAAACCCCCTTTTAACATTTGTGAATGAAGTATTAGATTTACTCAACTAAAAATTATACAAAAATTCCACATTAACCATTCTAACCTAAAACATTTAATTCCAAGATTTCATGGGGTTTCAATGAATAGAAAGATCTAAATAATTAAAACGTCAATTAGGGCTATAACAAACTTTACAAATGAAGTGCTAGAGATAAACATCATAAAATTCCAGTAAAATTGCTATAGGTTCTACCCATCCCAAACTCACTCTTTCCGAGTTTTACAACTTTTAGATATTGTTTAGTGACTGGTTTTACTTATTTGTGATTTTAAACCTAAACTAAGGTTTGTGTTTTGAGGTATCTACCTTATTGGAACACCCTATTACTAATTTGGGCAAGGATCACTATGTTCTTAGGAAATTGTTTTGACCTTATTGTATAGTCTTAAAGTTCAATAAGAATGAGTCTATGGGTTAGAACTTAGGTTTGGAAGCTGCCCCTAAGACCTTCTAAGATCAGAATTCAAGTGCTGAAGACTAGGGCAATTTTCGTCGAGCTCAGGTCGACGAAACATCGAACTCAGTTCGACTATCTCTGAGCTCAGTTCAACGAGTCGTCGAACTCGATTCGACGATCTTCGAGCTCAGATCGATGTTTCTGTCTCTAGCCATAATCCAATCTTTGAGCTCAGTTCAACGATATTTGAGCTCAGATCGACGATTTTTGTCTCAAGTATTAGTTCAGTCTCTGAGCTAAGGTCGATGATAGTTGAGCTCAGATCGATGCTTTTCTGAAGAGATCGACGATTTAAGGAATTCAAATTCAGACAGTTTTGGAATTCAATTTGTTTTAATATCAGCATTTATTTCAAGGGATTTTGTAGCCGTTTCAACTAATCTGGAGCAAGTTTCAAGGAAGAAAAAAAGGAATGTCTCTTAGAACTTTCCTCCAGAGATAAATTTCATTTAAGGCAGTCATTTATGACTGGTTAACGACTATCTAAACGACAGATTTTCAATATATCTCCAGAGAATTATTAAGAAAGATAGAAGAAGAGATATCAATCAAGAATTCTGGGAATAGACTCAAGAGACAAAAGTCTACAAGATTACTGAATTAGAATTCTTACTAAACACAAGGAATACAACAGTGAAGGAGATCAACACACAAAAAGAATTCCTCTATTCTTTCAAGATCTCTTTTGATTTAAGTGTTCAAAGGCTTCATCAATAAAAGACTCCAGACACATCATATTTCAGCAACTGCTTAAATCATCTCTTGTTGGAGATCTCAAGTTACTGAAGACCTATCACCCTATGCAAAACTCTTCTTCCTGAACAATTGCAGATCTCAGGGGGAGCTTTGATAATATCATCCACTAGTCTTCTCTTAGACTGTTGACAGAGAAGAATAACAAACTCTTTTCTTTCTTTCTTTATTCTGCTGTAAAAGGATTTCTAAAAACTCCTTTCAAAAGTTTTGTGGCTGGTTTATGAGACGTTATCAAAACTCAGTGGTGGCAAGACACCTGATCAAAAAGCTGGGTTTGGTTTTTGAGCACCTTATAAAAGCTCATTGGTGCCCAAGACACCTGATCAACTATTCCTGCAGTGGATTCCTACCTAGGGTGGTAGAAGAGTGGATGTACCCAGGTTATTTAGGGAACCACTATAGATCCTTGTGTCTTCTGGATTGCTGTGTTTTTGCTTTGTTGTGTGCTGTTATTTTTGCTTTCTTGCTATCTTAGTTTTACTTACTGTAAGCACATTACACATATACTTAAATCAAGTCTTCCACTGCAAATAATTTTTTATCTGGAAAATTATTTTAATATACTCTATTCACCCCCCCTCTAGAGTAAAGGTAGATCTTACTCTCACTTTCAATTTGTATAAGAGCAAGGTTGGTTACACAATAACTAAATCTTCGTTAGATTGGTTGTTCCTACAGGCTAACAACTGAACAAAAAGATCTCTGATAAGATCAATCTTCTATAGAGGGTTATTATTTGTATTATATTTATTTTCATACAAAACCATGGCACAGAAACAAGATTATGCTAGCACCAGACCTCCAGTGTGAAACCTTTCTAAGTTTGCACTTTGGAAGGCAAGGATAAAACTATATATGAATTCTATTGATGAGGACATCTACAATTCTGTTTTGACAGTGTGTCCAAGACCCCCAGTAATTACAAGTACAAGTGTTGTTCCACCTCCTTCAGGAACAAATGCAGAAATCAAGAAATGGAAAGTTACGGATGCCAAAGCAATAAATATTCTAGCTCAGACTATGCTTGATGAAATATTTCAGAAAGTGGCTTAATGTAACTCAGCAAAAGAAATATGGGACAAGTTGTCAGAAATTGTATCAGGATCTGCTGATGAAAGGAAAGACAGAAGATCCCATCTCATAACCCAGTATGAGAATTTCAAAAAGGGAGAAAATGAGTCAGTTGCTTACATGTACAACAGGCTCAGCCTAATAGTCAGTGAGTTAAAAACATTGGACAAGGAGATCTCACAAACTGAACTCAATGACAAAATCCTAATATGCTTCCCCAGCACTTGGGATTCAAGGATCTAGCCAATCAAGGATGCCAGAAGCCTAAATGAGATCACTACTGAAGATTTGTTGGGAAAGCTCAAGTATTATGAGCTGCTCATCAAGAATAGAGAGGAAGAACAAAAGGTTGCTTCTCCAGCAGTCAGGAAGGAGAAGACAATATCATTCAAAGCTACAAAAGATCAGCCTGAAGACAAGGTCACAGATAATGAAGAATTGATGAGCTTACTGGCCAAAAGATTCTATAAGATTGCCAGGAAAGATTTCAGAAAGAGGTCATCCATAGGGAATGAGAAGCCAAGGTATGACAAATCCAATAATAAAGAAATTATTTATTTTGGATGCAGGAAAACATGCCACATTGTTCCTGATTGTCCAAAAAATCAGAATAAGGACAAGAAGGACTGGAAAGATATGAGAAAAGATAAGGACTCTAGGAGAAACAACAGTGACAAATCCTCCTCCAGATGAACAAACACACCAGGAAAGGATTTATAGCTGAAATCTGGAGTGAAACTAAAGAAGAATCATAGGCTTCATCAAGCTCAAGTGATGATGAAGATGATGCTGAAGAGAAAGAGTTCTGCATGATGGCTATCAATGTCTCCCAACATAATTCTGATGCTGAACATGAGTCAGAATCTGAATCTGAACATGAAGATGAATAAGACCAGGTAATAGATTCATTTAATTTTAATTCAGAGGACTTTAAATTTGAATTTAAGGCACTGTGTTTAGACCTTCTAAAGTCTAAGAAAGAGATTATCTCTCTCAAAAATCAATTATCTGAACTTAGCACCTTAAAATCAGATAACCTCAAACACTCTGAGGAGTTAGAATGATGTAGGGAACAGATAGCCTCACTGAAAAGTCAACTATTTGAGGCTAAGAAGTTTGAAGAATCCCTCATTGGGAGAAGCATCAAACTGATGGACATCACAAGCACAGTGAACTCAAGACTTAATAATACACTGGGCTTGGGTGCTTCATCCAGCCAACCTATAGTGTTAACAACCCCAATCAAGTTTATCGCAGTTAAAGGGAAGAGAGTTGTAGAGGTGGCTAGGAAGAATTCTGATCTGCCTAAGAAAACTAAAGTTCAACGGAAAACATCGAACAGAGCTCGACGATCGTCGAACAGAGCTCAGCGATCTAAAGCTGAATCATTGAACTCAGGTCGACGATCGCTGAACTCTGAACTTTGGCATAATCGATCTTCGAATGGAGATCGACGATCTGACCCAAGATTATCGAACTCAGATCAGAGATCGTCGAACAGAGATCAGAGTTATGAACAATTTTTTAAAGGTAAATAAAACTTCAATCCTAGAGGTCCACATCCCAAAACTTTAACCCTTATACTAAATGGATAATACCTCCTAGGAGATATCATCCTGAAGGTTATAAGAGTCAGCTAGGGATGTCTTTCATTTCAGAATTTAAAGGTTATCAACCTAGGCCCAAGGTAAACTGTGTCAAAAACATATAAGTTGCTTATGTGCAGGAGAAGACCTATCCAGCAATGAACCAACAATGGTATCTGGATAGTGGGTGCTCAAAGAACATGATAGGAAGCAAGGAGAATCTCACATCCTTCAAAACCAAACTTGGACTCAAAGTAATATTTGGAGATTCAAACTTTGGACAAACAAAAGGATATGGTGCTGTCCAGATTGGCTCAGTCACATTCAAGAAGGTGGCTTTTGTGGAAGGACTGAAGCACAATCTAATCAGCATCAGTCAACTGTGTGATGAAGGCTACTAGGTGACATTCAACAAATCCTCATGCAAAATCAGATCAGAGGATAACACAACTGTGTTGACAGGTAAAAGGAAAGGTAACATTTATCTTGTAGATTTTCTTTCAAATAAGATAGATATTTGTTTATTCAATTCTGTTTGCAAGCCAAATGATCTGTGGCATAAAGGATTAGGACATATAAACCTTAGAACCATTGCTAGGCTATCCAAAGACAACCTTGTTAGAGTACTACCTTGTGGCCCCTACAAGAAGGAAGGACTTTGCAGGGCTTGTCAATTAGGTAAGCAAACTAAAAATAGATTTAAGTCACTTAATAAGAGTGATTCACCTAGGATCTTTTATCTATTACACATGGATCTTTTTGGACCCTTTACAGTACAAAGCCTAGGAGGGAAATCTTACACTTTAGTAGTTGTAGTTGACTTCTCTAGATTCACAAGGGTGTTCTTTCTGAGGAAGAAATCTGATAACTTTAAGTGTTTGACAGAGTTTCTAAAATGCATACAGATTGAGTTCAATACTCACATTACCCTGATCAGAAGTGATCATGGGACAGAGTTTGATTCTCTTCTTATGAAAGAGTTCTGTCAGATTGAAGGGATCAGACATACTTTCTCTGCTCCTAGAACTCCTCAACAAAATGGGGTAGCTGAAAGGAAAAATAGAACCCTTATTGAATCTGCTACTACATTGTTGACAGATGCTAACCTCCCTCTATCCTTTTGGGCAGAGGCAGTAAACACCTCAAACTATGTATTGAATATAAGTTTGATATATAAACTGAAGGGTAAGACTCCCTATGGATTAATCAAAGGGAAGAATCCTAAAGTAGATTATTTCAAAAAATTTGGTTGCATTTGTTACATACACAATAATGACAAGATGTATATAGCAAAATTTCAAGCTAAAGCTGATGAAGGAGTTTTTCTGGGATACTCCATGATCAATAAAGCTTATAGGGTGTATAACAAATCTTCTCTTAAAATTGAAGAATCTGTGCATGTATCTTTTAATGAAACAAACATGTTTTATAAGGAGAAGAATACTTCTACCATAGAACCTTTGCAGGTACACTCTCTTTCAAAAAATTTGGACAGGTTACATATTGTAGAAAAAGATACAACACATTCACCTACCCAATAAATAGGTCAAATCAGTGAAGATGAGGAGGACACTCAACATCTTAGCACTCAACATCTTGGTGAGAATTATCTTGAAGAGCTAGTTATTGTTCCACAAGAGGAAACAATAATACAGGTTGGTGAACAATCAATACCCCTTGTTGTTTTAGTAACATCAAGAGAACATCCAATCTCCCAAGTGATTGGAGACATCTAAGCTTGTGTGCAAACAAGAAATCAGGTCAACCAAAACCTGATGCACACCTGCTTTCTATCTCAAATTAAACCTCAATCCATACAAGATGCAGAACAAGATCCATAGTGGATGATTGCAATGCAAGAGGAATTACATCAATTTGAAAGGAACAAAGTTTGGGAGCTAGTGCCAAGGCCTAAGGATCACTCCATTGTTGGAACAAAGTGGGTGTTCAACAACAAATTGGATGATCAAGGAATCATTGTCAGGAACAAGGCAAGGCTAGTTGCACAAGGATACTCTCAAGAAGAAGGAATAGACTATGAACAGACCTTTGCACCAGTTGCAAGGCTAGAGGCCATAAGAATATTACTAGCTTATGCAGCTCACAAAAGAATACAGGGTCTATCAGATGGATGTAAAAAGTGCATTTCTAAATGGAGACATCAAGGAAGAAGTCTATGTTAGACAACCCCCAGGTTTTATCTCTTTAACTCATCCTGATCATGTTTTTAAATTACAGAAAGCATTATATGGTCTTAAGAAAGATCCTAGAGCATGGTATGAGACCTTAGCATGTTTTCTTCTGAAAAATGATTTTATAAGGGGTAGAGTAGACCAAACTCTTTTTATTAGAACCCTTAAGTCCAATATCCAACAAGTGCAAATTTATGTAGATGATATTATATTTGGATCTACTTATTCAAATTTGTGCAAAAGATTTCTAATCAAACACATTCTAAATTTGAAATGAGTAGCATGGGTGAGCTTTCCTTCTTTCTAGGATTGCAAGTCAAACAGCATGCTGATAGCATATTTATTTCTCAAACTAAGTATGCAAAAGAATTGGTTAAGAAATTTGGTATGCCTGAAGCATCATGTATGAAAACACATATGCCTACTAATGCTATATTATATGCTGATGAACATGGGAAACCTGTTGATCAAACAACATATAAAGCAATGATTGGCTCTTTATTGTACCTTACAGCTAGTAGACCTGACATAAGGTTTGCTACATGCATATGTGCTAGATTCCAAGTAAGTCCGAGAGTCACACCTAACATTAGTTAAAAGGATTTTTAGGTATGTGAAAAGTTGTCCAAATCTAGGTCTCTGGTATCCAAAAGACTCAGGATTTGAATTAACTGGATTTTTAGATGCTTATTATGTTGGAAGTAGAGTAGACAGGAAAAGTACCAGTGGAACTTGCCAGTTTCTTGGTGACAGACTTGTCTCCTGTTTTTGTAAGAAACAAACATCTGTGTCCACTTCAACTGCTGAAGCTAAATACATGGCAGCAGGTAGTTGTTGCTCACAGATTTTGTGGATTCAAAACCAGCTCCTAAACTATAGTTACAACTTAGAGAGGTCAAAAATATTTTGTGATAACACTAGTGCTATTTCCATAGCACAAAATCAAGTCCTCGATAGTAGGACAAAACATATAAAGATTAGGCATCACTTTTTAAGGGATAATGTTGAGAAGAATAAAATTGAACTTCAATATATCCCAACTGATTTGCAAAGGGGAGACATTTTCACCAAACCATTGGATGAAAAGAAACACACCTTCTTCCTGAATTAGTTAGGAATGTTAGATGGAGGAAGCTTAAAATGAGATCTAAGATTTTAAAACCCTAAAATTCACCAAGACTAGATTAAAAACATGATTTTTCTAGTGTCTATAGGGTGTTTCTGTTCTCTGAACTGCGCTCGACGTTTTTCAACAAGATCGTCGAACGGAGATCGACGTTTTCCGAAAGCGTCGACCGGAGTTCAGCGCTTTCCAGATAGTGCTAAGCTATCTCTTCATATCATAGATCGTCGAGCTGAGCTCGTCGCTCTCCAATATCGTCGAACGGAGATTGACGATGTTGAAAACTCTTCAGATTCCTTTAGAAGACCAGATCGTCGAACAGAGTTCAACGATCTTTCCTTTTCGGCGTCGAACCCTAATATAAAACTCATTTTTTGGCCGTCATTCTCTTTTTGCGCTTTCATACTCTCTGCAAAATTTTTCTTTCCCTCAGAACTTCTCTGCACTTGGTCTCCTTTGCTCGTTTTTGTAGGTATACAATGGCTGTTTCTGTTGCAGTTTTTGCCGCATGAAATTCGATACTGGATTCGACATCAATATGGATTCCTTTGACGGCAGTGACCAGATATTCAAAGACATTCTCGACTTATTCAAAGAATAGCAGTTGGTACATATTATGACCACAAGGATGAATCTTGCTGCCGATGAGATCAAAGAATCGATGTATACGGCTCATAATCTGGATCAGAATACTGTGGTTGGTACTATAGCCAGGACTCAGGTATCCCTAACTTCTGCCCTCCTTACAAAAGTTTTTCAATTGAGTTCTGGGAATGATTCAGTTGAGTTATCTGGAGAAGAGTTTGCAAGTATGCTTGATAGAATGGGTCATTTTGCAGCAAACCTTAACAAGCTGCTTAAGAAGAATCTGTCAGTTGAATATAGATTCTTAGCTAATGTTTTTGGAAAAGTGTTTTTAGCCAAGCATTCTGCTCATGACACCGTTTTAAGGTATCAATTTTGTTTGATGGCTGGTTTAGTGGATAAGAAGCATCTCAATGGGGGAGAGATTTTCTTTGATTTAATCAAGAAAAAGGTAAATAAGAATTTTGTTAATTTTGGGAGGATTCTAGGGATGTTTTTACATACAGGTGCCCTCAGTTGCTTGTGTCTAGTGGGATGCACATTAATGCCTCCTTGAGGCTGTCCTGTGCCATATTTGGAAAATGGGACAGGCAGATTGTCAAACCAGGCAGAGCTCCTACAGCTATCTCATCTTCAGGCACCAGGACTGTTTAAGTCACTTCCCCACAGGCAACTGCCCCATTGGAAGAACTGCCTGCCTCCTCCTCATCTCCACCCATTATTTCTTTAACCACCCCTTCTTCCACCATCACTACTTCAACTTCATCCCCCATCACCATCTCATCTCCACTCTCTATTCCTTCTCCTCCTCCAGCAACTTCAGTAGATCATTTCCATCCCCTACACTACTATCCACCCCACGATATTGACTCATCCATTCCATATTTCAGTGTTCTTGAAGATTCCTACATAGATGATTCCCATTCCTCACCTTTTTATCTCCCATCATCCTCTACCTCCTATCAACAACTACTTCAAGACATTCTTGCACAACCATCTTTCACCCATCCATTTCCACTCCAATAACTTCCATCTCCACCATTCCAATCTCTCAACATTCCATCCTACAATCCACTTCTGCTATTTCTACTTCTACAGCCCCTTCTACACCAATCTCTATCACTCTCTCCTCTACCTCTAATCAAGTTTCACTTGAGCAAGTAGACCTTCCTGCCCTAGCAGATAGGTTGTATGGGATGTTGGCTCCCAGGCTAACAGTCCTGCTACAGACCTCTATGGCTCCACTCCTGAAATCCATCCAGGAATTATCTGCCATGCTCTCTTCCCTTTCTCATCCTCAGGCAATCCCTTCTGTGGGGTGCCTTGATCCAGTGTATACTGAATCTAGGTAGGGAGAGATGCCTCATAAAGAAGAGATAATGTCTGCCTCAGAAGAGTTTCCGCCAGAGATTCCAGTTACAGCTTCAGCTCCAGTGCTTTCTTTCAGAACAGTTGACTTTAAGTCACTGCTGTCAGATTTTGATGCACTTCACAGTAGATTTCTTCCAGCTTCTGAAGCTGATGACCTTACTAAGGCCATTGTGCCTATTGCCAGCTGTGAGCCTAGCCTGATTTCTACATATATCAAGTCCCTTAAGGCTGTGGAAAATGTTCTTTCTATTGATGACATGAATGATGCTGCTGCTGCTGTTGATGTAGTTTGTTCTGATAGTGCTACTGACTTACTGATGATAGAGGCTGATGATCCTGCTGTTCATATTGAAGAATCTGCTGTCTATGATGTTGTTATTTCAGTTTCTGTTTCTGCTACTGAAGTGTATGTATCTGCTGCTCCTGCTGCTCCAATGGTCTCTACTGTTGTTATTGCATCTGTCAGTGATGCTTTTGTCACTGTTACTACTACTGCTGTTATCTTTGCTGAACAATCAAAACAACAACAAGAATACCTTAAAAGGATTGATGAATTATATGAAAATCCTCAGAGTTCAGATAGTGACAAATTCCAAACTGATTCTGATGACTCCTCTGCAACTATTGCAAGAAAGAGGAAAGCTAGAAGCAAGGCATTGAAGAGGGTACCTCCAGAAAAGGTGAAAGATGACAATGATATTCCTTATTATATTTTGCATGACTGCCCCATCTCAGAACCCTTGATGCAATATTCAAAGAACCAGCTCAAGGCTATGATGAAAAAGAGGAAGATTAATAAGTATGATAAAGGATCTTCTCATTTTAATCCTCCTCCTCCTCCAGATGCAGGTACTGGTGGAGGTTTTGCTTCTCAATTTGGATCTGCTGCAAAACAAAGCTCTTCTAAACCTTCAGACTGATCTCAACCAAGAGGATATTATCAAAGAGGTTATCAGTCAAGGAGAGGACAACATAGAGGAAGCCAAAGAGATTATAGAGTATACTCCAAAGGTCAATCAAGACAGCATCCATATCAAAGGGAAGGACAAGGATCCTTTGACTCAACTTCTTGTCCTTTCCCTTATAAGCTGAAAGACACTGTTACTTCAAGAACTCCTCTTTCTAATGATACTATGAATAGATATGAACCTCCAGTCCCTTTTGAAGATCCAGAGAATAATCCACTATCTTGGACTGCCAGAATGAAAGAACAAGCTGCTTTGGATCAGATAAAGAAGGCAAGAGATCAAGGAAAAGACACTTCAAAAATCACAACCTTATCTGAGCAAAGAAAGAAGGAACTAAAAAGATACTCATCAAGATAGTTCTTTTATCCAGAAAGCTATATGAAGCTACACCCAGAGGCTGTTGTTCCCAGGCTCAAATCTCAAACCTCTCTAGGTGCTGTTGATGACATTAGATCGAAGAAGGAAGCTCTCAACCCTAACGGAGAAATCTTATACAAGAAGGGCAATGAAAAGAAGTAATTGTGTAAGCTGACAATATATATAACTAATTCTAACTGTCTGTTGTGATACTATATCTTCTTTTACAATGGTGCGAATTCTTTTCTCTGCATTGTTGTTTCTGCTTTTTAATTCTGCTTGTATGCTTGTTATTTACTATTTATCATATAAATAGTAATCCTAACCCAAATAGGGAGAGATTGTTGGAACACCCTATTACTAATTTGGGCAAGGATCACTATGTTCTTAGGAAATTGTTTTGACCTTTTGTATAGTCTTAAAGGTAAATTAGAATGAGTTTAAGGGTTAGAACTTAGGTTTGGAAGCTGCCCCCAAGACCTTCTGAGATCAGAAATCAAGTGCTGAAGACTAGGACAATTTTCATCGAGCTCAGGTCGACGAATGGTCGAACTCAGTTTGACTATCTCTTAGCTAAGTTCAGCAAGTCGTTGAACTCAGTTCAACGATCTTCGAGCTCAGATCGACGTTTCTGTCTCTAGACATAATCCAATCTCTGAGCTCAGGTCGACGATAGTTGAGCTCAGATCGATGATTTCTGTCTTAAGTATTAGTTAAGTCTCTGAGCTCAGGTCGACGATAGTTGAGCTCAGATCGATGCTTTTCTGAAGAGATCGACGATTTCAGGAATTCAAATTCAGACAGTTATGGAATTCAATCTGTTTTATTATCAGCATTTATGTCAAGGGATTCTGTAGCCGTTTCAACTAATCTGGAGCAAGATTCTAGGAAGACAAAAATGAATGTCTCTTCGTACTTTCCTCTAGAGACAAATTTCATTTAAGGAAGTCATTTATGACTGGTTAATGACTATCTAAAAGACAGATTTTCAATATATCTCTAGAGAATTATTGAGAAAGACAGAAGAAGAGATATCAATCAAAAATTCTGGGAATAGACTCAAGAGACACAAGTCTACAGGATTACTGAGTTAGAATTCTTACTGAACACAAGGAATACAACAGTGAAGGAGATCAACACACAGAAAATAATTCCTCTATTCTTTCAAGATCTCTTCTGATTCAAGTGTTCAAAGGCTTCATCAATCAAAGACTCCAGACACATCATATTTCAGCAACTGATGTAATCATCTTTTGCTGGAGATCTAAAGTTACTGAAGACCTATCACCCTATGCAAAGCTCTTCTTCGCGAACAATTATAGATCTCAGGGGGAGCTTTGATAATATCATCCATTAGTCTTCCTTTAGACTATTGACAGAGAAGAACAACAAACTCTTTTCTTTCTTTCTTTATTCTGCAGTAAAAGGGTTTCTCAAAACTCCCTTCAAAATTTTGTGGTTGGTTTCTTAGACCTTGTAAAAAATAAGTGGGGCAAGACACCTGATCAAAAAATATGGGTTTGGTTTTTGAGCACCTTATCAAAAGCTCATTGGTGCCCAGGACACCTGATAAACTATTCCTGTAGTGGATTCATACTTTGGGTGGTAGAAGAGTGGATGTACTCAGGTTCTTTGGGGAACCACTATAGATCCTTGTGTCTTCTTGATTGTTGTGTTTTTGTTTTGTTGTGTGCTGTAATTTTTGCTTTCTTGCTATCTTAGTTTTACTTACTATAAGCACATTACACATACTTAAATCAAGTCTTCTACTGCAAATAATTTTTTATCTGGAAAATTATTTTAATATACTCTATTCACCCCCCCCCCCTTTAGAGTAAAGGTAGATCTTACCCTCAGTTTCATACCTATCTCCAAATCCTCCGAGATTCCATTCCAGATGATTTATATTATTCTAAGGTCGACTCTACTGAATTTCAAGGAAATACTAGGACATTTTCCCCCATGTCCTTCACAACCCTCAAAACCCTCCCTTTAGGGTTTGAGTTTGGATCCTAGGGTAAATCAACCCTAAACCACACCATTTTTCTCTAAGTGGGTTATAATAACCCTTCTAAGTCAGTGGTCAAAATATCAGCCTCTGTTGAGGTGATTTGATTGTTCCAACCTCTTAGTGCACTTTTTACTCAAAAACCCCTCATTAATGCCTAGTTAAGGATAGGTGATTTCCTACCCAAAACACATTCAAATGAGTTGGAATTTTTTACAGAGCTAGGTTTTATAGCCAGGGACCACACACAAAAATTTGGTAGGGTTTAGAGGTCATTTGACCACTTAAATAAATTACTCTAACTTTATTAAATTAAAACAAAAACCTTAGGCAAGGTATCTCAAAAATTCCCATTTTTTGACAGCGTCTAGGTATGGCTAAGGGTAACCCCCTGCCAAATTTCAGGTCGTTTGGACAAGGGAGGAAGAGTGGGCATTCATTTTAGTTTTTGCCCAACTCTAGGTACAGCCCCCACTAAAACGGGTGCTGCAGTCAAACCACATATTCAAACGAGTTGAAATTAATTTTACATTAATCTTACCTCAAAGGGCTACAACTTTCATGATTGGCCATTTTTCCTAAATCGGCATCTAAGTGCCTCGTTTTGCAGCATCAAAATGCGCCCATTTAATGTATCTTTTCCTTATAAACTAAATACATAATTTTTATATTATAAAAATGTTTTTACAATGGCTATCGGTCGGCGCTGGTTTGGCCGCCGGAGGTGGCGGTTTCCGGCGGACCAAAAAATATATTTTTCAAGGTTTTTCCATGAAAATGCGAGATAGGTCTGGCTCTGTTGAGCACGAACTTCCTTTCTAAGATCCTAAGATCTACCCATAAAAGAAGATGTAGAGGAGGACCATGTTCGCGGTTTGGAGGCGAGATGATCGTCGGATTGCCATGACACGGTGGTGGCATTACCTATCTTCTCCTACAGCAAGAACAACAACTCTAATATGTTTTGTCAAGAGTCTAAACTTCTCATCCTTCTCTAAGGGGGCTTTTATAGATCACAAAGTGGGGGAGGGGAAAGGGTAAAGCATTTAAGGCCATGAAGGTGAAATTCGGCCATGGCATATCCCTTGTATTCAGCCACCTAGAAGCTGATGAAAACCCTTAGTCTCCTCTAAATAATGAGGGGAAGATTAATCAAGACTTTGGAATCAATTGGAGAGGAAGTCTTGCTCTCCCATGGCCATTAATGGCTTTCTCTCCCCTCTTTCTCTCTCTTCCTTATGGGAGAAATTAAATTCAGCCACTTTTATGGCTGGTTATGGTTATTAAACTCCTCAAAATTGATGAGGGAGAATATATTCAGCCCTTGGAATCAAATGGAGAGGCCCTTGGTCTCCCTTGGCCATGAATGGCCCCTTTAAACAACTTTCTCTCTCCTCCATTAAAGGGTAAAATGGAAGTTTCTCTCTCCTAGTCATCAAGGAAGAATTTGTTCTTCTCCCTAGCCTATTGGCAGCCCACTAATTAATACTATTAATTAATAAGTCGGTGGTTAGCCCAAATGGAAAATGGCTTGAGCTTTGGTTAGCCCATTTTGGCTAATTTGACCTATTTCAAGGATTGAGTTGACCTTGGTCAAATTGACCATTTGGGTTGACCCCAATGGGTCCTTGGTGACCCATTGGCTTCCCCGAAGGTCTAGGTAGGCTTGGGTATGGTTGACTTGGCACCTTGGAGGTCACTTGACCGTTAGTAAGGGCACTTTGCCCACTTTTGGGCTAGAGTTGACTTGGGTCAACATAGCCTCTTGGGTTGTCCCCAAAGGGTCCTTGGTGACCCATTGACCTCACTTAATGTCTAGGAAGACTTAGGTAGGGTTGTTTGGGCATATTATTGGCACATTGCCCATAGTTAGGGCACATTGCCCTTAGTTAGGGCACCTTGCCCAATTTAGGCCTAAGGTGGTCTTAGGTCAATTTGACCACTTTGGGTTGATTTCAATGGACCCTTAGGGCTCTAATGGACCTTCCAATAGTTTAGGGATATTGTGGTGGGGTCATGGAGTCATGGTGAAGCCCTATGGTCATCCTAAACTAGTGTTTAGAATTCTACTATTTGCAGACCAAAATGATCTCCACCTTCATGCCTATGCTCACTTGGGCTTTTTGGGCTTCTTAGGGTTTTGTCATGACCTAGTCATGACAAAACCACTCGTAGGGGTCTAGATAGAAATGTGATGTTACAAAAGCTTGCCCGAAGAACCTTCCTATAGTGGAAGATAAAGGAGAGCGGCAGAATCGCTCCTCGGAGACGAAAATGACGGAAAAATATCGGGGGCTGGAATTTGGCCGGAACCTGCGTATTTATAGATTGTAGAAATTACAATGCACACGATCACTGGAGCACGACTTGTGGTCGTGCGCACTATGTCCAGTGATCGTGCGTATTAACATTACAGAACCTGGTAAAATTTGGAATAAATACACATGATCAGTGGCGTACGACCAGTTGTTGTGCGCACTATGGACAGTGATAGTGCGTTTTCCCCAGACAGAACATGGAAAAACGGAGAATAGTGCACACGATCAGTGATGCAGGACCAGTGGTCGTGCGCTATAGATCCAATGATCGTGTGGAGTATTCGTAT
The DNA here is from genome assembly GCA_039513925.1 of Platanthera zijinensis. NCBI lineage: Eukaryota > Viridiplantae > Streptophyta > Magnoliopsida > Asparagales > Orchidaceae > Platanthera > Platanthera zijinensis. Next base: position 141,265,547 of record CM077081.1, read on the forward strand.
TCCCAAACAATCCTCGAACACGCACACGACCCCTGTATCACCAGGAAAAACAAACCACTGATATGTGCAGACATTCCAGGCATTTAAAAAAAGAAGTACAATCCATAAAAGCAACAAAAATACACAACTATGGGCCCATAAGTGCACTTCCTATGGAAATATAGATAAGATGAAATATATACGATAATGAACTAAAAGTGAAGTTCTTGCGTAAGAAAACAAGCCCAGATGAGTCCGAAAATCACTATATAAATAGGAATCATCTGACTTAGCCACATTTCAGCTTGCCAATAGTTTGGCTGACTATACTCAATGATTTTACTTACCTGGCGTTGAGTGAATAGACTTCACTCAATGCTTGTGGACTTAACTGAATTCCCGCACCTAGCATTGAGTGAGTAGGCTCCACTCAATGTTTGTGGACTTAGGCATATTCTTGCCTTTCAAACATGCATCTTTGTGTCCACCTGTCAAATCACTTGGAATACTTATCCTATCAATATTTCAAGGATAACCTGAATCTATGAGCTTAAGCACACATCAAATACAACTTTATGTATAGCAATGGACCTAATAATACCATCAGTTGAGAATTCATGAGTCAGATGTTCTGTAGATAGCTTTTCGTTCTCGACATGGAAATTTTGAGTTCTTGGTGATGTCTTTGGACTGACAAATGCACCTTGTGGCTTCAAGGATATGATGAATATAGTGTTTAAGGGTTTTTTAGATCATTTTATGGTTGTTTTCATTGACGATGTTATGGTATATTCCCGGAGTGCTGAGGAGCATGCCCAGCATTTTTGTTAAAGTCTGTCTACTTTAAGAGAGAATAAGTTGTATGCGAAATTGAGTAAGTGCGAGTTTTGGATTCCTTAAGTGTCCTTTTAGGGTCATGTGGTGAATAAGGAAGGAATTTCTGTTGACCCAGAAAAGATAACGGTTGGGTTGGATTTGAAAAGACCTACAATGCCTATGGAGATAAGTAGATTTTTTGGGTTGGCAGGCTATTATAGAAGCTTTGTGAAGGGATTCTCGTTATTGTCTGCACCTTTGACTAAACTTATGCAGAAGAATACTGTGTTTGTGTGGAGCGATAAGTGCGAAGGAACCTTTCAGGAATTGAAAATAAGACTGTGCATTGCTCAAGTATTGACTTTATCAACTGAAGGAGTAGAGTATACTATTAATGTCGATGCATCGCACGGATGGCTTGGATGTGTCTTGATGCAAGAAGGAAAAGTGTTTGCGTATGGGTCGAGGCAATTGAAGGTTCTCGAAAAAAATTACCCAACGCAAAATTTGGAGTTTTTGGCAGAAATTTATGCTCCAAAGCTTTGGAGGCACTTGTTGTATGGAGCGTTGTGCAAGATTTATATAGACCACAAGAGCTTGAAGTACATATTCACTTAGAAGGAGCTGAATTTGTGCAATCATAGATGGTTGGAGTATGTCACAGATTATGAGGTGAATATCCTTTATCATTTGGGAAAAACTAATGTGGTAGCAGACGCCTTGAGTAGGAAGACCGCGCAAATCTTTAATCTTTCAATGCAATCCTTGGTGAAGGAGTTTTTACAAATGAATATAACTATTGGGAGTAGCGAATCGTCGAATAGATTGGAAGTGGCAGATCCTTCATGGATTACGCTTATAAGGATGTATCAGAAGGACGATCCCGATTAGGAGCATATCCGTTGTAGAACTGAAAAAAGGGAATTACAAGACTTTTCAATTGATGAAGTGGGTACTTTCAAGTATCATGATAGTTATTTTATTCTGATTGTTGGAGATATTCGAACAAGGATTTGGAGTACGGAGAATGGGTCTACTATTGCATATCACCCTAGCACTACAAAGATGAATAGAGATTTGAAGCAGATTATTTGTTGATATGGGATGAAGAATGACATAACTAAGTTTGTGTCTGAGTGCTTCACCTGCAAGCGTGTTAACACAGATCATAGAAGGTCGGGTGGCAACTTGAATCCTTTGGATATTCAAAGTTGGAAGTGGGAGTGAAATTCAATGGATATTATTACCGGTTTACCAAGGACTCCTTGAGGGCATGATTCTGTGTGGGTAATAGTTGATAGATTGACGAAATGTGCCCACTTTGTGCCTTTCAAGATTGGCTATTCTATGAAGAAGATAGCAGAATTGTATTTAGATGAGGTTATCTGACTACATGGAGTATAGGTAGGTATTGTGTAAGATCAAGATTCCTGATTTACGTCGTGTTTCTGGAAAGTTTGCACTAAGGGTTGGACACTGAGCTTAGGAATTCAACTATTTTCCACCCATATAAAATGGGTCAAATGGAAAGAGTTAAATCAAATCATGGAAGATATGATTAGATGTTACATTATAGACCATGGGTGGGCATGGGACCTGCATATTAGACTGATGAAATTTACCTATAATAACAGTCATCAAGAAAGTTTGCAAATGACCCCCTTTGAGGCTTTGTACGGGAGGCATTCTCGAACTCCTTCGTTTTGGGCTAAAGTTTGTGAGAGATCGCTGCTAGGTCCAGAAGCCTTGGATGAAATGAGTATTTCTGTAAGGCATATTTTTGAAAAGCTTCGTGTAGCTTAGGAGCATTATGAAATATATTTTAATTGACGGAGAGTGGATCTAGAGTTTGTTGTTGGGGACATGGTTTTCCTTAAGGTTTCTCTGATGCCTAGTGTTAAGAGGTTTGGAAGGAACCACAAGTTGGATCTCAGGTATGTGGGAATCTTCCAGATTATTTAGCAAAAAAGAGTATCAACTTATAGGATGGATTTGCTCGCTACTTTCCCTGGTGTTCACGATGTTTTTCATTTGAGCCAACTGTGAAAGTGTGTGCTTAGTGATCGCCATGTCCTTAACTCAATGCCCAATTTGCAGCGTAATCTTTCCTATGTCGAGGAGCTTATTCATATTCTTGAGACTCAGGTGCGGGTGTTGGGGAGATAGACTATTCCCATGGTCAAAGTTCTTTGGCAAAATCAAGACTTTGAGAGCGCGACATAGGAGTTGGAGTCAGCTATAAGAGAGGCTCATCTTCACCTTTTCTCTTAGTTTTCCTTGGAAAGTTTTCTATCTGATAACCTCTGGTCACATCCTTTTTGTTATGATTTGATTTGGGTATCAATTTTCCGGGCGAAACTTCCTTTTAGGGGGAGTGGATGCAACGCCCATGAGTTTTGATCCCTTTTATGACGTAAGGGCAATACATTGACGCGTAGTTAGCGGGGCGCCCCTATTAGTATGTAATTGTAAGACCCCCCCCCCCCCTCTCAGAACACAAGACACGGCCGAGGGGATTCTTATGACCAGAACATCTGCCTTGCGGTACGCCAACATATAGGTTTACAGATACTATAAGACGCATATCCTATCGGCTAAAACCAATATCATCCATGCCAAACCAATATAAAAAACAAACAGAAGTCAAAATCCACATAAGTATAAAAGTCCAGAAGTATATCAATAATAAGAAGCATCAATTGGCTTCTATAATATCAGAGTACATACAAACTTTGTCCAAAGGGCTATAACTAAAATCTCTCAAATACTTACATACGTAAACGAAGGCAACGATAGTAATATAACATCAGGCTCTATCGCCCTTGCCTGGCTTCCCTCCTGCACAACCTGCTACACCTCTATCTATCGGGTTTTCTCCTAAAAAGGAAGACGTAACAACTGTTAGTCATAAAGACTAAGTGACTATCACATCCGCTCCCCCAACGACTCTTAAGCATCAGACGGAGAAAGGAAAATGGTACAATATAAATATGTAAGAAGTTGTATAAGTAGGTGGTATAAGACAAATCAATATCAGAGCATCCAATATGTACATCAAGTGAGTAAATCAATCTACACTAGCAGTTCTACTATCAACGGCAGTTTACAAGTATTATCCTACAATAGGAAAGCAACTCAACTTATATGAATGCCTATAAAGATAAATAAGTTAAGGATCGGCTTAACAGTAAACTAACTCATCATATAAGTGTGCTCATACAAACTTATATGATAAGGATCTTATGCGGTGCAATGCAATGATATGAATGCAATATGATGAATCACCCATGCTCACACACACATACTACTATGTCAACACAGACTTGTAGTTCCCACTTTAGAGCAGGTAGCTAACCTTTCAGGCGTCATCCATTGTGGCCAGACGGTGATAATGGAGCGGTTTTCTCCACTACTAGGCAGGCATCCACACTATGAAGCCTAGGCCTCCGTACCCCTCAATGCTAAGAACACAACAGCGGAGCTCACATGCATACTATGACTCAGAGTGGTCTCGGGTAGATGTGCACCAAGAACATATCCCTACGCTGGCCTAACATCGTGACATGGAAGGTGCCGCTGGGAACGTATCACCAATTGACAAAGACAAACCATCCATAGGTATGGAGGGTGCCTCGGGAAGTAAGCACCGAGGACCAAGGCCCAACCTTCCAAGTCTATCTATCGACTCCCATTAGTGTGACGACTAGCGAGCACATAGACGTGCCACACTATCCTTAACTAAGGATTATGACACAACGTGTCAACTTACACCTCTTGCAATTTCATATTTAAGGGTTACACACTGAGTCCCTTTTTATTATTCACATCCCGTGCTCAACAATACGCAAGGGCTCCACACCGAGTCCCTTATAAACACATCATTCCAGTGCAATAAACAAACACGCACCTCCAACCCTTCCACATTTCCATTCCACATAATGGTTCATCATTTACACACGTAGCAAGCCACCTTATATAGCGTACCAATCCCACACTGCTACATGCACGGAGACACAACTCTAAGCAGTGGACTACTATAAATAATCCATTAATCATCATATCATATTGCCATGCATTAACCTCATCTAATTCCTTTCGACATGATCAAGAATTAAGAACGAGTATAACTCCATATGATAACCAGAACAATATAACAATACTTCACAAATCCATCAAATATGATAACATAGCTATACATTACATATGCAATTATCGGGCATCACCCTTCTTCTAAAACCTATTTCATTCTCTTGATTATAACCAAGAACATCCTTACCAGCTCTCACAAGAATATCATTTGTACTACAAAATCGTATCAAGCCTTTTGTTCACCAAATTTTCCCAAACCATTTGTTTATTAAATTCCTTCAAACTGTTTGTGCAAACATATTTCACCAAATTATTTGTTTACTTAAGGATCTCACAACCGAATCCTATAAAACACTTGTTTATCACGATCATAAATAAACTAAGTTCACAAAATCCTCAGCATCTTCCTGTTGCAACCTTCTACCAAGTCCAGATCCGATTATACGCTAACCTGAAAACAATGTGCACTTAAGTGATATTGTGTAGCAACTTCGACTAGACTTTAGCGAGGCTACATTACTCATATGAATAGGTTTAACCATCCGTTGGAATGGTATTTATAAGGACTATGAATTTTTTGTTTAGTCAAAAACCCAGCTTTGGTCGTATCACACTCGAAAACTGCCTTGAAGTTCATTGCGCACAAAAAATAGATTTCTACACGCATCCTAAAGAAAGATGAACGACATCAGTTCAACTTCTTCCTTTATTTATTTGTTCAAGACTATATTCAGACTTTCCTACTCCCTTATTCACCCTCAATAGACAATTCCTATTCAATAAACCAAGTCCATCAACTTCACATCGAAGAAATGAGAAGTTGAAGACTATCTATCTCTAGGACAAGGTCCTAACGTGGTCTCTTCCTAGGAGATCTTCATATCTCGGAAGTCAAACCCCTTTGAGTCAATATCTCTCCTAGAAATAATAACTAGAGATCTAGCACCAAGGGAGACAGTTGGAAGCTCACATCTTTTCTGGCCTTAGATCTCATTATCCTTCTCAGCATCTTCCTCCTCGTTGGTATTATCCTTCTCGAGATCTATCAAGTCTTTTGTTCACTCAATGCCTATAACATCCAGAATAATTCTAAGTCAAATTTTGTCGAGTGGCGTTGAGACCACTCAATGCACTCGACGCTTGTCGAATGGCGTCGAGTTCACTCAACGCCTATAGCATCCAGAATAATTCTAAGTTAAAATTCATCTAGTGGTGTTGAGACCACGCAATGCACTCGACGCTTTGTAGAGTCCAGAATTATTTGAAGTCATATTTTCCCTATTTGTTAAGTATCACTCGACGCCTGTTACCAGTGCACCCTGAGCTTGAGTCATCTTTCTTGGCTCAAAACCAGCGCGAGGGGTCTAACACGAAATGGGATGTTATAGTTATTTTATTCATCGGAAGTAGAGTTTATGACTTGGGAAAATTTAAGTGGTAAATTTTAGCGGGTCTGTCAAGTTTGGTGGAGATCCGGGCTTAATTGGGATCTCGGTAAATTTTATAAGGATTATTGTTATTTTAACTTTGGGAAATTTTAACCTGAGTTTGGTTTTTCGGATCCTGATTTTGATTTCGTCGTTGGATTCATAGCACCACCATTCAGTTGTGGTGCAAATTTCATCGAAACCGAGACATTTTAGAAATTCTCTTCGTTAGAGTTTTCATGAAAATTATATTAATAATATAATATATATATATATATAAATGCGTTTATAAATGAAACCTATTCATTATCTTCCAAAACCGTCGGCCCAAAAAAGCGGAAGAAGAAGTTACGAGTCGGCCATCACGAAGTCTTTTGGCCGCCGCTTGTCTGAGATTCGGTGCACGAAATCTTCGACAAAGCATAGATTCGGAAAGCTCTCACCGAGATCTTCACGTGCACGGTAAGTTTTTCCCATTTCGTGGATTTTTTGCATTAGGGTATACAACCTTAACCATTATTTCGCTTGAAAAGTTTAAGAAATCGTCGACGAGGAGTTCTTGCGGCCGATCCTTGCGCGAAGCGCTTGAGAGGCCGGTTTTGGGTATATTTTGAGGCAAGTCTTATTCCTCCCACTCTTGCTAATTCGTTTGTTTCAAATTTTTCCCTCTTTTTTTTCCTTCATAGGGTGTAGGAGTAGTGTAGGGTTCAACCAAGTTCGTATTCTTTGAGTATAATAGGGATCGGTGTGAGACCAAGTGCATTTTGTCGAGCATAATTTGACGAGTATTCTTGATGAATTAGTTGAGTGACACTGTCGAGTGATCTTCTTAGATGAGTCTAAATCGTCAAGTCAAATTCACAAAGTATTCTTAATGAATTCGTCGAGTGACTACAGTGTTTGGTGTTTAGTATGTGGATTTCGCCAAGGGTATTCGTCGAGTATTCTCGACAAATGTGTCGAGTATCCAGGGAATGAATCGAGTGTTCATGAGATGCCAAGTCCAATTAGTCGAGTATTCTCGATGAATTCGTCGCGTATCCTTGTGTTTTTGTTTGAATTCATCATGTCAGATTCATTGAGTAGAATTAATAGGAAGCTTCTGTATAAGATTCGACGTATGTCAAGCCCTATTTGCTGAGTAAGATTCGACGTATGTCAAACCCTTTCACTGAGTAAGATTCGTCGAGTATTGTTAGATTTTGACTGATTTTGTCGAGTCTGCCTTGAATTTATCAAGTATCATAGAATGTATTAAAATTTTGATAATTCTTATTCATCGAGTTTATCCGTCGAACCAAGTCATATTCGTTGAGTGAACCGTGAAATCATCGAGTGCTTTTGACGAATCTCCGTGGACTTAGAAACTTTTCGACGAGTTACCTTCCTATTTGTCAAGTATTCCTTAGAGAAATGTTTTGAGCTTTTCTTCCTCTTCGTCGTTGGGGAATTTTGATGCTTAGATTTGGGTTTAATCGGTGTTTTAAGTGTTTCATTATGACTTTTTGGTGACAGTGGATAAAGGACCACCACCCTAGTACTTGTTTGTGGTTCATTACGCCTGGTGGGTTTTATTCTATTTTTATGGATTATCAGGTTGTGTTGGACATTGTGGCCACCACCATAGTGCCATTTTGAGATGTTTGGTCTAATGTTTGTGTTGGACAATGTGGCATCTGACTTAGTACCATTTTTACCAGTGTTAATGATTCACGTGTATAAGCTGATAAGTCTCTTTCTTTTTTACATACATACATATGTTCATTTGCACACTCTTGCAGATATTATTGAAGCATGTATTTATACCACAATTAATGCATCTTCTCTTTATTAAACCTCTGTAAATTCTTCATTACTTATTATTTTACGATTTATGATGTGGTTTGATGGCTTTTTTGTCTTTGATTGGTAACCCTATTACTGCTCTTATCAATTTACTTTTGTTCGTTATTGCCACTTGTTTATTTCTTGCTGAGGAGTTCTTTATTTTGAATGCCTCGGACTCGAAGCAGTAGCGGCCCGAGCATCTAGAGTTGGTGGTTCTTTGCATGGGCCTAGTAGCCATGCTTTTCTTCCCTCACCTTCGTAGGTATATTTGTTATTCTTATTTTAGTTCAGACAAACATTTTGTTTTGTGGGTTCATGTCAGGTTGTTGATGCCCACAGTTAATTTTTGTAGTTGATAGACTATTTGCTAGCTCCTACGCATTTATCTTGTTATTTCTCTTGCTTACATTCTCTTTGGGATGGTTTCATGTTAGTTACTTTCAAAGTATGAAAAAGATAAATACTTTTACCTCGTATTTATAATATCTCTTTAAATCAAATATTCACTCTATTTTTAACAAACGTAAAAGCTCTTTTCGTACTTATACTAAATCTAGAGGGGTGCATATCATAAATTGTCTGGTTGGATCTCTATACTCATATAGGATAATGAATGAAACAAACCAAGTATTTTGCACTGCATATATATATTATACCCGTGGACTACTTTATCCACTGAGTCGAGGGACATGACCATAAAACCTGAACCCGAACAATATTTTCATCATAACATACTTGAGAAATTTCATGAAAAGTGTAAGGAGTAGGTTCTTGACTGAGCGTCTACAGTTGTCCCCTGTACGGCGTGATATCACAGCATGTATTTTCTCTTACTCTAATACATTAGTAAATGTTGTGAAAATACGGGTTGTGAAAATCCTCTATTTAATTGGAATGAAGGGCCATGATTTTCGCTGATAAGTCAAACCTATCGCTATCACTGGGTTATATCAGCTATTGCTTGGGTGATATCATCGATAGCCACATTGACCCCTGTCAACACCTCTCTTTGGCCTCTTTCCGGCCATCCCACACATTTCACTCTATTGTCGCATGATATCTCACTATCTCCAGGCGAAAGTCCACTATACGATTCGTCGAGTGCGTTGAGTGCGTTGAGTGCGTTGAGTTTATTGAGAGCGTTGAGGTCATCGAGTGGTATTACCAGCTATAGTCACTATCGCTTGGAGATAGCTACTCTTGAGCTCTATTTTCCAATTCTTTGGGGGTATTACACCTAAGGTATTACACATCGAGGGATTTATACTAAAAGTGACTTCATCTTCTCAAACCAGAAGTAGGAGCTTTCCATCACTTATGTTAATAATTGCGCGGGAGTTGGAAACAAATGGGAGGTCGAGTAAAAGGGGTACTTAGGCATCCTCTTCGATGTCTAAAATAACAAAATCCATCGGGATGATTTATTTGTCTACTTTAATAAGCACATCCTCCACTATCCCTACCAGATACTTAGCGGATCAATCAGCTTACTGAATACTCATTCGTATGGGGTTCAGAAGTCCTAAACCTAGCTTTTCTAATAAAGAAAACAACATGACATTTATAATTGCTCCCAAATCATCTAGTGCGTGTTTTACTAAAGAATTACAAAACAGGCACGGGATAGAAAACCTTCCCGGGTCTTTCAATTTCTGGGGTAATTGCTTAAGTACTAGCATGAAGTATTCTGTGTTAAGCGAAATTTGCGAAATATCCTCAAACTTTTCTTATTGGAGTGCAATGCCTTGAGATATTTCGTAAATTTCAGCATTTGAGAGATAGCCTCGTAGAATTGAACATTTATATAATTTTTTTTAAGAATATCTAAAAAAAATTATAACTTTCCTCGGCGCGCACATTTTTCAACTTAGAAGGACAAGGTATATTAAAACTAAAGGCGTGTAGTGCAAACGTAGTAGGTAAATTTGAAGCTAAAATAGGAGTGGGAGGAGGAGAAGAAAGTACAATGTGTTCGTCATTTTGTAAAGTTTTCTCCTCTCCACTGCGGAGGGTGATTGCATTTGCGCTTTCTCTTAGTTTTTTTTCGGCATTTCTTGGCAGAGTCCCTTGTTTTCGCTCGGAGATCATCTTTGCTAGCTGGCCCACTTAATTTTCCAAGATTTTAATTGACCCGGTGATGTTTCGGATATTAGATTCATTTGTGGAAACATACTTGGCGAAGAGATCTTCAAGCGAGGAGGGCCTCACGGTTCCGATGGAAAATTAGGTGGATTTAAATTAAGGGGGGAGCTAGATTTAAAGAAGGATTTAGATTATGAGGGCGTTGATCATTCCCATGGTTGCTCCATGAGAATTTTTGATAGTTCCTAAAACCCGCATTATTGTTTTTGTTATACAGAGCATTATTCGGCTTATAGGAAGGTCGAGGAGCATTTCCCAAGAAGTCAACATGTTCTTCTAAAATAATGTTATTATTATTATTTTCCAAAGGAGGAGTGACGGAGGAAGCAGACATCTCTGCCACTTGCTTAGTTAGGCGCTCAACTTGGAGGGCATGATTCAAAGTTGCGTCAATTTAAAAAATTCCCCGTGGCTTAACCGGTCGTGTACGGGGCGCATTCCATTGTTACACACTCATGGCCATTTACTCAACAAGATCTTGAGCAACCATGGGAGTTTTGTTATTTAACGTCCCCTTAGTGGCCCCGTAGATCATTTGTCTTGTTTGGAAATTTAAACCATTATAAAAAATTTGCACTTGTTGCCAAGTGGGAAGTGTGTGGTGCTAGAATCTACGCAATAGTTCTTTGAAGTGCTCCCACTAATCGTAAAGAGTCTCTGAGTCTCTTTGCAAATAGGATGCGATATCAATGCGTAATTTGATGGTTTTTGCAGTAGGAAAGTACTTTTTAAGGAATTTTCCCATCATCTCTGCCCATGTAGTGATGGACCCTCTAGGAAGACAACCCAACCACTGTTTGGCATTTGACCGCAAGGAGAAAGGAAAAATACATAATCGAATGGCATCATCCATAACTCCATTTATTTTGAAAGTATCACAGATCTCGAGAAAATTCGAAAGGTGGCAATTTGGATAGTTGCCCGAGAGACCATCAAAGGTCACCGGCTGCTGCGCCATTTATATAATGTTGGACTTGATCTCAAAGTTATTGTTTTCCACTGTGGGGTGGACAATACTTTATTGTGTACACTCCAGATTTGGTCACGCATAATAGGACATGGTCCTTTGCTGGGCCTCATCTGGGTTGGGCGGATTATGATCTATAGTTTTTGTGGCGATGTCTTCGATCGGTTCTTTGATGCCTAGGCGTGATTCCTGTTCACGAGAAAAAAGGAGATGCAAAATCGTGTGCTCTATCTCAGGATCAAAATGAAAATTGGAAGAACTTCCTCGAGTCATATAATAAAAAGAAAGAGAAGTGGGGAGAGAGATAAAGGGAAAATAAAAAGAGAGTAAAAAAGAAGCGATAAAATTATTAGCTATCCTCTTTTCATAATATTAAAACAAAATTCCTGACAATGATGCCAAAAACTTGATAGAGATGTTTGATGCGGAGAAGAGAAGAGGTTGAGAAAAGAGGTGGAAATGGGGTTGATAATATTCTCCAATTCTATATCCAAAAAAGGAAATTCTACCTTACAATTATAGTATAGGATATTTAAGTTGAATATCAAGGTCATATTACCAAGGGCGGATTGCTTACTTCTACTTTGAGGAGGTTACTATTATCTTATCAAATAATTTTTTGGTTTGTTTTACTTAAATAAAAGAGTGCTAAATTGTATGTTATAAAAAGGGTTAATACTATGGATAAAGTAATAAGTACTCGATTTTGAATTACTTCAGCATAAGCTAATCAAAATGAAATAAAAAAACTAAATCTTAATAAAGTAAATGACAACTTGACCGTGGGGGTTACCGAAGCTTGAACACTCTTCTCTCAACGAAGTTCCCAACTGAGTTTAGGAATATTCGTCCGAACTCTCGTCCCGTATTCGAATGCCTAAAGCTCGCCTTAAGTGGTGAACCCCGCTATTCGATTTGACTCCAATCCGGGAGATTTATGTCATTCTCTCGAGAGAGGTACATACAACTCTCTTTACTCTTGGGTGATTAATTCAAACTATGAGCCTCTCGGCTAGCTAAGAATGAAAACCTAAGTGGAGATTATATTGATAATATAGTACCACTAAATTTAAATCAGGAATAAATTGAAGGTCGGTACTTTAAGAAGAGAAAGAAAGGTAAAGCATCCAAACGTGATCAACTCATCCACAAATCATCATGACCGAGTACTAATGAGAATTTAGTTACTCATGGTGGAAGGGTAAGAGAGAGATAAGTAGTAGAAGTACATGAAAAATTAAATAAAAAAAGGAAGGGAAAGAAACTTTTATTACTAACACAAAAGAGGTTACAAGTTGAAATAAAAGTAACAGTTGCATGAATAAAAAGACTAGCTACGCACTAATACTACACTATTAAAAGAAATTATAAGTTCATTACAAAAGTTGTATAAAAAGTACAATAGGAATAATTTGAAGTGAGAGAGAGAAAGAGAGAGAAATTAAGAACATAAACACCAAAAAACAAGTAGCAACACCTCCCCTCTCACTATAATCTAGTCCTGGAATACTTAGAGCTTGCTGGAATTTATAGGAAACTTTTTAGGAAGTACATGTCCCCTTACACGCCCATGTAGGGGGTGCATGTAAGCAAAGTGACTTTGGCTGACGGAAATCTAGCGAGGCAGCGACTAGCTCCGGAGTTGGGTACTCACCCCAGGTACATGCCCGTATAAGGAGGGTTTGTAAGGTTTGATGTGAGGCGGATCAGCGAAATTCATGCTGCTGTGTTGAAAATTGGAACTTGGTGGGACACACCCGGAGGTACACGCCCGATTAAGGGGTACATGGAAGTGACGTAGGGGCATATAAGGTGGATTTTTCAGGATCTCGTCTTAGGAGTGTATCTGCATCGGGATTGGGTTACACACCGTAGGTACACACCCGTGACCTAGGAGCATATAAGAAAGAAATTGACCAAAATGTTTCCAAAATAAAAAATAAACTAAGCTAGAATAATTTTTATAAAATAAACTAATTAGAGGATCAAAATTCATAAAGTATATAATTTTAAACAAGAAAATATATGGATTTACACAAGTAAATTAGGGCAAAATAAGTATCATCATTCAGCAGGATGAAGATAGGTTGCCTGCTATAACCTGTCTTCTGAGAGATCACACAAGAAATCTCATCATTAGGAATGAATAATAGGGTGTGACTACAAGAAGCAGAGTTCATAATGAAGCATTATTCCTTAGCTTCCTATTCTAGATTGAGCTCAATAGGTTTAAATTTGCAAATAAGGATACCTTTTGAATCAATTCCATGTCGGAAGAGTTACAACAAATCAATATGTATAATGTATGGAATTTGGTGCGAAAGCCACTTGTAACATAATTGGCACCAAGTGGCTTTACAGGAACAAGCTTGATGAGAATTGGACAGTCATCAAGAACAAGGTAAGGATGGTAGCCAAACTCTATAGGAAAGAAGTTGGAATAAATTTTTACCAAAACATTATCCCAGTTGCAAGGTTAGAGGCCATAAGGATGTTTCTTGCCTATGTTGTACACAAGGGATTTAAAATCTACCAGATTGATGTCAAGTCAACATTCTTGAATGCTAATCTCAAGGAAGATGTACATATGGAGCAGCCCTTAGGTTTTGTACATCCCACTCTATTAAATCATGTTTACAAATTAAAGAAAGCTCTATATGGTTCGAAGAAATCCCCTATGGATTTGTATGAAACCTTATCTACCATTCTCATTAAGAACAAACTCTTATAGGGAAAGATAGATAACACATTGTTTCATAGGGAAATAAAGGACAACTTTCTGCTAGTCCAAAATTATGTGGATGACATAATATTTGGGTCTACTGATGACAACATTTGCAAAATGTTTGTTAACCTTATACATGGGGAGTTTGACATGAGCAGTATGGGGAGCTCAAATACTTCTTAGGCCTCCAAGTGAAACAGTTTGATGAAGTGATTTTTGTCTCTCAGACCAAGTAAACTAGGGAGCTTATTAAGAAATTTTGGATGGAATTAGATTCCACCTTGAAAGTCCCTATGGGGTCTAACATTTCCCTAGACAAGGATAAGAAGGGTAAGCCCTTTGATGAATCCATATACAGATGTATTATTGGATCCTTATTGTACTTAACTACTAGTGGGCCAAATATTGTGTATGAAACATGTATTTGTGCTAGGTACCAAGCATGAACTAAGGAATCTATCTACTCATTTGCAAAGTGGATGTTGAGATACCTTAAAGTAATCCAATAGTTTGGCCTTTGGTACCCTAGAAATAATGATTTTGAATAAACTGTGTATTCAGTTGCAGACTTTGCATGATATAAGGAAGATAGGAAAAGCATAAGTAGAACTTATCAATTACTAGGGAAAAGTATGATCTCATGGAGTAGCAAGAAGAAGACTAGTGTGGTTATATCCACTACTGAGTCTGAGTATATCTCTATAGGAAGTTGTGTACAACTCCTATGGATACAACATCAGCTAGAGGAATACAACCTCAAGGTAAGTCATTCTCCTTTATATTGTACCTCATCCAGTACAATTTCTCTTGCTAAGAATCCCATCTCACATAGTAGGACTAAGCATATAGAAATTAGATATCACTTTATTAGGGAACATGTAGAGAGTGAAGATATCTGCCATGAATTTGTCTCCACTGACAATCAAGTGGTTGATATCTTCACTAATCCATTGGATGAGGCTAAGTTCAATTTCTTCAAAATTGAGTTAGGAATGCTTAATATTGAATGATTCATGTACAATAAGTGTATCAGTTGTAGATTAAATTCTCTACATTTATACTTTACCTTCAGGCTTAAACAAGTGTGTTATGTTGGCAGATTCATAGCTATTAATTACCTTAACTATCTAGTTTGTACAGTTATTTCTCTAAAATTTATTAGTTGCTAGAAAACCCTTTGTATTAGGTCAGGTTAACAGCCTTAACCATAATAAAAGTAATAAGAAGGCTTATTCAACTATCTACTATCAACAATCAATGGATGTCTAACTTGTTTTGACAATGTTCACTGAAAAACAATCAGGTAAGCTGAAATATCTTAGAAAGATTCAACTGAACTGCTTGGACCACTATGACAGTTTTAGCATTTCATACAGGATATGAACTACCGTATTCTAGTGTGTTATCAATCTATCTTAACGCAACCACTGAGATGGGCTGATTAAAATTAAATCAACTTATTTTAATTGTCGAATTAGTAAAAATAATAATCAAGGTCATCCTCTCAACTCCAAAAACACTACATATAAATAAAGGCTCAGTAAATTTAAAGCCATTAAACCCTAATCTCTTTCCAAGCAATCAAGACCAAATCCATCTAAGCGTATCATCTTCCAGCTTCAATGGAGCCAAAGTCTTTAAAATATCTACAGGAAGGCTATGAGATTGTAAAGAATGGGTTTATACTTGCCTCAGTGGAGTTTAAAGAAGTCATCATGATGTTGAATGCACTAGGTTTAGAATATATCCCCTTTTAATTTTCCCCCATCCTAAGAGATGAACTATTGGAATATTTATCCAATGTAAAGCTTTCCCCAAATAAGACATCACTGAAATCCAAAATTAGAGCCATGGGGATCAAGATTACTCTAAGGAAATGGGCTAATTCCCATCAGTTATACTCACTTGACAATGAAGAAGAAGTGGAATCTCCAACAAGGATGTTGATAGTTTGTTGGAATGGTGTGATTATAGTGATGCAAAGATTGGATAACTAAAAAGGAATATCTTCAACCATAAAGGAAAATTACTTACATACATAGTTAGGAAAGCCATTCTATGCAAGCATGGATCATATGATACCATATCCAAGCCCATGTTTGAGATAATCACAAGGATTATACTATAGAAGAAGACCTTATATGCCAATGTCATCTTCTAGAGGATAATTTCCTGTCTACAGGATCCAAATATGGGAAGAATCTTGTCCCTTTATCGGATCGACTCCTATCCAGACACCCTGAACAAGAACTAAGGAGCCATAATAACTACCTCATAAGGATGGACATCAAGACATTGGAAAGATTCTCTAGAGTTCTTCCTATGAGTCAACCATCTGAAGGAAAGGACAAGTCCAAGGACAAAGGAAAGAAAGTTGTGGGGGATATTAACTTAGAATCTAGTTCAGAATATGATTTTGAATCTACATCACTTGTAGATATTGGTCTTCAGGTTGACATTGATCAAAATCATCCCTCTGCAAGTGTTCAAGCCAATAATGGAACTGTCCGAAATCTAGTTAGAGGAGAGCATGTTAACGAAATCCATGTTTCTCTTTATTATATAAATTTTGCTTCAGAAAGTACTGCAAATAATATGCCCAATACTCCAGTTACTTCTGATAAGGGTGAGCCAAAGGAACCGACAAAAGATCTCGAAGACTATCTAGAATTATCTATACAAGGAGAGGTGAATGTACTTTCTAAGAGGAAGCTTATACAAATTGATGAGTCATCTCAAAATAAAATTAATGTTATTGTAGAGTGGTGACAAAACGTAAGTTGATCCATAAGTCCATCTCTGAAGTAAAATCTGAGCTACTAACAGAAATCTAGAATGTGAAAGATGTGACTATTCACCTAAATAGAGAGATGACTAGCTTGTTTTATAAACATCTAGCATAGTCAAAGCACAATCTTCGATACTAAGCTCAATGGACAAAAGCATAACATTCTCTGCTACTAATATGGGGTATGTAAAGAACTTTGTAAGTCAAGCCGATGTTGTTATCAGGGCATTGATCCGTAATATTTGCGGTTAATAATATCTCAAAATTCTACGAACTATAGGCAAGAGCACTTATCGTTCATAGTATTGGATATTTTAAATAAAATATCAAGTGTCGTATTCTTTCAGGCCCGTTGACTACTTCTCTAGTCACGCAAAGTAATATTATTTTATCTGAATATAAAAAGTAATTAAATTATATAAAGATAATAAAATAAAATATAACACTTGAACTATAATCCTTCTAGATTAAAATAAACTTTTATGAAATTATAAAATACCAGCTTCTAATTATTTACTTTGACCATCGAAGTTCCCAAAATACAAAAGCATCTCTCTCGAGAATACGCTCTTGACTAAACTAAGGTTTATCGATTAAGACCCTTTGGTTAGTCGAAACCCCTAAGCTAACTTTATGCAGTGAACCTTGCTATTAGATTTGGCTCCAATTCAAAAGATTTTTGTCGTCCTCTCTTGAGAAGTGCATGCAACTCCTTTTATGTATGAGTGATCTTCTCGTATCCACAACATCTCGGTAAAATGTTGGGTACGGATCTTGCATCGAAGAACATATTCATGACATATGAAATCGAAGTGAACAAAGTAGAGCTTGATAATTTTGTGAAAAAATGAAAGTTTATTTCATTCCAAAGTTCATCATGATCACGTCCTTATGGAAATTTAGCTACTCATAATTGAAAAATACATTCTATCACTATGAAATAAAAATAGTACAATTGCATGAAAAGAAAAATCTAAATTATATTGCAAATAAAATAAAATTGCATAAAATAAAACCAACTCCAAAGATATCCCAAAAATTAACCACCCAACCTTATTTTCAACCCCAATTGTGGACACGCCTCATCATTCCCCCTTGGCCATTATTTATAGGAAAAAAGAAAAGATGAAAGGGACATGAATGGTTGGAAGGCCAAAGGTAAGAGGATGAAAATAAAGTGGTAATATTAATGGAATATATGACAAGGCAGCCAAATTAAATGGGGGAGTTTTATAGGTTGTAAAGAGATGATGAATGATGGCCATAATTATTGAAATTAAGGGGGATTCGAAACATCAAATATTTATCAAATATTTGAGAGAAGATAAATGGACGGAGGAGATAAATGATGAAGAATATGAAGGTGGATAATATCATTTCTTTGTAGGGAGAGAGGCATGCATAGGTGGTGATTTTTAAAGAGAGATAGGTGTGACAGGTTTTAAGAAAATAAATAGGAAGAGATGAGGTCGCAGGTTTAAGTGGTGTTTCATAAAAAGACTTGGGCTTATTTGTAATAAATATATGAATGAGCTTAAGAAATATTAATTAAATATATGGGTTATGAAGAGGGTGGAGGTTATGCATGGAAGCAATAAAGAGGGGAATTAAAGGGGTATACTAATAAAAAAAATAAAGTGCATGTATTTAAAGGTGGCAGTTTTGACTTAGGAGAAAGAATATGAAATTATGTTTTGAGTGATAAATGATGGTGATTGCATGATGAGGTGGTTTTTATAAAATAAAAATGTTTATTTTAATATAATATGGTAGTAGTAAAATATTATGTTATATGGGCTTGCATGGCCCATACATGGATTTGGAGGTGGTGGCGACGACATGCAAAGGTGATGGTGATGGCATTGTTCATGAGAATGATGCGAATGAAAATAGGTGAATGTCGTAGACTTGCATAAAGAAGAGCTGAATGGGTGGTTGCGATATGAAACACTTGATCGGATTGAATGAGTGCAACAAGACTTTGACTTTGTCTTATGTAGACAGCATGAATTACTTGGCCAATGTGATGACTTCAGTAAATATTTCTTTTTGCAAAAGTTGGGAAAGCGACAACAATAATAAACCTACAAACATAAATATAATTTAAATTAGTAAACTAAAATATAAAATGAATGATTTATAAAAAAAATACATAATTAATATTTAATTTATATTAATTATTAAACTAAAATTAATACTAAAAATAGTTATTAATCTTACACAAATAAATAAGACTTAAATTATTAAACAGATATCAAAAAGATATTATTTATTAACCAGAATAAATAAAATATGATTAATTAAAACAAAATATCATATAGAAAAAATACACGTAAATAATACTTATCAAATTCCCCATACTTGAGCTTTTGGTATCCAGAGCATAATTATGAGAAGCACTTATATAAAATTTATATAATTTTTTATTTAAAATAAAAATTAACTAAATTAAGAGAAAGTTAAAAATAAATTTAGGGATTCAGAATTAAGTCCTAAAATATGAAAGTAAAACGAGAAGAGCAAAATATTTAGCAAAAATTTCTCAATTAAATTAATTAGAATTTAAAAATGAGTAATTAGTAAAAAAAATTAGATTAGAATTATTAACACCATTAACTAAAAAGAAATTTAAAGGAAAAAAATTCAAACTACTATTTATGATCTCTTTGTATTTTAATTTAATTCTAAAGCAATTATATTGGTTAATGGGATTTGGGAATAAGGAGTACGAAGAGGCTTTTGGATTGAAGGTGATGAATTTTATCTTCTTACCCCACAAAAGTTTTTATTTTTTTGATATTTGCATATGTTTACCAAGAAAATGATGAATTTTATCCTCTCATTTTCCATGACATATGAACAAATACATTTTTTTTCTCTATTCATATAAAAACAAAATTGATTGGGAGTACAGAATTTTATCCTCTTACTCCATCTTTTATTCTTGGGGTTACAAATGTGTACTAAAGAATGTTTGATTCTCATGACATATGATCTAACAATAAAAGCAAAATTCATATGTTTACCAAAGGATAAAAAATATTATCATCTTATCCCCATGATATATGATCTAACAAGAAAATTAAAAATAAGGGAAAAGCTAGGCAATATTTAATTAAATTAAAATCTTAGAGAGAAACTATAGTAAATTATATTTTCCTAAGAATCTTAAGGAAAAACGTGACTATAATTAAAATCTAAAATTACTAAGCTAGGTACAACAAAATTGAAACTAATTAAAATCTAAAGAGAAAAGTGCAAAATAAAATACTCTAAACAAATTTAAATCATAAAGTTGCGAGTTTAGTTCTCTATTGACTACCTCCACTTGGCCGCTTGTTTGGGGGTAATAAGTGGTAGCGATTTTATGAGTAACTCCATATTTGGCTAATATATTAGGCATCTGGGTTTTTCAAAAATGAGTACCTCGATCGCTAACTATAGCCCTAGGCATGACAAAACGTGAAAAATAAGGATTTCAGAAATTTAACTACGACTCTCGTATCAGCAGTGGGAAAAGCTTGTACTTCAGCCCATCGTGAAACGTAATCGACCGCTACTAAGAAATAATGATTTTTAAAATAAGGAGGTAAAGGGCCTACAAAATCTATGCCCCACAGATAAAAAATTTCACATTCTAAGTAAAAATTTTTTGGCATTTCATCCTGACGGCCTTTCGTAAAAATTTTGGGGCATTTCATCCCGACGGTATTTCGTAAAATTTTTTTTGTTATTTCATAGACTTACCAAGGTCTACCCTGTGATTAGTTCGCAAGGTATTATACGATTTTGTTGGATGAAAGCCCATCATGGCCCTTTCCAAGAAATTAAATTTTTGATTTTCTAATTTTTTTGTATTTTTTTAAAAAAGAAAACAATTTTTTTTTTGTAATTTTAAATATTTTTTCAACACTTTTTTTGATTTTTTCTAAATAAAAACAATAAAGGAGAACACACCCCTATACTTAAAAATAAACATTATCGGAATGTTTATATGTCAAGTAGGAGGGGGAAAGAGGAAAAAGGAAATAAAATAATATTTTTTTAAAAATGCAAGAAATGAAAGGATAAGAAAGGGGTGTCTCCCAAGAGCGCTTTTCTTTTTCCCATCTTAAACCAAGATGGGTGTTTTTAAGAAATAGGTAAATAAAAATTTAAATGAACGGGCAACTCCCTTAATTCACGTTTAAGTGAATGTGCCGAAGTCGAACGCCCGGCTACTCATTCGCTTGTTGAATTTCCTTCTTTGAACGGTTGGCTTTAGAATGTAATTCTAATCACCTATACATACCTAAGGTGATTTGAATCTTTGTTGATGAGCGGCAAATGGAATAGGGATGACGTTTAATTACTACGGCTCATCTTCTGATTGAAAATTGTTATTGCAAGAAAAATTGAAAATAAGCGTGTTAGAAAAAAAATCGCAAGGAGGAGGCTCTTGTGAAACTCTATGATTAAGCTTCAATTGTTTATTTTCAAAAATAATAATATTATCTAAAAATTCATTTATAAATTTATTGGATATAAAATTTTCATTAATTTTAATTCCTAAATATTTATAGGTTGGGTTTAAAGATTCATGAATAAGAAAAAATCGGGAGTAGTAGAAGAATGAACATGTTCTACTTCTAATTCACTCAGTGTGGCAATAAAATTTATAAATTCTTGAAATAATAATTTTTTTCATCTTCGGAACAAGAAACCAATGGGGCACATGAAGATTCATGTTCCGTCATAGGAGAAATATTCGAAGATGGGGAAAAATCATTCAATTAAATAAAATTCTCATCTAAATTTTGGGGAGGAGAAAGAATTTGAATATGCAAAAATTTCACAAAATTAGAAGACAAAGCTAGTGGTGCGGAAAAAGAAGAACAAAAATTTGGATCTAAAGATGTATTCTTATTACTCGGGAATTCTTCCGGTTGATCTTTCCCATAAGAAAAATTAACAGCCGAGTTGGAAGAAAAATTATCTAAATCAGAAAAATTATTTTCGATAAAATTTGAAAAATCATTTTCATGAAAATTAGAAATATAATTTTCATGAAAATTTGAACTATTGAGTTATTTCAAACATGTTAGACACAATATCATGAGTTATAGCATGTACTTATATGAATTCTACATGAGTGCATTGTCTAGGGATGTATGAACAGTGTAATGTCATTACTTTACCTCAATCCTCACAAATACCTATAGCCAAATCAATATACACTATCATGTCTAGTCGTACTCAGTTGCTAAGTACCTATATATTTGACATATTATAACAAAATTAGACAATGTTAACAGAGATTAACAATCCAAAATCAAACATTGCATGTAATCGTTATGCTATAGGTTATATTCATGCGTTTCATTAGAATGATTGTTCAATTTTTCAAGTTTAAGCTTTTAGTTTTTTTTTGTTTTTATAAAAAATGAAACAAATCAAATAAACACGCAAAAAAGGAAAACTAAAGACAATTTTTTTTATATTTTATTGTTTTTTATTTTTATTTTTTTTTATAAAAGGATGAAATACCGCAAACAAAGCAAAATAAAAGAAAACATGTTTTGGAGTTTTGTAATTTTTTTGAATTTTTTTTTTGATTATAAGATAAATAAAATAGTCAAAATATAAGAAAGCAAAAGCAGAAACACAAAAAACAAACAAAAAACATGCATGCGACTTATCGCTAGCGCTAGGGATACAATAGACAGTAATTCCCAGAAATCAAGAAGAAATGAGAAATGCCCGGATGTTAGTAGATGATGCAGCACAATCAAGCAGTGAGATCCAAAGGGCCCAGTCATAGTCAAAGTAAAGAAAAATGAGCATCAGGGAGGTGTTTGGTAATGATATCAACAAGTTGATAGTCAGTTCCACTGAAGCTCACTTTCACTTTCTCTTTCTTAATGTGATCCCAGATAAAGTGGTGATGAATGTCATTATGTTTGGAGTGAGGGTTGCGTACGGGATCATTCTTTAAGTCTATGGCACTCTTGTTATCACACCTAAGGTAAACATTCTTAAATTTTAGGCTGAAGTCTTCTAACATCTGTTACATCCAAAGTGCTTGGGCATAGCTATATTCGTGGCCTCGATAATGGAGAAGGCAATGATTTTTGTTTCCTTCTAGAACATGACACTAGAGCCGGACCTAGGAAGTGATAGGTACCACTCGTGCTCTTACGATCGAGTGAATACCCAACGTAATCAGAGTTGGAATGTCCATGGAGCGTGAAGTTTTGTGAGGGTACCAAAGACCAAGATTTTGGGTGCCTATAAGATACCTAAAGACGTGTTTAGTAACTTTGAAATGAGATTCTTTGGGATTGTCTTGATATCTAGCACAAAGACACACTGCGAATGTAATATCAGATCTAGAAGCACTAAGACAAAGAAGTGATCTGATCATTCCTCTAAATGAAGTTTGGTCCACCAAAATGCCACTTTCATTCTTTCCTAATTTAAGATATGTGTTCAATGGAGTTTTTACATATTTCAGATTTTCAAATCTGAATCGCGCAAGCATGTCTTTTATGTATTTCAATTGACTTATAAATATATCATCATTTCGTTGAGTCTGAAATCCAAAGAAATATGTTAACTCTCCAACTAGGCTCAATTCAAGTTCAGATTGCATTAAGGTCAATTTCGTTGCATAAATTATAATTTGTGGCACCATTTGATGATATTATCAACATAAATTTACAATAAAATCAGATCGAGATTTTCATACATCACAAATAGTGTAGTGTCCACACTACCCATCAAAAAACCATACTCTATGAGAAAAGTTGAAAGCCTATCTTACCAAGCACGAGGTGCTTTTTCATTCCATACAAGGACTTCACCAATTTGTACACATGATTTGGGTAGTCAGCATTCTTGAACCTAGGTGGTTGCTCAACATACACCTCTTCCTTGATATATTCATTTAAAAATGCTCTCCTAACATCAATTTGATATAACTTTATTTGTTTATAACTTTCAAATGCCAAAAATATATGAATGGATTCAAGACGTGCAATCAGTGTAAATGACTCTTCAAAGTCCACACCCTCTTTTTGTTAATATCTTTATGCAACGAATCGTGTCTTATTCATAGTAATCCTAGATTCACCATCAAGCTTATTTTTATATACCCATTTCAAACTAATAACTGGAAGGCAATATGGACGCTCCACTAATACCCAAAATTTACTTCTCTCAAACTTATTTAATTCTTCATTCATAGCCAAGAAGCAAGATTCATCATTAAATGCTTCTGAATTATTCCTGGGTTCAATTTCAGATATAAAACATAGGTTCGAGAAGGAATCGTAAATGGCTGACTGTGTTCTAACCCCATATTAGGGCTCTCCAATCACTAATTCTCGTGGGTGTTGTGTAACACCCCAAAAAGGCCCAAAAAGACTCAACTTGAAGTTTGAGTAGCAGGTCAGGTTACACGGCCTGGGACACGGGCGTGTCCCAGGGCGTGTCGGGTGTACACGGCCTGGGACACGGGCGTGTCCCAGGGCGTGTTCGATTTATTTTGCGAAATTGGCCTATTCAGGTCAGAGCCTGACACGGCCTTGAACACGGCCTTGAACACGGGCGTGTCAGGCTGGACACGGGCGTGTCAGCTGCCGTGTTCCGACCCGTGTACTGGTTGCAGCTCGATGGAGCAGGAGACACGGGCGTGTCTCAGGTTTGACACGGGCGTGTCAGGTCCGACACGGGCGTGTCGATGACCCGTGTTGTGCAGTCGGTTCAATCTGTGTGTACCGCTTAAGGGGTACACGGCCTGTGACACGGGCGTGTCACAGGCCGTGTCGGCCAAAAAGTGAAGTTTTGGGAAAATCTTGGCCGTTCAGTTTTCTCTCTTTTGATCCAAGGGTCCAGGTGGTTTCCTGGCTGGGTTATTACGAGAAGAGAGGAATGAAGAGGTCATTCTTCATTTGGCTTAAGGAAGAGAGAAAGAGAGAGGAAGAGAAGAAGGAGGAGGAGAGCAAGCCACCGGCGGAGCTCCCGTGGTCCTATTCGTGATCCGAAGCCGGCGTTGTGAAGGCAAGGCTGCTGCGGTTCTTTCTCACCGGCTAGATTTCGATGGCACCGAAGAAATCGACAAGGGTAACGATCTCCCTCCTTGGACATGTGAAGTCCTTCTTTTCTGCATTGCATAGGGAAAGCCCTTCTCCGCGAGTGTGCGGTGGGTTGTGGTGTCCCTTGGGGTAGATATGTGAAGTCCCCCTTGTTAGAGGCCGGAATTGGAGTACGGCTCTAGGCATGCTGTGTGAAGCCCATCTGGATGTAATCTGGATTGGTGATGCTTGTTTGCATATCGGAGAAGGCTCCGTGATAATGGCTTGTGATGCCTATGGCTTGTGATGCCTTGTTCCTACCTGTTGCTTGGTGCGGCAGGAAGTACTGGATGATGTCCAGGAAATGAAGAGGGTTGGCGGCAACTCTTGTGGCTGTGCGTTGCCACTTTGTGAGTAGTTGAGCCGTTGGGCTGCAACTCGATGAAAAGGCAGATTGCCGAACAGGAAAGGTGAAACCGACCCGCGCCTATAAAATGCCATGGATACTTCCGTATTCGAGGTGGCTCGGCGACTTGAGCAACGGGGGGTGGCTGATCCGTACCTGCGTTAGGTCCGTCCGACTTGGAAGCCTGGTTTAGGTTTTGTTGGAGCGCCTAATGAGAGTCTTAGGCCCGCGCGCCGGAAAGACTAGAAATGCTCAAATACCGTGTAGACGGTGGTGTTGACCCTGGTATTCCGGTACACCGAAAATGTGCCCTGAGTGCACGGACTGTCGGGCCGGGTGGCCGATGGTTGTGATGGCTTGAATGTGCCTGCGCGCACATAGTTGCTATTGTTGATGCCATGCTTGCAGGGAAAGAATGCTCATGCCCCGAGAAAGGGGTAGGATTGTTATAATTGGGTCAGCTGAATGCTGACCGTTGCATTGGTTACCACCGGTTGGGTGGATTGTTCCCGTGCAGGTGCTGGAGAGCCAAGTGGTAAATGATGGGCTGAAGCCCTACTGCTGTTGCTGCTGCTGCTGCGGCTAGCCTGGAAGGCTAAGCGAATGGCTTTGTTTTGTTTTCTCTTTTTACTCATGTATGGCCGGCCTGCGCGCCGAGGTTTGTAAAACATGATGTATGTTCAGAGGAACTGTAAGGCCTTAAGGCCAAACTCTTGTGGTTGTGTACATTCCGTGGTATTTATATATAAAGGTGGTTTTATATATATGGACATTCCGGTTAAGAGTTCAAAGTTGTAACTTAAAGCTTCCGCTAGAATGCTCTGAGTTAGGATTCGTATTTGGTTTGGTATTATCCTGTGACCTCACCGTCTGTTTGTGGCATATAGTGTGGGGCCCCGGCCGGACCTTCTTCTATACGTCATCTAACGGATGGGGTCGTTACATTTTGGTATCAGCTTTTCTCGGTCTTGCTCTTTCGAATTCGTGGTCGAATTCTTTTGTGGGGTGGCGAACACGTGTTTGTGCGACCTGCTGTAACGCTAATGAACTCTGGAATGTCCATTAAGGAATGTACAAAATCTTGTTTGAGGAATCTGCGCGTTCCTTTTTGTGTTGTTTTGCTTGCATACGTTCGCTAATGTGTGTCTTGTCCACCTATAGGTGACACGTAGTGGTGCTGGGCAGTCTGAGCCCCAGCGTTCTGATGAGAGTGCGGCACCAGCTGAGGTGCCAACACCTCCTCCATCTGCGGAGACTGTTCGCTTAGTGGCTGAGGCGCTATTTGCCATGATTCAGCCGACCGGGCAAGCGCATCCGGCGGTAGTGCCAGTTCGTGTTGATGTAAGACCCGAGCCGGTTGAGGCTGTAGATCCACGAGCAGCTGACCGACAGTTGAAGCAATTCATGAGCTTCAGTCCTCCTACGCTTGCGGGAATGGGATCCCCAACGCAGGCGGAAGATTGGTTATCGCGTGTCAAGAGGATAATGACAGCGATCAGGGCGGAGGAAACTCTCAAGGTCACCTTAGCCACCTTCATGCTTGAAGGGGAGGCGCGGTTGTGGTGGGACGAGGTTGAGCTACACCATTTGGCGGGCAGGCAATTAACACAAGTGTCGATTGAGGAGTTCTCTCGGATATTTCTGGCGAAACATGTCCCAGCGGCGCAACGTATTGCTATGGAAAATGAGTTCCAATGGTTAAAGCAAGGGGACGATAGTGTGGATATCTACTTGCACGAGTTTACCAGGTTGGGACGATATGCGGGAACAATCTTCGCGGATGACCAAAGGAAAACGAATCGGTTCTATGAAGGATTGCGGGATGAGTTGCGATTCCTGCTTTCGAGTTCTGTGAGCCAAGGGTTTCAGGCGTTGGTTGATACTGCGTGCGCGTTGGAGAAGGACATGAGGCGAGTGCAAGGGAATAAGGGCTTGGTGGTGTCTAAGCCAGAGTTTCAAGCACCTCGCCCAGGCAAGTCGTTTTACCAGAAGAAAGGGGGCAAGAGGTCCAAGCCATCTGGGCAAGTGACTACGACTGTGGTGTCGGGAGCGACATCAAGGCCGGATGCTCGTACATGCTATAACTGTGGCCGGGTGGGGCATATAGCTCGTGACTGTCGGGTTGTGCAGCCCAAAGGGGAGAAGAATACGGGTGCGTCGTATGCTGAGAAGGGCAAAGCGGTGGTGGATTCCTCTGCTTCCCAGGCGCAGCCCCGAATCTATCAACTTGGCCAACAGGAAGCGATTAAGCAAAGTGACGTTGTCACAGGTACGAGTTGATTTAGTTTACTTGCTGTGCTTTTGGTTTTGGTTTTGTTTAGCTTGTGCATGATGTGTGTGTGCTGCAGGCTTTGTCCTGATTCGGAATAATTTAGCGAGAGCCCTGTTTGATACGGGTGCTTCGCATTCTTTTCTGTCTGAGGATTTCGTATCTCGCATTGGGGTACCAAGTCATGTAACGGTGGATAGTACAAGGGTGCTATTGCCGAATGGCTGTGTGATGCTTGCGGATAGGGCTTGCGATGTGGATGTGCAAATAGGAAGTCGGGATTTCGGTTTGAGTGCAGCTGTGCTACCGTTATCGGAGTTTGATGTGATCTTTGGTATGGACTGGCTCTCGGAGCAGCGTGCCTTTATTGATTGCAACTCTAAAGAGATTACACTAGGCCAGAATACCGGACTTGTGACGAAGTTCGCTGGTATGCGAGGAGTTGGCGGAACGTTGTTATCTGCACTCCAAGTCGTCAATGCTGTTCGGAAGGGCGCGGAGTTATTCTTCACGCTAATTCAGGCTGTTGAGCCAAAGGCCAGTGTCGGTGAAGTGCCAGTTGTGTCAGAGTTTGCCGATGTGTTTCCTAAAGATCTTCCTGGGTTACCACCCCAGCGGGAGATTGACTTCTCTATTGAGTTGGTGCCAGGTGCGAAACCTGTGACCCGCTCTCCATATCGTGTCGCGCCAAAAGAGATGGCTGAGTTGAAAGTCCAATTGCAAGAGTTGTTGGAGCAGGGTTATATACTCCCAAGTATGTCACCTTGGAGCGCGCCTGTTCTCTTTGTGAAAAAGAAAGACGGTAGCTTACGGTTGTGTATTGACTACCGCGAGTTGAATAAGCTGACGGAGAAAAACAAGTATCCGATCCCACGAATTGATGACCTCTTTGATCAGCTGGCAGGATCAACGGTCTATTCCAAGTTGGATTAGAAATCGGGATATTATCAGCTAAGGATTCGGGAAGGTGACATTCCCAAGACAGCGTTTGGAACACGCTACGGTCATTATGAGTTCACGGTAATGTCGTTTGGCCTATGTAATGCGCCTTCGGTATTTATGGACCTAATACATCGAACGTTCTGAGAGTACTTGGATTTGTTTGTTATTGTGTTTATCGATGACATCTTAGTATACTCTCAGTCGGAAGAGGATCACGCAAACCATTTGCGGTTGGTCTTGCATACCCTGCGGAGGAACAAACTTTTTGCCAAGTTCTCCAAGTGTGAATTCTGGCTCTCTTCAGTAGCCTTTTTAGGCCATGTGGTAAGCGGAGAGGGTATCGCGGTGGATCCGTTGAAGATAAGTGCCATCCGAGATTGGCCAGTGATGTCTTCAGTGGCCGAGGTCAGGAGCTTCCTTGGACTTGCGGGCTACTATAGACGGTTTGTGGAAAACTTCTCACGGATTGCTTTACCTCTCACCACGCTGACGAGAAAAGATCAAAAGTTCATTTGGACGCCGGAGTGCGCGCGACCTTTTGAAGACTTGAAGAGTCATTTGACCACGGCGCCTGTGTTGACATCGCCATGTGGTACCGATGGGTATGAGATCTATAGTGATGCATCTGGGAGCGGCTTAGGCTGCGTTCTTCTGCAGTTTGGGAAAGTGATTGCTTATGGCTCGCGTCAGTTGAAAGTGCATGAGCGGAATTACCCCGTCCATGATTTGGAGTTGGCGGTGGTAATCTTTGCGCTCAAGTTGTGGCGGCACTATCTATATGGCGTGAAAGTGGATATCTATACAGATCATAAGAGCCTAAAGTATTTGTTGGATCAGAAGGATCTGAATATGCGACAACGAAGATGGATGGAGTTCCTCGGGGACTACACCTTCGAGATTCACTATACTCCCGGGAAGGGAAATGTGGTCGCTGATGCTTTGAGTCGGAAGACTCCGGTACGGGCAAGCTGGTTGCAGAGGCATGATCAGCGTTTGATCCAGGAATTGGAAGCAATGGAGATATCGTGTGTTGACAAGGGTGCGTCAACCGATGCGTGCTTGAACTGGACGGAGGTGCAGTATGACCTTACGGACAGAGTTCGGCGAGCAACGGAGCTTGATGAAAGTCTCCAGCGCTATGCTAAAGATGGGCCGGATGATCAATTCTCTTGGGATAACGGGTTATTACGGCGAAATGGTCGCGTGTGCGTCCCAAGTGTGGGTAAACTGAGGGAAGAGTTGATGTACGAAGCTCACTTTGCAAAGTACTCAGTTCACCCAGGGAGCACGAAGATGTACAGGGATATGAAAAAGCTGTTCTGGTGGCCCGGACTAAAGAAAGATGTGGCTCGTTATGTGGCTGAATGCACTACCTGTGCGTTGGTGAAAGCAGAATGCCAGAAGCCTGGCGGTTTCCTGAAGTCGTTACCTATTCCGGAGTGGAAGTTCGATGATGTTTCGATGGATTTCGTGCACGGGTTGCCGAGATCTCAACGCGGTCATGATTCAATCTGGGTGATTGTGGACCGGTTGACGAAAGTGGCTCACTTCCTTCCAAACAGAAGAGACGATTCAGTGGAAACCTTGGCCAAGCTGTATGTGGAGCAGGTTGTTCGACTGCACGGTGTTCCTCGGAGCATCGTTAGTGACCGTGATGGGCGGTTCACATCGAATGATTGGCGGCTCGTTCATCAAATGTTGGGTACAAAGTTAGCGTTTAGTACGGCCTTTCATCCCCAAACGGATGGCCAGACTGAACGAACCAACAGGACGATGGAAGACATGCTCCGCATGTGCGCCCTAGACTTTGGTAAGAGATGGGAAGAGTATATATTTCTCGTCGAATTTGCCTATAATAATAGCTACCAAGCGAGTATTGGTATGGCACCATTTGAGGCGTTGTATGGTCGGAAATGTCGTACACCCTTAGCTTGGGCAGAAGCAGGCGAATCGAAGCTGAGTGGGAAAAAGGAAGTCGAAGAGGCTACTTCGCTCATACGCTCTATTCGGGAGAGGCTATTAATAGCCCAAGATCGTCAAGCAAAGTACTACAATGCCAAGCACCGGAACGTGGAGTTCGCGGTGGGTGATTGGGTATATTTGAAGATCAAACCCTTCAAAGGTGTGTCCAGGATTCGGCGTTTGAAAAAGCTAAGTCCGAGGTATCTTGGTCCGTTTGAGGTGGTGGAGCGAGTTGGGGAAGCTGCTTATCGACTAGCACTTTCAGCGGACTTAGGTGGATTACATGATGTGTTTCACATCTCAGTCCTTCGTAAGGCGATGAAGGATCCAGCTCAAGTAGTGGAGGCTGATCGGGTACCGGTCGAGTATGGGCTAACGACGAGGGTTAGACCCATTCGGATCGAGGATCGAGCCGAGAAACAGTTGCGGAACAAAGTGATCGGGATGGTCAAGGTCCGATGGGACAATTGTGGCCGTGAAGAGCTAACATGGGAGCGAGAGCAGACCATGCGAGCTGAATTTCCCGAGTTATTTGTATAAACTGTAGACCGTGTACTTTTTGTTATAACAGAGTTATAGCATTGCTGGTTTTGTTTCCTTACCGTGCAAATTTCGGGACGAAATTTTGTTAAGGGGAGAGGGTTGTAACACCCCAAAAGGCCCAAAAAGACTCAACTTGAAGTTTGAGTAGCAGGTCAGTTACACGGCCTGGGACACGGGCGTGTCCCAGGGCGTGTCGGGTGTACACGGCCTGGGACACGGGCGTGTCCCTGGGCGTGTTCGATTTATTTTGCGAAATTGGCCTATTCAGGTCAGAGCCGGACACGGCCTTGAACACGGCCTTGAACACGGGCGTGTCAGCTGCCGTGTTCCGACCCGTGTACTGGTTGCAGCTCGATGGAGCAGGAGACACGGGCGTGTCTCAGGTTTGACACGGGCGTGTCAGGTCCGACACGGGCGTGTCGATGACCCGTGTTGTGCAGTCGGTTCAATCTGTGTGTACCGCTTAAGGGGTACACGGCCTGTGACACGGGCGTGTCACAGGCCGTGTCGGCCAAAAAGTGAAGTTTTGGGAAAATCTTGGCCGTTCAGTTTTCTCTCTTTTGATCCAAGGGTCCAGGTGGTTTCCTGGCTGGGTTATTACGAGAAGAGAGGAATGAAGAGGTCATTCTTCATTTGGCTTAAGGAAGAGAGAAAGAGAGAGGAAGAGAAGAAGGAGGAGGAGAGCAAGCCACCGGCGGAGCTCCCGTGGTCCGATTCGTGATCCGAAGCCGGCGTTGTGAAGGCAAGGCTGCTGCGGTTCTTTCTCACCGGCTAGTTTTCGATGGCACTGAAGAAATCGACAAGGGTAACGATCTCCCTCCTTGGACATGTGAAGTCCTTCTTTTCTGCATTGCATAGGGAAAGCCCTTCTCCGCGAGTGTGCGGTGGGTTGTGGTGTCCCTTGGGGTAGATATGTGAAGTCCCCCTTGTTAGAGGCTGGAATTGGAGTACGGCTCTAGGCATGCTGTGTGAAGCCCATCTGGATGTAATCTGGATTCGTGATGCTTGTTTGCATATCGGAGAAGGCTCCGTGATAATGGCTTGTGATGCCTATGGCTTGTGATGCCTTGTTCCTACCTGTTGCTTGGTGCGGCAGGAAGTACTGGACGATGTCCAGGAGATGAAGAGGTTTGGCGGCAACTCTTGTGGCCGTGCGTTGCCACTTTGTGAGTAGTTGAGCCGTTGGGCTGCAACTCGATGAAAAGGCAGATTGCCGAACAGGAAAGGTGAAACCGACCCGCGCCTATAAAATGCCATGGATACTTCCGTATTCGAGGTGGCTCGGCGACTTGAGCAACGGGGGGTGGCTGATCCGTACCTGCGTTAGGTCCGTCCGATTTGGAAGCCTGGTTTAGGTTTTGTTGGAGCGCCTAATGAGAGTCTTAGGCCCGCGCGCCGGAAAGACTAGAAATGCTCAAATACCGTGTAGACGGTGGTGTTGACCCTGGTATTCCGGTACACCGAAAATGTGCCCTGAGTGCACGGACTGTCGGGCCGGGTGGCCGATGGTTGTGATGGCTTGAATGTGCCTGCGCGCACATAGTTGCTATTGTTGATGCCATGCTTGCAGGGAAAGAATGCTCATGCCCCGAGAAAGGGGTAGGATTGTTATAATTGGGTCAGCTGAATGCTGACCGTTGCATTGGTTACCACCGGTTGGGTGGATTGTTCCCGTGCAGGTGCTGGAGAGCCAAGTGGTAAATGATGGGCTGAAGCCCTACTGCTGTTGCTGCTGCTGCTGCGGCTAGCCTGGAAGGCTAAGCGAATGGCTTTGTTTTGTTTTCTCTTTTTACTCATGTATGGCCGGCCTGCGCGCCGAGGTTTGTAAAACATGATGTATGTTTAGAGGAACTGTAAGGTCTTAAGGCCAAACTCTTGTGGTTGTGTACATTCCGTGGTATTTATATATAAAGGTGGTTTTATATATATGGACATTCCGGTTAAGAGTTCAAAGTTGTAACTTAAAGCTTCCGCTAGAATGCTCTGAGTTAGGATTCGTATTTGGTTTGGTATTATCCTGTGACCTCACCGTCTGTTTGTGGCATATAGTGTGGGGCCCCGGCCGGACCTTCTACTATACGTCATCTAACGGATGGGGTCGTTACATGTTGTTTGTAAAAATTTATTGTCCTTGGAGCTTATATCCTTCCACATGAGTTGGAACGTCGACTTCCTCTTCTCTATCTTCACCCTTGTCTCCAAACGGGTCTTCACAATAAATTTCCTCTTCATTCAACATAGATTCTTTAGTTTGTGTATTTTCATTAATGTGCACATGAGCCAATTCTTCAATAACCATGGTATTGGGTCCATTGCCCACAATGTCCTAGATTTGAGGAAGTCAGTCTTATCAATGATATATATATAATTGTAGTTGACAGTAATGGGACGGGTAGCCTAAGTGTCCATATCGGTTAAATACTTACCTAAGATGTAGGTTGACAGAAATCTGTCTAAGTCCACAGGCGTTGAGTGAAGTCAACTCACTCAATGCCATGCAGCAAAAAGCTGCGAGACAGGGTAAAGTAGTAAAAGCCTAAGTAGAAATGAGCAAGAAAAGTGGCAAAGTCCACAGGCATTGAGTGTAGCTCACTCTGTCAATGTCATAGCCTCTTAATCGCTGAGTATAGCTCAATCATTCAATTGCATAGGAATACTGTGATATTGCGTTGACTATTTATCAAAGGAAGTGTTCTTCTTGACACAGAAATTAGGCTAAGTCCAAATACATTGATTGCTTTTACTTTGTCGAGCTGAGCTCTGAGTTTGTCGATTTAAGCTCTGAGTTCGTCGAACTGCGATTTCACTTTTTTTCAAACTGAGCTCTGAGTTCATCGAACTGAGTTCTAAGTTCGTTGAACTGAGGCATGGTCACACAATGCTCTCAACGCTTTAAATGTTTCATATGCAAAAAATTGGCTAAGAAAAAAACATTTAGTTAGGTATGCTCAGTCAACGCTCTCAATGCCTAATTTATAGAATGCATAGGCTAAGGCACAAGGCATTTATTGAGGTGTGCTCACTCAATGCTCTCAATGCCAGACATGCATAAAAGGCTGTAGAATTGGTTAAAGCAAAAAAGCGTTGAGTGGAGCATGCTCAGTCAACATTATCAATTCCTAGATAAATAGAATTTTGTCTAAGTGTTTTGGCATTTATTGAAGCTCATTCACTCAACGCCTATTCTACTTAAGCTCGATTTTTTCTAAGTCCACGGGTGCTGACATAAGCAAAATCGACAAAGTCAACTACGTTTAAATCAAGAACGGAGAAGAAACAAAACATGACAAACTCTGTTGAGAAGCTATACTACGTCTTCTTCCGTTAAAGCAAGGCGCATTTGGAAGCTATAGGTGGGGCTCACTGATCTTTAAGAGCCATTGATCGTCGAAGTACAAAAGGAAGAGATGGGCCAAGACACAAGACAACTTTTAGAGCTTTATCATTTTCAAAAAGGTTACGACTTGATTTCATCTTCCTCGCCATTGCTTCATGTAAATGCAGCAAGTCTCCCTACAAAAATATTAGTTACCTTTGTGTCTTCTTCATCGACACCAGCAAGATCAGAAGGCTTTCCTTCTGAGGGAGAAGCAGAAAAAAGAAAGAAGTCTCTACAGATCAAGTTGCTTCTCAATTCAGCAAGCCAAAACCTGAAGATCTACTTCTGAAGCTGAGAAGAAGGAAGAGTAAAGTAGATGACTCTGTCCTAAGAAGGAAAAAAAGCAAAGTAGTTTTCTACAAGTTACATCTAGCTCAAGATACTTGTAGCAATGAAAAAAGTTTTAGCTGAGATAACTCATCTGAAGGTGATGTCACAAAGAAATTTCTCTCTGATAGATATAAATCTATTCCACTCCAATAGGATCCTTTCGGATCTTAGTTGTAGAGCTCTCTATGCCTGAGGCCAGGAAAATTTTCATATGTGTAGGATCTAGTTTTGATCTGAGATAGGTGGTCTATTGATCACTAAGCTATAGGGATGAATACTCTCTGAGGTAAGATCCATAGTGGATCTAAGGTAGGGCTGTCATCTTAGCCTGAGTGTAGGGCCGTTGGCCTAAGGTAGGTGGTCTGCTGACCACTAAGTTGTAGGCCCTTGTGGCTGAGCTGTAGGTCTTAGAGGAGACTGAGAGATACTCGGGGATCTAAGGTGTAAGCTTTAAGGAGCAAAGTTTTGGAGAAGTGCCTTGACTAACAGGAAGTTGGCAAGGTTGGAGGAGAGTGGATGTCCCCAAAAGTTGGGGAACTACTATAAATCTGTGTATACTTTTCTGTGGTGTTTTTCTTTGTTCAAGTACTTGAAAGCAAATCACATTCAACACGCAAAGATCTAAAGAAGATAAAATTAAAAGTAAAAAATAACAGTGAGACAACCTATTCACCCCCTAGGTTGTAAGCTATCTTGAAAATAAAGACTTTCAAGTGGTATTAGAGAGAGGTTACTCAAAAAAGGATTTAACAATCTGAGTGATCTCTAAAGGTAGTTGCAGTTAAGTGATCATGGGATCTGGATAGTGCCAGAGAGAGCTAAGTTCCATGGAACTCCCCATCTACAGGAAGGAGTATTTTGGAATATGTAAAGAGAGGGTGAGGCTAATTAGGGAAGCCTATGATCCAAGGATCTTTGTAATAGTCAGGGAGGGACTTATCATTCCTATGAACATCTCTACTTTGGATGCCAATATCCAAACACAAAAGACATACTCTGAAAAGAAATAGTATAAGCCCATTTTAGCTGGCTTGGACAAGAGAGCATAGAATATCATTGCCAGTGTAGTAGATGATTAACTTTTTCAGAACTTGGTTCAATACCAGACCTCCAAGGAGATGTTGGACACTATTATGTTTTATATGGAGGGTACTGAAGAGGTAAAGGATGATAGGAAGTCTCTACTAAACCATGAGTATGAGGCTTTCAGGCAATACTCGAAAGAGAACATAGTTTCTTGCTATGAAAGATTTTTCAGGATCACAAATGAGTTGAAGACCTATGGGAGGGTCTTCAATGATTATGTAATAAATGACAAGTTTCTAAGATCTCTCACTAGATACTGGGATACTAAGTTCTGTGCCATAAGAGAGGTGGCTAAGCTTGCTGAAACTCCTCCCCGAATATTATTTAGAAAGTTGCTTTCCTATGAGATGCAACTTGCCACAAGAAAAGAAGAGGATGCCACCAAAAAATCCCTAGCAAAGGAAATGATCTTGGTCTTCAATGCATAATGCACCAGAATGGGTAAGGAGAGGATTACCTCTCCTCCAAGACGACTAGCTGAGTTAGACAGCTCAGAATCAGAAGCCTTAGATAACAACATGTCTGATGAGGATTTTGCAGCTTTCTCCAGGCAACTCCAGAGGCTGAAGAAGAATAAGTACTAGAAGAAGAGGCCTTCCATCTCCACTCATCATAGGAAGAATAACTCCAAGGCTGACAGGTATGATTCCAAACATAATAAATATAACACTTCTAAAATAGTTTGCTACTATTGCAGCAAGCCTGGGCATATGATAGCTGACTGCCCAATGAAGAGGAAGGAGGCTAAGGAGAAGAAGCAACATTAACACAAAGGGAAGAAGCAGAAGTCATTCATTGCTAAGAAGGAAAAGAGCTGGACAGACTAATCATTAACTGAGTCTGAAGAAGAGGAAGCCTACATTGGGCTAATTGCAGCTACTGCAAATGATGTAACTGTATCAGCAGAGGAAGTCTGTCCTTCATCAAGGATAGGTATCAGGGCCCCAATAACACTATCAGACAGTGATTAACAGGTGGATGAAGATGATTTCCACATCTGTAGAGGGTTGATCACAATGACTGATCAAGAAGTCTGCCACGATCTGCATGGTCCACGCAAGGTACATTCTTTACCTAATTCTACTTCTATGTTTGAGTATGAGTCCAGTCCTTTTTCAGAAACCTTTTAACCCAGTGGTGAAGAAGATTTTGGATCTGAAGGAGATGTTAATCAACTGATTGAAAAGTATAGAACTTCTGAATGCCTTTAAGAAGGTCAAGAAGTTGTCTAAGAAGCAAACTAAAGAGATTTCATCTCTTAAGCATGCAGTTGCCCAGCAGACTATAACAACTAATCTGTTGGATCAGAAAGCTCGGGATATAAGCCAACTGAAGTCCCTCTTAGACATCCATATAGACTCCATCAAGCACAAGAACTATCTCATCAGGGATCTTGAAGAGAGGTTGTTGGAACCCCACCAATTTAGGGTTGATTTGGGCTAGGTTCACTATTAGGATTGCTTAAATTGAGCCAACATGTATAGTCTAGGATCAAAGGTTTTTTTATCTAAGTCAAGGTCAGGTTAATGAACTTACTTTCGTTGGATCAACCTTCAAAAGACATAGAGACAAAAGACCTTCAGGGAAAAGCAGTTTTCTAAGAGCAGAAAAGTCGTTCGAAGATTGTTGAACTAAGCTCGACTTTCGTCGATTGGAGATCAACGAACTCAGTTCTTTCTCTGAGGTGAGTTTGACGAAATCCTAGCTTAGATCGACGAACTCAAACTTCTTCTTTGAGCTGAGTTTGACGAAATCCTAGCTGAGATCGATGAACTAAGACTTCTCCTTTGAGATGTATTCGACGAAATCTTAGCTGAGATCGAAGAACTCCGATCTCTTCCCAGAAGTTTAGCATGACGAAAAGAATATCTCAGCTCGACGATCTTTGAGCTCAGATTGGCAAGTGAATTCTCAGTTCAGAGAACTTGGAGCTCAGCTCGACGAAAGAGATGTTTTAGTTTGACAAACTTGGTTCTCAGATCGACAATTTTTCCAAAGTTGGACTAACTTCATCCAGGTTCTGTTTGTCTATTTTCCCTGCAGTTTTCCAGTATTGACTAAGGCAGTTTTGATTTCAAAATCTATTTTTATAGCTTATAATGCTATGATAATTAATGCTCCATTTTCTCTAGAATATAACTGTTCCAAGGCAACATTAATTATGGTATTCAATGAGTAATTATTTGGCTTATTTACTGGGACAGTTGAGGAAACAAATTTAAGACATTTTCTAGTCGTTCAACTCTTAGTATTTCGGCAGTCAATAAAGGATAGAATTTAAAATTCAAAGGTTGATTTCTACAAGAAATATAAAAGACATATTTTTCAGAAGATTGCAGTGACAAAAAGTAAGAGAATATACAGAAGCCAGTGAATTGTGAATAATGAAAACCGAAAGAAGAACACAGCTCTCATACATTTTCAGTCTTCTTCAGTTTTACTTCAGGACCTTCAAGAGATAAACAATCTTCATTAGTCTAAAATTTTCCTTCAGATCTACTTCAATCTGAAGGCCTACACCCTGAGTAAAGCTCTCATTCTCCTGAACTCTTCTACATCTTTGGGGGAGTTTGTACAAGAATAACATCCACTAGTCTTCTCAGTGCTTTATGAAAGAGAAGACAACATCATTTTCTTTTTAACTCACCTGTACAATGGGTTTTTAATTCCCTTAAAATTTATATTTTTGTTGTCAAGTCTCCAGATCAAAATACATGGTTTGGTTTTTGGGCACCTGGTCAAAATGTAAAAAGGTTACTAGATCTCTCTTAAAATAGATCTTATGGTGACATGGCACCCTAGCAATAACTTGTTATGGTAGGGCACCTGATCAAAAACCTATAGTGGATTCCTACCAGGGTGTTAGAAGATTGGATGTACCCAATTTTAGGGGAACCACTATAAAATCTTTTTGTGGTCTTAGTTGGTTTATTCTTTTTTTTATTGTGTTGTGATTATCTTTGTTTTTATTTCTCTTTATACATATAGATATCAATTATTTTAATTACGCTATAAAAACTAATCAATGTTTTTAAATACTCTATTCACCCCCCTCTATAGTTTAGACAAATCTATCCCTCACTTTCAGTTGGTATCAGAGGCTAAGGTTGTTTGGTTTCACAGGCTAACACCTGAACCAAAATATCTTTGGTAGATCCCATTTACTCTATTGTATTTCTAAATCATGACACAGAATAAGACCAGACCTCTAGTGTGAACCTTAACAAGTTTACATTTTGGAAGGCAAGGATTAGGTTATATATGAATTCAATTGATGAAGATATCTACAATTCTATTTTGACAGGTCCCCCACTTCGAGTGACTACTACTTCAGATACAACTGTAGTTCCACCACATGAGTGGACTGATGCACAAAATAAGGAAAAGGTTGCTGATGCCAAAGCAATAAACATTCTGGTATAAACATTGTCAGATGATATTTTCCAGAAAGTTGTTGAGTGTGCATCAGCAAAAGCAATATGACATTCCCACAACCAAAGGGTAGCAGGATCAGCTGATGAAAGAAAAGATAGAAGATATCATCTCATTTTCCAATATGAGAACTTCAAGAAAGAAGAGTCAGAGTCAGTTGTTGATATGTATAACAGACTCAGCCAGATTATCAATGAGCTGAAGAACCTGGAAAAGAACATATCACTGACTGAGATCAATGATAAGATCCTTATGTTCTTCTCTAGCACATGGGACTCTAGGATCTGGCCAATAAAGTAGGCCGGAAGCCTAAATGAAATTTCTTCTGAGTCTTTGCTAGGCAAGCTCAAGTATTATGAGGAGCTTATCAAGACTAGAGAAGCAGCTGAACAGAAGACTTCTACCTCAAGAAGGAAGGAGCAAAGTATTGCATTTATGGCATCAAAAGAATCAGAAACACTACCAGTAAATGAAGAGTTGATGAGTCTCTTAGCCAAGAGATTCTTTAAAATGGCTAAGAAGGACTTAAGAAGAAGGTCAACAAGAAATGAAGACAAACAAAGGTATGACAAGACTCCTACCAAGGAAATTGTTTATTATGGTAGCAGGAAGCCTGGACAAATTCTACCTGAGTATCCTGAGAAGCAGAAGAAGGATAAAAGGAAAGATAAGGACTCCAAGAAGCACTACAACAATCCTTCTTCAAGCAAGCATAAGAAGAAGGAAAAAGACTTGGTTGTTGATACTTGGAGTGTGTCTGAAGAAGTGTCTTCATCTTCCAGCTCCAGTGAAGATGAAGAAGAGGCCAAAGCCAGAGAGATTTGTTTGATGGCTATTAATGCATCAAGTAATGCATCAGAAGCTAAGGATTCTAAGTCAGAAGAGGATCAGGTAATATCCTCCTTTGACTTTACTTCAGAACATTTTAAAACTGAATTTAAGTACAACTATGCAATTACTTTATTAAATCTGAGAAGGAAATCAAACTTCTCAGAGACAAATTAATTGAATATCATAAGTTGTTTTCTGAAAACATAAAATTAAAAGATGAACTAGATATAGCTTTTGAATAAATCATTTCTTTAAAATCTGAACTAAATAAGGCTAAGCAATTTGAAGAATCCCTGAATGGGAGAAGAATAAAATTGATGGACATCACAAGCACTGTCAATGCCAGGCTTAATGGAAAACTGGGCTTAGGTTCTTCATCAAGCCAACCTCATCTTCTAAAGAAAAATATTCTTTCAACCAATGTTAAATTTATATCTGAAAATGGAAAAGAAAAATTAGATGAAAATAACCAACAAATTGATGTATTTCCGAAACTAAAGAAAAGAGAAAGAAAAAGAAAAACTTTAATAAAAATAATGTTCAACATTTTTTGTCGAACCCAGATCGACGAAATGTATATCGTTCATCGAACTCACATCGACGAACTGTGAATGCAGATTTTTAATATAATTATTCTTCGAACTGTGATCGTCCAAATCAATATGGATCGGCAAACCGCGATCGACGAAATTGGGGCAAAGAAAAAGAATACTTTCATTCTCTCAGCGGAGTTTGACGAGCTCATCCCTATTCGTCGAACGTAGATCGATGAACATTCAGAATTCGTCAAACCCCGTTAAGTTTTAAAAGAAAATTTTTCAGAAACTTTATTTAACCAAGATACTTTGTTAACCCCTTTACCCAATGGATAATCCCACCTAGGAGATTTCATCCTCTAGGATATAACAGTCAACAAAAATTTTCTTATATTTCTAGTTTTAAATTTGAAACGAATCAAGGACCCAAGGTTACCTAGGTCAAGAACACCTAATTTATTTTCTTGCAGGTGAAGAACTATCCTACTACAGAGGAATAGTGGTACTGGATAGTGGGTGTTCAAAGCAAATGACAGGAAGCAAGGACAACTTAACTAACTATAACTCAAAGCTTGGACAAAAGGTGATTTTTGGAGACTCTAACTATGGCCAAACAGAAGCTTATGGGGATGTCAAAGTTGGAGCTGTCTCCTTCAGGAAGGTAGCCTATGTGTGTGGTCTAAAAAATAACTTGATATCCATAAGCCAGTTATGTGATGGAGGTTATCAGTTATCTTTTAACCAATCTTCCTGTATTATTACTTCAATATATAACAAAATTGTTTTAAGTGGACTGAGGCAAGGAAATATTTATGTGGTAAATTTCAAGTCATCTAGTACATAAATTCGTTTGTTCAATCAGATTAGTAATAATATTGATTTATGGCATAAAAGACAAGGACATGTTAACCTTAGAAATATTGCTAAATTATCTAGGGAAAACCTTGTTAGAGGATTGCCTTTTGGCCCCTACAAGAAGGAAAGTCTTTCCAGGGCTTGTCAATTAGGCAAGCAAACTAAAAATAGCTTTAAATCTTTTAATAAGAGTGATTCACCCAGGATTTTGTACTTTCTACATATGGATCTCTTTGGACCAATTACAGTATAGAGCTTGGGAGGGAAATCCTATACTTTAGTTATTTTAGATGACTCCTCTAGATTCACTGTTCTTTTTGAGAAACAAGTCAGATAACATTAAAGTTCTTACAAAATTTCTTAAGAGCATAGAGATTGAGTACTCTACTCAAGTTGCATTGATAAGAAGTGATCATGGAACTGAGTTTGAATCTCTTCTTCTACAATAATTCTGTGAGAAGGAAGGTATCAGGAATTGCTTCTCTGCTCCTAGAACTCCTAAACAAAATGGTGTAGCAAAAAGGAAAAATAGAACTCTAATTAAATCTACTGGGACATTGCTTGCAGATGCTTACTTGCCCCTATCCTTTTTGCAGAGGCTGTAAGAACAACAAATTATGTTCTGAATATAAGTTTAATACATAAACTTAAGGGTAAGACTCCCTATGAATTGCTCAAAGGGAAGCAACCTAAAATAGACTATTTTAAAGTATTTGGTTGTAGATGTTATATACACAATAATAATTAGAAACATCTTAGAAAGTTTGAAGCCAAAGCAGCAGAGGTAATTTTTCTTGGATATTCCAAATTTAGCAAGGCCTATAGGGTTTTAGATAAATCAACTTTAAAAATGGAAGAATCTGTACATGTAAAATTTGATGAAGCTAACATGTTTTACCAGGAGAAGGATTCTTCTACTAGAGATTTATTACAGGTACCACAAATGTATGAGAAATGTGATGATTTAAACCTCACCCAAGAGATTTTATCACATCCTTCTCCACTAGTTGATATAGAAAGTGAAGAAGATATCATTGAAATAATTACTGAACCTAAAATAACCAACATAATTCCATAAGAGTAATTAATTCCCAATGTTGGTTACATACAAACTCCTCCTACTGATTTTGTCACACTTAGAGATCACCCCATATCTCAAGTGATTGGAGACATATCAGTTGGTGTGCCAACAAGGCATTAACTCAACCAAGATATGATGAATGCTTTCTTAATATCTCAGACTGAACCTCAATCCATAAAATATGTAGAGCAAGATCCCTACTTGATTATTACAATGCAAGAGGAACTCAATCAATTTGAGAGATGCAGAGTTTGGGATTTAGTTCCAAGACCCAAAGACTACCCAGTCATTGGAACTAAATGGGTCTTAAGAAAAAAATTGCATTCACAAGGAGCTATAGTAAGGAACAAAGAAAGATTAGTAGCTCAAGGCTATTCACAGGAGGAAGGAATTTATTATGACCAGACCTTTGCCCCTGTTGCAAGGCTGGAGGCTATCAGAATATTCCTTGCTTATGCGTCCTACAAGAAGTTCAAAGTCTACCAGATGGATGTCAAGAGTTCTTTCTTAAATGGTGAACTCAAATAAAAAGTCTATGTGGAGCAACCAGCAGGTTTTATCTCTCCAACCCATCCCTCTTTTGTTTTCAAATTGCAAAAAGTTCTCTATGGTTTAAAGCAAGCGACAAGAGCATGGTATGAGACCCTAGCTAGCTTTATTTTAGAGCATAAGTTCTCTAGGGGCATTGTAGATAGGACTTTATTTTTTAGGCATCATAAAAATAAAATTTTGTTAGTACAAATATATATAGATGACATAATTTTTTGCTCTACCGATTCCAAACAATACACAAGGTTTTCTGACCTGATGCATTCTAAGTTTGAAATGAGTAGCATGAGTGAGCTTTCATACTTCCTTAGTCTTCAAGTGAAGCAATCCTCTGATGAAATTTCATCTCCCAATCTAAATATGCTAATGAGTTAGTTAAGAGATTTGGGATGTCTGAGTCCTCAGCTACGAAAACACCCATGGCTTCCAATACTGTGATTGATTCTAATGAACAGGGCAAGCCAGTTGATCAGAAAACATATAGGGCTATTGTTGGGCCCTTGTTGTATCTCATATCTAGTAGGCTAGATATAATTTTGGCTTCTTTATTCTAGGTTCCAAGTGAACCCTGGAGAATCTTACCTTATTTTACTAAAAAGAATTTTGAGATTTATAAAGGGTTGCCCAAATCTAGGACTCTGGTATCCAACTGAGTCAAAATTTTAATTAACTGGATTCTCAGATGCTAACTTTACTGGATATAGAGTTGATAGGAAAAGCACATCTGGAACATGTCAGTTCCTTGGTGATAGGCTTGTGTCTTGGTTTTATAAGAAACAAACATCTGTGTCCACTTCAACTGCAGAAGGTGAATACATTGCAGCTGGCAGTTGTTGTTCATAAATATTATGGATTCAAAACCAACTCCTACATTATGGTCTCATTCTAAATAATTCAACTATATTTTGTGATAGTACTAGTATAATTTCCATTGCACAGAATCCAGTGCATCATAGTAGGACCAAGAATATAGAAATTAAGCATTATTTAATTAGAGATTGTGTACACAAAAATAAAATTAATCTTGTCTTTATCTCTATTGATTTACAAAGAGATGACATTTTCACCAAACCTTTGGATGAAAAGAAACATCTGTTCTTTTTAAATTAGATAGGTATGATTAATGGAGAAGGCCAAATTTGATTTTTGTCTGAGGTCTTATGAATTGATCACTTTTCGTGGAACGGAGATAGACGATCAGTGAACTCTTCTAGGGTTTTTCATCGAATGGAGATCGATAAAATCTCTTTGAGAAAATTTTTTTGTCGAACAGAGATCGACGAATTTATTTTTTTAAATATTTCGTCGAATGGAGCTCGACGATCTGTTTTCCCGCTCTTCTTACTTAGGTCGACGACTATTATCTCTTTATGGATATTCTCGTCGAATTGAGCTCAAAGTTTTTCTTTTGCATTGGATGGAGTTTGTCATTTCATCTTATGAAAACTTATAATAGGTTTTTCATCGAACTCCATCCCGTGATTTGAAGTTCTCTTGCACATGATCTCTTGTTGTTTTTGCAGAGCAATGGCGATTTCTCTAGCACTTCTCGCAACCATGAAGTTCGTTGAAGGATTTGATATCGACTTGGAATCATTCCATCATTCAGATCATATATTCCAATACATTCTGAAGTTATTTGAAGAATCAAATCTGCAGTTCCATATGACAACAAGGATCAAACTACCAGTAACAGAAATTAAGGAATGGATTCTCACTACACAGGTTCAAGACTCTACAGTTCTTATTGGCTCAATTTCTGCTAACCCGATTCCTCTCTCTCCAGAGATTTTAACTGAAATTTTTGGTTTTGTTAATGGAGAAGATGAGATAGACTTATCTTGCAGTGAATTTGATGAGATGCTAGAAAGGTTAGGTC
Source organism: Platanthera zijinensis (assembly GCA_039513925.1). Classification (NCBI taxonomy): domain Eukaryota; kingdom Viridiplantae; phylum Streptophyta; class Magnoliopsida; order Asparagales; family Orchidaceae; genus Platanthera; species Platanthera zijinensis. The sequence goes on from CM077081.1 coordinate 141,310,441, forward strand.
ATTCTGCAGGAAACCCAAACAACCTTCTCATGAATAATTTATCTATAGATTATAGATTTTTGGTTTATATTATAGGCAAAGTGTTATTAGGAAAACACTCTGGACATGATCACATTACCAGACACCAGTTCAATCTGATGTTTGCATTGGTTAATAAGAAATCAATAAACTAAGGAAGTATTTTTTTTGATTTGATAAAAAGAAAAGTTGGTAAGAAAATGTGTATTTTAGAAGGATTCTAGGATTCTTTTTGCAGGCAAAGGCTCCAAATCTTTTGGTCTCCCCGACCATTTTTATCAATGCCTCAAAAATGCTTACTTCTGCCCTCTTTTGAAGATGGGAGAGGGTAATCACCAAGCCTTCCAAGACCTCCTCTTATAGGTTAGCTTCTGAGAACACTAGGGCTGAATAAGCCACTCCTCCAACTCATGAAGAAGCCCCTGCTCTTCCTCTCTCTCTTATTCCTCCTCCATCTCCACCTAATTCAATATTTCATTCATCAACTCCACTTCATCAACTATCTACCCCACTCCTCATGTCTCTCCATCTCAACCTCACTCTCCAATTCATATTTCTGAGGATACACCACCATCTCCACCTCCTCAATCTCCAATTCCATCTCACCTTGATGGCATTCCATCCACCTCTACCTAACCAAATTTCAATAAACTATCATCTCCATCTCCTCAACCATCTCCACAACATTCACCCCTTCAGGATCAACTTCTAGATACCATTCCTCAATCCAATCTTCCATCCAACACTCCATCAACATTTCCATAATTCCAACAAACAGACTTCCCTCAAGGATTCTCTGTCTGTTCTAATTATGGCCACCAATCCACCTATACCCCATCTTCTCCTGAACCCTTCTATCTCAAATTCTCTAAAATTGCTAGCGATCTTCTTAAATTCAATAACTCCTTCTCTTAAGAAGCTAATACACGAGGCTGTTGTCCCTCTTACTGCTTCTATCTCCCTTCTTTCTACTCAGTTTGTTGCTTCCTGCTCTATCCATTATTATGGGGGCCTGGGTTCAGGGCCTTCTAAAACCAGGCAGGGGAAGATGTTCTGTGAAGAAGCTCCAACGGCAACAACAGTAGTTTTTGAGAATTTAGATACAGATACAGATATTGAGATCTTAGATACTGAGCTTACAAATACAGCAATGATTCTTTGTGAAAAGCAAACAATTTCATTCTTTTTCGTAGTCCCCTCAGTGGACTTTTATTCTTTGTTGAGAAGCTTTGATAAATTCATTATTGTTTTCTAGTATTTAAGGATACTGCTTCCAGGGCTATAGTATCTTACACTGCCCCAGTTAGTTGTGAGGTCTTAGACCTAATAAAGATAAGTTTTGCAGTTCCAGCAAAAATTGAGTCTGAGCCCATTGAGCCTAAAGATGACTCTCCTGTTATGGCAGTTTGGGTTGAATCCCCAAAGCCAGACATGGATGAGATTATGTTTACAGATATGGAAGAAGAGAGTGATCTAGTGTTTACTGAAGTTGTAGTGCTAGAAAGTCAAGAACAGCCTAAGGCTTATAGTGTACAGCCTCAGGCTCACCCTATCTTAACTGATGACATGTTGAAACAAATACATGCTCTCTATGATAATCTAGCAATTGATTCTTCTGATTAAGATGATGATGAAGATTCTGATGACTTTGAGGATACTAGTTCCAAGAAATGAAAAGCTAAGAAATAGGTTCCTCCCAAGACTTTTCCTATACACTCTTCCACTACTAACACTCCTTATTATATTCTGCATAATATCACACTCACTCCAGAATCACCTCACTGGATGAGATATTCCAACAATGAAATGAAGGCATGGAAGAAGAGCAGTAGATACTCTTCTCCACCTAAATTCGGGAGAGGTCCTCCTCTTCCTACTCCTATAGATGGATCCTCAGGAAATGTTTCTGAAGGTTAAAGATATAATTCACACTCCTATCAATCCAGATCAACTCAAAGCAGTAAAGACAGGCCCTTTAGATCTCACTCTCAGTCTAGCAGAAAATAGCAACAGCAGCAGCAATCTGACACTCTAAGTAGCCAACAACAAGTTCAAGATATTAAGAAATCAAGTCCTGAAAGGCCTTTATCTCCAGTGTGTGATCCAGAGATGGATCCTAATTATAGAATGGACAGGTTCAAAGAACTTATAGGACTCTCTCAAATCAGGAAAGCCAAAGAAGAAGGATAAGATATTTCTCAATATACTACTATGTCTTCTTATATGAAGAAAGAATTGGAAAAATATCAGGTACACAATCTATTTAATGTTGATACATATATGTCTTTGCATCCTAAAGAATTTATACCTTGAGCCGCTTTAGTTATAATTCGTAGAGCAGGAGATTTGAAGATGTCAAAGAAGCATGCTATTTATCCAAACAGAGAAATCATCTTCACCAAACCTTCAACTAGGACTTCTCAAGATAAATCCAAAAGAGTTTGATAGTTTCTCTTTTCTGTTTTTGTACATAACTTTTATTTGTGTAAATATTTCACAAGGCCCTATTATTATATATATGTTTAACTATTATAATTCTGCCAGATATTTTTCTGCTTTTTGATTTTTCTTTCTGTTATTTTTGTTCATAGTGACCTAACCCAAATAGGGGGAGATTGTTGGAACCCTACCAATTTAGGGGTTATTTGGACTAGGTTCACTATTAGGATTTCTTAGATTGACCCAACATGTATAGTCTAGGGTCATAGGATTTTTTATCTAGGTCTAGGTTAGGTCAACAAACTTAGTTTGGTTGGATCAACCTTCAGAAGAAATAGATACACAAGAACTTCAGAGAAAAGTTATTTTCTAAGAGCAGAAAAGTCATTCGAAGATTGCTGAACTAAGCTCAACTTTCGTCGATCAGAGATTGACGAACTCAGATCTTTCTCTGAGCTGAGTTCGACGAAATCCTAGCTGAGATCGACGAACTCAGACTTCTTCTATTAGCTTAGTTCGACGAAATACCAGCTTAGATCGATGAACTCAGACTTCTTCTTTGAGTTGAGTTCGACGAAATCTTAGCTAAGATCGACGAACTCTGATCTCTTCCCATAAGTTAAGCATGATGAAAAGACAATCTGTAAGACCCCCCTTTTTTTGACCACCAGGGTCTTAGGCCCAGGATCGCTGCTTTGCGGTGACACCTTCACATCCTAAAGGGTCATCACCACAAGGCGCGATTCTGCCGGCCAATTCGATCACAGAAAGATAACACAATAAGTGAAAAGCAAGTCCACAGAAATCACATGTATAAGAATAAAAGTCTCCACGAAGGGAGTGTCCACAGAATAATATAAAAGGTACTGAAAGTAAGGGCTTATGCCCGGTACATCATAATCCTCACTACAGGTCACTCATGCGGAAGCAAACTAAAACATCTACTATAAGTCGGAACTCACAGTCCCAGATGTCTGAACTGCTGATCTAGACTGCCCTATCTCCAAGCGGGCCGACCTTCGGGGCTGCTCCTCAATGCTGGGCTCCACGATCCCCTAAATGATGTGGTCCGAAAACCGTTAGTCATAAAGACTAAGCCTTATCATCCCCTACCCCTTCCCCCATGGCTCCTAAGTACCGAGTGGAGAGGAAGAAAGGGAAGGACATGAAGTTGGAGAATCAATCAAAAGCAGGTGATAGCGAACCTATGCTAGAAATTCTATAGTAAATATGATAGAAATAGAAAGTAGGAAATGTAACCTAAACTTATGTGCGGAAGCACCTAAGCCAAGGGATCTTCTGCAAAGCTCCCATCATATAAAGTGTCCCATACCACTTATACGTTGGGGTGTCGGTTATCAAACAGCAGCATATATATATTGAATTTAACCTTAATTTATAAACTTGCCCACACAAGGTTATAAACCAAGGGATCGTTTTGCAAAGCCTATTATATAAGCGTCCCATTCCTCTTATACAATAGGTGTCAGGGGTTAAATGAATCGATTATGCAATGACATGCTAATGGGTATGATGAATCATGCAAGTGCAACACACACACACGACTCTGTGTACACAGACCTTTAGTTCCCCCTTTCAGAGCCGTTACCTCCAAGGATACCTCCGTAGTGGCAGACGGAAGCGGTGGGTTGGGCCTCGCCCACCTCTAAACCAGTAAAGCACTACTGGTCAGACCTATCGTACGCCTCAACGCATAGTGCACAAAGCGGACTCCTGCGTACTCTTGCCGGCTGGCGCACCAGACTTCTGTTGGCGAAGTGCTAACCACACTTTCCGAGTCTACGTATTGGCGTCGGTGCATCGACCCTCCAATACCGAAGACCCACCACCTTAATTTTCTTTCCTGACTATGCACATACATTATTTATTGTATCAAACCAATCGAGCTGATGCTCCCCGGACCATCCTGTCCGTCTCTTAACCAACCGAGTCGAAGCTCCCCGGACAATTCTGTCCGTCTCTTCACCAACCGAGTCGAAGCTCCCCGGACCATTCTACCCGTCTCTTAGCCAACCGAGCCGAAGCTCCCAGGACCATTCTGTCCGTCTCTTAACCAACCGAGCCGAAGCTCCCCGGACCATTCTGTCCGTCTCTTAACCAACCGAGCCAAAGCTCCCAACTATCATCCTGTGCTAACAGTGTTTGTGAAACGTGCAACCCTAATTACAAAGTTACTCTTATCAGTTTGTTAATACAGTTTACGTTAGCCAAGGACTGCCCCCGGTATTCCCTGTGAAGGGCTCTCAAAGGGCACTAGGAACTATGATGGTAGCTGAAGCCCATCGTTCCCTTTTGCAAGGCACTTATTATTATTGGTTGATTCCCTTAACCCATTCCCTTCTCATATTACAGTGGGCTAACCCTAGGGTGATTTTGGCACTTCCTCTCCTCAGGGAAAGACGATCTTTCGTCGAACCTGAACACCTCTAGACTCTAGCCAAACCACTTCTCACCACTCTTCCTATCCCTCTATAGTGAAATCATCCACATCAGTCCACCCAGCTAAAATGACTAACTCCAACAACTATCCCAGATTATGACCAATTGCAATTTAACATTTTGTTATATGCAGACCAACTTAGCTATGTGTCGAACTGAATAGGATATAATTTAGATAATCATCCAAATGCCATAAAATATTTACTGGAGACTTATCATGACACAAATAGACTAAATCCAGAAAATTGTAATTTTCTAATTTATCTGGCATTTAATTAATTTCCTTTAAAGCTTCTAAGGGCTACCAATTGAACATGAAGTGCACTTTTCAGGTATGTATTAAGCTTCATAAAATCATGATAAATCCTAAACAACAATTTAATAGTAAAGCCAAGATATAAACAATTTGTCGAGAAATTTAAGGACTCTAATTTAATTTTGATAATAAATCCTATCTCCTTTCATTAATAAAGTAAGTGCAGTAAATTATCATCCAAAAATTCTTAATTAATCTTTCAGAGCAGATACTTTCCTTAAAACATCAGTGGCCAAATTTCATAATTCTTCAATGGGGATTGAGCTCTAGAATAAATAATTACCAAAATCTCAAAAAGCTATATTTGTGAAGCAAGTATTGTAAATATTCTTCTAAAAATAATAAATAAAATTATACAACTAGAGATTGATCTGAAAACATCATTGGACGGGTTTCATAATTTTACAATAGGCAATTTGCTCTAAATTATTTATTGACCATAATTGCCCTTTTTGGAACTTATGAAGGAAGTATTAGATATAATCAACTAAGATTTATAACAAAATTCAGGGATATTCATTTAGACCTAAAGCATTTGCTAACAAAGTTCCATCAGATTCAAATGAACAGAGAAATCAAAATAATTAAAAGACCAGTTTAGGCAAGTTGATACCTAACAAATAAAGTACTTGAAATATAATCCATAAAATCCTAATAAAATTACTAAGGGTTCTTAATAGTCTAAAACTTATACCACCAAAGTTTCACAAATTTTAACTAAGTTTTAGTGACTTTGTTTTCATAATTGAACTTTTACCCTAAAGATACGGTTACGGTTTTGGGGTGTCTACCTACCTCCAAATCCTCTAAGATTTCTACCAGAGAACTTAGGATACATTACCTTCAACTCTACTGAGTTACAAGGTCACACAAGGGCATTTGCCCCTATGCCCTTCACAACACTCAAAGTCCCTTCCTTAGGGTTTGAGATTGAACCCTTGGGTAAATCAACCCTAAATCACACCATTTTCCTTAAGAGGGTGACATTAGCCATGCCAAATCAGTGTCCAAGATTTCAGCCTCTGTTGAGGTGATTTGACCCCTCAAAACCCCAAGGGGGTGCTTGATCCTAAATAACCATAAGGGTCAACCAAGGGTTGGATAAAAACCTATACAAAACATCTCCAAATGAGATGAAATTTTTACCAGAGCCTTATCATGCCCTGTAAGACTACCCACCCAAATATGGGTGAATTTTGAGGTGTTTAAAACACCTAAATAATTTATAAATTGTTTATTAAATTTTTCCAAAAACTATAGAAATATATTCTCCAAAAATTCCCATTTTTGGACAGGCCCTATATATAGCTATGTTAGACCCCCTAACCAAAGTTCAGCTCATTTAGACAAGGGATGAAAGGTGGGGATCCATTTTAACCTCAGGATAGCCCTAGGTATAGGTCCCACTAAAATGGGTGCTGTGGTCAAACCACTTACCCAATTGAGTTGAAATAAATTTTAGAATAATCTAGACTCGAAGTGCAACAACTTCTGTGACTGGCCAATTTTCCTAAAACAGCATCTAAGTGCCTCATTAAATAGCATAAAAAACAGCTTGATAAATCACTACATTTTATATATAAATAAAATAATTTAGTATTCTAAGTTACTGTTCATCTTCTCAAAAAGCCCGAACCAGCAACCTAAAAATGCTTAAAAACTGTAGCTTTGCAAGTGGATTTTCCCGTCCACCCAGCCATCTCCCTGGCCGGCCACAACCTCAACCACCTCCATTGAGGTGAGGGCTACCATTAGGGGGCGGCACGGCTGCTGGAGAGGCGGTTTCCGGCGAACCCGACCACCATAAATTTCGAAAAAAACCATAAAAACGCTCACCAGATCCAGCTATTTTGAGCCCGATGTCTTTCCTAATAATTCATAAGATCTATCCATAGAAGAAAGAGTAGAGGAGGACCTTATTTGCAGTTTGGAGTTGAGTTGATCGTCATGATGCCATTTGCGCGGTGGTGGCATTGCCGAAATTCTTCAACATCAAGGTAATGAGCTCTAGCTTTATCGGGCAAGGGTGAAAACTTCCTCTCTAAGTCTAGGGAGTCTTTTAAAGGAGAAATAAGGCTGCGGGTGGGGGTTTAAACTTTCCAGCCATTAATGCCTCCTTACATGCATGCTTGGCCATGGTGGAGGGGAGCTGAAACGGCTCCAAAACAACTAAGAGAAGGCTGAAAACTCCTCCTCTCCCATAGAGGAGTTGAATCCAGCCATTTCAAGGGGGAGAGGAAGGAGCCGAACCTTAAAAGCCATTAATGGCCATGCAAACCGTCACTCGGCCATGGATGGAAGGAGAGGAGTCAGCTGCCACGTGGCTTTGACCGGTCAAAGTCATAAAATAAGACTTTAACTAAGTCTTAATAAGAGAAAACGGCCCAGTAACGCATTCTGGCCCAATTCCTGGACTGGCCCGGTTCAACTGAACCATCAGCCAAGCTTAAAAAGTTTCTAAGTAATATGACGTTGAGTGAGCTCAGCTCACTCAACGCACTCTAGGCAATGGTGTTGAGTGAGCTCTACTCACTCAACGCCATCCATGCTGCGGCGTTGAGTGAGCTGTGCTCACTCAACGCCTTCCAGGATACGGTATTGAGTGAGCTCTGCTCACTCAATGCCATCAAGAAAATGGCCCTTCCAGACTATGGCGTTGAGTGAGCTCAGCTCACTCAACGCCATCCAGACTATGGAGTTGAGTGAGCTCAGCTCACTCAACGCCATCAGAATATGGTATTGAGTGAGCTCTACTCACTCAATGCCGCCAAGACTTTAGCATTGAGTGAGCTCAGCTCACTCAACGCCACCCCGACTATGGCGTTGAGTGAGCTCAGCTCACTCAATGCCATCTAGATTATGGTGTTGAGTGAGATGTGCTCACTCAACGCCACCCAGACTATGGCGTTGAGTGAACTCAGCTCACTCAACGCCATCCAGATTTTGGGGTTGAGTGAGTTGTGCTCACTCAATGCCACCCAGACTATGGCATTGAGTGAGATTAGCTCACTCAATTCCATCCAGATTTTGGTGTATAGTGAGCTGAGCTCACTCAATGCCACCCAGACTATGGCGTTGAGTGAGCTCAGCTCACTCAACGCCATCTAGTCAACACTAGATGGCGTTGAGTGCAGTCACTGCACTTAACGCCATTCAACTTATGGCGTTGAGTGAACCCGACGCTCTCAACGCCAACCAGCCTGCAAGATGGCGTTGAGTGTTGTCAGTGCACTCAACGCCATACTTCTTCTGCCCTTGAGTTCACTCGACGCACTCAACGCCCGAGTCCCAATCTTATTTTAAGCAAGTTTCTAACCTTCTATTTGTAGACCAAGGTGATTTTCACCTTCTTACCTAAGCTCTCTTGGTCTTTTGGGTTTCCTAGGGTTTTGTCATGACCTAGTTATGGAAAAACCACTCCCGGGGGTCTAGCCGGAAATGGGATGTTACACTATCTCAGTTCGGCGATCTTGGAGCTAAGATTGGTAAGTGAATTCTCTATTCAGATAACTTGGAGCTCAGCTCAATGAAAGAGAGGTTTTAGTTCGACGAACTTGGATCTCAGATCGACGAATTTTTCCTTAGTTGGACTAACTTCATCCAGGTTCTATTCGACTATTTTCCCTGCAGTTTTCCAGTGTTGACTAAGGAAGTTTTGATTTCAAAATCAAGTATTATATGTCTATAATGCTCTGATAATTAGTGCTCCATATTCTTTAGAATATAATCGTTCCAATGCAGCATTAATTATGGTATTCAAAGAGTAATTATTTGGCTTATTTACTGGGACAGTTGAGGAAACAAATTTATGACATTTTCTAGCCGTTCAACTCCCAGTATGTTGGAAGTTAATCAAGGATAGGATTTAAAAATCAAAGGCTGATTTCTGCAAGGAATATAAAAGGCATTTTTTCAGAAGATTGCAGCGACAGAAAGTAATAGAATATACAGAAGCCTGTGAATTGTGAATACAGAAAACTGAAATAATAACACAACTCTCATTAATATTCAATCATCTTTAGTTTTGCTTCAGGACCTTCAATAGACAAACAATCTTCATCAGTCTAAAAGTTTCCTGAAGTTCTACATCAATCTAAAGGCCTACACCCTAAGCAAAGCTCTCAATATCCTGAAGTCTTCTATATCTCAGGGGAGCTTTGACAAGAACAACATCCACTAGTCTTCTTTGAGCTTTGAAAAAAAGAAGACATCATTTTCTTTTTAACACACCTGTACAAAGGGTTTTTAACTCCCTTAAAATGTTATATTTTGGTTGTCAAGTCTCCTGATCAAAAGATTTGGTTTGGTTTTTGGGCATCTTGTCAAAAGCTCAAAGGGTTGCTAGATCTCTCTCGAAATTGATCTTGTGGTGATAGAGCACCTGAGCAAAAACCTGTGGTGGCGGGGCACCTGATCAAAAACCTATAGTGGATTCCTACCAGGGTGTTAGAAGAGCGGATGTACCCTATTTTAGGGGAACCACTATAAAATCTTTGTTTCTTCTTGGTTGCCTTATTCTTTTATTTGATGTGTTGTGAGTGTCTTTGTTTTTTTTTCTCTTTGTACATATAGATATCACTTATTTTAATTTTGCTATAAAAACTAATCAAAGTTTTTAAATACTCTTTTCACCCCCCTGTAGAGTTAAGACAGATTTATCCCTAACTTTCAGAGGCTTGAGAAGGAGAAAAGAATATTGGCTTGCTCTTCTAAGTCAAATACAATACTCCTCTTGATATACTCCTTCTCCTCTCAAAAGGGTAAGAAGGGGTTGGGATTAAAGGGAAGCACAAAAGTTGTTCCTTCCAAAAAGAAGGGCAAAGCTCCAGCTCCATCTCAGCATATTGCTTCTAAGCCTTCCTTTCTTTTTAGAAAAGTTCTATTACCTTCTAACAGGTATGACCAAGAATGTTCCTGTAGACACTGGGAGAATGGTTGTTCCTCTAGGGTGAATAAAGTTATTCATTGCCATTGTGAAAGTTATAGTCGAGGGAGTGCCTTTATGGATGCCCATGAGAAAAATCAAATGGCCCAAACTGCACCATTTATTTTTGGTGATTCAGCTCTAACATTCAAAAATGTTGTTGCAGCCAAGGCTTTGAATTTGACAGCTAAGGCTCAGACTAAGGGCAAGTCTAACAGCTAGGATGATTTGGGCATTTCTGATGCCATCAAATGCATGCTCTCTAAAAATAAGCTTGTTGCTGATAACACTCAGAGCAGACAAAATAAGCAAACTAGCAGACTTAACTTTTGGCAAGTTCTAGCTTAAAGAAATCAGAAAATGGCTGCAACACATCTTCCTCCTATTAAGGCTGCTGCTAACCAAGCTATCGGGCCTATATAGAAGAGATTATATAACATACATGATTGTTAGTGCTGTGGTAAGATTGGGCATTTTTCCATTGACTGCTGACACATTCCCAATATTGCCAGAGCTAGGGTCAGTCATACAGTCAGAAATTCTGTTGTTAGACATGTTCAGTTTTATACTAATGTGCACCTAGGACCCAATAGATATTGGGGTCCTAAGGTAAAGTAAACTGTGTATTGCAGGATAGTCTAAGTTGCCATACCCCAATATGGTACTTGGACAGTGGTTGTTCCAGGCACATGACTAGTACAAGGGGCAACTTGAAGGAGTACACTCCAGTAAAAGATGGACTAAAAGTAATCTTTGATGGTTTAGATAGAGGGGTAACAAAAGGCTATGGTAAGATCACCAATGACATAGTCACCATCAATAAGGTGGCTTATGTTGAAGGGTTGCAACACAACCTTATAAGCATAAGCCAGCTCTTTGATATTGGCTATGTTATTGTCTTCCATAAGGATGAGTGTTTAATCAAGAGGTCAAGTGACTAAGAGCTCATATTGACAGACACTATGATTGGAAATGTTTATTGCTTAAACTTTCTATATTTAGATACAGACTCTCCTATCTATCTAGTGGCAAATGAGAAAGCCTCCTATTGTGTCCTATGGAACAAGAGGATAGCCCATATAAATTATATGACTATGGGTAAGCTCTTTAGTAAAAAACGAGTTAGGAATGGTCCGAATGTGAAGTGCTCCAAGGAGGGCATATGTTCTGCTTGTTAGAAGGGAAAGAAGACAAAAGCTTCCTTCAAGGGAATTAGGACCAAAGATTCTGTGAGGTTCATATATGTTGCGCGCTAGGGTTCGAAGAAAATAAACGCAACCGAACTAGCAACCCGATGAGGCAAGTATACCTATCGAATTGTAGCAAGGGGACACAAGTGTCGTATTGAAATCCGGGAACTGTTGGCTAAGCTTACTCACACGAATGCTATTATCTTATCGACGGAAAAACTAGGGTTTTAGAAAATCTAAGCGCAATGGAGAAATTAAAGCCAACTAGAAAGAGAACTACCACAATTAAGTTACGCTATTAAGAAAAGAACTATGCTAGAAAGGAAACTACTGCAGTTAATTAAAGAGCACAAGATAGGAGATTACTACTAAAGGAAGAAAATATGAAATGGAAATGCACCCGATTGAGATTCACCTCGGCTAAAGACGATTAAGAAAATGCGATAAAAATCTAAACTTAATAGGATAAGGGTCCTTGACCGTGGAGGTTCCTAAAGCTTGAACACGCTTCTCTCGAAGTCGTGCCCAACTGAGTTTAGGAAGGTCCGACCGACTCTCGTCTAAATCGGAGGCCTAAAACTTGCTTTACGCGGTGAACCCCACTATTGGATTTTATTCCAATCCAGGAGATTTGGACGTCTACCTCTCTCGAGGGGTGCGTACAACTCCCTTTACTCTTGAATGCTCACTTCATTCTTTCGGCCTCTCGGCTAGCCCAGAATGAAAGCAAAGGCGGAGAGTATATATCGAAAATATACCCCCAACCCGTGATTAATCAAGAGTAATTCAAGGCCCTAACCTAAAAAGAAAATGATTGATTAAAACATCATAACATAATCGCTCTAACCTCGGATCATCAAGATCGAGTACAAGGAGGATTAGTTAATCATAATGGAGTGGAGGGGGGGAGATGAGTAGAAAAACATAAGAAGAACACAAGCTAAGGGAAGAACAATTTTATTAATGAAAAAGGGCAAGTTACACTAATGAAAATAAAATTACAAGTGCATGAAAATTAAACCCTATTCTAGCTCTACATTAAGCACTAAGCAAGAAGAAAATTACAATAAAAGCTAGCACAAACTAAGATTAAACTAGGGTTAACCAAAAAGTACAAAGAGAGGGGAGAGAGAGAGAGAGAAAGCATGAAAAAGGATCAAGAAACAAAGGGGCAGCACCTCCCCCACTCAACCAAAGCTTGCTGAAATGGGGAGGAGGGGGGCTCAATTTATAGATTTTTTCTCGGGTTGGTCACGCCCTCTGACACGCCCTAGGGGGAGCGTGTCAGGGGGCGTGACAGGTACGGATTTGACCTCGGGCTCTGGATTCTGGCGGGAGGGATGATTGCTTCGGTACGTCGGTGGTCACGCCCTAGGTCATGCCCGTGACAGGGGGGCGTGACAGGCATGTCATGTCCAAATCATTGGTCGGAAATCCGTCAGTCGCCGAAAAAGGAAGGTGTCACGCCCATGTCACGGGCGTGACATGGGGCGTGACAGTACTATTTGCGTGCTGAGGCGGAAGGGCATTTAATGCGGCGGCAGCTTTGCGGCAGAGGGCGACACGCCCCTGGTCACGCCTAGTGACACGCCCAGGGAGGGCGTGACAGGGGGGCGTGACAGCGGTTTTGACCGTTTTCTGTCCCTTCCAGCAGGTGTCCTCGGGATCGGGTGACACGCCCTAGGTCACGCCCAGGGAGGGCGTGACAGGGGGGCGTGACAGGCCATTTTGGCAATTTTTCTGAAAACCTGCAAAAAGATAGGAAAAAGTTAGTGGCAATAAAATTTACATAAAAAGGATAAAAATAAACTAATAATAGACATAATTTGTACAATATAAAATATAAAATACGATAATAGTTTAGGCTACAAAACGTATTATCAAATTCCCCCAAGCTTAAGCTTTGCTTGTCCCCAAGCAAAAATATAAAAACTAGATATTTATAAAAATGACTAATCAAAAAGTTCTAATTATGCCTACACAAGTACTATGCGAAATTCTTAGTAGGGAAAAGGTGAAATGTAAGTCTAAAACAATTATTTAGGTATGGTAAAACTTTTAAAAACTTTACTTAATAAAAACCAATCATCCAAAATTTTAGCGAGATTTTTTAAATGGACTTAAGTAAAGCAACGAAAATGAAAAACACGCATTGAGTTGTTACTAGATCCAAGCAACGCATTATAATTATATCAATTTAATTATCAAAAATCTAGGTTTAAATCTAAAACTAAAACTGGTTTACTATTTTTCTTTTCTTAGTTGTTAAATAAAAAATCAAAAAGCGTGAATCAAAAGGACTTAAATAGGACAGAAACGTTTGGTTTAGGAAAATAATTAGGAGTGGAATTCAACTAAACCAAAGCAAAGAGTTTCAAAAATTTTCATAAAAATATATACACATTTTTTTTCTTTCTTTTTCATTTTTTTTTCTTTTCCATTTTTTTTCTTTTTTTCAAAACAAAAGCCATAAATATTTTTATTTTCATTTTTGAGTTGGCCAAACAAAAATAAACATCACTTTTGAACATACTTCCTTTTTTTTCGAAAACCTTTCTCCACAAAAAACAAAATCACAAAATACCCTATCAAAATCATCAAAATAATTTATGAAACTCAAAAAGGCTAGTGTGATTCGATAGGTTGGAAATTTTGGCTTTGGTGAAACTGTAATGAAAGGAGGAGCTATCAAATGAAATCGGAAAAAGGCTCAAAAATGGCTAACTAGTGGTAAAAGTTTTTTTAGGTTGGCAGGAAAGCTCAAACGAAAACAAAAATGGCCTAAATCATTTTCACGCTTTTGAATTTATTTAAAACAAAGGTTTGAAATTTTTTCAAATAGCGAGTCCTAGATAATAAAAGAAGATTGATGAAATTAACTTGAAAATAGAAATAATAGGTGACTTGGATCGTTCACATCTACTACGTTATTCAAAAGTTGACTTTACAAAAATTATTCAAAAACGAAAAAGAAAATAGTGGATGATGAATTTTTAAGAAAGTAAAGGAAATAAACAACAAAAAAGAAATGCGAGTTTTAGAAAAATATTTCACCTTAACATGCTACCGCGAATTAGAAACACAGCATGGTCAACATTTTACTTGTGAAACATAATTAAAAGGAACGATTAGAAATATTATAATTAACTAAGTTTTTTATAGAAGATTTTGAGTAAAACAAAACTAAAAACTAGGGGTACTATTGAAATACCAAAATGTCTAAACTATTCAAAAACACATATATATTTTTTAATTTAATTTTGTGGAATATTCTCTTTTTTTTGGATTTTGGAATTTTAAGATATTCATTTTTTTTTTTGGAAATATTTACAATATATACAAAAAGAAGATTATTTACACTACGCAAAAATGAAGGAGGAAATCCTCCCCCAAGCTTAAAACAGACATTATCCTCAATGGCTAAAGAAGGGGATTGGAGAAGGAGAGAAAAATAAAGTACAGAATTGAAATACAGGTACTTCCCTGGATTTATTTGCTGCGAAAACTGAGTGATGCCGCTCCCCAAATGTCTTCTTTGGACTTTGTGATGGATTCAGTAATGTTGGAGCAGGCGATCGCAGAAGCTTCAGCTTGTCGGAGCCGTCCGAGGCAAAAATTGTAAAATAAAGAAAACAGAAAAAGATAACTTGGGTTGCCTCCCAAGAGCGCCCTTTGGTTAAAGCGTCGTTGAGCTCGACGCATCAAAAAAAAATAATATTGTCCAAAAATATTGTTGTCCCGAAATAAAATTTTTTTTAGCAAAAAAATAAAAAGTTCAAGATTAAAGTTCGTGAAGCAGAAACTTAATAGTGTTTGGACTGACATCATCATCACCAGAGAAATACAGTTTAAGACGCTGACCATTCACTTTGAAATTACCCTTATCAGGGTGAGAAATTAAAACAGTTCCATAAGGAAATACTTCTAAAACAGAAAACGGGCCAGACCAGGGAGATTTTAATTTGCCCGGAAATAAACGTAAACGAGAATTATATAACAGGACTTGGTCGCCCGGCTTAAAGTTTTTAGGGTGCCTTAAGTGTTTATCGTGTAAACGCTTCGTCCGCTCTTTATAAAGTTTATTATTTTCATAAGCATAAGAGCGCCACTCGTCGAGTTCATTTAGTTGAAATTTTCGAAGGTCACCGACTGAGTGAGGATCGAAGTTTAAAAATTTTAAGGAGGACCAAAAGGCGCGGTGTTCTAACTCTACGGGCAGATGGCACGATTTTCCATAGACCAGCCGATACGGCGTACATCCGAGGGCGGTTTTGTACGCTATTCGGTAGGCCCATAGAGCATCGTCAAGTTTGGTTGACCAGTCTTTTCTAGAAGTTGAAACAGTCTTTTCTAATATTCTTTTTATTTCTCTATTAACTACTTCGACTTGACCGTTAGTTTGGGGGTGGTAGGCAGTGGATAGTTTATGCGTAACGCCGTATTTAGTAAGGATTTTTGAAAATTGCGCGTTATAGAAATGGGAACCCCTATCGCTAACGATTGCGCGTGGCGTACCAAATCTAGAAAATAATTTTTTTAAAAACGTGACTACAACTCGGGAGTCATTCGTAGGAAGAGCTTGGGCCTCAGCCCATCGTGAAACATAATCAACAGCAACTAAAATATATTTGTTTCCGAAGCTAGAAGGAAGGGGGCCAACAAAATCAATTCCCCAGAGGTCGAAAATTTTGCACTCTAAGAAATAATTTTGCGGCATTTCATTTTTATTAGAAATATTGCCCGACCGTTGGCAACTATCACACCTGCTCACAAAGGCTTGCGCGTCTTTAAACAGGCTAGGCCAGTAAAAACCCGCGCAAAGCACCTTATGAGCGGTGCGAGCAGCTTGATAGTGCCCACCTGTCGGACCTTCATGCAAATGTTTTAGAATATCAATTCCTTCATCAAAAGAAACACATCTCCTTATCACTTGATCCGCACAAATTTTGAAAAGATGCGGGTCCTCCCAAAAGTAGTTCTTCAGCTCAGAAAAGAATTTCTTCTTCTGCTGAGAGGAGAACTCTTTTGGGAGCACCCGGGCCACTAGATAGTTGGCGATGTGCGCGAACCAAGGAGAAGTAGATGTATTAACTAAAAGCAGCTTCTCATCAGGAAAATAATCATTAAAAGATTTTTCATTTAATTTTTCTATAAAGGGGTTATCTAATCTTGATAAATGGTCGGCGGCCAAGTTCTCGGCTCCTCGCTTATCACGGATCTCTAAGTCAAACTCCTGGAGGAGTAAGACCCAGCGAATCAAGCGAGGCTTGGCATCCGTTTTGGCAAGAAGGTACTTGAGGGCCGAGTGGTCCGTAAAAACAATGATTTTTGAAAGTGTAATGTAAGGGCGAAATTTATCAAACGCAAATACTACAGCCAAGAGCTCATTCTCGGTTGTGGTGTAATTTTCTTGTGCAGATGTGAGGGTTTTACTAGCGTAATAGATGGGGTGGAAGTTCTTAGATATGCGTTGACCTAATACGGCTCCCACCGCAAAACTACTCGCATCGCACATAATCTCGAAAGGAAGGTCCCACACCGAAGCTATCATAATTGGCGCGTTAATTAACTTTTCTTTAATTAATTCAAAGGCAGAAATACAAGAGTCATCAAAAATGAATGGAGCGTCTTTTTCTAAGAGATGGGTGAGGGGCTTAGTGATCTTGGAGAAGTCCTTTATAAAACGACGATAAAAACCAGCGTGGCCTAGGAAACTTCTTATAGCTTTTATGTTTGTAGGTGGCGGCAACTTCTCAATAACTTCTATCTTGGCAACGTCTACCTCAATACCTTTAGCAGAAATTTTATGACCCAAAACTAACCCTTCCCTCACATAAAATGGCATTTTTCCCAATTTAGGGCAAGGTTAGTTTCTTCGCATCGTTCTAAGACTTTTTCGAGGTTTTCTAAACATCTATCGAAGGAGTCGCCGAACACGGAGAAATCGTCCATGAATACCTCCATAATGCTTTCTACGTACTTGTCAAATATTGCGAGCATACATCGTTGGAATGTAGCCGGCGCATTGCATAATCAAAATGGCATTCTTCGGTACGCGAAGGTGCTTAAGGGACAAGTAAACGTAGTTTTCTCTTGGTCCTCGGGAGAGATAGGTATTTGAAAGTACCTCGAGAGGCCATCGAGAAAACAATAAAAGTTATGGCCGGAGAGACGTTCTAAAATCTGGTCGATAAACGGTAGAGGAAAGTGGTCCTTACGGGTGGCGTCATTTAACTTACGGTAATCTATGCACATACGCCAACCCGTCACCGTCCGTGTCGGGATTAATTCATTATTCTCATTACTAACTACGGTTATCCCTCGTTTTTTTGGAACTACCTGAACGGGGCTAACCCACTTACTGTCCGATATAGGGTAGATAATTCCTGCGTCTAATAGTTTCATAACCTCGCCCTTAACTACTTCTTTCATATTCGGGTTTATACGGCGCTGAGGTTGGATAAAGTTACGCGAATTATCTTCCATTAAAATTTTATGTGTACAGAAAGATGGGCTTATGCCCTTGATATCAGAAATTTGCCAAGCAATAGCCCGGCGATGCTTACGTAGAACTAGAAGAACTTTATCGTTCTGCGTATCCGTGAGGTAGGCCGAAACGATAACTGGTAACTTGGAGTCTTTTTCTAAGAAAGCATACTTAACGTGTTCGGGAAGTTCTTTAAGTTCTAGGGTAGGGGGTTCTTCATAAGAGGATTTTGAGATTCTTTCTTTTTCAAAAATAATATCTTCATAAACTTTTTTATAAGGAACGTAATAAGGGGTGGGGCTAGCAGCCAAGACGGCTTCTTGTACAGATTCAGTGGTAAGAAAAGAGGAAGAACAAAAATCAGAAAACTCTTTTTCAAAGTCGGAAAGACAATAAGAAGATTCATCACTTCCTTGCAGTGATTCTGTTGTAAGAGAAGAGGAGCAAAAAGTAGAAAATTCTTTTTCAAAGTCGGAGAGGCAGTAGGAAGAATCATCACTCACAGCGTCTACGAAAAAACATGAGTCATCGTTCGCTATGGTGTTCTTCATCGAAGGGGTGATAGGAAATGTGACTTCGTCGTCGCCTACTCGAAGAAAGAGCTTACCATTGCTTACGTCAATGATGGCTCGGGAGGTGGCAAGGAAGGGTCGGCCAAGGATCAGGGGAACCTCGACGTCTTCTTCGATGTCCAAAATGACAAAGTCCACCGGGAAGATGAACTTGTCGACTTTCACTAGAACGTCCTCCACTATTCCTAACGGATACTTGACGGATCTATCGGCTAGCTGGATACTCATACGCGTGGGGTTAAGGCTACCAATCCCTAACTTTTTGAACAACGAAAAGGGCATCAGGTTTATACTTGCGCCTAAGTCGGCTAACGCGTGTTTAACAAAGAGATCACCGAAGACACACGGGATAGAGAAACTACCCGGGTCACTGATTTTCTTCGGCAAACCGTTTGTTAAAACGGCGGAGCACTCGGCGTTTAGCGTGACGTGCGAAAGATTCTCTAACTTCTTCTTGTTTGTGAGGAGGTCTTTAAGATATTTGGCGTATTTCGGCATTTGCGAAATAGCCTCGTGGAAGGGAAGATTAATGTGGATTTGTTTGAAGATTTCTAAGAAGCGGGAGTACTGATCATCTTGACGTTGTCTATTAAGTTCAGAGGGGTGTGGAGGAGTTGAATTATTTTTGAAGATGGGTGGTGGAGTGAGATTATTTTCTAATGTGGGGGTGATTACTTCTTCAGCAGAGGGTGGAAGCGGAGCGGAGCTTTGATTTTTAAAAGCGGAAGCGGAGCTTTGATTTTTAAAAGCAGAAGCGGAGCTTGCCTCGGGCTCTTCACTTACCATACCGGAGACTTGCTTCCCACTCCGAAGAGTTATAGCTTTCGCTTGCTCTCTCGGGTTGGGTTCGGTATTGGAAGGAAGAGACCCTGCGGGTCGCTCAGAAATTATTTTCGCGAGCTGTCCTACCTGATTTTCTAAACTTTTTACGCTTCCGGTTAAAGTTCTTATGGTAGCGTCATTTGTGGTGATATATTTAGAAAGTAATTCCTCCAAGCTCGGAGGTTTTGGGTAATTTTGAAGAAGTGGTGGTGGTGTTGGTGGTTGTGCAGAAAAATCATTTTGCGGAGGTGGGCGCATCGCATTCGATGGATTACTCCATGAAAAGTTCGGGTGATTTCTTAAAGCGGGGTTATAACTATTCGGAAAATTAAAACCAGGCGGATGAAAATTCGCAGCAGAAAAATTTTTAAAAGCAGTTCTAGGCAAATTATTAACATAATCTAAATGTTCTGGAGTAGGGGTTGCAGATTCCCATACCTGAGGGGCAGAGGCAGCAGTCATCTCCGTGATTTTTTTGCTTAGGATTTCTACTTGCAGAGCGAGCTGGGAGACGTTGTCCACTTCATAGATACCTGCAGGCTTGTTCGGGCGGGACCTAGGCACATTCCACTGATAAGTGTTCATGGCCATATCCTCAAAAAGCTCAAGAGCGGCTTCCGGGGTCTTATGATTTAAAGTACCGCCAGAAGCTGCGTCTATCATTTGCTTCGTGCTTTGATTTAGCCCGTTATAAAACGTCTGCACTTGTAACCATACAGGCAGCGCGTGATGTGGGCATCGTCTTAATAATTCTTTAAATCTCTCCCAGGTTTCGTAAAGGGTTTCAGAGTCTATTTGTCCGAAGGCAGAGATATCGTTCCTAAGTTTTGCAGTTTTAGAGGGCGGAAAATACTTCGCCACAAATTTTTCAGTTAATTCATTCCAAGTGGTTATGCTATTTTTCGGAAGTGTGTTAAGCCATTTCTTAGCTTTAGTTCTTAGAGAGAAGGGGAAGAGTCTTAGCCTGATCGCATCATTTGTGACACCATTTATCTTGAAGGTGTCACAAATTTCAAGAAAGCTAGCTATATGTGCGTTCGGATCTTCATCTTGAAGTCCGTCAAATTGCACATATTGCTGCACCATTTGAATTATGCTAGGCTTTAGTTCAAAGTTATTATTTGCTATAGTAGGACGGACTATACTCGATTCTGTTCCCTCGAGGTTCGGTCGTGCATAATAGGACAGTCCTTTGAACGGCCTCATCTACGTTGGGTTCTTCCATTCTTAAAGTATTAAATGACTCGGAGTCCTCAACCGGCACTTGGATAGTAGGACCTTGAAATCGCGATCTTCTCCGAAGAGTACGCTCAATTTCGTGGTCCAAGTCCAAAATAACCGACGGACTCCCGCGGGTCATGCACTAAAAGAACAGAAAAGAAGAAGAGAAAGAGAAAAAGGATAAACTAGAAAGAAAAACTAGATTTAGAAAATTAAATTAAATTTTTTTTTTTACTTTTTGAAATAGATTTTTTTTATAAATTAACTCCCTAACTTCCCAAGGACTACCCCGTGAAGGGTTCGCAAGGTACTAGACAAGACAGTGCACTTAAAGCCCTTTGCCCTTTTCGAGAGAATTAGGTGGCGTAGAAAAATTGTGAGGTTGGTTTCTATTAAGAGTGGTGATAATTTTTTTGATTTTTTTTTAAAACTTTAAAGAAAAGGGGATGAGAAAGAGAAGAGATAAAATTAATAGGTTCGTGTTTTCAAAATATCAACGGAAGTTGGGTCCCCGGCAACGGCGCCAAAAACTTGTTACGCGCTAGGGTTCGAAGAAAATAAACGCAACCGAACTAGCAACCCGATGAGGCAAGTATACCTATCGAATTGTAGCAAGGGGACACAAGTGTCGTATTGAAATCCGGGAACTGTTGGTTAAGCTTACTCACACGAACGCTATTATCTTATCGACGGAAAAACTAGGGTTTTAGAAAATCTAAGCGCAATGGAGAAATTAAAGCCAACTAGAAAGAGAACTACCGCAATTAAGTTACGCTATTAAGAAAAGAACTATGCTAGAAAGGAAACTACTGCAGTTAATTAAAGAGCACAAGATAGGAGATTACTACTAAAGGAAGAAAATATGAAATGGAAATGCACCCGATCGAGATTCACCTCGGCTACAGACGATTAAGAAAATGCGATAAAAATCTAAACTTAATAGGATAAGGGTCCTTGACCGTGGAGGTTCCTAAAGCTTGAACACGCTTCTCTCGAAGTCGTGCCCAACTGAGTTTAGGAAGGTCCGACCGACTCTCGTCTAAGTCGGAGGCCTAAAACTCGCTTTACGCGGTGAACCCCACTATTGGATTTTACTCCAATCCGGGAGATTTGGACGTCTGCCTCTCTCGAGGGGTGCGTACAACTCCCTTTACTCTTGAATGCTCACTTCATTCTTTCGGCCTCTCGGCTAGCCCAGAATGAAAGCAAAGGCGGAGAGTATATATCGAAAATATACCCCCAACCCGTGATTAATCAAGAGTAATTCAAGGCCCTAACCTAAAAAGAAAAGATTGATTAAAACATCATAACATAATTGCTCTAACCTCGGATCATCAAGATCGAGTACAAGGAGGATTAGTTAATCATAATGGAGTGGAGGGGGGAGATGAGTAGAAAAACATAAGAAGAACACAAGCTAAGAGAAGAACAATTTTATTAATGAAAAAGGGCAAGTTACACTAATGAAAATAAAATTACAAGTGCATGAAATTTAACCCTATTCTAGCCCTACATTAAGCACTAAGCAAGAAGAAAATTACAATAAAAGCTAGCACAAACTAAGATTAAACTAGGGTTAACCAAAAAGTACAAAGAGAGGGGGAGAGAGAGAGAGAGAGAAAGCATGAAAAAGGATCAAGAAACAAAGGGACAGCACCTCCCCCACTCAACCAAAGCTTGCTGAAATGGGGAGGAGGGGGGCTCAATTTATAGATTTTTTCTCGGGTTGGTCACGCCCTCTGACACGCCCTAGGGGGGGCGTGTCAGGGGGCGTTATAGGTACGGATTTGACCTCGGGCTCTGGATTCTGGTGGGAGGGATGATTGCTTCGGTACGTCGGTGGTCACGCCCTATGTCACGCCCGTGACAGGGGGGTGTGACAGGCATGTCATGTCCAAATCATTGGTCGGAAATCCGTCAGTCGCCGAAAAAGGAAGGTGTCACGCCCATGTCACGGGCGTGACATGGGGCGTGACAGTACTATTTGCGTGCTGAGGCGGAAGGGCATTTAATGCGGCGGCAGCTTTGTGGCAGAGGGCGACACGCCCCTGGTCACGCCTAGTGACACGCCCAGGGAGGGCGTGACAGGGGGGCGTGACAGCGGTTTTGACCGTTTTCTGTCCCTTCCAGCAGGTGTCCTCGGGATCAGGTGACACGCCCTAGGTCACGCCCAGGGAGGGCGTGACAGGGGGGCGTGACAGGCAATTTTGGCAATTTTTCTGAAAACCTGCAAAAAGACAGGAAAAAGTTAGTGGCAATAAAATTTACATAAAAAGGATAAAAATAAACTAATAATAAACATAATTTGTACAATATAAAATATAAAATACGATAATAGTTTAGGCTACAAAACGTATTATCAATATACCTCCTGCATATGGACTTGTTTGGTCTTATGCTAGTTCATAGTCTTGGTAGAAATGTCCACACCCTTGTGGTGGTTGATGACTTTTCAAAGTTTGCTTGGGTATTCTTCCTCAAGAGAAAGAATGAAACCCTTGATTTCTTCACTAAGTTTATCAAGAAAATTCAGAATGAGTTCAACAGCTCTGTGGTCAAAATCAGAAGTGACCATGGGACTTAATTCCAGTCTGATAGCATTACAAGGTTCTTTGAAGAGGATTGGATTCATTAAGAATTCTCTTCACCTCGAATACCCCTGCAAAATGGGATTGTTGAGAGGAAAAATAGAACTCTCATAGAGGCTGGAAGGACCCTACTGAATGATACTTCTCACCCAAAATATTTTTGAGTTGAGGCAGTCAAAAATGCATGTCATGTCCTCAATAGAGCCTCTATCACCATGATCCTCAAGAAAAGTCCTTATGAGATCTTGAAAGGCATAAAACCAAAACTAAGCTATCTTAGAATCTTTGGTAGTAAGTGCTCTGTGCTTCATAATGGAATGTCCTACGTGACTAAGTTTGCTGCCAAATCCTTTGATTGAATTTTTGTTGGGTACATCAATCATAGTAAAGCATATAGGATCTACAACTTGAAAAGCCAAGTTATAGAAGAATCAGTTCATGTAGTCATTGATGAGTCTAATATAACCATGAGATGCCAAGCTCCTCCTGTAGTACTACAGGTACAAAATAGAAGATGGAAAAACTAACCATCAAGGAAGCATCACCAGTTATCCAAGATGAAGTGGATACTCCAGAAGATCTACCTGGGACACTTGGACTGGATTAAGATCAACAAGAGGCTGCACCTGAAGCTATGTCTATTGTTGATACTAAAGGAAGACTTCCACCTACAGTCAGACATATGAGAGATCATCCAATACACTAGATCATTGGTGAGGCAAGCTATGGAGTAATAACAAGGAGCAGAAGACTTAATACAACCATGTACTCAATCTTTATGTCACCAGTGGAGCCCAAGATGTTTAAAGTGGACAACATAGATCAACATTGGATTGGAGCTATGTAGGAGGAATGAAACCAGTTTATGAGGTGCAAGGTTTGGAAGCTGGTTCCCATACCATAAGGACATAATGTCACTGGAGTCAAGTGGATCTACAGAAAAATGCTTGATGAAAGTTACATTATAATTAAGAACAAAGCAAGGATAGTGGATAATGGGTATAGGCAAGACGAAGGTATTGATTTTGATCCAACTTTTTGCACTGTAATAAGATTAGAGGTCATCACATTGTTCCTTGTATATGCCGCACACAAGGGATTCAAAGTCTACCAGATGGATATGAAGTCAGCCTTTCTAAATGATGACTTAAAAGAGGAAGTCTATGTTGAGCAGCCTCTAGGTTTTGTAGTTCCTAACTCACATGATTTTGTTTATAGACTTAGGAAAGCTATATATGGGCTGAAGCAAGCCCCTAGAGCATGGTATGAGACTATGTTTAGCTTCCTCATGGAGAATAAATTCTCAAGGGAGAAGATAGACAAGACCCTATTCCTAAGGGAATCTAAGGGTAATATCATCCTAGTTCAGATCTATGTAGATGACATCATCTTTGGATCTACTGATTACAACCTCTGTAGGAAGTTTGCCAAACTTCAGCTGGGGAAGTTGGAGATGAGCAGTATGGGTGAAATTATGTTCTTCTTGGATGTAGAGGTATGAAATACTGATGATTGTTTGTCCATATCCCAGACTAAGTTCACTAGGGAGTTAATAAAGAAATTTGTTATGGAAAATTCCTCCACCATGAGAACTCCCATTGGATCAAGTATGACCATATGCAAAGATGGGGCAGGGAAACCTATTGATGAGACTTTGTATAGGGTGATAATTGGTTCCCTTCTTTATCTCACTACTAGTAGGTGAGATATCATGTATGCTACATGTGTTTGTGCTAGGTTTCAGGATTACCCCAAAGAATCTCATTACACTGCTACAAAGAGATTTCTCATGTATCTTAAGGGCACACCATATCTTGTCCTATGGTACCCTAGGAATGGGGAATTTGAACTAACAGGCTATTAAAATGCAGATTTGGTAGGTTGCAAAGAGGACATGAAGAGCACATCTGGCAGATGTTAGTTCTTGGGAGGGAGACTAGTATGTTAGAGTAGCAAGAAGTAAACCAGTGTTGCAATCTCAATTACAGAGTTATAGTACCTCTCAGCAGGAAGCTGTTGTCTTCAATTGCTGTGTATCTAGCATCAGCTCTAGTATTACAACAACAAGATAAGTAGAATTCTTATATTCTGTGATTCTACTAGTTCAATCTCAATTGCTAGGAGTCCTATCTCCTATAGCAGGACTAAACTTATAGAGATTAGGTATCATTTTATTAAGGAGCATGTGGAATGTGAAGACATCACCCTTGAGTTTGTTCCAACAGACAAGCAAGTGGCTGATATATTCACTAAGCCACTAGATGAAGCAAAGTTTAATACCTTCAAATTTCAGTTGGGTATGTAAAACTTAGTATAGCGTCATATGCTCCTCATATGGATTCAAGCTATTTTGTATTTTGTAGATGGAATTGTTTTTCAAAGAAATGAAGATTCTCCAATTGAGGGGGAGCATGTCCAGCACAATTCCAGGAATTAACTGATGCCTATTTGAGGGGGAGCAGATGATAAGATGATAAGATAATTAGATGATTCCCAGCTATTTGCTGAAGTCAAAAGGGGGAGGAAAAGATGATTAGATGATCAGATTAATGTTCAAGTATGGTTGCAGCAATTCAGGGGAAACAGGTGAAGTGATGTTCCACTCTACAGGCAAGGATGTGTGGTAAATCTAGATGACTTCTCAAGTATATAGTTTTTATTCTTATTTCTGCATAGTACTATATATGTCATTGACTCGCTTTCTTAAGTGTTTTGACTTCCTCAAAAAGTGGTAGATTGTTGGGTCCATTGCCCACAATGTCCTAAATTTAAGGAAGTCAATCTTGTCAATGATATATATATAGTTGTAATTGACATTCATGGGACGGGTATCCTAAGTGGCGAACTCAGGTAAACACTTACCTAAGATGTGGGTTGATAGAAATCTATCTTAGTCCACATGCATTGAGTGAAGTCAACTCACTCAACTCCATACAACAAAAGCTATGAGACAGCCTAAAGCAGTAAAAGCCTAAGTAGAAATGAGCAGAAAAGTGGGTAAGTCCACAAATGTTGAGCATAGCTCACACACTCAATGCTATAGCCTCTTAATTATTTACTATAGCTTAGTCATTCAACGTCACAGGAAAACTATGAATATTTAATTAGTCCGCAGGCATTGAGTGAGGCAAGATCACTCAACGTCATGTGATATTTTGTTGACTAAATCTCAAAGGAAGTGTTCTTCTTGACACAAAAATTTGGCTGTCCAAATGTGTTGATTGCTTTTACTTCGTCGAGCTGAGCTCTGAGTTCGTTGAACTGATCTCGGAGTTTGTCGAACTGAGCTTTCACTTTTCATTGATCTGAGCTCTGAGTTTGTCAAACTGAGTTCTAAGTTTGTCGAACTGTGGAAAGCTCACACAACGCTCTCAACGCCTAAGATGCTACAGACGTAGAAAATTGGCTAAGGAAAAAAGCATTGAGGAGGTATGCTCGCTCAATTCTCTCAACGCCTAATTTACAGAATGTATAGGATGCAAAATTGGTTAAGGCAAAAAGCATTGAGTGGAGCTTGCTCACTCAATGCTGTCAATGGATAGATAGACAGAATTCTTTCTAAGTGTTTCTGTATTGAGTGAAGCTCATTCACTCAATGACTATTCTATTTATGCTCGATTTTGGTTATGTCCACAGGTGCTGACATCAGCAAAATCAATAAAGTCAACTAAGTTCAAATTAAGTACGGAGAAGAAATAGAACACGACAAACTCTGCCGAGAAGCTGTTGTACGCCATCTTTCATTAAAGCAAGGCGTAGTTGGAAGCTGTAGGTGGGTCCCACTGATCACTAAGAGCCATTGATCGGAAAACTATAAAAGGAAGAGATGGGCCAAGACACAAGAAAAAGTTTAGGGCTTTATCATTTTCAAACATGTTTTGGCTTTACTTCATCTTCCTCGCCATTGCTGCTTGTAAAAGCTTGAAGTCTCCCTAAAAAAAATTCACTTAGCTGTGTGTCTTCATCATCAACACCATCAAGATCAGAAGGCTTTCCTTCTGAGGGAGAAGTAGAAACAAGGAAGAAGTATCTGCAGATTAAGTTATTTCTCAGTTCAGCAAGCCCAAACCTGAAGATCTACTTTTGAAGCTGAGAAGAAGGAAGAATAAAGTAGCTGACTCTGTCTTAAAAAGGAAGAGAAAGCAAAGCAGTTTTCTGCTATTTACTTCCAGCTCAAGATACTTGTAGCTGTGAAGAAAATTTGAGCTGAGATAACTCAGGTGAAGGTGCGGTCACAGAGAAATTTCACTGTGATAGAAATAAATCTATTCCACTCCAGTAGGATCCTTTTGGATCGAAGTTGTAGGGCTCTTTGAGCCTAAGGCAGGTCAAATATACCTGTGTTGTAGCCAGATTTGCATAGTTTTCTTAGCACTTTTCCTCAGACACGAGCCAGATGTGTGACCAAAATTTTGATAGTTTTCACATAAGGTATAAACAGTGGATGCCGCTTTTTTCATATTTCTAGAGCTCATGCTGGAGGATGGGGGCAACCTTTAAAAATATTTATTTCATTTTGTGATTTTTTTATTTAGAGCATTAGACTTAGCTGGAAGTCAGTTATCGCTTAGCGGCAGCGTTGGACTTATGTACCCCAGTCCAAACTTTCCAGATCCATGACACTGTGCTCCCTGCAGCATATTTAGAGATTTTTGACCTATTGTAATTTTTTGGACATCAACGTTTCGATCAGGGATCCTCGCCGTTAGGGCGGTGTTTTTCATGACTAGCATTACACAGCGATTTATGAATTGCTTTTTTCCTTCTTCTATTCTCGCAAGAGATATTTGAAGTTTTTCTCCAAGTCATTCTTTTCATTAATTAGATTGTTCATTTTCAAGGATGTCTTAGAGAGACTTTATTATAGCTCTTCGATCATTTCCACAGAGTGAGAGAACTCTTAGCACTCGATCTTTTCTTTATCGTAATTAATTAATTCATACTTTAGATTTTCTAAGTCCTTTTTTATTTTCTTGTTTCCAGTTTAGAAGGAACTTTTTCTCAAGAATTAAATTATCTAGCTTATTACAAAGATGTTCATAAATTTCAAAGAGTTCATTATAATAAGGTGGGGTTATCTCAATGTTGCTATAGACACTGGATTCATTGTCGGACTCATCCTTATTCTTCCCCATGAGGCATAAATTTTCCTTGTCTTCACAACTTGAGCAAGAAGTGCTTGTCTCATTAGATCCATCTTCATTCCATTTTAATGCCTTCATCACTTTCTTCCTTCCCTTATCCTGACTCTATTTCTCCTTTTCCTCTTTCTAGAGACTTGGACACTCTGTCTTGATGTTCCCAGGATTATGGTAGTGGTAGCACTCTAGTAGAGATTTCTAATCATCACTCTCCGTCTCTTTTGATGGTTTGTTCCACCTATTCTTATCTTCAACACTTCTCTTCAGAAACTTCTTAAACTATCCTTGCCTCTTAGGATTCTTCATGAATCTTTTGAATTCTCAAACATAGAGACTTTCTTCATCTTCGTCCTCAAACCCTTCAATAACCTTGCTCTCATTTGTGGTCATTAGTGTCAGCCCCTTCTTTTTCATTTCCCTAGGATACTCCTCTGGTTATATCTTTAGGTCGAGCTCATGGTTCTTTACATTTCCAATGAGGATCTCAATCTCCAGGGTGTTGATATTGTATGATTCAGCAATCGCAGTAATCTTTGGGTTGAATTATGGAGGCAAAGATTACAGGATCTTCCTCACTAGGTCTCCATTTTATTATGTCTTCCCGAGAGATTTAGATACATTTACAAACTTGGTTAAACGAGTGTACATGCTATCCACCTCCTCGTCGATCTCCATCCAAAACTATTCATATTCATATTCCTGTTGAAATAGTTTCAACTCCTTCACCTGTATGGTACCTTCATGAGTCATTCAAGTAAACGTTAGATATCATAAGTCTTTTCATTATTGCAAATTCTATTGAATTTAATTTTATCTAATGAATAAATAGAGAGTTCATAGATTTTGCATTGCTAGTACATTTCAGTTTATTAGTGTCAACCTATTTATCTTGTGGTTTGATTAAAACTGTATCGCCTACAGTGATTGTGGGTACGATGTATTATGTTTCTATAATGGCCCATATGTCCATGTTTTGTGTCATTAAGAATATCCTCATGCGAGTTCTCTAGTGGTTAAAATCACTACACATAAAAAATAGGGGTCTACTAATACCTAGACCCTCACGGAATGATTGATTAATGTTGGTCGTCGTACTTTAGGATTTTAACCCTTTTTTAAGTAACCCTTTCTTATACCACTTGTGGATCTGGTTGCCAACCTTAGATGGGGTAAATAAGGTTTTGAGAATAATTTAAAAATTAAATTATTATTATCCATATAAACTGGTTTTGGATGCTACGCGGGGCGCTAGATTGCTAGCGCACGATAGTAGGTCACACAACTCGTTTTCTTAGATAAACATTGCCTTGGAGAGTCACACACCCTTTAGAGATCTACCAGTATACAGTCACAAAAATATAATAACAATGAAGAACGAATAATAATTTTATACAACAGAAATTAAAGTGGTTTACAGTTTCAAACAACTAGATCTTCATGACAGCGGAGATCAGAGATGTTGAAATACAAACTCTTTTTCATTTTCTATCCCGATCCCCTACCCGGACCGGTTGGTTCTCTCTCTTTCCCTGTCGAAAATTTTATTCGAGATGTCTCTTCATCTTCCTTCTCGGAAGTTTCTTAAAGACCCACAATATCCCCCGATTTAGACATCCCTTACTCGAGATGATTTCTCAAAGAATCATTCTCGGATTCTGATGACCTTCACCGGACGATTTTAATCACCCACAAAACAGTTAGAAAAGAGAAAAAAAAATAAGAAAATAAAGAAGATTTAAAGTGATTCTCCCTCAAGTTGATTCATCCGTTGAAAGGTGCTTTACCGATGTTAAAGATCTTTATTCTATTGAAACCGATCAACTCCTACTGGATAATGTAGTCTTTTACGCACTAGAGATCTTTGTGCCGGAACGAGAGGGAGAAGGGTTTCTCTTCCTTTGAGAGAGACGATGGAACATTGCTCTGAGACGGCACACGAACCCCAGAATCAGAATATGTCTCTCTTAATATCACTAGGAAAAGAGACATGCTTCTATATATCTTGATAAAATAAGCAACCATCAACGATAGAGCTAGCGCTCGATGGTAGGTCAATGCACGTTAATATGACAGTTGTCCAGCCATTATGGAAAGATGCCCGAAAATAATATTTTTTTTGCTTTTTCGAGCTATCGCGATGCGGTACGTAGATATAGCATGGCGGTAGCTTGCTGACTTAATGCTCATTAAGATATCTAGGGCTCCATGATATGGCTAGTGCCACATGATAGGTTATAGAGCACTTGTCCTAAATTAATTCCAGAAGCTTGTGCATGTGGTAGCACTAGCGCTCGACGGTAGGTTTCAGAACTTGATTTTAAGTTCTTTTGTACATATAAACCTGCACACTATAACCAAACCTCGTATGATCAAATACAACACGAGACTTGATATTATCAAACTAAAGAGATGCGAACTATAGGCTCCAACAGGTGTTACAACCTGCATCCATGGTTAGTAAAACCTAATATACTACTAGAAAATATTTTTTAACAGCAACTATAATAATAAAGATGAATGAATAATTATGCAAAGGCAATGGAATACCACTTGAATGATAAAACTATTCTAATTTAAGCATTCCTAATTAAATCTTAAAAGAATTTAACTTTTCCTTATCCAGTGGCTTGGTCAAGATATCTGCCACTTTTTTGTCTGTGGGAACAAACTCAAGATATATATCCTCCTTCTCCACATGCTCTTAAATAATTGATACCTAATCTCTATATTCTTATTCCTGCTATGTGATACAGGATTTAAGTTATAGAGATTGCACTGGATGACACACAATAGATGAGAGTTTTACTTATCTGAATGTTATAGTGTTGCAATTGATGCTGAATCCATAGAAGTTGTGCACAACAACTACCTGCTGATATGTACTCTGACTCAGTTGTGGAAATTGCGACACTAGTCTTCTTCTTACTACTCCAAGAGATCAACCTCATTCCTTAAGATTACCATTCAAGAATGCTGATTTGACATCCATTTAGTATACTATAAATCCTATGAGTGATTCATATACCAGGAACATCCTTATAGCTTCTAGCCTTAAACCTGGGGAAAAAGTCTTGTCAAAGTCTATGACCTCCTCTTATTTGTATCCTTTGGCTACTAGTGTAGTTTTTTTCTTCACAACTACATAATTTTCATCCATCTTATTCCTGAAGATCCACTTTGTGCTATTTATGTTCGGTCTTAGTAGTTTTGGCATCAAATTTCATACCTTGCACCTTTTGAATTGGTGTACCTCCTCTTGCATAGCATTAATCCAAATGGAGTTTTGGTTTGATTCTTAAAACTTCTTTGGCTCCACTTGAGATAAGAAGCTCATAAATAGGCTTCATTGTAGATTATACTCCTTATAATGACTCCCTGGCTGACTTCCATAAAAACCAGATTACTTGGGCGATCTCTTAGGTGACTAGTTATAGCAGGCAATCTATCAACAACTCATTGTGTTCCAGCAACAGATTCAGCTTCAGCAGCTACTTGATCTTCATCAACTGGCAGAATTTCTTGACTAAAAACTTTATTAGGTGGCGACACCTTACTCAAGTTAGGATTGTCTTAGATAGATAGCTCTTGCAAACATTTTTTGTACCTGTAGTGTTAGGAGTACTAGACCATCCTTTGTATATAAGGCTAGTCTCATCAAAAACAACATTCATAGATGCATCAAAGCCATGAATCTTCTTGTGAATACTCTATAAGCTCTACTATGTGAGTAGTATCCAACAAGAATTTTTTCTCAACAAACTTATTCAACTGAGATTTTTCATTATTTAAAATGAAACACATGCAACCAAAGATTCTAAAATATAAAATTCTTATTTTTTTTCCTTGAGAAGTTTATAGGGAGTTTTCCCATGGGTCATGTAGATAGAGGCCATGTTCAGAACAAAACAAGTTGTATTGATTGCCTCAGCCCAAAAAATACTCTAGTAGTGAGGAATCACTAAGCAATGTTTTATCAACTTATATTATTATCTCATTCTTTCTCTTAGCCACTCCATTTTGTTGTGGGGTTTTGGGAGAAGAGAACTGTCACAACCCGCATTTTCCCCAACAATTTAATTATATCAGAGCAAGGGGAAAATACGCGTCGTGATGCCACGCCGTGCAGGGGATAACTGCAGACGTTCAGGCAAGACTCCAAACTCTATAATTCTAATAGAAAACATAGATGGTTATGAATAAAATCCAGTTTAAGTTATGATGGTAGCCGTATCCCTCGGCTTAGTGAATCATCTAGTTCACGATTTAAAAAATATAAATTCTACGCTTGCGGAAAATACTTATTTAAATTGACTCTAATATCCTACATAAGTATAAATGTCCCCGAGGAACAACTCATACAATGCAAACCCTAGATTTATAATAAGGGTAGGAAAGTCTTTACGCTAAATAGAAAGTAGTGGCTTAGTTTTGAAGGAGATGATAAGTATGCTTTACTAATAGTAGGGTTTTATAGGTCAAAATACCTAACATGCAGTCCTAGCAAGGAATCATCCCAGAGAGCAAGTTATCTAAATCAAAACATAAGGAACTACTACAGCCAGCAAGTGTCAAAAAATCAACAATTCCTGTGGGCGTCAACAACCTGACACGAACCCACAGTATTAGGTATGTCTGAACTAAGGAAAACAACTAAAAAGACAAACTACCTCGCTATGGCGAGGTGCAAAACCACAGCCAACACTGCTGCTCAGAAAACCAAAACTAGCTCCACTATCTGCTACTGCTCTGAACCTGAGGCATTCCAAAAAAAAAAGCAGAACACCTCAGCAAGAAGGTACAAGTAGTGGCAAGAGAATAAATAAAGTAAACAAATGAACAAGGTCGAAAGGGGTACCAACCCAGGACCCAAAGTACTGAAATAAGGTACAAAACAAAATTTGAGAAATAGAACTTACGTGAATCGTCACGTACAACCAATCATGCCAGATACCCAAGACAGGGGAAAACAAAGGCATGAGTAGATCATAAGAAAGAAACTCAAAACAAACAACTTTATTAGCCGCGTGTGGTCAACTCTATCTAAACAGGCAGGGTGCTCACTAATAAGGACACACCCCTCACAGATGTTAAAATCCGTCTAATTGCGGGGGAGACTTATACACTCCACTAATCGCCGCAGGATGCCCAACCACCAATAGAGTTGCACGACCACTAATAAAGGAAAACAAACCTTGCGGTCGGTGTATTTTCCCACAAACACCCGCAAGAACGAGTCACTAGGAAATAAATCACAGGATTTGGCACATCGGATTCTACTCGATATATTCTAGGTTATAAAAAAAAACACTGTTGATCAACCTCTAGAAACGATTTACGACCCTAGGTAATTTCTAACGCGATAAATAGGGCGATAAAAGCCCACAATAAAACCCTACATCGCATTTCTACAACTCCACAAGACGAGATTTTTCATGCCAAAAACTAAATAAAAACCAAGAAAACTCATAAGGAAGACTCAACAAGCATACTAAACCGAATCTCAAAAGTGCACAAGAATTGAGAACTAAAGTTTAACCATTACCATCAAAATCGGACGAGAGAGAAGGAGGGAAAACCACTACTTGCCTTGGTTGCACCAGAAACGTTCTCTGAATCGTTCCACGCCGTA
Source organism: Platanthera zijinensis (assembly GCA_039513925.1). Lineage (NCBI taxonomy): Eukaryota > Viridiplantae > Streptophyta > Magnoliopsida > Asparagales > Orchidaceae > Platanthera > Platanthera zijinensis. The sequence goes on from CM077081.1 coordinate 141,344,248, forward strand.
GATCGGGACAAAAGAACTCAGGAGAAGTAGAGATCTAAACAACAATGGCGGAAAAGGGGTCAGGGCCGAAAAACCCTAACAAGAAAACTCATGGAAAGAGGAAGAAATTACCACGATAGCGTAGCTCTCGGTGAGAGCTTTCCGGATCTACGATCGGTTGAAGATTCCGAGCACCGGAGCTCCGTCGGCGGCCACCGGAAGATCCACGAAGTGGAGAAACTTATCTCTCGCCGCTGGTCTGGTTCGGAATAGAAGTATCGGAGAAGATGAAGTTATATCCTAATAACCTAAGAGAAAAGTATATATATAGTTTTTTTTTCTCTTTTATAAAAATTTCAACTTAAAAGGGACAGCCTCGGAAATATCAAAAATAGGCATCCAAGAAGGCTTCAAATAGAAAAGTGGTCAACATGAAAGTTGTAGATCTCGTCGAGAAGAACAAAATTCCTGTTGACCATTTTTTGATACGATGTCGTTTTGACCATCAAAACGGCGCTCTAACGCTGACAGGAAAGGACTACTCGAGTGGCAGCAAACATACTCGAGTAGAAGCATACATACTCGAGTAGAAGCATACTTACTCGAGTAGGAGATCAAATATACTCGAGTAGGAGTCCAAATACTCGAGTAGGAGTTCAAATACTCGAGTAGGAGTTCAAATATACTCGAGTAGGAGTCCAAATACTCGAGTAGGAGTCTATATACTCGAGTAGGAGCACCATACACGAGTTCCAGCAGAAAAAACGGGAATAAGGGTTCAAGATGACCTCAAATCGAAGAGTGGTCAACATAAAAATTGTAGATCTCGTCGAGACGAACAAATTTGATGTTGACCATTTTTCCACCCGACACCGTTTTGACCCTCAAAACGGTGCCCGAACGCAAACTATACATGACTACTCGAGAGGAATGAAGGTTACTCGTGTATAAGAGCAAAATACTCGAGTGGAATGAAGGTTACTCGTGTATAAGAGCAAATACTCGAGTGGAATGAAGATTACTCGTGTATAAGAGCAAAATACTTGAGTGAAATGAAGGTTACTCGTGTAGATCAAAGGTACTCGAGCAGAAATCAAAAATACGGCTTATTTACGAGCAGTTTTGGGAAAATCAAAAATAGAAGCCTAAGATGGCTTCAAATAAAAAAGCGGTCAACATAAAAGTTGTAGCTATCGCCAAGACGAACAAATTTGATGTTTACTATATTTTGATACGACACCGTTTTGACCCTCAAAACGGCGTCTGATCGAAATCTGAAACGGGCTACTCGAGATAACAAAGCCCAAATTCTTGAAATGAAATTTTTTGAACAAAGGGACACGAGTTCAGAACTGAGGCCCATACACGCACCAAATTAAGCGAAACTCACACCATAGGCGAAAACTGGCGCTACGATTCCAACGGCAAAGCGAAAACCAAAATCCGACGAACCATTCATGAGACAAAAATTTCCAAATACAATGACATAAATACTCAAAACTTCAATCGCGCGCCGAGACTCCAAAAAAATGCTCGGATTGCGATGAAACTTGACGAGCAAGTTTAAAATTACTCAACATAAACCTCATAGAAATATGTTCTGATTTCGACAAAAATCCAAGAAATTGGCCGACTCGACCGAACGGACGCGAAAATGCCTTATCGGCGATGCGCCGTCAACCCGAAGTTAAAAGTAACGCCATGACGTCATAAATATGACGATACCAAAACCAAACAGAATCATCGAAAAAATCAGGGGCGTTACAGTCACTCCCCCTAAAAAGAAGTTTTGTCCCGAAACTTATTACAAATCCAAAATCTAACAAAAACGAAGAAATCAAACACAACCTAAAACATATAAACATACCAGAACTAGGCGAAGAGGTGCGGATGAGATTCTCTCATCGCTGATTCCAACTCCCACATCGCGCTCTCGACGTCCTGGTTTCTCCAAAGAACTTTGACCATAGGAATGGTCTTCCTCCGCAACACTCGATCTAGAGATTCCAAAACGCGGACAGGCTCTTCCACATACGAAAGATTGGGCTGAATCTGGGGCACCGAATGAAGGACTTGACGACCATTACGAACACACTTCCGCAACTGTCTCACATGGAACACATCATGGACACCAGGGAAAGTAGCAGGCAAAACCAGCCGATAAGCTGACACTCCGATGCGCTCCAGAATTTGAAAAGGTCCCACATACCGGAGATCCAACTTGTTGTTCCTTCCAAATCTTTTAACACCTGGCATCGGAGAGACCTTCAGAAAAACCAAGTCCCCAACAGCAAACTCCAGATCGACCCTTCGTCGATTAGCATATTTCTCATAACGCTCTTGTGCTACATGGAGTTTCTCACAAATACGAGTTACAGCACAATTCATCTCCTCAAGGGCTTCCGGACCTAGCAACGGCCTCTCACCAACTTCAGCCCAAAACAAGGGAGTTCTACAACGCCTCCCATATAAGGCCTCAAACGGGGCCATCTGCAGACTCTCTTGATAGCTATTATTGTAAGCAAATTCCATGAGTCTGAGACGCTCATCCCAAGCACCACCATGATCCAAAATATAACACCTGATCATATCTTCCACAATCTGATTCACTCTTTCCGTCTGACCATTCGTCTGCGGATGATAGGCGGTGGAATACCTTAAATCAGTACCCAACCCCTCTTGTAAACTCTTCCAAAAATGAGACGTAAATCTGGAGTCTCGATCTGACACGATGCTGACAGGTACACCATGTAATCTAATAACTTCTTCAAGATATAATTCAGCGATCCTTTTCATAGAATACCCAATCTTAAATGGCACAAAGTGAGCACACTTAGTCAGCCTATCGACTATCACCCAAACCGAATCGTGCCCACGGGGAGATTTTGGTAGACTAGTAATGAAATCCATTGATATACTCTCCCACTTCCATTGTGGAATATCTAGCGGTGTCAGTTTACCACCAGGCCTCCTATGATCTGCCTTAACACGCTGACACGTGTAACGTTCTGACACAAACTTAGCTATATCACCCTTCATTCCCGACCACCAAACAATTTGCTTTAGATCTTTATACATTTTGGTGGATCCAGGATGATAGGAAACACTAGAACCATCAGCTTCTTCACAAATTTTAGCTCGGATATCACCCATGTCAGGAATACAAAATCTACCCCGATATTTCAGAGTACCTAGCTCGTCCAAAGAAAAATCAGGTAACTCTCCCTTCCCAGTTCTATTCCAGAGGTGTAACAGTTCCGGATCATTCTTTTGGTGCATCCTAGTAAGGGACATCCAAGAGGGCGCTTCTACTTCCAAACTAGCAGGCGTAGAACTACTCCCAATCTCGATGTTTATCAACAAGATATCTTCTACTAAGGACTGTACCGATAGATTAAAAATTTTAGCGGTCTTCCTACTCAAAGTATCAGCTACTACATTGGCCTTTCCTGGATGATAAAGAATTTCTACTTCATAATCCGCCACGTATTCTAACCACCGACGCTGGCACAGATTTAGTTCCTTCTGAGTGAAGACATACTTCAAACTCTTATGGTCCGTATAGATTTTGCACATCGCGCCATACAATAAGTATCGCCACAGCTTCAACGCACAAATTACGGCAGCAAACTCCAAATCGTGCGTAGGGTAGTTTCTCTCATGCATTTTTAATTGCCTCGATCCATACGCGATCACCTTACCATTTTGCATTAAGACACAACCAAGTCCAATGTGTGTTGCATCCACATACACAGCATACTCAAGTCCTTCAGTAGGCAGAGTTAAAACTGGAGCAGTACACAATCTCTTTTTAAATTCTTGGAAGGCTTCCTCACACTTATCGCTCCAAATAAACGCGGTGTTCTTCTGGGTATGTCTAGTTAAAGGTGCAGATAACACCGAAAATCCTTCCACGAATCTCCTATAATAGCCAGCGAGGCCTAAGAAGCTCCTAATCTCCTTAGGTGTGGCAGGACTAGCCTAATCCATAACAATAGCTATCTTGTCAGGGTCAATCTAAAATTATGGCTTTATTAACCATATGCCTCAAGAAAGAAACCCGAGGCAACCAACACTCACACCCGCTCAACCTAGCGAACAACTTGCGGTCCCTCAAAGAAAGCAACACTAAAGACAATGATGGGCATGCTCCACAGCATTACGAGAATACAACCAAACGTCGTCTATAAATACAATCACAAAACGGTTCTAATCTAGGATGAACTATACGCCCCTTACAGGGGGAAGGCCAGGATGATTAGCTAGGAAAACATCCGAACACTCACGCACCAGAAGGAGCACGACACCAAACATGTCACCAACCCGAACGAGGGTCAAACCATGAAGCTCTACAAAAGCCTTAGCCACGAACAGGTGGGTAGTGACAGAATCAAAAAAGAACACGCGCCTAATAGTTACCTTCATCTACTAATTGCATGCCTAACTTATTCGAACAATAACAAAACCACGATTGAACAAAAAAGCTAGTTAGAACCTAACCTGAGATCACTTGGGTTGAAGACTGGGTTTCCTCTTCGGTCATCACGATCAGTTTACCTTTTCCCTTGTCCTGATTTGATGGCGGCGGCAGAGCTTGAGGGGAGGCAGGCTGTAGTGGGGACTGAGCCTGGGGACACGAAGACTTTTGGTGTCCCTTCTGCCCGCACTGGAAACAAGTTCCAACCAGCAATGACCCTTCCTTGAACAAAATGAGCACACCAGCTCTCCCTTGGGTACGCCTTGAATGGCGAGCACCTGCTTCTTCTTCAGGGTAGCGGTCCTCTTGAAACACCTTTCGTAAGGATGGCTGGATCGACCACAAAAGTTACAAATTACACCACCTTTCTTTTTCAAAGAAGGGCCAGATGCCCTGGAGCTTCCATCCTCAACACCTTTTCTCTTCTCTTTCCTCGGTATCATACCACGACCCTTAGCATAACCAAAGGTCTCAACTTCAAGAGCAACTTCTACTGTCCTCGTATTAGTCTCGGACTGGTAAGTATTGGCAAATTGTTGAATGTCATTTTGGAGATTGCCCAAGAAACCTTTAACCCTGCACTCCTCAGCAGCTCTCAACTCCGAAGCAAACTTATTAAATTTAATGATCTCACTCTCATTCCCAATCGCTATAGGGGTTTGCTCACCAGGCTGCCGTCCCAAGGTGGCAGCCAACAATGCCTGCAACTGTGCTTTCATTTCTACGATTTGACCTGCCATGGTCTTCATGCTCTGGCACAGTTCTACAATCACTGCCTCTCCCTGCGCACCTGACGACTCACCCTCAAACTGGGGAGTCGAACTGGTCGCAATGCGCTCAAACGACATTCTAAAAAAACACATAAACACCTCATTAAGACTCTAGCTAACCTAGAACTACACCACTTAGTTCAAACCATACTTAAAAGACACTTGCTTATGCTGCAACTTGCTCTGGGATTATATGATGATGATATGTCCTACTCAGGATGATATCCTCTCATCCTATTGACTCACGTGCCTATGATATGAATGCATGAATTCTTTACTCTTATTTAAAATCATGTGTGTACATGTGTCATCTAGTAAATCTTTAGCTTGGCATGTTGTGCTTATGTTGTGTTATGTTATGCATGTGGTGCTATGAATTCTATAAAAGGCCTTAATGCATGTTATGAGCGGCGTACACATGCAATGTTATGCATCTCATACTACATAATATTGCATGCAACGAAAAGAAAACGTGCTAATGGGCATTCATGTGGTGAGGTTATGCATCCCATACTACATAACCCTCACATGTTGCCACCTATGGTGGATCCATATACAAACACATATTATGCATCCCAGACTACATAATATGCCCCGTATACTTCTAATCATGCTTATGAGTGTAGTGTTCATGCTTCGGCCAAGACCTATTGATGACACATCGGTGTGTGTATGATATGACACTAAGCAACTAACACTAACAAGAGAAGGTTGCCCGACCAATTGTCAAGCAACCTCTCTCTGATACCAACTGTCACAACCCGCATTTTCCCCAACAATTTAATTATATCAGAGCAAGGGGAAAATACGCGTCGTGATGCCACGCCGTGCAGGGGATAACTGCAGACGTTCAGGCAAGACTCCAAACTCTACAATTCTAATAGAAAACATAGATGGTTATGAATAAAATCCAGTTTAAGTTATGATGGTAGCCGTATCCCTCGGCTTAGTGAATCATCTAGTTCACGATTTAAAAAATATAAATTCTACGCTTGCGGAAAATACTTATTTAAATTGACTCTAATATCCTACATAAGTATAAATGTCCCTGAAGAACAACTCATACAATGCAAACCCTAGATTTATAATAAGGGTAGGAAAGTCTTTACGCTAAATAGAAAGTAGTGGCTTAGTTTTGAAGGAGATGATAAGTATGCTTTACTAATAGTAGGGTTTTATAGGTCAAAATACCTAACATGCAGTCCTAGCAAGGAATCATCCCAGAGAGCAAGTTATCTAAATCAAAACATAAGGAACTACTACAGCCAGCAAGTGTCAAAAAATCAACAATTCCTGTGGGCGTCAACAACCTGACACGAATCCACAGTATTAGGTATGTCTGAACTAAGGAAAACAACTAAAAAGACAAACTACCTCGCTATGGCGAGGTGCAAAACCACAGCCAACACTGCTGCTCAGAAAACCAAAACTAGCTCCACTATCTGCTACTGCTCTGAACCTAAGGCATTCCAAAAAAAAAAACAGAACACCTCAGCAAGAAGGTACAAGTAGTGGCAAGAGAATAAATAAAGTAAACAAATGAACAAGGTCGAAAGGGGTACCAACCCAGGACCCAAAGTACTGAAATAAGGTACAAAACAAAATTTGAGAAATAGAACTTACGTGAATCGTCACGTACAACCAATCATGCCAGATACCCAAGATAGGGGGAAAACAAAGGCATGAGTAGATCATAAGAAAGAAACTCAAAACAAACAACTTTATTAGCCGCGTGTGGTCAACTCTATCTAAACAGGCAGGGTGCTCACTAATAAGGACACACCCCTCACAGATGTTAAAATCCGTCTAATTGCGGGGGAGACTTATACACTCCACTAATCGCTGCAGGATGCCCAACCACCAATAGAGTTGCACGACCACTAATAAAGGAAAACAAACCTTGCGGTCGGTGGATTTGCCCACAATCACCCGCAAGAACGAGTCACTAGGAAATAAATCACAGGATTTGGCACATCGGATTCTACTCGATATATTCTAGGTTATAAAAAAAAACACGGTTGATCAACCTCTAGAAACGATTTACGGCCCTAGGTAATTTCTAACGCAATAAATAGGGCGATAAAAGCCCACAATAAAACCTTACATCGCATTTCTACAACTCCACAAGACGAGATTTTTCATGTCAAAAACTAAATAAAAACCAAGAAAACTCATAAGGAACACTCAACAAGCATACTAAACTGAATCTCAAAAGTGCACAAGGATTGAGAACTAAAGTTTAACCGTTACCATCAAAATCGGACGAGAGGGAAGGAGGGAAAACCACTACTTGCCTTGGTTGCACCGGAAACGTTCTCTGAATCGTTCCACGCCGTAGATCGGGACAAAAGAACTCAGGAGAAGTAGAGATCTAAACAACAATGACAGAAAAGGGGTTAGGGCCAAAAAACCCTAACAAGAAAACTCACGGAAAGAGGAAGAAATTACCACGATAGCGTAGCTCTCGGTGAGAGCTTTCCGGATCTACGATCGGTTGAAGATTCCGAGCACCGGAGCTCCGTCGGCGGCCACCGGAAGATCCACGAAGTGGAGAAACTTATCTCTCGCCGCTGGTCTGGTTCGGAATAGAAGTATCGGAGAAGATGAAGTTATATCCTAATAACCTAAGAGAAAAGTATATATATAGTTTTTTTCTCTTTTATAAAAATTTCAACTTAAAAGGGATAGCCTCGGAAATATCAAAAATAGGCATCCAAGATGACTTCAAATCGAAAAGTGGTCAACATGAAAGTTGTAGATCTCGTCGAGACGAACAAAATTCATGTTGACCATTTTTTGATACGATGGCGATTTGACCATCAAAACGGTGCTCTAACGCTGATAGGAAAGGACTACTCGAGTGGCAGCAAACATACTCGAGTAGAAGCATACATACTCGAGTAGAAGCATACTTACTCGAGTAGGAGATCAAATATACTCCAGTAGGAGTCCAAATACTCGAGTAGGAGTTCAAATACTCGAGTAGGAGTTCAAATATACTCGAGTAGGAGTCCAAATACTCGAGTAGGAGTCTATATACTCGAGTAGGAGCACCATACACGAGTTTCAGCAGAAAAAACGAGAATAAGGGTTCAAGATGACCTCAAATCGAAAAGTAGTCAACATTAAAGTTGTAGATCTCGTCGAGACGAACAAATTTTATGTTGACCATTTTTCCACCCGACACCGTTTTGACCCTCAAAACCGTGCGCGAACGCAGACTGTACATGACTACTCGAGAGGAATGAAGGTTACTCGTGTATAAGAGCAAAATACTCGAGTGGAATGAAGGTTACTCGTGTATAAGAGCAAATACTCGAGTGGAATGAAGGTTACTCGTGTATAAGAGCAAAATACTCGAGTGAAATGAAGGTTACTCATGTAGATCAAAGGTACTCGAGTAGAAATCAAAAATACGGCTTATTTACGAGCAGTTTTGGGAAAATCAAAAATAGAAGCCTAAGATCGCTTCAAATCAAAAAGCGGTCAACATAAAAGTTGTAGCTATCGCCAAGACGAACAAACTTTATGTTTACTATATTTTGATACGACACAGTTTTGACCCTCAAAACGGCGTCCGATCGAAATCTGAAACGGGCTACTCGAGATAACAAAGCGCAAATTCTTGAAATGAAATTTTTTGAACAAAGGGACACGAGATCAGAACAGAGGCCCATACACGCACCGAATTAAGCGAAACTCACACCATAGGCGAAAACTGGCGCTATGATTCCAACGGCGAAGCCAAAACCTAAATCCGACGAGCCATTCCTGAGACAAAAATTTCCAAATACAATGACATAAATACTCAAAACTTCATTCGCGCGCCGAGACTCCAAAAAAAATGCTCGGATTGCGACGAAACTTGACGAGCAAGTATAAAATTACTCAACTTAAACCTCATAGAAATATTTTCTGATTTCGACAAAAATCCAAGAAATTGGCCGACTCGACCGAACGGACGCGAAAATGCCTTATCGGCGATGCGACGTCAACCCGACGTTAAAAGTAACGCCATAACATCATAAATATGACGATACCAAAACCAAACAGAATAATCGAAAAAATCAGGGGCGTTATGAAAGTGAGGCTAAGATCTATCTCAACTCTAGAGGGGGGGGGGTGAATAGAGTATTTTAAAATAATTTTTCACAGTTGAATAGAACAGCACATATAAAATTTACTTTATGATATAGTGTAGAGTGCTAGTAAAAATGTTAAAAGCTAAGAAGTAAAAAGCACAGCACACAGCAAACAAATCACACAAACAAACCAGAAGACACAAGGAATTATAGTGGTTCCCCAAAATCCTGGGTACATCCACTCTTCTACCACCCTTGGTAGGAATCCACTCAGGATGAGTTAATCAGGTGTCCTGACACCAATAAGCTTTTGATAAGGTGCCCAAAAACCAAACCTAGATTTTTTGATAAGGTGTCTTGCCACCACTGAGTTTTGACAAGGCTCTCAGAACCAGACAGAACTTTTGAAGGGAGTTCAAGAACCCTTTTACAGCAGGAAAAGAAAAATAAGAATGAAGGATGTCTTCTCTGTTCTCAATCAAATGAGAGAAGCACAAGTGGATTGATGAAGTCAAAGCTCCCTGTTGGTACCCTAGTTTGATTTGAGTTCAGTCCTCTCCTTTGTGCTCCTTGACCCAAGAAATATCTATGGTCAATGGTTAGGAGTCTAGCTGTAGGGTCCTCGCTTCTCCAAATTGAGAATTTGGTTAAGTAGTTTTTTTCGTTCGACTATAGTCGAACGCCGTTCGACTATCGTCTATCGGCTGATCGACGATCGTCTATCAGTTGGTCGACGCTTTGTCTGCGCTGATAGTTCGACTATCTGTTGATAGTTCGACTATCTGTTCTGCGCTGGTAGTTCGACTATCTGTTGATAGTTCGACTATCTGTTCTGCGCTGATAGTTCGACTATCTGTTGATAGTTCGACTATCTGTTCTGCGCTGGTAGTTCGACTATCTGTTGATAGTTCGACTATCTGTTCTGTGCTGGTAGTTCGACTATCTGTTGATAGTTCGACTATCTGTTCTGCGCTGGTAGTTCGACTATCTGTTGATAGTTCGACTATCTGTTTGTTTTGATAGTTCGACTATCTTTTGATAGATCGACTATCTGTTTTCTGAGGTAGGTCGACTATCTGCTTGATAGTTCGACTATCTCTGTGCGCTTGATAGCTCGACTATCTGTCCTAGATAGATCGACTATCTGATAGTTCGACTATCTGTCCTGATAGTTCGACTATCTGCTGCGGTAGCTCGACTATCTATTTGATAGCTCGACTATCTGGATCGTTCGACTATCTGCCCGATAGTTCGACGATCTCCTGGCGTCGTTCGACGATCTTCGAAGGTCGTTCGACGTTTTCTGTCTGCCTTTGGATTGTGTATTTATTTATTATATTTAATTATTTAATACATTTTCTGGCACAGTATTTTAAGCTGTATGATAAAGTTTCCAGGCATTATTTGTTCTATTCTTATTGCCTGAGTTTAAATCTTTTAAGATAAAGTTGTTTGTCTTATTAGCTGTCATTTTAATTACTTTATCTGCTGTCAGCCCCTTTATAGCCGTTAGACTGAAAAGTCTTCTTTTGCTATAAAGAGATAGTTTCTGATGTGACTTTATTTAGTCTATCTGTTTATTTGATTTAAGCCTGCAGCTTCTTAGAAAGAGGTTTATTCCTTTTTATGGAATGTTTTGCTGCAGAAATATTTCTGTCTTCTTGATATTTACAGCCCAGGTCTCAAGGCTTAGAAGAAGACAAACAATTCAAATGGAAGAGAGCCGTTGCTTGATGATGATATAAAAAGAACCCTTTGCAGAAGGATTGAAGCTAGCTGTTACACACATATTCAAAAGCACTCAAGCCTTCATCAAGCTCAAGCTTCCTGCTCTCAGCAAACTCCATCTAACTGAGAAGTGTTAAGATCTTCATCTCTTCTTCACCTGAGTTCTCCTGCTTTCAGGAAGTTCAACTCAGAGTTTCTTTGAAGAAGAAGAAGAAGAAGAATAGCTGCTTGAAGAGATTTCTTTTTGTTATTTATTTTCTTCCTGTAGCTCTTTCCTTCAGAATTTTCTGAAGAGTTTCTGCACTGAAGCAAGACTTCACCTGGACATCTTTGAGCCAGGGGGAGCCTTGATTCTTTAGAGCCTTCTAGCTCAGTGCAAGCTTTTTGTGCTTCTCTAATCTATTGTAAAATAGAGAAGACATCTTAACCTTCTTCCCCCTCCTGTACAGGGTTATTACTCCCTTCAAAAGTATCCCTTGGTGGCAGGGCACCTGATCAAAAACCTGTGCTTGGTTTTTAGACACCTGATCAAAAGTCTAAAGGGTCTCTGGATCTACCTGAAGAAGATCCTGTTGGTGGCAGGGCACCTGATCAAAAACCTGTAGTGGATTCCTACCGTTTGGGTAGAAGAGTGGACGTACCCAAGTTGTTTGGGGAACCACTATAAAATTCCTTGTGTTGTCTGGCTTGTTTATTATTTTTCTTGTACTGTGGCTGTGAATAGATATAACTAGGTTGCTAGTTGCTGCTTAGGTTTTCCAGGCTTTAACTGTAATTACAGTTAGCTTGTGTTTGCACACAACACTTGTGTTAGGCTTTAAGGTTAATCAATATCTATAATCTCTTCATTCCGCACTTCACTCCAAGGGAGTTGGGTAGACAGTTAAGTTTTGTATTGTGCAAAATTTGATTACTCTATTCACCCCCCCTCTAGAGTAGTATCTATCCCTTCACTTTCAATTGGTATCAGAGGCAGGTTGACTGACTGTATAGGCTAACACCTAAGTCACAAGATCCTGATAGATACCAAGAGCCTATAGATATTCACTATCATGGCCCAGTCTAAGGATTATTCTAGCACCAGACCTCCAGCATGCAACTTAGCAAAGTTTGGCATCTGGAAGGCAAGGATCAAACTTTATATGAACTCTATTGATGAGAGTATTTTTGCGTCTATTTTGTCAGGTCCCCCAAGAGCACCTGCTGCTGCCACTGCCTCATCATCTGATTTGAGTGCAGTGCCTCCTCCAGACTATAATGATGAGTACAAGAAGGCCAAAATTGCTGATGCCAAAGCAATGAACATACTGGCTCAGACTATATCTGATGAGGTGTTCCAGAAGGTGGCCGACTGCTCCTCAGCTAAGGCCATGTGGGACACACTGAACCAGATTGTAGCTGGTTCAGCTGATGAAAGGAAGGACAGGAGGTCCAACCTTATCTCACAGTATGAGAACTTCAAGAAGACTGATGCTGAATCAGTTGAAGCGATGTACACCAGGCTCAGCTCAATCATCAATGAGCTGAGGACCCTTGACAAGGATATCTCATTGACAGAGGTCAATGATAAGATCCTTATGTGCTTTCCTAGCACATGGGATTTGAGGATCTGGCCAATCAAGGAAGCCAGAAGTACCAATGAGATATCAACTGAAGCCCTTCTCGGCAAGCTCAAATCTTTTGAGCAAGTGCTGAAGACAAGGGAAGCTGAAGCAGAAGCCAAGACCCCCACTCCAACAAGAAAAGAGCAATCTCTAGCTCTTAAAGCTGCTGAAGCCTCAGAAGGCAGCCAATCAAATGAGGAGCTCATGGCATTGTTTGCCAAGAGATTTCTCAAAATGGGGAGAAAAGAGTTCAGAAGAAAATCTTCAAAGTATGAAGAAAAGCCAAGGTATGATCGTACTCCAACTAAAGAAATTATTTGTTATGGGTGCAGGAAGCCTGGACACATTTTGCCAGAGTGTCCAGAGGAGAAGAACAAGGAAAAGAGAAAAGATAAAGAACAACACAGGAAGCACTCCAAGCCATCCTCCTACAAAAACAAGAAGAAGGAGAGAGGTTTCATTGCTGAAACCTGGAGTGATTCTGATGAAGAATCCTCATCCTCAAGCTCTAGTGAGGATGAAGAAGAAAAGAAGGCAAAAGAAGTTTGCCTCATGGCAATAGATGCCTGCAGCAACCACTCTGCTGCAGAGAGTTCTGACTCAGATGAAGAAATGCCTACTGAAGATGAGGTACTTTCATCTTATGATTTTACTTCAGAAGAGTTTAAGTTAGATTTTAAATCTCTATGTTTAGATTTAATTAGTTCAGAAAAAGAGATAAAAGAACTTAGAAATAGGCTAGCTGACTCTGAATCAATAGCCTCTGAAAATGTTAGGTTAAAGGAAGAACTCACTACTTGTAGTGAAGAAATCAAATTTCTTAAAATAGAATTAGCTAAGTCTAAGAGACTAGAAGAGTCACTTAATGGTAGAAGCCTTAAGCTATTAGAAATTACCAGCATGACCAACACTAGGTCAGGTAATGATAAATTAGGCTTAGGAGCTTCTCCCAGTGAACCCCCAGTCTTGCTTAAAAACAATCTTTCAACTCCAGTGAACTTCATTTCAGCTAGTGGAAAGAAGAACACTGAGCAAGTAAACCTTGTAAATAAAACATTAAATAAGGCTAAGAGAGAAAAGAGAAAGAAGTTTTTCAAAGAAATGCAAAAAGCGTCGAACGCAGCTCGACGATCGGATGCTACATGGTCGAACGAAGCTCGACGATCTGAGCGCCCATCGTCGAACGTCGATCGACGATTTCAACATGATTTTCAAAATCATAATTCATTCCATAGAAACTTAAATGAAAATAGAAACCCTAGGTTTGTTGACCCATCATCTGCATGGAGAATCCCACCTAGGAGATCTCACCCACTAGGTTATCACCCTCAGCCTGCATTTTCTTATATCTCCAGTTTTTCTTATGTGAAAAACAAGGGACCCAAGGTTACCTGGGTCCACTCTGTCTAAATAGTTGTTTTGCAGGTGAAGGCCTATCCAATCACTCAAAATAAGTGGTATTTGGATAGTGGATGCTCTAAGCATATGACAGGAAACAAAGAGCTACTGTCAAAGTACAAAGCAAAGCTCGGCCCAAAGGTTATCTTTGGAGACTCCAGCTGTGGTCAGACAGAAGGATATGGCAAGATCACAATTGGAGCTGTTACATTCAAGAGAGTTGCTTATGTCAGTGGACTGAAGCACAACCTGATTTCAGTTAGCCAGCTATGTGATGCTGGCTACCAGGTTTCTTTTTCTAACTCCTCTTGCAATATTACTTTAAATAATAATGTTGTTTTAATAGGTAATAGAATAGGCAATATATATTTAGTAGATTTTAATTCATCTCATTCTGAAATCTGCCTGTTTAATGAATTAACCCTTAATAATAATTCTTTATGGCATAAAAGGCTTAGTCATGTAAACCTCAAGAACATATCTAGGTTATCTAAGCACAACCTTGTTAGAGGTTTACCTTCTTGCCCCTACAAGAAGGAGAGCCTATGCAAGGCTTGTCAGCTAGGCAAGCAAACCAAGAATTCATTTAAATCTGTTAATAAAAGTGATTCTCCTAGAATCCTGTATTTATTACACTTGGACCTTTTTGGCCCAATAAATGTACAGAGTCTAGGAGGGAAGTATTACACATTAGTAATTGTAGATGACTTCTCTAGGTTCAGTTGGGTTTTCTTTTTGAGAACTAAGTCTGATAACTTCAAAGCCCTTACAGACTTTCTACTTTGTGTGCAGACTGAGTACTCTACTCATGTGGCCTTGATCAGAAGTGATCATGGTACTGAGTTTGACTCTCTTCTCATGCAAGAATTCTGTGAGAGAGAAGGTATCAAACATAGCTTCTCAGCTCCTAGAACTCCCCAACAAAATGGGGTAGTTGAAAGGAAGAATAGAACACTAATTGAAGCTGCTAGTACATTGTTGGCAGATGCTAACATGCCTCTATCCTATTGGGCAGAAGCTGTTAGTACAGCTAACTATGTCTTGAATAGAAGTTTGATACACAAACTTAAGTGTAAAACTCCTTATGAGTTGCTTAAAGGAAAGAAACCAAAAATTAATTACTTTAGAATTTTTGGCTGTACTGTTTATATTCATAACAATAATAAAGAATATATTAGAAAATTTGAAGCAAAAGCTTCAATGGGAATCATGCTTGGATATTCCCAAGTAAGCAAAGCTTATAGGGTTTATAACAAATCAACCTGTAAGATAGAGGAATCTGTGCATGTGACTTTTGATGAGTCTCAGATGTTTTACAAGGAGAAAGAAAATTCTCCTTCCTCCAGTTCTTTGCAGGTACATGATGCCCCTCAAGAAATCCTTCAACTTTCAACTCTTCAGATCACTGAATCAGACAGTGATGAAGATATTGCTGAAGCTGTTGAAGCTGTTGTTGTTCCACCAACAGTAGATCAAATTCCTCCTGAGGAATTAATCCCAACTGTTGCTGAAGATCACATCCCACCTACTGATATTGTCACACTTAGAGATCACCCTACATCTCAAGTGATTGGAGACATATCAGCCGGTGTGCAAACAAGACATCAATTAAGACAGGATGTGATGCATGCTTGTTTCCTCTCACAGGTTGAGCCCCTCACCTTTAAAGATGCAGAGCTAGATCCCCACTGGATCATTGCAATGCAAGAGGAACTCAATCAGTTTGAGAGATGTAAAGTTTGGACTTTGGTTCCAAGACCTAAAGGCCAACTGATCATAGGCACCAAGTGGGTGTATAGAAACAAGTTAGATGCAAATGGAATAATAGTAAGGAATAAAGCTAGGCTTGTAGCTCAGGGCTACAGACAGGAGGAAGGTATAGACTATGACCAAACCTTTGCCCCTGTTGCAAGGCTAGAAGCAATAAGGATTTTCTTGGCCTATGCAGCCTACATGAAGTTTAAGGTGTTCCAAATGGATGTCAAAAGTGCATTCCTGAACGGTGAGCTTAAGGAAGAGGTGTTTGTTGAACAACCACCAGGGTTTGTTTCTTCAACTCAGCCTTCTCATGTTTTTAAATTGCAGAAAGCTCTTTATGGACTAAAGCAAGCTCCTAGGGCCTGGTATGAGACTCTAGTTAGTTTCCTGTTAGAGCACAACTTCACTAGGGGAGTAGTTGATAGAACCCTTTTCGTCAAGCATCACAAGGACACAATCCTGTTAGTTCAGGTGTATGTAGATGATATTATCTTTGGCTCCACTGATCCCAAACTTTGCAAAAAGTTTTCCAACTTGATGCACTCTAAGTTTGAGATGAGTAGCATGGGTGTGCTGTCTTACTTCCTTGGTCTCCAAGTTAAGCAAGATGCTGATGGTATCTTCATCTCCCAATCCAAATATGCCAAGGAATTGGTAAAGAAATTTGGGATGGCTGATGCTTCAGCAATGCCTACACCCATGGCTACTAATGTAGTTATTGATTCTGATGATCACGGCAAGCCAGTTGATCAAAAGAATTATAGGGCCATTGTTGGTTCCCTATTATATCTAACTGCAAGTAGGCCAGATATAATGTTTGCTACATGCCTTTGTGCTAGATTCCAGGTCAACCCCAAGGAATCTCATCTGATTCTTCTAAAGAGAATCCTGAGATACCTGAAAGGATGTCCAAATCTAGGACTTTGGTACCCAGCTGAGTTAGAGTTTGAATTAATTGGATATTCTGATTCTGACTATGCTGGTTGCAGAGTTGACAGGAAGAGCACCTCAGGAACTTGCCAGTTCCTGGGAGAGAGATTGGTCTCTTGGTTCTGTAAGAAGCAGGCTTCTGTCTCAACTTCAACTGCAGAGGCTGAATATATAGCTGCTGCTAGTTGTTGTTCACAGATCCTGTGGATTCAAAACCAGCTTGTGGATTATGGTTACTCACACAAGAACACCAAGATCATGTGTGATAGTACCAGTGCTATCTCTATTGCACAAAATCCAGTGCACCACTCTAGAACCAAGCACATTGAGATTAGGCACCATTTCCTGAGAGATTGTGTGGAAAAGAACAAGATCTGTCTTGAGTTCATATCCACTGAGTTTCAGAGAGGTGATATATTCACCAAGCCTTTAGATGAACAGAAGCATCTGTTCTTTTTAGTCCAACTAGGCATGATCAATGGACGAGACTAAGTGTGACGATATCTGCCTATGTTGAGGTCTGCTTGAAGATCGTCGAACGATGATCGAAGATCATCGAACGGATTGAGCCTATCGTCGACCTCTGGTTAATGATAGCTTCTGTTTGAAGATCGTCGATCCACGTTCGACCATCGTCGAACAGGCTGAGCTCATCGTCGATCTCCGGACGACGACAGCCTTTTTGTTTGAGAAGCCAGAAATAGTCGAACGATTGTCCGACTACTCTGCTTCTGAGCCGATCGTCGAACGGCTGTTCGACTATCGGTTCAAGATCTTTTTAATAGACCGACTATATCCGGTTCAATATAAAGCCGATAGTCGACCTAGGTTAAAAGATCTGTTGCTTTATCGTCGACGGAACGTGCCCTTTCGCATTCTGCTTTCCCGCTTGCGATTTTCTGCCGCTCCGTCCCCTTCGTCTTCCTCCTCCTTCTCGCGTTTCTCCAGCGATTCAATGGCGATTTCCCCAGCTGTTCTAGCCGTCGTCAAGTTCGATGCAGGATTCAGTGTAGATTTTGAAGCTTTCAGCAGTTGCGATGCCGGCATAGTGGAAGTTCTCCAGCTCTGCAGAGATCAAGGCCTAGAGAAGCTGATGTCTGAAAGGATCAAGATTAATATTCCAGAAATAAAAGAATGGGCTTTCACGTCGTCTTCCACAGACGAGTCGATGATCGGTACCATCGGCGGAGTAGAAGCTATCCTAACTCCGGCCGTTCTTTCTGATGTTTTTGGTTTGGTTATCGGTGACGAAGATTATGAGCAAGACGCTCAGGAGTTTGGAAGGATGCTCGTCGAGCTGGGACATGCTGAAGGCATTCCCTCCAAGTTGCTCAAGGTAAATTTCCCTTTCAAGATCAAGTTCCTCGCTGAGGTTGTCGGAAAAGTGCTCCTTGGGAAGCACTCTGCCCATGATAACATAACAAGACAGCAATTCGCACTAATGTGTGCAATTGTTAATCAAAAGAGGATCGATTGGGCTGCTGTTCTGTTTGATTTGATCAGGAAGAAGACAGGAAAGAAGGAAGTCACCCTGGGAAGGGTTATTGGAATTTTTCTTAAGGAGAAATTCCCCCAGCTGCTGAGTTCTGCCGCAACTACCATCAATGCCAGCAAGAAGATGGATCCCCATCTGTTCTCAAAGTGGAAGAGGACGTTCGTGAAATCTGCTCCAGCGCAATCTGAGGACACAAGGACTGCTTCAGTCGCTCCTCAACCTAGTGAAGCTGGCTCAGCTATCCCTTCCTCCTCCTCTGTTTTGCTGTCTACCTCAGTTGAAGTACCATCAACTTCTGCTGAGGTACGACCCTCTTCTTCTGCTGCACCTGAAACAACCGTGGTTGTTTCTCTGTCTCCTCCAGCCTCTCCTCTACCTGCATATCTGGCTAGGATATCTGCTCCTAGCTTCGATTTGTTAGGTTCAGAGAGAATTCTTACTCCTCATGCATCTCCAGTTAATTCCCCAGTTCATTCCCCATCCCCTGCTCCCTCTCCTGCTGTATCTCCAGTTCGATCCCCTGTTCACACCATCCTCCATCCCAGCACATCTACCATATCTGCTGCTGATCCATCCACCTCTCATCCATCTTCTTTTGATATCTCTCCAGAGATTATCATCCGCATCGTGGAGCTGATTACCCCGTCAATCAAAACCATGATTGACGAGGCAATCGCTCCCCTTGCTGCCTCCATTGACCGTCTAACTGCCTCCATCCAATCCATTTCTAAATCTGCTGAGCCATCTACCTCTAGGGGCCTGGTTTCAGTAGTTACTGAAATCAGGCAGGGGGAGATGTTCAATGAAGATGTCTCAGACCTTCCTGCTTCCCCTCCAGCTGAAATAGAGATAGCTCCAGATATTGTCGTATCTGTCCAGCCAGAATCTGCTCAAGTTGAGCCAGAAGAAGTACCAGATGTTGTTATGACTGATCAGGAAGAGATTGTTCCAGCTGAGAAAGTGATAACTCCAGCTGAGGAAGAAATTGTTCCAGCTGAGAAAGTGGTAACTTCAGCTGAGGAAGAAATTGCTCCAGCAGAGGAAGAAATTGCTCCAGCAGAGGAAGAAATTGTTCCAGCTGAGGAAGAGATTGCTCCTGCTAAGAAAATTTTAGCTCCAGTCTTGACTGAGAAGGAAATATCAGATGGAATCCTGCTATCAGAAATTGCAGTGAAAGTATGCTTAGAAGATATAACCTCTCCTACGATTGCCAGATTCCTGGAAGGAATCATAACTAAATATCTGAATGACTGCTGGGAGATGGTTAAATATGAAGGTAATTCCCTAATCCGGTTTATTGATGAGTCAATTTATTTGCTTGCTGGTGAATACCTTGAAGGGATGATTCAAGCTTATTTAGCAGATCTATGTTCTTGATTCTACAGATTTTATTAAAGAAGATTTAACTGCCAAGAAAATAGCAGTTGTTTCTAAGGCTGCTCCAAGTGATTCTGATACTAAATTAGATCCAGAATTGGATGTGTTTTTAAATGATAAAGAGGATGAACATCAAGAGGAAATCAAAGTTGATTCTCCTGTTTTAAATTTGGAAGAAATTCAAGCAAGGGCTGCTTGGGAATTAAGAGTTCAATCTTTACAAGAGAAAGAGAAAGAGTTGCAATGTGAAAAGTCATCCATCTGGGATGACTCTCCTGGATTAGATTTAGACTCCCTTCTGGCTATGGATGCCCTGGAAGAAGAAAGGGAGAAATCTGTCTCAAAGCTTAAAGAAAAGGCTGTCTCAGAAGCCTATGATCCCTATGAGAACCCTCCATCATCCCATTCTGATGATGATGATGATTCAGACGTTTCTGAAAAATCAAAGAAAAAGAAATCTGCTGCTAAGAAAAGAAAAGCTGCTCCTCCTCCTCCTCCAAATAAGGATAATGACATTCCATATTATATTCTGAAGGGCATTGACCCCAAATCAAAAGATTTTCAGCATTGGATGAGGTTTTCGAAAAATCAGCAAAAAGAAAGGAAGAGAACAAAGAGGTATGACAGTCCAGTCTCCAGATGGACTCCCAAAGGTCCTCCTCCACCTCCTGGTGCAGGAGCCTCTGGGAATCTACCTGCTAATCAATCTGCCGCCTATGGAAAATCTGCGTCTGCTCAGCCCCAACCTAGACAAGGTCATCAAAGTTCTCAAGGCAGATCATCTTATGGATCTCAAAGACCAGTGAAGGAGGTTGTGGCCCAAAGACCAACCTTTTCCCCACCTCCTTCTCCAGTTCAATCTGAGAAAAGTGTTTCGAAAGGTAAATAGTTTACAGTGTTTTAAAACCTTCTAGCAAGTCCCTTGTGCTAAGTTTATTCTTATGTATTATCTAGATAAAATAGCTGATGCTGCTTCTCCAGAGCCCATATATGAAAATCCTGAGCTCGATCCTAATTTTAGGATGGCTCGCTTTCAAGAGCTTGTAGGAGCAGCCCAAATAAGAAAAGCAAGAGCCGAAGGCAAAGATACAACTGGCTTTACTACGATGTCAGCATATAGAAAGAAAGAATTTGAAAAATTCCAAGTCAATCCTGAGATATTTGATCCAGCAAAGTACATGGAAAAACATCCTGAAGCTGTTGTCCCTAGAGCTACAGAACTAAAGATCATTGGGGCTCAGGATCTGAAGATGTCAAAGAAGGAATCAGATGACCCGCTTAGAAAAATTTCTTTTGTCTCTAGTTCTTCTGATCCATTACCTGACCCTAAAGATTCTAAATAGTTTGATTAACTGCTGTGATATTTGATTATTTGTTTATCTGATTGATAATCTGCCAGTTTATTAATTAACTATCTGCTGAAGTTATTTTTAGTATTCTATTGCTAGCTGTTTTAGTTTTTGAGAGACTTAACTCAAATAGGGGGAGATTGTTGGTACCCTAGTTTGATTTGAGTTCAGTCCTCTCCTTTGTGCTCCTTGACCCAAGAAATATCTATGGTCAATGGTTAGGAGTCTAGCTGTAGGGTCCTCGCTTCTCCAAATTGAGAATTTGGTTAAGTAGTTTTTTTCGTTCGACTATAGTCGAACGCCGTTCGACTATCGTCTATCGGCTGATCGACGATCGTCTATCAGTTGGTCGACGCTTTGTCTGCGCTGATAGTTCGACTATCTGTTGATAGTTCGACTATCTGTTCTGCGCTGGTAGTTCGACTATCTGTTGATAGTTCGACTATCTGTTCTGCGCTGATAGTTCGACTATCTGTTGATAGTTCGACTATCTGTTCTGCGCTGGTAGTTCGACTATCTGTTGATAGTTCGACTATCTGTTCTGCGCTGGTAGTTCGACTATCTGTTGATAGTTCGACTATCTGTTCTGCGCTGGTAGTTCGACTATCTGTTGATAGTTCGACTATCTGTTTGTTTTGATAGTTCGACTATCTTTTGATAGATCGACTATCTGTTTTCTGAGGTAGGTCGACTATCTGCTTGATAGTTCGACTATCTCTGTGCGCTTGATAGCTCGACTATCTGTCCTAGATAGATCGACTATCTGATAGTTCGACTATCTGTCCTGATAGTTCGACTATCTGCTGCGGTAGCTCGACTATCTATTTGATAGCTCGACTATCTGGATCGTTCGACTATCTGCCCGATAGTTCGACGATCTCCTGGCGTCGTTCGACGATCTTCGAAGGTCGTTCGACGTTTTCTGTCTGCCTTTGGATTGTGTATTTATTTATTATATTTAATTATTTAATACATTTTCTAGCACAGTATTTTAAGCTGTATGATAAAGTTTCCAGGCATTATTTGTTCTATTCTTATTGCCTGAGTTTAAATCTTTTAAGATAAAGTTGTTTGTCTTATTAGCTGTCATTTTAATTACTTTATCTGCTGTCAGCCCTTTATAGCCGTTAGACTGAAAAGTCTTCTTTTGCTATAAAGAGATAGTTTCTGATGTGACTTTATTTAGTCTATCTGTTTATTTGATTTAAGCCTGCAGCTTCTTAGAAAGAGGTTTATTCCTTTTTATGGAATGTTTTGCTGCAGAAATATTTCTGTCTTCTTGATATTTACAGCCCAGGTCTCAAGGCTTAGAAGAAGACAAACAATTCAAATGGAAGAGAGCCGTTGCTTGATGATGATATAAAAAGAACCCTTTGCAGAAGGATTGAAGCTAGCTGTTACACACATATTCAAAAGCACTCAAGCCTTCATCAAGCTCAAGCTTCCTGCTCTCAGCAAACTCCATCTAACTGAGAAGTGTTAAGATCTTCATCTCTTCTTCACCTGAGTTCTCCTGCTTTCAGGAAGTTCAACTCAGAGTTTCTTTGAAGAAGAAGAAGAAGAAGAATAGCTGCTTGAAGAGATTTCTTTTTGTTATTTATTTTCTTCCTGTAGCTCTTTCCTTCAGAATTTTCTGAAGAGTTTCTGCACTGAAGCAAGACTTCACCTGGACATCTTTGAGCCAGGGGGAGCCTTGATTCTTTAGAGCCTTCTAGCTCAGTGCAAGCTTTTTGTGCTTCTCTAATCTATTGTAAAATAGAGAAGACATCTTAACCTTCTTCCCCCTCCTGTACAGGGTTATTACTCCCTTCAAAAGTATCCCTTGGTGGCAGGGCACCTGATCAAAAACCTGTGCTTGGTTTTTAGACACCTGATCAAAAGTCTAAAGGGTCTCTGGATCTACCTGAAGAAGATCCTGTTGGTGGCAGGGCACCTGATCAAAAACCTGTAGTGGATTCCTACCATTTGGGTAGAAGAGTGGACGTACCCAAGTTGTTTGGGGAACCACTATAAAATTCCTTGTGTCGTCTGGCTTGTTTATTATTTTTCTTGTACTGTGGCTGTGAATAGATATAACTAGGTTGCTAGTTGCTGCTTAGGTTTTCCAGGCTTTAACTGTAATTACAGTTAGCTTGTGTTTGCACACAACACTTGTGTTAGGCTTTAAGGTTAATCAATATCTATAATCTCTTCATTCCGCACTTCACTCCAAGGGAGTTGGGTAGACAGTTAAGTTTTGTATTGTGCAAAATTTGATTACTCTATTCACCCCCCCTCTAGAGTAGTATCTATCCCTTCACTTTCACTCCCCCTGAGATGTAGAAAGGTTCAGGAAAAGAAGCTTTGCTCTAGGGTGATAGGTCTTCAAAACTTTGATCTCCAGCACAAGATGGTTTCAGCAAGAAGGCTGAAGGTGAGGTGTCTGGAGTAATGAGATTGTGAACACTTTTCAGTCAGCAAGAAGATTTTTGAGTCCCAGTTCTTCTGTTGTTCTTCTGCTATCAGTATATTCTATTCTGTGTATTCACTTCTGTGTGTATTCCCTTAAAAACTTAATAACACAGAAGAAAGGAATAATAAACTTTCTGACGATTCCTTGTCCAAAATTAGCCGTTGGGAGTCATAAATGTCTTCCAAAAATAGTCTTGTCTTCGAGAGGAAAGTCCAGCAAACATTCTCTGAATGATTCTTTAAAACTTACTCCAGAATTAAAGACAAACGGCTGGGAGATCTTCTAACATAAATGCTGATAATATTCAAAAACATTCCAAAGAACAGCAGCATTTGAATTCCTGAAAGCGTCGATCTCTCCAAAGAAAACGTCGATCTGAGCTCTACGATCGTCGAACTGAGCTAGAAGATAGTAGAGGGGAGTTCGACGACTCAGCAGAAGCTAGACAAAAGCAGATAGTCGATCTGAGCTCGACGATCGTCGACCGGAGTACGACGATTTATTGAAGATGAGCTCAGAGAGCGTCGAACGGAGTTCGACGATTCGTCGAACAGAGCTCGACGAAAATTGCCTTAGACTAAGCTCTTCAACCTTGATCTTGGAATGATCCTGGGGGCAGCTTCAAACCTAAGTTCTAAGACCTAGACTCATTCTAATGTTGACCTTTTCAACTATACAACTAGGTCAACTGGGATTCCTAAGACAAGCATAGTGATCCTTACCCAAATTAGTAATAGGGTGTTCCAACAATCTCCCCCTATTTGGGTTAGGATTACTATTTACAGATAATCATAGGAAATGAAAAGCATACAACAATACATAAGCTAATACAAATTGCAGAGAAGATATATAGCAGTAAAGCAGATCACAGATAAATATCAGCAGATGTCCAAAGGTGGATGAAATGTTTAGCTTACACAGTTCACTTCCTTTCAGATCCCTTTTTAAATAAAATTTCTCTATTTGGATTCTGACTTTCTTTCTTTGACCTTCTGTCATCCTCTGCAACTAAAGAAGTTTGAGATTTGGGCCTTGGAACAACAGCCTCTGGGTGCAGCTTCATATAATCTTCTGGATTGAAGAATTTACTTGATGCATATCTTTCCAGTTCTTTCTTTCTCTGCTCTGATAAGGTAGTTATGTTTGAAGTTTCCTTTCCTTGTTCTCTAGCCTTTTTTATTTGATCAAGGGCAGCCAATTCTTTCATTCTGGCTGTCCAGGATACAGGGTTATTCTCAGGGTCTTCAAAAGGAATGGGAGGTTCATATTTGTTGATGATTTCAGAAACAGTAGAAGGAGTCCTGGAAACAATAGTGTCTTTCAGCTTGTAAGGAAAAGGACCTGAAGAAGGGTCAGGGGGACCTTGTCCTTCCCTTTGATAGAATCTTTGTTCTCTTTGATTTCCTCTGTAATTACCCCTTCTGGGTTGATATCCTTTTTGATGCTGTCCCCTTTGATATGATCTTTGATAATGCTGGGAAGAGCTGTGTCTGGAGACTGGAGCTTGAGGGGCTGAACCTGAGCCTGAATCTGGAGGAGGAGGAGGAGGAGGCTGATATTGAGAAGAACCCTTTTCATATTTGTCAAGCTTCCTCTTCTTCTTCATGGCTTTCAGTTGATTTTTGGAATATTGCATCCAAGGCTCAGAGATTGGGCAGTCATGCAGAATGTAGTATGGAATATCATTTGAGTCTTTGGCTTTGGCAGGAGGGATTGACATCATTGCTTTACTTCTGGCTTTTCTCTTCTTGGCAATAGTTCTAGCAGAATCATCAGAATCAGTCCTGTATTGGTCACTCTCAGAACTTTGATGTTGATCATACAGATCATCAATTCTTCTGATAAACTCTTCTTGAGCTTTAAGTTTTGCAGAAACATCAGGAGCAGGAGGAGAGGGAGCAACAGCAGAGCAGGCAGAAGCAGAAGCAGACTTTGTAGCAGGAGCAGCAATTTCATCAGCCTCAGTTGCTGGAATCATTTCTATGTCAGCAGTAGCATCAGCAGCAATTTCAACCAAAGGAGGCACAGTGGCCTTAGTAACAATTGAAAGAGGCACAGTGGCCTTAGTATCAGCATCAGAGATATCCACAGCCTTCCAGGATTTGATGTAGGAATCAATATGGCTTGGATCACAGGTAGCTATAGGCACAATGGCCTTAGACAAATCTTCAGCAGGAATTGCAGGCAGACAACTGAAATGGACTGTATCAAATATAGATAGCAGCCTCTTCAGATTGAGTGCAAAAGCACATCCAGGAGCTGGAGCTGGAGCAGCTGGAGCAGACATAATATCAGTAGCTGGCACAACCACTTCTTCATAAGGCATCTCCCCCTGCCTTGGTTCAGAGAAACATGAATCAAGGCACACAGAAGATGGGATAGCCAGGGAGGAAGAAAGGAAGGCAATCTTGGTAGACAGCTCCTGTACTTGCTTTAGGAGTGGAGCCAGGGAAGACTCCAGTAGAGATGTCAGCTTGGGAGCTAGCAACTCATACAGCCTTTCTGCCAAAATAGGAATATCTACATGCTCAAGTGGGGCTTGAGCAGAGGTAGAGGCAAAAGAAGATGGAAGGATGGTGGCTGAAACTGAAATTGTGGAGAAAGGTGGAGAGGGAATGGTTGGTTTAGAGGATGGAATAATGGAGATAGAGGAGGTTGAGGTGGAGATAGGGGAAGTAAGAGATGGTGTGAAGGAGGGTTGAGAGAGAATGTCATGGAGCAGTTGTTGAAAGGAGGAAGTGGAGGGTGGCTCAGGAGGAGTAGAGGGTGAATCATCCATGAAGGAGTCATCTGTAAGTGAGAAGGATGGAATGGTGAAGGTTGAATAGGAAAAGAGAGGATGGAATTCCTCTGAGGTGGATAGAGGAGGGGATGGCATAGGTGAGGAAATGGTAATTGGGGATGAGATGATTATGGTGGATACTGGTGGTGAGGAGATGACAATTTGGGTGGTTAGGGTGGTTATGGTGGTTATGGTTGGAAGAGGGGAGGAAGCAGGCAGCTCTTCTGCCGAGGAAGTGACTAAAATAGTCCTTGTGCCTGAATGAAGTGTTGCAGCAGCCCTGGAGGGGTTTATGATCTGTCTGTCCCATTTACTGAAGAGGGCACAGGAAAGCCTCTTGGATGCATTGATAAACATGCCAGAGGAGGTTAATAGGTCAGGGCACCTGTTGTGCAGAAAGACCCCTAAGATTCTTCCATAACTAACTGCATTCTTGTTGATCTTCTTCTTAATCAGAGTGAAGAAGATGGAGCCCCAGTCCAGGTGTTTCTTGTCTAATAAGGCTCCCATCAGGCAGAACTGATATCTGGAAATGGTGTCATGGGCTGAATGCTTGGCCAACAGCACCTTCCCAACTACATCAGCCAGGAATTGAAATTCGATTGCCAGATTTTTCTTTAGCAGCTTATTAGGGTTTACTGCATTGTGACCCATCCTATCCAGCATGGTGTCAAACTCCTCTCCAGATAGTTCAATGGAGTCTTCTCCAGTGCTGAGTTGAAAGACTTCTGTTAGGAGAGCCGGGGATAGAAATACCTGAGTCCCCTTAATGGTACCGACAACAGAATTCTCAGACTCGTCTATTGCGGTAAAACACCACTCTTTTATCTCTTCTGAGGCGATCTTCATCCTTGTAGTCATTATTGGAGTCAGCTGTTGTTCTCGGAATAGATTTAGGATGTCCTTGAAGCGCTGGTCGCTTCCGTCGAAGGAGTTTATGTCGATGTCAAAACCTGTGTCGAACTTCATCTTAGCAAAAGCAGCACTCGATTCAGCCATATTCACCTACAACAGAAAACCAAAAACGACCAAGCGTAGAGAATTTGGAGGGAAAAGAAAGAGAGTTGCAGAGTATGAAAGCGCAAGGGAGAACGACGGCTGAAAGAAAGATTTTATATTAGGGTTCGACGCGAAAAAGGAAAATCGTTAAGCTCAGTTCGACGAAACGTCGAGCTCAGCTCGACGATTTGGGGTACAGAGGGAATCTGAAGAGTCTTCAAAATCGTCGATCCTCGTTCGACGATGTTGAAAAACGTCGAGCTCAGCTCGACGGCCTCTGATCAGAAGGAGAGAAAGCCTAGCTCTAGCGAGGGCTCTGAACTCAGATCGACGACTGCAAGAGCGTCGATCTCTGGTTGACGATTTTTGGAAAATCGTCGATCTCTGTTCGACGATTTTGGGGAAAACGTCGAGCGCAGTTCAGAGTCTAAACTCATTCTACAGACACAAAAAGAGGGAAATTTTTGACCTAGTCTTGGTCTGTTTTAGCTTTTCAAAATCTTGTAATTTAATTAAGGCTTCCTCCATCTAACATACCTAACTGATTTAGGAAGAAACTGTGTTTCTTTTCATCCAAAGGTTTGGTGAAAATATCTCCCCTTTGCAAATCAGTAGGAATATATTGAATTTCAATTTTATTCTTCTCTACATTATCTCTTAGAAAATGATGCCTAATTTCTATGTGTTTTGTCCTACTATGGAGGACTGGATTTTGTGCTATAGAGATAGCACTAGTATTGTCACAGAAAATTTTAGACTTCTCTAAGTTGTAGCCATAGTCTAAGAGCTGATTCTGTATCCACAATATTTGTGAACAGCAACTGCCTGCAGCCATATACTCAGCTTCAGCAGTTGAAGTTGACACAGATGTTTGTTTCTTACAGAACCAAGAGACAAGTCTATCACCAAGGAACTGGCAGGTTCCACTGGTGCTTTTCCTGTCTATTCTGCATCCAGCATAATCAGCATCTGAGAATCCAGTTAAATCAAATGCTGAATCTTTTGGATACCAGAGACCTAGATTTGGACAACTTTTAACATACCTAAGAATTCTCTTGACTAAGATTAAGTGTGACTCTCTAGGGCTAACTTGGAATCTAGCACAAATACATGTGGCAAACATTATATCAGGCCTACTAGCTGTAAGGTACAATAAAGAGCCAATTATTGCTCTATATGTTGTCTGATCAACAGGTCTCCCATGTTCATCAGCATCTATTACAGCATTTGAGGGCATGGGTGTTTTCATACATGATGCATCAGACATACCAAATTTCTTAACCAGCTCTTTTGCATACTTGGTTTGAGAAATAAATATGCCTTCAGCATGTTGCTTGACTTGCAGTCCTAAGAAGAAGGATAGCTCACCCATGCTACTCATTTCAAATTTAGAGTGCATAAGCTTGGAAAACTTTTTGCACAATTTTGAATCAGTAGAACCAAAAATAATGTCATCTACATAAATTTGCACTAGCAGGGTGTGGGACTTATGGGTTCTAATAAAAAGAGTTTGGTCTACTCTCCCCCTAACAAAATCATTTTCCAGAAGAAAGCATGCTAGGGTCTCATAGCATGCTCTAGGGGCTTGCTTGAGACCATATAATGCTTTATGCAATTTGTAAACATAATCAGGGTGAGTTAGAGAGATAAAACCTGGAGGTTGTCTAACATAGACTTCCTCTTTGATGTCCCCATTGAGAAATGCACTTTTTACATCCATTTGATACACTTTGAAACCTTTGTGGGCAGCATAGGCTAGGAATATCCTGATGGCTTCCAGCCTTGCAACTGGTGCAAATGTCTGATCATAGTCTATTCCTTCTTGTTGAGAGTACCCTTGAGCAACTAGCCTTGCCTTGTTTCTGACTATAACTCCTTGATCATCCAGCTTGTTCCTGAATACCCACTTTGTTCCAACAATGGGATGATCCTTTGGCTTAGGCACTAGTTCCCAAACCTTGTTCCTTTCAAATTGATGCAACTCCTCTTGCATTGCAATGATCCAGTGTGGATCTTGCTCTGCATCTTGAATGGATTGAGGCTCAATTTGAGATAGAAAGCAAGTGTACATCAGGTTTTGGTTGACCTGACTTCTAGTTTGCACACCAGCTGAGATCTCTCCAATTACTTGGGTGATTGGATGATCTCTTGTTGTTACTAAGTCAACAGGGAGTGTTGATTGTTCACCAGCCTGTGTTGTTGTCTCCTCTAGTGGAGCAGCAACTGGCTCTTCAGGATGATTTTCTTCAAGATGTTGAACTTCTTCTTCATCATCACTGCTCTCATTCTTTTCAGCAACTTGCAGTTTGTTCAAGTCTTCAGCTAGAGAATGTACCTGCAGAGGTTCTATGGTAGAAGCATTCTTCTCCTTGAAAGACATGTTAGCTTCATCAAAAATAATATGAACAGATTCTTCAATTTTACAGGAAGATTTATTATAAACCCTATAGGCCTTGCTGATCATGGAGTATCCCAGAAACACTACTTCATCACCTTTAGCTTGGAATTTTGCTAGATATTTCTTGTCATTATTATGAATAAAACAAGTGCAACCAAAAACTTTGAAATAGCCTATTTTAGGTTTCTTCCCTTTGAGCAATTCATAAGGAGTCTTACCCTTCAGCTTGTGTATCAGGCTTCTGTTCAACACATAGTTGGAGGTGTTCACTGCCTCAGCCCAAAAGGACAGAGGTAAGTGAGCATCTGCCAATAATGTAGTTGCAGATTCAATGAGTGTTCTATTTTTCCTTTCAGCTACCCCATTTTGTTGAGGAGTTCTAGGAGCTGAGAAAGTGTGTCTGATCCCTTCACTCTGACAGAACTCTTGCATGAGAAGAGAATCAAACTCTGTCCCATGATCACTTCTGATCAGGGCAATGTGAGTGTTGAACTCAATCTGAATGCATTTGAGAAAATCTGTCAAACACTTGAAGTTATCAGACTTCTTCCTCAGAAAGAATACCCAAGTGAATCTTGAGAAGTCATCTACAACCACTAAAGTGTAGGACTTCCCTCTTAGGCTTTGCACAGATATGGGTCCAAAGAGATCCATGTGCAACCGGTACAAAATCCTAGGTGAATCACTCTTATTAATTGATTTAAAACTACTTTTAGTTTGCTTGCCTAATTGACAGGCCTTGCAGAGTCCTTCCTTCTTGTAGGGACCAGAAGGTAGTCCTTTAACAAGGTTGTCTTTAGATAGCTTAGCAATGGTTCTAAGGTTAATATGTCCTAGTCTCTTATGCCATAACACATTAGATTTTGAAATGGAATTAAACAGACAAATATCTACCACTGGTGAATGAAAATCCACTAAGTAAATGTTACCTCTTCTGTTACCTGTCAACACAGTTGTGTTGTCCACAGACTTGACTTTGTATATGGCTCTGCTGAAGGTTACTTGATATCCTTCATCACACAATTGACTGATACTTATCAAGTTGTGCTTGAGTCCTTCAACATATGCCACCTTCTTGAATGTGACTGGGCCAATTTTGACTGCACCATATCCTTTTGTAGTTCCAAAGCTTGAGTCTCCAAAAATTACTTTGGGTCCAAGCTTGGCTTTGAAGGAAGTGAAGTTGTCCTTGTCCCCTGTCATGTGCTTTGAGCAACCACTATCCAGATACCATTGATGGTTTGATGCTGGATAGGTCTTCACCTACACAAAACAACTTATTTGTTTTTGACCCAGTTGACCTTGGGCCTAGGTTGATATCCCTTGAATTCTGAAATAAAGGACATCCCTGGTTGATCCTTATAGCCTTCAGGATGGTATCTCCTA
This sequence comes from Platanthera zijinensis, assembly GCA_039513925.1. NCBI lineage: Eukaryota > Viridiplantae > Streptophyta > Magnoliopsida > Asparagales > Orchidaceae > Platanthera > Platanthera zijinensis. The sequence goes on from CM077081.1 coordinate 141,375,212, forward strand.
GGAGGTACTATCCATTCAGTATAGGGATTAAAGCCTTGGGATGTGGAGCTTCTAGGATTGAATCTGAATGTGCCATTGAAGGTGTGTTCACAAGCCTGAACTCTGTTCAACGATCGTCGAACTGAGGTCGACGATCTTGGGTCAGATCGTCGATCGCCGTTCGAAGATCGATTATGCTGAAATTCAGAGTTTGGATATCGTCGAGCTGAGGTCGACGATCTGTAGTTAGATTGTCGAGCTCTGTTCGACGATCATCGAGCTCTGCTCGACGCCATCTGTTGAACTGAGTTCTTCTCTGACAGATCTGCATTCTTCCTAGGTACCTCTATTACTCCCTTTCCTTTGTCAGAGACAAACTTGATTGGAGTTGTCAGAATTATAGGTTGGCTGGATGAAGCACCCAAGCCCAGTGTGCTATTAAATCTAGAGTTCACTGTGCTTGTGATGTCCATCAGTCTGATACTTCTCCCATTTAGGGATTCTTCAAACTTTTTGGCCTTTGATAGTTCATTCTTCAATGAAGCTATCTCCTCCCTATAGCATTCTAACTCCTCAGAGAGTTTGAGGTTCTTTGAGTTTAAGACACTATGCTCAGATAATTGATTCCTGAGAGAGATTATCTCCTTCTCAGATTTTAATAGATCTAGACACAGTGTCTTAAATTCATCTTTGAAGTCTTCAGAATCAAAATCAAAAAAGTTGATTACCTGATCCTCATCTGGTTGACTTTCTGAATCTGAATCTAATTCTTCATCAGAGTTTTGCTGTGATGCATTGATAGCCATCATGCAAAATTCTTTTTCATCTACATCATCCTCATCATCACTGGAGCTGGATGAGGCTTCAGATTCCTCTTCAGTCTCACTCCATGTTTCAGCAACAAAGCCCTTCCTTGTATGTTTGTTCTTGCTGGAGGAGGCTTTGTCTGAGCTATTCTTCTTGTAATCCTTTTCTTTTCTTCTTTCTCTTCTTTCCCTTTTGTCCTTATTCTTGTTTTCTAGACAGTCAGGCACAATATGGCCTGGTTTCCTGCACCGAAAGCATATGATTTCTTTAGTGTTATTTGATTTATCATACCTTGGTTTATCATGACTCTTGTATGGTTTCTTTCTGAAGTCTTTTCTGGCCATCTTGTAGAATCTTTTGGCCAGAAGACTTATGAGCTCATCATTTCCTGTAGCTTTATCTTCAGGCTCCTCTTCTATAGCTTTGAAAGCTATGGTCTTTTCTTTCCTTGTAGCTGGAGAGATAGCCTTTTGTTCTTCTTCTCTATTTTTAATGAGCAGCTCATAGGATTTGAGCTTGCCCAGGAGAGCTTCAGTAGTAATCTCATTCAAACTTCTGGCATCCTTAATTGGCCAGATTCTTGAATCCCAAGTGCTGGGGAAGCACATCAGGATTTTGTCATTTAGCTCAGTCAGTGAGATTTCTTTGTCTAGGGTTTTTAGCTCATTGACAATTAGACTTAGTCTATTGTACATGTCAGCCACTGATTCAGCTTCTCCCTTTTTGAAGTTCTCATATTGGTTTATCAGATGAGATCTTCTATCTTTCCTTTCATCAGCAGATCCTGAGACAATTTCAGAGAGTTTGTCCCAGATTTCTTTGGCTGAGTGGCATTCAGCTACCTTCTGAAAGATTTTATCAGACATTGTTTGGTGTAAGATGTTCATAGCCTTAGCATTTGCAGTCTTCCACTTCTTTATGTCTGCATCTGTTCCAGAAGGAGGTGGGACAGCATTTGAACTTGAGCTTGCTGGTGGAGTTGGACAAACTGTCAAGACAGAATTGAAAATGTCTTCATCAATAGAATTCATGTATAATCTAATCGTTGCCTTCCAGAGTGCAAACTTAGAAAGGTTGCACACTGGTGGTCTGGTGATTGCATAATCTTTGTTATGTGCCATGTCTTTAAATAAAAAGAAGAAGTAGAGAAAATAATCCCCTTAAGAGATTGATCTTATCAAGGATCTTTTGGTTCAGGTGTTAGCTTGTATGAGCCACCAACCTGCCTCTGATACCAATTGAAAGTGAGGCTAAGATCTATCTCAACTCTAGAGGGGGGGGGGGGGGGGGTGAATAGAGTATTTTAAAATAATTTTTCACAGTTGAATAGAACAGCACATATAAAATTTACTTTATGATATAGTGTAGAGTGCTAGTAAAAATGTTAAAAGCTAAGAAGTAAAAAGCACAGCACACAGCAAACAAATCACACAAACAAACCAGAAGACACAAGGAATTATAGTGGTTCCCCAAAAACCTGGGTACATCCACTCTTCTACCACCCTTGGTAGGAATCCACTCAGGATGAGTTGATCAGGTGTCCTGACACCAATGAGCTTTTGATAAGGTGCCCAAAAACCAAACCTAGATTTTTTGATAAGGTGTCTTGCCACCACTGAGTTTTGACAAGGCTCTCAGAACCAGACAAAACTTTTGAAGGGAGTTCAAGAACCCTTTTACAGCAGAAAAAGAAAAATAAGAATGAAGGATGTCTTCTCTGTTCTCAATCAAATGAGAGAAGCACAAGTGGATTGATGAAGTCAAAGCTCCCCCTGAGATGTAGAAAGGTTCAGGAAAAGAAGCTTTGCTCTAGGGTGATAGGTCTTCAAAACTTTGATCTCCAGCACAAGATGGTTTCAGCAAGAAGGCTGAAGGTGAGGTGTCTGGAGTAATGAGATTGTGAACACTTTTCAGTCAGCAAGAAGATTTTTGAGTCCCAGTTCTTCTGTTGTTCTTCTGCTATCAGTATATTCTATTCTGTGTATTCACTTCTGTGTGTATTCCCTTAAAAACTTAATAACACAGAAGAAAGGAATAATAAACTTTCTGACGATTCCTTGTCCAAAATTAGCCGTTGGGAGTCATAAATGTCTTCCAAAAATAGTCTTGTCTTCGAGAGGAAAGTCCAGCAAACATTCTCTGAATGATTCTTTGAAACTTGCTCCAGAATTAAAGACAAACGGCTGGGAGATCTTCTGACATAAATGCTGATAATATTCAAAAACATTCCAAAGAACAGCAGCATTTGAATTCCTGAAAGCGTCGATCTCTCCAAAGAAAACGTCGATCTGAGCTCTACGATCGTCGAACTGAGCTAGAACATAGTAGAGGGGAGTTCGACGACTCAGCAGAAGCTAGACAAAAGCAGATAGTCGATCTGAGCTCGACGATCGTCGACCGGAGTACGACGATTTATTGAAGATGAGCTCAGAGAGCGTCGAACGGAGTTCGACGATTCGTCGAACAGAGCTCGACGAAAATTGCCTTAGACTAAGCTCTTCAACCTTGATCTTGGAATGATCCTGGGTGCAGCTTCAAACCTAAGTTCTAAGACCTAGACTCATTCTAATGTTGACCTTTTCAACTATACAACTAGGTCAACTGGGATTCCTAAGACAAGCATAGTGATCCTTACCCAAATTAGTAATAGGGTGTTCCAACACGTTACAAGAACTCCTTGGAGATACCTTGCTCTTGACAAAATTATCATTGCACGAGTTTGAAATTATGTACAATGGTCACTTCTCACATTGAGCACAGTACAGTCTATTTCATTTTGAATAAACTTGACAGAAGACATGAAGACATACAGGGCATCTAACTTCTTCCTAAGGAAGAATACCCATGCAATCCTTGAGTGATCATCTAAAATCACAAAGGTGTACAACTTCCCTCCTAAACTCTGAATGGTCCTAAGAACAAATAGATCCATATACAACAGATAAAGGCATCTAATATAGTCTTTGGAGCCAATACTTTTAAAGGTGGCCCTAGTTTTCTTGCCCATTTGGCATGCATGATAGGGACCCTCTTTGATATATTTTAGATTAGGACATTCACGAACTAAGTTTTCATATAATAGCTTGCTTAATGTCTTCTAGTTAGTCTGAGCAAGTCTTTTGATCCACAGAACAAAAAGAATCTCTTTCTCATTAGCTACTAGTCATACTAGTGTGGAAGAATTATGACAAATAAAATCTAAACAATAAACATTACCACTCTTAGTGCCTGTGAGAATAGTCTCTAAGTCAACTTACTTTTTGATCATATATTTATCGTTGTGGAACTCAATCACATAGCCTAAGTGATAATGTTGGCTTTTTCTTATAAGGTTGTGTTATGACCCCTCCACATAACTTACAATTTTGATTGAGACTATACCATTGGAAAACATTCCATAGACTTTGGTGACTCCCGTTTAACTGACTCCAAAAATGATCTTAATTCCATGCTTCATAGGATTGTAATCCTTGAGAAGACTCATTATCTCAATCATGTGCCTAGAACACCCACTGTCCAAGTACTAGATTTGCTTCAGGTTGGTACTTCAACTAACTTGCAAGATAAAATTCATTTTACATCAGGAGCCTAACTAATTTTGAGTCCTTTGTTCTTTTAGCATTAAAAACCGCATTTTTGTTGGGAGCTACTCTTGCAGGATAACAAATCTTTGCCTGTGCCACAGAGGAATTGTACCAATAATCTATTGCAAAGTAACCCCACTTTACCATAATACTAACACTCAAAAAAATTATATATTCTCTTCTGAACATTCTTGGAAGTTGATGGTTCATTAGAATGTACATGATTAGTAGAGAAGGCACATGCATTCTTACTATTACTATCAATAATCACTTGGCAGTGTGCTCGACGATAACTGTTCTTACTCGACAATTTCGACTAGTTAGCAATAGATATCGGCTTATAGTTGACATTAAGTTGATGGCATCCAATATTTCTTTGTTCAAGATAATTATAGTTGTGCCAGCTTCCTGCGTTTTAATAGGAATGGGTTGGGAAAACGCCACTTCTTTACCCTTGAGTGTCGGGGATGGTGTACCAAAAATAAATGGATCATAATGAGCAATTTTAATTTCCTCATAGGGAGCCTTCAAACCACTCAACCTCATTCCCTTTCTACCTCCACAGTTAGTTGTGTTATTGCTCTTACTCTAGGTGCTTCCATTCTTCAGATGAACATACATATTGTCATGTTCATACCTGTTAGAAGGATGCAAAACCATCTGAAAGGTGGTTTTATTTACTTAAGCACTAGCTCCCTCTCTTTAAGGAGAATCTCTTTCATGTCCTTAATGACCTTATTCTTCTGATTGATAATACTGAATTTGATTATTGTCATCCCTTTTTGCTGGCTAATCTCTCTACTGATTTGAGTTAGCTGGGTAGCAGACTCAGGGCTTTCAGATTTTACCAGCTAGAGAGAAGCAATCTCTGATACTTTCTTCTCAGCCAGCTTCTTTCTTTTCATTAGTGCTTAATGAAGACCATCAGACTTATCTATTATATGATCAGGATCATTATCAGAATCTGAATCATCCTCCTGATTTGATGATAAGGGTGCTTCACATTATGCACTTGTCTCATACTCATTGACTTTCCTGGGAGGAAAGGTGATTCTCTCTTTGTTGTTCCTAAAGCCCACATTCTTGAGTGTAACGCCACTGTTTTTCCAATGTTTATTTAAATTCCTTTAGTGGCATTTTTTGACATCAGGGTGTTACATTGTCGCTTAGTTGACGAGTACTGTTACTAGAGCGTGACTTTTGCTCTTTTAATATCCGAGGTTTTGACCTATAATATTAGCTTGGCTAATTTATTATGTGTTTTTGAGTTTTCCTTTGCGAGCAGGGTTTGTTTTGGAACTCGTGGAGCCTTTTTGCGATATTTGGTGTTTTGACTTCGGGGAGTTTTTATCGGAGTTTGGTTTGTTGGATTGTGCTTTCGACTTTATCGTTGGATTTGTAGCATTGAAATATAGTTTCAGTGCGAGTTTCGTGGAAATCCGAGATGATTTGAAATTTCCGATCGTTTGGACGTTTAGTGTAATAATAATATATTATATTATTATATTTAAATGTTAAATGTATAAATAACCATATGATTTAGATGGAACCCTATTCATCGACTTCTTCCCTAGGCATTAGACTATTTTGCGAAAGAGAGAAACTGTGGACATTGCTAGGCTTCTAGACGTCCATTGAAGCAGCACAGATGCTCGAAATAAACATCGCAGGGTAGATTCAAATTTCTTTCACCGAGATCTACATGTGTACGGTGAGTTTTCCCATTTCTTGAATTTTTGACCATAGGTTATTTGGTTTTGACCACCTTTTTCCTCGAAAAGTTTCAGGAAGTGTAGCAAAGGTGTTTTTGCGGCCGGATCCGTGAGGAAGGGCGGTTTTGTGGCTGGATTTCAGGAGGCTAGTGGTGATTTCTTCCCCTTGCCAAGTCTTTTTCCGTGTGTTCTTTGTTGTTTTTATTCCCTTCTTAGAACTTGTAGTAGTGTAGGGATTAGCCAAGTTCGATTTGCTGAGTTCTGAATGATTTCCAGCCAAGTAAAAGTAGAATTTGTCGGATTTGACTACTACTCTAGGTCAACCCATCCAGTGTATGATAGTTAGGACAATTAGTTTAAGGTAATTTCATCGAATATGACAGTCTTAGTAAAAATAAATTCGTTGAATATGACATCTAGCTAAGGTTTAAGATTCGTCGAGTATGGTGGGGTTAGCCTGAATGAAATTTGTCAAGTGTGGGTATTGGATTATGGTGTCTACTGATCGTTATGAAAATAAAACCAAAATAGCAATCCAATGAAGGCAAGTATACCTATCGAATTGTAGCTAGGGGACAAAAGTGTCGTATTAAAATCCAGGAACTATTGAGTAATTTTACTCACACAAAAAACAATTATCTTATCAGAAAATCTTTTAAGGTTCGTTAACTAAGAAAGGAAATTACTTGCAATAATGGAAAGAAGATTACTTGTACTAATAAAGACAACTATTAGCAACTAAAAGAGAGGTTGAAACGATGAAAAGGAAGTAGCACTCGACCGTGAATCACCTCGACATAAGTTAATCAAAGATACAATATTAAACCTAATATTAATAAGGTAAAGGTCCTTGACCGTGGAGGTTCCCAAATCTTGAACATGCTTCTCTTGAAATCATGCCTAACTGAATTTAGGAAGGTCCGACCGAACTCTCGTCCGTATTTGGAGTCCTAAAGCTCGCCTTAAGTGGTGAACCCTGCTATTGGATTTCCCTCAAACTCGGGAGATTTAACGTCTGCCTCTCTCCAAGGGTTCGTGCAACTCTCTTTACTCTTAAATGTTCACTTCAAACTATGCGCCTCTCAGCTTGCTAAGAGTGAAAACATAGATGTTAATTATATGTTGATGATATAATTACAAACATGATTTTTCAAGAGTAAATCGAAGGCCTAATCCTTAAAAAGTGAAAGTAAACTAAAGCATCATAACTTAATCAACTCATCCTCGGATCATCAAGATCGAGTACTAGGAGGATTAAGTTAATTATGGTGAAGTGGAGGAAGAGAGAGGGGTTGTGGTAGTACATGAAAAACAAGGTGAAAGAGAAGAGAAAGAATACTTTTTATTAATCTAAAAGAGAGATTACAAACTTAAAGAAAATGAAATTACAATTGCATGAAAGTTAAAACTAAGCTATCACTAACATTTAAACTACCAAAAGAAGCTATAAACTATTTCAAGGAAACACTAAAAGTTGGAATTAAAAAGAATGAAATAACGAGAGAGAAGGAGAATAATAAAACACTAAAAAATGAAAATGGCAGCACCTCCCTATTACCCAAAAAAACTTTCTCTGAAACAAAAGGGGGATTACTAAATTTATATAAGTTTCCTGGCTCGGTCACACCCCCCTGACACACCCGGGAAGGGCGTATACCAGAGGCATGTCAGGTACAACGTTGACCTCTTGTAACAGCTTCTGGCGGGAATGATGATTGCTTTGTACGTTGGTTAATATACCCTGGGACACACCTGTGTGGGGGGGGGGGAGGGGCGTGTAAGGCACGTCACATCTGGAATCTTGGTCAAAAATCGGCCAGTCTCCGGAAAAAGTGCTACACGCCCCAAGCCATGCCCATGGAGGGCTTGTCACGTACGGGTTGATGTGCATCAGCGAACATTCTTTAATGGCAGATTGGCGTTAGCTCTAGGAGGAACACGCCTAGGGTACACGCCTAGGGAGGGCGTGTCAAGGGGGGCGTGTCAGGTGAAAATATCTGAAAATGGTCTATAAAATAACTCTTCCTCGGGATCGGTCTACATGCCCAGGTGGGCGTGTCATGGGGGTGTGTCACATGACTTTAGCATAAAATCTGCAAAAACCTGAGAAAAAAGTGAAAACATTAGTGGGAATAATATATACTAAAGGAGGTTAGATCAAAGTCTTTAAAAACATGAATTGTACATAAAAAAACAAAAAAATACATTAATAATTTAAACTACAAAATATATTATAAAATTTTCCCAAGCTTAAGCTTTGCTTGTCCCCAAGCAAAGATATAAAAACTAGCTAACATAAAGGAAATTAATCATAAAGTTCTAATTATTCTAACACAATTACCATGCAAAATTCTTAGTAGGGCGAAGGTGAAACATAAACCTAAAGCAAATACTTAAACATGGTTTTAAATTTACATACTTTACTAACAAAAATAATTCATCGAAAATTTTAACAAAATTCTTTAAATATATCTAAGCGAGGCAACAAATGAAATAGAGCATTGAGTTGTTCCTAGATCCTAAGTGACATTTTATACCCATATCAATTAAAGAACAAAAATCTAAATTAAAATCCAAAACTTAACTAATCTACTTTTCTTCTTTACTTGGCTAATAAATAAACCTAGAAGCATGACTCAGAATGACTTATTAGGACCGGAATGCTTTGCTTAGGTAAATGATTAGGAGTGGAATTCAAAGATAAATAAGGAGGCTAAAATCACACCAAACCAAAACATTAGTTTCATTTATAACTTTATCATAAAATGAATGTGAAACCATGCATTTGACAATACCATAATAATTATAATAAAATTTCTTTCTTTTTATTTTTCTAAACAAGGGCCATAATGATATATAAATATTTTTTTTCTTTTTTTGGATTTATTTTGAAATTGGCCAAATAAAACTTTTCTATTGAGCATACAAATTTTTCATGAAGTTCTCCAAATATCGCTCAACAAAACTATGGCAAAAAATTTATAAATGAAACTTAAAAGCTTAATGTGATAGAATAGGTTGGAAAAATTTTAGCTTCGATGAAAGATAATTAATAAGTGGAGCTAGCAATTGAAACAGGAAAAAAGATCAAAAGTGGCAAACTAGGGATATTTTTTTTTGGTGGGCAAGAAAGCTCAAATGAAAACAAAAAACATCCTGAATCATTTTCATGCTTCTAAATTTATCTAAAGCATTAGTTTTGAAAAATTTCAAAAAGTAAGTCCTAGATATTAAATAGAGACTAATGAACTTATGTTGAAAATAAGAATAATAAGAGACTATAATCATTCACATCTACTACAGTAATCAAAGTTGACCTTACAAAAATTATCTAAAAACAAGACGGAAAATAGTGGATGAATGATATTTAAGAAGTAAAGAAAATAAAGAACGAAAAACCATATGAAAAGTGTGAGTTTTTAGAATTACGTTTCACGTTAACATGTTAAAGGTTTGTGATCGCTTAGTTTTAACTTTCATTCAATTGTAATTTCATTTTCTCCAAGTTTGTAAACTCTCTTTTAGATTAATAAAAAGTGTTCTTTCTCTTCTATTTCACATGGTTTTTCATGAACTTCCACTACCCCTCTCTCTTCCTCCACTTCACCATGATTAACTAAATCCTCCCACTACTCGATCTTGATGATCCGAGGTTGAGTTGATTAAGTTATGATGCTTTTGTTTACTTTCTCTTTTAAAGGTTTAGGCCTTCGATTTACTCGTGAATTATCTTGTTTAGAATTATATCATCGATATATAATTTTCATCTAGGTTTTCACTCTTAGCTAGCCGAGAGGCTTATAGTTTGAAGTGAACACTCAATAGTAAAGAGAGTTGCACGCACCCCTCGAGAGAGGCAGATGTTAAATCTCCCCGATTGGAGTGAAATCTAATAGAGGGGTTCACCACTTAAGGCGAGCTTTAGGCCTCAGAATACGGACAAGAATTCAGTCGGACCTTCCTAAACTCAGTTGGGCACGACTTCGAGAGAAGCATGTACATGCTTCGGGAACCTCCATGGTCAAGGATCTTTACCTTGTTAAGATCATGTTTATTATCGTATCTTTGATTAACTTATGTCGAGATGATTCACAGTCGAGTGCTACTTCCTTTTCATCATTTCATCCTCTCTTTTAATCGTTAGTAGTTGTCTTTATTAGTGCAAGTAATCTTCTTTCCATAATTGCAAGTAGTTTCCTTTCTTTCTAAATTAGTTAACAACCCCTAAAAGAATTTTCAATAAAACAATAGTTTTTCGTGTGAGTAGAATTACTCAACAGTTCCCGGATTTTAATACGACACTTGAGTCCGCACACTATAATTCGATAGGTGTACTTGCCTTCATTGGATTTCTAGTTCAGTTTTTTTTTCATAACGATCAGTAGACAACAAAATCCAAGACCCACACTTAACGAATTTCTCTCAGGCTAACCCCACCATACTCGACGAATCTTAAACCTAAGCTAGAGGTCATATTCTATGAATTATTTTTACTAAGACTGTCATATTCGATGAAATTACCTTAAACTAATTTTCCTAACTGTCATACAGTCGTTGGGTTGACCTAGAATAGCAGTCAAATATGATGAATTCTACTTTTACTTGGCTAGAAATCTTACACTACTCAGCAGATCGAACTAGGTCGCTACCTACACTACTATAAGTTTTAAAAAGGAAAGAAAAACAACAAAGAACACACGGAAAAAGACATGCAAGGGGAAGAAATCACCACTTGCCTCCCAAAATCTGGCGACACAATCACCCTTCCTCATGAATCTGCCGTAAAAACACCTTTGCTACACTTCCTGAAACTTTCTGAGGAAAAAAGGGTTCAAAACTGAATAACCTAATGTAAAAAATTCAAGAAATGGGAAAAATTACCGTACACACAAAGATCTCGGCGAGAGATATCTTAATCTGCCCTCCGATGATGATTTCGAGCACCCGAGCTCCTTCAATTGATGGACGGAAGCCAAACAATGTCCACCATTTCTCTCTTTCGCAAAGCAGTCTGACGGCTAGGGAAGAAGACGATGAATATGGTTCCATTTAAATCATAAGTGTATTTATAGTTATCACATTTAAATAATATAATATAATATATTATTATTACACTAAACGTCCAAACGACCGAAAATTCCAAATCATCTCGTATTTCCACGATACTCGCACCGAAACTAAATATCGATGCTATGAATCCAACGACAAAGTCAAAATCACAATCTGACAAACCAAATTTTGGTAAAAACTCCCCAAATTCAAAAATCCAAATATCCCAAAAAGGCTCCATCGAGTTACAAAACAAACCCAGCTCGCAAATGAAAACTAAAAAACGCACTAGAAATTAGCCAAGCTAATATTCTATGTCAAAACCCGGGATACAAAATGAGAAAAAGTCACAATCCAGTAACGGTACTTGTCAACTAAGCGACAACATAATGCCTTAATGTCAAAAATATGCCACTAAAGGAATTTAAATAAACATCAAAATATCAGGGGCATTACACTCAAGGACGTGGGCTCTAGGAAGAACAAAGAGATAATCACCTCTCCTCCCAGAAAAGTGAATGAGTTAGAGTCTTCTGAACCTAGCACTTAAGATTTTGATATGTCTGATATGGTGTTTGTTGCCTTCATAAGGTATTTTAAAAAGGTGATAATAAGGAGGAAGAAGTGGAATGGCAGACCTTCCTCCTCCTCTAACTATAATAAGGATAAAAGAAAATCTAAAAGAGCAATGAATGAGCACAAAGAGGAAAGGTATGGTTTTAAAACTAGTAAAGATATTTCTTCTAATATTATTGGCTATTGCTGCAGCAGAGCTAGACATGTTATTGCTAATTGCTCAGTCAAAACTAAAGAGAAACAAGTTGCTAGTGAAAAAAAGCACTACAAGGGCAAGAAGTCTGAAAAGACTTTCCTTGCCAAGAATGAGAAAAGTTGGAGTCAAGTGACTATAACTCATTTAAGTCAGAGGATGATGAAGCCTACATTGGGGATCTTTTTCATGATGATGAAGAAGATGCACCTACTACAGTGATAAGAATCAGGTCCCTCTTATGAAACTCATACAGTGATAATGATGAAGAAAAAGAAATTTGTGGCATGATTTCCATGACTGAAGATGACAATTGGGAAGACTTCACTCCTAATAAGGTAATAATTCTAAACATGTCTTCTTTAGATTCTTAGTATGAGACAAGTGCAGAATCTGAAGCACCTTTATCATCAATTGAGGAGGAGGATTCAGATTCTGATAATGATCTTGATCATATGATATATAAGTATGATGGTCTTCTTAAAGCACTAAAGAAAAGAAGAAGTTTGCTAAGAAGAAAGTAGAGGAGATTGCTTCTCTCTAGATGGTAAAATCTGAAAGCCTTGAGTCTACTACCCAGCTATCTCAAATCAGTAGAGAGATTAGCCAGTAAAAAGGAATGATAATCATCTGATTCCACATTATCAATAGGAAGAATAAGGTCATTAAGGACCTGGAAGAGATTCTCCCCAAAGAGAGGGAGCTAATGGCTTAATTCTCCAAGGCACAGTTTGTGCTGCCTATTTTTGAGCCCTTCTATTCACAAAATAATAGAAGGGGAGTGGGATTCAATAGGAAATCAACAAATACTAGAAACAAGGGAAAATGAAAGTCTTGAGTAACTAAAATTACCTTTCAGAAGGTTCTGCATCCTTCTAACCAGTATGACCATGATAATATATATGGTCATTGGAAGAATGGAAGCACCTACAGTAAGAGAAATAACACTAAAAGTATGGCAAAGATCAGTGGAATGTGCCAAGATTCCGCCCAAACAAACTTGCAGGTATGCACGACGTAGACAATGTCTCCCAACTGGCACTACGAGTAGAAAAACTTAGTAAAAAGATAACGTAGATGACTGCTGCCTCCGCCCCTCAGGTATGGTAATCTGTAATTGCTGCCTCCGAACAAGTTGATTATGTTAGTAATATGCCTAGAAATGCTTTTAAGAATTTTTTGGCTGGTAATTATCCTGTGTCGAGTTTTGCTTTTCCGAACAATTATAATCCTACTTTACGTAATCACCCTAATTTATCATGGAGTAATCATATGAATGTTATTCTCCCTCCTTCGCAACATGATTTTTTACAAACTCTACCACTTCAAAATTAACCAAAACCTCAAAGCTTGGAAGAAATACTTTCAAAATATATTAATGTTAATGACACACCCATTAGAAACCTCATAGGATCTATCAAAAGTTTAGAAATCCATATAAAGGAGCTAGAGACACCTCTCAGAATCCTTGGACCCAATTCTTTTGAAGGAAGCCTTTATTTGCTTGCCCTTTTGGCATATAAAACAAATGCCCTTCTTGGTGTATTTAAAATTGGGTCTATTTCTGACCAACCCTTCTCTAAAGAGCTTGCTGATAGACTTCTAGTTCAAGTGAGCAAACCACTTATGCAACTATACACAATAAGAGTCTTTCTCATTTACAATAAGGCAAATAGGAGAATTTGAGTCTATGCACAAAAAATTAAGACAATATATATTTACACTCCTAGTGCCAGTCAAAATGATTTCTTGCTTGATTGACCTTTTAATTAGGCACTTATACTTGTGTAAAACAATGATGTAGCCTAGATCAAAGAGTTGGCTTATGCTAATCAGATTTTGTATCAATTCATCCACATAAGCTACTTTTGTGATGGTGACTATTCCATTAGTGATCATGCCATAACCTTTAGTCCCTCCTCTATCTGAACCACCAAATATGACTTTAGATCCATTCCTCACTGGAGTGAAGTCTTTCAGATGTCTCATTATTCCAATCATGTGCCTTGAATATCCACTATGCAAATATTAGATAGGCATCTGATTGGTAATTGGACCTACCTATAAAACAAATTTAGTTTACCTTAGGCACCCAAAGAAATTCGGGTCCTTGGTTCTTGTTAGACTTTGATGCTAATTCCCCAATTTTAATTATTCTGCCCGCTAAAAAAGAATTTATCACCCCGACCTCTACTTTGAAAAAAGATTCTACCCCAACCTTATCCATCCCAACTTAATATGGAATGTTAAGATGATCACTACAACCGCTTCTTAGAAATATTTAAACAAATCCACATAAATCTGCCCTTCCACGAAGCCAGCTCATAGATACCCAAGTATGCAAAATACTTGAAAGACCACCTGACAAATAAGAAAAATTTAGAGAACATATTGCAAGTCACGTTAAATGCCAAGTTCTCTGTCGTTTTGACAAATGGCTTACAAAAGAAAATCAATGACCCGGGTTGTTTTTCTATCCTATGTGTCTTTGGTGACCTATTCGTCAAGCACGCGCTAGCCGATTTAGGTGCTAGTATAAACATAATTCCCTTCTCTTTATTCAAGAAGCTTGTATTAAATATCCTTAACCCCACGCGAATGAGTATCTAGCTCGCTGATAGATCGATCAAGTACCTATTAGGAATTGTGGAGGTTGTTCTAGTAAAAGTCGACAAATTCATCTTCCCGGTGGATTTCATCATTCTAGATATTGAAGAAGACGTCGAGGTTCCTCTGATCCTTGGTCGATCCTACCTGGCCACCTCCCAATCTATCATTAACAGAAGCAATGGAAAGCCCTTCCGACATATAGGAGATGACGAGGTTACTTTTTCCATCACCCCATCAATGAAGAACACCCTTGAAAACGATGACTCTTGTTATGTCATAGATGTCTTAAATGATGACTCTTTCTACTGCCTTTCTGAAAATGAATTTTCTTCTTTTTGTTCTTCCTCAACTATTTCTCCTAATTGTCTGCAAGAAACGGCCCTGGCCGCTGACTCCACTCCTTCAAATTTTCAAAATAAATCAAAAGTGTACGAAGAAATGATTTTTGAAAAAGAAAATCTTCCAAATCATCTAACAAAGACCCTTCTACCTTAGAACTAAAAGAGCTACCTTAACATCTAAAATAAGCCTTCCTCGAAAAAGACTCCAATCTGCCCGTAATAGTTTCGGCCTACTTAACTGAAATAGAAAATGATATACCTCTTCGAGTTCTACAAAAACCTCGCCGAGCTATTGCTTGGCATATTTCTGATATCAAGGGCATAAGCCCATCTTTCTCCACTCATAAAATCCTAATGGAAGATAATTCGCGTAACTAAATACAACCTCAACGCTGCATATATCAGAACATGAAACAAGTAGTAAAAGTCTAGGTAATGAAACTCTTAGACGCAGGAATTATCTACCACACATCAGATAGTAAGTGGGTTAGCCCATTTCAGGTAGTGCTGAAAAAAGTAGTGATCACGGTAGTTGTTAATGAAAATAATGAGTTAATCTCGACACGGACGGTGATGGGGTGGCGCATGCGTATAGATTATCGTAAGTTAAATGACGTCGCCTGTAAGGACCACTTTCCCTTGCCGTTAATCGATCAAATATTAGAGCATCTTTCCGGTCATAGATTTACTGTTTTTTCGATGGACTCTCAGGGTATTTTCAAATCCCCATCTCACTTGAGGACAAGGAGAAAACTATGTTTACTTGTCCTTTCGGCACCTTCGCTTACCGAAGAATGCTGTTTGGATTGTGCAATGCACTAGCTATATTCCAAAGATGTATGTTGACCATTTTTGACAAGTACGTAGAAAGTATTGTGGAAGTTTTTATGGATGATTTCTCTGTGTTCGGTGACTCCTTCGATATCTGCTTAGAAAACATAGAAAAGGTTTAACACGATGTAAACAAACTAACCTCGCCCTAAATTGGGAAAAATGTCATTTTGTTGTGAGGGAGGGGTTATTTTAATGAAAAAATATTTCTTCCCAAGGAATTGAAGTAGATATTGCTAAGATCAAAATAATTGAGAAACGACCACCACCAACGAACGTTAAAGCCATACGAAGTTTCTTAGGTCATGCTGGGTTCTTCCATAGGTTCATAAAAGTTTTCTCTAAAATCACCAAACCTCTTACTAAGCTGCTAGAAAAAGACGACCCATTTATTTTAGATGATGTTTGTTTATCTGCCTTCGAATTAATAAAAACTAAGTTAATTAATGCACTGATTATGATATCTCCGGTCTGGGACCTTTCCTTTGAGATTATGGCGATGCGTTGCGGTGGGAGCTATTCTAGTACAACGAATATCTTAAAACTTCCACCCCATTTATTACGCAAGAAAAACACTCACATCTGCACAGGAAAATTACAACACAATAGAAAAAGAACTTTTAGCAGTTATTTTTGTTTTTGATAAATTCTGCCCCCACATTACGCTTTCTAAAATATCGTTTTCACGGAACACTCGGCCCTCAAGTACTTACTTGCTAAATTGGATACCAAGCCATGCTTGATCCGCTGGGTCTTACTCCTTCAGGAGTTTGACTTTGAAATCTGCGATACGGGGGGGGGGGCAAGAATTTGGCTGCAGATCATCTCTCTCGTTTAAATAATCCATATATTGAAAATTTAGATGAAAATACTTTTAATGACTCTTTTCCCGATGAAAAGCTGTTTTTGATTAACACATCACCTTCCCCTTGGTTTGCACACTTTGCCAACTATTTAGTGGCTTATGTCCTCGCGAAAGATTTCTCCTCTCAGCAAAAGAAGAAATTTTTTTCTGATCTGAAGAACTATTTTTGGGAGGACCCGCATCTTTTCCTATTTTTTGAAGACTAGGTGGTAAGGAGATTTGTCTTATCTGAAGAAGGACAGGATATTTTAAAACACCTGCAGGAAGGACCGACTTGCTGCCACTATCACACTAATTACAACGCTCAAAAAGTGCTAAGTGTGGGCTATTATTGGCCATGCCTTTTTAAGGACGCACAATCCTTTATGAGTAGGTGTGATAGTTGCCAACGGTCGGGCAATATTTCTAATAAAAAAGAAATGTCGCCAAATTATTTCCTTGAATGCGAAGTTTTTAACCTCTGGCGAATTGATTTTGTTGGACATCTTCCTTCTAGCTTTTGGAATAAGTATATTCTAGTTGTCGTAGATTATGTGTCACGATGGGCAGAGGCCTAAGATCTTCCTACTAACGACTCCCGAGTTGATATTTTATTCTTAAAAAATTAATTTTCTCGATTCAGTACTCCAAGAGCCATCGTTAGTGATTGGGGTATGCATTTTTGTAATGTGCAGTTCTATAAAACTCTTAAAAAATATGGCATTACGCATAAACTTTCAACCGCCTACCACCCCCAGACTAATGGTAAAGTCGAAGTAGTAAATAGAAAATAAAACGTATTTTAGAAAAGACAGTTTCTTCTTCACATAAATATTGGTCAGTTAAATTAGACAATGTTGAAACCCCACCTTGTTTAAGGTTGATTTGGTCTAGGTTCACTATTGGGTTTGTTGACCCATCATGTATAGACTAGGGTCATTTGTTTTTCTAAGGTTAAGGTTAGTCTTATTAGGTTAGCCTTTGAACCTGCCTTCAGAAGACTTCAGAGACTAAAAAACTTAGAGAAAAGCAGTTTTAAGGACTTCAGAATTTCTTCTAGACGATTGCTGATCTCAGCTCGATGATCCTCGATCTCCGATCGACGAACTCAGAGTTCCTTCTCTGAGTTATGCTCGACGAAAGTCTAGCTAAGGTCGACAATTTCTTATCTCATATCACAAGTTCAGCTCGACAAAAGTCTTTCTCTGGTCGACGAACTTGGAGCTCAGATTGGCAGTCTCTTTTCAGTTCATGATTGCTGAGCTTAGCTCGACGAAGGAGATTTCTCAGCTCAATGAACTTGGAGTTCAGGTCGACGAAATTCTTCCTGAGGTCGACTATTTTCTTTCAAGTTCTGTTCGATGATTTTCCTCATTAGTTTCTCAATCCGACTATCAATTTATTTGATTATATCTAAGAAGTAATACTCTGATAATTAATGCTTATATTCTCAAGAATATAGTCATTCCATGACAACATTAATTATGGTATTTCACAGAGTTATTACTTTCCTTATTTCCAGAGACAGTTAGGGAATTCATTTAAGACATTTCTAGCCGTTCAGTCTCCCAGATTTTTTGCACTAAATCAAGGATAGAATTAAAAATTCAAAAGCCAATTTTCTTCAAAGAATATAAAAAAACAATTTTTCAGAAGATTACATAAATATACAGGGAATAAACATAACTCAAAAGCTAATGAATTGTACATGCAAAAAAATTAAAATAAGAACACAGCTCTAGTACATATCAGTCTTCTTCAGTTTTGCTTCAGGACTTTTTAAGAGACAAACAATCTTCATAAGTCTAAAAGTTTCCTGAAGTTCTTCAATCTGAAGGCCTATATCCTGAGCAAAGCTTCCACTCCTAAACACTTCTACATCTCACGGGGAGCTTTAACAACAGCATCATCGACGAGTCTTCTCTCTGATTATTGACAGAGAAGACATCATCTTTATTTTCTTTCACCTTTGTAAAAGGGTTTCTTAACTCCTTTCAAAAGTTATTCCTTTTGCTTGTCAAGTCTCCTGATCAAAAGACTTGGTTTGGTTTTTGGGCATCTGGTTTAAAGCTCAAAGGGTTGTGAGATCTCCCTTGAAACAGATCTTGTGGTGATAGGGCACCTGAGCAAAAACATGTGGTGGCAGGGCACCTGATCAAAAACCTATAGTGGATTCCTACTAGGGTGGTAGAAGAGTGGATGTACTCAAGTTTAGGGGAACCACTATAAATTCTTGTGTTGTCTAGATTGCTCTATTATTTATTCATGTGTGTTGTTATTGTCTTTGTTCTTACTTCTCTTTATACATATAATTATCGATTATTTTAATCCATTGTAAAAATTAATCAAAAGGTTTTAAAACTCTATTCACCCCCTCTATAGTTAGTGTAACCTATCCCTTCACTTTCAATTGGTATTAGAGGGAGGTTGTTTGGTTTCACAGGCTAACACCTGAACCAAAAGATCTTTGGTAGATCTCATTTACTTTATTCTCTCTTTCTATCATGGCATAGAATAAAGAATATTCAAGCACCAGACCTCCAGTGTGCAACCTTAATAAGTTTGTACTTTCGAAGACAATGATTAGGTTGTATATGAATTCTATTAAGCAAGACATCTATAATTCCATTTTTACAGGTTCCCCTACTCCTTCTGCAATAAAATCTACAAGCACCACTGCAGACTTGAGTGGACTGAGGCACAGATGAAAGCAATGGGTGCATATGCTAAAGCAATGAACATTCTTGCATAAATAATGTGAGATGACATTTTCCAGAAGGTTGCTGAGTGTAAATCAGCAATAGACAATTGCGATTCCCTCAACCAAATGATAGCAGGATCAGCTGATGAAAGAAAGGATAGAAGATCTCATCTCATTTCCCAATATGAGAACTTCAATAAAGAAGAGTCAGAGTCATTTGTTGATATGTACAACAGACTCAGCTTGATCATTTATGAGCTAAAGAACCTGGACAAGAACATATCACTGACTGAGATCAATGATAAGATCCTTATGAGCTTACTTAACACATGGGACGCAAGGATCTATCCAATCAAAGAATCCAGAAGCATAAATGAGATTTCCACTGAGTCTTTGTTAGGCAAGCTCAAGTCTTATGAGCAGCTTATCAAGACCAGAGAATCTGCTGAACAGAATACTCCTACCTCAAAGAGGAAGGAGCAAAGCATTGCCTTTAAGGCATCTGAAGAATCTGAAACTCTACCAGTAAATAAAGAGTTGATAAGTCTCTTAGCCAAGAGATTCTTCAAAATGGCTAAGAAGGACTTCAGAAGAAGGTCAACAAGGAATGAAGATAAGCCAAGATATGATAAGACTCCTACTAAGGAAGTTATTTACAATGGTTGTAAGAAGCCAACACACATTCTTATAGAGTGTCCAGAGGCTCAAAAGGAGGATAAAAGAAAAGAGAAGGACACCAACAAGCACTACAACAATCCTTCTTCCAGCAAGCATAAGAATAAGGAAAAAGGCTTTGTTGTTGAGACTTGGAGTGAGTCTGAAGAAGTGTCTTCATCTTCCATCTCTAGTGAGGATGATAAGAGGTAATAGCCAGAAAGATTTGCCTGATGATAATTGATGCTTCATGCAGTCATTCAGCAGTTGATGAATCAGTAGAAGAATCAGAATCAGAAGAGGATCAGGTAATAGCCTATTTTGATTTCAATTCTGATCATTTTAAAGTTGAATTCAATTGTGTAATGATTTAATTAATTCTGAGAAGGAAATCAAACTTCTCAGAGATAAACAAATTGAATTTGATAACTTGTTTTCTGAAAACATAAAACTAAAAGATGAACTAGATATAGCTTCTAAACAAATCATTTCTTTAAAAACTGAACTAAATGAGGTAAACAATTTGAAGGATTCCTAAATGGGAGAAGTATTAAATTAATTTATATAACCAACACAGTAAATGCTAGGCTTAATGGTAAATTAGGCTTAGGAGCTTCATCTAGTCATCCATCAATACTTATGGAAAATATTCTTTCAACCCTTATCTTTTTCATATCAGAAAAGGGAAAAGAAAAATTAGAAGACAACAACCAATAGTTAGAAGAATTTCAAAATTCCAAACAAAAGAAAAGGAAAAATAATAATTTCAATAAAAACAATGTTCAACATTTTTCGACGAGCTCAGATCGACGAAATGTATATGGTTCGTCGAACTCGGATCGACGAACTATGAACTCAGAGTTTGTAACATCCCCCAGACAGCAAGACCCCCTCAAGTGAATTCGTCATGACTAGGTCCTGACAAGGCTTTGGTAGCTCAGGAACCTCTTGGACTTAGGAAAAAATAGGTGTTGAAGCACCTTGGTCTGTAATAGTAATTTCCAAATATTCAGCCTACGGTTTGACTTAAGGATTTTAAATTGGCTCAGTGACCCCACCACAACATCCCTAGGTCATTTAGGAGCCCATGGAGACATTCAGGACCCATTGGGACTAGTTAAATAGGCCAAGTTGACCAAAGTCAACTCTAACCCTAATTAGGTAAAAATGGTCAATTCCCCATCAATTGACCTAATTGACCATCACCATATGGAATTGACTTCACTTCTTGGTCTAAAAAAACATAGGAGACCTAGTGGACCAAATATCCCAATCCTAGGGTCACCACAGGGCAAAATGACAAAAATACCCCTAATAGGTCAAAATGGTGATTTTCAATTAAACACCCTTATTGACCACCACAACTTAAAGTTGACAACACTCCTAGGGTCATAAACTCATAAGGGACCTAATGGCACAAAAATTTCATGGTTTGGTCAACCCTAGAGCCAAATTTGACAAAAAGTCAAACTTGGTCAACTTAGGTCAAATCACTTAAACCTAGCCCAACCCTTTTGGCTAGGCCCAAGTTGAGTGGTCAACCAGCCTAGGAGGCTGATATTAAACATGGGAGGGAGTGGAAATTTGGCCATGGTGATTAGGAGAGAGAAATTGGGGTTTTCCCCAATTTTGAGGAGAGAGAAAGTGGCCATTCATGGTCATTAAGGTGACACACCCCTTGGCATCCCCATATTACACTCCCATTCATCTTCTCTGATGAATTTGAGAAGATTCCAGCAATTTCTAGGAGGAATTAGGGCAGGGGGGATGCATAGGGTCGGCCATGGGAGGGGAGGTGAAGAGGCCATTAATGGCATATGGGGTTAAAGCCACTACCACCCCCAATTAAACCCCCTATCACCTTCACAAGCCTCTGAGCAGTGAACCCCCCCCCCCCATTTCCCGAGAGTTGGAGGTCTCCATCCGAGAAATCGGATGGCACCAAAAGCTTGGAGGAGGAATAATGGCGGCCGGCGGATGGAGCAAGGAAATGCTCCAAATGAGGTCTGATTCTCTTCCCCTCTCCTAGTGCTAGATCTAGATCGGTTTAGGTGAAGAAATCAGGCTCAATTGAGCCTGATTGGGAGCTTGAAATTTTTGGATTTTCCATGGAAAATGGAAGAGTGAGTTCGCCAGAAACCACCGCCTCCGGCGGCATGGTCGCCACCAAACACTAACCACCACCTCAACGGAGGTGGTGGTGGTGGTGGCCGGCCAGGGAGGTGGTCGAGGTGACTGGAAAATAGGCTGGAAGGTGTTATAGGTGCGGGCAATCTTAGCCCTTGGCTGATTGAGGAAGATGAACGGATTCCGTTCAAATAAAAAACCTATAATAAATATATTATTTATGATTATTTTATTTCCTTAACTTGCACTACATTGAACCCGAAATTTGAAGCACTTTACGACATCTAATGTAAAAGTCGTCAACAAATAAAATGTAGCTCTTTAAGTCTAGTTTAATTGAAAATTTATTTCACTCGATTTGGAGTCTTGGTTAGACCATAGCACACATTTTGGTGAGGTCTATCCGTAGGGCTGTCCTGAGATTGATTTGGATGCCCACCTCAAACCAGACTTTCAAATGACTTGAAATTTTTGGTATGGGCTATTATTTGCCATACCTAGGACATATCCAAAAATCAAGAATTTGTGGAAAATATTTTTCTATAGTTTTTGTAAAAATTTAATAATTCATATATAAATAAATTAGGTGTCTTAAACACATCAAAATCCCCCCAAATTTTGGTGGTTGGTCTTAGAGACCAATTAGGGGTCTGGTAAAAATTTCAACTCATTTGGAGAAGTTTTGATTAGGTTTTTAGCCAACCTTAGGCTGACCCCTATAGGGTTAATTAGGTCAAAACACCCCCTTGGATTTTGAGTGGTCAAATAACCTCAATAGAGGCTGATATTTTTGCCTCTGACTTTTTATGGTGTGACACATCCTCCAATTGAATTTGGGATGGGTTGGAGTAGGGTAGCCCTGGAACCTTAGGGTAGGTCCCTTAATGGGGATTCTCAGGGCTTGAGGGTCATGGGGTCAAAAGACCTTGGAATGAATTGAAAATTGGGGGAGACGACCATAGGGTAGGTATAGTACTCTGGTTAAGGTTTTAGGGAATTTGGAAGCCTTTAAACCCCCTCTCAAACCCTAACCGTATTTTAGGTCACCAAACCTAATTTGGAGTATTAGGCTATCAAATAACATAAAAATCACTTGAAATTTGGGCAGGGTAGTTCTCTGGTAGAAATATTTCTAAAATAATTTTGGTGGAATTTTTGGGCTAATAAAATCAGTACTTCCTTTTCAACCTTAGATGTGCCCTTAAAGATTATTATGTTGATTGTGAAGTTTGTGTTCATTGCAAAATTGTGAAACCTTGGAATAAGATATTTTATATCATGATAGAGCCCTCTGTATTTTTGTTTAAATTTTTAGATGACTGTTTCAAGTACTTGCTTCATAAAATTATGATTTGTAATTTCTGATCAAAAAAAGGAACTGAGGACCAGTATTATCAAAATAATTATGAAATTAGGTCAGAGAGTGTTTCTAACCATTATTATTATCATGTAATTTTCCAATGATTTTTAGAAGGATAAAACCAGTACTTACTTCACAAGTCTGTAAATTTGGAAGTTTATATTTAATAAGATTCAGAGCCCCTCATGTTTTAGAAAATTGTTAAACTTGGTTAGAGTTAGTTTTAGATCACTATCTATCTCCTAGAATTTTGTCATAATTATTAGAGGAATGTTTACAGTACTTGCTTCAATAACCAATGGCTATAGAATTATTGATTTTAAATTAAATTTTGGGCTACTGTTCACTGCAAAATTATGAGACTACTTTTAAAGTATTTTTTTAGGCCATGATGGTCATACTGGAGTTTTATTAAAAATTTTAGAACAATATAGCTGGCCTTTTCTTCATTAGATGGTATTATTGATCTTAAGTTTGAAATTATGAAAGGTAGGTCTAATCACCTCTGAAAATTATCAAACCTTGGATTTACTGTTTAAATGTCACTTAGTATTTATCATAATTTTGAGGTGATTTGTTTCTGACTTTAGAAAGTACTTAATGTTCAAAGTAGGGCATTTGGAGTCTAGGGTTAATTAAATTAAATGCCCACATAATTAGGAAAATTATGAGACTCTGGATTTAGTCTTAATAGGTCATGGTAGACTCCCAGTAATTCTTAGGGATCTATTGGAAGAATATTTAGGGTCCCCCCTCAAGGGAGCCCTATGTAGCTTAACATGGTTTGCATATAGTGGATAGGTCTGAAATAGGTTGACTCGGAGAGCTTAAACAATCTTAGGGTAGTCACACTGAAATAAAAGAGAGGTTTGATCAAGGGTAGAAATAAAAAACACTAAGTGCCTTGGAAAGGGAACTTGGGGCTTCATCCCATCGTAGTTCCTAGTACCGCTACAAGCCCCTCACCGGGTATACCTCAGGAACTCCAGGGTTAACCTTAAACCTTAGGTTTAATATGGACAAGAGAAACCTTAATAATAGCTTCACCTTCAACTCACACTTGTACACGTAGTGAGATAAATAGGTAGTGAATGGATAACATTGACCCATGGTGGATGGGTTTGCTGGTTGACTGAAGTCTGAGGAGATGGATGCTCGGGGACTTGGTATAGACCTGGAAATCCGGGGAGCTGGATGCTCGGGGACTTGGAAAAAGGAGACTTGATTAGTCTAGGGAGTCGTGGGCTTGGGGACTTGGTGAACTAGTGGACTCGGTAGTCTAGAGAGCTGGAGGCTCGATACTATAATTAGATACAAACTATCATGGTTGCATGTGCATAACAGTGGTGGGTCCTCGGAATTGGATGATCGAACACACCGTCATCAGTACATTTACTCAGGAGACTAGCTGGTTTGCTGGGAATAGTACAGGAACGTATGAGAGGGCCTAAGCTGAGTAGTGTATTTACCTGTCTAGGAGTGGAGAGGCCTAACCCACTATCTCCATTTTTCCATGGCGGAGGCTCATGAGAGTTTAGCTAACTCAAAAAGGGGAACTAAAGGTCTATGCGCATAGAGTCGTGTGTGTGAGTTGCACTTACATGTGCATAACATAACATACTTGCAATTCATAGCATAATCATTACATTTAACCCCTAACACCTATCGTATAAAATTGTATGGGACGTTTTCTAAGACCGGACCTGCAAAATGACCCCTTAGTCTATAGGGGTAATCCCTATAAATCAATGGTTACTTTTCTTGTTACTCTTACTTCTCTTCTTACTGCTCTTACTTACTTGCTACTCCTTACTGTTTACTTTTGCTACACACTTGTTTACTCATGTTTAATTATTGTGATACCCCTGTAATACTTTATTATTTTATTCCTTAGGGTATATTTCACCTGCTTGATTACGCCCTGCTTTTGGTCCTCCTTTTCACTCCTTTCCGCTCGGTGCCTAGGAGCCACAGGTAGAGGGGTGGTGGATTGTTGACTGAGTCTAGTTTGACTGACGGTCATTTGACCACAACATTTTAGGTGTACCATATGGAAGAGACATGGGTTTTGAAGATTCCGACAGAGTTGACCCCACGGTCGTGCTACTATTGTCACAAGCCAAGGCACACATGGGTCAAATGCCCCATAATGGGTGGGCTCCCACCAGCTCAGCAGTTAGGAGGCCGAATACACAGACGCAGACGTGGATTACGAGGCGGCGACTGCAGGAAAAAAAGGGAGAAGCACCCATTGGTGCAGCACAAGCAGAGTACGGAGTCGGTGGAGATGGGACAATCTAGCTTGGGTGCTCTCGTTTCTGTGATAGTTACGGTGACGCTTAGTTTTAGTTTTGCTTCCGCGAGTGACTTGTAGTAAGGATTACATGTACTGGGCATAAGCAGGCTTTTCCTATTTTACCTTTCCATTTACTTTAGACTGTTATGTTGTGGACTATATGATGTTGTGATTTCTTCTCTATTTGATATTGTGGACTTGGACATTTATGTCCTTCTTACTACTTCTTCAGTCGATGGTGATTGAGATGGCCGGTAGAATCGGCGCTTTGTGGTGTCGACCATCCTGGTGGATGGTGTAACCGCAAGATGGCGGTTCTGGGCCTAAGACCACGGTGGTTAAAAAAAGGGGTCTTACAGAGTTTATGTACAATAAATCGTCTAACTGCAATCGACAAAATTTATATGGTTAGTCGAACCGCGATCAACGAAATTAGGGCACAGGAAATGAATACTTTCATTCTCATAATAGAGTTCGATGAACACATCCCTATTCGTCATACGTAGATTGACGAACGTACTGTAATTCGTCGAACTCAGATAATTTCAATAGAAACCTAAATTTCTCCAGAAATGTTAATCAACCTAAATCATTTGTTAATCCCTTTAACAAATGGATAATTCCACCTAGAAGATTTCACCCCTTTAAATACAATTACCAACCATATTATTCTTACATTTCTAGCTATAAGTTTGAGAATAATCAAGGACCCAAGGTTTCCTTGGTCAAGAATAGCTAATTTATTTTCTTGTAAGTACAGAACAATCCTACCACAGAGCAACAATGGTACTTGGATACTGGATGTTCAAAGCTTATGACAGGAACTAAGGACAACCTAACTAACTACAAGTCAAAGCTTGGACCAAAGGTGATCATTGGAGAATCAATCTGTCGTCAAACAGAAGGGTATGGGAATGTTAAAGTTGGAGTTGTTACATTCAAGAAGGTAACATATGTTAGTCGTTTAAAATAAAACCAAATATCCATAAGCAAGTTATGTGATGAAGGTTATCAGGTATTTTTAACCAATCTTCATGTATTATTTCTTCAATAGATAACAAAACTGTTTTAACTGGACTTAGATAAGGAAATTTTATGTAGTTAATTTTAGTTCAGCTAGTTCAGAAATTTTCTTATTGAATCAAATTAGAAATAATAATGATTTATATCAAAAAAGACTAGGACATGTAAACATAAGAAATATTGCTAAATTATCTAAGGACAACCTTGTTAGAGGATTGCCTTCTGGTCCCTACAAGAAGGAAAGTCTCTGCAGGACTTGTCAAGTAGGCAAGCAAACTAAAAATAACTTTAATCTATTAATAAGAGGGATTCACCCAGGATTATGTACTTGCTACATAAGGATCTTTTTGGACCAATTGCAGTACAGAGCTTGGGAGGGAAATTTTACACTTTAGTTATTGTAGATGACTTCTCTATATTCACTTGGTTGTTCTTTCTAAGAAATAAATCAGATAACTTCAAAGTTCTTACAGACTTTATTAAAAGCATAAAGATTGAGTATTCTACTCTAGTTGCATTGATCAGAAGTGATCATGGTACTAAGTTTGAATCTCATCCTATGCAAGAATTCTGTGACAAGGAAGGTATCAGACATTGCTTCTCAGCGCCTATAACTACTAATTAAAATGGGGTAGCAGAAAGAAAAAATAGAACTCTAAATGAATCAGCAGGGACATTGCTTGCAGATGCATATTTGCCCCTTTCCTTTTGTGCAGAGGTTGTAAACACAACAAAATATATTCTTAATATAAGGTTAATACATAAACTTAAGGGCAAGACTGCCTATGAATTGCTGAAAGGGAAGCAACCTAAAATACACAATTTTAAAGTTTTTGGTTGTACATGTTACATAGACAATAATAATAAGAAACATCTTAGAAAGTTTGAAGCCAAAGCTATAGAGCGAATTTTTCTTGGATATTCCCAAGTAAGCAAGGCCTATAGGGTATTTAATAAATCAACTTTGAAAATGGAAGAATCTATACATGTAATATTTGATGAAGCTAAGATGTTTTACAAGGAGAAGGATTCTTCTACCAGAGATTTATTACAGGTGCCCCAAATGTGTGAGAAATTGGATTATTCTGTGTGGGTCATAGTTGATGGAATAACAACGTGTGCTCACTTCGTTCCATTTAAGATTGATTACTCCATGAAGAAAATAATAGGGTTATATTTGGATGAGGTCATCACACTACATGGAGTACCAATTAGTATTGTGTCAGATCGAGATTCCAAGTTTACATCTCATTTTTGGATAAGCTTACAGGAAGGTTTGGGTACCATCCTCAGATATTCAACCCTTATCATCCATAGACCAATTATCAGACAGAGAGAGTAAATAAGATTATGGAAGATATGTTCATTTGTTATATTTTGGACCATGGAGGTCCGTGGGAAGAGCGGCTGAGATTGATGAAATTTGCCTATAATAACACTTATCAGGAGAGCTTGTAGATGGCCTCGTTTGAGGCTTTGTATGGGAGATATTGTAGAACACCCTAGTTTTGAGCCGAAGTTGGTGAAGGACCGTTGTTGTGTCCGGAAGCCTTTGAAGAGATGAATACTTCTATGATGCATATTCGATAGAAGCTTCCAATAGCTCAGGAGTGTTATGAGAAGAACGTTAATCAGCGAAGGATTGAGTTGGAATTTCCAGTTGGAGACATGGTGTTTCTCAAGGTTTCTCTGATGGCTGGTGTTAAGGGGTTTGGAAAGAACCACAAGTTGGATCCCAAGTATGTTGGATCTTTCCAAGTTGTTGAACGCACAAAGTGTGAGCTTATAGGCTAGATTTTCTCGCGAATTTACTGGTATGCATGATGAAATTCTTTGAATACAAGGGTAGCTAATCACCTAGAGGGGGAGGTGTGAATATGTTATTAAGGTCTTTTTATTTTCTTTTGACCTTTAACTGATTTAGGCCCTTTTGCGACTGATTAGTTCAGCTTTTAAGACATTCACACACATAACACCACAAATTTATAGTGGTTGCCCAATATATGGGTACATCCACAGTCCCTCCCACCTTTCTAACAAAATGTTTGACAAGGCACATCTTTAATAACTTGGCACCTCAGAGATTACAACACGATCCCACCGGATCACTCATTCTCCACCAAGACTTAAAATATAGGCACACATCCCAACCACTCAGTAATCACCTGATCATCTACCACAGGCATAAATTCCCTAAAACACGGGATGGAAAAATAGCCTTATCACACAGATTGAAAACTGGATCTTACCACTCAGATCTATACCAGATCCTACACTTAGCCTTTATTACTTAGGCTTACAATATAGATCTCACCAGATCTAACACTCAACCTTTATAAATGAGGCTTACAACCCGAATCTTTAAAAGATCCTATAGAGATTGATTTTTTACTGATATAGATTAGACTACAGAGATTGATTCTCTGAGTCTACAACTTATTGAACTGAGAGAATCTCAGCCTAATTTTCATCTCAGCAACAAGGATGAAGATATTCTAGAATCTGATTCTTGTGCTTGATCGTGTTGATGATGAGGGAAGATCAAGAAAGATGGTCTTCAATCAGCTAAACTATTTGGAAGAAATTGAACTGCTTTGCCTCTCTTTCTGTCCTGAGAAAACCCTTAACAGATTTCTTATTCACCGATCCTGAAATTTATCTTCAGATTAGGCTATGCTTGGATCAAAAAAGTCACTATAGCTAGGGATTGCCTTGGATGTTTCTTATTCCTCAGAGAAATCCTCTGATCGTGCTACATCAGATGTTAAATGTCGCAGCTAACTCAGAAAACCTTCAGAATCGTCGAAACGATCGTCTAGTCTCTACACCAATGGTGGGGGAATAAGAAAAAAGCTGGCACAAATTTTTTGTAATGAACTGATCCCTCAGAAACTTGATTCGATCAAGATCTCAACTTCTATTTATAATCCATCATCTAGCAAGATGATTGACATGTGTTATTGTTTTAACAACTCATTATTTCTTTTGTTTTTAGAATGAGACTGACGGCAACATTAGTCATTACTTGTAGCACTTCCATGATCAATTTAAAATTTTGTTGACTTTTATTAACTTTGATGACATCATCAGTTATGGACTTAGCCAATTTCACAAAATCACTCCAGGCATTGAGAGCATTGAGTGAATGGGCTTCACTCAACGATTCTGAACTTAGTCAATTCTTTAACATGTCTAGTCATTGAGAGCATTGAGTGTATAAGCTTCACTCAATGTTTTTTGACTTAGCTTGATCTTCAGCCCTTTGTATATCCTTGGCGTTGAGATCATTGAGTGAACTGGTTTCACTCAACGATTCTAGACATAGAATAATTTTTAGCTCTTTCTGCAACTATGGCATTGAGTGAACATGCTTCACTCAATGATTCTAGACTTAGAATAATTTTGCTCTGTATGAAGGCGTTGAGAGCATTGAGAGAACCATCTTCACTAAACGCTTTTATATTTAGCCAACATTCTGCATCTTTCTGTCTGAAAGCATTGAGAGCGTTCAGTGGATAAGCTTAACTCAACGCTATTATAATAGGCCAAATATCCTTCTTTCTGAAGGCGTTGAGTGAGCTGGCATCACTTAACGCTTTCTACCTTTGCCTCTGAATTCTAGCGTTGAGATCATTGAGTGAATTAGCTTTACTCAACGCTTTGGACTTAGTCGATTTCTTTGTTTCCTCTTAGACTGACTGTATTAGCTTGACTCAAAGCTTTCTAATCTTGGCATTGAGTGAACTGGCTTCACTCAATGCTTCTGGACTTAGTCGATTTTATGTCACCTTTTCCTTTAGCTTTGATAGAAACTGAATGGCATTGAGAGACCAAGATTCACTCAATGCTTCCAACTATATGGCGTTGAGTGAGTTGACTTAACTTAACGCCTATAGACTTAGCCACTTTTCTGCCTTGTCAACACTTAAAGCTTTGGCAACCTGCCCATTCTCAGCGTTATTAGTTGTATGGTGTTTAGTGAACTAGCTTCGAGCAATGCCCGTGGACTTAGTCATTTTTCTACACTGTAACTTGCGGGGCTTTAATTTTCCTGACTTCACTCAATGCTATTGGTTATATAGTATTGAGTGAACTGACTTCACTCAACGCCTATGGACTTAGTCATTTTTCTCTCTCTCTAGTCAGCTTCATTGGGTACACCTGTCAATATCACTTGGACCACCTGTCCAATCAATATGACATAGACCAACCTGAATGTATGAACTTAAACATACATTAAATACAACTATGTGTATACCATTAACTTGTTTGAATTTATACAAATCTAGTACATTGAGATCAATGGACCCAACTGAAAGTCCACCTAGTGTCAACTACTTACACCTATGGGGGGGGGGGATAGGTGTCTTTGCAGCATATTTGCGGAATTAAGGTTTTACCTGCACAATAAAACAAAACAACACAGCACAAAAAGTACACAAACAATTTATAGTGGTTCCCCGATTTGGGTACGTCCACATTCCCCCTTCGACCTATCTCCCAACCAGGGACGACTCGGTTACTTCACCAACAGGATTGAAATCCAATCATTGCACTAACGGAAGGAACCCTTCCACACGTAGGAGTCAACACTCCCACAACACGGGTTGCACCCAACCCTACAACTAAAGACCAATCGGTCCTTTACAAAGAATTAAAAATAGCTTGTAAGAAATACAAACAATGTATGGAGACTAAGGTGTCCCTCTTCGTTCGACGACGTGTTCTTGAAGTCAACGAAGAGTCCACAACCCTAGATCTCACTTGGAGAGAATCTCCCCGAGACCGGTGGCGGCAACGAGCGGCGGCGAGGCTCTCGGTGTTGGCGGCGGCAACTGAAAACAGCAGCAAGGCACTGGAGATCCAATCTTCTTAGCGAAGTCGGCAAGGTCTACCAACGGTCACATGAGGATCGATCGTCTCAATCGATTCGGACGGGGAAAGATTTCCCTATCTCAAATCAAGAGACAAAAGATCTCTGGATAGACACATGAGACGCTGTGCAGGACTTGGCTTCTATCACCGAGGATCTGGATGAGATCGAGATCAGCTTTGGTGATCGGCTGCGACGACGGAGGCGGAGCAAGTTCGCGAGATTAGGGTTAGTCGGCCGCTCTATTTCGTATATCGTCTGTGTGTGTTGCTGTACAAAAATACCAGAGTATTTATACAATAGTTCAAGAGATGACTGTTGTGGGCCCCACCAGCAGTAAGACCGAAGTCCGGTTCAAAATCCTGCAGATGTCGTGGACCGGTCCAGGCAGAGTCGGAAAAATACCCAAGTCAAATTCGGCGAGAATCGTGGGTGATTCTCGACGAATCGGCGAGAATCACTTACGATTCTCGCCGAATTCTACTTAGAGAATACTGGCAGCACAGGTTATAGAGGCCGGGGAGAATCGGTGGGAATCACCTTGGATTCTCGCCGACTCGTCGAGAATGCAAAGTCATTCTCGACGAATCGGCGAGAATCACTTGGTGATTCTCGTTGATTCTGCCTTAGATGATTTTTCTGACTGCGTCGAGATAGCCGGCCCAACCCGGCAAGAATCAACTAGTGATTCTCGACGACTCGTTGAGAATCACTAGTGATTCTCACCGATTTGATTCTCGACGAATCGGTGAGAATCACTAGTGATTCTCGACGAATCGGTGAGAATCACTTAGTGATTCTCGACGATTTACACTTAGACGATTCTTGTCTTTCAACCCGTGAGATGGTCTTTGGCCCATCCTTGCTCCTTGTCTGCTCTTGCTTTATCATAGCCCTGTACTTGAGATTAAGTACACCCCAATAGAGAGAGTACACGTAGGCCAACACACTGATCTGCTCAACGAGGGATTATGTTGCACAGACCCGTGTATATTGACCCACTGCACCCTGACATTGGTGTGTACTTAGCATGGAATAACTGCAAGCACAACTAGAAGAAATTCATCAAATAAATAGTCTATTTACCTTAGCTTGTGCAGGGGCTTCTTCAAATCAAGTACATTGTGGATACAATACCCAACAATCTCCCCCTATTTGCAGAAGCCTAAACCCTACAAGCTAAGGTGAATAGAGCATATAAAAATGAAAATCATAAACTTAAAATTGAGTTGAGAGAGATATTCATTACCAATTTCTTGAGAGCAAACTTGGAGCCACCTTAGACTTAGCTGAGAGGGTAATCTCCCCCTTTTCAGCTTCTGCAAATCGGGGACTGAAGCATGTGACACCATGCTCCCCCTCAGTTCTTGTACCTTTGCTTTCACTAAATTCCTAGTAGAGGCTCCCCCTAGATGCATGAGCCTTGAGCTCCTGTAGTCTTCATTCTTCGTAGTTTAGCATCCCCAATTCAGTTTTGAACATACTGAACCTGGCCTCGTCAAGGGGCTTTGTGAAAATGTCTACAATCTGCTTGTCAGTGGGAACATAGTAGAGAGAGATGTCCTTGTTCTCCACGTGCTCCCGAATGAAATGGTAACGCACTTCAATATACTTCGTTCTGCTGTGCGATACCAGATTTTTTGCAATAGCAATTGCACTGGAGGAGTCGCAGTACATCGATACATCCTTGAACTTGAGGTCATAGTCGGCTAACTGGTTTCTTATCCATAGGAGTTGTGCGCAACAGCTGCCAGCTGAGATGTACTCAGACTCTGTAGTGGAGGTTGCTACACAATTCTGCTTCTTGCTGTTCCATGAAATAAGCCTTCTTCCGAGGAATTGACACGTCCCGGAGGTGCTTTTCCTGTCATCCCTAGTTCCTGCAAAATTAGCATCTGAAAACCCTATTAGCTCGACATCATTGCTTCTCGGGTACAATAAGCCAAGATTAGGGGTACCTTTAAGGTATCTGAGAATTCGCTTTGTAGCGACATAATGAGATTCCTTATTGTTCACCTGATATCTGGCACAAACACATGTGGAGAACATGATATCCGGTCTACTCATAGTAAGATAGAGCAGAGATCCAATGATGCTTCTGTATTTGGTTTCATCAAAAGGTTTCCCTTTCTCATCCTTATCCAGAGACATGGTGGATCCCATTGGAGTCCTCATAGAGGTTGCATTCTCCATTCCGAATTTCTTGAGGAGTTCATTTGTGAACTTCGTCTTAGAAATGAAGATTCCTTCCTCAGACTGTTTCACTTGAAGTCCCAAGAAATATTTCAGCTCTCCCATACTGCTCATTTCAAACTTTACTTGCATAAGTTTGGAAAACCTTTTGCAAAGATTGTTGTCCGTTGAGCCGAATATAATGTCATCAACATAGATTTGCACCAGCAAAATCTTGCCTTTGACTTCCCTGAGAAACAATATCTTATCTATTTTTCCTCTAGAGAACTTGTTCTCAAGAATAAAACTAGACAATGTCTCATACCAAGCTCGAGGAGCTTATTTTAGGCCATATAGCGCTTTATTAAGAAAATATACATGATTAGGATAAGTAGGATTGACAAAACCTGGAGGTTTAGCAACGTATACTTCCTCTTTCAAATCTCCATTCAAGAAAGCCGATTTCACGTCCATCTGATAGACTGTGAATCCTTTGTGAGAGGCATAGGCAAGGAATAGCCGGATTGCCTCGAGCCGTGCAACTGGTGCAAATGTCTGGTCAAAGTCAATCCCCTCCTCCTGTATGTATCC
This sequence comes from Platanthera zijinensis, assembly GCA_039513925.1. Classification (NCBI taxonomy): domain Eukaryota; kingdom Viridiplantae; phylum Streptophyta; class Magnoliopsida; order Asparagales; family Orchidaceae; genus Platanthera; species Platanthera zijinensis. Next base: position 141,409,535 of record CM077081.1, read on the forward strand.
TTGAGCCACCAGTCTGGCTTTGTTCTTGATGATGACTCCATGTTCATCCAACTTGTTTCTAAAGATCCACTTGGTGCCAATCACACTTTGCGTCTTCGGTCTGGGGACCAGCGTCCAGACTTCGCATCTTTCGAATTGATGCAGCTCCTCTTGCATGGCCAAAATCTATGATGCGTCTTTGTTCGCTTCGTCGAACTTCTTTGGCTCCACCTGCGACAGAAAGCTAAGATGCAAGATCTCGTTAAGAGTACCTCGGCGAGTTCTGACACCATCTCAGGGATCTCCAATGATTTGATGTTTGGGATGATCCCTCACGTGTCTGAGCTCTAGAAGTCTTGCATCAGGAGCTTCGACTATTTCTTGGGCATCACCTTCTTCTAAAGGATTTGCCTCATTTTGATCTTCAACTTCTCCGATCGGCATTGATGTGGAGACCTTGACATATTTTGGAGTTGCATCTTTCTTGGGATCATCCAGTTGTAACTTTTCGAGTCTGGCACCTGCAGCTTCAGGAAGACAACTAGAAGTCTTGCAATTAAGCAAGCTTCCTTCATCAAATACAACATTTATTGATTCCTCTACCACTAGGGTTTTCTTGTTGAAAACTCTATAAGCCCGGCTGTGGCTACTATAGCCCATGAATATGCCTTCGAAGAATTTTTCACCAAACTTAGTACGCGGGTACTTCCCATTATTCAGTACATAACATTTGTAGCCAAAAATCCTCAGATAGGACATGGTTGGTTTCTTGCCTTTCAGTAGCTCATAAGGAGTCATACGATGGCTCTTGTTAATCAACGCCCAGTTTTCTACATGACAGGCCGTATTGACAGCCTCGGCCCAGAAGTATTCTGGGAGAGAAGCGTCATTCAACATTGTCGTGCACGCTTCAATGAGTGTTCTATTCCTCCTCTCCGCCACTCCATTCTGTTGAGGAGTGCGAGGGGAGGAGAACTCATGAAAGATACCAAGCTCTTCACAGAACTCTGTCATAGCGCCAGACTCAAACTCTATTCCATGGTCACTTATGATTTTGACCACTGAGCAGTTAAGTTCGTTCTGTGTCTGCTTGACAAAACTGGTGAAGATGTCCAACGTATCAGACATGCGTTTTAAAAAGAACACCCACATAAACCGAGAGTGATCATCTACAATCACTAGCATATACGACTTCCCTCCTAAGCTATGAACCTGCATTGGACCAAACAGGTCCATGTGCAGAAGATATAGACATCTGGAGGAATCTTTGTCTGGGATGCCCTTAAAGGTAGCCCGAGTCTGCTTGCCCATCTAACATGCAGGACATGTACTATCTTTGATGCACTTAATAATGGGAGTATCCCTTACTAATTCTTTGGAGAACCTCATATTAATTGTCTTGTAATTAATGTGTGCCAATCTCTTGTGCCATTGTTCACAAAGAGATGCACTGCCTTTAGCAACGAGGCATACTGGGGTAGAAGAATCTAAACTAAGAAAATCTAAACAGAAAATATTTCTGCTCCTAATGCCTGTTAATACGGTCTCCGAAGAGTCACATGATATTATTAGGCATTTATCCTTGCAGAACTTAACGTCATACCCTTTATCACATAACTGGCTTACGCTGATCAGGTTATGATTTAACCCTTCAACATAAGCTATGTTAGTGATAGAGAGTATACCGTTGGAAATCGTACCGTAACCTCTGGTGATTCCCCGATCAGATCCCCCAAATATGACTTTGGGTCCATCCTCGACTGGAGAGTACTCCCTCAGCAGACTTCTTGTCCCGGTCATGTGACGGGAGCATCCACTGTCCAAATACCAAATAGGAGTTTTGTTGGCCTTTGGACATTCCTGCAAAACAGAATTAATTTGCCTTAGGAACCCAATCGAACTTGGGTCCTAGATTCCTTGTTAGCCTACTCCCCCTCGATTGGTTAACTCTACGAGTGGTCGGCCACGCATTGCTAACATAAGGAGTCTCGTTATACCTTGGATTAAACCAACAATCCACGGCAAACTGACCAATTTTGCCACAGCACCAGCAGTCAAACCTGTTATACTTCCTCTTGGGCGCCTGCTTTACCCTTGAAACGTGGGGTTCAGCTGGGGCCGAAGACCTAGAGGTGGAGGCCACATGATGACCACAGTCACATGACTTCTTCACCTCTTGGCTGTTCAGTGTAATAGGTTTGGCCTTAGGTGCTTGCTTCCTATTATGGCCGCTAGAGAATTGACCATAATTTCCCAAGTGGATTTCCTCATAAGGTGCCTTGAAGACACTCTCACTGAAGTTACAGGGAAAGGTCCACCCATCATATCGGCTCTTCGGCTTTGCAACTGAGGGCCTGAAGTGATGCCCATATGTTGACTCAAAGTCATGTTGGTTACAGGGAAAGCTAGGCTTTCTGAACTCAACAGGGCTGAGTGGGGCCTTTCCTTTCTCATCAGTAGAGGCTTTGTTGGCAGCCTTATTCTTCCTCCTGTTCCTGTTTCTCCTGGATGAGGAGCTAAATACCCCTACATGCCCCAAACCAGCTCCTTTGGCTTGAGCAGAGAAGGTATCAACTAATGGAAGAACAGTGTTTGGCATAGAGAAGCTCTTGACGATCTTCCTTTCTGCCGCAAGTAGTTCTTCCAACTTGTCGACTTCCTCCTGCTTAAGATCAAGGAGCTTAAGAGACTCTGAATGCTTTGAAGTCAGGTCCACGTGCTCCTATCGGAGGGAGATCAAACTGGTGATCTCTTCCCTCAGGGATACACTCTCACCTTTAAGGAATTTAACTTCCTTTTTCTCAGCCTTCAGTTTCTTTCGACATTTTAGGAATGTATTGAGCAGAAGCTCATACTTATCGAGGAGCTCAGCTTCAAGGGCAGAAGGGCTATCCTCAGGGTCATCATCCTGAGACTCAGGATCAGAGTCAGAGTCGGAGAGAGGGGTGTGAGCTTTTACCTTCCCAGTAAATGGGGGGCATTCTCCTTCTGAGTCAGAGCGACCCATTAGCCCAAAGTAGGCTTCCTCATCATCGTTGGTGTCTGACGTGTCAGATTCACTCAGCATCTTTGGCTTCTTTGCGATGTAACTCCTCTCCTTCTTCTTGTCTTTTGAGGACCTGTGCTCCTCTCCCTTTCCCTTTTCCCTCTTGCCTTGATGGCAGTCGGCCATGACGTGTCCTGGATTGTTGCAACCAAAGCATACAATGTCAGAAGAGCGGTGTTTGTTCGGTTTGGAAACATACCTGTCAGATGAATAGTTCTTCTTCTGATCCCTTGAGGAGGAGCCATTTCTCTTTCTCTGATTCCTCAGCTTGAGGAACTTCTTGAATTCCCGTGTGATAAGGGATAAATCTTCTTCTGATAACTCTGAGCCGGAGGAGCTTGGCTCAGAGTCTTCCTCTTCATCCCTCTTCCACGCACGGGAAGAGGCGGCACCCTTGCCCTTTCTGGATTGAATGGCTTTCAGGGCCACCATCTTTTCCTTGGCCGCGGCTTTCTCTGCTTCCTCTTCAGCCTTCCTTGTGTTCAACTGAAGCTCATTGGACATGAGCTTCCCGAACAGAATCTGTGGATCAGTTTCCGCAAGTCTGCCAAACTCGCGGATGGCGCAGATCTTTGTGTCCTATTCCTTAGTGAGGGACCTAAGGAACTTATCATTGAGTTCACCGTCAGTGAACACTCTTCCATATCCTTTGAGTGCATTGACGATCTTGAGGAAGTTTTCGAAGGTGACTCCGATCTCCTCCTTTGGCCCTTGCCTGAAGGCCTCATATTTTTGATTGAGGAGGGATCTCCGATCGTCCCTCATTTCATCTGTGCCCTCTCCATTAGGACAATCAGACAGCTCCAGAGATCCCTGGCTGTCCTGCAGTTGTTGATGTTCTGCATCATAGAGTCGTCAACTGCGCTTACCAGGATGTTCTGAGCTTTCTTGTCGAGTCCGAACAGCACCATTTTGTCCTTGTCCATTTCCGAAAGTTTCTTGGGCACTTTCCTGGTTGGATCAATGGTGGAGGCCTTGGTGGGAATGTAAGGTCCCTCCTCCACTATCATGAAGAGCCGGGGGTCGACTGCTTCTATATAGAATCTGATTCTTTCCTTCCAGATAGGAAAGTTCAGTCTGGTGCATACTGGGATTTTGCCGGAGTGCTTGAGTCCGTCCATGGAAGATATCGATCTTCTTCTTGACACTGGTGGCAGGATTTTACTCAAGGTGTGAACCTTTTTGATGAGTAACCTCCCTCTGATACCACTTGAAAGTCCACCTAGTGTCAACTACTTACACCTATGGGGGGGATAGGTGTCTTTGCAGCGTATTTGCGGAATTAAGGTTTTACCTGCACAAGAAAACAAAACAACACAACTCAAAAAGTACACAAACAATTTATAGTGGTTCCCCGATTTGGGTACGTCCACTTTCCCCCTTCGACCTATCTCCTAACCAGGGACGACTCGGTCACTTCACCAACAGGATTGAAATCCAATCATTGCACTAATAGAAGGAACCCTTCCACACGTAGGAGTCAACACTCCCACAACACGGGTTGCACCCAACCCTACAACTAAAGACCAATCGGTCCTTTACAAAGAATTAAAAATAGCTTGTAAGAAATACAAACAACGTATGGAGACTAAGGTGTCCTTCTTCGTTCGACGACGTGTTCTTGAAGTCAACGAAGAGTCCACAACCCTAGATCTCACTTGGAGAGAATCTCCCCGAGACCGGCGGCAGCGACGTGCGGCAGCGAGGCTCTCAGTGTTGGCGGCGGCACCTGAAAACAGTAGCAAGGCACTGGAGATCCAATCTTCTTAGCGAAGTCGGCACGGTCTACCAACGGTCACACAAGGATCGATCGTCTCGATCGATTCGGACGGGGAAAGATTTCCCTATCTCAAATCAAGAGACAAAAGATCTCTGAATAGACACGTGAGACGCTGTGCAGGACTTGGCTTCTATCACCAAGGATCTAGAGGAGATCGAGATCGGCTTCGGTGATCGGCTGCGGCGACGGAGGCGGAGCAAGTTCACGAGATTAGGGTTAGTCGGCCGCTCTGTTTCGTATATCGTCTGTGTGTGTTGCTGTACACAAATACCAGAGTATTTATACAATAGGTCAAGAGATGACCATTGTGGGCCCCACCAGCAGTAAGACCGAAGTCCGGTTCAAAATCCCGCAGATGTCGTGGACCGGTCCACGCAGAGTCGGAAAAATACCCAAGTCAAATTCGGCGAGAATCGTGGGTGATTCTCGACGAATCGGCGAGAATCACTTACGATTCTCGCCGAATTCTACTTAGAGAATTCTGGCAGCACAGGTTATAGAGGCCGGGGAGAATCGGTGGGAATCACCTTGGATTCTCGCCGACTCGTCGAGAATGCAAAGTCATTCTCGACGAATCGGCGAGAATCACTTGGTGATTCTCGTCGATTCTGCCTTAGATGATTTTTCTGACTGCGTCGAGACTGCCGGCCCAACCCGGCAAGAATCAACTAGTGATTCTCGACGACTCGTCGAGAATCACTGGTGATTCTCGACGAATCGGTGAGAATCACTTAGTGATTCTCGACGATTTACACTTAGACGATTCTTGTCTTTCAACCCGTGAGATGGTCTTTGGCCTATCCTTGCTCCTTGTCTGCTCTTGCTTTATCATAGCCCTGTACTTGAGATTAAGTACACCCCAATAGAGAGAGTACACGTAGGCCAACACACTGATCTGCTCAACGAGGGATTACGCTGCACAGACTCGTGTATATTGACCCACTACACCCTGACATTGGTGTGTACTTAGCATGGAATAACTGCAAGCACAACTAGAAGAAATTCATCAAATACATAGTCTATTTACCTTAGCTTGTACAGGGGCTTCTTCAAATCAGGTACATTGTGGATACAATACCCAACACCAACAATCTCCCCAAAGCTGGGACACTGAGATAAATGGACCCCACAATCTCCCCCTATTTGAAGAATTAAAAACACCACTTCAAAATTCTTTGTCAATGATATACACCAACATATGCAACAACAATATACAACAACATATTAACACAAGAGAGTTAAGGTTTACCACATTTCCCATTTTTATAATAGTATGGTGATCATTACCTACTCCCCTTGTGTTGCTGCAAGGTTCACCATTATCCATTTTATGAGAACACCACGTGCTCCACCTGTTTTGTTGCATTGACACCAAGTCACCTTAGTCACCTTCTCCCCCTTTTTGACTTCCTCAGATAGAGGGAGAATTTAGCCATCTATGATTATCTTCTCCCCTTTCTGATTACAGATAATCAACAAGTCTATAACTTGCTCCCCATAAACCAGAGCATCTTCTACTATGACTTTGGATATTACAGCATTGATACCAGTTTCTTATCTCACAACCTGCAAGATGATGTAGTTCCTGCAATAAAACAACATGAAGAGCAACTGAAGCTGCACCAAGTTCAACATACCCAACTCAAACTTGAAGGTGTTGAACTTTGCTTCATCTAGTGGTTTGGTGAAGATATCATCCACTTGCTTATCTATTGCAACATAATCAAGACTAATTTCATCACATTCAACATGCTCTCTTATAAAGTGATATTTAATCTCTCTGTGCTTAGTCCTGCTATGTGAAACAGGATTCCTACCTATAGATATTACACTAGTAGAGTCACAGAATAAAGAAATTCTACTTAACTGAATGTTATAATCCTGAAGTTGATGTTGTATCCACAACAACTGTACACAACAGCTCCCTACAACTATATTTTCTGATTCTGCAATAGAAATAGAAACATTTATTTGATTCTTGCTGCTCCATGACACTAGTCTTTTTCCCAGAAACTGACAGGAGCTTTATGTGCTTTTCTTATCTTCTCTGCAACCTGCAAATCTTCATTTGAAAATCCTATTAGTTCAAAATCACAATTCTTAGGGTAGTAAAGGCCAAGATCTTGTGTGGCCTCAGATATCTCAAAATCCTCTTAGCAGCAGAGTAATGAGATTCTTTAGGGCATGCCTGATATCTAGCACAGACACATGTAGTATACATATTGTCTAGCCTACTAGCAGTTAGGTATAAAAGGGGGCTAATTATCCCTCAATACAAAGTTTGATCTAGAAGTTTCCCTGCCTCATCATTTACTAAAGACATACTTGACCCTATGGGAGTTTTCATGGTGGAGGCATTCTCCATCCAAAATTATTTATTCAACTCCCTGGTAAAATTAGCCTGGGATAGGAATAATCCTTTAGTCTGTTTTACATGGAGACCTAAGAAAAACTTAAGTTCACCCATACTGCTCATCTCAAACATCCCTTGCATAAGTTTGGCAAACTTTTTACAAAGGTTGTCATCAGTAGATCCAAAGATAATGTCATCAACATATATCTGGACAACGATGATCTTTCCCTTGGATTCCCTTAGAAATAGGGTCTTGTCTATCTTCCCCCTTGAGAATTTGTTCTCAATGAGGAATCTTGACAGGGTCTCATACCATGCTTTAGGAGCCTGTTTCAACCCATATAAAATTTTCCTAAGTCTATAAACAAAAATTGATTTGTTATGAAGAACAAAACCTGGAGGTTGTTCAACATAGACTGTTTCCTTTTAGTCTCCATTCAGAAATGCTGACTTCACATCCATCTGGAAGATTATGAATCCTTGGTATGCATCATATGCAAGAAATAATCTGATGGCTTCTAATCTTGCTTCAGGGGCAAAGTTTTGATCAAAGTAAATACCTTCTTCTTGTCTGTACTCTTGAGCTACCAACCTAGCTTTATTTTTGGTTATAATATCATTTTCATCAAGTTTGTTCTTGTAGATCCACTTGGTTCCAATGACATTATGTATTTATGCTCTGGGAACTAGCTTCCAGAGCTTACACCTCTTAAACTGGTTCAGTTCCTCTTTTATAGCTACAATCCAGAACTTATCCATGTTTGCCTCTTCAAATTTCCTGGGCTCCCCTTGTGACAGGAAACTGTAGTACATTGCTGTGTTGAGACATCTACTCCTTGTCATTATACCTTGACTTGCATTATAAATGATCTAGTGGCCTGGATGATCCTTCAAATGCCTTACTAGTGAAGGCATTCTTTCTTCAGCATTTTGTGCTTCAAAATCTCCATCTTGTTGAACATCATCCACCTCTTATATGCCTTGTGCTTCCTATAGAATGCACACACTTTCATCTTTGTCTTGAACTATAGGTTCAGCTTCCTTAATAATCATCTTTTCCATCATCACTTTTGTGCCTACAGGAGTAAAAGAGGAGCTTAATAGCTCATTGTTAATCCTATTTGACTCATCAAACACTACATTAACTAACTCCTCTATAACTTGACTTGTCAAGTTATATATCATATAAGCCTTATTATGATTATTGTACCTAACAAGATCCCTTCATAGGACTTAGCAGCAAACATAGTTAGATAAGATTTCCCATTGTTGAGTACATAACATTTGCTCCCAAAAATTCTAAGATATGAAAGATTTGGTTTTCTGGCCTTCAATATCTCATAAGGTGTCTTTTTATTGCTCTTGGTGATAGAAGCCCTATTGAGTACATGACAAGCAGTGTATAATGCCTTAGCCAAAAAATATTCTGGAAGAGATGTGTCATTCAGTAATGTCCTTGCAGCTTCTATGAGAGTCCTACTTTTCCTCTCAGCAATCCTATTTTACTGGGGGTTCTTGGATAGGGAAACTTTTGATGAAACTGAATGTTCTTCACAAAACTTTGTCATGCATTTAAATTGAAACTCAATTCTATGATCACTATTGATTCTGACCACAGAACTGTTCAATTCATTTTGTATCTGTTTGACAAATGTATTGAAGACATCAGGGGTTTTAGACTTTTCCTAAAAAAGAAAACCCAAGTAAATCTCGAAAAGTCATCAACAACCACAAATGTGTAGAATTTCCTTCCTAGACTATGAACTGGCATATAACAAAAAAAGTCTATCTATAGGAGGTAAAAACACCTCATAGAGTGTTTGGTTATAATACTTTGTAAAAGAGCTTTGGTCTGCTTGCCTTTTTTGTATGCATAACAAAGTGTTTCTTTAGTGCATGTCATTTTAGGACCATACCTAACTAGCTCATTACTGAAGAGCTTGCATATGGTCTTATAGTTCAATTGAGTCAACCTCTTGTGCCATTTGACACAGTGAGAGTCTTTCTCCTTTATAACTACGCATATGGGAGAGTCTGAATTTAGATAAAGAAAATTTAACCAATACACATTCCCACTCCCAGTGTCTATCAAGATAACCTCTTGGTCACTTGACTTCTTTATGTGGCACTCATCCTTGTGGAATGAAATGTCATAGCCAAGATCATAAAGTTGTCATATGCTTATAAGGTTGTGTTGCAACCATTCCACAAAAGCTACTTTTGTGAAAGTGACTAAGCAATTTGTGATTTTACCATATGATGATAAAAACTCGCGATGCCCCGGGTTATGTTTTTGTTGCGAAGGTGGGGTTATTTTTAGTGTTATATAAGATGGTGGTTTTATTGAGAAAGGCGGGGCGCACAGATTTATTTTTATATAAATAAGGGGTTGAAACTGAGTTTTAACAAAAGGGAGGAAAGTGAACCTATCGCGTGTAGTACAGGATATTCCGGTGAGGAATATCGGGGTCGTATTATTCTCGGGGTCAGTTTGCCAATTTCTACTCTTTCCCTGAAAGGACTATTATTTTACCGATAATATTTTGTTGTGTTTATATAAAAAAGGGCAGATATATATATATTTAAAGTGTTGAAAATGAAAGCATAAAAATGAAGAAAGCTGATGAATAAATAGCGCGATGATATCAAATAGAATTTGAACTAAAATAAACTTTTAATAAAAAGAGATCCTAAATTTCAAATTAATTAAGCCATAGACTTGGCCGTGGAGGTTCCAAAAGAATGAGCTTACTTATCTCTAGGACTATCTCTCACCTAAACATTAAGACTATTCGAGCGAATGTTAGTCCGTCAAAGGATTCCTCTTAATGCCCGCATTACGCTAAGAACCCCGTTATTGGGTGGGGAACCCAATCCGGTAGAGTTATGCGCCTCCTCTCTAAGGGGTAAGTGCGGAACTCTATTTACCGAAGGGTTATCAGTAAATACGTACGAACTCTCAGCCACCTGTATATGGACAATAGAAATAGAGCCCGTACATCGATATGTGGTCCTACACGTCGTTAACCTGGGGCAAACCTTAAGTACTTTTAATTAACCAGAAAATAAGGACCTTTAATTATTTAAAGCGATTTTTTCTATCCCAATGCTCTTCGATATTGAGGTATAAGAGCAGTTAGCCACTCCTCGGAATGGGGATGGCTATAGAAAGCGATAAAATGAAAGCAGTAAATGAAAGCTGAAAAAGAAAATAGTAAATAAAAGCTGTAAAAAAGCAATAAAGTGCGAGTCCTACTCAAACGAGTAGGCGGGAAATGAAAAAGATAAATGACAAGTACTGGCTCAAACTAGTGGACAGGAAATGAAAGAGAACCCTACTCGAACGAGTAGGAGGAAATAAATGCACCCACACACGCACTCTACCGAAATGAAAACACACAAACACAAAGTCCTACTCAAATGAGTTGGAAGAAAATAAAAGCAGTAAATGGAAAGTCCTACTTAAACGAGTAGGCAGAAAATGAAAGCACGCCATTTAACTCTTAATGAGTAGGTGGAAATAAATGCGCACACACACACACTCTTCATAAGTAAAAGAATGCTATGAAAATTAACACATAACACACGCACACGTACAAAAATAAGAAAAACTAAGTTACCGAAAAATTAAAACGACTACATTTCTAATGCTAGAATGCGGTAGAAATGCATAAAAAGAGAAAATAAAAATTAAACGAGCAAAAAGTTTGGAAAATAAAAGTGAAAACAAAGTGAGCAAAAAAATTAATATGATAACTTTTCCTTCTTAGGTTTTTATAAAAGTGCTAAAAAGAGAAAATAAAACTAAAAAAGACAAAAAGTTTTACGTTCCTAAAAATCCACAGTTAAAGAAAATTAAAACCACCTTTTAAAACACTTTTATGAAACATATAATAATGAAAACTTAAGAAAGAAGAAGTAAAAAAAACTAAACCTAAACAAGTACGGTGCATGAAAATAAAATTACGATTACAACGGTTAGAAATTAGGAGAAATTCCTAAAACTAAACAAGTTATAAAAGCTAAATAGAAAAACATAAAAATGAATAACGAAAAATCACTTAAGGTAGGGCACTTTGGCGGATTTGCATACAATATAATGGAGAAAAAAACATTTTTTTAAGTAAAAAAGAGTTATAATAAAGCTAAAACAAACACATAAAAGGGGGGAAGAAAGTTTTCTTACATTGCATAAACAGCCCCCAAGCAGCACCAACCCTAAGCAAAGTTGCCCAAAAAGTGGAACAAGTGAGCTTACAGAAAGCTTTTATTTATAGGCAAAATTTTGGGGGCGACACGCCCTCGTCACGGGCGTGACGGGGGGCGTGTCTGGAAGGGTTATCTGGGGAAGGCGAAATCTAGCAAGCTGGCATCGTTCTAGAAGCTGTGGGACAGGACGCGTGTCCGACACTAGCGTATCAGGGGATTTTCGGGGGGGGGGGGGGGACTAGACAGCTGGGTGGGGGAAGTCAATTTGATATTTGATGGCTGGAGGCATTGACTGTCTACTTCAACACAGGCGTGTAGGGTCTTCAAACATGGGCGTGTCGTGCTCGGGTAGATGAAGACGATGAGTGTTGATTGGTGGGAGGCGTTGAGTGTTGACTGGCGGGAGGCGTTGAGTGTTGACTGGCAGGAGGCATTGAGTGTTGACTGGCAGGAGGTGAATAGTGAAAGCGTTGAGTATCGAGTTGATGGCATTGAGTGGCGTTGAGTGTCGATGGCGTTGAGTAGTGTAACACGAGCGTGTTGTCTTCGGACACGGGTGTGTCCTCCTCTGGTTGATGAAGGCCAAAATTCAACCGGTGTGTTGAGGTCAACGATCATCGAGGGCGTGGCACGGGCGTGTCGGTCATGGGACACGGGCGTGTCAGGTGATTTTTGACAATTTTCTGGAAAATTTCAGAAAATTAAATTAAGCAAAGTTAGAAATATATTTAAAAAAAGAAGCGATTTATTAAATACAACAAACTAAAAACGACAAAACTAGACTAAATTAACATAATAAAAATACAGAAAATGTATATATTTACGACTCATCAAATACCCCCCATATTTAAACTTTTGCTATTCCAGAGCAAATGTTGGAGATGAACTTATAAGAAATAAAAAAAATTCTAAATTTGCTATCGCTTGAATTAATTAAAAGAAAGATTAAAATAAATATCTAGGGTTTTAGAATTAAATCATAAATTATTAAAGTTTTTTAAATAGAGGAAGAGTTTCAGCCAAAAAGACTTCTGCACGAAACAAATAGAAAGCGAAATTTGTTTTTGTTAGTTTAACAAGGATAGATTGGAATTATATAAAAAACTTTAGCTTATAAGAAATTAAAGGAATAATGCAATTTAAAAATTATTTTCTCAATAAGTTTTAAATTAATTATAGAATCATTGAAAAGGTTTTGTGGTTTGGTGGTTTATGAAGAGGACTTTGATTTTAGAGGCGAGGTAATTTTTTCTCGAACCTCGATATATATATTTTTCTTTTTGGAATATTAGGAAAATAAAATCTTATTTTCCTTATATGATTTTTTTTCTTTTTCAACTTCATAAATAATAAATAACCTAATGTATATTTATAGGAGTAATGAATTTTATCTTCTTACTCCGTAACATATAATCTTCTTAAATATTGGGTGCCTATGTTTACGAAACGAAATCTTATTCCCATTGACATAGGATCTTTTAGGGATAAAAATGGGAAATCATGCAAAGTAAGACATGAAATAAAAAGAGGAGATGGGTTTATATATATTTTTTTATATATTTTTTTTCAAAAAGAAAACAAGATTTTAATAAAAAAGTTTTTAGAGCAACCTTTTTAAAATGAAAGTTCCTATCTGTACAACCCCGTGTTCGCTGAAAGGACTCAGGAAGCAGGTGGGTCGACCTCGGCCCGGGACTCCAAGGGTCGCCCAGGCGGGCCAGCCCTGCCCATGCCCTCCCAGGCAGGTCACCCTCCGACATGCGCCTCTTAGGCGGGTCAGCCCTGCCCGCCTCTCCTAGGCGGGTCGGCCCCCGAGTCAGCCCTACCCGCCCCTCTTACGTGGGTCGGCCCCCAGTCGCCATCCGACCAACAACCTCCCAGGAGGGTCAGCATCGGCCTGCGCCTTCCCAGGCGGGACGCCTCCAACCCGTGCCCCTAGGCGAGCCAGGACCGTCCCGCTCCTCCCACTAATTAGAGGAATTGAAGGGCTACTCGCCAAGTCCCCCGTGGGGGGGGGGGGGGATTCCCTACCATTTTGTCCCTACAGGCCTGCTCTTAGCCAGCTAGAACGGCGGAATCTCCCTGTTGGCAGACCTGGGTGGACTGTACATAGCTAGTCAGGATAGCGGAGTTTGGCTGTTGGCAGGCCAGCCCAAGGGGTTTTCAGTAATTTAAGGACAGCAAAGGTTAGTTATTCGCAGATAATCTTCGAAAATCTATAAATAAGACCCAAGGGGTACCTCAGAAGGCACGCTTACTTATCTCCCAGTCTCCTAGCGCTTTCTGAGGTACCTTAGCCCGACATTTTTCTATGGAGGGGAAGCGCTCAGTGATCTGCCGGGTTTGTGGTGGGACCTCTGCGCTGGGCCCTTAGTCTAGTCCTTTGCTTTCTTTTCATTGTTGTTTTTCTTGCAGGAGCGAAGTAGGTGCGCGACCACACCTTCCCCAAGGGTGAACTCCATAAGAGACCTATTTTCAGTTTCAACATTTTGGTGCGGTGAGCATGGAGCATGTTTAACACAGAAAACCTTTAGCAAGTACAATGATCGGAGGAGAAGGGAAGGGAGTGGTTCCACCAGCTGTCGGTGAGTTCCATCTACTGCGTCGAGGACCTACGTCAGGGGTTCATGTTTAGGTTCACGAGATCGAGGAGGAGGAAGAGGGAGTCGGAGTCCCCATTCCACATCAAGCATGTGGTGAAAGAAACCCTAGGATGCTACGTCGATCGCTTCTAGGACAAGGTCACCCAGGTTTAGGAGATGTCGGGCCACTCTCTGATGATGGCCTTGACCCTGGGGTTACAGCAGGGTTTCTTCCGGATGGAGTTGAAAAGGATCCCACCCCTTTACTACGAGGAGTTGATGGTGATGGCGGCGAGAGAAGTCGACGGGGAGGCGTCGAACCCGGAGTTTGCCCGGAGGTTATCCAGGTGGGCTATGGAGGTGGAGTGGACCAGAGGGTGCAGAGGTTAGGAGGAAAGGATAGGTGAACTCCGACAGAGGGAGCAGCAGCAGCCGCAGCAACAGCCCAGGTGGGGGCATCATGAGCTGAATCATCAGCTAGGGTGGAGGCCAAAATGGCAATATTAGGCGGAGAGAAGAGGGTTCTAGGGAGGGTATTGTCGCTAGAGAGGCCAAGACCAGTTCTATCCTACGGGAGGATGGCAGGCCCAGAGGCCGCCTTTTCCCGACCAGGAGCAGGATATGGCAAATAGCCATGGGGGAGAGAAGGAGGGAGGCAAGGAGAAGGAGTACGGAAGTCAGGGTGGAGCTACCATATTGCGACTTCCACCAGGAGGAAGGGCACACTACGATCATGTGCCCGGATTTCCTCGAATTGCGAGGAAATAGGGATCAAAAATGGCGGCAGGAGCATCAGGATTTGTGGATTGAAGAGGTTATGTCGTGCCCGGAGGAGGATCAGTGCGAGGACCGGGCAGATGTGGGGACCCGGGGAAGGATCAGGATGATTCATGGAGGTGTAGGTGTCGAAGCTTCCCGCAAAGCGAGCCTCCATACCATGTATCGAAGGAGCGTTGCCTCCGCGTCCCAGACCCCACCATAGGAGGAGAAGATCACCTTCTCAAGGTAGGATATGCCAATTCGGGAGGAGGTGGCCAAGCTCCTTAAGGCCGGTTTTGTATCCGAGATCCAATACCCCGGCTGGGTCTCCAACATTGTTATGCTTAAAAAAGGGGATGGTCGGTGGAGTATGTGTGTTGATTTTTCATTGCTTAATAAATCATGTTCCAAGGATTGTTATCCCTTGCCTCGGATCGACGCGATGGTTGACTCAGCCGTCGGTGTTCCTGTAATGAGTATTTTAGATGCATTTTCAGGTTACCACCAGATAAGGATGCCCCCCCCCCCCCGATGTCAAAGACGTCTCTTTCATCATGGGGGATGGATGCTATTGCTATAAAATGATGCTCTTTGGGCTAAAAAATGCATGGGAGAGCTATCAAAAGATGATGTAAAGGGTCTTTCGAGAGCAGAAGGTAAGGATCCTTGAGGTGTATGTAGACGACATCATGATCAACCGTCTGGACATCGACACTCACCTAGAGGACTTGGAAGAAATGTTTGCCACTCTCCTTAAGCACAAAATGAGGCTAAACCCCTTGAAGTGCATCTTCGGGGCAAGCAGGGGGAAGTTCCTCGGGCATCTCTTCACCTCCGCTAGCATAGAACCAAACCCGGATAAGGTTAGGGCGATCAAGAAGTTAGGGTCACCACGAAATGTAAAAGAAGTGCAACGATTGAAAGGGAGATTGCAGGGTTGAGCAGGTTCTTATCCCAGGACGGGTTGAAGTGTTCTCCCTTCTTCAAAACCTTGAGGGGAGGCCGGAAGTTTGAGTGGACATCGGAGTGTGAGGAAGTATTCCAAGCCTTGAAGAGGCAGCTGACCCAGGCCTTCCTGATCAAGGGGCCAAAGGTGGGGGAGGATTTATTCTTGTGTTTAGGGGTCGGGGTGGATGCCCTAAGCTCTATTTTAGTTCGGGAAGAAGGGAAGAAGTAGCACCCAATTTATTATGTGAGTATGGTGTTGAGGAAGGCCGAGCTCTGTTATCCTATCCTGGAGAAGCTGGCCTTCGCTCTAGTCATCTCGGCCCGAAGGCTCCGGCCTTACTTCCAGGCACACTCGATCTGAGTGGTGAATGACCATCCTCTCCGCAACATCTTCGAGGTGGTGGAGCACTCAGGGCGGTTGGCAAAGTGGTCGGTAGAATTGAGCGAATTCGACGTCTCGTTTGTCCCTCACCTCTCGATTAAGGCACAGGCTATGAACGAATTCATGGCTGATTACGTAGTGGAAGTGGCGGAGGCGAAGCTCCCCCACCCAGTCCCCTGGGGAGTGATGGTGGACGGCGTGTTAGGAAGATATTCCCCGGGAGTGGGGGTGATCTTGGATAGTCCACAGGGGACGAGGATTGAGCAAACAGTAGTGGTGAATTTTCCTATTACCAATAATCAGGCCGAGTATGAGGCTGTGATTGCAGGTCTTCGCTTGTCCAGGGAGCTAGGCGTTCATAATGTGGATGTCCTCACTGACTCAATGGTTGTGGCTTCCCAAATGTATGGGGAGTTCAAAGCAAGGGAGCTGACTCTACATCTCTACTTGGCAAAGGTAAAGAGAGTCATCGACACCTTCCAAACTTTCTCCATCCAACACGTGCCCAGAGAGGAGAATGAACCGATGGATCAACTGGCAAAGCATGGTCCCCGGGTGGGGGGTACCATCACGGATCTCTTCTGCTTATCCATCGAATAGGGGGATCTGATGGAGGTGGAGCAACACACCTCGTAAATGGATCCATTCACAACTTTCTTGTCCACAGGGGAATATCCTGAAGGTATGGAAAGGAAGAAGCTCAAGTATAAATCGACATACTATCTAATGCAAGATGGCCAGCTATATAATAAGACCCTCTCCGGGATGTTGGCACATTGTGTGGACGAGAGGGAGGTCCCGAGGATCTTTGAGGAAATTCACTCCAGGGAGTGTGGGAGCCACTCCGGGAGTTGGACCTTGGAAGGCCGGATCATCAGGCAAGGATATTTTTGGCGGACCCTTGGCCAAGATGCGGCGAAGTTCACAAAAGAGTGTCATAAGTGTCAGCTGTTCTCTCCCCTCCAGCTGCAACCGGCCCAACGCCTCAGGAGTATCATAGCCCCTTGGCCATTTGCAATCTTGGGAATGGACATGGTCGGGCCTTTCCCCCAGGCCAGCAGCCAGAGGAGATTCCTGCTCGTGATGTTCGATTATTTTCTTAAGTGGCTGGAAGTTAAGGCGCTGGAAAAGGTAACCTCCCAGGATATCAGGAACTTTGTATGGGGGAGATCATCGGCCTTCACAGGCTGCCCCAGGCCATTGGCACAGACAATGACCCTCAGTTTTCCAGCGCCGAGTTCATCAGCTTTTGCGGGTCTCTCGGAATCGATCTCAGGTTTGCCTCTATCCTTCACCCTAGGAGCAACGGGCAGGTGGATGCAGCGAACAAGATCATTGCCAACCTCCTCAACAAGAAGGTAGACAATCTAAGAGGAATCTTGGTGGAGCAACTCCCTTCGGTCCTCTGGGCCCTTAGAACCACACCACAATTTTCCATAGGAGAGACAACTTTCAAACTCTCCCATGGGTGCGAGGCGGTACTTCCGGTAGAGTTCGAGGTCTTAATGCCTCGAGTGGTCGAGGCAAGAGAGGGCAGAGAAGAATGGAGGGCCGACAATGTGGAGGAGTTGCAGCTCTCACTCGACATAGTTGAGGAACTGCGAGACCTCTCTGCCATCAGGCAAGAGGAAGTGAAGAGAAGAATGGCCAAATTCTTTGACAAGCATGTCAGAGTCAAACAATTCACGGAAGAAGACTTGGTCTTAAGAAAAGTGGATGCCGCAGGGAGGTCAGCCACGGTGGGGAAGCTTTATCCCAACTTGGAGGGACCATACATTGTACAGGAGGCATTTAAGTCAGGAGGATACCGCCTCCGGAATATGGAGGCCGAGACCCTAATTCTCACCTAGAGTGGTGATAACTTAAAACATTTTTTCCCTAAGTCATGTAAATGGCGTTTCAATTTCTAATAAAGCTTCTTTTGATGAACTTATGCCCTGGCGATGAAAAGTGGAAATGCGAGTCTACCTCAGACCCCGAGCAGATCATGCTGTCAGGCTCCCATCAAGCTAGCAGGGCTGGAAAACACTCGGAGGAGTCTGCCTTAGACCCCGAGCAGATCCCGCTGCCAGGCTCCCAACAATCTGGTAGGGCTGGAAGTCACTCAGAGGAGTCTGCCTCAGACCCCTAGCAGATCCCGCTGCCAGGTTCCCATCAAGCTAGCAGGGCTGGAAGTCACTCGGAGGAGTCTCCCTCAGACCCAGACCAGATCCCGATGTCAGACTCCCATCAAGCTGGTAGGGCTGGAAGTCACACAGAGTAGTCTGCCTCAGACACCGAGCAGATCTCGCTGCCAGGCTCCATCAAGCTGGCAGGGCTGGAAGTCACTCAGAGGAGTCTGCCTCAGACCCCATGAAGATCCCGCTGCCAGGCTCCCATCAATCTGGTAGGGCTGGAAGTCACTCGGCGGAGTCTGCCTCAGACCCCGAGCAGATCCCGCTGCCAGGCTCCCATCTAGCTGACAGGGCTGGAAGTCACTTAGAGGAATCAACTTGAACTCTAGGCAGAACCAGCTGACGGGCCCTCACCGAAAACCAGGGGTTGGACGTCGCTTTAGGAGTTCGCCCAGACCCTCCCGCTGCCGGACAAGGGCGGTGCGCCTCGATGGGCATGGCGCATGAGAGAAGGAACTAGTCGCCCTCGTCGCAAATAATTGAATCAATGGGTCGACGAGGGGACTTCAGCGAGCCATCAAGTGGAGAGTGCCGCTCCTAGCCTATAAATCGGCGAGCCCCAGGGAGGGGTATAGGCGGCAAGAGCTCGGCCGTGCCAAGTCCTTCGGAATGGTCGGCCCGCACGAAGTCTTCTCGCACACTAGCTGGGTGTTTCTCGCCCGCTCTATGACATGAGTGGAGAGGCGAGCATGGATGGAGGATGCGATTCGCCCGCTCGCATCGCGGCTAACTAACGTCCTCCTCGCTCCTAAGTCTGAGTTCTGGACCTCGAGCGAACAGATGACATTACATGCCTGCATCAGCAAGACAAAAAGTTAACATTCAAGGCAGAGAATAAATAGCGAGTGCGAAAAATGAAGGGCGAGTGCGAGAAAAAAAAAATATTTGCATTACAGTAAAAAGAAAAGTACAGTTCATGAATACATTGTGGTCGTTAAAAAAGTGACTATTACACAATCTGGGCCTTGGCCTGCAACACAGTTACGACAAAAGTTAGGCGAGAGCCAGCCTCTAGCGAGGCGAGCCCCGAGCGGCGAGCCCCTTATAGATGATGGTAGGAGCCGTCGCTCGGCTTTGGTACAGGAAGGAACAGCTCTGGTACAACCTCGTTCACCAGAAGCTTGGCACCGTCGCCCCCGAGAAGGTTGGCTCGCTGTAGCGTCTAGAAGGTGTACTTCGCCGCACCAGTCGCATTCTTCTGCATCATCACCTCCATCTCATGATGGCTGTAATGAGCGAGCTGGCAACCGCTCATAGACGACAGAGGTGCAGCCGCTGCAGCCTCCAATGCGTCCACCCGCTCCTAAAGTGCCTGCTTCACCCATTGGAGGGTGGAGATCTCGTTGCCCAGTTGGCTGGCCGTCGCTGCATCCTGAGAAAGGAAGAACCACTGAATTAGGTCGCACAGAAGGGAGAAAAGGCTGAGGTGAGTTGAGAAACCTAACGCTCCGCCTAGGGATTGAGCAAGAGCGGCCTCGGCCGTTTTGGCCCACTTCCTTTGCTCATCCTCCTCCTCTTGAGAGATCTTGCGGGCCGCCTCCTTCTCATCATTCAACTTATTGAGGGATGAGGCCTACTTGTCTAGCCAAAGGCACCGATGGCCGACCATATGGGCCAGCTCGAGGCTGTAAAACTGGGCCCGCGCACTTTCATAGATTAGCACCCTCGTCTCCTCCTCATTGTAGACATCGGCGTCCTCTCGCTCGTAGATGCTGAATGAGAGGTTGTAAGCATCCCTGCTGTTGGAATCCAGCTCCAACCAGTTCGGCAGCAGAGAGGATATGAAGACCCGGTTGGTCTCCTTGTCCCATTGAAGCAGCGGGACTCCGGACTTGTTTGCGGTCCCCTCACCGTAGCCAAAGTTGTGATGCCCCTGGGGGACTAGCATCTCGGCGTGCTAAACCTACTCTTACGGGCGCGTTCTACCAGCCCCTCCTCCAGCATATCTGGCAGCTGGAGAGGCTTCGGGGGCGGTATCGGTGGACAGTTGGCTCGCAGGCGCCTTGCCTTCGTCGCGAGCCGCAGGTGTCGCGCCGCCCGTTTTCTTCGATTTCTTGGATGGTGGCGGATCCTGAGGCCGCTCGCGACTTGGTCACTTCGGGGGAGCAGGGACTAAGAGCTCGCGGTGGGCGGCGGTGGCCGCCTCGGCCCGGGGGAGCTCTTCGGAAGCGTGTCGCGCGCTATCGTAGGGAGGATGGAGGGGAATGTCGCGCTCTCCTGCAAAGCTTGAGTCTTAGAAAATATTTGACGGCTTTAAGAGAGCACAAACTGGTTAACTGCTTACCTCAATCGGGCGGGACGGGGACGAGGTCGTCAAGATCCCTGCGGAGGTAGGCCACCTAAAAGTTCTTCCAGATGAAGAACCTGAATAGCCTCACTTCATGGCCCCCCCTAGGCGAGGGGGGCGGTAGCTCGCCTCGCCGAGTTAGATTGGCGAGAAAGGGACATTGTCGAAGTCCCCTTTGACGAACAAGAACTTCTTTAGCAAGTTATGTCTCTTATTGACCGTATCCCGCACCTTGGCTTGTGTGTTGGCCAAGCAGGCGGTCCCGTCCTTGTTTGTGCGAAAAGAGAACAGCTTGCGGAACACTACAATACTGAACTCGATCCTCTCCTCTCGCAGAAAGTAGGCAAACCCTACTATTACACAAATAGAGTTTGGAGTCATCTGCCAAGGGACGACTCCATAGTATTTGAAGACTTGGCGGACTTTTCGCCATAAGGGTATCCGGAGGCCTGAGTCGAAGTGGGCCATCGGGAATGTGAGCTCGTCGGCATAGAGCTCGTTGATTCGCTCATTCCCAGGCTACCTCGCCTCAAAGCCCGGCGGGATATAATTACCGATAGTATCTACAAAATCCCTCTCAGTAAGTGCGGCGAGAGGGAAATTGTGCTCAGAGAAGGTCCAAGCACATGTGCTCCTCCCCTCCGCCTCACCGCTACTGCCACCCATCTTATAGAAATCTTGCCGAGCGGGACAGGAGGTTTCTCGCAAAAAAGCTAAGGGAAGGAGGAAGTCTTAAATGCGGTAGGTAAACAGTGAGTCGGCGGAGGCCTATTTATAGAATCAGAAAAAGCGGGAAAAGTCCCAATGGCAGAAAGGTGCGGATTGCAAATTTGACCCCGACGTTTCGATTTCTGAATCCTACCCAGATCCACGTAAACTCACCGGTCAGCCGCGAGAAGCTATCGGCCGCAAGCCGCCTGCCCCCGCCCCTGCATGGAAGCAGAATAACCGGAGATGCTGG
The DNA here is from genome assembly GCA_039513925.1 of Platanthera zijinensis. Lineage (NCBI taxonomy): Eukaryota > Viridiplantae > Streptophyta > Magnoliopsida > Asparagales > Orchidaceae > Platanthera > Platanthera zijinensis. Next base: position 141,430,995 of record CM077081.1, read on the forward strand.
CCCCACCGAGATCGGCGTGCGAGTCCCTCAATATGCGACCCATATGAAGTTGGCCCGCCCCGCCAAAGCAGGTACAGCTAGGGCTATGCGAGTCGCCTCCGCAATGACTACCCTGATAGAAAGAAGAACTGGCCGAGCCAGTTTGCCTCACCCGCATCTTCCCCAAATGTCGAGACCAGCACAGTTGAAAGAAAAAGTATCAAGTGTGTGCCCATAAGCGGGCGGGGGAGGTCCTGAATTATTACAAATAGCTAATAGTTCATAACAAGCGTTCAAATGACTCCGGAAGTTTCGATCATTGCGCGAGGGGTGCAGTCCGGACCCAGCAGGTAGCTATGGGCACCGGCGAGAGAGAGGTAGACGGCCAAATACTGAATCCATTTCCACCTGCTCTGCCTCCGCTGGACGGATCGAAGCGGTAAGAGAGGATAATGATACTCACGAACTGCCGTCAGCTCCCGCTGGGTCAGAACGACCTGATCCGAGACTTTCCTGAGCCGCTCCTCGGCCAGCATAATGTGTGTGTCCAGGGAGGTCGCTCCGTCCTCGTAAGCTGGGCGCCCCGCCCTTTCAAAGCCGCAAATCGCCCCTCTGCCTCAGCCTTGTCTTTCTCCACTCTATCGAAGACATCCTGTAGCAGCAGCGTGTGTTTCTAAAATAGTCGTGTCACTTGCATCTTCATCTTTTTGGCATTCAGCGGGTCACCCAGGTAGTCTGTGATATTGTCCAGGTCAGGGGGAGGCGAGTACCCCTCGCTTATCTCTACGTTAAAAGAGATTGTGTTATAACCTGCGAAGGAAGGGTCAGAGGAAGGTGACAAATGATGAAGCAGGCTATAGCCAGGGAATTACCAGGCATTGGCACGTCTCCCGCACCAACAGCTGGCCGAGAAGGGCTCGACCAACCCTGTAAGGCTCCTCCTCTGGGGGTAACAAATGGATTCCCCAGACCAGGGGGCCTTAGCAATGAAGAAGTTACAGGAGGGAAGTACGCCTGGGATAAGGGACTAGCGGCTCGATCAGTCACCACTAGGGTAGAATTCCCCGGGTCCACCCTATCCACTCCGCCATCGTGGGGTGCCCCCTACAAAAAGAAATGTCAGCAGGAGTAGCGGATCAAAGAAGGTAATCACATACATCAGGAACAACCTCGGCATCGCCGACCAAGCCAGAAGCGAGGCCATCCCCCACTGGGGACTGCCGGATGATCTTCCCATGCTTTGGCTTGAATAGGGGACCAGGAGATCCGCACGCCAGCCACGGGGCGGCTTTGAGAGCCGCATCCCGGGCACTATCCCTCGCAGTCGCCAAGCGAGCCTGCATCTCCTCAGATATAGGCATCTTCCGACTATAAATCCCGGAAGAGGGAAAATAAGAGGAGTTATCCTAGAGGTCCGACAGCTTATTTATAGCATAAAGGTGGGCCCCACACCAAAAGATTCCCTCCAGCTCAGCAGGGTTTTCGTCGAACACGTAGGGTTGGATGTTTCTTTCCGAGCCTTTGCAAGGCTCGGAAAGAGCGGGGATTGTGTAGAACCCCGTGTTCGCCGAAAGGACTCTGGCAAGCTGGCAGGTCGACCCCGGTCCGCTTCTCTAAGGGTTGCCTAGGCAGGCCAACCTACCCCCATGCCCTCCTTGGCGGGTCACCCTCCGACACGCATCTCTTAGGTATGTCAGCCCTGCCCGCCTCTCCTAGGAGGTTCGGCCTCCGGGTCAGCCCTGCCCGCCCCTCTTAGGCGGGTCGGCCCCCAGTTTCCCTCTGACCATCACCCTCCCAGGCGGGTCATCCTCGGCCCGCGCCTTCCCAGGAGGGCTTCCTCCAACCTGCATCCCCTAGGCGAGACTGGCTTGGCCCGCACCTCCCACCGAGTAGAGGCATTGAAGGGCTACTCGCCAATTGCCCAGTAGGGGGATTCCTTACCATGTTGTCCCTTCAAGCCTGCCCTTAGCCAGCTAGAATGGCAGAAGCTCACTGTTGGCAGACCTGGGTGGACGACACATAGCTAGCCAGGACATCGGAGTTTGGCTGTTGGGTGGCCAGCACAAGGGGTTTTCAGTAATTTCAGGACAGCAGAGGTTAGTTATTCGCAGATCATCTTCGAAAATCTATAAATAGGACCCAAGGGGTACCTCAGAAGGCACTCTTACTTGTCTCCCAGTCTCCTAGCACTTTTTGAGGTACCTTAGCCCGACATTTGGCTAAGGAGGTGAAGCGCTCAGTGATCTTCCGGGTTTGTGGTGGGACCTCTACGCCGGCCCATTAGTCTAGTCTCTTTTCCTTATTTTTTTTCTTGTAGGAGCAAAGTAGGTGTGCGACCACCCATTCCCCAAGGTTGAACTCCACCAGAGACCAATTTTCGGTTTCAACACAATGTTTCTAAAAGCATGAAGTAGAAATAATTTAAATCCATAGGTGTTATTTTTTAACATAAAAGACGAGCATCTACTTACAAAAATTAGAAGTGGTGGTGAAAAACAGGCTCCCTATTATATGGAAAAGACATAAAAATAATTCTTTAAAACTTAACCCCAGACACTTAAATATATCAAACTTTAATTAATAAACGAATAGTAAATAAAGAATAAGTAAAATTCGCTTATAAATAAACTCGATAATATATTTTTGGAGAGTGAAAAGCAGTTAAGAAATGAGATATTCAATTTATTTGTTTCATAATAATCGATTTTTTTGGTTTTTAGGGTTTTTATCTTTTTTGTGTTATGGTTATTATCTTCTTTTGAATTTTTAGAGTTATTCTCTTTTTTTGGATTTTGAAAATTTTTGATTTTTTGATTTTTTTAATATATTTACAAGAGAGGGGAAAGAAAGATATGTTATTTTAAAAAAAATAGGAAAAAAGAAGAGGGAAGAGAATATAATATAAAAAAATATAATTACAATGTAAAAAAAAAACATGGTCGCCCGTGAACAGACTCTTATTTAGGTGGTTGGTTCGATGATTCGAACGTCGCGGAGCGATATTTTGTTTTTTAGTATTTTAATTATAAAGTCAATAAAATTTTTTTGAAGTTTTTAATTTTTGTAATATTTTTTGTATTTTTGATTGGGTATAGAAAATAAAAGTGCTATAAAGGAAACACCCCCATACTTAAATCAAAAATGGTCCCCAATGTTGCACTATGCATGAGGAACGATATATATAAAGATTAAAATATGTTCAAATAAAAAAAGACAGGAGGGAGGAAACTTCCCTAAAATGCGTTCGGGGAGACCCGTTAAGAAATCACCACGCAAAAATTAGAAGAAGTAGAAAAAAATAACCGAAAAAATGAAAAAGATAAATTCGGCGAAAAGTGTACGGGTGATAGGGGAAAGTGAGTGTGACTTGTAAGCTAACGTCTTAGCTATATTAGTGTAATAGGAATGCGCTCCCCTATTGCTTACAATAGCGTGAAGTGCGTCAAAAAGAAATGAAAAGAAAACAAAACAGGTTAAAATAAAATAAGTTAAATAAATGATATATACATTTCTAATAACAAATTCTTATATATATATATATATATATATATATATATATATTTAAGTAGTTTTTTTATTTTTATTTGGTTTTAGGTAGGTTTTATTATTTTATGTTTTTGTTAGGTTTTTGGTTTTTTAATTTTTTAGGGATTTTTAATTTTGTTTGTTTTTTAGTGTTTTCATTAAAAAATAATGAATTTTTTTTTATTTTATGTTTTTTATCATTTTTTAGTGTTTAGATTTTTTTTTTATTTATAATTATTTTTTCAATTTTTTTAGTTGTATAGCTTTTTAATTTTTTTGTTTTTTTATTGTTTTTAGATTTTTATTTTCTTTTTAATTAGTTTATTTGTTGTAGAAAATGATGTCATTTAAAAAAAATATGATAAAAAAAATATTTGTTTGTTTGTATGTTTTATTTTTTTTGTTAAGTAGTTATTATTATTATGATGATGATGATGATTATTATTATTAGAAGTATTATTATTAATAGTAGTAATTTTTTTGGTTGGCCAATTTTTTTATATAAGTATAAATAAAAGCTAAAATTAATAGTTTTCAGGAATTCAAAATTGTAAATCGAAAATGTCCCCAACAACGGCGCAAAAAACTTGATGGTTGAAACTCACGCCGCGAGCGCTTTTATTAAAAAGATAAGAGAAGGGAAGGTTTTTATTTATAAGATAAAAGAGGGCGGAGCTCTCGGGCAATATTTCATTTTAAACGAAAAGAGGCAAGTGCACTTTTCGCGTGTAGTACTTGATATTCTGGTGAGGAATATCGGGGCCGTATTGTTCTCGGGGTCGGTTTGGCTATTTCTACTCTATCCCTGAAAGACTATTATTTTACCGTTAATATTTTGTTATTGTTATATAAAAAAGGGTAGATATATATATTTAAAGTACAGAAAATGAAAGCTTAAAAATGAAGGAAGCCGATAAATAAATAGTGCGACGATATCAAATAGAATTCGAACTAAAATAAACTTTTAATAAAAAGAGATCCTAAATTTAAAATTAATTAAGGCGGAGACTTGGCCGTGGAGGTTCCAAAATAATGAGTTCACTTATCTCTAGAACTATCGCTCACCTAAACATTAAGACTATTCAACCGAACGTTAGTCAGACGAAGGTTTCCTCTTAATGCCAACATTATGCTAAGAACCCTGATATTGGGTGGGGAACCCAATCCGGTAGAGTTACACGCCTCCTCCCACAAGGGTAAGTGCAAAACTCTCTTTGCCCAAGGGTGATTGGTCCATACGCACGACCTCTTGGCCACCTGCGTATGGACAACGAAAATATAGCCCACACATTGATATGTGGTCCTACATGTCGTTAACCCGGGGCAAACCTTAAGTACTTTTAATTAACGAGAAAAAGAGGACCTTTAATTATTTAAAGCGATATTTTCTATCCTAATGCTCTTCTATATTGAGGGCTAAGAGTAGTTAGCCACTCATCGGAATGGGGAAGACAATAGAAAGCGATAAAATGAAAGCGGTAAATGAAAGCTGAAAAAGAAAGCAGAAAATGAAAGCAGTAAAGAAAGCAGTAAAGTGCGAGTCCTACTCAAACGAGTAGGTGAAAAATGAAAATGATAAATGACATGTGCCCGCTAAAATGAGTGGGCGGGAAATGAAAGCGAGCCCTACTCGAACGAGTAAGAGGAAATAAATGCACCCACACATGGACTCTACGGAAATGAAAACACACACACACACACACACACACACACACGCAAAGTCCTACTCTAATGAGTTGGAAGAAAATGAAAGCAGTAAATTACAAGTCCTACTCAAACAAGTAGGCGGGAAATGAAAGCACGTCATTAAACTTTTAACGAGTAGGCGGAAATAAATGTGCACATGCACACACTCTTCATAAATAAAAGAAAGCTTTGAAAATTAACTCATACATGCACGCACATGTACAAAAATAAGAAAAACTAAGTCACCAAAAAATTAAAATGACTAGATTTCTATGGCTAGAATGCGGTAGAAATGCATAAAAAGAGAAAATAAAATTTAAACGAGCATAAAGTTTGGAAAATAAAAGTGAAAATAAAGTGAGCGGAAAATTAAAACGATAACTTTTTCATTCTTAGGTTTTTATAAAAGAGCTAAAAAGGTTAAAGTAAGACTAAAAAAGACAAAAAGTATTTCCTTCCTAAAAATCCTAAATTAAAGAAAATAAAAACCACCTTTTAAACAGTTTTATAAAATATATAAGAATGAAAACTTAAGAAAGAAGAAGAAAACAAACTAAACCTAAACAAGTATGGTGCATGAAATAAAACTAGGATTACAATGGCTAGAAATTAGGAGAAATTCTTAAAACTAAACAAGTTATAAAAGCTAAAAAGGAAACATAAAAACGAAGAAAGAAAAATCACTTAAGGTAGGGCACTGTGGTGGATTTCCATACAATGTAAAGGAGAACAGAAACATTTTTTTAAGTAAAAAAGAGTTACAATAAAGCTTAAACAAACACATAAAAGGGGGGGGGGAGGAGAAAGTTCCCTTACATTGTATAAACAGCCCCCAAGGAGCACCTACCCTAAGCAAAGTGGCCCAAAAAGTGGAACAAGTGATCTTACAGAAAGCTTTATTTATAAGCAAAATTTTGGGTGCGACACGCCCTCGTAACCGGGGTGACGAGGAGTGTGTTGGGAAGGGTTATCCGGGGAAATCGATATCTGGCGAGCTGGTATCATTCTGGAAGAAGTGGGATTGGACACGTGTCCGACACGAGCGTGTCAGAGGCATGTCGGGGGCTTAACTAGTCAACTAGGTTGAGGAATTCAATTTGATCTTTTATCCCTAGAGGCGTTGACCGCCGACATCGACATGGGCGTGTCGGGTCTTAGGACACGGGCGTGTCGTGCCTGGGTTGATGATGGCGTTGAGTGTTGACTGGAGGGAGGCGTTGAGTGTTGACTAGCAGGAGGCATTGAGTGTTGACTAAAGGGAGGCATTGAGTGTTGACTAGCGGGAGGTGAACAGTGAAAGTGTTGAGTATCGAGTTGATTGCGTTGAGTGTCGATGGAGTTGAGTGGCATAACACGGGCGTGTTGTCTTCGGACACGGGCGTGTGCTACTCTAGTTGATATAGGCCGAACGTCGATCGGCGAGTTGAGGTCAACGATCATCGAGGGCGTGACACCAATATGTCGGTCATGGGACACGGGCGTGTCAGGTGATTTTTAATAATTTTCTTGAAAATTTCAGAAAATTAAATTAAGCTAAGTTAGAAATATATTTACAAAAAGAAGCGATTTACTAAATAAAACCAACTAAAAAAGACAAAACTAGACTAAATTAACATAATAAAAACACAGAAAAATGCGTGTATTTACAACTCATCACCATAACCTATGGTAATCCCTTTGTCTGATCCACCAAAGATCACCTTAGGTCCTTCCTTCTCCTGAATGAACTCCCTCAAATTTTCTCTTTGTTCGAGTCATGTGCATGGAACAACCACTATCTAAGTACCATATAGGGGTATGGAAATATGGACTAACCTATAAAACTTATTTATTTTACTTTAGGACCACAATATTTATTGGGTCCTAAGTGCATGTTAGTCTAAAAATGAACATGTCTACCAACAGTTTTTCTGACTGGTAGACTAACTTTAGCTTTGGGCATACTAGAATTATTCCAACAGTCAATGGTAAATGCCCTATTTTGCAATAGCACCAACACTCATGAAGGTTATACCTTCTTTTCTGAGCTGGTCTAGTGAGTGTGTTAACAACAGCATCCTTTCCCGAAGGAACTGCAGTAGTCTTCTTCAAATTTCTTTCAGCAATTATCTAGCTGAAGGAAAGTCTTTCAGCAGATTTATTTAACTCTTTCTGAGTGCCATCTGCAGTTGTTTTCTTTGAAGAAATCATGCTCTTGATAGCATCTGAAATACCCAAATTAGGCTTGCTATAAGACTGTCTTTTAGTTTGAGTCTTTTCTTATTTAGTCTAAAGTTTGGACATTGCCCCATTCTTAAGAGTTGGAGCCGGAACACCAAAGAAAAATGGTCCAAGATGGGCATTTGTATTTCTTTATGAGCAGCCTGGAAGGTAATCATCCCCATTCCTCTTCTCCTTACATTGGAAGATACATTAGTATCCTTCAATGAAAAATTCCCATTCTTCTAGTGATCATACATGGAGTCCTGGTCATACCTGTTAGTAGGGAGTATTACCCTTTTAAAAGCAATGGGTGTCTTAGCTGAATATTTTCCCTTTTGTTTGAAAGAGGCATCTCTGGTGTTTCCCTTGAATCGAACTCCTTTCTTGTTTCATTTAGAGGTGAAGGAATCAATAATGGGAAATATTGAATTGGGCTTAGTGATAAGTAAAGTTTGTTTTAAAGAAGATAGATTTGGTTTTATATAATCTTTTACGTATATAAGTCTATCTCTTTTTTACTTACTTATATCCTGTGGATTAAGGCAAGAGTACCTATCGCATAGGAGTATAGTATTTTGTAGAAAATATCAAGGTCGTATTTTTCCTGGGATCGGTGTTAATTATTCTACTTTTTAGAACTGACTATTATTTTATCGAACGAAAAGAGTGGAGTTTATATTTTAAAAACTAAAGATAGAAAAATAAATATACGTGATTTTATTAAGATAGGGACTTAGAGTTTAGTCCTTGATTTCAGAATTAATTTGAGCGGATATTAATTCGCCTATTAAAGAACAACTTTATTTCTTAATTATCTAACTTAACGAGAGGGTTCCTGTGGTAGCATCACTGACTCGAAAGTACGACCGGGAAGGCTTGCGTTTAAACGGGTTAACGTAAACGTAGTGTCTCGTCACCTAGTATATGATCAATTAAGAAAACCCTAGTTAGAATAACTAGAAAGTAGAGTTGAAATAGTTGAAAATAGTATCCAGCCCAGAGCTCATCTTGACCAAGTGCTAAGGGTTCTTAGCCTCTTCTCAGGATGGGGGCGGTATAAAGTACAGAAAATAATATCTACCTATCTATCTCAATCCAGGATTTAAGCTTTCGCTTCACCTTTGTTGTTGAGATAGGGTAGTAAAATTTTGCAGCGCTTCCGCACTATCTGAATTCAGGACTTAGGCTTTCGCCTCGCCTTTCATTCGGAATAGTATGAAAGAATAGGGTTTTGAAAATAGATTTGAAAGCAGTTTTACACTATCTTAATCCAGGACATAAGCAGAGCTTCGCCTTTCATTCGGGATAGTATAAAGAAAATAAAGTAAGAGAAAGCAGTAAAGTACTCAGAATTGAAATTGAAAGAGCCTATTTTATAAAGTCCGAAAATATTACAACTTTCTAAAAAGCTGAAAATAATGCTGAAAAATTACAACTTACAGAACTTTAGAATACTTGAAAGCTACTACCAGTTCCTTGTCAGAGAGCTGGGGAGTCCTAACAGTTCTTAAGGAATCTGCTGGAGTTCAATTGAATTTATAAATCCCTGCCGTCCTATTTATAGAAAAAATTTTCAGGTGACACGCCCCCTGACACGGGCGTGTCGGGTAGGGCGTGACAGGGTCACGGGCATGACATCCAGGCTGTCGGGACAGGTGGCAAGCCAGCTGGAGATTTGGATAGACTTGAACTGGTCACGGGCGTGTCAAAACGGGTCACGGGCGTGTCATGCATGTACTTCAACAGACGGCACGGGGCGTGGCGACAGCGCGGCAGCTTGCTGGACTTCTGGATAGAATTTGGTTAGGTCACGGGTGTGTCGCCTTTGGCACGGGCGTGTTCAGCAGGCGTGACCATCAATTTCCTGAGTTTGATCTGTCCAGAAAAATAGCAGAAAAACGGGATTAAAAGGAGCTGTCACGCCCTAGGTCACGGGAGTGACCTAGGGGCGTGACCTAAGAAAAAAATACAAAATTTCAGAAAAAACTTAAAATTTAATTTTAAAACAGAAAAATACAATATAATAAAAATAGTTAGTTTTATATAATAAAAACTAAGGTTTTTATTTATAAATATGTATATTTAATATGAAATAAAATTGTATATTTTTATACTCATCAAATACCCCCATACTTAGATTTTGCTATTCCAGAGCAATAATAGAGTTGAGTATTTTTACAAGGTTAATAAATTTTCTATTTACTATCAATTTAATTCTTCAAGATAAAATAGGTATAAACATCCGGTGAATAAAGATTTTGAATGTTATCGTACATATCATTGATATCAGAGTTAGAATTTATAGCCATAAAAGTTTTTGAAAACAAATAGTAAGCATATATTAAAATCAGATATAACAAGGATAGATTGGCTTTATGATTACTATATCTTTATACGAGATATATTGGAAATATGCATTCTATTATTTATGCTCTCTCAAAATTTTAAACAAAAATAGAATATCAACTTTGGAAGGGTGGAATTTTACCTATACAATAGGTTTTTGTAGAAGTGATAGATTTTTGTATTCTATCATCTTTTTATCAAAGTTATGCGTTGTTATAACTACTAAGGAATGTAATTCCGAAGTGGCAAAAAATTACAAAGCATACTTGAGTTTTTAATTGAATCCAATGTATATTTAGAGGAGCACATACTCCTTTCCATATAATCTTTTCATATTTATTGGATGCCTATGTGTATGGAATGAACTCTTATTCCCATTGACATAAGATCTTTTCTTTTACTAGGAGCACATACTCCTAGATACTTGCTTGCGTAAGAAAACATGCCAAGTAAAAAATAAATAAATATTCAAGAGTTGGATAAAAAATTTTGAGAGCAACTATAATAGTTTGTATTTCTTATATTTCGTTAAGAATGGAGTAAGGATAATTACAGTCTACAATTGTTTGGTGAACATAATATGTTTGCTTCTATTGTATATATATGTATTTCTTTTGATATTGAAAGCAGGCTTGCTAAAATAATAACTCTGATTATAATGAAATTTACAAGATAGGATTTTACAAATTTATTCCGGATATTTATATCTATCTAGTTATGAGAAGGAGTAGTAAATTTGAAAATTGAATAATTTGCATTTTTGATCAACTCAGATTTTTGGAATATATTTACATAGTATGGTTTTGAAAATTTGGAATTGTTTTGGTGAGTACTAAAATAAACAATACTTTTATTGAAAACATATAAGAAATATCATAAAAGTGAAAATAACTTGCAGCTAAAAAGAACCCCCATACTTATGTTAGGCATATGTATGAAGTGAAAAATATGTACAGAATATACAAAAGCATAAAAGATGGAAATATACAAAGGAATTTATATTTCGAGATTATGGAGTAGTGTTAGGGTTTCAGGTTCTTTTTGAAAAGGGTCCCCAGTAAAATATAGTTTTAAACGGTGCCCGTTTACTTTGAATGTTCCTAGTTCAGGGTGAGAAATAAGAACGGTCCCATATGGCCAGGTTTGTTTAACAGTGTAGGGTCCGGTCCATCGGGATTTTAATTTTCCTGGAAATAATTTAAGGCGTGAGTTATATAGTAGGACAAGATCACCTGGTGAAAAAGATTTTGGAAATTTAATTTTCCTATCATGATAAAACTTAGATCGCTCTTTATAAAATTTATTATTTTCATAGGCGTTTGCACGCCATTCCTCAAGTTCATTGAGTTGAAATTTACGTTGTTCGGCGGCTAAGTTTGTATCTAAGTTAAGAAATTTGAGCGCCCAGTATGCGCGATGTTCTAATTCTACAGGTAGGTGACATGATTTTCCATATACTAAACGATAAGGTGTACAACCGATCGCAGTTTTGAATGCTGTACGGTAGGCCCAAAGTGCATCATCTAATTTGAGGGACCAATCTTTTCGATTGGTATCTACAGTTTTTTCTAATATGCGCTTTAGTTCTCTATTGACTACCTCCACTTGGTCGCTTGTTTGGGGGTGATAAGCGGTACCGAGTTTATGAGTAACTCCATATTTGGCTAACACTTTAGCCATCTGGGTGTTACAAAAATGAGTACCTCGGTCGCTAACTATTGCCCTAGGCGTGCCAAAACGTGAAAAAAAGGTTTTCAGAAATTTAACGACGACTCTCGAGTCAGCGGTGGGTAAAGCTTGCGCTTCAGCCCATCGTGAAACGTAATCGACCGCTACTAAAATATAACGATTTTTAAAAGAAGGAGGTAAAGGGCCTACAAAATCTATGCCCCACAGATCAAAAATTTCACATTCTAAGTAAAAGTTTTGGGGCATTTCGTCCCGACGGAAATGTTACCTGACCGTTGGCAGCGGTTGCAAACGCTTACCAATTTTTGAGCGTCCTTGAATAAAGTAGGCCAAAAGAAACCTGCTTCAAGGGCTTTACGTGCAGTCCGGTTGGATTGATAATGTCCGCCGGTTGGTCCTTCGTGGCAGTGCCGTAGTATTTTTAGTCCTTCCTCGTTCGAAATACATCTTTGAATTACTTGGTCGGCACAGACTCGGAATAAATACGGGTCTTCCCAAAAGTAGTTTTTCAAGTCAGAAAAGAATTTCTTCTTTTCTTGAAATGAAAAAGCTTTTGGAAGGACTCGGGCTACTAAATAGTTAGCCAAGTCTGCGAACCAAGGAGTAGAAGAGTTTGTTACCTTTTCGAGGGCGAGGAGACTTTCTTCAGGGAATTTATCTTCGATGTCGGCTTCCACGAGTGTATCTGTTGCAGCATTCTCTAGTCGAGAAAGATGATCGGCTACCAAATTCTCTGCGCCTTTCTTATCTCGGATCTCTAAATCAAATTCTTGTAATAAGAGAATCCAACGTAATAAACGGGGTTTGGCATCTGCCTTTGTTAGTAAATATTTTAAAGCAGAATGATCCGTAAAAACTATAACTTTCGATAGTGTAATATAAGATCTAAACTTATCAAATGCAAATACAATCGCCAGTAGTTCCTTTTCCGTGGTCGTATAATTGGTTTGTGTAGATGTGAGAGTTTTACTTGCATAATAGATAGGATGAAAATATTTGTCTACTCGTTGTCCTAAGACAGCTCCTACCGCATAATCACTCGCATCATACATGATCTCAAAAGGAAAGGACCAGTCTGGGGCTACTAGAATAGGAGAGTTGATAAGTTTGTCCTTAATAATATTGAATGCTACTAAGCATTCACTATCGAATATAAATGGGGCTTCTTTTTCTAATAAATGAGTTAACGGTTTTGTTATTTTAGAGAAATTTTGAATGAACCGTCTATAGAAACCTGCATGGCCTAAGAAACTTCGTATAGATTTTACATTTGTTGGAGGAGGAAGTTTTTCAATTATTTCTATTTTGGCCTTATCGACCTCGATTCCCTGGGAAGAAATTTTATGACCGAGAACTAAACCTTCGCGGACCATAAAATGGCATTTCTCCCAGTTCAACACTAAATTCGTGTCTTCAAAGCGTTGAAGAACACGAGCGAGGTTATCTAAACACGTATGGAATGAGTCTCCAAATACGGAGAAATCATCCATAAATACTTCCATAACGTCCTCTACTAACTTGCCAAAAATAGCTAGCATACATCTTTGAAATGTAGCTGGTGCATTACAAAGTCCAAATGGCATTCGCCTATAGGCGAAAGTACCATAGGGGCAAGTGAACGTAGTTTTCTCTTGGTCTTCAGGGGCTATGGGAATTTGTAAATACCCTGAATAACCATCAAGAAAACAATAATATGAGTGACCCGAGAGTCGCTCTAATATTTGATCTATAAATGGTAGTGGAAAGTGATCTTTACGGGTGGCATCATTTAATTTTCGATAATCGATGCACATCCTCCAACCCGTAACAGTACGTGTTGGAATTAGTTCATTATTAGCGTTTGGCACTACCGTTATACCGTCCTTCTTAGGGACGACTTGTACGGGACTAACCCATGTGCTATCTGAGATTGGATAAATAATTACTGCGTCTAATAATTTCATTACTTCAGCTTTTAGGACATCCTTCATATTAGGATTTAAACGTCGTTGGGGCTGGATAGATTTACGAGGGTTATCTTCCAAAAATATTTTATGTGTACAAAAAGATGGGTTAAGTCCTTGGATATCAGAAATTTGCCATGCTAATGCACGGCGATGTTGTTTTAACACTTCTATTAATTCTGACGTTTTCTTATCATTTAATTCGGCAGAAATGATAACAGGGAGTTTAGATTCGGCTTCAAGGAAAACATATTTTAAATGTGAAGGAAGTGTTTTCAGCTCGAGGGTTGGTGGTTTTTCATATGAAGTTGGAGTTTTTAAAGTTGTAGAAGTTAAAGATATAAAAGGTTCTAAAGGGTCATCGGTAGGCATTTCTTGTGAAATGGGTAAGTCTGCCAAGTCCGATTCTTCTATAGTTATTGAAAATAAATCAGAATAGGGAAAACCATTTTCCTCAAAAGAGGCTTCCGCAAGATAGCAGGAATCGTCATTTATTAAAGAATTTTTCATAGAGGGATCTATATCGATAGTAACCTCGTCATCTCCTACTCGTAAGAGAAGTCTACCGTTACTTACGTATATTATCGCGCGAGAGGTTGCGAGAAAAGGACGACCGAGAATTATGGGAACATCGGCGTCTTCCTCTATGTCAAGAATAACAAAGTCTACCGGGAAGATAAACTTGTCTATTTTGACCAGAACATCCTCTACTATCCCTACTGGATATTTAATAGAACGATCTGCTAATTGGATGCTCATTTTAGTTGGGCTGGGGTTACCTAATCCTAGTTTTAGAAAGAGCGAGTAGGGCATTAAATTTATGCTAGCACCTAAATCTGCTAACGCATCTTTTATTAATAGATTACCGAAAAGACACGGGATAGAAAATCGTCCCGGATCGTTTAATTTTGGGGGTAATTTATGTAATAAAACGGCTGAACATTCGGCGTTAAGAAAAACTCTCGAAATATCTTCGAGTTTCTTTTTATTTGAAAATAACGCTTTTAAATATTTTGCGTATTTAGGCATTTGTGCAATTGCCTCGCAGAAAGGTATATTGATTTGAATTTGTTTTAGCATTTTTAGAAAATTTTTATATTGTTCATCTTCTCGCTCATCTTTTAGTTTGGATGGATAAGGTAAAACAACATGTGTGGAAGAAATTCGCGGGGGTTGAGGAGGCAGAGTCGTAACGGGAAGTGGTGTAGGAAGGCTAACCTTAGCTTCTTTTTCTATCCTAACGGGTGGTGGTAGCTCCCTGCCACTTCGTAGTTGAACGGCTTGTCAACTTGGGTTACTGGAATGGCCAGTATCCCGCGGATTTGGTTCCGTATTTCCTGGCAAATTACCAGGTTGGCGTTCCGATAGCATTTTTGATAATTGTCCAATTTGTGTTTCTAAGTTTTTAATTGATCCGGTCAAGTTCCGGATATTGGACTCATTAATACTGACATATTTCGTAAATATGTCTTCTATCGGGGTTGGCCTAAATTGGTTCGGTGGTGGTGGTGTTGTTTGTGGTTGTGGGGGTTGCGGTGCAAATCCAATTGGATTTGCAGTCGGTGGGCGTTGAGCATTATTGGGGTTGCTCCACGAAAAATTAGGATGGTTCCTATATCCTGGATTATAAGAATTATTATTTAAGTTCATATTAGGATTATAGGAAGGTCTATAAGAGTTCCCCATATAATCGATTTCTTCAATTATATTATTATTCGGATTCCAAGTAGTGGCGGAGGAAGCAGATATTCCAGCCAATTGTTTAGTTAGGTTTTCTACTTGGAGTGCTAAAGTAGAAGAAGTGTCGAGCTCATATATCCCAGCTTGTTTAGGGTGTGACCTTGGCACGTTCCATTGGTACGCGTTCATGGCCATTTCCTCAAAGAGGGTTTGAGCGGCCTCGGGGGTTTTGTTATTGAGCGTGCCCCTAGCGGCAGCATCAATGGCTTGTCTGGTTTGAATATTCAAACCATTATAAAATATTTGTACCTGGAGCCAAGTTGGCAGTGCGTGATGTGGACACCGACGTAGATATTCCTTAAAACGTTCCCAAGTCTCATAAAGAGACTCAGACTCACCTTGCACAAAGGAAGAAATATCCGCACGCAGACGTGCGGTTTTTGCAGGTGGAAAATACTTTGTAAGGAATTTTTCGGTCATTTCAGCCCAAGTGGTAATAGATCCTCTGGGGAGAGAACCTAGCCACTGTTTGGCTTTCGTTCGTAGCGAAAAAGGAAATAAGCGAAGACGGATGGCATCATCAGTGACGCCATTTATCTTAAATATGTCGCATATTTCTAAGAAATTGCATAAGTGCGTGTTTGGATCTTCGTCGGGCAATCCATCGAATTGAACAGAATTTTGAATCATTTGGATTATACTCGATTTAATCTCGAAGTTATTATTAGCAATTGGTGGACGAATGATACTAGACCCGGTGTCATCTAAATTAGGTCGTGCATAATAAGGCATGGTCCTTTGGGGGACCACCTCTGGCATTTGTTGTTGCTCTGCTGCCATTTCTTGAACGTGTGCGGTGCCTACAGACTCTTCCAGATTTAACACGAGCTCTTGATTCAGAGATCGGAGGCGCCTGCGAAAGGTGCGTTCGATTTCAGGATCAAGTCCAAGAGTTAAATCAGATGGAGTTCCACGGGTCATACACTAAAAAAGGCTTTTTGTAAAAAATAAAAAAAACTTAAGTAAAAAAAAAACTAAGAAAAAAAAATTACAAATACAAACACACCAAAAAGACGTAAAACGGAAAATAACTAAAAACAGGTTTTTTATATAAAACAAGTTTTTTTTATAAAAGCAGTTTTATAATAAAAGCAGGTTTTTTATTATAAACTATTTTTTTTATTTTTTTCAAGTTTTATATAAAATACGTTAAATTAGTAGGTTAGGTTTTTCTGTTAGAATTTGTTAGTGGTTAATAAACTTGTTAATAAAAAAATTAGGTTTTATAAAAACAAAGTTTTAAATTCAGGGAATTTTATTTTTGTTTTATTTTTATAAAAACTAAAGTTTTTAAATAACAAGAAAAAGAAAAGATAAAATTAATAGCGTTCTTTTATTTTCAAATATTAACACAAATAAACTAATCCCCGGCAACGGCGCCAAAAAGCTTGATAAGTAAAGTTTGTTTTAAAGAAGATAGATTTGGTTTTATATAATCTTTTACGTATATAAGTCTATCTCTTTTTTACTTACTTATATCCTGTGGATTAAGGCAAGAGTACCTATCGCATAGGAGTATAGTATTTTGTAGAAAATATCAAGGTCGTATTTTTCCTGGGATCGGTGTTAATTATTCTACTTTTTAGAACTGACTATTATTTTATCGAACGAAAAGAGTGGAGTTTATATTTTAAAAACTAAAGATAGAAAAATAAATATACGTGATTTTATTAAGATAGGGACTTAGAGTTTAGTCCTTGATTTCAGAATCAATTTGAGCGGATATTAATTCGCCTATTAAAGAACAACTTTATTTCTTAATTATCTAACTTAACGAGAGGGTTCATGTGGTAGCATCACTGACTCGAAAGTACGACCGGGAAGGCATGCGTTTAAACGGGTTAACGTAAACGTAGTGTCTCGTCACCTGGTATATGATCAATTAAGAAAACCCTAGTTAGAATAACTAGAAAGTAGAGTTGAAATAGTTGAAAATAGTATCCAGCCCAGAGCTCATCTTGACCAAGTGCTAAGGGTTCTTAGCCTCTTCTCAGGATGGGGGCGGTATAAAGTACAGAAAATAATATCTACCTATCTATCTCAATCCAGGATTTAAGCTTTCGCTTCACCTTTGTTGTTGAGATAGGGTAGTAAAATTTTGCAGCGCTTCCGCACTATCTGAATTCAGGACTTAGGCTTTCGCCTCGCCTTTCATTCGGAATAGTATGAAAGAATAGGGTTTTGAAAATAGATTTGAAAGCAGTTTTACACTATCTTAATCCAGGACATAAGCAGAGCTTCGCCTTTCATTCGGGATAGTATAAAGAAAATAAAGTAAGAGAAAGCAGTAAAGTACTCAGAATTGAAATTGAAAGAGCCTATTTTATAAAGTCCGAAAATATTACAACTTTCTAAAAAGCTGAAAATAAAGCGGAAAAATTACAACTTACAGAACCATAGAATACTTGAAAGCTACTACCAGTTCCTTGTCAGAGAGCTGGGGAGTCCTAACAGTTCTTAAGGAATCTGCTGGAGTTCAATTGAATTTACAAATCCCTGCTGGCCTATTTATAGAAAAAATTTTCAGGTGACACGCCCCCTGACACGGGCGTGTCGGGTAGGGCGTGACAGGGTCACGGGCGTGACATCCAGGCTGTCGGGACAGGTGGCAAGCCAGCTGGAGATTTGGATAGACTTGAACTGGTCACGGGCGTGTCGAAACGGGTCACGGGCGTGTCATGCATGTACTTCAACAGACGGCACGGGGCGTGGCGACAGCGCGGCAGCTTGCTGGACTTCTGGATAGAATTTGGTTAGGTCACGGGCGTGTCGCCTTTGGCACGGGCGTGTTCAGCAGGCGTGACCATCAATTTCCTGAGTTTGATCTGTCCAAAAAAATAGCAGAAAAACGGGATTAAAAGGAGCTGTCACGCCCTAGGTCATGGGCATGACCTAGGGGCGTGACCTAAGAAAAAAATACAAAATTTCAGAAAAAACTTAAAATTTAATTTTAAAACAGAAAAATACAATATAATAAAAATAGTTAGTTTTATATAATAAAAACTAAGTTTTTTATTTATAAATATGTATATTTAATATGAAATAAAATTGTATATTTTTATACTCATCACTTAGAAAAACTTGCAATAATTCTCTTCTCCCTTTGGAGCTTTTCTTCTAGATCCTTATTAAGGATATTCTTATGCTTTATGGTGCTTATTTGTATAATAGTAATAGTCTTCAACTAACTAACTTCCCTAATTTTCTATTCTAGTATGATAACTGTCTTAGAATGCTGAGAAGCAGCAAGCTGTAGAGATGCAATCTCTTGAGCCTTCTTTTTAGATAGCTTCTTACTCCTTTTGAATGCATTCAGAAGTTCACAAAATTTATCTATCACTTTATTGTTGTCATCCTCTGATTCAGAATCACCTTCATCCTTAGATGAAAATGCTTCTGAACCTGGACAAATCTTATAATTTGACTTAGATGAAGGGCTGGATGGAGAGTGTACCATATATAGACCAGGCTGATCCTTGCAAGATAACTCATCTAATCTAGCCATCAGCCCAATGTAGGAATCATCTTCATCATCTGACTCTGAGGAGGATGAGCCAGTCCAGTTTTTCTCTTTCTTAGCAATGAAGGTTTTCTCCTTCTTGCCCATCTGATGGTGATGATTTTTCTCATCATCCTCCTACTATTTCTCAGGACATTCAACCATTACATGCCCTGACCTACTGTAGCAAAAATAGATAATCTTATTAATAACATATTTACTAGGATTTGAGTCATACCTGCCTTCCTTGGAAGGTTTCTTCTTGGTTCTATAGTAGTCCTCCTTATTTTGTAAGGAAGAAGAAGGTATTCTCCTCCACCCCTTCTTCTTCATCAGCTTCATGAACTGCCTTGAGAAAGTATCAAATTCATCATCAGACATATTGCATTCTGAAGTATCTTGATCTGAATCTTAAAACTAAGCTAGACTTCTGGGGAGAGAAGGATTCATCTCTTTTCTCCTCTTGTAACTATCTTCCTTGAATGCTATAGTTGATTCTTTGGCCAGAGCTTTAGTAGTCATCTCTTCCTCCTGCCTTGCAGTCAGTTGCATTTCAATTGACAACAGCTTCCCCAACAAAGTGGATGGTGGAGTATCTGCCATCTTTGCCACTTCTCTAATGACATAAATCTTTGTATCCCAGTATCTAGTAAGAGACCTAAGAAACTTATCATTTAGCCCATAGTTACTAAAGACCCGTCCATAGGTTTTTAGCTCATTTACTGTTTTGAAGAACCTTTCATATCTGCTAGCTATTATCTCTACCTTGATCTGCATAAAAGCCACATTCTCTTGATTGAGCATATACTTCCTATCATCTCTAACTTCCTCAGTACCCTCCATATATATCACCAGAGTGTCCCACATTTACTTTGAGGTTTTGTAGTGCACCTGGTTTTGAAAAGTAGAGTAATCTATGAAACTAACTATAATGTTTTGTTCCCTTTTATCCATTGCAGCCAAGATGATTTCATCTCTAGTCATTTTTGCATAACTCTTAGGAGTCTTGATATTTATATCAATTCAGAACCGTTTATACCGGTGTTAATGATTCACATGTTTAGAGCTGTTCAGTCTGTTTTCTTCCTATTTCATAGACATATATTAGACGCTTACTTTTGAAGATTTTATCGAAGCATGGCTTCATTTTGCACTTGGTGCAACTTCTCTTACTCTACTGTTGAGAATTATACCTTACTCGTTATAGTTTGACTTATTAGCTGAGGTTTGTCAGCCCTTCCTGTGGTTGGGGTTGGTAACCCCTTTTGCTTTCTTTTGATTATTATCTACTTATGATTTTATTTTCCACTTTTTTGGAACCCCAGTTTTCATATGGGCTAGTACTACTATAAAGATGTTTAGATTGACCGAACATGTAAGCTCAGGTTCATAGGTTTTTCCAGGGTCATTTTCCTTAGAAGAATCCAGAGTTCAGAAATTCAGTTCGACGAAAGTTGAGCGCAGTTCGACGAATGACGAGCTCAACTTAACGAACTTAGAATTCTAACTTTGAGTTGAGCTCGACGAAACATGAACTCCAGTCGACGAACTCTGACCTGAACTCTGAAACACTGGTCGACGAAAGTCAAGCTCAGCTCGATGAACTCTGAGCTCAGGTTGACAAAAATGAAGAATCTGTTCGACAAACTCCCGGCACAGTTCAACAAAATGTATGCTGAGTTCGACCATTTCAAAGCAGTGTTTTAGGCAGTTTTCTTTGAAGATGGCAGAAAAGTTTTAGGCTTAAATTTAGGCTATTATATTCTGAAGGTAGAATAAATTTAAAGGCTTAATTACAGACAGCCTTGACTCTGATATTTAATGCTAAATATTCTAATGAATATAGCCATTTAGAGGCAGCATTAAATATAGATTTAATCACAGAGTTCTTATTTCCATTATAACCAATTTCCAAGGCAATTACCTTCTTGGGAATTCTCCATCCATTTCATGGTTAATGAATTCAAATATTTGAATTCTTCTTATGATTCAAATACATGCTCAGAAGTTTTCTGGTTCAGATAGAGACATAGACAGTTACAATTTTGAGATACATCTTATTTTACAGAGAAAAAGCTTTCTGCTTCAATTTTTTTCAACAACAGATCTTCAATCTGATACAAAAGTTCGCATATCTCAGAAAAATTTACTGGAATAAGATGTTTTCTAAGAAGGCCTACACCCTGAAGAAAGGACTCCCTCACCTGATCATAAACTCTATTCAAATCCGGGGGAGCTTTCTTCTTCAACAATTCACTAGTCTTCTCAGAGATTAATGACAGAGAAGAACATCATCACATTTTTGTTTAATCCATAAACTGTGTTCAGGGTTTTAACTCCCTTCAAAAGTTAGATCTTCGGTTCATAAGTCACCTGATCAAAAGACTTATGTTTGGTTTTTGGGCACATGATCAAAAGCTTAAAGGGTTGCTAAATCTCACTTAGAAAAATTGATCTTCTGGTGACATGGAACATGAACAAAAACTTGTGGTGGCAGGGCACCAGATCAAAAACCTGTAATGGATTCCTACCAGGGTGCTAGAAGAGTGGATGAACATAAATTTATTGGGGAACCACTATAATCATTGTGTCGTCTATGCTGATTGCTTTCTTTGTTTTTTATGCTTTGATCTTCTTTATATATATATATATATATATATATATCACTATCTTTTAATCCCCTATAAAAACAAGTTCATAATTTTTAATACTCTATTCACCCCCCCCCCCTCTAGAGTAAAGATTAAATCTATCCCTCACTTTCAATTGGTATCAAAGGGTTGTTCTTTGGTTTTATAGTCTAACACCTAAACCAAACGATCTTATAGATTTTAGTTTACTTAGAAATTTATTATGGCACAAAACAAAAAGTTTTCAAGCACCAGACCTCCAGTGTGCAATCTAAATAAATTTGCTTTATGAAAGGCAATGATTAAGCTTTACATGAATTCTATTGATGAAGACATTTATAACTCTATTTTGACAGTTCCCACAAAACAACCTACAACAAGTACACGTGATGTACCTCCTCCAGAATGGACAGAAGCACAAAAGAGAGCAAAGATTGTTGATGCCAAAGCTATGAACATTTTAGCTCAAACAATGTCAGATGACATTTTCCAAAAAGTTATTGAATGCACTTCAGCCAAGGACATCTGGGGTTCCCTAAATGGAATGGTTATTGGTTTTGCAGATGAAAGAAAGGACAGAAGATCAAACTTGATTTCTCAATATGAGAACTTCAAGAAGGGTGAAACTGAATCAGTGACTGACATGTAGACTAGACTCAGTCTCATCATTAATAAGCTGAAAACCCTTGAAAAGGATATCACTTTAACAAAAGTCATTGATAAGATCCTCATGTGTTTCCCTAGAACATGAGATTCTAGAATCTAGCCAATTAAAGAAGACAGAAGTATCAATGAGATATCTACTGAGACACTATGGGGTAAGCTCAAATCTTATGAGTAGCTCATCAAAACTAGGGAAGCTAAGCAAAAGGCTTCACCTTCAGCAAGGAAAGAAAAGAGCATTGCTTTCCAAGCAACAGATGAAGTAGAAGCCCTTCGAGAAAATGAAGACCTTTTAAGTCTACTGGCTAAGAGATTCTACAAAATGGCCAGAAAAGACTTCAGAAGAAGATCTTCTAGAGACCAAGGTACACAAAGGTATGATAGAACTCCTACTAAAGAAATATTTATTATGGATGCAGGAAACCAAAACATATCCTTCCAGAATGTCCTTAGAATAAGAAGAATGAGAAGAAGAAGGAGATATACTCAGGGAAGCATTCTCACAAGCCCTCTTCCAGCAAATACAAGAAGAAGGAAAGAGGATTTGTTACTGAGACTTGGAGTGAATCATACTCTGAGTCTTCATCCAGTTCCAGTGAAGATGAAGAAGAAGAAGAAAGAAAAAAATAAATCTGTCTGATGGCAATCAATGCATCATGCAGTAATCCTGAGGAAGAGTCTGAATTAGAATCAGAAGAAGATTAGGTAATCTCTACCTTTGATTTTAACTCAGAACAATTTAAAACTGATTTTAAATTGCTATGAAAAGACCTGATTCAGTCTGAGAAGGAAATAAAACTTCTCAGAGAGAAATTAGTTTAATTAGTCAAATTTTGTTCAGAAAACATAAAACTAAAAGAATATTTAAAAACTGCTAATGATCAAATACTTTCTTTAGAAAATAAATTAAAAGAGGCTAAGCTGTTTATAGAATCCCTCAATGGGAGATGTATCAATTTGATGGATATCTTAAGCACAGTGATTGATAAATTTAATGGACAATTGGGCTTGGGAACTTCATCTAGTCAGCCTCAGATTTTGCAGAAAAATATTCTATCAACTCCTATAAATTTTATATGTGCTAAAGGAAAATATGTATTACAAGTTACAAATAAAGATACCTAAGTTTTTTAAAGAATAAACCAAAGAAAAATAAATGTTATCAGAAAAATTATGTTCCACAAAATTCGTCGAACCAAGATCGATGAAATCAGTATCATTCGTCGAAAGGCGATCGACGAACTCTGAAACTAGAGTTTGGGTACAACTACTAACCTACGGGTGCTCGACGAAATCAATATGATTCAATGAACAGAGATCAGAGAACGTGGAACACAGATAATGAATTCTATTATTTTGTGAACCGAGCTCGACGAAATCGATACTTTTTGTCGAACAAAGCTCGACGAAAAAAACTTAATTCGTCGAACCCAGTATTTCAAAACAAAAAGTCTAATTATTTTCAAAACAATAATCAATCACAAAAAATTTTAATCCTTTTACTCAATAGATTATTCCTCCTAGGATATTTCATCCAATAGGTTATAAGGATCAACCAGATTGTTCTAACAATTCTAGTTATCATTATGTGACTAAACAAGGACCCAAGGTAACCTGGGTAACGAATAACTAATCTGTTTTTATACAGGTAAAGACAATCCTACCACAGAGGAATAGTTGTACTTGGATAGTGGGTGTTCAAAACACATGACAGGATCAAAAGAAAACCTGAGTAATTTCAAAGAAAAGCTTGGGCCTAAAGTGATCTTTGGAGACTCCAACTGTGGACAGACAGAAGGTTATGACAATGTCGAAGTTGGAACAGTTAACTTCAAGAAGGTATCCTATGTGAATGGTCTCAAGCATAACCTCATCTCTATCAGCCAATTATGTGATGAAGGTTATCAGGTAACATTTAATAAGTCTTTAAGTTTTATTACTTGTGATAGAAACAAAGTTGTTTTGACTGGAAATAGACAATAAATATTTATCTAGTTAATTTTAACTCAGCAAAATCTGAAATTTATTTGTTTAATCAGATTAGTAAAACTAGTAAACTATGACAAAAGAGATTAGGACATGTAAATCTTAGGACTATAGCTAAATTATCTAAGGATAACCTTATCAGAGGAATGCCTTCTCGTTCCTACAAGAAGAAAAGACTTTTCAGGGCTTGTCAATTAGGCAAGCAAACTAAAAATAGTTTTAAATCCATCTCTGAAAGTGATTCACCCAGAATCTTGTACTTGTTACATATGGATCTGTTTGGAACCATTGCAATACAGAGCTTGGGAGTGAATTCATATAACTTAGTTATTGTTGATGATTTCTCTAGATTCACTTGGGTTTTCTTTCTGAAAAACAAGTCCGATAACTTTAAAGTTCTTATAGATTTTCTTAAGAGCATCAAGATTGAGTACTCTACTCAGATAACATTGATCAGAAGTGATCATGACACTTAGTTTGAATCTCTTCTGATGCAAGAATTCTATGAGAAGCAAGGTATCAGGAATTATTTTTCCTATCCTAGAACTCCTCAACAAAATGGGGTAGCTGAAAGGAAAAATAGAACCTTGATTGAATCTGCTGGGACATTACTTGTAGATGCTCACTTACGCTTATACTTTTAGGGAGAGGCAGTAAGCACATCAAATTATGTTCTGAATAGACGTCTAATTCATAAGCTAAAGGGAATGATCCCCTATGAATTACTTAAATCTAAGAGAGCTAAAGAAAATTATTCTAAAAATTTTGGCTGTAAATGTTACATTCACAATAATGATAAGAAATACTTAAAGAAATTTGAAGCCAAAGCTGCAGAGGGAATTTTTCTTGGATACTCATAAGTTAGTAAGGCTTATAGGGTTAATAACAAATCTTATCTTAAAATAGAAGAATCTATACATGTTTCATTTGATTAGACTAACATGTTTTGCAAGGAGAGAGACATCTCTACCATAGACAATTTTCTGGTACCAAATCTGTGTGAGAAATTGGACTATTTAATCCTAACACAAGAGGATATATTATATCCTTCTCAACAGATTACTGATGATGGTAGTAATGAAGAAATTCAGGAAATTTATGCTGAAAATATTTTGACAAATGATATTCCAACAGAGGAATTAGAACCACAAATAATTGAAGAACCAACTCTACCCACTGACTTTGTCATACTTTGGGACCACCCTAGATCTCAAGTGATTAGAGACATGTCTGTTAGTGTGCAAAAAAGGCATCAATTAAATCAAGATCAGATGCATGCATATTTTATTTCTCAGATTGAACATCAATCCATGACAAATGCAGAACAAGATCCCCACTAGATCATTGTAATGCAAGTGGAACTCAATCAGTTTGAGAGATGTAGAGTTTGGAATTTAGTTCCATGACCCAAAGACCATCCAGTCATTGGAACCAAATGGGTCTTTAGGAACAAGTTGGATGCTCAAGGAGTAATTGTAAGGAATAAAGCAAGATTGGTAGCTCAAGGATAATCACAGGAGGAAGGCATAGATTATGACCAGACTTTTGCCCCTGTAGCAAGGTTTGAGGCTATCAGAATATTTCTTGCATATGCATCATTCAAGAAATTCACAGTATATTAGATGGATGTCAAGAGTGCTTTTCTAAATGGACAACTCAAAGAGGAAGTTTATGTTGAACAACCTCATGGTTTTATCTCTCCAACTCACTAACAAAGCTCTTTATGGTCTTAAACAAGCTCCAAGAGCTTGGTATGAGACTCTTGCTAGTTTCTTGTTAGAAAATAAATTTAGTTGAGGCTTAGTAGACAGGACATTATTTGTTAGACATCATAAATCTAAAATCTTGCTTGCACAAATATATGTAGATGATATAATATTTGGTTATATTGATTCCAAACTTTGCAAAAGAGTTTCTGACCTGATGCATTCAAAGTTTGAAATGAGAAGCATGGGTGAACTATCCTACTTCCTTGGTCTCTAAGTGAAGCACTCCCCTGATGTTATTTTCATATCCTAATCTATATATTCTAAGGAGCTAATTAAAAGACCAGGGATGTCAAATTCTTCAGCTATGAGAACACCCATGCCCTCAAATGTTGTAGTAGATAATGATGAACGGGGCAAGCTAGTTGATCAGAAAATATATAGAGCAATCATTGGGTTTCTATTATATTTAATAGCTAGTAGACCATACATTATGTTTGCTACCCGTATTTGTGCTTGATTCCAAATAAATCCTAAAGAATCTAATCTAATTTTAGTAAAAAAAAATTAAGATATATAAAGGGTTGTCCTAATCAAGGACTTTGGTTTCCTACAAAGTCAGAACTTGAATTATCTGGATTCTCAGATGCTGACTATACTGGATGTAGAGTTGACAGAAAAAGCACATCAAGAACTTGTCTGTTTCTTGGTGATAGGCTTGTGTCATGGTTTTGCAAGAAGCATATATCAATGTCTACTTCAACTACTAAATCTGAATATACGGAAGCTAATAGTTGTTGCTCACAGATTTTGTGGATTCAAAATCAGCTTCTAGATTATGGTTTCAACTTAAATAATAAAACTATATTTTGTGATAATACCAGTGCAATTCCTATTGCACAAAATCCAGTTTTGTACAGTAGGACTAAGCATATAGAGATAAGACATCATTTTCTTAGATATAATATTGAAAAAAATAAAATTAATCTTGTTTTCATTTAGCTGGTTTATAAAGGATAGATATTTTCACTAAATCCTTAGATGAAAATAAACATCATTTCTTTTTAAATAAGTTAGGCATGATTAATGAAGAATCATTAATTTGATTTTTATCTGTTCTCGACGAATTGTCCACCTTTTGTCGAACGGAGATCGACAGACTGTGAGCTATTCGGAAAATTTTCGTCGAACGGAGATTGACAAACTTTCTTTAAGAAACTTCTAATCGAATGGAGATCGACGGATTGGTTTCAAGTATGTTTAGTAGAGCAGAGCTCGACGAAATATATTTCTTTCGCAAAACTTTCGTCGAACGGAGATCGAGGAAACACATTTATTTTCAGGTTTTCTCGTCGTATAAGTGTTCGATGTCTTTTTTTCGTCAGACATAGTTCATCTTTTTAACTTCTGTAAACCTATAACTAGGTTTTCATCGAACTCTATCCCGTGCCTTTAAATTTCCCCTTGCACTTGATCTCTTATGTTTTGTAGGGAATGGCAATTTCTCCAGCAACTCTTGTGGCGATGAAGTTTGATCCAGGCTTCGACATTAACATAGACTCATTTCAACTTTCTGACCAAATCTTCCAAGAAACTCTGAAACTATTCGAAGATCAAAATTTGAAGAAGTTTATGACAACAAGACTAAAACTTCCAGTTACTCTAATTAAAGAGTGGGTACACACTACAAAGTTTGCTGATCAGACAACAATCTCTGGAACAATCTCTTGCAATCAGGTTTCTCTAACACCTATTAGTTTATCTGAAGTATTTGGATTTATTAATGGTGAAGATGACTTGGAAATTTCTAGCACTGAGTTTACCGAAATGCTAGATATAATGGGTCATAATCAAGGAAACTCTAATCATCTTTTAAAGAAAAATATCTCTATAGAATTTAAATTTTTTGCTGATATTATTGGAAATGTCATTTTGGGCAAACACTCTGTCCATGACTATGTAACTAGACGCAAGTTATTGGTGATGTATGCCTTAGTTAATCAGAAATATTTTAATTGGGGCTTTATTTTGTTTGAATTAATTAAGAAGAAAATAAACAATAAGGATGTTTGTTATGGAAGGGTTCTGGGCATCTTCCTGCAAGCTAAGTTCCCTGAACTCCTGGTCTTCCAGACCATCCACATAAATGCATCCAAGAGGCTTACATCTGCCTTATTTGAAAGATGGGAGAGGGTCATCCCTATGCCTTTCAGGGCTACTTCTTCCAGAATAGATTCTGAAGGGACCAGGGCTACCCCAGCCACTCACCAAACCCCGGGAGAAGTTTCTGCTCCACCTCATTCTTCTCCTCCTCCATCTCTCCACAGTTCTCATAGTCATTCATCACCTTCTCAACAACAAATTCTTATTGAAGATTCTCCTTCCACAACTTTCCACACTGTCTCCCCAATTAATCATTCTCCTTCGTCATCACCTCTACCACCTGCAATATCTGTAGATTTTCAATCCACCTCATTTCTTATTGACTCACCCACTCATCAATCACCCCATCTTTACCTCTCACTTATCCAACTTATTTCTCTCTGTTACACTCATCTCAACCTCCTCAAACTCCTTCATCTCCATCTCATCCCCCCATCAATGAAATTATTCCTGAAATCATCCCTGATGAAATTCCCTCTATCATCCATCCATCATCCACACCTTCTATTGCTCACGCCTTTACCATCTATCCAACCTGCTCCACATCATCTTCTTCTATTGCTAATTTACCTTCCATATCTGCTAATCCAAATTAGTATATATATGTAGATTTTTCTTCTATCTTTGCCAGCAATCTTGAATTCATCACTCCTACACTCAAAAAGCTGATACCTAATGTTGTGGCTCATCTTGTTGCTTCCATCTCTACTCTCTTTGCTCAGCTTGCCTCCTCCCATGGGTCCCTTCTTCTAGGGGCCTAGATTGAGGTTTCCCTGGATCGAGGCAGGGGAAGATGTCTTATGAAGAATCTCTAACAGCCAGAGTTTTAGCAGAAGCAGCAGACAGCCCAGCAGTAGCATCAGATTTTGTAAATATTCAAGATACTGAGATGTTAAGTTTAGCTGAAGAAATAGATGCAGTAGTAGTTATTTAAGTAATAATCACTGTTGGTGATGTGTCTATCCATCCCATAGTTGACCTTCATTTTTTATTATCTAATTTTGATACTCTGCATAATGATTTTCCAGTTATTGGGAATAATTTTGCTAAAGATATAATATGTTATATTGTTCCCATCAGTCATTCAATTTTAGAAGAGCTAAAGAACAGTCTTACTTTTATATCCTCTCAACCCCTACTTTTTCAGATAACAATTATAGTTGATGATACAATAAATGTCGTAGAGCCAGAATCTTCCCCTCCTACTTATGCTTGGGATGAAACTCCTATACCAAATCTTAATGATATTCTTTTTCAAGATATGGAACAAGATGATACTATAAATATTCAAGCAGCAGATACAAAAATTATACGTACACAACCAGTAGTTAAATTTCCTGATTAGTCTGAATTGATTAAACACATAGATGATCTATATGATCAACCAGCTGAAGAGTATGATGATGATGAAGAATCTAATGAGTCTAATGACTCTAGTGCCAAGAAATAAAGTATAAGAATAAGAAAGTTCCTATAGAGGTTGCTCCTCAACCTTCTTCTACTGCTAATATTCCATAATATATCTTGCATGGATTAACTCTCACTCCAGACCTTACCCACTAGATGTGATATTCTTAGAATGAACTAAAAAGGAGAAAGAAAATGAAGAGATATAACTAACCTATAAGGTCTAGGAGAGGACCTCCTCCTCCTCCTCCTCCAACAACAAGTGTAGCAGGTAGTATTTCTCAATCTCAAAGGTATACTTCTTCCTATCATCAATCCAGACCTTATCAGAGCAGAAGCAAACAACAACAAAGAAATCAAAGCAGCCAATAGTAGACATCTCAAAGTAATCATCAGGATAAATCAAGTCTAGAGAGGCCACCTTCACCAACTTATGATCCCTAGTTTGATCCAAACTTCAGAAAGGCGTGGTTTAATGAGCTTATTGCTCTATCCCAAATAAAGAAAGCCAAGGCAGATAGGTAGGTCTCATCTGAATTTTCAACTATATAATCCTATAGAAAGAAAGAACTGAACAAGTATCTGGTAAAGAACCTTATTAATGTTGATAAATATATGAGTTTACAACCAGAGGCAGTTGTGCCTAGAGCTACTTCCTTGAAGATTATTGGCTCTCAAGATCTGAATATGACTCAAAAGAAAGATGCTGATCCTACCATGAAGTTGAACTTTAGCAAACCCTCTTCATATTCTCCTTCAGATGCTTCTAAAAAGGATCTTAGTTTTCTTCTTTTATTCTGAACTTTGATATTATTATTTTTGAACTCTCATAGTAGTATATCATGTATCTGCTGAAAATTTTTATTCTGTGAGATATATATATTTTTTGGGTTTTTTGTAAATAGTATCCTTATCCAATTAGGGGGAGATTGTTGGTACCCCAGTTTTGATTTGGGATAGGATTACTATTAGGATGTTTAGATTGACAAAACATGTATAGTATAGGGTCATAGGTTTTTCCAAGTTCATTTGCCTTAGAAGAATTCCAGAGTTCAGAAATTCAGTTCGGCGAAAGTTTAGCGGAGTCTTACGAATGTCGAGCTCAGCTAGACGAACTTAGAGTTCTAACTCTGAGTTGAGCTCGACAAAAGCTGAACTCCGGTCGACGAACTCTGACCTCAACTCTGTAATATGGGTTTACGAAAGTAAAGTTCAGCTCGACGAACTTTGAGCTCAGGTCAACGAATATGAAGAATATGTTAGACAAACTCCAGGCTCAGGTAAACGAAATGTATGCTGAGTTTGATGATTGCTAAGCATTATTTTAGGCAGTTTTCTTTTATGATGGCAGAATAGTTTTAGGCTTAAATTTAGGTTATTATATTCTGAAGGAAAAATAAATTCAAAGGCTTAATTATAGAGAGCCTTGACTATGATATTTAATGCTAAATATTCTAATGAATATAGTTGTTTAGAGGTAGCATTAAATATGGATTTAATCATAGTGTTCTTATTTCCATTCTAACCAATTTCCAAGGAAGTTACCTTCTCGGGAATTCTCCAGCTGTTTCATTGTTAATGAATTCAAATATTTGAATTCTTCATATGATTCAAATACATTCTCAGAAGTTTTCTTCTCTCGATAGAGACAAAGATAGTTATAGTTTTGAGATACATCTTGTTTTGCAGAGAATCAGCTTTCTGCTTCAAGTTTTTCTTCCAGCAACAGATCTTCAATCTGAGACAAAAGTTCACATCTCTCAGAAACATTTGCTGGAAGAAGAAGTTTTTAGAGAAGGCCTATACCCTGAAGAAAGGACTCCCTCACCTGATCATAAACCCTATTCAAATCAGGGGGAGCTTCATGCTTCAACAATCCACTAGTCTTCTCGGAGAATATTGATAGAAAAAAGCATCATCACCTTTTTGTTTATTCCATAAATTGTGTACAGGTTTTTAACTCTCTTTAAATGTTAGATCTTTGGTTCATAAGTCACTTGATCAAAGGACTTAGGTTTGGTTTTTGGGCACCTTATCAAAAGCTCAAAGGGTTGCTAGATCTCCCTAAGAAAAAAATGATCTTATGGTGACAGGGCACCTGAGCAAAACCCTGTGATGGCAGGGCACCTGATCAAAAACCTATAGTGGATTCCTACCAGGGTGGTAGAAGAGTGGATGTACCTAGATTTTTTGAGGAACCAATATAATCCCTGTCTCTTCTGTGCTGATTGCTTTCTTTATTTGTGTGATGTGATCTTCTTTATATATATATATATATCACTATCTTTTAATCCACTATAAAAACAAGTTAATGATTTTTAATACTCTATTCACCATACTTTAGAGTAAAGATAAAATCTATCCCTCACTTTCACACCTGTCTATTCTTGGTGAGGTATTCTTTTCTTTGGAATGTCTAAGGTTTGGTGTAATAGCTGGTTGAGCGGCTAGGGTTGGTGGTTTCTGGTGTTCAGTTGTTGTTGCAGTCGTCTATCCCTCACCTTTATGAGGTAGTGTTGTTGTTTTGTTTTTAGTTCAAACATACTTGATATTTCTTTTGGCGGGTTCGTGTCAGGTTGTTGACGCCCACCAGAGTTTTTATATTGTTATGTTACCTACTACTTGGTAAGTCTCTTCTTGATGACTGGTCGGTTTATTTGCTCTTAGGGAAGGTTTTATGCTAGAATTGCAAGTTAGTTATTTTAAAAGTACAAAAGTATCATTTGAACTATCTCATTTATTGCATGGTTTCAAACCAAAGTCACTATATTTTAACTAACATAAAAGCTATTTCTATATTTATATTATATCTAGAGGTATGTGTATCATAAGTTATTCTATTTGGATGTTTATGCTCATGTAGGATGTTAATCAATATAAATGAAGTATTTTCCACAGTGTATATTCATATTTTCACTTGTGGACTAGTTGATCCACTGAGTTGAGGGATACAACCATTTAAACATAACATAAATTACAGTTTTCCTCATAATAGAATTGTGGGTTTCTTATGAAGTGTTAGGTTCGGGTTCTTTCCTGAGCGCCTGTAGTTATCCCCTGCACGGCGTGACATCATGATGCATGTTTTCTATTACTCTTATATATCAAAGAATTGCGTAGAAAATGCGGGTTGTGATATTGAGGGACCTAGTCTTCTCCTTCTAGTAAGACCTGACAGCTGTATCCTCCTCCTTTTTTGCATTTAGCCTTATTTTATTGGAGAGCAGCATCCCAAAAAGAGTGTAGGGAGGAATGTTGGCCAGGTTCCCCATCTTTCTATTGACAAAGATTTTATTATCCTAATCTCTAGTTAGAGATCTAAGAAACTTGTCATTTAGCTCATAATCTATGAAGACCCTTCCATAGTTCTTCAACTCATTCACTGTTTTAAATAACTTCTCATAGCACTCAGAAATGTTATCTGTGCTGCCCTGCCTAAAGGCTTCATACTCTTAGTTGAGTAGGGATTTCCTATCATCCCTGAGTTCCTCAGTCTTTTCTATGTACATAATAAGTGTACTCCATATTTCCTTTACTATCTGGATGTGAATCATATTTTGGAAGGTTGAATCATCAATTGCACTGGCTATTATATTTTTGAAACTTTTATCCATGTTAGCCAGTATAATTTCATCCCTATTCAGGTCTGCATTCGTATTTGGGACCTACTGATTGGGATCAGGAGTGGAGGTCTTCATGGGAATGAATGGACCCTCCTTAACTTTGATATAAATTCTACGGTATGAGGCTTCCATGAACATTTTTACCATTTTCTTCCATATGCCAAAGACCTCCTTTCTTCATATCGGGAGCTTCATTGAGCTCAAGTCCTTTTGGCTATTAGCTGAAGTTATGGTTATTAAATTGACTACTCTTATAGGATCTTGGTCATATAGATAGTCTTATTTTGACCAACCTGCTTTGATATCACTTGAAAGATTATAGATGGTAGTCTAAATCACCTGGAGGGGGGTGAATTGGTAGTCTTGCCATATTTTGTCTCTATTTGAATCTCAGCAAGAATAAGTAGAAGTAAAATATACAAAACCACACAGAAAATATCATATAGTAGTTTATAATGGTTCCCCAGGGTATGGGTACATCTACTTTTCCTCTACACCTATCTAGTAATCTGTTAGACTCAACAAACTTCTTCAATACTCGGCTCTAAGAGCTTACAACATAGATTCTTGACAATCTCTTAGGTCTACTCCAAGACCCTACTTCAGGATCAACAACCCTACCTCAGGCTCAACCGCCCTACCACTCATGTACTCTAACTCTTGTAGCTTAGAGTCTCAGATGGTCTCCTACCTCAAGATCTATACAGAGATCCTACACTAAGGACTATTACCATACCCTACACTCAGGTTATGAGTTCATCCCTATAACTCAAATCTACGATGATATCCTATAGATTATAAATTGTATAATAGATTACAGAAATAGACTCAATAAAGATAAACCTGTAGCTCTTGAGTCTTCAAAAGCTTTACAGTGAAGGCTTTCAACTTGAGTTCGATCTTGAAAACAGTTTGACTTTTCTTTCAGTAAAGGTTCAATGTTATTCTTAATCGTCTTCTCCTTTAGGAAGAATACCTAACTAGAGTTGTATTTATTAACTCCTCCTTGATCTTTCAGAACTTCTTCAGAGAGAGCTTCCTCTATAATGACAGATTGCGCTCCTACTTGTGTTTCATGATTTAGCAAACTTAAGAAAAGTTTTTTTTATTGCCCGAATCTTCTTTTTTATAGCCTAACACATTTCAACGGTCGAATGATTAGAAAATGTCCAATTAAGGCATAGGCAAGAATGAAATGATTTGATAGGACCTTATGTGCCACCTCTAAATTTGAAATCCCACCAATCACACGGTCAATAGTAATAATAATCAGTTAAAACAATATTGTTTTGAAAATTCTTCTTTCAAAACGAATCCTTCCTTAGCATTGAAATCTGCCTCTTCTACGGCTTCTCAACTATATTATCTTGAAGTAACCCACGATCAAACTGATATCATTGATAACAATGTACTGATCTCAACAGTATTTTTCGTTAGTGCTGGAGCTTGATTCTACACATGCTTTGGCATGGTACCGTCATGAATCACACCTTATTAAATATGATGTCGTCGAGAACACTTCATTTATCTGAATGATACTGCTCTATTTGCACTTACATTTATCTAAATCTATTTTAAAGACAACAAGTATTTTCTGCATTGATTTAAAATAGATATGCCATCAAATACAATATGCACTTATCATTGCATGAGATACTTCTTCAAATCTTGGAATATTATGGGAAATATTCCCAACACTTCAACATATGCCACTTTTGAAAATGTGATATCTCCGATTTTGGTCATATCATAGCCTTTTGCCTGACCATAATTGGAATCACCAAAAATAACCTTGGACAATTTTTAGCCTTGTAATTTTTCAGCAATTCTTTTATTTAGTCATAAGTATGGAGTAACCACTGTCCAAATACCACAGCGGGTTTGTGGAAGGATAGTCTCTTTCATGAACATAAAATCAAATATTAATTTGGACCCAGGTTACCTTGGACTCATTATTTCTATTTCCATTATTAGGGGAGATTAAAGTATAAGTAGGTCTTTCATAATACCCCTTGAGATAAAAGTGTTTTATTCCATTAAACCAAGAGCTTCCAGTTTCCTGTCCTCTTATAAAACATTTTGTACAATTAAGATAAACGGGATGATAACCATATGATGATGTAAAACTATTAACAAGGGAGATGCGTCGAGTAGCATTTGACTCAAATTTTAGGATACAATGATTTGAAGTAAACATATCACAGGAGTTGCGTCGATATGATGTCGACGTATGTTCCTGACTTGGTAAAACTACAGAAATTTACATATTATTTATCACAGATTACTTACCTATAATACAATTACCTTTTGATACATTTTCTTCATTAAATTTTGTGGAGTTTCATTTTCTTTAGTGAAAGTTATAACATATTTTCATGTTGGTGTATTGGTAATTATTGATATCCTGGTAGAATCAACACCTAATCCAAGGTGATTAAACATTTTATTTATGTTTTCTATGATATTTTTGAGTTTTTGACTCCTTCAATTTAAGGAGTCTTTAAAGTCTTTTGTCTTTGATAACTCTTTATTTAGTAATGTATTTTCTTCTGTTAACTCTACTACTTGATTCTTCAGGATTTATATATAAATTTTCAATAGCTTATCTTGTTAAGTTTGTTAAAAGTCATATAGATAACTCTTAATTAACTCTATTTCTTTTCTCAATTTCTTAATTTTCTTTTCTACTTCTAATTGATCATTGCAAAACTCTTTAAAAAACACCTTAATTTCCCTGAATAGAAATTAATATCATCAAAGTAATTTACCTAATTTTCTTGATTGTCTAAGTTTTTTTGTAATGTCATCAAATAAGCTTCATGGACAGTAGCTTCTTCTTCACTACTCGATGAAGAACTTGATTCTTAACTAGTATCTCTCCAGGTTTCAGCAATGAAACCTTTTCTCTTCTTCTTATCCCTTCTATTAAGAAATTTCTTCTTCTAATCCTTTTATTTGACATGTTCTTTTGTTCTTCAGGACATTCTGTTGTTATGTGTCCAGACTTTCTATAAGCAAATTAGATTATCTCCTTACATGGAGACTTATCAAACTTTGGCTTATTCATATTCTTGTCTATCATTCTGAAGTTTTCTTTCTTAACCCATTTTCTGAATCTCCAAGCTAAGAGATTAAATTTATCTTATTCTGATTAGAGGGTTCACTATCAGTAGCTTTGAAATAAATGGATTTGTCTCTAGGAATAGTTATATTGCCCTTTACTTCTGACTCTACTCTACATTTAAGAAGAAGTTCATAAGACTTAAGTTTTCCTAAGGCATCAGTAGTAATATCTGTATGGCATTTAGAATCTTTAATCGCCCAAATTCTAAAATCTAATGTACTTGGGAAGCATATAAATAACTTATAATTTATCTCAGTAAGTGATATATCATTTCCCAGTCCTTTAAGTTCATTAATGAAAATATTAAACCTGTCATACATTTCAGTCATAGACTCATAAACTTTCTTCGAAAAATTCTCTTACTGAGATATTATAAGTGATCTTCTTTATTTTCTCCCATAAAAACTTCCATCAATAATCATTGATAAAGATTCTCAAATTTCTTTTGTTGACTGATATTCAATCACTTTTTGGAATGTATTATCAGAAATTGTTGAAACTAGATTGTTCATGGCTTTTGCAACAAAATACTTCATTCCCTTTTCTACATCTGAACATTTACATCTAGGCACTGGTTCTGAGGAGGTATTGACATCTGCATCTTTCTTGTAAGGCATAAGTGGTCCTGTCAAAATAGAATCAAAAATACAGACCTCATTAGAATTCAGATATAGAAAATCGAATTGATATTACATACTGGAGGCCTAGTGGATGTGAATCCTTTGAAAGTATTAGAAGACATTTTGAAAATAGATTTATATATATACCAGTGTTACAGTCTAGATCTTTATAATAAGTTAACGTTTTCTTTATTAGCCTTCCTCTGATACTAATTGAAAGGGTGAACAGTTAATAAAATTTTTTGAGTATTCTCTCGAGGGTGGTGAATAAAGATAAAAAAAAATTATACATTAATTATACTTTTTCTATAATTTACATACACACAGATTTATAACAAGAATTTTAAACCAATCAATATTAATCACAATACAACATATGAATAATCACATGAAAAGAACAATCACAGAATACTCAAAATTATAGTGGTTCCCAAAAATCTTGGTACATCAACTCTTCTACGCCCTTGGTAGAAATTCACTATCATTTTGCCTGAGTCTTTTGATAAGAAGACTCTCAGAACCAATCTATAGATCTTTTGATAATGTGATTTTGAACCAATACAATTTGAGTCTTTTACATGGAGACTTTCAGAGCCACAATATGAATCCTTTTTAGGGGGATTCTCAAAACTCTTGTCTTAAATAGTAAAAGAGAAATAGATATATATTATTAAAAGAGATGATAAATATATTACCTTCTTAGTTAATCATCTTAGTAAGAATTATGAAGATTTTTTAGCACTAGGTGAATCAAACACTGGATCTTTGATGAATCCTTAATAGAAAAAATTTCAAGGATTATAAGCCCTTTGATCTAAATGAATTCTGCCCCTTCACTGGATCATCTTCATAATAGAATCTGTCGATTCAAAATTCCCAAATCACTTTTTTTTGCGATTGATTTATTCAGATTCTCTATATATCTCCGTGTTTATTCGTAAGTGTGTGTGTGTGTGTGTCTATATATATATGATAAAGAACAATTTCCTTATTATCATCATCTTCCAATGTCTCCAAAAAACTGTTATTTCATTTAAATCATTCTTGAATATGCCTGAATTAATCCTCAAAAAATTTCGTTCAAAACAGTATTTGTTGTAATGTTAATTTCATATAATAGTTTCATCGATCTGGCTTCATACTGATTGTTTGTCGACTTAACTTTATATTCTACATTACATCAACAACATGTTGAAGTATGTGTTGATAAATACATTGATGTAATGTCAACTATTCTTGTTCTGTTGATCTGACATAAAATCGAAGTAACATCAAAATCAAGTCGATGTTGCGTTGACTTCTACTCAACGCATGTTTGCTTTTCTTCACTTTCCTCAAAAATTCAGTATGCCCAACTCATGTCCTTTACTCTACTGATTTATTAGGACTTCTTAGAACACATTCCCCTCTCTATATATCATAGGTAATTTAACTAGAATGTAAAATTTCTTAAAATAAAATTCATTAAGGTAAATCATAATGGTTTTTTCCAACATCTTCAGCTGCCCTAACTTCATCTCTTTTCTTCTTCTGCATTTTAAAATATCTAAAAGACGTTAGAATGTAACTACAAGTCTCTGGAGGAGCTTCTGATGGAAGTTTTTATTCTTTATTTTTCCTTCTATAAGATATCTTCTTGATTTATTTCTTGTCATGCTTGTTCAATTCCAGAGAAATATGAACATTATCTCTATCTATACCTTCTTGATTGTGCACATTCCAAGTTTATAGGATGATTTTTCTAGACTCAAGGCTCCACTAGTAAAAATTTCGATCCTTCTATATTTATTCTCTATGCTTATTTTTCTATAAGTAATCTCTTCCATTAACTTCATATTTAGCATCTTTTCTTATGTATATTCTACAAGATAATAAGTATCTATCAATGCATAATCAGAGTGATATTGCGAGTACTGCTCAGTCACATAGTGATCTTTTACTTGTCCTCCTTCTGCCAGATTATAAGTATGTTGGTCTTCGATGGTAGGGCTAAACTAGTAGTGTAGATCAGGGCTTACATCTGATTATTCATCCTTCGCTCAGGTAGCATATATGTAGGATGACAAATCGTTATGCAATTTCGATTGATTAACCAATGTGCTTGGTATGCCCCATATCCTCCCCCTTTTTGGATTATTCAAATATGTGCTTTAGAATATCAGCTTGGGATTCCCACATTTTCTTGCTCATCGACTCATTTTCCTAGATTAGCCCATATATTATGGCACTTTTGCTATTTTGGAGTTGGTCAGCAAAGAACTTTGTTTGTTCATATAGTCTGTCCAGAACTGTAGTCTTGTTATCAAAAATTCTTATTGTAAGAAACTTAGTCACATCTTCTAAATCTTAAAACAAATGACTATGCTCAATATGTAGACCCTCTAATTTCTCCTTAATTTCCAGTAATGTTTTTTATTCTATCAACTTCATGTGATGCTTTTATGATCCAGTGAGTTGTTTGGGCATTTAGCTCTTGCATTTTAGTTTTAAAGTCATTAATTTTTTTGTAAGTTAATCCTTGACATTCTCGTCAGCCTTATCCACATAGTTTCAAAGTTATTTTATTATTTTCCCATTTGAGTCCTCATATAATCAAAGATAGCGCTTAATAATGTATATTGACTAGTAGAAGTTAGGGTATTTGGAATGTCAACTTTCCGCTTCTTTGTAGCTATTTGGAATTCACTATCTAAAGAGTCATCATCTAACACTATATAAAGAGTTTCTTATATATGGATGGGACTTTATTCTCTTTAAGTCTCTTGTACTCCTAGAAATACAATTATCTCTCTGCAAGGATTTTCTTTAACTGAATCTTTCAAAATCATTTCAGTTAATGTTTCAACCATTATAGATAGGGTCAGATCCTCTTTGACAGACAACCTTCATGGATGTATTCCTCAACCTCTAGAGCGGGGAGCTAAGTGTGAGACTCCCCATTAACTAT
Organism: Platanthera zijinensis; assembly: GCA_039513925.1. Classification (NCBI taxonomy): domain Eukaryota; kingdom Viridiplantae; phylum Streptophyta; class Magnoliopsida; order Asparagales; family Orchidaceae; genus Platanthera; species Platanthera zijinensis. Next base: position 141,470,473 of record CM077081.1, read on the forward strand.
AGTTTTTCCTTGCAAACTCATCATGATTTATTGTGCTCAGAACAAATTAAAAGTCTCCCCCTTAACTTTAGCACTTCCATGTATAATGGTAGTAAATCCATTAACTCAAGGGACTTCAATAACTATGAGTTCACCCACTAGTATTGTGCTTTATTCCAGCACTTTGTTTTTAGCTCCCTTCCCCTCAGTTCGGTTAGGGATTTCTATGTTAGCTTCTCCAGTAACCTCCTCCATTCAGCCTTATTCTTCAAAATGACCCTCGCCATCAGTTCGAACATCACCTTGGAGATTCTATTTTCGGATCCTAAGTTGTAGAAAAGTACCTTCCATATTATATCCTCCATGAGTTTTTCTGAAGTTATCATTTTATTTTTGTAGTGGCTTTCAGAGGGTATCACTTAGTACTTACACCACTGAAGGACTTGATCAGAATCAGTGGTGTTAACTTCTTCTTCTCCTCCTCCTTATGGAAATCCGGTGAGCTTGAGAACATTAGTTAGGGAATAAATGAAAATTTTTACCTGACGTCCATCAACCTTTGATCGAATAACTTTTCATGATGATGATATCTCAATATTTTGAAATAACTCCATGACTTCCCATTTAAAGATTTGAGTTGGTCCAGATAGAACAAATTCTCGTTCTGCATCAGTACACATAGTTATAACTTCTTTAAGATGGCCTTCTCCCCCTTTAAATCCTCTCCAGACAAGTTTGCATCGAACATTGAACAACACTTTCGATATCTTTGGTGCCGTTGAAGACAATTTTTATGATAGGGTGAAGAGGGTTGTGTAGTTCTAGTTAAAGGGATTAAGGATGATGGAAGCTTAACCCAATCTAACATCCAAGTCTATTTAAATAGCTATTTAATGTCAAAGGGCGAGTACATGTTTGCCTAAATCTAGATCATCCAATTTTATTAAAAAATGATGGACATCCAGTATTAACCCTTTTAGTTGGAAAGAACTTCTTGCAGAATCCACATTGATTTGTCTATACTGCTCCACGTTCGACTAGTTTTCTACCTGAATCTTGTCAAGATGAAGAAAAGTGAGTTTTGCGAAATCAGCCTTGATTTGACTATACCTCTACATGTCCAGCCTGACTTCAACCTAAACCATGTCTAAACTTAAAAAAAATTCTTGATTCATCCAAATTAGCATTGTTGCCTAAGTTAAGGAATTATAGTTCTAAATACTTTTTCCAGTCAATATAGTGCTTGACAGAAAAGATAAATTTCTACTAACTTTATTCACCAATACTGCTTACATAAGAAGGAAATGAGACTTTGTTCAACATTGAGTGTACCAAGCTCAATTTTGAATGTATCGATTTTACCTTTATCGAAGAGCATAGTAAGAAACTAAATAATACTTATTTGGTAAAATTTGATTATGTCTTTCAAATTTAGATTAATCTTGCACTCCTTAAAGAGTTATCATCTTTAAGTGTCCAATGTGTCATTCAGTTCTCCCGACCAAGCTTCTAGTGCCCTTAGTCTATACAACTCCCTGGACTACTCACTGTCCAAATACCGTATTTGCTTTCAGATGAAATTTGGACATACCTGCAAAACAAAATTATTTTATCTTAAAAACCAAGATGTTTTTCGGTCCTAGGTTCTTGTTTGTCCTATCCATTGAATGCCTCACAAAAAAATTATTGGCTAGCTTCACATTATTTACTTTAGACACTATTGGGTTGAACCAACATTCTATATTAAAGAGGTCAATTTTCTAAGAGCACCAACTGTCAAATTTATTATATCCTCTCTTATGAGCCACCTTGTGAGTTGAATGAGTATGCTAGTGACTGAAAGACTAGACTGTAAAATTTTGAACATTTTTGTTATGGGTTATGTGGTTTTGTGCATGATAAGAATTAGGAAACACTATCACAACCTTCTTCTTAGGAATAGTCTTTTGAATCACAACCTTTTCCTTATCTATAATAGTTGGGGTTAAGGGACCAATTGCAAATGTTCCATGGCTTCTCATTTGCATCTCTTCGTGTGGTGCTTTGAGAGCAACTAATCAGATGTCTACTCTATTCTAGAATTTTGTGACTTTTTTGTTTCACTTGTAGAGCACTCATTGTATAAATATACCTAAGAGATATCCAGATCATACGTATTTTTTGGCAATAAAGCCTTTTTAAATATTATTTGATCTTGAGGAGACTTGCCATGGAAATTTTCTCTAGTGTATCTTACACCTTCTCTATAATGTGTAGAATGTCTATTTATTATTGGCAAGACAATTTATGACTTAGAAAATTAAGCCACCAACTTTATTTCAGTAAGAAACCTATTCTCAAGATCTTTTATTAGTTTGTTTTTTATTTAATGCATTGTCTTGAGCCTCAAGCTTCTTTTGAAGTTAAAAAAAGTCAAAATTTTACTTGGTTATTATTTTGGTCTTCTTATCAACTTGACATCTAATGGACCTGAGGATTTCTCTTTCCTCAGCCCGAGCCTTGGCCAATTTCTTGCTCTTTTTGAGTGCTTCCAAGAGAGCACCATATTTCTCTAATAAAATAGATTGATTCTCATCAATGTATAATCAGAAATATTCTGATTCAACCTAAGAATCACTCTCATCAGATGATGTGTTTGCATCTTATTCATTCTCATCTTTATGATTAAAATCATAAAGAAATATAGAGGCTTTGATTTAAACATAATTAGGCTGAGGTTTTTCCTAGTCTTCCTCATCAGACAAGACCATAAGCCCATAATAGTATTCATCTCAAACTCACTATCTGAGAGGGTTAGGGGTGCCCGTATCCCCACTTCGGTGGTTTGATGATCATACTATCCCTCATAATCAGACTATAAGATAAGTACAATATAGGCTTCTTATTAAGAATCAGAGGAGCTGCTGCTACTATCACTCCGAGTCTTTGGCTTCTTGGCAATAAAGATCTTCTCATGCTTCTTGCCTATTTGTGACTTCTTCTCCTTAAACTCGTCATTCTCCTTTCTCCTTAAAGGACATTCAGATATGAAGTTTCCTAATTTCGCGCAACCATAGTACACAACATCAGTAGAAAAATGTTTATTATATTTAGAGCTAAACCCATCATCTTGACTTGTACTTTGCCTTCTCATTGTGGTAGACTGACTTCCATGAGCAGGAAGAGGAAGAAGGTTTCTTCTTCCACTGCCTTCTTTTACTTAACATCTTCTTGAATTACTTGGAAAATAAGGCCAGATCTCTATCAAATAGTTATTAAAGTGTAAGGTTAAGAGTCTTCTTGATCAACATATCTATTATGAGGAATAGGAGATTCCTCTCTACATCTTCTACAACTTTTAGCCTTTAAACTTATTGGCATCTCCTTACTGAGTGACTTGCTACTCTCCTTTCAACCTTTCTAGTATTTTACATCATCTCATGGGACAAATCTTGATGTCCCATTCTTTAATCAAGGATTTGAGGAACTTATTATTTAAATCATAGTTGGAGAACTCTCTCTCATATGTCTACAGACCATTCACTACCACAAAAAACTTTTTGTAGTACTATACAATTGAGACTTTCTTATTCTTCCTAAAAGTATCATATTCTGTATTCAGTAGGGATTTCATGTAATCCCTAACTTATTCAGTTAACTCTATTTAGACTACCAAAGAGACCCACATCTCCTTGGCAATCTTCTATGTTGGAGCCGACGGTTAAAATATTCTTAGTTTGATAATATCAATTCCCATATTGTATTTGATCACATCTTGCATTTGGTAGAGTGTGAATGTTTACAGGTCCATGCGATGCAAGAAGGTCTCTATTGGTATCTACCACCAAGCGGTAGTAGTTACTGTCAGGCGGTAACTTTAATTAAATAGACAGGGCGCTCGGGTTTCTACCGTTCCGCTCTATTACTACCGCCCATGATAGCTTGGGGAATTATTTCACACAGGTGCTCGGGAAACTACCACGCATGCATTAAATTTTCACCTTGCCCCGTTAGCCTACTCAACGATAGGCAAGATGGATTCGTCGAGATGACTGGACTACCGTTGGGTGATACCTTGATAACGTGTCGCATTAGGCCACTCAACGATCGTCGAGAAGGATGCGTCGAGATGACTAGACTACCGCCAAGCGTAACCATTCTACCTTACCACACAAGCATGGAAAAAAGGAAAATATACATTTTGAATACATTTCAAAATTTGCAGGACCGCTGTCAGCATCAAGAAAGTTAACCTACCACCAGACACTACTCCTACATTTGGCTGTAGCATATTTTTACAAAGACGTATAAAAGGCATCTCTTTTTCTGTATTCCTTACCAAAACAAAAAGAGACTCATTTCTTTGATTCCTAGAATTCAGCCGCCTCTTTGTGGTCCGTTCCGCCATCTTCGTCGAAGGAAAAGAAAACTGTCTCCCTCCCGTTCACGCATGAAGTACTCCGGAGAGCCAAGGACAACAAAGACTACGAAGAGTTGATCGGTTGCGAGCACACAAATATTTCAAGCACCGATCATGGATCACTCAACGCAGGAATTGTCAAGTGGGAGATTTAATATTAAATCATTTATACCTTTGTGGTATTCTTTTCTTTTATCTATATTCTCGTGGTGAGAGAAATCGACTGGAGAAGGTCATCGTAATCTAGGGAGGATTCCGTGAGAAATCATCCTGGGGAAGGGACGTCTAGATCAGGTGATCTAGCGGGGATCTAAGACACTTCCTTTGCGTGAAGGTGAAGAGCCACTCGAAGGACTTTCTTGTATGGAAAGGTATAGAGCCAAATGGTCCGGGGAACAAGTCGGTATAGAAAACCAAAAGTTATTTTCATTCACCACCTTCGATCACCAGCATCATGGAGATCAAGATTTTTTAATCATTAAAAATAGTTGTTGATTCAGTTTGTATTGAAATTAAATTTTTGTTTCTTTACTTACGTATACGTAGTGATTGGTAGCATGTGAGTTTTTGTGGGGTGCATAGATCTCCAAGGAGGAATCTACCCAAAAAAATGAGTTCTATGACTTACCGCCACGCGTTAGCTACCTAATGCCCCGTAGTAGCTTCCTGAACTAGTTTTTCTGGTTAGAAATAATTTGAATTTATAATAAACATCATAAACCTTATTCACCCACCTTTAAGGTTGGTCATTAGATCGAACAAGTTGTATCAGATGCATGTAATTCCAAAACAATTTCACCACCGGGATTAGTTGCTAACCCTAATCTCGAATCGACAAGTGGGGATGAAAATTTAAACATAAAAAATAAATAGCACCACAATTAATTTTAGGAAAAAATATAAAGGATGGAAAGTGTTGATGAGAAAATTTCTTATAATTCTAGACATAGAAGTGTGGACAATAATGTGTACCAAGCCGCCAAATAATCTAACTATGCATAAATGTCATATAAATGCTAAAGCTATGAATAATTTATTTTCTAGGCTTGGTCAAGAAATTTTTTAACTCATTTACACTCTACCCACTTCTTATGATATTTTGAAATTTAATGGGTCTACTTATAATCCTCTTTCTTCAGTTGACAAGACCGAGCAATTTCCCTTGGATTTGAGTGAAGAAACAAATGGAGATCTGCTCCTAGAGAAATACATGACAACCTCATCACATGAAAGAGAAGTTGAAATCTTAACTATGGATGAGGCAACTCATGAAGAAGTCAAAGAAACTTTATGCTAAAATATTGCCCTATCCAAAAGCACTGTAAAAAATTTTAACTCCCATCTTGTATGCAATTATATTTTTACATGAAATATGCTAAATGCTGCTAGACTTAAATTAATAAACTGAAAAATATTAACTCAAAACTACGTTTAGAAAATAACCGTTTAAAAGCAAGTGTAAGTGTAGAATCTACCATTGTCGTGCCTAATTTTCCTACATGCTCTTAAGATATCACCACTATACCTTATATAGACTGTAATAAAATAAATAAAAAATATAAGGGTATTGAAAAAGAGCATGTCCCTGAAAAAGAATAAATGAGAAACCATGTCTAGAAGAATCATCTATCAAATAGGAATGCGCTAGATGAAATGATTATAAAAATGAAATTTAGGAGATGAATGAGAATTTTGACTTATTCAAGAGTAAGTATGAAACCCATATTGAATCTATCGTCTCCAAAAACAGCACAATCGCGTACAGTAGAGTTAGACTAATTCTAAAATTTAAAAATAAAGAATTAATTGCAAAAATCAACATGCTTAAGGAAATAATGCTTAAAAACTCACAAAGCCCAACTCCTAAGTTGCACATAAAATCCAAAAGCATGTTAAACATTAACAACCATCAATATGCTTAGTTAACCAAAGGGAGCAGAAAATCTCAAGCTAGAGCAGGAAAAACTCTTAACTATAGAAATCAATTTCACCCTGAAAGACAAATTACACCCACTCAAAAACAATTCAATGTAGATTTCTAGTAATCAACTACTATGCAATGGGTCCTTATGTTAAGCCAGATGATTATAACATGGAGAACAACTTGAACATTTATAAACCTTCAACGTAATACTAATCGAGTAAAGATCATTACATAAACTGAAGTAGGTTAAGCTAGATGACTGTTACTTGGAGAACTACTTCAACATTTATAAGCCTCCAATGCAATACTACTCGAGTAAAGGTCATCACATAAAGACTTCTAGAAAGCTAAATGAAAATCTGCAATATAAACGTAAACTTAAAACAAAGTATGAATGGAGGCCCATAGTTACAAATAATGGACCTACACAACTTGACAGGGCACACTCACTAGTATCATCCCCATGTGTATCACACAGCATTTGGGTACCCAATAGAACCGCCCATAGGGTCTCACTTGGATACCTAAGCCACATATCTCATAACATCGACAATATGTGTGGAGTAAGTTCTAAAATGAACTACACTTGATCTTACTTCACGATATGGCGACTATTTTTTCCTTTTCCTTTTTTTGTTTTTAGGAAGAATGCTTATTTCAGTACGTATTTTGTTTTTGCTCTATGATTTTTTTCAACACGATAGGTAGTCTCAAAAAAAATAAGAACGGTAAAGAATCATGTTAAGCAATGTGTTACCAAAGAACTAATTTAACGAAGCAAAACTAATCTCAAAATGGAAATTAACTACTGGCACATGTGTTCAACCTATTTATATTACAACATAAATTTTTTATAAAAAAACATTATATCTTGGGAAGCTACTCCTCAAAAGAAGTGGGTGAAATGTTTAACGGACTCATTATCTTCTTGATCATCATCTTCATGCCTTTCACCTCTTTCCTCGTCCACCTAATCTCCCAGCCCTGCTCCTCCACCATACCGTAGATGTCCGGGATGGTTTCCCAGAGGAACCCTTTACATTGTAACGGAGGTTGTATTGTAGGGGGCTAGGCTCGTGAGGTAATAGGAATCTCACATACTTTATATATTGGAGGGTAGCTATCTATAGGGTATGCTGAGCTGTTGATGGTCAGGTACTCCTCCACTAGGATGCTCTGGATCACACCACCCAAAGGCAGTGTGTTCATCTACTGGCGGTCGAGGGATTTGAGACGATATGTATAGTGCATCATTTATAGGATGAGATCCGAGACACTGAAGGCTTCTCAACTAGTATACAGTATGTCATCATAGAGAGATGGGCCATGATTTTCTTTGTATCCCAGACCTTGAACATCAAAGAGTGGAGGAGGACATCTTGGATGATGTGGGCATCGGGAGTAAGTGTATCCACTATAGTGATGAGATCAGTACGGTCCTCCACAAAATGGAGAACCTCATTGTTATCTCTCCTGTTTCGGCTGGTTCTGAAGGACTCCACGATGTCGAGGTACAAAGAATTGGGAGTCCAGATGTATTTCCACTCGAGATCTGTATGGAGTATCATCACAATTTTATTCTCGATATATGACTACACTCCTCCACCCAGTTGCATGTGAATGGGATCCTTGAGGTTATTGTAGAACTCCCGAGTGAGGATCTAGGAAAATGGATCACTAGAGGAAATCAGAAAGTGTATGCCCGAGTTCACCAAATAACTATAGATGTGAGCATACCGATAATCGATATAAATGACAATTGGCATGCTTACTGTCACCTCATCTATAATAGGAAATGTATACACGGTCACTTGAGAGCGTTTCGAGAAACTGTGGCATGGGGGTTGGGAGCTTGATGAAGCCATAACATGAAAAAAAATGAAATTATTTAGTCAAAAAATGAAAAAAAATTACAAAATTCGAATTCTAGATCCTAGCAAGACATGGTAATCTATTACACCGCACGGTAGCATACGGATTGCAATCTATCTTCCTTCGCTAGGTCTCCCACAAAACTTCATTTAATTAACGATTTCAACTAAAAAATGTGTAGGGGAGAGAAATCTAAGCTCAAGCAAAGTAGATCTGTGAAAACAAGAGAGAACCGTGGAGGAAAAAAACAAATCAAACCTGGAGAATGGTTAAAATCTCCCAGGATCATACTTCAATTCCGGATTTCCCCAAAACTCAACTTTTAAGAAATTTGTTCTCTTGAAGGGAGCGAGATCCAAGCGTACATATTGTAGATCTGCGAAAATAACCATGATACGAATAGAAAATTCACAAATCACACTTGAAAAATGTCTGAAATCATTACGGATCGTCCCCAAAACTCCATAAAATCCATATTAAATTAAATCCCACATGAAAATAAAAGCGAAATGAGGAGAATATATCTCGATCAGGAGGTGTAGGAGGGAGAATCTCGATCTGCGGATGTAGGAGAGTGCACAAGCTGGAATGGAGAAATTGGGCTTGAACCGGTGCTCTTATAAATTTGGTGCTACTGTAGTGCGGTACCCCTACTACCGGTGGTAGCTCTCTTTTTCATACTATTTTCTGATAATCTTGGATAGTATCTTCATTATCCTTTAGTTTGATACAAATGACAACACAAGATTCACTCGGATGTGTCTCGCAATAGCAGGGGCGTAGGTTTGTCGGCATTAGGGATGTGAACTTATAATCCACGTCTTGTCCTTAATCGGGGAAGGGTTCTAGTAGTTCCTTATTTGATGCTGGGGGGAAAGAGTGTTAGGGTTGAGCAGTTTCTAGTGTGTGCATATGGGATTAACAACCCACCCTATGACACATGTGCTTCTCCTCATGCCCATTTGTCACTGAGTACGGGGCTAGGGTGTTGACACATTATTTGGGTCAAAGATGTTGTGAGTAATAACCATTTGGATCGTTAGTGTCATGCATAATATTCTAGCGCACTATCCAATTTATGATTTGTTAAACTACCTACTCGTTGCTATAGTTTGACTGTGTTTGAGTGTTCCCGCTAAAATAATAATAATAAAACATGTTATGTTCCTTTTATGTCTGTTCTTGATTTGCTGCTTATTTTGTTTATTTTTGTTGAATCTCAAAAAAATTATAAACCCCAAAATAAATAAAAAACTATGGAGTGATCACTCTTAGAACACCCATGGCTAGAACTTATAACATAACGTATATGTATAATGTTTGAGTTTGGCTTGTTAATCCCTGTGAACATTATCTAATTATCATGTTGTGTCGAGTCTATCAGTGCTTAGCTACTGAGTGTGACTAGACATGTTATTGTTCGTTGAATATACCTCTAGGTATGTGTGATGATTTAGGTAGTGGAATGAATTTAAACTGTTAACACATCATTAGACGGAGTACTCCTGTAGACAATATATTCTTACATGATATAACTCGTGATAATGTGTCTACCACATTAGAAATAACTTGAATAATCAATGTCACGATACATATGTACTTTTATAAAGGGTAGAACTTTAGGAAAAAATCTCTTGTAGTCAAGTCATGTATATATAAGTAAAAGTGTATCTATCTATATAGGTAGATTTCGGTTGATATGTATACAACCCCATATCCGGCGAGTGGGATCGATAGGAGCCAAACCAGCAAAATTGGGTAGTCCAAGTCCCATGCAAGTCGAGAATGAGGCGGGATCTCGGTGGCCTCCTCAGCACGCCATAGTGGGGTGGAACAAGTGAGGGGAGAGTGGAGCAGGTCGTATTTCACTCGCCCCAGGGGTTCGACAACTAGCAGTCGAGTAGAGGAAGGCCTAGTTTAGTACTCGCCCTGGCACAAAGGGTGGAGCGAGTGCCTGGTTTGCGCAACACTCGTACGTTTTGGCGAGTGGGGAACCTTTAGCCCGCACTCACCCAAGGATGTAGGGAGGAGTCGAGTGTTAGCTCAATCAAACACTCGCCGAACCATGCGAGTTGAGGCGGTGAGTGATAGCTCCATCGAGCACTCGCAACCCCAAGTGAGTGGAGGATTTAGAGGGCCACTCTCCAAGTTTTTTTGTGATGTATCTTTACTTTTTTGCCCATGTTTGTCTTCCTATAGCCTGTTAAAACATTGGAGTTACTCTTATGGCAGAACCAATTGGGCTGCACATATCTGTTTGGAATTGCGGAGGTTGTCTATTAGAAGGATGTTTTCAGAAAACTATAAATAAGACCCAAGGGGTACCTCAGAAGGCATGCTTACCTGTGCCCTGGTCTTCTTACACTTTTTCGAGTATCCTTAGCTCAGCACTTGGCTAAGTAGGGGAAGTGCTCTAAGATCTTCCAGGTGTGTTGTTGGACCTCCATGCTGGAGCCTCTGGTCAGTTCCTTGTGCTAAGTCTTTGGTCGTTCGGCTTGTGAGGAAGAAGTGAGTGTGCGATCACCACTTCCCCAAGGGTTGAACTCCACAGAAACCGATTCTTCAGTTTTAACATTTTTGTGCAGTGAGCATGGAGAGTGGACAACACCGAAAACCCCTTGCACGTTTGATGTCTATAGGAGGAGGACAAGGTTCGGACAGTACAGACTCGCCACCACCTCCCCCTAGTACAACGGTGGGCATGTTTGATGACTTTCGTGAAAAGGTGCTCAGCCTTGTCAAGCTCACACTAGGCATGCTTGCCGAGTTCTCGACGCCAGCCATCCCGGTGATCGCGGTCCTAGACTTTGGCAAGGACGCTCTCGGCAGGCAAGCCGGGAAGGAGGTAGCGGCTGAAGGGAGTGGGCGAGACATCCCCGGGCGAGTGTTGTTCCCTGGTAGAGCGATTGGAGGACGGTTCAACTATATGGGAGAACGAGATCCCTCGGCTCGCCCAGCAGGAGAGGCAGCCCTTTCAGTGATTTGGTTTCTTCTTCCCTAGTTCTGGAGCGGTTTCGGGAACAAGATATGTCCTACAATACCGAGAATGATGACCTTGCCCAAAACATCAAATGGTTTGAGGATGTGTTTTCAATAAGGCAAATGTCGGATGCATTCAAGTGCAGACTCTTCGCCATCACCCTCCAAAAGAAGGCGAGAGAGTGGTTCCACCAGCTACCAGCCAACTCTATTTACTATTTCTAGGACAAAGGCTAGGGGTTCATCCTGAGGTTCACCACTTCTAAGAAGAGGAAGAAGGAGTCCAAGTCCCTGTTCCATATAAAGCAGGGGCTGAACGAGACTCTGGGGAGCTATGTGGACCGGTTCTAGGAGGAGGTCACTTAGGTTTAGGAGATGCGAGAGCACACCCCAATGATGGCTTCACCTTATAGCTTCAACAGGGTTTCCTCAGGATGGAGCTTAAGAGTGTGTCGCCTCTCTCCTTTGAGGAGCTGATGGAGAGAGCAGTACGGGAAGTCGACGGAGAGGCATTGAACTCCGAGTTCGCGAGTAAGTTGGCCAGGTGGGCCATTGAAGAGGACAAAAGGCCAGGAGATGGTAGAGTTCAGGAGGTGAAGAGAGCTAAACCCAGACAGAGGGAACAGCAGCATCAGTAGTAGGCGATGTGGGGGCACTAGGAGTCGAACAATCAACTCGGCTGGAGGTAGCAGGAGTGGAAGGACAAAGACAAGTGGAATGGTTGCAAGAAGGGGACAACCGCTAAGGGGGATCAGGGCTAGTTCAACCCTCCGGGCTTGAGGTAGGGCCAGGGGCCCCCTCTCCCCGATCTGCATCAGACTATGGAGATAGCCCTAAGGAGGGGAAGGAGAGGCCACCCGAGGAGGTGGAAGGAAGGAAGAATGGGTGGGCCTTAAGTTATTGGTGACAACTTGAGGTGCTTCTGCTCATGAATTGTGTACGTAACCTCCCTTTTTCTAATATGAATTTTGTTGACTCTTAATTTCTCGCAATGAAGTGTCATGCTCTAATCTTGTTGGCAGGGTAGGGGTCCCTGGTGGACATCTTTCTTGCTCTAGATCTAAGTACGAAACTTTCTCCCGATGTTAGGCTCTCACCTAGCTGTCATTGCAGGGGTCCTCAGTGGACATCTTTCTCAGTTTTGAGCAAAGTCTCGAGCATTCTCTTGCTGTCAAGCTCTCACCTAGCTGGCAGGGGAGCCAAATCTCGAGCGCTCTCCCACTATTAAGCTCTCACCTAGCTTGCAAGGCTGGGGTCCTCATTTTACGTCTTTCTTGCTCTAGAGCCAAGTCCTAAGCTTTCTCCCGATGTCAGACTCTTATCTAAATATTAGGGCAGGGGTCCTCGGTGGACATGGTTGTTTCTCTAGAGACAAGTCCCGAGCTTTCTCCCGCAGTCAGGCTCTCACCTAGCTGACAGGCTAGGGGTCTTCGGTGGATAACTTTCCTCCTCTGGAGCCAAGTCCCGAGCTTTCTCCCGCTTTCACTCTCTCACCAAGCTGGCAAGGCAGGGGTCCTCGGTGGACATCTTTCTTGCTCTAGAGCCAAGTCTCGGGATGCTTTTCCGATCAACACCAGGCATTTGAAGTTATTTAGAGCTGAGGCTGGGGGAATATTAAACCCAACAATCTCTGGGCGAGCTGGTTGTGGCAAGATGGGATCTCGGTGAAAACTATGGTGTGGCATTATCTAAGTAAGGCTAGGCCAGAAGTGGCGAGATGGGATCTCGACGACTGCCATAGAGTGGCATTATCTAAGCAAGGCCATGCTAGAAGTGACGAGATGGGATCTCGGCAACTGCCATGGAGTGGCATTTATCTAAGCAAGGCTAGGCCAGAAATGGCAAGCCGGGATCTCGGCATCTACAGAGGAGGGTAAACTGAGGCTATCCTCAGCCACTACACTCCATCCCATCGATATCTTGGGAAAATCTTGGGCCAGGGAAATTTTCTAAAGAAAAGAGATCTTGCAAGCGTGCAGGGTGGTCATGAGCCGAGCACAACAAATGTTCTTTTCCCTATTACCTAAAGACTAGCGAGATCTTAAGGCCTCTATGCAGTATGTCCTAACCCAACAAGTATATTTTAGCAGCGATTCTATCCTGGCAATGTCGTTCAACAAGGGGGTGACGCACATGCGTGAATACACTATAGAAAGTAAATATAGAGGGAAAAGAAATCAGCTAAGTAACTTTCATTCATGAATTTCATTATTAAAGGGGCATCTCAGCAAGGCCAGAGTAAAGGGAGTGACAAAGGTCATCCAGGTATACGGGCATATGTATAGCCGCTGGTGGATCCCGCCAAAAGATTTTATCTAACTCATGATGCACTCGTCATATTTTATGCGGTTGGATGATTCTTTTCGATATTGGGACAACCTCGTAAAGAGAGGTGATCATGTGAAACCCCATATTCGGCGAGTGGGATCGATAGGAGCTAGACCAGCCAAATCGGGTGGTCCAAGTCCCATGTAAGTCGGGAGTGAGGAGGGATCTCGGTGGCCTCCTCAGCGCGCCCTATTTGGGTGGAAAAAGTGAGGGGAGAGTGGAGCAGGTCGGTTTGCACTAGCCCCTCGGGTTCGACAAGTAGTAGGAATGTAGAGGCCGGCTTAGTTCAGTACTCGCCCATGCGCAAATGGGGCAGCGAGTGTCTGGTTTGCGCAGCACTTCTACCTTTTGGAAAGTGGGCAGTCTTTTGGCCCGCACTCGCCCAGGGTCGTAGGGAGGCGACAAGTGTCAGATACATCAAGCACTCGCTACCCCAGGATAGTGGAGGAAGCGTGTGCCAGCTCCATCAAGCTCTCGGCGCTCCAAGCGAGTGGAGGTTTTAGAGGGCCACTCGCCCAGTTTTTTTGTGATGTATCTTTACTATTTTGCCCATGTTGGCCTATCTATATCCTATTAGAATAGTGGAATTACGCGTTTGGCAGACCTAGTAGGGCTGCATATAGCTGTTTGGAATACATGAGGTTGGCTATTAGCAGGCCGTTTTTAGAAGACTATAAATAAGACCCAAGGGGTAACTCAGAAGGCATGCTTACTTTTTCCCTGGTTTCATAGCACTTTCTGTGGTATCCTTAGTTCAGCAGTTGGCTAACATGAGGAAGTGATCTAAGATCTTCCAGGTGTGTGGTGGGACTTTCGTGTTGGAGCCTTGGGACAGTTCCTTGTGCTAAGTCTTTGGTTGTTCGGCTTGTGAGAGAGAAGTAAGTGTACGGTCACCCCTTCCCCAAGGGTAGAACTCCACAGAGACCGATTCTTCAGTTTCAACAATTTGCGGTCCTTGAAATCCAAACTATAAAATGGATAGCTTAACGCATATAAATAATAATAATAAAACATCATGCTTTCAAGCCATGTGTCAAGGAAACCCCCCCCCCCCCCCCAAGCACTACTCACTCCTTCTAATAAGTCTTTATGAATATTGTAAGGATGAGCACCTTAGTTCCAAAAATCATTTCAATGTTGTGCACAGTCTGTAGGACCCCATTTTTTTTTCTTTTTAAACATCGGGGTCTTAGGCCCAGAACCGCCACTTTGCGGTGACATCTTCACGCCCTGAAGAGTCATCACCATAAAGCTCCGATTCCGCCGGCCAATTCGATCACAGAAAAGCAGCAATAGTAGAGTACAACCAGTCCACAACGATCACATATATAGAAATAAAAGTCTCCACAAAGGGAGTGTCCACAGAATAATATATCAGAGTATTATAATACGGGCTTATGCCCGGTACATCATGTCCTCACTATAGATCACTCATGCGGAAGCAAAAACAAAACATCTACTCAAGGTCGAGACTCACGGTCCCGGTTGTATGAACTCCGAGGTTGACCGTGTAACATCCCATTTCCGGCTAGACCCCTAGGAGTCGGTTGGTTGTGGTGGAACCCTAGGGAGCCCAAAACTTGAAATAAATCGACTAAGGAATCGGCTCACGGGTTGGTCACGCCCGTGACCCGCCATGTCACGCCCGTGACAACGGCGTGACACGCTCGACGATCGTCGATCCCAACTCGACGATCGTCGAACCAAATTCGGCCACACGGGTCTGCCACGCCCGTGACCCTCCAGGTCACGCCCGTGACAAAGGGCGTGACACGCTCGATGATCGTCGAACACCACTTCGACGATCGTCGACCCAAAATTGACCACGCGCCATGTCACGCCCGTGACTTACATTGTCACGCCAGTGACATTTGGCGTGACCGCGCTCGACGATCGTCGATTTCTGTCCGACGATCGTCGACCCAGAACTAGTCATCAGGCATGTCACGCCCGTGACCCGCATTGTCACGCCCAGGACATTGGGCGTGACCACGCTCGACGATCGTCGATTTCAGCTCGACGATCGTCGACCAGAATTAGTCACCAGGCCTGTCACGCCCGTGACCCAAGTGTCACGCCCGTGACCACCCTTCGACGATCGTCGATCTCAGTTCGACGATCGTCGAACCCAGAACTGCTAAACGGGCCTGTCACGCCTGTGACCTATGTGTCATGCCCGTGACCAAGGCCGAAACGTCAGCCAGACTGGAAGTTTCGGTAACCGACGCCTTAATAAATTCTGGCTGTGGGAATGAAAAATCAAGAGTATTTATGGGTCGTTCCCTACTTTAATTATGTTAATAATTAAGGAAAGTGGGTCCAATAGGAAACTGCCACCTGGCAAGCACCTCTTCATTTCCAACTTTCCAACTGCCATTCGGCATAACCGAAACGTCATAAGAATATGATTAATGGCCGCCAACGTTTCATCTCCAACGTTTCACCCTTTCCCCTCCCCATTTCCTCATCTATAAAAGATTCCTGAGTGCAAGAGGAAAATGTTACACTCCCTCAACTGTTCAGACTTCCTCCTTGCTGTTGAAGAATTTCCGGCGACGCCACCACCGCGCAAATGGCTTCCCGACGCTCTGCACGCCTTCAACCCGCGAACAAGGTCCTCCCCTCCCTCTTCTTCTGCGGATAGATCTTAGGAATCGTTAGGAGAGATATCGGGCTCAAAAGAGCCAGATCGGGTGAGCGTAATGGTGGTTTTCCGAAAATATCATGGTGGCGGGTTCGCCGGAAACCGCCTCTCCGGCGGCTGTGCCGCCGCCCGACGTTAGCCCTCGCCTCAACGGAGGTGGTGGTGGTGGTGGCCGGCCAGGGAGATGGCTGGGTGGCCAGGAAATAGCTTGGAAAGGCTACAGGAAAATTAGGTTTTCAGTCTCTGGTTCGGGATGTAGAAGAAGATGAACAGTGCCTTTAATTAGATTTTATTTGTAAAATCAATTTCTGAATGAGATTTCTGTCATGTTAAATAATTTGGGAAAAATACTTAGATGCTCCTACAGGAAAAGTGGTCAACATAGAAACTGTAGCCCTGGAAGTCTAGTTTTATTCAAAATTAATTTCATTCAATTTGGATTCCTGGTTAGACCACAGCACCCTTTTTGGTGAGGTCTATCCAGAGGGCTGCCTTGACCTTAGAAAAATTCCCCACTCCAATCCAGTCGTCCAAACGACTTGAAATTTGGGATGTGGTCTAATCTTACATATATCTAGGTGCTATCCAAAAATGAGAATTTTTGGAGAATATTTTTCTATAGTTTTTAGAAAAATTCAATAATCCTAGCCGAATTTAATTAGGTGGTTAAATAATTTCCAAACCCTCCCAAATTTTGGTGAGTGGTCCCTGGCTTCACCATAAGGTTCTGTATAATTTTTCATCTCATTTGGAGATGGTTTGGTTTAGAATTGATCGACCCTAAGTTTTGCCCTAATAAGGGGTCTTAGGTTAAAAGTGCACTTTTGAAGTTTGAGTGGTGAGATCACCTCAACAGAAGCTGAGATTTTTACCACTGGCTAGTAATGTTCTCTAGCACCCCCTCATGGAGTTTGAGGTGGATCGGGGTAAGTTTACCCTAAGGACCAAGGCCAAACCCTAAGGATGGATCTTGGTGGTTTGTGAAGGTCATGTGGTCAAATGACCTTGGATTGACCCGAGGTCGGGTTATGAGAACCATAGGGCTAATATAGTTCTCTGGATGAAATTTTAGTGGATTTGGAGATCGTTGGGATGTCTAAAAACCTAACCCTAGTTTAGGGCGCAAAACTTATAGAGATAGGAAATGACACCAAACCACATTGAAAAGTGATGAGAATTGGGTAGAGTGGATTATAGGGGTAGTACAAGCTCTGGATATTTTTCTATGAATTTTATGCTCACTATTTTGGGTACTTCTTTAATGAATTGGTAGTTGCATGATTTGCTTAGAAAATTTATTAGAGTGTACAAACTTCCTGGAAAATTGATGAAATATAGGCAGAGGACCTCTATTATGATTTTAAAACTCTGTGAATTTTTATGGGATTTTTAGAAGCTTAATTCTAGGGCTTGCTTCATTAAGTATTATTTATCATGGATATTAGATTAAATTTATTTTGGTGCTTAGCAAGCTGATAAAATTATGATTCTTGCACAATGATCTCTTCTATATCATACTATTAATCAGTAATTTTTCCATAATTTTATGAAGAGTAATTTCAGTACATCCTTCTTTACATGAGAATAATAGGATTATAATGGATAAATTAATTAGAGGCTAAATATTTTTTGTAAAATCCTGCAAATTAGCATTTGATGATACCTTACTGTTATTTAGTGATCGCAATTTTTTGGGTGGCCATAACTTAAGAATATCATATAGTTCATGTTAAAAAATACCCATGGCCAATCTTTGAGAAAAATAAAATAAATATCAGATTAATTAGGAAAATTATAAATTCCTGGATTTAAGCTAATTAAGTCATGATAGTCCTCCAGTAAATATTATAGGAGATTTGGAAGATAATTTGGAGTACCTCCCCTTGTGTACCACATATAGCTTAGGATGGTCTGCATTTAGTAAAACCACGGAATTCTGATAATCGATGGTTGGTAGGGCAAATTTAGAATGAGTTCATTATTAGAAGTCAGGATAAGTAGAATGTGGGACTGGTTAGGATAAGAGAGTACGGGAACGACGAAAGATCGTCCGTCCCGGGAGGAAGAGGAAGAATCTTAATACGCTAGGGTTAGATTCATTATAACATTAAAAGGGGATTGGGTAAAGGGTAGACAACCAATAATAATAAGTGCCTTGCGAAAGGGAACTTCGGGCCGTAATGCACCGTCTTGGTTCCTAGTGCCCCTTGAGAGCCCTTCACGGGGTATACCGGGGGCAGTCCTGGGCTAACGTAAACCTTAGGAGTAATAAAACAAAAAAGCAACTAGTATAACTAGGATTGCACACACTCACTCCCCGGTAGTTAGGAAAGTAGAATTATAGGATTACTTGCCATCAGACAGTAGCTCTGAAGGTAGATGCACGGATAGTACTGTCCGGAGGGCCGCGGGCTCGAGGGTTGGAGTACGGAGAAAGGTGGTGGGTCATCGGTACTAGGCGATCGATCACACCGACAGCGGTACGATGACTCGGAGAAAAGTCTGGAGGGTACATCCAGCAGCAGTACGCGGATACTCTAGGTTGTGTTCTTCTAGGGGCGTACGGAAGGGCTAGGGCTGGTAGTGTGGTTACCCGCCTAGGAGTGGGGGGCCCGACCCACTGTCTCCGTTTGCCACTACGGAGGTTCCTGGGGGTGAAGCTAGCCTCCCGAACAGGGGGAACTAAAGGTCTGTGCGCATAGAGTCGTGTGCGTGGGTTGCACTTGCATGAATCATGGCATAGCATGTTTGCATATAACCGTCACCCCAACGTATAAATCGGTATGGGACTTTTTATACGATGGGAGCCTTGCAGAAGAACCCTTAACTTATAAGTTTGTATGGGCATTCATATAAGTTAAGGTTACTTACATACTTACTTACTGTTCTCTAGTTGTCTTTTTATATAAATTGCTTCTTATTAATTGTTCTACCTATTACAACATTTATACTGCTCCCCGATACAACTTGCTAGTTAGGTCCGCCGACACTTGCTTGTCTATTCTCCACTTTTGTAGCTTCCCTTTCCTCCTCTCCGCCCGTGCTTAGGAGCCGTGGTGGGAGGGGTAGGGGATGATAGGGCTTAGTCTTTATGACTAATGGTTTTCGAACCAAACATTACAGGAGCTCCGGATGGGAGACAGGGACCAGCACCAGCAGAGTACGGTGCGCATGGAGGTGGGACAGTCTAGCACCGGTGCACCTGCGACCAGCTCCGTGAGTGATTAGCATTTTCTTAGCTTCCGCGATGAGAGACTTGTAGTGAGGACTCTGATGTACTGGGCTCAAGCCCATTTATCTATTTTCCTATTATTGTATTGATGGACTGGATATGATTCTCTTTTATATACATGTTTTCTGTGGACTTGTCTACACTTTTGTATAAATGCTTCTCTCGTTTGTGATCGAAAAGGGCCGGCAGAATTGGCGATTTGTAGTGGTTGCCTTCCCGAGATGTCGGTGCCACCGCAAGCGGCAATTCTGGGCTAAGACCCCCGGTGGTTGAAAAAGAAAAAAAAAAGAAGGGGGTCTTACAAGTGGTATCAGAGGGGACCTCGATCGAAAGAGAAGTAGTCCACAGAAACCTTGGGCCACCCCCGTGCGAGCTTAGTTTGCGGACAAACTAGCAGCGGAAGCAGTGGTGTGCCCATAAGGGAAATCACATGTGAAAGTCCATTATAACTCTTCTTAAATTCCATTCATTCGCTCTCTAACAAATGGAATTTTTGCTTGTAGCCTGCGACGAACCCTACATCGCAGCAGGGGACACCTCAGGCCCCGGATGTGGTCCTGACTCCGCCAGCACCCGTTCCGTTCCAGCAGACGGAGATGGGACAAACATTGACGGCCATCCTGGAGGCCTTCAGAGCTCAGCAAGCCCCGGCCCCACAGCCGAACCCCGGGGCCAATTGGATGACTGTCTTCCGGGGACTATCCCCTCCATCCTACCAGGGGACGGAGTCTGCAGTACATACTGAGGAGTGGTTGGACACCATTTACGAGATGCTGGCAGGGATTCGATGCCCCACGGAGGAGGCAGTTGCCTTGGCAGTCTCCTGCTTAGAGTCACACGGAAAGAGATGGTGGAAATCTCAGCTGGACACCACCTTTGCAGGGGTGGATTGTGCTGATATTACCTGGGAGGAGTTCAGAGCAGCGCTCTTGGGACACTTTGTACCTCAGTCGGCGAGAGATGACCTGGAGGATAGGTTCCTGCGGTTGAGGCAGGGGAGCAGGACTTTGGTGGAGTACTATCAGGAGTTCACACACCTGGCCCGTTATGCGGATGCTTACCAGCTAGACGATGCTGGCTATGCCCGGAGGTTTTATAAGGGGCTGCAGGATGACATGAGGCAGGCCCTCCTTTTCGTTTCAGAAGGGAGTCTGGCCAGGATTCTGGAGATGGCTAAGAAGAGAGAGGCGGATCAGCTTACAGTGAGGAGCCGGAAGAGACCGGCTGATGATACAGTGATTGGAGGACGTAGAGACCGCCCTCGAGGCCAAGTTATTGGAGAGAGAAGGAACGGGGATCAGCCCCGTCAGGAGTTTGGGCAGGAGCAGAGGACTCAGGGGATATTGGCTCCCCAGCCTATACAGATGCTGGAAATGCCAAGGACGGCAGGGCAGCCACCGGTATGCTATCAGTGCAACCAGCCGGGGCATATCAAGCGGAACTGCCCTGTGGGGCGAGCACCCCCACCAGCACATCAGGGCGCTCCACCCCCCAGACAGTTTGGCGGACGAGGACAGGACCGAGGACGAGGATTTCAGGATCGAGGCCGTAGGCAAGAGAGGGAGCAGGTGTACGCTCTAGACCTGACACAGCCTCGGAACCCGGAGCAGGTTATCTCAGGTATGGCAGCACTTTTAAATTTTCTTCATACAAACTACTATTTCAGACGTAACCTGCTTAGAAATTTAAGAGAAGATGAACTGCAACAAAATACTAAGACACTTAATCACCCCAGGCATAGTTTTCATTAGCGGCAAGCCCGCTCACACCCTCTTTGACACCGTGCGTCGCAATCATTCGTGTCAGAGGATTTCGTGAAAGGACTGGCAGGAGTGGAGCTGAGCACCGGAAGATGCGGAGGGTGCGCCTACCCGATGGATCGAGATATTGACCTCTACTCATTGTGATATGGAAGCAAGGATCGGCGGAAAGGCGTTTGAGGCACCCGCGACGGTTTTGAGGATGCCAGATTACGATCTGATTCTGGGCATGACCTGGCTGTACTGGAACCATGCCCAGATCGATTGCGTGGCAAAGAGGATCACCGTGAGGCACGGCGACTCCTTCATTGTTATCGAAGGTATTACATCAGCACCCCGTACCTTACTTTCTTCTATACAGGCCGTTAAGGCCCACCTGCAGGGGGAAGAGGTTTATCAGATCCTCTTTGAGGCGGTCGTAGCCAAGGACTCCATTGCAGATATTCCAGTGGTGCGGGACTTCGCCGACGTGTTTCCGGAGAAGCTACCAGGGTTACCCCCGCACCGAGAGAGGGACTTTCAGATTCAGCTTATACCAGGGGCTAAGCCGGTATCCAGAGCTCCCTATCGAATGGCCCCAAAGGAGTTGGTGGAATTCCAGAGTCAGCTTCAGGAGTTAGTGGAGGCCGGGTTCGTTCGGCCTAGCTCTTCACCATGGGGAGCTCCGGTGCTGTTCGTTAAGAAGAAAGACGGGACCCTCCGACTGTGCATAGATTACCGGGCTCTGAACAGGCTGTTGACGGTCCGGAACACTTATCCCTTACCACGGATAGATGAGCTTTTTGACCAGCTGGAGGGAGCCCATTGGTTCTCAAAGCTGGATCTGAGATCAGGATACTACCAGCTTCGCATTCGGGAGGAGGACATCCCGAAGACGGCGTTCAGCAGCAGATACGGCTTGTACGAGTTTACCGTGATGCCGTTCGGGCTCACGAATGCACCCTCCGCATTCATGACTTTGATGAATCGGGTGTTCGAGGAATACCTGGATGTCTTCGTCATTGTATTCATCGACGACATCCTCATCTATTCAAGGACGGAGGAGGAGCACGCGAGACATCTAGCCTTGACCTTGGAGAAGCTGCGGGAGCACGAGATGTATGCCAAGTACAGCAAGTGCCAGTTCTGGCTAAAGGAGGTGGCATTTCTGGGTCACGTCATCAGTGGAGCAGGTCTGGCAGTGGATCCGGCAAAGATCCAGGCAGTACGGGATTGGCCACCACTAAAGTCGGCCACGGATGTTCGGAGTTTCTTGGGGCTTGCCGGTTACTACCGGAAGTTCGTAAAGGGGTTCTCTCAGATTGCCCTTCCTCTTACGTCTCTGACGAAGAAGGAGTCCCCTTTTACTTGGACGCCGCGGTGCGAATCTGCCTTCCAGGAGCTGAAGGATCGTCTCACCTCGGCCCCATCCTTGCTCTCCCATCAGGGAGGGAGGGATTTCAGGTATATGCAGATGCTTCCTATCAGGGGATGGGCGCCGTCCTTATGCAGAATGGGTACGTAATCGCCTATGCCTCCCGTCAGTTGAAGCAGCACGAGCAGAACTACCCCGTGCACGATTTGGAGATGGGGGCAGTCATTTTTGCCCTTAAGATCTGGCGGCACTATCTCTACGGGGTACATTGTGATATCTTCTCCGACCACAAGAATCTGAAGTACGTCGACACCCAGAAGGAGTTAAACATCAGGCAGAGACGCTGGGTGGAGTTTCTTTCGGACTACCAGTATACCATGCACTACCATCCGGGGAAGGCGAACGTGGTTGCGGATGCTCTGAGCCGGAGAGCGAATACGACTGGAGTAGGCCCGCAGCTGATGGCCTTGGAGTTGATTAGATCATTCGAGGAGATGCAGATTTCGCTAGTATCTGAGGATGACCCGGAGCTGTACATGGAGTACTTGGGGTCGATGGCTACTACAGATGACATCCGAGACCGCATCAGAGATGGGCAGAAGCTGGACGAGAGAGCTGAGCCGATATTCCGGGCCTTGGAGGAAGGCACGACAGGAGATTACACTTTGAGGGATGGGCTTCTGTGTTTCCGGGGCAGAGTCTACATACCAGCAGGAGGACGGATCCGGGAGGACATTTTGGAGGAAGCTCACTGCAGTCGGTATTCGGTACACCCGGGATCACCAAGATGGTAAAGGATTTAAAGAGGACGATGTACTGGCCGGGTATGAAGAAAGATATTACATATTTTGTGACACATTGTGAGGCCTGCCAGCTCGTGAAGGCGGAGTGTAGGAACCCGGCAGGATTGCTGCAGCCGCTTCCAGTGCCGGAGTGGAAGTTTGAGGACATAGCCATGGACTTTATACATGGGCTACCTAGATCCCGTGCGGGGAACGACTCGATCTGGGTGATAGTGGACAGGCTGACAAAGGTGGCCAGATTCATCCCAGTGGCGAAGGACACACCGGTCAGTGTTTTAGTACGGAGGTTCATCGAGCAGTTTGTGCGTTATCATGGGGTGCCCAAGACTATCGTTTCGGATCGGGATGGGCGGTTCACATCCAGGGAATGGAGGTCAGTCCAGGCCCATCTGGGTTCTCGGTTGACATTCAGCACAGCTTTCCACCCTCAGACCGACGGACAGACAGAGCGCACAAACCGTACACTGGAGGACCTGTTACGACTGTGTATTTTGGACCGTGGCGAGCCTTGGGAGAGATTGCTGCCACTGGTCGAGTTTTCGTACAACGACACTCATCAGTCCAGCATAGGCATGGCTCCATACGAAGCGTTGTACGGAAGGAGATGCAGAACCCCACTATCATGGGTTCAGGATGAGGATCCGCAGGCACTGGGCTCGAAGTTTGTGGGAGATACAGATGCTCAGATTAGGTTGATCCGAGACAGGATGTTGGAAGCCCAGAGTAGACAGGCGAAATACTACGATGCGAGGCATCGTCAAGTGGAGTTCCAGGTGGGGGACCGAGTTTTCTTGAAGATACGGCCGATGCACGGAGTCTCGCGGGTTCGCGGGCGGAGGAAGCTCAGTCCAAGATATATGGGGCCCTACAGGATCCTGGAGCGGATCGGCCCCTTAGCCTATAGACTGGAACTACCGCCGGAGTTAGCGGGATTGCATGACGTCTTCCACGTCTCCTCACTTCGGAGGGCTCTACTACGCCCTGAGCAGCTGATTCCCTCGGCAGATGGCCCGGTGGCCTCGGATCGGTCAGTCAACGTGGAGCCTATCAGGATTGACGATACGGCAGTGCGGGTCTTGCGGAGGAAGAGGGTCCCGTTAGTCAAGGTTCTGTGGAACAATCATGGGCAGGAGGAGCATACATGGGAGCCACAAGACTTGATGCGGCAAAAATATCCGGAACTTTTTCGTCAGGTATACCTCAAAACCCTCTGGACAATCAATTGCCTTCCTGTTTTAAACCAATGGAATTGAAATTTCAAGAATAGGGGCTAATCTTTTGTTTATTGGGACGTATATACCTAGTTAGGTGGGCGAATTAAACCTTAGATTCGAAATCGCACAAGCAAACGTAACGTAGGGAGGTAATCATTCGGTTCTCATGGGATGTTACAAGTTTATTTCCCGATTGAGTCCCGTAGGCTTAACCTTGATTTCGGGGACGAAATCTTTGTTTGTTTATTGGGATTTGTAACATCCCATTTCCGGCTAGACCCCTAGGAGTCGGTTGGTTGTGGTGGAACCCTAGGGAGCCCAAAACTTGAAATAAATCGACTAAGGAATCGGCTCACGGGTTGGTCACGCCCGTGACCCGCCATGTCACGCCCGTGACAACGGCGTGACACGCTCGACGATCGTCGATCCCAACTCGACGATCGTCGAACCAAATTCGGCCACACGGGTCTGTCACGCCCGTGACCCTCCAGGTCACGCCCGGGACAAAGGGCGTGACACGCTCGACGATCGTCGAACCCCACTTCGACGATCGTCGACCCAAAATTGACCACGCGCCATGTCACGCCCGTGACTTGCATTGTCACGCCCGTGACATTTGGCGTGACCGCGCTCGACGATCGTCGATTTCTGTCCGACGATCGTCGACCAGAACTAGTCATCAGGCATGTCACGCCCGTGACCCGCATTGTCACGCCCGTGACATTGGGCGTGACCACGCTCGACGATCGTCGATTTCAGCTCGACGATCGTCGACCAGAATTAGTCACCAGGCCTGTCACGCCCGTGACCCAAGTGTCACGCCCGTGACCACCCCTTCGACGATCGTCGATCTCAGTTCGACGATCGTCGAACCCAGAACTGCTAAACGGGCCTGTCACGCCCGTGACCTATGTGTCACGCCCGTGACCAAGGCCGAAACGTCAGCCAGACTGGAAGTTTCGGTAACCGACGCCTTAATAAATTCTGGCTGTGGGAATGAAAAATCAAGAGTATTTATGGGTCGTTCCCTACTTTAATTATGTTAATAATTAAGGAAAGTGGGTCCAATAGGAAACTGCCACCTGGCAAGCACCTCTTCATTTCCAACTTTCCAACTGCCATTCGGCATAACCGAAACGTCATAAGAATATGATTAATGGCCGCCAACGTTTCATCTCCAACGTTTCACCCTTTCCCCTCCCCATTTCCTCATCTATAAAAGATTCCTGAGTGCAAGAGGAAAAGGTTACACTCCCTCAACTGTTCAGACTTCCTCCTTGCTGTTGAAGAATTTCCGGCGACGCCACCACCGCGCAAATGGCTTCCCGACGCTCTGCACGCCTTCAACCCGCGAACAAGGTCCTCCCCTCCCTCTTCTTCTGCGGATAGATCTTAGAATCGTTAGGAGAGATATCGGGCTCAAAAGAGCCAGATCAGGTGAGCGTAATGGTGGTTTTCTGAAAATATCATGGTGGCGGGTTCGCCGGAAACCGCCTCTCCGGCGGCTGTGCCGCCGCCCGACGTTAGCCCTCGCCTCAACGGAGGTGGTGGTGGTGGTGGCCGGCCAGGGAGATGGCTGGGTGGCCGGGAAATAGCTTGGAAAGGCTACAGGAAAATTAGGTTTTCAGTCTCTGGTTCGGGTTGTAGAAGAAGATGAACAGTGCCTTTAATTAGATTTTATTTGTAAAATCAATTTCTGAATGAGATTTCTGTCATGTTAAATAATTTGGGAAAAATACTTAGAGGCTCCTACAGGAAAAGTGGTCAACATAGAAACTGTAGCCCTGGAAGTCTAGTTTTATTCAAAATTAATTTCATTCAATTTAGATTCCTGGTTAGACGACAGCACCCTTTTTGGTGAGGTCTATCCAGAGGGCTGCCTTGACCTTAGAAAAATTCCCCACTCCAATCCAGTCGTCCAAACGACTTGAAATTTGGGATGTGGTCTAATCTTACATATATCTAGGTGCTATCCAAAAATGAGAATTTTTGGAGAATATTTTTCTATAGTTTTTAGAAAAATTCAATAATCCTAGCCGAATTTAATTAGGTGGTTAAATAATTTCCAAACCCTCCCAAATTTTGGTGAGTGGTCCCTGGGTTCACCATAAGGTTCTGTATAATTTTTCATCTCATTTGGAGATGGTTTGGTTTAGAATTGATCGACCCTAAGTTTTGCCCTAATAAGGGGTCTTAGGTTAAAAGTGCACTTTTGAAGTTTGAGTGGTGAGATCACCTCAACAGAGGCTGAGATTTTTACCACTGGCTAGTAATGTTCTCTAGCACCCCCTCATGGAGTTTGAGGTGGATCGGGGTAAGTTTACCCTAAGGACCAAGGCCAAACCCTAAGGATGGATCTTGGTGGTTTGTGAAGGTCATGTGGTCAAATGACCTTGGATTGACCCGAGGTCGGGTTATGAGAACCATAGGGCTAATATAGTTCTCTGGATGAAATTTTAGTGGATTTGGAGATCGTTGGGATGTCTAAAAACCTAACCCTAGTTTAGGGCGCAAAACTTATAGAGATAGGAAATGACACCAAACCACATTGAAAAGTGATGAGAATTGGGTAGAGTGGATTATAGGGGTAGTACAAGCTCTGGATATTTTTCTATGAATTTTATGCTCACTATTTTGGGTACTTCTTTAATGAATTGGTAGTTGCATGATTTGCTTAGAAAATTTATTAGAGTATACAAACTTTCTGGAAAATTGATGAAATATAGGCAGAGGACCTCTATTATGATTTTAAAACTCTGTGAATTTTTATGGGATTTTTAGAAGCTTAATTCTAGGGCTTGCTTTATTAAGTATTATTTATCATGGATATTGGATTAAATTTATTTTGGTGCTTAGCAAGCTGATAAAATTATGATACTTGCACAATGATCTCTTCTATATCATACTATTAATCAGTAATTTTTCCATAATTTTATGAAGAGTAATTTCAGTACTTCCTTCTTTACATGAGAATAATAGGATTATAATGGATAAATTAATTAGAGGCTAAATATCTCTTGTAAAATCCTGCAAATTAGCATTTGATGATACCTTACTGTTATTTAGTGATCGCAATTTTTTGGGTGGCCATAACTTAAGAATATCATATAGTTCATGTTAAAAAATACCCATGGCCAATCTTTGAGAAAAATAAAATAAATATCAGATTAATTAGGAAAATTATAAATTCCTGGATTTAAGCTAATTAAGTCATGATAGTCCTCCAGTAAATATTATAGGAGATTTGGAAGATAATTTGGAGTACCTCCCCTTGTGTACCACATATAGCTTAGGATGGTCTGCATTTAGTAAAACCACGGAATTCTGATAATCGATGGTTGGTAGGGCAAATTTAGAATGAGTTCATTATTAGAAGTCAGGATAAGTAGAATGTGGGACTGGTTAGGATAAGAGAGTACGGGAACGACGAAAGATCGTCCGTCCCGGGAGGAAGAGGAAGAATCTTAATACGCTAGGGTTAGATTCATTATAACATTAAAAGGGGATTGGGTAAAGGGTAGACAACCAATAATAATAAGTGCCTTGCGAAAGGGAACTTCGGGCCGTAATGCACCGTCTTGGTTCCTAGTGCCCCTTGAGAGCCCTTCACGGGGTATACCGGGGGCAGTCCTGGGCTAACGTAAACCTTAGGAGTAATAAATCAAAAGAGCAACTAGTATAACTAGGATTGCACACACTCACTCCCCGGTAGTTAGGAAAGTAGAATTATAGGATTACTTGCCATCAGACAGTAGCTCTGAAGGTAGATGCACGGACAGTACTGTCCGGGGGGCCGCGGGCTCGAGGGTTGGAGTACGGAGAAAGGTGGTGGGTCATCGGTACTAGGCGATCGATCACACCGACAGCGGTACGATGACTCGGAGAAAAGTCTGGAGGGTACATCCAGCAGCAGTACTCGGATACTCTAGGTTGTGTTCTTCTAGGGGCTTACGGAAGGGCTAGGCCTGGTAGTGTGGTTACCCGCCTAGGAGTGGGGGGCCCGACCCACTGTCTCCGTTTGCCACTACGGAGGTTCCTGGGGGTGAAGCTAGCCTCCCGAACAGGGGGAACTAAAGGTCTGTGCGCATAGAGTCGTGTGCGTGGGTTGCACTTGCATGAATCATGGCATAGCATGTTTGCATATAACCGTCAACCCAACGTATAAATCGGTATGGGACTTTTTATACGATGGGAGCCTTGCAGAAGATCCCTTAACTTATAAGTTTGTATGGGCATTCATATAAGTTAAGGTTACTTACATACTTACTTACTGTTCTCTAGTTGTCTTTTTATATAAATTGCTTCTTATTAATTGTTCTACCTATTACAACATTTATACTGCTCCCCGATACAACTTGCTAGTTAGGTCCGCCGACACTTGCTTGTCTATTCTCCACTTTTGTAGCTTTCCTTTCCTCCTCTCCGCCCGGTGCTTAGGAGCCGTGGTGGGAGGGGTAGGGGATGATAGGGCTTAGTCTTTATGACTAATGGTTTTTCGAACCAAACATTACAGGAGCTCCGGATGGGAGACAGGGACCAGCACCAGCGGAGTACGGTGCGCATGGAGGTGGGACAGTCTAGCACCGGTGCACCTGCGACCAGCTCCGTGAGTGATTAGCATTTTCTTAGCTTCCGCGATGAGAGACTTGTAGTGAGGACTCTGATGTACTGGGCTCAAGCCCATTTATCTATTTTCCTATTATTGTATTGATGGACTGGATATGATTCTCTTTTATATACATGTTTTCTGTGGACTTGTCTACACTTTTGTATAAATGCTTCTCTCGTTTGTGATCGAAAAGGGCCGGCAGAATTGGCGATTTGTAGTGGTTGCCTTCCCGAGATGTCGGTGCCACCGCAAGCGGCAATTCTGGGCTAAGACCCCCGGTGGTTGAAAAAGAAAAAAAAAAGAAGGGGGTCTTACAGACCGCCCCATCTCCAAGCACACCGGTCTCTGGGGCTGCTCCCCCGTGCTGGGCTCCTCGATTCCCTAAAATGATGCGGTTCGAAAACCGTTAGTCATAAAGACTAAACCCTATCATCCCCTACCCCTTCCCCCATGGATCCTAAGTACTGAGCGGAGAGGAAGAAAGGGAAGGACATGAAGGAAGAGATTAAATCAAGAGAATCAGGTGGCAACGAAACTAATCTGGCAATTCTATAATAATTAATTGCAATAAGACAAAATATGAATAGTAACCTTCACTTATGTGGGAACACATAAGCCAAGGGGTCTTATTGAAGGCTCCCATCGTATAAAAAGTCTCATACCAATTTATACGTTGGGGTGTCGGTTATCAAACAGCAGTACATATATATATATATCAAAAATTGACCTTAATTTATAAACTTGCCCACACAAGCTTATTGATCAAGGTGTCATTTCGCAAGTCCTAATGTATAAGCATCCAATCCCACTTATACCTTAGGTGTCAGGGGTTAATTTAATCGATTATGCCATGACATGCTAGTGGGTATGATGAATCATGCAAGTGCAACACACACAGCCGACTCTGTGAACACAGACCTTTAGTTCCCCCTTTCGGAGGCGTTACCTCCCAGGATACCTCCGTAGTGGCAGACGGAAGCGGTGGGTTGGGCCTCACCCAACTCTAAATAAGTAAAGCACTACCGTTCAGACCTATCGTACGCCTCAATGCTTGGTGCACAAAGAGGACTCCTGCGTACTCTTGCCGGCTGGCGCACTAGACATTTGTTGGCCAAGTGCTAACCACACTTGCCGAGTCAGCGTATTGGTGTCGGTGCATCGACCCTCCAATACTGAAGACCCACCACCTTAATTTTCTTTCCTTTTATGCACATGCAAATTAAACGTATTCAAATAACAACCGAGCCGAAGCTCCCCGGACCATTCCGTTCGTCTCTTAACTAATCGAGCCGAAGCTCCCCGGACCATTCCGTACGTCTCTTAACTAATCGAGTTGAAGCTCCCAACAATCTTCCTGTGCTAACAGTGTTTGTAAAATGTGCAACCCTAATTATTAAGTTACTCTTTTTAGCTTGTTAATACAGTTTACGTTAACCCAAGACTGCCCCAATATTCCCTGTGAAGGGCTCTCAAAGGGCGCTAGGAACTATGATGGTAGATGAAGCCCATCGTTCCCTTTCGCAAGGCACTTATTACTATTGGTTGATTCCCTTTACCTATTCCCTCCTCATATTACGATAGACTAACCTAGTGTGATTTTTAACCTTCCTCTCTTCAAGAAAGATGATCTTTCGTCGAACCCGAGCACCTCTTAACTATAGTCAACACCACTTCTCACTAACCTTCCCGTCCTTATATGGTGAACAATTTCACATCCAACCAACTCAGCAGATTAACTAACTCCAATACTGTGCCCCATCATATCATATGACTATTAACTCAAATTGTTAATTGCAACTATCCTATACTATATGTCGAACCGGTTAGGAAATTATCCAATACTCATCCAAATGCCCTAACTTATTTACTGCAGGTATAACATGATATGATTAGCCTATTATAAGAAAATTATAATTTTCCAAATTTATCTGGCATTTAATTAATTTCCTCAAAAATTCCAAGGGCTAGCAGTTTGAACATGAACTACCCTAAGTACTCATGCAAGATGTTCAACATAATTAATATAAAAATTATGTTATCTAAGAATGGTAAATCCAAAGTATCACAATTTTTCTATAACCAAAAGGGAACTAAAACTATTTTAGCAATATTTTCTATCTTTTGTTATTTATGAATCAAGTACAGAGAATATCCATCCAAAAATTATAAATTAATTATACTATACAGATACAATCTTAAAAATAGCATTGACCAAGTTTCATAATTTTTCAGCAAGTATTAATCTCTGAATCAATTAATTATCCAAAAATCCCCATAAGGTGGAATTTTAAAGAAAGTGCTGTAATTAGGATTCTAAAAATCATGAATAAATGTCTACATGCATATAATGGCCTAAATGTCTCAATTCCTAAGCCTCCTAATTTTTCAATAGCAATATCATCCATAATTAATTTTTAAACCATAAAACCCCTTTTAACATTTGTGAATGAAGTACTAGATTTACTCAACTAAAAAATAAACAAAAATTTAGGAGCAACGAATCTGACCTAAAACATTCACTTCCAAGATTTCATGGGGTTTCAATGAACAGAAAGATCTAAATAATTAAAACGCCAATAAGGGCTATAGTAAACTTTACAAATAAAGTCCTAGAAATAAACATCATAAAATTCCAGTAAAATTGCAATAGGTTCTAACCATTCTAAAACTCCCTCTACCCTAGTTTCACAGCTTTTAGATAATATTTAGTGACTGATTTTACTTATTTGAGAATTTAACCTAAAACTAAGGTTAGGATTTTGAGGTATCTACCTATCTCCAAATCCTCCGAGATTCCATCCAGGGGATTTATATTATGCTAATGTCGACTCTACTGAATTTCAATGCAATACGAGGGCATTTGCCCTCATGTCCTTCACAACCCTTGAAACCTTCCCTTTAGGGTTTTAGTTTGGATCCTAGGGTAAATCAACCCTAAACAACACCATTTTCTTCAAGTGGGTTGTAATAACCCTTCTAAGTCAGTGGTCAAAATATCAGCCTCTGTTGAGGTGATTTGACCGTTCCAACCTCTTAGTGCACTTTTTTCTAAAAATGCCTCATTAATACCTAGTTAAGGATAAGTGATTTCCTACCCAAAACTCTTCTAAATCAGTTGTATTTTTGTACAGATCTATGTTTTATAACCAGGGACCACTCACCAAAATTTGGGAGGGTATGGAGGTCATTTGACCACTTGGATAAATTACTCTAACTTTATTAAATTAAAACAAAAACATTAGGCATGGTATCTCAAAAAATTCCCATTTTTGGACTGCCTCTAGGTATGACTAAGGGTAACCCCCTGCCCAAATTTCAGATCTTTTGGACAAGGGACGAAGAGTGGGAATTTATTTTAGTTTCTGCCCAACTCAACCTACAACTCCCCCTAAAATGGGTGTTGTGGTCTAACCGCTTACCCAAACGAGTTGAAATTAATTTTAAATTAATCTAGACTCGAAGGACTACAAATTTTGTGACTGGACATTTTTCCTAAATCGACTTTTACGTGCTTCGTTTTGCAGCATCAAAATGCGCCCATTTAATGTATCTTTTCCTTACATACTATATACATAATTCTTATATTATATTAAAATGTTTTTACTGTTCATCTTCTACAAAAACCCGAAAACCCTAACTCTGAAACTTATGTTTCCTGTAGCTCTTCCGCGATCCATCGCCGGCTATCCGGTCACTTCCCTGGCCAGGCACCACCACCACCACCTCCGTCGAGGCGATGGCTATCGGTCGGCTGTGGTTTTGCCGCCGGAGGTGGCGGTTTCCGGCGGACCCAAAAATATATTTTTCATGGTTTTTTAATGACAACACGAGATAGGTCTGGCTCCGTTGAGCACGAACTTCCTTTCTTAGATCCTAAGATCTACCCATAAAAGAAGAAGTAGATGAGGACCTTGTTTGTGGTTTGGAGGCGAGATGAACGTCGGTTTGCCATGGCGTGGTGGTGGCATTGCCGAACTTCTCCTACAACAAGAATATTAATCTAATCTGTTTGGTCAAGAGTGTAAACTTCTCATCTTACTCTAAGGGGCTTTTATAGATCACCAAGTGGGAAGGGGAAAAGGGTAAAGCATTTAAGGCCATGAAGGCTCTCATCTTAATAACATTTCGGTTATGGTGGAGGGAGTGAAAAAGGTGGAAGATGAAATGATGTGTCCAAGTGGCAATTTCCTATTGGACCAACTCTTCCTCCTTTTTTTAAGTAATTGGAGAAGGAAATGGCCCATAAATACTCCTTGTGTAACTTCCCATATCAGAGTTAATTATGACATGTGTTACAGAAATTTCCAGCCTGGATGATGTTTCGGCCTTTGTCTCGGGCGTGACACGTGGTCACAGGCGTGACACTAGTACATTCGTCATTCTCGAGTCGACAACTTATTTTCTGTGTCGGTTCACGGTCACCCCCCATGTCACGGGAGTGACACGTTTGTCACTGGCGTGACAGGCGTTCTTCGTTCGACGTTCATCGAACTGAGGTCGATGGTTGGTGGGGGCGTCATGCCCAAGGTCACGGGCGTGACGGGCCGGTCACTGGCATGACAGTCATTCTTCGGTCGACGTTCGTCGAACTGAGGTCGACGTTTGGTGGGAGCGTAGGTCCCTAGTTCACGGGCGTGACGGGTCGGGCACAGGCGTGACAGGTCCGTGTTGAAAATTCTGAGTTCGCCGATCGTCTTCCTGAAGTCGACAATCGTCGAATGGGGGTCATGCCCTAGGTCACGGGCGTGACGGGTCGGTCACGGGCATGACCAACCAGTGACTCGAAATCTTGGTCAATGGACTTCAATCCTTGGGTTTCCTAGGGATCTGTCATGGCAGACCGACTCCCAGGGTTCTAGCCAGAAATGGGATGTTACAAATCCCAATAAACAAAAAAAAATTTCATCCCCGAAATTAAGGTTAATCCTACGGGGATTTCTACCGAAGTAAAATAAACTTGTAACATCCCATATGATTTTACTATTGAGTCGAAGCGATTACTTGTTCAATAAATGAAGGCAATTCCCCAATAAACAAAAGATTAGCCCACTACTTTCCTTACTGAGTGCGTATGCCTAGGTTATCAATTTCCCTTATCTAGTCCTACCGGTTCAATACAAGAAGGTAACTTATAATCTACCAAGAGGTGGTGAGGTATACCTGACTGAACAACTCCGGGTATTTTTGCCTCATCAGGTCCTGCGGTTCCCAGGTGTGCTCTTCCTGACCGTGGTTCCTCCACAGAAGTTGACTAAGGGGATCTTCTTGCGGCGCAAGATCCGTACTCCTTTGTCATCGATCTGAACTGGCTCCAAGTGAACAGACCGGTCTGAAGCTACCGGCCCTTTGGTGGTTAAAATCTACTGCTACGGGTGTAGTAGAGCCCTCCTCAGCGAAGAAATGTGGAAGACGTCATGCAGAGCTGCCAGCTCTGGTGGCAACTCCAGCCTGTAGGCTAGGGCCCCGATCCGCTCCAAGATCCTGTAAGGGCCCATATACCTAGTGCTGAGCTTCTTCCTCCGACCGCGCACCCGTGAAACTCCATGCATGGACCGGATCTTCAAAAACACTCGGTCCCCCATCTGAAACTCCACCTGACGATGTACGACGTCGTAATACTTAGCATGTCGGCTCTGCGCTTCCAACATCCTGTCTCGTATCAATCTCACCTGAGCCTCGGTGTCTTCGATAAACTCTGATCCCAACACCTTTAGATCCTCATCCTGAATCAATGAAAGCGGAGTCCTACACCTCCTCCAGTACAGGCCTTCATAGGGCGTCATCCTAATGCTGGACTGTTTGCTATTGTTAAAGGAGAACTCAACTAGTGGTAAAAGCTTATCCCAAGGTTCATTTCGATCCAAGATGCATAGTCTTAGGAGGCCCTCCAATGTCCGGTTTGTACGTTCCGCTTGCCCATCCGTTTGGGGGGGGGGAATTCTATGCTGAAGGTCAGCCGTGAGCCTAAGTAAGTCTGCACGGATCTCCACTCCCTGGATGTTAACCGACCATACCGATCCGACACAATCGTCTTGGGCACCCCGTGATATCGAATGAACTGCTCCAGAAATCTACGCACTAGTACTCCCACAGATTCATCCTTCTTGATCGGAATTAATCTGGCCACCTTTGTTAACCGATCGATGATGACCCAAATCGAGTTGTTTCCCATCCGTGATCGGGGAAGTCTATGAATAAAGTCCATTATGATGTCTTCAAACTTCCACTCCGGTACCGGGAGTGGTTGTAGCAATCCTACGGGGTTCCTGCACTCCGCCTTCACCAGTTTGAATGCCTCGTAATGAGTCACGATGTATGTAATGTCCTTCTTCATCCCTGGTAAAAACATCGTCTTCTTCAAGTCTGCCGTCATCTTGGTGATCCCCGGGTGTATGGAATATCTGCTACAATTTGTCTCCGCCTTGATATCCTCCCGAATCTGGCCTCCTGCGGGTATATATACCCTGCCTCTACAACATAGCAATCCATCTCTCAGTGAATAATATCCCGTCGAACTCTCCTCCAAGGCTTGGAATATCGTCTTTGCCTATGCATCTGTCCTCTGTCCGTCCCGGATGCGGTCCCGAATGTCATCTATGGCCACCCTCAATGCTAGGTACTCCCTATACATCTCTGGATCATTCTCGGACACTAGGGATATCTACATATCTCTGAATGACCGGATTAGCTCCATAGACATAAGATGTGGTCCCTTCCCTGAGGTATCTCCTCTCCGACTCAAAGCATCTGCCACCACATTCGCCTTCCCGGCATGGTAGTTCATGGTGTACTGGTAATCCGACATGAACTCCACCTAACGTCTCTGTCTAATGTTGAGTTCCTTCTGTGTGTCCACGTATTTCATATTCTTGTGATCTGAGAAGATGTCACAGTGAACCCCGTAGAGGTAGTGTCGTCAAATCATCAGAGCAAAGATCACTACACCTATCTCCAAATCATGCACCGGATAGTTCTTCTCATGTATCTTCATCTGTCGGGAGGTGTAGGCTATTAAGTGCCCGTTCTGCATCAGAATGGCACCCATCACCAGGTAGGAGGCGTCTGTATACACCTGGAATCCCTCCCTTCCTGACGGAAGAGCGAGAATGGGAGCTGAGGTAAGCCATCCTTTAAACTCCAAGAAGGCCGCCTCGCACTGTGGCATCCAAACGAAAGGGGATTCCTTCTTCGTCAGGGATGTAAGAGGGAGTGCAATCCGGGAGAATCCTTCGACGAACTTTTGGTAGTAACTGACAAGTCCCAGGAAGCTCCGTACATCTGTGGCTGTCTTCAACGGTGGCCAATCCTTAACTGCCCGAATCTTGGCCGAGTCTACTGCCAACCAAGCACCGCTGATAATATGACCTAAGAAGGACACCTCCTTTAACAAAAATAGGCATTTGCTGAACTTCGCCTACAGCCGGTGTTCCCGTAGCCTCTCTAGAGTCAACGTCAGGTGTCGTGTATGCTCCTCCTCCGTACTTGAGTATATGAGGATGTCTTCAATAAATGTGATGACGAATACAACCAAATACTCCTCGAATACCCTGTTCATGAGGCTTGTAAATGCTGACGGTGCATTTGTGAGCCCGAAGGGCATCACTGTAAACTCAAACAGTCTGTATCTACTACTAAAGGCGGTCTTTGGAATGTCCTCCTCTCGAATCCGTAGCTGGTAATAACCTGACCTCAAGTCAAGTTTCGAGAATAAATACGCTCCCTCTAGTTTATCAAAAAACTCGTCAATTCATGGCAGCAGGTATGTATTCCGGACCGTCAGTCTGTTCAGCGCTCGATAATCAATACACAAGCGGATACTTCCGTCCTTCTTCTTGACAAAAAGCACCGGGGCTCCCCATGGGGATGAGCTTGGCCGGACAAACCCTGCCTCTACTAGTTCCTGCAACTGACTTCGGAACTTTGTCAAATCTTTTGGGGCCATCCTGTAAGGGGCCCGGATGTCGGCTTGGCCCCCGACACAAGCTATACCTGGAAGTCCTGCTCTCGGTGCGGAGGTAGTCCTGGCAATTTCTCTGGAAAGATGTCAGCAAAATATAGCACCACCGGGATGTCTATCAATGACTCCTTGACTTCTGCCATCTCAAATAGAATCTGATAAACCTCCTCTCCCTGTAGATGGACCTTAACAGCCTATACCGAAGATAAGAGTATACGAGAGGCAGGTCTTATACCTTCGACGATAATGAAAGAGTCCCCGTGCCTCACGGTGATCCTCTTCGCTTGGCAATCAATCTGGGCATGGTTCCAGTGCAGCCATACCATGCCCAGGATCAAGTCGTAGTCCGTTAACTTCAAAAGTGTCGTCGGAGCCCCAAACGCGTTTCGACCGATTTCTACATCCATGTTGCAGTGGTCCGAGGTAAAAAGTTCATATCCATCGGGTAGTCGCACCCTCATCACCGAGCCCGTGAATCGTTCCATGCCTTCTAATTCTTCTACGAACGTCTCTGAGACGAAGGAGTGAGAAGCTCTTGTATCAAAAAGTGTGCGGGCAGGCTTGCCGCTGATAAATACTATACCTGGGGTGGTTAAATGTCTTAGGATTCTATAACGAGTTTTTTTTTCTTTCCTCTCTAATCTATCTAGTGCAGGTATACAAAATTTGTCAACTAGGAGAAAGTAGAATTATTTTTAAATAATTAAACATGTCGGCGTACCTATTTTGACCCTCTCTTGGTTGCGAGGCTGTGAAAGGTCCAAAGCATACACCTGCTCCCTTTCTTGTCTACGATCTCCCCTTGGTATCCACGACCTCGGCCGCGTCCTCGGCCTACGAAATACTAAGCAGGTAGGCCACCCTGTGGTTCTGTAGGTGGTTCCCCCCTCATGGTGAAGTTTCTCCTGTGGTGCCCAATCTGATGACAATGGAAGCACTCTGGTGGGGGATACGCCAAACCCAAGGGTCTCGGCATCTCCTGCATCCGAAGAGGTCGAGGGGCCAATATCACTTGTTCCCTCGGCTCCTGCCTCACTTCCTGACAATGTTGGTCCTATGTCCTTCTCCCATATGGTATAGTACCTCTCCGTTGTTCATTTCTGGCTCTCTGGCCCTGATCCTCCGCTTGCCACTTACGGCCCCGAGTGGTGTGCCAATTAGCCTCAATCCTCTTTGCCATTTCCAAAAACCGGGAGATATGCCCGTCGGATACAAACAACAAGGCCTCCCTCAACTCCTCTTTCAGGCCCTTATAGAATCTCTTGATGTACCCTGCTTCATCCAACTGGTAAGAATCTACATATCGAGCCAAATGGTCAAACTCCCGATGGTACTCCACCACTATCCTGGTGCCCTGATTCAGCTGTAAGAACCGCTCCTCCAACTTATCCCTGGCCGACTGTGGAACAAAATGCTCCAGTAGCGCGGCCCTGAACTCTTCCCAGGTAATTTATGCAACCTCCCTTTCGGCAAACGTCGTGTCCAGCAGCGTCTTCCACCACCTATTTGCATGGGACTCAAGGCAAGAGACAACCAAAGCCACCTTCTCCTCCCAGGGGCACCGTATCCCGGTCAGCATCTTGTACATAATGTCCAGGCATTCTTCTATCGTGACAGCTGACTCTGTCCCTAAGTAGGATGGGGGAGAGAGTCCTCGGAAGATGCTCAGCCAGTTGGCCCCTGGGTTTGGCTGCGGAGCCGGAACCTGCTGAGCTTTGAAAGCCTCCAGAATGGCTGTCAGAGTCTGCCCCATGTCTGACTCAAGGAAAGGAGTGGGGACCGTTGGAGGTGGTGCAACATCCGGAGTCTGTTGAACTCCACCTTGTGGCATAGGCTGTGCTGGAGGCTGCGTATCCAAAACCATCTGTAAGAAATTTACTCAAGCCTAATTAACAGTGGACAATTACATGTGATCCCCACAAGGGCACACCACTGCTTCCGCTGCTTAGTTTGTCCCCAAACTAAACTCGAGCGGGGGTGACCCAGGGTTAGTGGACTGCTAACATTCCGATCGAGGTTCGCTCTGATACCACTTATAAGACTCAATTTTTAATTTTTAAACACCGTGGTCTTAGGCCCAGAAGCGCCACTTTTCGGTGACACCTTCACGCCCTGAAGTGTCATCACCACAAAGCGCTAATTCTGCCGGCCGATTCGATCATAGAAAAGAGGAAATAGTAGAGTATAACCAGTCCACAGAGATCACATATATAGAAAAAAAAGTCTCCACAAAGGGAGTGCCCACAGAATAATATATCCGAGTACTATAATACGGACTTATGCACGGTACTTCATGTCCTCACTACAGATCACTCATGCGGAAGAAAAAACAGAATATCTACTCAAGGTCGAGACTCACGGTCCCGGCTGTATGAACTCCAGAGCTAGACTGCCCCATCTCCAAGCGCACCGGTCTCTGGGGCTGCTCCCCCGTGCTGGGCTCCTCGATTCCCTATAATGATGCAGTTCGAAAACCGTTAGTCATAAAGACTAAGCCCTATCATCCCCTGCCCCTTCCCCCATGGCTCCTAAGTACCAAGCAGAGAGGAAGAAAGGGAAGGACATGAAGGAAGAGATTAAATCAAAAGAATCAGGTGGCAACGGAACTAATCTGACAATTCTATAATAATTAATGACAATAAGACAAAATATGAAAAGTAACCTTTACTTATGTGGGAACACATAAGCCAAGGGGTCTTATGCAAGGCTGCCATCGTATAAAAAGTCCCATACCAATTTATTCGTTGGGATGTCGGTTATCAAACAGCAATATATATATCAAAAATTCTCCTTAATTTATAAACTTGCCCACACAAGCTTATAGATCAAGAGGTCGTTTTACAAGTCATAATATATAAGCGTCCCATTCCACTTATACCTTAGGTGTCAGGGGTTAAATGAATCGATTATGCCATGACATGCTACTGGGTATGATGAATCATGCAAGTGTAACACACACACCCGACTCTGTGAACACAGACCATTAGTTCCCTCTTTCGGAGCCATTACCTCCCAAGATATCTCCGTAGTGGCAGATGGAAGCAGTGGGTTGGTCCTCGCCCACCTCTAAACCAGTAAAGCACTACCGGTCAGACCTATCGTACGCCTCAATGCTTGGTGCACAAAGCGTACTCCTGCGTACTGTTGCCGGCTGGCGCACTAGACTTTTGTTGGCGAAGTTCTACCCACACTTGCTGAGTCAGCGTATTGGCATCGGTGCATCGACCCTCCAATACCGAAGACCCACCACCTTAATTTTCTTTCCTTTTATTCACATCCAAATTAAACGTATTCAAAAAACAACCGAGCCGAAGCTCCCCGGACCATTTCGTCCGTCTCTTAACTAATCGAGTCGAAGTTCCCCAGACCATTCTGTCTGTCTCTTAACTAATCGAGCCGAAGCTCTCAACTATCTTCCTGTGCTAATAGTGTTTGTGAAATGTGCAACTCTAATTACTAAGTTACTCTTTTCGGCTCTTTAATACAGTTTACGTTAACCCTAGACTACCCCCGGTATTCCTTGTGAAGGGCTCTCAAAGGGCACTAGGAACTATGATGGTAGCTGAAGCCCATCGTTCGCTTTCGCAAGGCACTTATTATTATTGGTTGATTCCCTTTACCCATTCCCTTCTCATTTTACGATTGACTAACCTAGTGTGATTTTAAACATTCCTCTCTTCGAGAAAGATGATCTTTCGTCGAACCCAAGCACCTTTTAACTCTAGTCAACACCACTTCTCACTAACCTTCCCATCCTTATATGGTGAACACTTTCACATCCAACCAATTCGGCAGATTAACTAACTCTAATATTGTGCCCCCATCATATCCTATGACTATTAACTCAAATTGTTAATTGTAACTATCCTATACTATTTGTCGAACTGGTTAGGAAATGATTCAATACTCTTCCAAAAGCCGTAACTTATTTACTGGAGGTATAACATGATATGATTAGCCTATAATCAGAAAATGATAATTTTCTTAATTTATCTGGCATTTAATTAATTTCCTCAAAAATTCCAAGGGCTACCGGTTTATACATGAACTACCCTAAGTACTCATGCAAGATGTCAAACATAATTATTATAAATATTATGTTATCTCAGTATGGTAAATCCAAAGTATCATAATTTTTTTATCATCAAAAGGGCACTAAAACTATTTTAGCAATATTTTCTATCTTTCCTTATTTATGAATCAAGTACAAAGAATATCCAACCAAAAATTATAAATTAATTATACTATGCAGATACAATCTTAAAAATAGCATTGATTATGTGTCATAATTTTTCAGCAAGTATTAATCTTTGAATCAATTAATTATCCAAAAATCTCCATAAGGTGGACTTGTAAAGAAAGTGTCGTAACTAGGACTCTAAAAATCATGAATAAATGTCTGCAAGCATATAATGGCCTGAATGTCTCAATTCCTAAGCCTCATAATTTTTCAA
The DNA here is from genome assembly GCA_039513925.1 of Platanthera zijinensis. Lineage (NCBI taxonomy): Eukaryota > Viridiplantae > Streptophyta > Magnoliopsida > Asparagales > Orchidaceae > Platanthera > Platanthera zijinensis. The sequence continues at coordinate 141,511,981 of CM077081.1, forward strand.
CAGCAATATCATCCATAATTAATTTTTAAACCAAAAAATTCCTTTTAACATTTGTGAATGAAGTACTAGATTTACTCAACTAAATATTATACAAAAAATTCAGGAGCAACGAATCAGACCTAAAACATTTACTTCCATGATTTCATGGGGTTTCAATGAACAGAAAGATCTAAATAATTAAAACGCCATTCAGGGCTATAGCAAACTTTTCAAATGAACTGCTAGAAATAAATATCATTAAATTCCAGTAAAATTCCTATAGGTTCTAGCCATTCCAAAACTCTCTCTACCCGAGTTTCACAGCTTTTAGATAATGTTTAGTGACTGATTTTAATTATTTGAGATTTTACCCTAAAACTAAGGTTAGGATTTTGAGGTATCTACCTATCTTCAAATCCTCCGAGATTTCATCCAGGTGATTTATATTATGCTAACGTCGACTCTACTCAATTTCAAGGCAATACGAGGGCATTTGCCCTCATGTCCTTCACAACCCTCAAAACCCTCCATTTAGTGTTTGAGTTTGGATCCTAGGGTAAATCAACCCTAAACCACACCATTATCTCCAAGTGGGTTGTAATAACCCTTCTAAGTCAGTGGTCAAAATATCAGCCTCTGTCGAGGTGATTTGACCGTTCCAACCTCTTAGTGCACTTTTTACTCAAAACGCCTCATTAATGCCTAGTTAAGGATAGGTGATTTTCTACCAAAAACTCATCCAAATGAGTTGGAATTTTGTACAGAGCTAGGTTTTATAGCCAGGGATCACTCACCAAAATTTGGGAGGGTTTGGAGGTCTTTTGACAACTTGGATAAATTACTCTAACTTTATTAAATTAAAACAAAAACCTTAGGCAAAGTATCTCCAAAAATTCCCATTTTTGGACAACCCCTAGGTATTACTAAGGGTAATCCTCTTCCCAAAGTTCAGGTAATTTGGACAAGGGACGAAGAGTGGGAATTAATTTTAGTTTCTGCCCAACTCCAGGTATAACCCCCACTAAAACGGGTGCTGCGGTCTAACCGCTTACCCAAACGAGTTGAAATTAATTTTAAATTAATCTAGACTCGAAGGACTACAACTTTCGTGAGTAGCAATTTTTCCTAAAGCGGCTTTTAATTGCCTCATTTTGTAGCATCAAAATTCGCCCATTTAATGTATCTTTTTCTTACATACTATATACATAATTCTTATATTATAACAAAATGTTTTTACTGTTCATCTTCTACAGAAACCCGAAAACTTGAACTCTGAAACTTAAGTTTCCTATAGCTCTTCCGCGATCCGTTGTCGGCCATCCGGTCACTTCCCTGGCCAGCCACCACCACCACCACCTCCGTCGAGGCGATGGCTATCGGTCGGCGGTGGTTTGGCCGATGGAGGTGGCGGTTTTCGGCGGACTCAAAAATATATTTTTCATGGTTTTTCCATGATAACGCGAGATAGGTCTGGCTCCGTTGAGCACGAACTTCCTTTCTAAGATCCTAAGATCTACCTGTTTGGTACATTGGAAAATGTGTACCTGATTTGAAGAAGCCTAACTTAGCTCAATGATATACATCAAGGTGTATTTGATGTTATTTTGAGTTTATATGTGCATGTTAAGAATGTACTAGAATGCAGGAAAAATATTCTAACTCCATGTGTCAACACCAGAAGAAATTGTGTCGACACTTCAAAAAGATTGTGTCGACACTTGAAGAAGGCTGTGTCGACGCAGAGAAATAGAGTCAACAATAATTATGTCGACACCTGGAGGCAGTGTCGACACATAGAAGTTTGGTCAACATCTACTATGTCGACACTGGGAAGCAATGTCGACACACAGAATTGCTAGTCGACAACATTTGTGTCGACACCAGAAGACAGTGTCGACACACAGAGGCAGAGTCGACAACAGTTGTGTCGACACCTGGAGGATGTGTCGAGACACACTATATTTTGAGTCTACATCAACTATGTCGACACATAGGACTTGTGTCGACCCATAACAAAGTCTAGACTAAGTTTGTTGTTGGTGAATTGTGAAGTGTTTGTGTCGACACAGATACTCAGTGTCGACACATTCTCATGATGCATTATCAAGAAGCTGAGTCGACATAAAGGCAGACATGTCGACATCATCAAAGGCTGTGTCGACACCTAAGTCACTTATGTCGACACATATTGATAGATGGTCTCGACACTTTCTAACAGACAGTCTCGACGCTTTGCTGACAAAGATACAGGCACAAGATCTGTTTGAAGACTTGACAGCTGTGAGTTACAATAGGTCAACTGAAGCTGTCAGACTTGTCAGAAGTTTGTTAGAAACCGGATCAACCGGTTACCAAGGATGAAGTCTATAAATAGACAGATTCAGAAGAAGAAAAAAAATATAGAAACTGATTGATTGATCATTGTTGTGAGATAAGATCTCTAATCAAGAAAGTGCAAGGCACAGAAGAAGATCTTCGAGAGAAGGTCTAAGAAGACTTTCTGAAGTGAACATCCACTCAGATTCAGTCTAAGTTGAATTCATTCAAGAATTCAAAAGTATTATCAAGGGTTGTGGATAGAGAGAGATCCAGCCTTTTGAAGACTAGAAGGAAGCTATCACAGGTTTCTTAAGAAGTAGTATATTACAAAGGAAATCAACTCAAACTAAGTTCAGATTCAAGAAGCTTTGAAGAAAGCTAAGATCCAGTTGATTTCATTCATCAGCCTTTTCAAGAAGCTGATCAAGAACAGTCTTATCCCTTCTCTCTCAATAGGGGTAAGATATTATATAACTTCATTTTCAAATTCTGTAGGATCTATTTATAGATCTGAGTTGTAAGCCTATTTTATAAAGGCTGAGTGTAGGAGAAGGTGTTCAGTGAGTTGTAAGCCTATTTTATAAAGGCTGAGTGTAGAAAAAGGTGTTCTCTGAGTTGTAGGACTTGTGGCAAAGCTGAGGTAGGGCTGGTTAGCCTGAGCTGTAGGAACCTTATAGGGTCATGAGTTGTAGGAACCTTTCAGGGTTCTGAGTTGTAGGATCTGAGGATCTGAGATAAAGGAGGAAGTTAGGCCGAATCTAGCACACTGCTAGATAGGTGAAGGGGGAAAGTGGATGTACCCAGACCTTGGGGAACCACTATAAATCTGTGTTCAATCTGTGATGTGTACATTTTTGTGATTACTGTGCTGTGTTAGCATTAGAGTTTTCTGAATTTTATTATAAACTAAAGTTATATTCTGCCTTAAGTTAAAACAAGCATTATAACCTATTCACCCCCCCCCCCTCTAGGTGTTTAGGTGGTCTTGAAAGTAAAACTATCAAGTGGTATCAGAGGGAGGTTACTCAAAGAAGGACATAACAGTCTGAGTTAGATCCCTAAAGGCAGAATCAAGAATCAAGAAAATGGGTTCTGGAGAGAATCACAAGGAACTAGGGTCAATGAAATTACCCATCTGCAGAAAAGAGATTTTTGGAATCTGGAAAGAAAGGGTTAGGTTGTTTATCGAGGCTTTTGATCAAAGGATCTATATTACATTAAAAGAAGGTCCATATATCTCAATGAATGTGTCTACTCTAGATGCAAATGAAAAAACTCTTTAAGATTTCTCTGAAATGACTAAGGATGAGATTATATTGGCAACTATGGATAAGAGAGCTCAAAATATCATAGTGAGTGCCATAGATGGTTCTACTTTCCAAAATTTGATTCACTGCAAAACCTCCAAGGAAATGTGGGACACTTTGATTGTCTACATGGAGGGCTCTGAAGAAGTTAGACAAGACAGAAAATCTATGCTTAATCAAGAATATGAGTGTTTCAGACAAGGGAAGTCCTATAGCATAACTGAATGATACAAGAAATTCTACAGGATAGTGAATGAACTGATGTCCTATGGAAGGGTCTACAGTACATATGAGCTGAATGACAAATTTTTAAGATCCTTGACAAAGGATTGGGATACTAAGATTTGTTCCATAAGAGAAGTGACCAAACTAGCAGACATTTCTCCTCCAACCTTATTTGGAAAATTGCTCTCATATGAAATGCAACTAATGGCTAGGAAGGAGGAAGAAAAAATTACAAAAGGAGAGCATCGAGAGAAGTCAGTGGCCTTCAAGGTTGAAGTGACTATAAAGAGCAGGAGAATGTCTCCATCACCTCCTAAGGAAGTTGCTGAAGATAACTCAGAAAATTCAGACAATCAGAACTCAGAATGCAGTGATTCAGATGCAGATTTTGCTGCCTTTACAAGGCAGTTTCAGAGGTTCTTGAAGAAGAAGCAGTGGAAGTCAAGGCCCTCCACATCACAGCCAATTGATGATTACTATCAGAAGAGAAAATCATCAAGAAAGGAAAGGAGCAGATCAAAGCCCAGCAAAGCTACAACATCAAAGATAGTTTGCTATTGCTGCAATAGAACAGAACATGTGGTGGCTGAATGCCCAGATAAGAGGAAGGAGTCAACAGACAGAAACAAGACTCAACAAAAGGGCAAGAAGGAGAAATCCTTTGTTTCTAAGATGGAGAAGAGTCTTACAGATCAATCGTCCTCAGAGTCAGAATCTGAAGCTGAAGCTTACATTGGACTGTATGCAACTAATGAAGAAGAGGAGTTTATGCAATTGCTAAACTCCATCTATGATCAAGAAGACCATCAGTGTATAGGACTGATGGCTGGTTCAGAAGACAACAAGTGCCAGGATCAGCCTGGTCCCAATAAGGTACAAAGTAATTCTAGAATTTCATATTATAGTACCAGTTCAGAGTCAGATTCATCTGCATCAAGTAATGAGGATGGATCTGAATCTGAAGGAGATGTTCATCAGTTGATAGATAAGTATGGAGACTTATTGCAGTCTCTTAATAAAAGCAAGAACCTAGCCAAAACTCAGGCTCAGGAGATTGCAGATCTTAAGGTGGCTGGATCTGAGTTAGAAAAAGTATTGGATCAAAATTTAAATGAGATTGCCAAAATAAAAAATATAACTATTATTCAGATGGGCACAATCACATATTACAAAGATCAAGTTAAAAGTTTAAAGGCCAGACTAAGAGTTGAGAAAGATTTAGTGGCTAGTTACTCTAAGCCAAAATCAGTCTTACCTTTAATAGATGAGTTTGTGGCTCAAAAGGGTAAGGCAGGATTAGGCTTCAAGGGTAACACCAGGGCTGCCCAATTCAAGAGAAAAGGCAAAGCTCCAGTCCAGCAACAAAACCTTAGAGTCCCTGTTATGTTTAGAAAGGTACAAGTGCCTTCTAATAAATATGATCTTGAAAATATTCATGGTCATAATAAGACTGATGTTCTGAAGAACAAGAATGTTTATGCCAATAAGTCAGACCATGTTCATAAACCCCATGGTTATAAGAAATCAGTGGGTGTAGCTGCAGCAGCACCAGCTCAGAACAGAAATTTTTCTGCCAAAAATGTATCTAGACCTAGATACAACATGTATGAATGCTTGTGCTGTGGCAAGATAGGCCATTTTGCCTTAGACTGCTGGCATAACATAAGTGTCAGGAAGAACAACAGTCTACCAGTTAGAAGAGCTGCTGATAGGTTTGATATGAATGATGCTAACCTGAACCAAGGACCCAAGACTTACTTGTGTTCTAAGGGAAAGTAATTTTGTATTGCAGGAAAGTCCAAGTTGCCATGCCCCTATATGGTACTTGGACAGTGGTTGTTCCAGGCACATGACTGGAACAAAGGGGCTGCTGAAGGAGTACATACCTATTAAGAATGGACCTAAAGTAATCTTTGGTTTTTCTGAAAGAGGAATCATCAAAGGATTTGGTAACATTTCTTCAAACCAAATTCCCATCACTCAAGTGGCTTATGTAAAAGGTTTGAAACACAACCTGATAAGCATAAGTCAGCTGAGTGATCTTTGATATGACATTTCATTTGTTAAGAATGGATGTCATATCAAGAGGTCAAGTGATCAAAAGGTCATATTGACTGGATACAGAAAAAGAAATGTTTATTGTCTTGACTTTGTATGTTAGAACAAGGTTTCTCCTATTTGTCTTGTAGCTGATGATAATGCATCTCATTGTGTTAAATGACACAAGAGGATGGCTCATCTTAACTACAAGACAATTGGCCAACTCTTTAGTAAAGAATTAGTGAGGAATGGTCCTCATGTTAAGTGTATAAAGGAAGGGATATGTTCAGCTTGTCAATAGGGCAAGCAGACAATATCCTCCTTTCATAGCCTTGAAAACAAGGATTCAGTGAGGTGTTTATACCTCTTACATATGGATCTTTTTGGTCCTATGCCAATTCATAGTCTAGGTAGGAAGGTCTATACTTTTGTGGTTGTAGATGACTATTCTAGATATACATGGGTGTTCTTTCTGAGAAAAAAATCAGAAACCCCAAGTATTTTACATAATTTTGTTAAACAAATTCAGAATAAACTAAACAGTACAGTGGTCAAAATCAGAAGTGACCATGGCACTTAATTTCAATCTGAAAGTATGATAAGATTGTGTGAAGAATTTGGGATTTTCCAAGAATTCTCCTCACCTTGAACACCACAGCAAAATGGCATTGCTGAAAGAAAGAATAGGACATTGATTAAAGCTGGTAGAACTCTATTGAGTGACACTTCTCTTCCAAAATATTTCTGGGCTGAGGTAGTAAACACTGCATGTCATGTGATCAATAAGGCTTCTATCACCAAGATCCACAAAAAGACTCTCTATGAAATTATGAAAGGTAGAAAACCAAATCTATCCTACTTAAGGATCTTTGGTTGCAAGTGCTATATACTTAACAATGGCAAGTCTTATCTAACTAAGTTTGCTGCCAAATCCAAAGATGAGATATTTATTCGGTACAGCATCAATAGTAAGGCTTATAGAGTCTACAACTTGACTACTCAAGTGGTAGATGAATCTGTACATGTTGTATTTGATGAAACAAGATTAATCAACAGTGAGTTACCTTGTAGATCAATCAGTCCAACAGGTATAAGCAATAGGATGGACAAGCTTTCCATTGCAGAAGGCACAACTGTAGATGAAGTATTGGAAAATGATGGCTACTGTCCAGGGGGAGTACAAGACTCTATAAAAACTAATGACAACAAAGAGGTGCAGCATAATGAAGGAACTGGAGATGTTGAACCTGAAGAAAATCTACCTCCAGCTATAAGACATCTAAAAAACATCCAGTAAATCAAATAATAGGTGATCCAAGACAAGGAGTGCAGACTAGAAGCAAAAATCTGAGCATAGTACTGCACTGAAGTTTTCTATCTCAACTGGAGCCTAAGAAATTTGAAGAAGCCATACAAGACCAATACTGGATTAATTCTATGCAAGAGGAGCTTAATCAATTCAGAAGGTGCAAAGTCTGGGAGTTAGTTCTTAAACCAAGAGACCACAACATCATTGGCACAAAGTGGATCTTTAGGAACAAGTTGGATGAGAGTGGAGTAATTGTGAAGAACAAAGCAAGATTGGTTGCTAAAGGATACAGACAGGAAGAAGGAATAGACTTTGATCAAACATTTGCCCTAGTAGCAAGACTGGAGGCAATCAGAATGTTCCTTGCCTATACAGCATATCATGGCTTCAAAGCATACCAAATGGATGTGAAATCAGCATTCCTGAATGGTGATCTAAAAGAAGAAGTCAATGTAGAGCAGCCATAAGGTTTTGTAGATTCTCTTAAACCTAGTTATGTCTATAGACTTAGGAAAGCATTGTATGGGTTAAAGCAAGCCCCAAGGGCTTGGTATGAAACTCTGTCTACTTTTTTTATTGAGAACAAATTCTCAAGAGGTAAAATAGACAAAACTCTATTCCTAAGGGAATCTAAAGGTAAGATAATCTTAGTTCAGATCTATGTAGATGACATAATTTTTGGGTCTACAGAGAAAAACCTTTGCAAAAAGTTTGTCAAACTTATGCAAGGGAAGTTTGAAATGAGCAGTATGGGGGAACTTAAGTTCTTCTTGGGACTCCAAGTAAGACAGACTGAAGATGGCTTGTCCATATCCCAGTTTAAGTTCACCAAGGAATTAATTAAGAAATATGGTATGGAATTATCCTCCACCATGAGAACTCCTATGGGAATAAATATGCCAATGTGCAAAGATGATGCAGGTAAGTCTGTAGATGAGTCTTTGTATAGAGGAATAATTGGCTCTCTATTATATCTCACTGGTAGTAGACCAGACATTATGTATGCTACATGTGTCTGTGCTAGGTATCAAGCTTGCCCTGAAGAATCACATTATACTGCAGTCAAAAGGATTTTGAGATATCTTAAGGGCATACCTAATCTAGGCCTTTGGTACCCTAGGAATTAAGATTTTCTACTAACAGGTTATTCAAATGCAGATTTTGCAGGCTATGGAGAAGATAGAAAGAGAACTACAGGTACATGCCAATTCTTGGGAGGAAGATTGATTTCCTGGAGAAGTAAGAAGCAGACTAGTGTGTCAATATCCATTGCTAAGTCTGAATATGTTGCAGCAGGAAGTTGCTGTGCTCAGCTATTGTGGATTCAGCATCAGCTTAAGGACTATGGTATTCTAGTAAGTAGAACACCTTTATTGTGTGATTCTAAGAGTGCTATTTCTATTGCATTCAATCCTGTTGCACATAGTAGAACTAAGCATATAGAGATAAAATACCATTTTCTTAGAGAACATGTAGAAAAAGAAGACATCTCATTAGAATTTGTTAAAACTGATTATCAAATTGCAGATGTATTTACTAGCCTCTGGATGAAACTAAATTTAATAGATTTAAAGTTGAATTAGGAATGTTGGTCATAGGTTAGTTTATAAAATATTTGGCTAAGTAAAATGGTGTCGACACATTCAGTGATAATGAGTCGACACAGAGTAGTCATGTCGATTAGTCAGGGAAAATGTGTCGACAAATGAGAATCTGTGTCGACACCTAAGGGTCAAAGAGTCGACTCATCCAGATATGTAGTGTCGACACAACTAGAGTAATGGTGTCGACACTTACAGATTTTGTGTCGACTCTTATACTAAGAGTCGACAGATAATTTTGGCTGAACTATTCAGTATTTCCTATGTCGACATATCATCAATTGGTGTCGACACATGGTAGTCTGCGCCGTGGTCGAGACTATAAAAGTATGTGTTGACACTTGTCAACAGTGTCGACACTTTTCTACAATTTTTGTCTGCCTCTTGACCTTCTGTGTTTTGAAAATGTATATATAGGTCAAGAACTTATTCCGTCGACATGCTCACCAGGTTTTCGAGATTAAACCCTGTGTTGACAATCTCTCTTCTCTCCTCTCAAGCTTTCTCATCATTCCAATGGAGCCAAAGGTTGAAGACAACATCAATGAGGGATATGAGTTGGTTAGGGCAGCCTTCGAAAATGCCACGCCAGAAATCAAACAAGTGATTTCTCTTCTTACAGACAATGGATTGGAATACCTTGTCTCTGAACCTACTAAGGTTTGGAAGGAAGAAGTTTTCGAGTTCTATACTGTTGCAACATTGGACTCCACTGGTTTCAAGATCAAATCTATAGTTCATGGGACTAAGGTTAAACTTACTCTAAAAAGTATAAGAAAGATTCTTCACCTACACCGCATTCAAAATGAAGAAGAGGTCCCAGCCTCAAAGACAAGGGAGGCTCTCCAGTGGTGTGGTTTGGATTCAACCATAAAGATTGGAGCAGCCATAAACCGAAAGGGAATGAATCCACAAGGAAAGTTTCTATCTGAAATAGTAGGCAAAGTAATCTTATGCAAGCCAGGTGGACATGATAGGATCTCAGCCTATATGTTCAGCCTGATGACGAGAATTGTCTTTACAATTCCAACCAGTTGGTCAGCAGTTCTGTTTTAAAAAATCAAAGAAGGAATCAAGAAGCCAAACATGGCTAGAATTTTGAGTCTATACCTGGCTGGAATCATTCCAGAGGTAATGCAACAGATTCCTGGGTCCAAGATCAATCATATGAGGAAAATGGACATGAAGTTATTTTCAAGATGGGATATGGTTTTGTCAAAAGAGTTGCCTGATGTGGACAGGCAGGAAACAGCTGAGAAATCACCAGAACATGATCATGTCCATGCACAAGTTCAAGAAGAACAAGTTAGAGAGCAGGCTGAGGACCAGACTTGGTCTACTCAAGTCCAAGAGGAATATATACCTTCACAGATGCAGGGGGAGATAGATCTTACTTCTGCTCAGAACATTACTGATCCTGCACAGTTGTAGGGGGAGCCCATTACTGCACAAGTTCAAGAGGAAGAAAGACTAAACTTATCAGAATATTTGAACACTACTGCAATTGATGTTTCATCACCTGCTCAAGCATAAAAGGAATACACTCTAGAAAAGTTGTTTCCTAACTTTGGAAAGACAGCTGAAAAGGATGACACCCTAAGAGTTGAGAAGGAGCAAGGTGTTTTTGAGGGGGAGAAAGTGCATGTGGAGGAAGTGCAACATGAAACTGAGAAAGAAATTCCTACAACTCCTCCAGAAAGAGTTCAGATTGAAAGTTCTTCAGAATCTGAAACAGAAGAAGCCAGGGAGGCTAAGAAAAGGAAGCTAATGGTCTTCAAGAGAATAAGTCACAGCTATAAGTCAGCTCTCCAAACAACAACTCACCAATCTCCTACTGAGTTTGATTACAATAAGTTCATGGTAAATTTACAGGTGAAGATGAATGGGCAGAGAAGTGCCTTGGAGAAATTTGTAGATGAGAGTAATAAGACACTTCAGTTTAATCTAGCCGAAGACATAAAGTCAATAAGATTTGAGGTCAATAAGAATAAAAAGGAGATGATAGATTTCTTCCACAAGGGAGGTAATGCTGTGGTATATCTAGCTAACCAACAGCAAACTATCCTTGCTAAAGTAGATGACATTGCATTGAAACAAGGATATGTTCTTCAAAATCAGATAAGAATGAATGACAATCTTACTGAATCTCACCATAAGATTCTCACTGAGTTCAAAGATACTGCTACAAGGCTGACTGCTGCAAGGGCTACAGACATGGAAGATTATGATCAGAAGCTCAAGGCTGCCCTAGATTCAGTTCAAACTACTATAACCACCTCACAGAAAGATATATCCTAGAAGATTCAATAATTAAAACCATTCTTGAAAGAGGGTGTGAATTTTCTCGATGGACAAATAAGGTTTCAGAAGAACAATCTTAGGGATCATGTTGCCAGAGAAGTCCTAAAGGGGGAGAGGATACTCATCCATGCTGGCTCAGAACATGCCAAGTGGGTGACCAATAGTGTTAGAGCCACATTGGGATATCCACCATTACGTGATGATGATACCATTACTGCGTCAGGTATACAACAAGGTCTACTTAAAGGTAATCAACCTGACGTTGCCCAAGTCATATACCCCCCTGCTGATTTTTAAATGATTCATCAGCATGTGCAGGCAATGTACAGTCCTCCAAAGGAGGTTACAAATGTTTTTGTAGAAAAAGTAGATAAGCCAGAAGCTGATTTGAAGGCTCAACAAGATGCTCAATTATCAAAGAAGAGATTCAAGGAGCTAGCAGAACAAAAACCTGATTTTGAGCAATGGAGCCCCACCTCAAGGAACATTATATTAACTGCCAGGAAGGGTGTGAAGGATCAGGTGCATGAAAGAGGCAAATGGTATAATGAATTTGAATGGCAAAAGTATGAGGCCAGGCAGGAGGCCATAGTTCAATTCAGAAGATAGGCTAAGGGTGGAAAGCTACCTCCTGATGCTCAGGAGCCTAGCAAGTATTTTCCCAAGCCATTTCATTATTTTGAGAGGCAAAGGATCAAGGCTGAGGCTCAGAAGAAAGCTGATTTGAAAGGCAAAAAGCCTGCTGATGATGCAGAACCTCCTGTGATGGATCAAGTTCAACTAGGAAAAGGAATTGTTATCATGGAGCCTGACCAGCCTTAGTTTTAGTTCTACTAGTTTTTGTCCTAGAACTATGTTATTGTTAGTGTGTTAAAACAATCAATGTAAACAAGCTGTAACAAACATTTCTGAATTTATAAACAACACTTTGTTCTATAATCGTTTCTTTTAAATCTTTATTCTGTGATGTATCTGTGTTTAATGTTTTGTTTATAAAGTTCCCTGTGATATTATGCTTTTATACATCATCATATTGAATTTTCATAAATGGTGTATATCATTAGATAATAGGGTTATGACTTCTCAAAATAGGGGGAGATTGTTGGGTACATTAGAAAATGTGTACCTGATTTGAAAAAGCCTAACTTAGCTCAATGATATACATCAAGGTGTATTTGATGTTATTTTGAGTTTATATGTGCAGGTTAAGAATGTACTAGAATGCAGGAAAAATATTCTAAGTCCATGTGTCAAGACCAGAAGAAATTGTGTCGACACTTCAAGAAGATTGTGTCGACACTTGAAGAAGGTTGTGTCGACGCAGAGAAATAGAGTCGACAACAATTGTGTAGACACCTGGAGGCAGTGTCGACACACAGAAGTTTGGTTGACATCAACTGTGTAGACACTGGAAAGCTATGCCGACACACAAAATTGCTAGTCGATAACATTTGTGTCGACACCAGAAGACTGTGTCGACACACAGAGGCAGAGTCGACAACAGCTGTGTCGACACCTGGAGGCTGTGTCGACACACACTATATTCTGATTCTACATCAACTGTGTCGACACACAGGACTTGTGTCGACACATCACAAAGTTTAGACTAAGTTAGTTGCTGGTGAATGGTGAAGTGTTTGTGTCGACACAGATACTCAGTGTCGACACATTCTCAAGATGCAGTATCAAGAAGCTGAGTCGACATAAAGGCAGACATGTTGACATCATCAAAGGCTGTGTCGACACCTAAGTCACTTATGTCGACACATATTGAAAGATGATCTCGACACTTTCTAACAGACAGTCTCGATGCTTTGCTGACAAAGATAAAGACATAAGATCTGTTTGAAGACTTGACAGCTGTGAGTTACAACAGGTCGACTGAAGCTGTCAGACTTGTCAGAAGTTTGTTAGAAACCGGATCAGCCGGTTACCAAGAATGAAGTCTATAAATAGACAGATTTAGAAGAATAAAAAAAATATAAAAACTGATTGATTGATCATTGTTGTGAGATAAGATCTCTAATCAAGAAAGTGCAAGGCACAGAAGAAAATCTTCGAGAGAAGGTCTAAGAAGACTTTCTGAAGTGAACATCAACTCAGATTCAGTCTAAGTTGAATTCATTCAAGAATTAAGAAGTATTATCAAGGGTTGTGGATAGAGAGAGATCCAGCTTTTTGAAGACTAGAAGGAAGCTATCACAGGTTTCTTAAGAAGCAGTATATTCCAAAGGAAATCAACTCAAACTAAGTTCAGATTCAAGAAGCTTTGAAGAAAGCTAAGATCCAGTTGATTTGATCCATCGGCCTTTTCAAGAAGCTGATCAAGAATAGTCTTATCCCTTCTCTCTCAATAGGGGTAAGATATTATATAACTTCATTTTTAAATTCTGTAGCATCTATTTATAGATCTGAGTTGTAAGCCTATTTTATAAAGGCTGAGTGTAGGAGAAGGTGTTCTCTGAGTTGTAAGCCTATTTTATAAAGGCTGAGTGTAAGAGAAGGTGTTCTTTAAGTTGTAGGCCTTGTGGCAAGGCTGAGGTAGGGCTGGTTAGCCTGAGTTGTAGGAACCTTATAGGGTTCTGAGTTGTAGGAACCTTTTAGGGTTCTGAGTTGTAGGATCTCAAGATCTGAGATAAAGGAGGAAGTTAGGCCGAATCTAGCACACTGCTAGATAGGTGAAGGTGGAAAGTGGATGTACCCAGACCTTGGGGAACCATTATAAATCTGTGTGCAATCTGTGATGTGTACATGTTTGTGATTGCTGTGCTGTGTTAGCATCAGAGTTTTCTTAATTTTATTATAACCTGAAGTTATATTCTGCCTTAAGTTAAAACAAGCATTAGAACCTATTCACCCCCCCCCCCCTCAGGTGTTTTGGTGGTCTTGAAAGTAAAACTATCACTACCCATAAAAAAAGAAGTGGAGGAGGACCTTGTTCGCGGGTTGGAGGCGAGATGAACGTCGGGTTGCCATGGCGCGGTGGTGGCGGTGCCGAACTTCTCCTACAGCAAGAACAATAATCTAATCCATTTGGTCAAGAGTGTAAACTTCTCATCTTACTCTAAGGGGCTTTTATAGATCACCAAGTGGGGAGGGGAAAAGGTTAAAGCATTTAAGGCCATGAAGGCTCTTCCCTTAATAACATTTCGGTTATGGTGGAGGGAGAGGAAAAGGTGGAAGATGAAATGATGTGTCCAAGTGGCGATTTCCTATTGGACCAATTCTTCCTCCTTTTATTAAGTAATTAGAGAAGGAAACAGACCATAAATACTCCTGGTGTAACTTCCCATATCAGAGTTAATTATGGCATGTGTTACAGAAATATCCAGCCTGGCTGACGTTTCGGCCTTTGTCTCGGACATGACACATAGGACACGGGCGTGAATCTAGTACATTCGTCATTCTCGAGTCGACGACCGATTTTTTGCGTCGGTTCACGGTCACCCCCCATATCACGTGCGTGACACATTTGTCACGGGCATGACAGGTGTTCTTCAGTCGACGTTCATCGAACTGAGGTCGATGGTTTGTGGGGGCGTCACGCCCTAGGTCACGGGCGTGACGGGCCGGTCACGGGCGTGACAGTCGTTCTTCGGTCGACGATCGTCGAACTGAGGTAGACGTTCGGTGGGGGCGTCATGCCCTAGGTAACGGGCGTGACGGTTCGGGCACGGGCGTGAAAGTCCGTGTTGAAAATTCTGAGTTTGCCGATCGTCTTCCTGAAGTCGACGATCGTCAAAGGGGGGTCACGCCCTAGGTAATGGGCATGATAGGTCAGTCACGGGAATGACCAACCCGTGACTCGAAATCTTGGTCGGACTTCAATCCTTGGGTTTCATAGGGCTCTGTAATGGCAGACCGACTCCCAGGGGTCTATCCTGAAATGGGATGTTACACATTCTACTACCTTAAGATTAGTGCCCCTAGTTTTTAGCCATGGTATAACATAGATTGCCACGTGAAGTGATTTTTCACTTTATTCATCTCGCGATAGCAAAGTAAATTATTGAGATAAAACAAGTAATGTGTCTTAAATCTACTTGATGTTTTTCTTCTAATGCTACACGTACACACGTCATTGCTCTATCAAATGCTTCCATGCATATGAACTGGTCTGAAACGAAATTATATGTCTATAGCACATAAGTTCTAGTACACGATTACTATTCGTGACATGTACAATGTTCCCCTGTATTAATTCTATAACTCTTGTAGTATTGTACTCTAAATCATTATGTGATTAGTTTACCTATGTTGTTCAATCCTTTATTTTCTGAAAACTTTTTCAAATATATTTCTCGTTGTCCTGCACACATTAGTTTGACCTCTATGCTTTATAAGTTCTGATTTCGTGTTTGGTCACCCCTATTATTTTTCTCCTCTCATTTCACTTTCTATAACGTGCACTATTTTCTTTCTTTATCATGTTCATTAGGTTCTGCATTCCATTTCTCCCATGCATGCGCAAGTTTACTTTTGGTCTCACCGACACCCTTTTAATAATATCAAACGTGGATAATAGATGGTTCATGAGTCATGGGTAAGGTTAGATCACATGTATGGGGAGCTCATTTTGCTGTATGCACGTAGATAGGGGGAGCGTGTAGAACACATATATAGGGGGAGCGCGTGTGTAGGGGAGTTATATATAACTTGAAACCTAAGCTTTAAAGATTATCTCATTTATATACATTATATAATGCACTCATTGTTATATCTCTTGAATGAGATTTGATATTATCAAAAGTGTGTGTTTGTTGGAGACGATGGTTTACATATCCTCAGTTTGATAATATAATTTCTCATGGTGTATTTGAACACATCTTTTGTTTGGTAGAGCGTGCAGGTTTACAGGTCCAAGCGATGCAAGAAACTCTCCTCTGGCACCTACTGTCGAGCGGTAGTAGTTACCGCCGGGCAGTAGCCTAAATTAAATAAACAGGGCACTCTAGTTTCTACCACGTCGTGCTAGTACTACTGCCAGTGATAGCTTGAGGAATTATTTCAGACAGGCACTTTGGAACCTACCGCTAAGCCATTAACATTGTACCACGCCTTGTTAACCTACCCAACGATCGACGAGACAGATTTGTCGAGATGACTGGACTACTACTGGGTGATACATTGATACTACACTGCATTAGCACACTCATTGATAGTTGAGATGGACGTCTCGAGATGACTGGACTATCACCCGACATTACCAACCTACCTCGCTGCGCTAGCAAAGGAAAAAAGGAAAATATTTATTTTGAATATTTTTCAAATTTACAGGATAGCTATCAGTATCAAGTGTGTGAACCTACCGTCAGGAGCTAGTTCTACTGCCGGCGGTAGCCTGTTTTTAAAAATTGTATAAAAGGCATCAAATTTTTCTATTCCTTACCAAGACGAAAAGTAACTCAATTCTTTGATTTCTAGGGTCCGGCTGCCTCTCTATGGTCTGTTCCGTCATCTCTATCGAAGGAAAAGAAAACCGTCTCCGTACCATTTGTGCACGAAGAACTCAAGTTAGCCAAGGACAACAATGAATACGAATAGTTGATCGGTTGCGAGCACACGAAGATTTCAAGCACCAGTTGCGGATCGCTCAATGAAGGAATTGTCAAGTGGGATATTTAATCTTAAATCTATTATACCTTTGTTGTATTCTTTTCTCTTCTCTGTATTCTTATGGTGAGGGAAAACGACTAGAGAAGGTCGTTAGAATCTAGGGAGGATTCTGTGAGAAATCAACCCAGGGAAGGGACGTCTAGATCGGGTGATCTAACGGAGTTCTAAGACACTTCCATGCGTAAAGGTGAAGAGCTGGCTCAAAGGTCTTTCTTGGATTGAAGGGGAGAGAGCCAACCGATCTGGGGAATGAGTTAGTATAGAAAACCAAAAGTTAATATCATTCACCGCCTTCGATCTCCGACATCATGGAGATCAAGTTTTGTTTCTTTACTTGCATATAACGTATTGATTGGTAGCATGTGAGTTTCTGAAGGGTACAAAGATCTCTAAGGAAAAATCTGCCAAGAAAAACGAGTTTTGTGATATACAACCGTGTATTTGCCGCCTATAGCACCGCGGTAACTTCCTGAACTTGTTTTTTAGGTTAGAAATAATTCGAATTTCTAATAAACATCATAAACCATATTCACTCCCCCCCTCTAAGGTTGGCCATTATATACAACTTTATAGTGAACTAGATTCTAGAAAGTTGAATCATCTATAACACTAACCAAGATGTTCTTAGCGCTTTTATCGATGGTTACCAAGGTAATCTCATCCTAGTCCATCTCACTATATTTCTTAGGGATTTTTGTGGTTGGATCCATTATTGAAACTTTTATGGGAATAAATGGACCTTCTTTTACTATAATGAAGATCCTTGGGTCAAATGCCTCCATGAAGAGCTTGACCAACTTATATCAAATAGTAAATTTTATTTTGTTGTAGATAGACAACTTTATGGAGCTCAACACTTTGTAGTTCTCTCTGACGGCCATGGTGAGTAGATGTCAATTCCAAGGGCAGATTTGTTCAAGTTGTTAGGCTCTTTTTTAATAACCTCGCTTGAATACCACTTGAAAGTCAAGTGATGTGTCTTCACTTAGATGGGATGATTAATTGATGTCGTCTTTTTCTAAATTTAAAGCGGAAAATTCAAAGTAAGAGAGACAAACACACAAATATTGAAAATACATAGTACAAACTTAATAAGCTATAATGGTCCATCCCTGATTTGCCTTAATTCACTTTCCCTATCTGCCTATCTAAAAGTGAGCTAGCCTCAGCAAGTTCCAACCAAAACTCAAATCTACGGATCTTATAACATAGAGACCAAATCTCTTATGATAAAGGCACTAGATGACCTCCTACCTCAAATCACAAAGCTCAAGATCTTACACTACAGATTCCACACTAGAATCCTACACTAAAATTCGTAAAGGAATCCTACAGCTTAGAGATAAATTCTCCTACCTCAAAGGCACTAGTTGTCCCCTACCTGAGGACATTAGGATCTTACACTAAGATCTTAGTGAGAATCTATGGTTAGTTAATTTTTATTACAAAGCTTTCTTTAGACTCAAAAGATTTTTCTGATGGAATTGGATTCTTCTTCAAGCTTGATGATGATTGGTTTCTTTTATGGACTTCTTGTAGAGGACTTTGAGAAAATCTGCTTCACATGAATTGCGTTTTCTCCTTTTTTTAGAAGATCTTAATTCTTGTTGTTAGATGATTGAGCCTTAATCAATTCAACATGTTGAATCATTTTTTTCTAAAGAATAAAGAGATTTGCTTTAGATGTTTTTCTTCAAGCTTGCGATTCCTGATGTATTATCCTTTTAAAAAAATGATGGCAAAATAGCTCAAGTTCAAAATATATCATTTAGGGTTTACTGTTCATGTCCTCTTCCTTTTATATAGATTAGATTCTTACCGGCCGAATCTTAGACTAATTTTAAGTAAGAAAATCCTCTACATCAAAGGACTAATCTGATTGGCCCTTTTTCCAGTAGAAAAAAATGAGATATCACTAAAACATTGTTTTATTTCGAATACAAGCTTATCAGGTAAATTCGACTAGATATCCAGTCGAATTTCTTCATGTTTTGTCGAATTAATTCTTAAAAGCTTCTTCTAGTGAAATCATACACATCTGCTCAAATCTGATTATTCATTCTTCTAAATAATATAATATGGTCGAATTTGCTTCATGTCTAGTCGAATTACTTGAGCATATTCCACTAGAAGTTTGTATTCAAACTACTTCTTCAGGCCTTCTTTTACTCGAATATCGAGCATCTAACTTAATCTAGACTTAGAATAGTTTTCTATGAGTATTTCTTCTTCTCCCAGTCTGGTTGAATGGATCTAGTCAAATTTCTAAATATTCGTTAAAATTATAGCTTAAGACAGAAGCTTCTTTCTTCTTGACTTCAAGATAACATTGAGGAATAACTAGTCGAATAGTCTTGACCGTTCTACAAAATCATGTAGATGATCTAAATGAATTTGCACTGGACAGTTTTATGCAAATTCTACACAATCGTGTAAATGATCATCTTCTCCCTGTCTAGTCGAATCGATCTAGTCAAATTACTAGATATTAAGTCAAATTATAGCCTAAGATAGAAGCTTCTTTCTTCATGACTTCAAGACAACTTTGAGGAATATCTAGTAAAGTAGTCTTGACCCTTCTACACAATCTTGTAGATGATCTAAACAAATTTGAACTTTATAATTTTTTGCATTCTTATCAATTACACGAATAACCTTAATTCATCTGCGTGAATGGCTAGACTATCTATAGAATTTACACACTGTGTGTATTTTGAGTACTTCAGCCAAAATCATCTTGATTGTTCTATATGGTCAGTTTGATGTTTATCAAATTTGTACTTAATCATATTTTGCCTTCATGAGATATCAACTCGAATGGTTTTCAATCTTCTGCATGATTGACTAGATCATCTAGTCGAATCGGTACTTTGAAATTATTTTGAAAACTTTCGAATGATTCTTTTTTATTCTTCTACGCATACGGTTTGACTATCTAGTTAAATTAGTACCTTGATGGAATTTTCTGCTCTATTAATATCTATACGATTCAACTGAATTCTTTTGTATGTTTGTTTAGATTATCTAAGAGTTCCACTAGATGTCTGAGCAAATTTTAACTTAGACAATTTTATTCTTTTTATACGAGAATAGTTTGCATAACCCAAACCTCTAGACATTGTTTATGTTGGATCTAGTGGCTAACCTTAGAGGGGGGGGGGGTGAATAAGATTTTAAGCGTTAATAAAAAAATTCAAATATTTTTTAAGGGAAATTAATTCTGGAAGCTACCACGGGGAGCTAGCTTGCTAGCGCTTGGTGGTAAGTCAAAGACATCATTTTCTTGATTAAATTTCTCCTTGGAGAAGCACACACCCTTTAGTGAACTACCAACAAACAATCACAACGTCACACGTACAATGAAGAGCAAGAAATAATTTTATTCATATAAAAACAAAAATATTTTCAATTACAAGCACTAGATCTCCATGATACCGGAGATCAGAGGCGGTGAGAGTCAAATTAAATTTTATTTTCTAAATCGACCCACTACACGGACCGGTCGGCTCTCTTCCTTTCCCCCCATGAAAGGTCTTCGAGCCGGCTCGTCACCTTCACATAAGGAAGTGTCTTAGATCCCTACTAGATCCCACGATCTAGACGTCAAATAACCCAAATGATTTCTCACGTAATCATTCCCAGATTCCGACGACCATTTCCAGCCTATTTTCCTCACCACAAACAACTAGAAAAGAGAAAAGTAAAAAAAGTGTAAAGAAGATTTAAGATTAATTCTCCCTAAAGTCGATTCCTCCGTTAAGAAATGAATTACTGGTGCTCACGATCTTCGTTTAGTTGCAACCGATCAACTCCTCTTGATCATTGTAGTCCTCTGCTCACCAGAGTTTTTTTTTGCAAATAAGAGGGAGGCGGCTTTATCTTCCTTCGAAGGAGATGGTGGAACGGTGCCCAAAGCCGGATCCCAAAACCTAGGATGATGTTCTGTCTCTCTTGATTCAGATAAGGAATAGAAAATGAAAGCCTTTTATACATATTTGAAAAATAGGCTACCGCCGACAGTAAGGAAAGCGCCCGATAGTAGGTCGTTACGCGTCGAGGTGACACCTGTCCTGCAAATTTTGGAAAATATTCAAAAAAGATATTTTTCCTCTTTTTCATACTAGTGCTACATGGTACCAAGATATCACCTGTCGGTAGCCCAAGCTTCTCGACGAATCCATCTTGACAACTATTAAAAAAGCTTGGTATGAACTGTAGAAAGCTAGCGATGCGCCGTAGGTCATCGAAAGCATGTCTAGAATAAATGGTGGAGGTACCACTGGAGGTATCTCTATCGCGATGCTATAGGTCCCCGTACGCCCAGTTAAATTTAAATGAGGTTAGCGCACGGCAGTAGTTCATATATTTGAGTTCTTCACTTCTTTTGAACTTGTAAACCAGCACACTACACGAATCACAATTGTGATCAAATACAACATTGGAATTTATATTGTCAAACTGAAGATATGTGAACTGTAGGTTACAACAAACTCCCCCTTTTGATAATATCAAATCCCGTTCATGAGATATAATAGTTGAGATGCATGATATAGTGCAAAAAAGAAATTATTTTTAAAAATCCCGGTTTCAGGTTACTTATGTCTCCCCATATAAACGTGCTCCCCTATATAGGTACTCTTCACGCTCCCCTTATCTACGTGCACATAGTTCAAAAAGCTCCCCTACATGTAATCTTTCCTAACTCATGACTCATGAACATGCTCTTCTCCCCCTTTCGATATTACCGAAAGGGGTGGGCAAGATCGAATAAGGCTATACACATATACGAGAAAAGAATTGCAGCAAAATAAGCGTGATAATTAGCTAACAATGCATGTTATAAAGTGAATCTAAAAGCAAACACAATAGGGGTGACCAAAATATAAATCATAAAATATAATGTGTACGAGTCAACCAGATAAGCGGAGTACAAAGAAGAAAATAATATGAATTAGCAGAGTAAAAAGAATTGGACAGCATAAGTGAAACTAAATACACAATGATTTGGAGTACACTGCTAAATGATTTTTAGCGTTAAGACCGATTAATAATCTAAGAGTCAAAAATAAAAATCCTGTACTAGTACCTATGTGCTATAGACATGTAATTCAATTTACGTTCAATTCTTATGCATAGAAGTGTTTGATAGAATAATGACAAGTGTACGTGTAACATCAAAAGACAAATATTAGGTAGAAATAGCCTTTAGTACCTATTTTATCTCAATAATGTAATATGATATCACAAGATAAAAAAAGTGAAAAATCACGTCACGTTCCTATCTACTTAAAACCAAGACTAGAACTAGGGGCACTAAACTTAAGTTTTAGTCTTTGCACAAGATCGAAATGATTCGTTTAACAAAGGTGCTCATAATCACAATGCGCATGAAGACTTATTAGGATGATTGAGTAGTGCTTAGGGGGTATCCTTGACACAAGATATGATATCTAACATAGTTTATTTTTTGTCATATTTATCTTCGTACTATTATTATTATAGTAGTTATTCCAAGGTCCACGAATCATTCGAAATCTATCGACATAGATAGATGCACTTTAACTTGTATACAACGGACTTATGCACTAGAAATCTTGCCCTAAGTTCTATGCTTAATATAAAAGGTGAGCACCGTGACATTGATTGTTCAAAACATCCTAATGTGGTAGACACAATATCACGAGTTATAACATGTATTTGTAAGTGTTGTCATATGGTTTGCTCAATTTCTGAATTCAAGTCAAATAGATTTCACGGATTCCCTAGGGACATACATCAAAGTAAATCAAACTAATTTTTTTTATTTTAAACTAAAAATTAAAATGATAAAAGTGATAGAATCTTGATTTCAGAATATTGAAAAAATTATATTCCCCAGCATTGACGCCAAAAACTTGATTCGCGTAATTTGTAACTTGATGATTGCATGGGATATGATATGTGATTGTGATGATGTGTTGTTATTAATTATGCTTTAGAAAGGCAAGTGCACTTATCATTATACAATATAGAATAAAGTGTCATGTTTATTTGGGTCTGTCAAGTACTTGTACTCACAAGAAAGAGCCATTTTTTTATCATTACAAATTAATTGTTGGTTTGCAAAAATAAAATAGAAGAAGTGATTTAAACAAATTGAGAGAAGTTCGATGAGATAAATGTTAGAACTTGATCTAGAACCCCTTTGGATTAAATGAACATTGATTAAAAGAGTAAAGTGCAAGTTCTAATAATTTTTCTTCAACCGTGGAGGATCAAAAATAATGTTCACGCCCCCCTTGGGAATACTCTAACGTCTAACCTTAGGTGGAATTATTAAGACCTTTTAGCAAGTCGAACCCTCTAAGTTAAATTTAGGGGGTTAACCTCACTATTAGGTTTGATACAAACATAAAATATTTGGGATGTCCTCGATCGAGGATTGCATGATAACTCATTTTGTATTTGAGTGATCTCATCATATCCACAACCTGTCAGTAAAATCTTGGATGCAGATCTAGGATCGAATACTATGTAGCGATATGTTTAAGTGATCTCTTCGTATCCACAATCTGTCGGTAAAATATTGGATACAGATCTAAAATCGAAATCACTATACTAGAATTCGAACAAATTATAATCAAAGATAACTTGAAGCAAATAAAAATAGAGTGCTTGCTAGATGATTAAAAGAAAACCAATGTTCATTCCATTTCAATGTTCATCATAATAAGGTGGTAAAGGAAGTTTAGCTACTTATCATGATCGGGAAATTTCATTAAATGATAGAGACATAAATGATTACTATAAAGGAAAAAAAGCTTGAAATACCATACTATAATGCTAAATTACAAGATGGATAAGAAATTAACAAAGCAAAATTATAAACTAGAAATAATAAATATGGAAAAATAGTACAAAATTACAAAAATTCTCCACCAAAATTTCCCTCCTCAACTCAAGGAGAAGAATGTAATTTATAAGAAGAATTGTATGGGAGTCACACCCCTAGGCCACACCTGTGATCTAGGGTGTGTAAGGTACGAGATCGATGACAGAAAAGCCCAGGAAATATTAGGAAGCAAAACTACCAAAAGTTATTTCTTTAAGGGTCATGCCCCTTTTTCACGCCCGTGACGCGGGCGTGCAACGAACAGTTCTGAAAATGGTGGGAAATAGATTGATTTGTAGTGATGGCAGCAATTGCTGAAAAGGTCATGTCTAGGAGTCACACACATGATGTTGGGTATTATATCCATAATAACCTTGATTAGAAGAAGGGTCCCATTAAGATAAGATGAATTGAGCCTTTATTTGATGCCTTGATTTAGGTATGTACTTGCAGGTTTATATTACTAAGAAAACACCAATGTCAGGTTATAGTGGGTTGGTAAACACAGGACTATACAATGTAATCCTTCATTGTGAAGTCTAATGTTTTGACTCACGTGTAATCTCTCAATTGGGGTGTACTTCTATCCCAAGTATATGAGGAAGATCAAGGAAGAAAGAAGGACTTAGATTCAGAAGATCGGAAATTTTACCCAAGTAAAATTCGTCGAGTATTGTAAGGAATACCAGTCGAATTTATTGAGTATACTGATTGATACTCGCCAAATTTGTCGAATATACTTACTAGCACCCAACAAATTCATCACATGTACTTGTGGTAGAATATCTGAGAGTGGAAAAATAGTTAAGTAAAATATGATGGGTATCATCAAGTATACTCGTCGAATTCAATGAATGTATCTCACGATACTCGCCAAATTCATCGAATAGACATGTTAATACACGCCGAAATCGTCAAACCATCTTGATGTTACTTCATTGGTTTTTCCAGGGCATTTTCGTCGAGTCCGTCGACTGCGTCAATGGCAACGACTGCGTTGATGGGATCGACTATATCAACTATGTCGATGGAATCGACTGCATCGATAACATCTAGTGCGTCATGTCAGCCAGCCGATACTTCTCAAACTCGTCGAGTATACTAGCTGATACTCGTCGAATTCGTTGAGTAAGACTTCAGCATGGCATTGAGTGGCTAACTAGTTTGAGATGAATTTCTCTAAGTAAATTTCATCAAATATCATTATTAGTTCAGTGAGTATACTGATCAATACTCGATGATACACGACGAAAAGGAATTAGATTAATTTTCAGTATATTTTTTAAATTTCATCTTGGGCTGAATGATGACCATGTATAGTAATTTCGGAAGTCTTTTTTTTTTGAATTTCTTTTATAGCCATTGATATTGAGGGTCTCTATAAAAATTTAGGGTGGATTTTTTATCAACCCTAATCGTGCAAATTGTCCAAAATTCAAAATCATAAAAGATTCGAAAAGTGAAACTGTCAGCTACTGTACGACTCGTGACTTTTTCTCTACCGACACAAGCAATGCTAGATTCGATCTTCCACTTCCGAAACAATTGGATCTTTACATTTTGAATATCTCTATTCCTTTAGATCTAGTCATTTCGAGATTCCAGATTAAAAGACATCAAGGTTTCTGATTCTACCATGTTCTCAAAGTTATTCAAGTTCGACCTAAATGAAGAACGGCAGATAGAAGACTTCAGATATTGTCAAGATTATATGTAAAACTTTTGTGTAATTTTCTTTTACACTTATAGGATATTAAACTCGGAGTTGTAGATCCTTTAGTGGATCGAGTTGTAGATTCGTTTGTGGATAGAGTTGTAGGAGAGGTTGTTCTTCGAGAGGTAGGAGTGATGTCTCTAATTTGTGGCTCCAAGGTGCAAGATTTGTTGAAATCGAAGAAAAGTGAAGTAGCTGAATCTAATCCTTTGTGGTAAATAGGCGAGGAAAGATAGTGGATGTACCCAACACGGGGAACCACTATAAATCTCTGTATTCTGTGTGCTCTCAATTTTTAAAGTATTTTTAATCCACGAAAAGACTCAAGCATCACCTATTCACCCCCTCTACGTGATTTATATAGACTCTAGATTCTTTCAATTGGTATCAGAGGGGTGTTTTCGGTATATGGTTAACACCTTGAATAAGATCCCATATCTAGCTCAAGAGATTCCACTCAGCAGCCTTGGACAGAAGCAAGGACATGTCTTCTATAAAGTTATCAGTGTGCAACAAAGAAAACTTTCTGAAAGTGCGAAGTTGTCAACCTAAATAACCTAGAAGGGGGTGAATAGGTGAATCGTGCGTCTATTTGCGGAATAAAAATTTTAGCGATCTAGCACAAGAAATCAAGAAATCACAGAAAGACAAGAAGATTTATAGTGGTTCCCCAATCTTGGGTATGCCCACTTTACCTCACCGATCGAGCAAATCACTAGACTCGGCTACTCCACTATCTCGTATTGAAAACAATCCTACACCTCAGAACCAAGTTCCTACAAACTCGATCCAAAAGGATCTACACTCGGAAGATATAAACTTCCTACAAACTCGGAGAACAACGCACCTACACTAGGAGAAAATCTCCTACAATATTAGTAAAGAAATTTTGAATATAAACAGAATAATTTTCTCAGATCTGGAAAAGTGAATATCTGAATCTTCTTCTTGAACTTTGCGGCCCTTTCAGAAATGTTGAAGAAGATGAGTAGATCTGATCCAAGAAAGCTTTGACCAACTCGATCAAGGAGAAGATGAGAATCCTTGAACTTCAAGTCTTCTTGATCGACAACAGAAGTTTCCATCTGATCGTGAGCGACGACGGCAGCTTCAGAGATCTGAAATTAGAGATGGACGACGAGAAGGATTTCGAGTGAACGGACAGCCGCTTCTTGCAAAAGATAATTGTTAGTGTTAGGTCTTAATGAAAAGACCTTATATGGGATTACTCCTAACGGTTAGAAAAGACATTAATGACGATACATGGACCAGTCATGTCAAGTCATTCAAATATCCAGTTGATCTTGACTAAAACAAATTTCAGAAAATAAATTTAGTCTTCAGTTCTCGAGAAGTAGCATTAGCTCTCGAGAACTGATTGAATTTCTTGAGAACTAAACTGTCTGGAATTTAACTTAGTTTTCGAGACTTCAGGATCAATACTTCTCGAAATCAATATGGACTTCTCGAGAACTATAGCCTGACTTCTCGAGAACCATGAAGCTGAGTTTCTCGAGAGCTGAGAACTTCTCGAGAACTAATCTGGAACTTCTTGAGAACTAAAGACTTCTCGAGAACTAATCTGGACTTCTCGAGAACTAAGACTTAGAAAGAATTTATTGAAACTTTCTGAACATCCCAAGAACTACTCTTGGACTTCTCGAGAACAAAGAGTCGAGCTTCTCGAGAACTGAAAGGACTTCTCGAGAACTAAGAGATAATTCTCGAGAGTCATACTTAGAAAATTTTTCTTAACTGAAATAGCTAAACTTCTTGAGAACTAAACTCTTGTTTGTCGTGAACTTCTAACTCTACTTCTAGAGAGCTTAAAGGACTTCTCGAGAAGTGGACTTAGAAATTTTTTTGAACTTGTTAGAAAGAAAATTTTTTATCTCTTCAAGGTTCCAATCTTCATTCAATGGTCCAATTGTTTGAATATGAAGTGTATCCCAATAGAGAGGCTATACATGAGTCAACACCTTGGATCACACAGTGAGGGATTACACTATATGGTCCTGTGTTCATGACCCACTATAGACTGACATTGGTCTACACTTAGTAATGTTGATCTGCAAACACACAACTTAAATAAGATATAAAATACAACTTAATTTATCTTAATTCAAGGGTGACTTCATGCCAATCTGGGTTATTGTGGATGCAATGCCCAACAATCTCCCCCTATTTGTAGATGTCAAAACCCTCTACAATATGGTGAATTATGACAATTAAGAAAGAACTGGAAATAAAAATTTAAACTAAGGAAGTAAGAGATTAATTGAACACAATTAGGCAAAACTGGAAATTGTATATAAGTAATGTTTTAGATTTCTTTATCATCAACAATTTCAACAAAATTCTCAAGATAAACTCAACAAAAGTACATTCTTTTCTCAAAGGTAATCTGTCCTGCTTTTCCTGCTGCCTTCTCTGTTAGCTGAATGGTTTGGGATAATACCTTGGGGGCTTTGGAGGAGCTTTAGGAATATTATTTCCATATTCCCTATCATATATCCTCCTTTTGGTCATGGACTTTTCATATAATTCCCACTTAACTGAGCTGTAGTGGAGATTTCTATTCTCATTATAGTCCATTACCAACTTAAGAGTATCAAGAATTAAACTTTTAGAAGTGGAGCTCCAAACTTCAGCAAATTCTTGGGCTTTCCTTTTATCTGAATCAACTTTGGGAATGCTTCTGCTGGCAGATGGCCCTTCTCCATATTTCCTCTTCTTAGAAGTGTTGACCTCTGGTAAATCCTGAGGAATAATGTAATCCCATACCTAGTCATAAAAGGCTCGAGGAGGTTCCTGATCTTCTGGCCTAGGAGATAAGCAGGGCATTTGAGGTTGTTGCATTTGATGTTCTTCAGCTGGTTGTTTGAAGAGGGTAGGAACATCTGAGGTGAGTTCTTCCACCATTCTGTTAATGGCTTCTGCAGTGTTTTGGAGGGTTTTTTAAACTGGAGCACCTGGAATGGTATCTTCTGGAGAAGGGGCCACTGGGGACTTTGATTGAGAGCTGATATGACTTCTGATGGGAGATCTGCTTGTTGATCTTGCTGGAGAGGGAGGAGGAGATCTGGTAATAGAGATAGAGGTTGCCGGCTCCCCCTGAGTTACTGCACTAGATGGTTCAGCAACATGATGATAGGAGGGAGATAGGGTCCTGACCTCGGAGGCAGAAGCTGCAATTTCTTTAGCTAACTGCTTTGGACTTTTTATCTTGAGTTCCCATCTTTGGATGGAAGCCAATGAGATCTTTTTCAAGTGATGAACTGGAGTGCCTTTGGAAAGTTTGAAAGTGATTGGATCAAGCTCCCTCAGTAATAAAGTGATTATCCTTGCAAATTTGGGATCCTGAATGTTGTCCCTGATCATCTCAAATACAATCATGCCAAATTGAAATTTCTTTCTATAGATTACAGCTGTCATTACTCCAAATAGATCATTTGTTATGAAACTAATCGACCCTGTTTTGAACCACAAGATTTTTCTAATTATGTCTGCCAGAAGTTTTCCTATATCATTGAAAAGATTTCTCCTTAAGGAGTTGAATTCCTCAGAAACTCCATAGAAGGAGTAAGTCCTGTCATAATCTTCCAGAGTTAGGTCATCCTCTTCATCCATAATGGGCATCTTCAGAAGCTTTGAAACTTTGTTTTTATCTAACTTAATTTTGATACCTTTTACTTTAGTTTTCAAAATCATACAATTCCTCCTTACCTTTGCATTTCTGAAGAATTCTTGGACATCTGGAAAAATAATCCTGCAAGGTTCTGATAGAATGAACATCAGTCCGGCCGTGTCCAGGACAAGAAGCAAGATCTGAAAATCATCTGAAATGTTTGTAATTCCTTTGAACACAAGTTCACAGCCGATTCCTATCTTCTAATTGTGCTCTATGGACGCTGTCGGTGGCGACAGACGGAGTGCGAGACGATGGCTGCGACGAAGCTGTCTGTCGGCGGAAGACGAAGTGTTTTCGAGAAGAGGAAATTTGAAATGTCGGTTGATTTAAGATTTCTAAAGTATTATATATATATATATAATCCCAGTAATGTCAATAAAGTTTCTAATCAATCTAGGATTAGGGCTTTAATCATCGGGTTTTTGAAATAGAAGAAATTAATTAGAAGTAGAAAAGGCAATGAGTATTTCTCAAGAAGTCGGGTATAGTTCTCGAGAACTGCCAGGGGACTTCTCGAGAAGTAATATACTGGTTCTCGAGAACGGAAGAGACTTTTCGAGTGACAATTCAAAGTTCTGGTGAACTGAGAAAACTTTTCGAGAGATAAGTCAAGTTCTCGAGAAGGAGTCTGAGTTTTTGAGAATGAATATGTAACTTTTCGAGAAGTAGACAGAGTTCTCGAGAACTATCTTCCTCTTGAAAAATTTCTGACCTATTTGAAGTATCCTCAATTCTTGAGCTTTGAACTGATCTCCTGTTACTTATCCTTCTTTGTTCAGCATCCCAAGTTCAGTTTTGAAGAAATTTAACTTGGTCTCGTCCAGCAGCTTCATGAAAATATCTATAACTTGCCGATCTGTTGGCATGTACTGCAGGTCTATATCCCTTTGCTCCACGTGCTCCCTGATGAAGTGATATCTGAGCTCGATGTGCTTTGTCCGGCTGTGCGAGACTGGGTTGTTTGTGATTGCGCTGGAGGAGTCGCAGAACAATGGAATGTCTTTGATCTTCATATTGTAATGCTCTAGCTGGTTCTTTAGCCAAAGCAACTTTGCACAACCACTACCGGAAGAAATGTATTCTGACTCGGCCATTGAGATTGTGACACAGTTTTGCTTTTTGCTGCTCCATGAAATAAGCCTTCGTCCAAGGAACTGACAAGTCCCAGAAGTGCTTTTCCTGTCATCTTTGCTACCTGTAAAGTCTGCATCTGAGAAACCAATTAGTTTGCTGTCATTACTTCTTGGGTAATATAAGCCAAGATTCGGTGTACCTTTAAGGTATCTCAAGAACTTCTTTGCAGTAGCATAGTGAGATTCCTTACAGTTCACTTGGAATCTAGCACAGATATATGTGGAGAACATTATGTCTGGTCTACTAGCAGTAAGGTAGAGCAAGGATCCAACTATGCTTCTGTATTTGGTTTCATCAAAAGGGTTCCCTTTCTCATCCTTGTCCAGATACATAGCTGAGGCCATTGGAGTCCTCATAGAGGTTGCACACTCCATTCCAAATTTCTTAATCAACTCCTTTATGAACTTCGTCTGTGAGATTAAAATTCCATCTTAAAATTGTTTCACCTAAAGTCCTAAGAAATACTTCAGCTCGCCCATACTACTCATTTCAAAATTTCCTTGCATAAGTTTAGAGAAATTTTTACAGAGGTTGTCGTCTGTAGAGCAAAAAATAATGTCATCGACATAAATTTGCACTAGCAAAATCTTGCCTTTAATTTCCCTAAGAAATAATGTCATATCTATCTTTCCCCTTGTGAACTTGTTCTCGAGGAGAAAGGTAGATAGCGTTTCGTACCAAGCTCGAGGAGCTTGTTTCAAACCGTATAATGCTTTTGATAATAAATAAACATGCTCAGGATAGTTAGGATCAACAAAACCTGGGGGTTGTTCCACATACACCTCTTCCTTTATGTCACCATTAGGGAGAGCGGACTTCATCTCCATTTGGTAGACAATGAATCCCTTCAGTGCAACATAAGCAAGGAACAGTCTGATGTCATCCATTCTTGCCACTAGAGCATATGTGTGGTTGAAGTCGATCCCTTCTTCTTGACGATATCCTTTGGCGACGAGTCTGGCCTTGTTCTTGATGATTATCCCATTCTCGTCCAACTTGTTCCTGTAGACCAATTTCGTTCTGATGATATTCTTACCTTTGGGTCTTGGAACAAGCGTCCAAACATTGCAGCGCTTGAACTGATTCAATTCTTCTTCCATGGACAAGATCCACAATGCGTCTGAGTTTGCTTCCTCAAACTTCTTTGGTTTAACCTGCGAGAGAAAACTTAGAAAGCAATTCTCGTTAGTTGTACCTCGACGTGTTCTGACACCATCCCGGGGATCTCCTATGATCTGGTCCATTGGGTGATCCTTCAGATGTCTGAGCTCTAGGTTCCTCGCATCTGGAACTTCTTCGGCTACTTGAGTGACTTCATCAACTTGGACAGTATTTTCATCTTGATCCTCTACCTCTCCAATGAGGGTTGGAGTTGTGATCTTTATGAACTTTTCATCTTTACCTTCAGTCGATTCATCCAAGATGATCTCTTTAAGCCTTGTACCTGCATCTTCAACAAGCACACTAGACGATTTTGTTAGCAGCATGCTCGACTCATCAAATACAACATGTATGGATTCCTCTACAACCAGATTTTTTCTATTGAAAACCCTGTATGCCTTACTATGACAACTATATCCTACAAAAATACCTTCAAAACTTTTCTCACTAAAATTAGTAGTATGATATTTACCATTTTTAAGTACGAAGCATTTGCAGCCAAAAATTCTATAATACAAAACTGTTTGTTTCCTGCCTTTTAGAAGTTCATAAGATGTATTATCATGATTCTTGTTTATGAGGGCTCGATTTTGCACGTGGCAAGCAGTGTTGACAGATTCAACCCAAAAGTACTCCGGTAGTGAAGCATCACTCAACATGGTCTTGCAGGCCTCTATGAGTGTTCTATTCCTTCTCTCAGCTACTCCATTTTGCCATGGAGTATGGTGAGAGGAAAACTCATGAAAGATACCTAGGCTTTCACAAAATTCGGTCATGGCCCCATATTTGAACTCCATTCCATTGTCACTTTTGATTTTTACTACGGAACAGTTGTATTCATTCTAGACCTGCCTGACCAAATTTGTAAAGATATCAAAGGTATCTGACTTATGTTTCAGAAAGAACACCCACGCAAAACGCGAGTAGTCATCAACAATTACCAACGTATAATCCTTACCTCCTAAATTTCTAACTTGTAGTGGATCGAACAAGTCCATATGAAGTAGGTGTAAACACCTATAAGAGTTTTTGCTTATAATGCTTTTAAAGGTAGCCCTTATTTGCTTGCCTTTTACGCATGCATGACAAGGTCTCTCATTGACGTGCTTGACATTTGGGGCATCACGTACTAAGTTCTGGGAGAATAATTTATTAATAGTTTTAAAATTAATATGTGCTAGCCTCTTGTGCCATTGGTCACCAAGAGACGCACTATCTTTTTCCAAAAGACACACTGGTGTAGAAGAATCTATACAAATGAAATTTAAACAAAATATATTCCTGCTTCGAGTGCCTGATAGAATTGTTTCCATATTGTCAACAGACTTTATCAAGCACTTGTCAGCGTGGAACTCAACTACGTATCCTTTGTCACATAGTTGACTTATGCTTATGAGAATGTGTTCCAATCCCTCCACATAAGCTACATCCGAAAAGGATACATTACAGTTAGTCATCATACTATAGCCTTTAGTTATCCCTCGTTCTGAACCTCCAAAGATGTCCTTTGGTCCATTGAAGTCTGGAGTGAAATTATGGAGTAGGCTTCTTGTCCCGGTCATGTGCCGAGAGCATCAACTGTCCAAGTACTAGATTGGCATTTTGGTGGCCTTTGGACATACCTGTATTCATGATCACTTTGCCTTAGGAACCCAAACATGTTTTGGTCCTTGGCCTCGGGTTAGAACACTCCCCCTACAAAGATTAGCATTCTGAGTGGTCAATCTTATGTTGCCAACTTGAGGAGTAGTAACCTTCCTGTTATTAAACCAACAATCTATGGCAAAATGACCAATTTTACCACAGCACCAACAGTCAAACCTATTGTATCTTTGCCTTACGTACTCCTGCTTGACCTCTTGAGATGGTGGTCTAGCAGGGGTAGCACTCTTGGAGGAGGAAGCTTCATGGTGATGGCAATCACATGACTTCTTCTCCTTCGGAGGCCTTTCCCCAACGGGCTTTACTTTAGGTGCTTTCTTGAAATTCTGGCCATGATTATAAGGACCATAGCCCTGAAGAATCACTTCTTTATAAGGTTCTTTAAAGACACTCTCACCAAAGTTTTGAGGGCGAGTCCATCCTTGGTACCGATACTTTGGCTCTACGTAAGTAGGCCTGGTCAAGTGACCATAGGACGAGTCCAAATCAAACTTATTTGTTGGAAAGATGACTTTCTTAAATACAGTCTGATCTAGAGAGGTTTCCTTTTTTCTTTGGCCAAGGCCTTCTTGGAGGCCTTATTCTTCCGTTGAGCATTTTTTCTCCTAGAAGATTTACTAGGAGCAGTAACATGGCCTAGTCCAGCTCCTTAAGCCTTAGATGAGAATTCAACAATGAGTGGAAGAATTGTCTTAGGCTTAGAGAAACTTTCAATAAGTTTCTTCTCAGCCTCGAGTTGTTTTTCCAACTCTTTGATGATTTCATCTTTAAGGTCGAGGTGCTTAAGAGCTTGATTGTATTCTTCCATAGCAAAATTGAAGTTCTCTTGAAGAGAGTCAGTCTTAGCGACTTCTTTTCTCAAGCTGCTCTCGATAGCCTTCAAAGACTTAATCTCTTTAGCCTGAGTTTTGACGACTCGGCGATATTTGTCGTAAGTCATGATCAACTCCTTGTATTGGGACATAAGTTCCGACTCATCGTCAGAAGATCTGTCCTCATGATCATGCTCATAACTTTAAGATTCAGAGAGAGAAGTGTGAGCTTTTACCTCCCCAGTAAACTGGGGCTCTTTCTCGTCATCTGATTGAGCCATGAGCCCAAAGTAGGCTTCCTCTTCTTCACTCGACACAGATGAGTCGGAGTCGCTGAGAGTTTTGCCCTTCTTGGCCAACAGGCTCTTCTCTATCCTCTTCTTGTGGTATGAGGACTTCTTTTCCTCTCTTCTTCCACCCTCCTTCTTCTTGTGAGGGCAGTTAGCTATGACGTGACCTGGTTTGTTGCAACAGTAGTAAAAAATGTCAATAGAAATCTGTTTGTTCTGTTTA
Source organism: Platanthera zijinensis (assembly GCA_039513925.1). Taxonomy (NCBI): domain Eukaryota; kingdom Viridiplantae; phylum Streptophyta; class Magnoliopsida; order Asparagales; family Orchidaceae; genus Platanthera; species Platanthera zijinensis. The sequence goes on from CM077081.1 coordinate 141,546,236, forward strand.
GAGTTATACCTGTCATGGATACCCGAGCCTTTCTTTCGCTGATCACCGTCGTGTCGTGATCTTTTTTATAAGGCATCCTTGCCTCTCCACTGCTTCTTCTTGTTCAAGAATTTCTTGAACTACCATGAGAGCAAAGAGAACTCTCCTTCAGATAGTTTTGATCCTTAGGTTCTTAGCTCGGAGCTTTCCTCTTCACTTACTTCTTGAGCTGGTGCTGGTGAGGCAGCTTTTCCCTTCCTTGAACTGTCAGCCTTTAATGCAACAGACTTCTTTTAATGAGAAGCGACTTTTTTCTTCTTCAGCTTTTCCTGAATTGATCTGCAGTTCATAAGACATCAGCTTGCCAAATAGATTTTATTGGTCTGTCTCAGCTAGTCTGCCAAACTCCCGGATGGCAAAGACTTTGTTGTCCCATTCCTTTGTGAGAGACCTCAGAAACTTATTGTTCAGCTCTCCATTGGTGAAGACTCGGTCATACACTCTTAGGCCATTTATTATCTTGAAGAAATTCTCAAAGGTATCTGCAATGGTCTTCTTTGACCCTTGCCTGAAGGCTTCATATTTTTGGTTCAGTAGGGACCTTCTATCATCCCTCACTTCTTCGGTGCCTTCCATCAGAGTAACTACAGACTGCCACATCTCTTTAGCCGATAGGCAGTGAACCAGATTCTATAGCATCAAGTCATCGACTGCACTTGCTATAATTTTTTAGCTTTCTTGTCCAAAGAGACAAGTGCAATCTCGTCCTTATCTAGATCCATCAATTTCTTAGGAACCGTCTTGGTTGGATCTATAGTGAAGATAGTCATGGGGACGTAAGGACCTTCTTCAACAATCATGAAGATCCGGGGGTCCACAGCTTCAATAAAAAATTTAGTTCTCTCTTTCCACATGGGAAAGTTATTCTTTGTGTACAGGGGAAGCTTGGCAAAATCTTTGACCTTATCCATTTCTTGAATAACCAAATGACAACTTTCGAGAGGAAATTTTACAAGGTGTTAACCTTTTAACGACCAACCTCCCTCTGATACCAATTGAAAGTGCGAAGTTGTCAAACTAAATCACCTATAGGGGGGGGGGTAAATAGGTGAATTGTGCGTATATTTGCGGAATAAAAATTTTAGCGATCTAGCACAAAAATCAAGCAATCACAGAAAGACAAGAAGATTTATAGTTGTTCCCCATTCTTGAGTACGTCCACTTTACCTCTCCGATCTAGCAAATTGATAAGTAAAGTTTGTTTTAAAGAAGATAGATTTGGTTTTATATAATCTTTTATGTATATAAGTCTATCTCTTTTTTACTTACTTATATCCTGTGGATTAAGGCAAGAGTACCTATCGCATAAGTGTATAGTATTTTGTAGAAAATATCAAGGTCGTATTTTTCCTGGGATCGGTGTTAATTATTCTACTTTTTAGAACGGACTACTATTTTATCGAACGAACAGAGTGGAGTTTATATTTAAAAACAAAAGATAGAAAAAAATATATATACGTGATTTTATAAAGATAGAGACTTAGAAGGTAGTCCCCGATTTAATAATTACTTTGAGAGAATATTAATTCAGCTATTAAAGAACAACTTTATTTCTTTATTACCTAACTTAACGAGAGGGTCCCTTTGGTAGCATCACTGACTCGAAAGTACGACCGGGGGGGGGGGGGGCTTGCGTTTAAAATGGGTTAACGTAAACGTAGTGTCTCTTCACCTGATATATGATCAATTAACAGAAAACCCTAGTTAGGATAACTAGAAAGTAGAGTTGAAATAGTTGAAAATAATATTCATCCCAGAGCTCATCTTGACTAAGTGCTAAGGGTTCTTAGCCTCTTCTCAGGATGGGGGCGGTATAAAGTACAGAAAATAATATCTACCTATCTATCTTAATCCAGGATTTAATCTTTTGCTTCACCTTTGTTTTTGGTATAGGGTAGTAAAATTTTTCAGAGCTTCCGCACTATCTTAATCCAGGTCATAGGCTTTCGCCTCGCCCTTCATTCAGGATAGTATGGAATAATAAGGGTTTTGAAAATAATTTTGAAAACAGTTTCACACTATCTTAATCCAGGACATAAGCAGAGCTTCGTCTTTCATTCGGGATAATATGAAAAAAAGGAAAGTAAAAACTGAAAATAATGCAGTAAAGTACTCAGAATTAAAATTGAAAGAGTCTATTTTATAAAGTTCGAAAAATTTCTACAACTTTCTAAAAAGCTGAAAAGAAAGCTAAAATATTACAACTTACAGAACTTTAGAATAGTTGAAAGCTACTACCTGTTCCTTGTTAGAGAGCTGGGGAGTCCTAACTGTTCTTAAGGAAGCTGCTGGTGTTCGAATAATTCCACTCAGCCCTACCCTCCTATTTATAGAAAAAAATTTTAGGTGACACGCCTAATAGTTTTAACTTCAAGATAACCTAAACACCTAGAGGGGGGGTGAATAGGTTCTTTTCCTTGTTTTAACTTAAGGCAGAATTTAACTTTAGTTCTTTAATTTAAATATGATATCTCTACAGCTAACCCAACACATAAAATCACAGAAACTATAACTCCTTCCTTTTCTTCTTAGATCAACAGATCTTACAGCTCAGAATACTTAAGGATTCCTACAACTCAGAATTTATCCACACTCCTAAAGCTCAGGCTAATAAGCCCTACCTCAGCCTTGACACAAGGCATACAACTCAGAGAACCAATTCTCCTACACTCAGGCTCAAACAGCCTTATCACTCAGAGATGTAAATCTCATACACTCAGCCTTTATAACACAGGCATACAACTAAGATCTTTGAAAAGATCCTACAGAAAATTGAAAAGTAATTTGATGGACTCTTACCCTTGTTGAGAGAGAAAGGATAAGAGAATTCTTGATCAGCTTCTTGATGAACCCGATGACAAAAATCAACATGTTCTTAGCTTTCTTCAAAGCTTCTTGAATCTAAACTTAGTAGGGTTTATCTTCTTTGAAGTTGACTGACTGGCAGCTTCCTTATTGGATTCCAAATATGGATCTGGATCTACTTAGTAGATTAGTTCAGGATCTACTTCTTAAGAGACTTGTGATTGTCTCCTTCTTGAACTCAAAACAGCTGGAGCTCTCTTTCCCCAAACCTTCTGAAGTTTCTTCTGAATTCTGGAATTAATTCTCCTTAGACAAAATCTGAGTGGATAAACACTTCAGAATGTCTTCTTAGATCTTCTCACGAAGATCTTATTCTGTGACTTGCACTTTCTTGATCAGAGATCAATCTCACAATAGTTTTGTTAATTGTGTGTCAATTCATCTCTCATTCTTCTTCTGAATCCATCTATATATATGGACTTCATCCATGGTAACCGGCTGATCCAGTTTCTAACTAACTTCTAACAAGACTTACAGCTTCAGTAAACCTGTTGTAACTCACAGCTGTCAAGTTCTCAAACAGTTCTTAAGACTTTGACTCTATCAGTAAAGCGTCGAGATTGACTATCATTATGTGTCGAGACAAACTGTCAATATGTGTCGACACATGTAACTTAAGTGTCGACACAGACTTTGGTGGTGTTGACATAGCTGCCTTGATGTCGACACTGCTTCTTCACACTGCATCTTGAGAATGTGTCGACATAGATTATTTTTGTCGACACAATCACTTCTTCACTATTCAATACTCGACATTGTTGAAACTCTGCTGAGTGTCGACACAAGTCCTGTGTGTCGACACAGTTGATGTACACTAAGAATTCTGTGTGTCGACACTGCCTTCAGGTGTCGACACAGTTGATATCGACTCTGCTTCTGCGTGTCGACACTGCCTCCCGGTGTCGTCACATTTGATGTCGACTATAATCTTATGAGTTTCTACACAGTTTCTTCTGGTGTCGACACTGCTTCCCCAAGTGTCGACACAGGATTGCTTAAGTGTCGACACATGGACTTAGAAACTTTTGTCTGTATTTTAGCCAATACTTAACCTGCACATATAAACTCAAAATAACATCAAATACAACTTGATGTATATCATTGAGCTAAGTTAGGCTTCTCCAAATCAGGTACACATTTTCCAATGTACCAAACAATCTCCCCCTATTTGGAGAAGTCATAACTCTTTTGTTAATGATATACACCACTTATGATAAATAAACATTATGATGTATATAAGCATTTTTAACAGGGTTACTTATAAACAAAACAAATATCAAAATCACATCACAGAATAAGGATGCAAACTAAATGGACATGGAACATGGTTTTGTTTATTATATCAAAAAGTCTCTTAACACTGATTACATAGATTTCTTTAAAACTAAGAATTTCATAGTTCTAGAAACATCTAGTAAAACTAAACTAAGGTTTGCCTTGCTCCTTGATTACTATTCCTTTTCCTGATTTAATCTAAGCCTGCACAAAAGGTTCTGTATCTTCAATGAGCTTCTTGCCTTTCAAATCAGCCTTATTTTGTGCTATAGCCTTAATCCTTTGCCTTTCAAAGTAATGAAAAGGTTTAGGGAAATACTTGCTAGGCTCCTGTGCATCAGGAGGTAGCTTCCAAATCTTGGCCTTTCTTCTTTATTGAACTATAGCTTCTTGCCTAGCCTCATACTTCTGCCACTCCTGCTCATTATACAATTTACCCCTTTCATGAACTTGGTCTTTTATAGCTTTACATGCAGTTAAAATGATATTTCTAGAAGTGGGGCTCCATTGCTCAAAATCAGGTTTTAACTCTGCCTGCTCTCTGAATCTTTTCTTGGATAATTGAGCATCTTGCTGAGCTTTCAGACCAGCTTTTGGCATATCTACCTTTTCAATAATAACATTAGTAACTGGTAGTGGAGGGCTATACATAGACTGAACTTGTTGATATCATTTCAATATCTGTAGAGGGGTAAATAACTTTGGCAACCTCAGGTTGATCACCTTCAAGTAGAGCTGGTTGTATACTTGACTCAGCCACATTATCATCATCACATAAGGGTGGATATCCTAGAGTGTCTCTAATGTTGTTGGTTACCCATTTGGCATGATCAGAGCCAGCATATACTATCACCCTGTCCCCCTTTATGACTTCTCTGGCTACAAGTTGTCTCAAATCATCTTTTTGAAATCTGATTTGCCCATCCAAGTAATTTACACCATCCTTAATAAATGTCTTTAACTTTTTAAGCTGATCAAGAATTATTTTCTGTGAAGTAGTAATAGCTGTCTTAAAGGATTTAAATGATTCCTGTAGTTTCTTATCAAAGTCTTCTTTCTCATTTTTTCTTGCTTCAGTAATTTCAATAACTATTTTTCTTACTTCGGTGACAATCGCATTGTGAGATTCAGTCAGATTGTCATTCATTCTTATTTGATTTTCAAGGACTTAGCCTTGTTTGACAGCAATATCATCCACTTGTTTCTTGATTTCAGCTTGTTGTTTTGCTAGAAATACCACAACATTGCCCCCCTTGTGGAAGCAATCTGTCATCTCTTTCTTATTCTGATTGAACTCAAATCTGATTGACTTTATGTCTTGGGCTAGATCAAATTGAAGATTCGTATGGCTTTCATCGACATACTTTTTAAGAGCCAATCTCTGCTCATCGAATTTTACTTGTAAATCAACCAAATATTTGCTGTAATCAGTCTTAGGGGCTGGTTGTGATGTAGTTGCTTGCAAAGCCTTGTTATAGGTCTAGCTTCTTCTCTTAAAAACCATTAGTTTTCTTTTCTGAACACTTGTTATCTCCTCATCCTCTGAATCAGAAGAACTGGCAATATCAACTCTTTCTTTAGGACTAAGAGGCATCTCCTTTTTAGTCCTATCCTGCACCTCCTCAATGTTAACCTGCTCCCCCTCAACTGCTGCTCCCTATATTTTAGGAAATAATTCTTCTAGGGTGAACACTTGTTGAGTGTGAACTGCTTTTTCTGGAGCATCAACAACCATAGATATATCCTCCAGGATCACATTTAGTGTTGGACTATTGACATGAGGAGTGTCAATAATAGATTGTGAATTCATTTCACCCTCCAAGTGAATGCTTTCTTCCCCTTGTCCTTGTGCAGGAAGTTGCTCCCCCTGCAACTGTGCAGTAACTGACTCCCCGTACACTTGTGCATTCTCAGCATTGTCTTGTATTTGTATAATATCTAGCTCCCCGTGCACTTGTGCACTAGTTGTGTCTTTATGCACTTGGTCATGCTCAGTATTGTTAGGTATTTGTTATTGTACTGCTGTCTCTTGGTTATCCAAATCAGGTGTGTCTTTGGAGAGAACCCTATACCATCTGGATATTATCCTGATTTCTATCCGTCTCATATGATTTATTTTTGATCCGGGAAGCTGATGCATTACCTCTGGAATTGCTCCAGCCAGGTATAAGCTTAACAATCTAGCTAAATTAGGCTTCTTGATTCCTTCTTTTAACTTTTCAAAAAAACTGCAGACCAATCTGTGGTAATCTTATAGATGATCCCGGTCATCAGATTTAACATAATTGCAGAGATCATATCATTGCCTCCTGGTTTACACAAAATCTCTTTCCCTACCACTTTAGATAGAAACTTTCCTTATTGATTCATCCCTTTTCTGGTTATTGCTGCGCTAATCTTCATGGCTGGATCCAAAGCACACCAATGAAGGGCCTCCCTTGTCTTTGAGGCTGGGACCTATTCTTCATCCTGTATTCTTGGAAGGTGAAGAATCTTTCTTAAACTCTTCAGAGTAAGTTTGACTTTATTACTATGTAGTGTTGATTTGATCTTGAGGCCAGTGGAATCCACTATTGCAGCAGTATAGAATTCAAATACTTCTTTCTTCCAGATATTTTTAGGTTTAGAAACAAGAAATTCTAACCCAGAATCAGTAACTCGGGTAAAGACCCCTTTAATCTCTGTCGCCGCATCATCAAAAGCATTGCGTACCAGCTCGTAGCCTTCGCTAATGTTGTCTTCAATCTTTGGTGCCATTGGAAGGGAGAGAAATCTTGAATTGAGAGAAGAGAGTTTGTCGACACAAGGGTTTAGTCTCGAAAATCTGGAGAGCGTGTCGACCGAATACTTTCTCGACCAATTTATTCCCTTTTAAACAAAGAAGGTCACAAGGCAGGTAAAACTGTCTAAATGTGTCGACACTGTTGGAAAGTGTCGACACATACTTCTATTGTCTCGACCACGGCGCTGACTACTATGTGTCGACACCAATTAATGTAATGTTGACACAGCACATACTTAGTAGTTCATAAGAAATTCCGTGTCGACTTCTTGTTGCAAGTGTCGACACAATTTTCTTGAATTGTCGAAACCATACTCTGGTTGTGTCGACACCACTATTCTGGATGTGTCGACACTTTGTCCTTAGGTGTCGACACTACGACACTATGTCGAAATGAATTCCCTGAATTGTCGACACAAATCCTCTGTGTCGACATATTATTACTGAATGTGTCAACACAATCTTACTAAGCCACTTATGTTAATCTAACATATGGTAAGCATTCCTAATTCAATTTTAAATCTATTGAATTTAGTTTCATCTAGAGGCTTAGTAAATACATCTGCAATTTGATAATCTATCTTAACAAATTCTAGTGAGATGTCCTCTTTCTCTACATGTTCTCTGAGAAAATGGTATCTTATTTCTAAATGCTTAGTCCTATTATGTGAAACACGATTATTAGCAATAGAAATAGCAGTAGTAGAATCACAAAACAAAGGTGTTCTACTTACCTGAATACCATAGTCTTCTAGCTAGTGTTGAATCCACAACAGCTGTGCACAGCAACTTCCTGCTGCCACATATTCAGACTCAGTTGTGGATATTGCCACACTAGTCTGCTTCTTACTGCTCCAAGATATCAATCTTCCTCCTAGAAATTTACATGTACCTGTAGTACTTTTTCTATCTTCTTTGCAACCTGCAAAGTCTGCATCTGAATAGCCTGTTAGTAGAAAATCTCCATTCCTAGGGTACCAAAGGCCTAGATTAGGTGTGCCCTTTAGATATATCAAAATTCTCTTTATTGCAGTGTATTGAGATTCTTTAGGGCATGCTTGGTACCTAGCACAGACACATGTTACATACATAATGTCTGGTCTACTAGTAGAGAGATATAGTAGAGAGCCAATTATTCCTCTATACAAAGACTCATCTACAGGTTTACCTGCATCATCTTTGCATATAGGCATACTTATTCCCATAGGAGTTCTCATGTTGGAGGATGATTCCATACCAAACTTCTTAATTAAATCCTTGATGAACTTAGACTGGGATATGGACAAGCCATCATCAGCCTGTCTTACTTGGAGTCCCAAAAAGAACTTAAGTTCCCCCATACTGCTCATTTCAAACTTTCCTTGCATAAGTTTAGCAAACTTCTTGCAAAGGTATTTTTCTGTAGACCAAAATATTATGTCATCTACATAAATCTGGACTAAGATTATCTTACCTTTGGATTCCCTTAGGAATAGAGTTTTTTCTATTTTCCCTCTTGAGAATTTGTTCTCAATAAGGAAAGTAGACAGGGTTTTATACTAAGCCCTTGGGTCTTGCTTATACCCATACAAAGCTTTCCTAAGTCTATAAACATAATCAAGTTTGAGAGAATCAACAAAACCTAAAGGCTGCTCTACATAGACTTCTTCCTTTAGATTTCAATTCAGGAATGCTGATTTTACATCCATTTGGAATACTTTGAATTCTTGATATGCTGCATAAGCAAGGAACATTCTAATGGCTTCCAGTCTTGCTACTGGGGCAAAGGTTTGATCAAAGTCAATACCCTCTTCCTACCTATATTCTTCTGCAATAAGTCTTGCTTTGTTCTTCACAATGATTCTATTCTCATCAAGTTTGTTCCTAAAGATCCACTTAGTTCCAATGATGTTGTGGTCTCTTGGTTTAGGAACTAACTCCCAGACCTTGCATCTTCTGAACTGATTCAGCTCCTCTTGCATGGCATTAATCCAATGTGGGTCTAGGATAGCTTTTTCAAATTTCTTTGGCTCCAGTTAAGATAGGATGCTTGAGCATAGCATTGTGTTCAAGTTCCTACTTCTGGTTTGCACTCCATGTCTTAGATCACCAATTATTCGATATGCTGGATGATCCTTTAAGTACCTAACAGCAGGAGGTAGACTGTCTTCTAGTTGAACACCACAAGTCTCTTCAATATGTTGTACCTCTTGATGTACTTAAGTATCTAGAGAGTCTTGTACTCCCCCGTGACAGTAGCCACCATTTTCCATTTGTTGATCTGCAGTTGAATCTTCTGTAATGGAAACTTGTCAATTCTCTCTTTTATACATGTTGGACTATATGAACTACAAGGCAACTCACTGTTGATCAATCTAGTTTCATCAAAAACAACATGTACAGATTCTTCTACAACTTGAGTAATCAAGTTATAGATTCTATAAGCCTTACTATTGTTGTTGTACCCAACAAATATTCCATCTTGGGATTTGGAAGCAAACTTAGTTAGAGAAGACTTACCATTGTTAAGGATATAACACTAGCAACCAAAGATCCTAAAATAGGATAAATTTGGTTTTCTACCTTTCATGATCTCATAGGGAGTCTTTTTGTGGCATTTGGTGATAGAAGCCCTGTTAATCACATGACATGCAGTATTTACTGCCTCAGCCCAGAAATATTCTGGGAGAGAAGTGTCACTCAATAAAGTTCTACAAGCCTCAATCAATGTTCTATTCTTATTTTCAGCAATACCATTTTGCTGTGGTGTTCTAGGTGAGGAGAATTCTTGGAAAATCCCAAATTCTTCCCACAGACTTGTCATAGTTTCAGATTGAAATTCAGTGCCATGGTCACTTCTGATTTTGACCACTGTATTGTCCACTTCATTCTGAATTTGTTTGACAAAACTATGTAAAAAACTTGGGGTTTCTGATTTATGTCTCAGAAAGAACACCCAGGAATATCTAGAATAGTCATCTACTACCACAAAAGTGTAGACCTTCCTACCTAGACTATGAAATGTCATAGGACCAAAAAGATTCATATGTAAGAGGTATAAACACCTCACAGAATCCTTGTTTTCAAGGCTATGAAAGAAGGATTTTGTCTGCTTGCCCTTTTGACAAGCTGAACATATCCCTTCCTTTATACACTTAACTTGAGGACCATTCCTCACAAACTCTTTGCTAAAGAGTTGGACAATTGTTTTGTAGTTAAGATGGGTCAGCCACTTGTGCCATTTGACACAATGAGAGGCTCTCTCATCAGCCACAAGACAAATAGGAGAACCTTTGTTCTTACACTCAAAATTGAGACAGTACACATTCCTCTTTCTATATCCTGTCAAAATGATCTTTTGATCACTTGACCTTTTGATATGACATCCATTCTTAACAAATGAAATGTCATATCCTAAATCACTCAGCTGACTTATACTAATAAGGTTGTGTTTCAAACACTTCACATATGCCATTTGAGTGATAGTAATCTGGTTACTAGAAATGTTACCAAATCCTTTGATGATGCTTTTTCAAAGCCACCAAAGATTACTTTAGGCCCATTTAAGATTAGCAAGTACACCTTCAGCAATCCCTTTGTTCCAGTCATGTGCTTGGAACATCCACTGTCTAAGTACCATATAGCGGTATGGAGACTTGGACTCACCTGCAATAAAGAATTACTTTCCCTTAGAACCCAAGTAAGTCTTGGGTCCTTGGTTCAAGTTAGCTTCATACTTACAAACTCAACCTGCTGCTCTTCTAATAGGCAGGCTGTTATTCTTCCTGACACTAGTGTTGTGCAAGCAATCTATGGCATAATGACATGTCTTTCCACAGCACCAACATTCATACTTTTTATATCTATTTTTAGATACATCAACTCTTTTGTATTGTGTTGTTACTCCTGCAGCTACACCCGCTATTTTCTTAAAAACATGGGGTTTATGAACATGGGCTGCCTTATTCACATAAGCACCCTTATCATTCAGAACTTCAGTCTTACCATTACCTTGAGTTTTCTTAAAGACATACTTATTAGAAGGCTCATGCACCTTTCTAAAAACTACAGGGACTTTAAAATTCAGTGGCTGGACTGAGTCTTTGCCTTTTCTCTTGAATTGGATAGCCCTGGTCTTACCCTTAAAACCTATTCAAGCCTTACCCTTTTTAGCCACAAAATCATCTATTAAAGGTAAAACTAATTTTGGCTTGGAATAACTAGCCATCAAATCTTTCTTCTTTTGAAGTCTTACTTCCACACTTTTAATTTGATCATTTTTGTATGTGATTGTGCCCATCTGAATAACAGTTATAGTTTTCAGCTTGGCAATCTAATTCAATTTTTGATCCAATTCTTACTCTAAACCAGATGATACCACCTTAAGATCTGCAATTTCCTTAGCCTGAGTTTTGGCCAGGTTCTTGCTTTTCTTTAGTGCCTGTAACAAGTCCTCATATTTCATCTATCAGCTGATGAATATCTCCTTCAGATTCAGATCCATCCACATCACTTGATGAAGATATAGCTAACTCTGTGCCAGTACTACAAACTGAATTACTTGACAAACATTGTACTTTGCTAGGACCAGGCTGATCCTGGCATTTGTCTTCTTCTGATATAGCCATCAGTCCAATACACTGATGGTCTTCCTATGCATAGATAGAGTCCAGCAATTGTATAAACTCTTCTTCTTCATCAGCTGCATAAAGACCAATGTATGCCTCAGCTTCAGATTCAGACTCTGAAGTTGATTGGTCTGTCAAGCTTTTCTCCTTCTTAGCAACAAAGTATTTCTCCTTCTTTCCCTTTTGTTGATTCTTTCTTTTATCAGCAGACTCCTTTCTTTTGTCAGGACACTCAGCCACAACATGTCCAAGCTTATTACAACAATAGCAAACTATCTTTGATGTTATAGATTTGCTAGGCTTTGACCTGCTCCTATCCTTCCTAGATGACTTTCTCTTTTGATAATAATCATCAACTGGCTGAGATGTGGAGGTCCAAGATTTCCACTGCTTCTTCTTCAAGAATCTCTGAAACTGTCTTGTAAAGGCAGCAAAATCTTTATCTGAATCACTGCTATCTGAACTTTGGTTGTCTGAATTATCTGAAGCAATTTCAATAACTTCCCTAAGAGGTGATGGAGACATCCTCCTGCTCTTTCTATTGGCTTCAACCTTGAAGGCCACAGACTTTTCTCTATGCTCTACTTTTGCTTTTCTTTCTTACTCTTTTCTAGTCATTAGTTGCATTTCATAAGACAACAACTTTCCAAATAAAGTTGGAGGAGAAATATCTGTAAGTTTGGCCACTTCCCTAATGACACAAATCTTGGTATCCCAAACCTTTGTCAAGGATCTCAGGAATTTATCATTTAGTTCATATGTACTGAAGACCCTTCCATAAGACATCAACTCATTAACTATTCTATAGAACTTCTTATAGCACTCAGATATGCTATCTGACTTCCCTTGTCTGAAGCTTTCATATTCCTGATTTAGCATAGACTTTCTATCTTGTCTAACTTCTTCAGAACCCTCCATGTAAACTATCAAAGTGTCCCACATTTCCTTGGAGGTCTTGCTGTGAATTAAATTCTGAAGGGTTGAATCATCTATGCCACTTACTATGATATTCTGAGCACTTTTATCCATAGTGGCTAGTATAATCTCATCCTTAGTCATCTCAAAAAAATCTTTAGGAGTTCTCTGGTTTGCATCAAGAACAGATACCTTCATTGAAATATAAAGACCTTCTTTAACTGTAATATAGATCCTTGGATCAGAAGCCTCCATAAACAACCTAACCCTTTCTTTCCATATTCCAAATATTTCCTTCCTGCAGATGGGTAATTTCATAGAACCTAGTTCTTTGTGATTTTCTCAAGAATCCATTTTCTTGATTCTTGATTCTGCCTTAGGGATCTAACTCAGACTGTTAAGTCTTTCTTTGAGCAACCTCCCTCTGATACCACTTGATAGTTTTAACTTCAAGACAACCTAAACACCTAGAGGGGGGTGGGTGAATAGGTTATTTTCTTTGTTTTAACTTAAGGCAGAATTTAACTTTAGTTCTTTAATTTAAATCAGATATCTCTACAGCTAACACAGCACATAGAATCACAGAAACTATAATAACACAAATCACAGATTGCATACTGATTTATAGTGGTTCCCCAAGGTCTGGGTTCATCCACTTTCCCCCTATGCCTATCCAGCAATAAGCTAAATTCAGCCTAACTCCTTCCTTTTCTTATCAGATCCACAGATCTTACAGCTCAAAATCACGAAGGATTCTTACAACTCAGAATGTATCCACACTCCTACAGCTCAGGCAAATAAGCCCTACCTCAGCCTTGCCACAAGGCCTACAACTCAGAGAACCAATTCTCCTACACTCAGGCTCAAACAGCCTTACCACTTAGAGATGTAAATCTCCTACACTCAGCCTTTATAACACAGGTTTACAACTCAAATCTTTGAAAAGATCCTACAGAAAATTGAAAAGTAATTTGTTAGACTCTTACCCTTATTGAGAGAGAAACGATAAGAGAATTTTTCATCAGCTTCTTGATGAACCTGATGACATAAATCAACCTGTTCTTAGCTTTCTTCAAAGCTTCTTGAACATGAACTTAGTAGGGTTGATCTTCTTTGAAGTTGACTGACTGACAGCTTCCTTCTTGGATTCTAGAAATGGATCTGGATCTACTTAGTAGATTAGTTCAGGATCTACTTCTTAAGAGACTTGTGATTGTCTCCTTCTTGACCTCAAAACAGCCGGAGCTCTTTCTCCCCAAACCTTCTGAAGTTTCTTCTGAATTCTTGAATGAATTCTCCTTAGACAAAATCTGAGTGGATAAACACTTCAGAATGTCTTCTTAGATCTTCTCATGAAGATCTTCTTCTGTGACTTTCACTTTCTTGATCAGAGATCAATCTCACAATAGTTGTGTTAGTTGTGAGTTTATTCATCTCCCATTATTCTTCTGAATCCATCTATATATATAGACTTCATCCATGGTAACCGGCTGATCCGGTTTCTAACTAACTTCTGACAAGTCTGACAGCTTCAGTAAACCTGTTGTAACTCACAACTGTCAAGTCCTAAAAAATTTCTTGAGCCTTTGACTCTGTCGTCAAAACATCGAGATTGAGTGTCATTATGTGTCAAGACAATTTGTCAATATGTGTCGACACATGTAACTTATGGGTCGACACAGACTTTGGTGGTGTCGACATAGCTGCCTTGATGTCGATACTGCTTCTTGACACTACATCTTGAGAATGTGTCGACTTATATTTTTTGTGTCGACACAATCACTTCTTCACTATTCAGTACTCGACATTGTTGAAACTCTGCTGAGTGTCGACACAAATCCTGTGTGTCGACATAGTCGATGTAGACTAAAAATTTTGTGTGTCGACACTTCCTTCAAGTGTCGACACAGTTGATGTCGACTCTGCTTTTATGTGTCGCCACTACCTCCCGGTGTCGAAACATTTGATGTCGACTATAATCTTCCGTGTGTCGACATAGTTTCTTCTGGTGTCGACACTACTTCCCCAAGTGTCGACACAGGCTTGCTTAAGTTTCGACACATGGACTTAGAAACTTTTGTCTGCATTTTAGCCAATAATTAACCTGCACATATAAAATCAAAATAACATCAAATACAACTTGATATATATCTTTGAGCTAAGTGAGGCTTCTCCAAATCAGGTACACATTTTCCAATGTACCCAACAACGCCCCTGACATGGGCGTGTCAGGTAGGGCGTGACAGTGTAACGGGCGTGACTACCATCATGTTGGGACAGGTGTCGAGCTGGTTGGAACTTCGGATAGAATTTGAGCAGGTCACATGCGTGACTGATTATGTCACGGGCATTTCAGGAAGCTAATTCATAAGGCGGCACGGGGCGTGGTGGCAGCGCGACAGCTTGCTGAATTTCTGGATAGAACTTCAGGACACGGGCGTGTCGATTTTGTCATGGGCTTGTCTATCGATTTTTTTGGTTTTCCTGTGCAAAAAATAGCAAATAAAATGGAATTAAAAAGGGCTGTCACGCACTAGGTCACGGGCGTGACCTAGGGGCGTGACTTAGGGGCGTGACCTAAGTAAAAAATACAAAAAATTCAAAAAAACTTAGAAAATAAATCTAAAACATAAAAAATACATTATAAAAAAAATAGTTAGTTTTACATATCAAAAATAAGGTTTTATTTATCAATATTTAAGATTAATACTATATAAAATTGTATATTTTTATAGTCATCAAATACCCCCATACTTAGATATTGCTATTCTAGAGCAAATATAGAGTTGAGTATATTTACAAGTTTATGAAATTTTCTATTTACTATCAATTTGATTCTTCAAGATAAAATAGGTATAAACATCCGGTGAAAAAAGAGTTGAATGCTATCGTATATATATATAATTGATACCAGAGTTAGAATTTATAGCCATAAAAAGTTTTGAAAACAAATAGTAAGCATATATTAAAATCAGATGCAATAAAGATATATTGGCTTTATGACTACTATGTCTTGCATGAGATATGTTGAAAAATTACAACCTACTAAGTATGCTCTCTCAAAATTTTAAGAAATATTAATTCAATTTTGTAGTGGTTTTAGGTGATATCAACTTGGTGGTTTTGACCATACAGAGGCTTTGAATGTAGGAGGTGATGAATTTTATCCTCACACCTTTTTTTTATATTCATGCATTGTTATAACTATTTTAGGAAAATATTTTCCAAAATAGAAAAAAATACTTGCAGAATTGAACTTTGAATTAATCCAATGTATATGTTTAGGAGCACATACTCCATTTCATATGGTCTTTTAATTTATTGGATGCCTATGTTTTCGGAATTTTTTATTCCCATGGACATAAGATCTGTTCTTTTCTAGGAGCACATACACATATGATCTTGCGTGTGTAAAGAAACATACCAAGCGAAAGAGTAGGTAGGGGGTTGTAAAAATAATTTTGATAAAAGATTTTGAGAGCAATGGTAATAGCTTAATATTTTCTATAATTTAACAAGATTGAAGTAATGATAATTACAGTCTAAAATTGTTTCATGAACATAATATGTTTTGCTTCTATTGTATATATATGTATTTCTTTTGATATATTACAGCAGGCTTGCTAAAAAAATAACTCTGATTGTAATGAAATTTTATAAGGTAGGGTTTTACAAGTTTATTCCTGATATTTATATCTATCTAGTTATGAGAAGGAGCAGTAAAATTAAAAATTGAATAAATTGTATTTTTTATCAACTCAGATTTTTGGAATATATATACATAGTATGGTTTTGAAAGTTTTGACTTATTTGGGATGAGTACTAAAAAACACATTGTTTTTATTGAAAACAAATAAGTGATAAAAACAATTGCAGCTAAAAGCACCCTCATACTTATGTTAGGCATAGGTATGAAGTGAAAAATATGTACAGAATATACAAAAGCATAAAAAATGGAAATATACAAGGGAATTTATATTTCGAGGTTATGGAGTAGTGTTAGGGTTCATGTTCTTTTTGAAAAGGGTCCCCAGTAAAATATAATTTTAAACGGTGCCCGTTTACTTTGAAAGCTCCGAGTTCTGGGTTATAAATAAGAACGGTCCCATATGGCCAAATTTGTTTAACAGTAAAGGGTCCGGTCCATCGGGATTTTAATTTTCTGGGAAATAATTTAAGGCATGAGTTATATAGTAGGACAAAATCACCTGGTGAAAAAGATTTTTGAAATTTAATTTTCCTCTCATGATAAAACTTAGATCGCTCTTTATAAAATTTATTATTTTCATAGGCATTTGCACGCCATTTCTCAAGTTCATTAAGTTGAAATTTACATTGTTCGGCGGCTAAGTTTGTATCTAAGTTAAGAAATTTTAGCGCCCAGTATGCGCGATGTTCTAATTCTACAGGTAGGTGACATTCCTTTCTATATACTAAACGATAAGGTATACAACCAATCACAGTTTTGAATGATGTTCGGTAGGCCAAAAGTGCATCATCTAATTTGAGAGACCAATCTATTCAATTGGTATCTACAGTTTTTTCTAATATGCGCTTTAGTTCTCTATTGACTACCTCCACTTGGCTGCTTGTTTGGGGGTGATAAGAAGTAGCGAGTTTATGAGTAACTCCATATTTGGCTAACACTTTAGCCATTTGGGCGTTACAAAAATGAGTACCTCGATCGCTAACTATAGCCCTAGGCGTGCCAGAACGTGAAAATAAGGTTTTTAAAAATTTAACGATGACTCTCGAGTCAACGGTGGGTAAAGCTTGCGCTTCAGCTCACCGTGAAACGTAATCGACCGCTATTAAGATATAACGATTTTTAAAAGAAGGATGTAAAGGGCCTAGAAAATCTATGCCCCATAGATCAAAAATTTCACATCCTAAGTAAAATTTTGGGGCATTTCGTCCCGACGGGAAATGTTACTTGATCGTTGGCAGCGGTTGCAAACGCTTACCAATTTTTGAGCGTCCTTGAATAAAGTAGGCCAAAAAAATCCTGCTTCAAGGGCTTTACGTGTAGTCCGGTTGGATTGATAATGTCCGCCGGTTGGTCCTTCGTGGCAGTGCCATAGTACTTTTAATCCTTCCTCGTTCGAAATACATCTTCTAAGTACTTGGTCGGCACAGACTCGGAATAAATACGGGTCTTCCCAAAAGTAGTTTTCAAGTCAGAAAAGAATTTCCTCTTTTCTTGAATTGAAAAAGCTTTTGGAAGGACTCGGGCTACTAAATAGTTAGACAAGTCTCTGAACCAAGGAGTAGAAGATTTTGTTACCTTTTTGAGAGCGAGGAGACTTTCTTCAGGGAATTTATC
The DNA here is from genome assembly GCA_039513925.1 of Platanthera zijinensis. Lineage (NCBI taxonomy): Eukaryota > Viridiplantae > Streptophyta > Magnoliopsida > Asparagales > Orchidaceae > Platanthera > Platanthera zijinensis. The sequence goes on from CM077081.1 coordinate 141,564,042, forward strand.
TTCGATTTCGGCTTCCATGAGTGTATCTGTTGTAGATTTCTCTAGTCGAGAAAGATGATCGGCTGCCAAATTCTCTGCCCCTTTCTTATCTCGGATCTCTAAATAAAATTCTTGTAATAAGAGAATCCAACGTAATAAATGGGGTTTTGCATCTGCCTTAGTTAGTAAATATTTGTAAGCAGAATGATCCGTAAAAACTATAACTTTTGATAGCGTTATATAATATCTAAACTTATCAAATGCAAATACAATCGCCAGTAGTTCCTTTTCCATTGTCGTGTAATTGGTTTGTGTGGATGTGAGAGTTTTACGTTCATAATAGGTAGGATGATTATATTTATCTACTCATTGTACTAAGACAGCTCCTACCACATAATCACTCGCATCACACATGATCTCAAAAGGAAAGGACCAGTCTGGGTCTACTAAAATAGGAGAGTTGATAAGTTTGTCCTTAATAATATTGAATTCTACTAAGCATTCACTATCAAATATAAATGGGGCTTCTTTTTCTAATAAATGAGTTAACGGTTTTGTTATTTTAGAAAAATTTTGAATGAACCGTCTATAGAAACCTGCATGGCCTAAGAAACTTCGAATCGATTTTACATTTGTTGGAGGATGAAGTTTTTAAATTATTTCTATTTTGGCCTTATCTACCTCGATTCCCTGCGAAGAAATTTTATGACCGAGAACTAAACCTTCGCGGACCATAAAATGGCATTTCTCCCAATTCAACACTAAATTCGTGTCTCCACAGTGTTGAAGAACACGAGCGAGGTTATCTAAACACGTATGGAATGAGTCTCCAAATACGGAGAAATCATCCATAAATACCTCCATAATGTCCTCTACTAACTTGCCGAAAATAGCTTGCATACTTTTGAGAGATTGAGTGTAGGAGCTGAGGGGAAGCCAACTGAAACACAAGTGGCAACTGAAAAAGTTCCCCTGAGTGTTACTTATTAAATAGTTATAGTCCATGCTGCTGCTGATTAGATAGTGCCTGACGAGGTCGAGTTTTATGTTACTGCAAAGGATGATTTGAATGTTGATGATTATAAGGTAGATACTGATGAGGTAATCGTTGTTGCTGATGAGCACAAAAGTGCTGATAATGCTAATAATGTTTCTAAGCATGTGCTAGTGGACAACATGATTGTCCCTCTCCCAGAGATTATTCCGGCTTCAGCTTCTGAGCAGGAGGTGACCCAGTATCTGATATCTATCTCTACATAGGTTGATAGGTTTATACGCAACCTACAGAAAATGGTTTCCAAGGCATTCAGTATTCCTCCAGCTATTCAAGAGGAAGTAGTTGATTTTTCTGACGATTAAGGAGATGCAGAAGAGTATACTCCTGTACTACCTGTTGAAGATCACGGTCTGATTTCTAAAGCTCAATTATCTCCAATCGATGAGTCCTTTAGTGAGTCAGAAATCTGTCAAGATCTGCCCATACTTCCCAGTATTCCTACCCCAAATATTCCTAGTTCTAGTGCTGACTGTTCAATTCTGAAGACCATAGAAGCCCTGTTGGCCAAGAAGTAACAACAATTTTAATCCTCAATGCAAAAAGTTCTGAAAAAGGTCCATGAAACAGATAGAGATATGAACAATAGTCTTATAGCTGCCAAGGTTTGTTTTGACCAATTAGAAGAAAGGTTGGTCTCCTAGCTTGTGCAGGGTCGTGAAGCACTAATTCATAATATGGTCAGGCTAAAAATTAATGTGGAAGCTCTTCAAATTTTGGATAAGAATGTTATAACGATGTTTGATGCTCATAATTTATCAAAAGTTCATTTTGACAAGACAATGGAATCATATGCCAATGTTGTAGCTGATGAAGTCAGAAAGGGGGATGATGCCCTTAAAGCTAAGGTGGACGTCATTGAGGCTGCAATGTTTACAAAGTTCCAACAAGTCAATGACTATAGTTATGACAACTTTGTTTGTCAGCATGGTCAGATGTTTGGAAGGCTGAGTTAGGATAATACAAGCTTTCAAGTACCTGTTGTTCCTACTCTAGTAAAATATGAGGTTCATCCGGCTCAGGATTACTCTCAATGTTGGATAGGGACAAATGATTTCTCTCAGGACAGGTCTGTTGCTGCTGCTGTATTTTCAGATGTTCAAGTAACTGAAGATATACCTCCTCCTGTGTGTAAAATAAGAAGATATGGTGAAGGCCTGTCTACATTAAGGACTGATCACAACAGAGAAATGGCGGAGGTTGGGAGTCCAATGTCCAAAGGATCATCCTCGATACATTTACATTAGTGGACCTAGCAATTGAGAGCAAAGGGGAACATCAGAGTACTAAAGAATGGCACAAGCATGAGGTAGCAAATGCTAAATGCATAATACATTTTAGGAAATACAAGTCTGATGATCATAATGCACCTCCAGCTCCGCCAAGGTATAACCCGAAGCAAAAAGCATACTTTTAAAGTCAAAGTTAGAAGAGCAAGGTGAAGCAGATCTAATACTTATCTTGTGTTTGACATTTATAGACAGTGGTTGCCCCTATATAGAACTCTTATATATATAATATAATATTTTTTCTGGGAATACCGTTTATTCTTAATTCTATATGTCTTATTTTCATATGCTTTATAATTATGTGTGAAATTCACCTTAGCTTATAGGATTCTGACTTCTTCAAATAGGACGAGATTGTTGTGTTTTGTATCCACAATAACCCTAATTTGAAGAAGGGTTCCATTATGCTAAGATGAATTGAGTCTTTATTTGATGTCATGTTTTAGGTATGTACTTGCAGGTCTACATTGCTAAGTACAAACCAATGTAAAGTTACAGTGGGTCAGTAAACATAATACTAGATAATGTAATCCTTCATTTTGTAGGCCAATGTGTTGACTCACGTGTAATCTCTCTTTTTGGGTGTACTTCAATCACAAGTTCAAGAGGAGGATCAAGGAAGGAGAAGGACTTAAGTTCAGAAGATCGGAAATTTTTCCTAAGTAAAATTCGTCGAGTATTATAAGAGGTACACATCAAATTCGTAGAGTATACTCGTTGATACTCGTCGTATTCGTCAGATATATTTACTAGCATACGAAGAATTAATCAAATGTACTTGCAGTAGAATATCTGTGTGTGGAAAAATAGTTAAGTAAAATTCATCGGTTATCATCAAGTATACTCGTCGAATTCATCGAATGTATCTAACGTTACTCACCGAATTCGTCGAATATACATGTCGATACACGCCGAATTTGTCAAATCTTCTCAAAGCTACTTCTCAGGTTTTTCCAAGGCATATTAATCGAGTGCGTCGACTACGTCGATAGCATCGAGTGCATCGACTGCATCGATGGAGTTGATAGTACCTTTTCAAGTTTATATTACTAGGGTACAAGTTAGAATTTTATTACTTTAAACATATGCAATAATCCCATATTTGGTTTCTTTTATAATTATTGTTCTAACTTTGTTTATTTTCTATTTTCAAGGTATTTGGGGTTTCTTATGTTTTTGGTGTTTTCTCCTGTTACATGCCTCTAGGTCACGCCCTCTCAGGGCGTGTACTAAGGGAATGTAATCCAACTTAAATTAAGTTACGGACCAAAGACAAAATACAGGAAAATTCAGCTTGTATGCCCTCGGTCACGCACGTGTACCACCACCACGGGCGTGTATCTAGAGCGTGTTCCGCAAGTCCATAATTTCGACGCCACCGAACGCTTTCCATTATCCATCGACACGCCGCAGCTGGAAAACCCTCCAACACAGGCGTGTATTGGGGGCATGTACACCAAAGTCTGCATTTTCGGCGCCGCGACACAACTTTGACAAGCCACCATCATGTCGCAGCTTACATGCCACTCCAACACGGGCATGTCACTAGGGCGGGTAACCCAACTACCGCACCAGTCACTTCCAGACTTTATTATTAGCCAGCCAACATCAACAAGTATTACATGCCCTTGGTACACGCCCAACTTGGGCATGTAAGGGGGGCGTGATCCAGCCAGAAAAATTTCTATAAATTGAATGCATCCTCAATGCTTTAATAGGAAGATTTTCTGCAAAGGGGAGGTGTTGCCATTTTTATTTATTTGAGTTTTTTATGTTTTTACCTTAAGCTCTTCTCTCTCTCTCCTTCTCATTTCAAGTTCTTAGATTAGTTTTCACACAAGTCATTGTAGTGTTCTTTTACTTCATTTTATAGTATCATGATAATGCAAGCTTAGGGTTTCATTTTCATTGAAGTGTAGCCTCTCTTTTTAGATTAATAAAAAGTGTTCTTTTCTCATTTTTTTCTACTTAGCTATTATGATGTTCTACTACTTCTCTCTCTCTCACCCTTCCACCATGAGTAAATAAATCCTCATAGTACTCGATCGTGAAGATCCAAGGATTAGTTGATCTGTTATGATGCTTCAGTTTTTTTCTTCTTTTTTGGGCTTAGGCCTTCAATTTACTCTTGACTTTTTTCGAATGGAACTATATTATCGATATATAGTATCCGTTTAGGTTTTCGTACTTAGTTAGCCAAGAGGCTCATAGTATGAAGTGAACACTCAAGAGTAAAGAGAGTTGAGCACACCCCTCGAGAGAGGATCGCATAAATCACCCAGATTGGAGTGAAATCCAATAGCGGGGTTCATTACTTAAGGAGAGCTTTAGGTATCCGAATACGGGATGAGAGTTTTATGTCTGTTGATCGTGAAGAGAATAAAAACCGAACTAGCAATAAAACTAGTCAAGTATACCTATCGAACTTTAGCTAGGGGACACAAGTGTCGTATTAAAATTCGGGAACCGTTGAGTAGTCTTACTAACATGAAAACTATTATCATAAAAAGAAAACTAATTGCGATTAAGAAAGGAAATATTTGCTCTAAAAAGAGAACTACTTGCAGTTAAATAAGAACTACTAAAAATGATTACAAGAAGGGGTTGAAATGATGAAATAAAAAAGTACTCGATCGAGAATCACCATGGCAAAAGCTTATTAAAAAATTGCGATAATAAAACATAACTTAATAGGGTAAAGAATCTTGACCGTGGAGGTTTTTAAAGCTTGAACACGCTTCTCTCGATGTCGGGCCCAATTGAGTTTGGAAGGTCCGACCGAACTCTCATCCAAATCGGAGACCTAAAGCTCATTTTACGCTGTGAACCCCACAATCAGATTTCACTCCAATCCATGAGGTTTAACGTCTGCCTCTCTCAAGGGGTGTGTGCAACTCTCTTTAATCTTGTGTGTTCACTTCAAATTACAAGTCTATCGGCTAGCTAAGAGTATAAACAAATATGAAAATTATATATCGATGATATAACTCCAAACATGATTTCTCATGAATAATCAAAGACATAAACCCTAAAAATAAAAAGTAAACTTAAAGCATCATAACTTAATCAACTCAAACCTCAGATCATCAAAATCGAGTACAAGGAGGATTAGTTAATCATTGAGAAGTGGAGGAAGAGATATGGGAAGAAGAACATATGAAAACAATGTAAAAAATGCACTTTATAGTAAAGCTAAAGAGAGTTACAACTCGAAACAAAAGATTACAAGTGCAATGAAATATAAAAAAACTAGCATCAACACTAACCTACTAAAATATTTACAAAAACTATAATAAAAGGAGTACACTAAGCTAGGATTAAGAAAACACTTAAAATTATAAAGAGAGAGAGAGAGAGGAAGAGCATGAAAAACTCCATGAAACAAAAGGGCAACACCTTCCCTCTCAACCTAAAACTATTGTCTAGACAAAAGGGGGAGGCCTTAATTTATAGAATTCTTTCGGGATGGTCACGCCCCTCTGTCTCGCCCGGGGCGGACGTGTCCTGGGTGCGTGTCAGGTACGAGGTTGACCTTAGAAGCTGAATTCTGACAGAAATGATGATTTCTTCTATATGTTGGTAGACAAGCCCTGAGCATGTAGGAGGGGCATATAAGGCACGTCAAGTCTCAATCATTAGTCAGAAATCCATCAGTCGTTGAAAAAATTAGAACACGCCTAAGGGCTACGCTCGTGTAGGGGGCATGTCAGTACTGTTGGCGTGCATCAATGGAAAATATTTAAATGCGGCAGCAGGCTTCGAGATGAGGGATATACGCCCAGGGACATGCCAAGGGAGGGCGTGTCAGGGGGGCATGTCAGGTGTTTTTCTCAGGATTTGGGCTCTGGCAGCAATCTTCCTTGGGATTAGGTTACATGCCCGGAGACATGCCCAGGGAAGGCATGTCAGGTTGGTCGTGTCAGGTCATTTTTGCCGAAAACTGAGAAATTCTGCAAAAAGAAGAGAAATCATTAGTGACAATAAAATATACAAAAGGAGGTCAATATATAAGCATCAAAGACATGATTTGTGTATTAAAAACCTAAAAATATCCTAATAGTTTTGACTACAAAACATATAATCAAATTCCCCAAGCTTAGGCTTTGCTTATTCCCAAGCAAAGATATAAAAACTAGCTAACACAATAAGTGACTATTCAAAAAGTTTTAATTATGCTTACACAAGTACTATGTGAAATTCTAAGTAGGGAGAACATGAAACGTAAACCTAAAATAATTAATTAAACATGATTTAACAATTTATAAACTTTACTAACGAAAATAAATAATCCAAAATTTTAACAAAATTTTTAAAATAAATTTAATCAAAGCAACAAAATGAAAAAAACGCATTGAGTTGTTACTAGATCCAAGAGACACATTATAACTATATCAATCAAATAACAAAAATTTAATTTTAAATCCAAACTTTACTATTTTACTTTTCTTCTTTACTTTGCTAATAAATAAAATTCAAAAACATTAATCAAAAGGGCTTATTTGGACCGAAATGTTTGGTTTAGGATTATGATTAGGAGTGGAATTCAAAGATAAACAAGGAGGCACAAAAATCACACAAAACAAAAATAAAGAGTTTCAAAAAATTCATCATAAATAAATTATTTTTCTTTCTTTTCCATTTTCTTTTCATTCCTTATTTTTTCAAAATAAAGGGCAAAAATAATATTTCTTTTCATTTTAAAATTGGCCAAATAAAAGTAAACTCTTCTTTTGAGCATACTTTTTCAAAAAGTTCTCCAAATATATCACAAAATAACCATATCATAATCATGAAATATTATTTTATGAAACCCAAATGGTTAGTGGGATTAGATAGGTTGGAATATTTTAGCTTGTGTTAACATGAAATGATAAGTGGAGCTATCAATTGAAATCGGAAAAAGGATAAAAATTAGCTAACTAGGGATAAAAAAATGTTAGGTTGGCAAGAAAGGTCATACAAAAACAAAAACGGCCTAAATAATTTTCATGTTTTTATGTTTATCTAAACCATAAGCTTCGAAAAATTTCAAAAAGCAAATCCAAAATAATAAAAGAAGACTAATGAAATTATCTTGAAAATAGAAATAATAGGCGACTTGGATCATTTACATCTATATGCTAATCAAAAGTTTACATTACAAAAAATTATCCAAAAATGAGAAGGAAAATGGTGGATGAAAGATTTTTAAGAAAGTAAAGAAAATAAAGGATGAAAACCATAATAAAAATGCGAGTTTTAGAAAATTGTTTCACGTTAACATGCTACCGTGAATTAGAAACACAATATAGTCAACATTTTACTTGTGAAACATAATTAAAAAGAACGATTAGAAATATTATAATTACCTAAGTCGTTATAAGGAATTATGAGAAAAACAAAATAAAAATAAGGGGTACTTTGAAATACAAAAATTAGTTTAACCTATTAAAGTAAAAACAAATAACATAAATTTTTTGTTTATTTTGAAATATTCTCTTTTAATATTATTTTTAAGGACATTTGTTTTTTTTGGATTTTTATGATATATAAATAAAAAAATTTGATTTTGATTTTTTTAAAGGAAATAAAATAAAGACGAGTGAAGGAGGATAACCTCCCCCAAGCTTAAAGTGGGCATTGCCCTCAATGGAGAAAGGAGGGGAAGGAGATAGAAAAATTAAAATAGAAATGAAAGTACAGAATTGAAAAACAGGTACTTCCCCGGATTAATGCGCCGTGAATGTTGATTAATGCCGCTCCCCCATGCTTGTGCTTTGGAACTTCTTGAAATGTCATCTTTGGACTTTGTGATGGAATCAACATCGTTGAAGTTGGCGATCGCAGAAGTCTCAGCTTGTCGGAGCCATCTAGGGCAAAATGTGTAAAATAAAGAAAACAGAAAAAATAACTTGGGTTGCCTCCCAATAGCGCCCTTTGTTTAAAACGTCGTTTGAGCTCGACGCAACAAAATAATATTGTTCAAAGGATTATTTCCAAATAATAATTAAAGTTTTTAACAAAAATAAATAGTCTCAAGTTAGTTTAAAGTTCGTGTAGAAGAAACTTAACATTGTTCGGACTGACATCATCATCACCAAAAAAATAAAGTTTAAGACGCGATACATTCACTTTGAAATCGCCCTTATCAGGGTGTGAAGTTAAAACAGTGCCATACGGAAAAACTTCTTTAACACAAAATGGCCCAGACCAATGCAACTTTAATTTTCCAAGAAATAAACGTAAATGTGAATTATATAAAAGCACTTGGTGGCCCGATTTGAAGGTTTTTGGTTGCCTTAAGTGTTTGTCATGAAATCATTTTGATAACTCTTTATAAATTTGTTATTTTCATATGCATAAGAGCGCCACTAGTCAAGTTTGATAAGTTTGAATTTCTTAAAATTGTCGACAGAGTGGGGATCAAAATTTAAAAACCTTAAGGCCCAAAAAGCACGGTGTTCTAATTCTACGGGTAAATGACACGATTTTCCATAAACCAACAAATACGACGTACATCCGATGACAGTTTTGTACGATGTTCGGTAGGCCCATAGAGCATCGTCTAATTTGTTTGACCAGTCTTTTTTATTAGTGGAAATAGTCTTTTCTAAAGATCTTTTTATCTCTATGTTCACTACTTCGACTTGTCCGTTAGTTTGGGGGTGGTAGGTAGTTGAAAGCTTATGTGTAATGTTGTATTTTATAAGAGTTTTTGAAAATAGCGCGTTACAAAAACCTGAACCCCTATCGCTTACGGTGGCTCGTGGAGTACCGAATCGATAAAAAAAAATTTTTAAGAAAGTAATTACGACTCGGGAGTCGTTAATATGAAGAGTTTGGGCTTCAGCCCATCATGAAACATAATCGACGACAACTAAAATGTATTTGTTTCCGAAGCTAGAAGGAAGAGGGTCAACAAAATCAATTCCGCAGAGGTCGAAAACTTCGCACTCGAGGAAATAATTTTGCGGCATTTCGTTTTTATTGGAAATATTTCCCGACCGTTGGTAACTATCACACCTACTCACAAACGCTTGCGCGTCTTTAAACAAGATAGGTCAGTAAAATTCTGCGTAAATCACTTTAGGAGCGGTGCGAGCAGCTTGATAGTGACCACCAGTCGGTCCTTCATGCAAGTGTTTTAAAATATCTAATCCTTCTTCAAGAGAGACACATCTCCTTATCACTTAGTCCGCAAAGACTCGGAAAAGGTGCGGGTCCTCCCAAAAATAGTTCTTAAACTCAGAAAAGAATTTCTTCTTTTGCTGAGAGGACAACTCTTTTCGGACCACACAAGCCACTAAATAGTTTGCGATGTGTGAAAACCAAGGAGTGGGGGATGTGTTAATTGAATGAAGCTTCTCAGCAGGAAAATAATCATTAAATGATTTTTCATCTAAATTTTCTATATACGGATTATCTAATCGTGAGAGATGGTCAGCGACGAAATTCTCGACTCCTCGCTTATCATGGATTTCTAAGTCAAACTTCTGGAGGAGTAAGACCCAGCAAATCAGGCACGTCTTAGGAATAACATACTTGAGGGCCGCGTGGTCCGTAAAAACAATAATTTTGGAAAGCGTAATATAAGGATGGAATTTATCAAAAGTGAAAACAACAGCTAGGAGCTCCTTCTCTATTGTGGAATAATTCTATTGTGCCGATGTAAGTGTTTTACTTACATAATAGATGGGGTGGAAGTTTTTAAATATTCGTTGTCCTAGTACGGCTCCCACCGTGAAACTACTCGCATCGCATATAATTTCGAAGTGAAGGTTCCACAACGGAGCTATCATAGTAGGGGAATTAATTAATATATCTTTAATTGTTTTAAAGGCAGATAGGCAAGGTTCATAAAAAATGAGTGGGGCATCTTTTTCTAATAGTTGAGTAAGGAGTTTGGTGATTTTTCAGAAGTCTTTTATGAAGCCGCGGTAGAAACCAGCGTGTCCTAAGAAACTTCTTATAGCTTTGACGTTCGTAGGCAGTGGCAGCTATCTTTTTCATCTTAACTTCTTATTGTTTTACTATGGTTATTCAACCCTTTTTCGGCACTACCTGAATAGGAATAACCCAATTACTATCTGAAATAGAATAGATAATTCCTGCGTCTAAAAGTTGCATAACCTCGCCTGTAACTACTTCTTTCATATTTGGATTTATATGGCATTGAGGTTGGATATAATTACGCGAATTATCTTCCATTAATATTTTGTCGGTGCAGAAAGATGGGCTAATGCCCTTGATATCAGATTTCTGCCAAGAAATAGCTCGGAGATGTTTACGTAAAATAAGAAGGAGTTTGCCATTTTGTAATTCAGATAAGTAGGCTAAAACTATCACTGGCAGTTTGGAATTTTTTTCTAGGAATGCATACATGAGAAGTTCAGGTACTTCATTTAATTCTAGGGTAGGGGGTTCTTCATAAGATGTTTTGTAAGTTCTTTCTTTTTCAAAAATAATATCTTCGTAGACTTTTAACTTATATGGAAAATTTGAAGTGGGTGAATAAATGGCCATGGCAGTTTCTGGTAGACTTTTAGTAGGAAGAGTTAAGGAAGAACAAAAACCAGAAAATTCATCGTCAGAAATATTGTAGGAAGATTCATCACTTAAGGTATTTAAGATGAAATAGGAGTCGTCATTCTCTAGGGTATTTTTCATCGAAGGGGTGATAGAGAAGGTCACTTCATTGTCGCCTACTCATAGGAAGAGTTTGTCATTGCTTACGTCAATGATAGCTCGGGAGGTGGCAAGAGAGGGTCGGCCAAGGATCAGGGGAACCTCGACTTCTTCTTCGATGTCCAATATGGCAAAATCCACCGGGATGATGAATTTGTCGACTTTGATGAGAACATCGTCCACTATTCCTAACAGGTACTTAACAGATCTATGTTTGAGCTGGATACTCATATGTATGGATTTGAGGCTACCAATTCCTAACTTCTTAAATAACAAAAAGGGCATAAGGTTGATACTTGCACCTAAATCGGCCAATGCATGCTTGACAAAAAGAACACCAAAGACACATGGTATAGAAAAACTACCTGTATCACTAATCTTCTTTGGTAAACTGTTTGTCAAGACAGCAAAGCACTCGGCATTTTACGTGACGTGAGGTAAGTTATCTAAATTCTTCTTATTAGTAAAGAGGTACTTAAGGTACTTAGAATACTTCGGCATCTAGATAATCGCTTCGTGGAAGGGTAGATTTATGTGGATTTGCTTAAACATTTCTAAGAAGCGGGAATACTGATCATCAAGACATTGTTTGTTAAGGTTGGAAGGGTATGATGGAGTTTGATAATTTTTAAAGATAGGTGGTGAAGTGAGATATTTTTCTAAAGCAGTGAGCGGAGTGATAACTTCTTTTTTAACAGGTGGTGAAATATTCAAAATGGGGGTGAGGCTTGCCTCGGGCTCTTCGCTAACCACACCATAAACTTGCTTCCCACTCCGATGATTTATATCTTTAACTTTCTTTCTTGGGTTGGGCTCGGTATCGGCTGGAAGAGACCCGGAGGGTCGCTCAGATATAATTTTAACTAGTTGTCCTACTTGATTTTCTAGATTTTTAATGGATCCGGATAGGCTTCTTATAGTTGTGTCATTAACATCCATATATTTTGAAAACATTTCATCCAAGCTAGGAGTTTTTTGATAATTTTGAAGTGGTGGAGGTGGTGCAAAAAATCATTTTGGGGTGGCGGGCACAGTGCATTCGAAGGGTAACTCCACGAGAAATTTGGGTGGTTTCGTAAAGCGGGATTATAACTATTCGGAAAAGCAAAGCACGACGCAGGAAAATGTGCAGCAAAAAATTATGAAAAGCATTCCTAGTCATATTGTTAACATAATTTATTTGTTTAGAGCCAGGAGTTGCAGATTCCCATACCTGAGGGGCGGAGGCAGCAGTCACCTCCGTTATCTTTTACTAAATACTTCCATTTGCAGGGCTAGCTGGGAGAAAGTATCTTCATCAAAGATACATGTAGGTTTTTTTGGGCGAGGTCTAGGAACATTCCACTGATATGTGTTCATGTCCATGTCCTCGAAAAGCTCAAGAGCTGCTTACGGGATTTTGTGGCTTAAAGTACCACTGGAAGCTGCGTCTATCATTTGCTTTGTATTTTTATTTATCCCGTTATTAAACGTCTGGAATTGTAACAATACAGGCAACACGTGATGGGGGCATCATATTAAGAGTTCTTTAAATCTTTCCTAAGTTTCATAAAGAGATTCAGAATCTATTTAAAAAAGGCAGAAATATCGTTCCTAAGTTTTGCAGTTTTGGCTGGCATAAAATACTTCGTCAGAAAATTTTCGATTAGTTGATCCCAAGTGGTGATGCTCCCTCTTGGCAGAGTCATAAACCATTGTTTAGCTTTAGTTCTAACAAAGAAGGGAAAGAGTATTAGCCTAATAGCAACATTGATAACACCATTGATTTTAAAGGTGTCACAAATCTCAAGAACGCTAGCTATATGCGCGTTCAGATCTTCATCTTGAAGTCCGTCATATTGCACATACTACTGCACCATTTTAATTATGCTGGGCTTAAGTTCAAAATTATTATTTGCTATAGCAGGGAAAACAATGGTTGATTTTGTACCCTCTAGATTCAGCCATATATACTAGGGCAAAGTCCTATGCAGGGCTTCCTATACGATTTGCTCTTCCATTCCTAAAGTAGAAAATGACTCGGAATACTCAATCGGTATTTGGAGAGTAGGGCCTTGAAATCACGATCTTCTCTGAAGAGTATGATCAATTTCGTGGTCCAAGTCAAAAATAACCGACGGATTTCTGCGGGTCATGCACTAGGAGAAGAGAAGATAAAGAAAGAGAAAATAAACTAGAAAAAGAGAACTAATAAAATTTTTTGAAATAGATTTTTTTAATGTTTTAACTCCCAAAGTTCCCAAGGGCTACCCGATAAAGGGTTCACCAGGTACTAGACAAGATAGTGGTATTTAAGCCACATTACCCTTTTCGAGAGAGTTAGGTGGTGTAGAAAAATTTTGAAGCTGGTTTCTTTTAAGAGCGTTAATATTTTTTTGAATTTTTTAATTTTTAAGAAAGAGGGTGAAAAAGAGAAGTGAGAAAAGTAATAGGTTCATGTTTTCAAATTATCAACAAAAGTTGTTCCCCGGCAATGGCGCAAAAAACTTGATGTCTACGGCACCATCAAAAATTTGATGTCTACTAATCGACGCCCACAAAATTTTGATTTTGATTTTTAAAAGGAAACAAAATAAAGACAAAAGATGGAGTAAATCCTCCCCCAAGCATAAAATGGACATTGTCCTAAAAGGAGAAAGGAGGGGAAGGAGAGTGAGAAATTAAAACAGAAATGAAAGTACAGAATTGAAAAACCGGTACTTCCCCAGCAACAGCGCCAAAAACTTGATGTCTTCTAATCGTGAAGAAAATAAAAACCTAACTAGCAATCCAACTAGGAAAGTATACCTATCGAACTGTAGCTAGGGTACACAAGTGTCGTATTAAAATGCGGGAAACGTTGAGTAATCTTACTCACACGAAAACTAATATCTTATCAAAGGATTGTTGTGGGGTTTGTTAAAAGAAAACTAATTTCTATTAAGAAAGGAAATATTTGCACTAAAAAGAAAACTACTTACTGCTAAATAAGAACTACTAAAAATGATTGCAACAAAGGGTTGAAATGATGAAATTGAAAATTACTCGATCGTGAATCACCTCGGCAAAAGCTGATTAAAAAAATGTTATAATAAACCCTAACTTAATAGGATAAAGGACCTTGACCGTGGAGGTTCCTAAAGCTTGAACACTCTTCTCTCGAAGTCGGGCCGAACTGAGTTTAGAAAGGTCCGTCCAAACTCTCTTCCATATAGAAGACCTAAAGCTAGCTTTATGCGGTGAACCCCTCTATTGTATTTCACTCCAATCTGGGAGATTTAACGTCTGCCTCTCTCGAGGGTTGCGTGCAACTCTCTTTACTCTTAAGTGTTCACATCAAACTACGAGCCTCTTGGCTAGCTAAGAGTGAAAACAAATATGGAAATTATATATCGATTATATAACTCCAAACATGAATTTTCAAGAGTAAATCAAAGGCCTAAACCCTAAAAAGAAAAAGTAAACTTAAAGCATCATAACTTAATCAACTCGAACCTCGGATCATCAAGATCGAGTACAAGGAGGATTAGTTAATCATGGAGAAGTGGAGGAAGGGAGATGAGTAGAAGAACATATGAAAACAAAGTAAAAAAGGTACTTTATATTAATGCTAAAGGGAGTTACAACTTGAAACAAAAGATTACAAGTGCAATGAAATAAAAAAATTAGCTAGCATCAACACTAAGCTATTATAGAAGTTACAAAAACTATAACAAAAGGAGTACACTAAGCTAGGATTAAGAAAAGACTTAAAATGAGAAAGAGGGAGAGCGGAAGAGCATGAAAAACTCCAAGAAATAAAAGGGTAGCACCTCCCCTCTCAACCTAAAAATACATACTGGACACAAGGAGGAGGCCTGAATTTATAGACTTTTTTCGGGATGGTCACGCCCCCCTGTCATGCCTAGGGAGAGCGTGTCCGGGGGGCGTGTCAGTTACGGGGTTGACCTCAGGAGCTGAATTCTAACATTCGAATAGAGTCTAAAAAATTTTCTGACAAAGTGTTTTCCGTCAGCAAAAAATATAAAGCTTAGGAACGATATTTCTTCTTTTTGCCAAATAGACTCTGAAACTTTATGTGACACATGTGAAAGATTTAAAGAACTTTTAAGATGTTGCCTTCATCATGCTCTGCCTTTATGGTTACAAGTGCAGACATTTTATAATGGGATAAATTAAAATATAAAGCAAATGATAGATGTCGCTTCCGGTGGTACTTTAAACCACAAAACTGCGGAAGCCACTAGTGAGCTATTTGAGGATATAACCATGAACACCTATCAGTGAAATGTGCCAAGATCCCTCCCAAAAAAACTTGTAGGTATGTACAAGGTGGATAACATCTCTCAGCTGGCACTACAAGTAGAAATGCATAGCAAAATGATATCTGAAATGACTGCTCCCTCCGTCCCTCAAGGATGGGAATCTGCAAAAGCAGCCACTGAACAAATTTATTTTGTTGGCAACATACCTAGGAATTCTTACAATAATTTTTCTACTGCTACTTTTCATTCACCGGGATTTTCCGTTCCGAATAATTATATTTTTGCTTTGCGAAATCGCCCGAATTTCTCTTGGAGTATTCCTACGAATGCTATTCGCCCGGCTCCGCAAAATGTTTTTTCAACACCAACTCCAACACCTCAAAATTTTCAAAACACTAAAAGCTTGGAGGAAATGTTTTCCATGTATATTAATGCAAATGATGCGACCATAAGAAAACTACCAGTGTTCGTTAA
Source organism: Platanthera zijinensis (assembly GCA_039513925.1). Taxonomy (NCBI): domain Eukaryota; kingdom Viridiplantae; phylum Streptophyta; class Magnoliopsida; order Asparagales; family Orchidaceae; genus Platanthera; species Platanthera zijinensis. The sequence goes on from CM077081.1 coordinate 141,579,746, forward strand.
AAATATGGAGAACCAAATAGGGTATCTCGGCAAGATAATATCCAAGCGACCGCCCGAGACTCTTCCTGCTAATACCGAGCCCAATCTAAGAGAGCAAGAGAAAGAAATAACTCTTCGGAGTAGGAAAAAAATTTTCGGTGTAGTTAGTGCAGAGCCCGAGGCAAGCTCCTCCCCCATTTTAAATATTCCACCTGCTGAAAAAGATTTCATCACTCCACCCTCTGCTTTCAAAAATGATCTTAATCCACCTTATTAGTCTCAACTAAACAAAGAGCGGTTAGATGATCAATATAATCACTTCTTGGAAATGTTCAAGCAAATACATATCAACTTTCCCTTCCATGAAGCAATTTATCAAATGCCCAAGTATGCTTAGTACTTGAAGGATCTTATAACAAATAAGAAAATGCGAGAGAATTTATCTCATGTAACATTAAATGGCGAGTGCTCCGCCATCTTAATAAATAACTTGCCAAAAAATAAACGATCCGGGTAGTTTTTTTATCCCTTATGTTTTTGGTGACTAAGTTATTAAGTACGCGGTAGCCTAATTAGGAGCGAGCATCAACTTGATTCCATTCTCCGTGTTTAAGAAGTTTGAATTGTGAACCCTTATCCCTACAAGAATGCGTATCCAGTTTGTCGGTCGGTAATGTATCTGTTAGGAATAATGGAGGACGTTTTAGTTAAATTCGACAAATTCATCTTTTTGATGGATTTCGTCATTTTGGACATCGAAGAGGATGTCGAGGTTTCCCTAATCCTTAGCTTCCCCTTCCTTGCCATCTCCCACTCTATCATTGACATAAGCAATGGAAATCTCTTCCCGCGAGTCAGAGATGATGAGGTTACTTTCTCCATCACCCCTTTCTATGAAAAACACCATAGAGAATGATGACTCTTGTTTCTTCAAGGATTTTTAAATGATGACTCTTCCTTCTGCGTTTTTGAAAGTGAATTTTCTTCTTTTCGTTCTTCTTCAATTATCTCACCTGAGTGTCAGCAAGAAATGGCAAAGGCCCCTGATTCAGTACCTTCAAATATTCTTTATAAATAACAAATATACGAAAAAATGGATTTTGAAAAAGAAAGACCCTCTAAATCACCATACGAGGAACCACCTACATTAGAACTGAAGGAAATACCCACTTGAAGTTTTCATTTTTAGAAAAATACTTTAGGCTGGCAGTGATAGTTTCAGCATTTTTAACTTAATCTAAAAGTTCTAAGCACTTATACAATTTAAATGAGCACTGTCGAGCTATTGCATGGCAGATTTCCGATATAAAAGGCATAAGCCCATCTTTCTGTACACACAAAATTTTAATGGAAGATAATTCAAGTAAATCTATTCAACCTTCGTGCCAATTGAATTCAAAAATGAAAGAAGTAGTAAAGGGCAAGATAATGAAACTATTAGATGTGGGATTATCTATCCCATATTAGATAGTAAATGGGTTAGCCCCTTTCATGTAGTACCTAAAAAGGGAGGGATCACGGTAGTTTTGAATGAAAATAACAATTTAATTTCGAAACAGACGGTGTTAGGGTTGCGTATGTGTATAGATTATCGTAAGTTGAATGATTCCACTTGCAAGGAACACTTCCCCTTGCCTTTCATCAATCAGATCTTAGAACTTTTGTCCAGCCATAGCTTTTATTATTTTCTCGATGGTATATCGGGTTATTTTCAAATCCCCATTTTGCCCGAGGATCAGGAGAAAATAATGTTTACTTATCCTGTCAGCACCTCTGCTTACCAAAGAATGCCATTTGGGTTATGTAATGCGCCAGTAACATTCCAACCAGGTATGCTAGCCATATTCGACAAGTACGTTGAAAGTATTATGGAGGTATTTATGGATGACTTCTCTATGTTCGGTGACTCTTTTGATATTTTATTAGAAAACATAGAAAATGTTTTGGAGAGATGTGAGGAAACAAACTGAAGGATTGTAAAAGCTTTACCACGTGAGGGGATAGATTTATTTAACTCTAGAGGGGGGGGGGGAGGGGGTTAATAGAGTATTTTAAAAACTTAATTTGTTTTTATTGAGGAATTAAAATAGTGATATATATATCTTAAGAAATTGTAAGAATGAAAAATCTAACTAATATAGCACACAACACACAGGAATAAGAGAACAACAAAAAACTAGATGACACAAGAAATTTATAGTGGTTCCCCTAAACTTGGGCACATCCACTCTTCTACAACCCTGGTAGGAATCCACTATAGGTTTTTTATCAGGTGCCCTATCACCAATATGTTTTTGCTCAGGTGCCCTGTCACCATAAGATCTATTTGAAGTGAGATCTCACAACTCTTTAAGCTTTTGATCAGGTGCACAATAACCAAGATAAGTCTTTTTATAAGGAGACATAAGAACCAATTGGTTAACTTTTGAAGGGAGTTAAAACCCTGTGTATAGTGGGGTGAAAGATGTGATATAATATTCTCTTTCTCAAAAAACTGAGAAGACTTTAGTGGATTGCTTGATGTTGTTAAAGCTCCCCCTGAGATGATTATTGTTAAGGAATTGTTGGAAGCTTTGCAGGGTGTAGGTCTTCTTTGATGTTCTCTAGAAGCTTTTAGACTGATTGAGTTTTGATATCTCTTGAAAGTTTGGAGAAGATTTGCAGATGATGAAGAATGTATGAGTTTGCAGACTAAATATCTTTACTCTATCTGTTGCGACTCTTTTACAATTTTACAACTTCTTGTATTCAATCTTCTTGAAATCTCTTTTATATATTTCCTGCAAATATTCTATCTCTGAATTATAATTCTATTCCTTGATTAACTCTTGAAATCTTGGAACATGGAGAAATGGCTAGAAGGGCAATAAATTGATTCCTTAACTATCCCAGTTTTTAAGCCGGATATTGACTCAGTGAAATCCAGTAATTAATGCTGCCAATGAACGACTATATTCATAAGAATATACGCATTTAATTACTCAGAGCAATATAGACAATAATATAATATAAGCCTTGGTTAATCCAGAAATTAACTGTAGAGAATTGAGAAAATGAACTGACAGATTTCGTCGACCTCAGAACAGATTTCGTTGACCTGAACTCAAAGTTTGTCGAGCTGAGAAATCTTCTTCGTCGATATGAGATCAGAGAAAAAATAGTATGGATAGAAACTGCCAAAGTTGAGCTCCAAGTTCGTCGAACTGAGGTAAAATATCATCGACCAGTGAAACTGAGAGAGAAGGGAGTTCATCGACCTGAGCTCAAATATTGTCGAGCTCAACTCAGAGAAGAACTCTGAGTTCATCGATCTGCGATCGACGATCATCGAGCTGAGTTTGAAGAACTTCGAACTAGTTTCTGAACTCTCTTGAAACTATAATTCTTTTAAGTCTGGATCTCTGAAGTCTTCTCAAGGCTGGATCATAAGATGTCTAACCTAGTCAGAATGTCCTAACCATAGAACTAACAAATTGACCCTAGGGTATACATGATGGGTCAAAACCAAATAGTGAACCTTAGACCAATTCCAAACTAGAGATCCAACAATCTCCCCCTATTTGGGTGTGGTCACTAAACCAAAAAAAAAGCAAAAAAAACACATAGTAATCTAAATATCTAACAGAATTTTAAACTAATCAACAGATATGATATATCTAAGTGCAATACACATATATCAAAGAGAAATAAATGTTCAAGTATTGTTAGAGGGAGGAGTAGAAGATGATTTAGAAAATATAATTTTCCTGTGAGTATCTTCTGCTTCCTTCTTAGACATCTTTATGTCTTGCACTCCAAGGACTATAACAGTTGATGCTCTGGGAACCACAACTTCTGGATATGCCTTCATATAAGCATTTGGATCAAATAAATGTTTGTCTACTTGAAATTTTTCAAGTTATTTGTATCTATAGGTTGACATTGTAGTGAATTTTGATGTATCTGATCCTTCTGCTTTGGCCTTGTTCATCTGCGATAAGCCAATCAATTCTTGAAATCTGGCAATTTTGAAGTTTGGATCTAATTCAGGTTCATAAACTGGAGAGGGAGGTCTCTCTAGATAAGTTTTAGAAGCATCCTGAATAGACTCTTGAGGTTTTCTAAAAATAATTAATTGCTGTTGAAAGCTGGTTGGAGCTAGAGACAGTTGAGATTTGCTTTGATAATAGGACTTTGGAGGGTTGCAGTGACTTTATTTTCCAAATGGTCTAGAGGACTTGTAGGAGGATGGTCTTTGAGATTTAGAAGTTCTTGAAGTAGGCTTCTGAGTCTTTGCAACGCTTCATAAAAATTGAGAGATATTTCCTGTAGCACCTGTAATAGTAGGAGGAGGAGGAGGTCCTCTCCAGTTCCATTGAGGAGGCTAAGAGTTTCTCCTGCTCTTCATCCTAGCCTTTTGCTAATATTTAGAAAGCCACATCCACTTAGGCATACCTGGATAAGGAGTAATATTAATCAGGATATAGTAGGGTGTTTTAGCAGTTGGGTTAGGCTTAGGAACAGCCTTAGCAGGAACCTTTCTCTTCTTACATTTCATCTTCTTAGTGTTAGAGTCATCCGAATCATTATCATCACCATCATCAAATGATACAGGAAGATGGGCATTTAAATCATCAATCTCTTTTAGAGTTTCTTTTGAGATCTGCTTCTCAACCTGAGGCTGTACTTGAGATTCTGGTTCTGCAAAACTTTCAGTAACAGTTTGATTTTCTTTTTCTTCTTCTTCTATATCTGCAAGCATGATATCATCCAAGTTTGGTATATGACTTTCATCCATCTTATAAGTTGGAGGAGAGAAAGCCTTGGGCTCAGAGACTAGTTCATAGATATCTTCAATAGCTAATATTTTAGTAACCACTAGAGCAACAAAGCTTGCCCTTATTTGGCCATAACTGCATGACTTATTGTGGCAGAATAGCATACAATAGCCTTGGAAAATGAACAATAGAACTTGGTAAAGAATATCTATAGACAGGATTGAAAGAATTAAGTAAATATTTAAACCAACTTAGGGATTTATAATAGGATCACCAACAGTATTTATTTCTTCATCAATATCATAAGCTGTAACCATATCTGTAATATCAACAATATCTGGAGGGCTGTCTATTTCAAGAGAATCTACTTCTGCTACTAGAAGAAGAGGAGCTGGAACAACTACTGTTGTTGCTGCTACAACTGGAGGAGAAACTTGAGGAACTGGAGCTTCTACACAGGATATCTCCCCTTGCATGGTCTTAGAGGGTCCTGAAGCAAGGCCCTAGAAGAAGGGATAGAATGGAGAGCAGCAATTCTAGTAGAAAGACAATTGATAGAGGCAGAGAGAGGAGAAATAACATTTGCAATTAATTGCTCTAGAAATGGAGACATGAATTCTAGAAGATCCTTGGCAATGTTAGAGAAATTTAGATATGGAGGTTCTGGAGCAGAGGGAGTGAAGGGGGTCTGATGTCCATAATTTGAACATACTGAGAAAGCTGAGGGGAATTCAGGGAATGCGAAGGTAGTGTTAGAGGGAATGATGGATGGAATTGATGTGGTAGGAGTTGTGGTAGTAAGAACTTGAGGGTAGGATTAGATATAGTGGGGATGTCCTGGATGGGTGATTGAATTGGGATTGATGGATTAGAGAGTTTCGAGGAGATGACATAGGAGATAGTAAGTTGAAGGTAGGCTGAGAGGAGGTAGATGGAATATTAGCCAGATGAGATGGAAGAGGGTACTGAGGTGGAGAGAGAGCAGGAATGAAATCAGTCATAATTTTTTCATCATGGATGATGATTGTTGACTTAGGAGGTGATGGTGGTGGAAGAGGTGAAGTTGGAGGGGTAGAAGTGAAAATAGCAAGTGAAGAGGAAGATGGTTGTTGTTGAGAAGGAGGTGAAGGGATTCTGATGGAGGGAAGAACATCTTCTGGAGGAGGAGGATTGGCTATTTCTGCCCTTGTGTCCTCAGAAGTCCTGGAGGAAGAGGTGGCCTTGGAGGGCTTGACATTGGTCCTCTCCCATTTTCCAAAAAGGTCTAATGTTAACCTCTTTGAAGCATTAATAAAAATCGTCTAGGAGACCAGCAGCTGAGGGCACTTTTCCTGGAGGAAAAGCCTTAGAACCCTTCAAAAACTAACATCTATTTTGTTACTCCTCTTCTTTATTAAAACAAACAACAAAACACTCCAGTTAATTGATTTTCTATTCACCAAGGCACTCATCACAAGAAATTGATGCCTTGTGATATAGTCATGTGCAATGTGCTTTACCAGCAAGACCTTACCAATGATATCATCAAGGAACTTATATTCAACTGATAAGTCCTTCTAGAATAGCTTTCTAGGGTTTCCAGCTGAGTGACCCATTAAAGCAAGCATATTGGAAAATTCCTCCTATTCATCTCTATATCATCTTCACCATTAATAAAACCAAATATTTTAGACAAAATTGCAGGTGTAAGATTGACCTGTTGTCCTGCAATGGTGCCGATAAAGGTTTGGGCGACAGGAAACAAGGATGAATAAACCCATTCTTTGATCTCGAGCATTGGAAGTTTGATTTTAGTTGTCATAAACTTCTACAAATGCGGCTCTTCAAACAGTTTCAGTATATCCTATAAGATTTGATCTGTGTGACTGAATGATTCAAAATCGATATCGAAGCTTGCATTAAATTTCATCGCAGAGAGAACGGTCGTTGGAATCGCCATGGAGGTTTTCCTACAAAGAAAGAGAGATCAAGTGCAAGAGAACAGAAAGTGTGGGATGGAGCTCGAAGAAAACCTAGTTATAAGGTTTTTAGAATATGAAACGCCAGATTCTGTCCTGCAAAAATAAAAGAAAATTTTCGTTCTCAGGTCGACGAAAAATTTCATGAAGAAATAATATCGTCGATCTCAGTTTGAAGAGGAAAAACATTTCGTTATTCACAGGTCTACGAATAATTTTCTAAAGCATGATCGTCAATCTCCACTCGACGAAAATAACTTCACACAAAAAGTTCGTCGATCTCAGGTCGACAAATTTTCTCAAGAACGGTCCTCGGATCGTCGATCTCCGTTCGACGAACTGTGACAAGTTCTTCGACCTCAGACAAAAAATTAAATTAATGCTAATCCATTAATCATTCCTAGCAGATTCAGAAAGAATAGATGTTTCTTCTTATACAATGGCTTGGTGAAGATGTCTGCTCTTTGTAAATCAGTAGAGATAAAGACAAGATTAAATTTTTTGGTCCACACAATCTCTAATGAAATGATGTCTAATTTCCCTATGCTTGGTCCTACTATGATGCACTTGATTTTGTGCAATAGATATTGCACTGGGACTATCACAAAATATTAATGAATAATTTAAGTTGAGACCATAATCCACCAATTGATTTTGCATCCACAAAATCTGAAAATAGCAGCTGTCTGCAGCTATGTATTCAGCTTCAACATTATAAGTGGACACAGAGATTTGCTTCTTACATAACCAAGACACAAGCCTATCACAACCAAACTGGCATGGTCCTGATGTTCTTTTCCTGTCAACTCTTCATCCAGCAAAGTCAGCCTTTGAGAATCCAGTTAATTCTAATTCTGACTCAGTTGGATAAAAGAGTCCTAGATTTAGGAAACCCTTTATATATCTCAAAATCTTTTTTAATAAAATATAGTGATATTTTGTAGGGTTGACTTAGAACCTTGCACAAATACATGTGTCAAACATTAAGACAGGCGTACTTGCTGTGAGATATAATAGAGACCCAACAATAGCCCTATAAGTTTTCTGATCAACAGGCTTGCCATGTTCATCAGAATCAATCACAGCATTAACAGCCATATGTGTTTTCATTGTTGAGGCATCACACATTCCAAACCTTTTAATAAGCTCCTTAGCATACTTGGATTAGTAGATGAAGATACCATCAGATGATTGCTTCACTTGGAGACCAAGTAAGTATTAAAGTTCACCCATGCTACTCATCTCAAACTTTGAATACATTACATCAGAAAATCTTTTACAGAGTTTGGGATCAGTAGAGCTAAAAATAATATCATCTACATATATTTGAACTAACAAAATTTTATTATTATGATGCCTGATAAAAAGAGTCTTATCTACTATGTCCCTATAAAACTTATGCTATATGAGAAAGCTAGCTAAGGTCTGATACCAAGCTCTTGGAGCTTTCTTTAAACCATAGAGAGATTTATGCAATCTAAAGACATAATAAGGATGAGTTGGAGATATAAAACCTGGTGGTTTCTCCACATACACTTCCTTTTTTAATTCTCCATTTAGGAAATCACTTTTTACATCCATCTGGTAGACTTTGAATCTTTTAAGGGCTGCATAGGCTAAGAAAATCCTTATAGCCTCAAGCCTTGCCACTGGAGCAAAGGTCTGATCATAATCTATTCCTTCCTCCTGTGAATATCCTTGAACTGCTAGCCTTGCTTTATTCCTTATAATATTTCCTTCAGCATCTATCTTATTTATGAAGACCCATTTGGTTCCAAAGACTGGATAGTATTTGGGTCTAGGAACCAAATGCCAAACTCTACACCTCTAAAACTTATTGAGCTCCTATTGCAATGTAATGATCCAGTGGGGATCTTGCTCTGCATCTTTGAAGGAGTGGGGCTGAAGTTGAGAAATAAAACAAGCATGCATCTCATGCTTGTTGAGTTGATGCCTTGTTTGCACATCAACTGAAATGTCTCCAATCATTTGAGATATAGGGTGATCTCTAAGTGTAACAAGATCAGTTAGAGGAGTTTGTTGAGCAATAGCTTGTGGAATTAATACCTCTTGTAGAATTATATTAGCTGTTGGTGGAAGTTTAGCCACTTCCAAACTTTCTTTTTCACTCTCTTCTTCAGCTTGTGGAGAAGGATGTGATTGAACCTCTTACGTGAGGTTTAGATAATATAATTTCTTACCCAAGTGAGGTACCTGCAAAATGTTATTGGTAGAAACTTCTTTCTCCTTATAAAACATGTTAGCCTCATCAAATGTAACATGAACAGATTCCTCAATTTTTAAAATGGATTTGTTAAACACCCTATAAGCTTTGCTGACTTGGGAATATCCTAGAAAAATTCCCACTGCAGTCTTTGCTTCAAACTTTCTAATGTATTTCTTGTCATAATTGTGAATATAACAAAGGCATCTAAATACAATAAAATAGGTGATTTTAGGTTTCTTCCCTTTAAGTAACTCATAAGAAGTCTTATTCTTAAGCTTGTGTAACAAACTTCTGTTCAGTATATAGTTTGCTGTGATCACAGCCTCTGCCCAAAAAGTTATGGGCATGTAAGCTTCTACAAGTAATGTGCCTGCAGATTCAATTATGGTCCTATATTTTCTTTCAGCAACCCCATTTGGTTGAGGAGTTCTAGGAGCTGAGAAGTAGTGCCTAATACCCTCCTTCTCACAGAACTATAGCATAAGAAGAGACTCAAACTCAGTACTATGATAACTTCTGATCAATGCAACTAGAGTAGAGTACTCAATCTGTATGCTCTTGAGAAAATCTAAAAGAACCTTGAACTTATCTAACTTAGATCTCAGAAAGAATACAAAAGTGAATCTTTAGATGTCATCTATAATCACTAAATTATATGATTTCCCTCCTAGGCTTTGTACAACAATAGGGCCAAAATGGTCCATATGTAGCAAGTACAATATCTTAGGTGAGTCACTTTTATTTACAAATTTAAAGCTATTTTTAGTTTGCTTCCCTAACCGACAAGCCCTGCTGAGGCCTTCATTCTTGTAGGGTCTCAAAGACAATCTTCTGACAAGGTTATCCCTAGATAACTTAGCAATATTTTTAAGATTTACATGTCCTAATCTCTTATGTCATAGTTCATTTCGATTGCTAACCTGATTAAATATACAAAGTTCTGAACTAGCTGATTGAAAGTTTAATACATATATGTTGTATTGTCTAAGTCCAGTTAAAACAGGTTTGTTTTCTTTATAAGAAATAATACAGGAAGGTGAGTTAAATGATACCTGATAACCTTCATCATATAATTGACTTACGGATATTAGGTTATGCTTAAAGCCACTCACGTAGGGAACTTTCCTGAAGGTGACTGCTCCAACTTTAACTTGTCCATAGCCTTTAGTTTGGCCACAGGTGGAGTAACCAAAGATCACGTTTGGACCTAGCTTTGACTTGTAGTTTGTTAGATTTTCCTTACAACAAGTCATATGCTTTGAGCAGCCAATGTACAGATACTATTGTTGATTAAAGACTGGGCAGTCATTCACCTGTATAGAAAGGAATTAGGTTTTCTTGACCAAGGTTACCTTGGGTCCTTTTTTCTTTTGATAAGAGAAATTGGAAATAATAGAAAATTCTGGTTGATTTTTATATTATAAGGGATGATATCATCTAAGTGGTATTCCACAATGAGTAAAAGGATCAGTAGATCATCTGAATTGATTGAATTTTCTAACTGAGTCATAGTTTTCATTAAACCTGACTGGGTTCGACGAATTATTATATGTTCATCGATCAGTGTTCGACGAATTGGGATGATTTCGTCAAACTCTTCTCAGAGAATGAACATAGTCATTTTCTGTGCCCCATGTTCGTCGATCAGTGCTCGAAGAACCATATAGAGTTTGTCGATCGTAGTAAGATGAATAATTATAATTATAATTGGCGTTCATAGATCGTCGATCTGGGTTAGACGAACTATACACATTTCATCGATCTGAGTTCGATGAAATATGTTGAGCATAGTTTTTATTCAGATTCTTATTCCTTTTCTTCTTATTTATAGATTTCTGAGAGACATTTTGTTGAGTAGTTTCTCCTATTTTCTCTTTTCCTTTTTCAGAGATAAATTTAATTGGTGTTGAAAGAATATTTTTCATTAATATAGGGGGTATGCTTCATGAAGCACCTTAGCCCAGCTTGCCATTTAATCCGGCATTGACTGTGCTTGTGATGTGCATCAGCTTAAGGCTTCTCCCATTGAGAGATTCCTCAAGTTGCTTTGCCTCGCATAATTCAGTTTTTAATGAAATGATTTGTTCATTAGCTATATCTAAATTATTTTTCTATTTAATATTTTCAACAAATAGATTATCAAATTCAAGCTGTCTATCTCTAAGAATTTTTATTTACTTCTCTGACTTGATGAAATCATTGCACAAGGATTTAAATTCAATTTTAAAATCATTTGAATTGAAATCAAATGAAGAGATTACTTGATCTTTTTCAGATTCAGATTCCTCTTTTGATTCTTCAGCTTGTTCCTCTACATCAGATTTGTTGTTGTAGGCATTTATAGCAATAAGGAAAACAACCCTTGCCTTTGCCTCCTCCTCATCTTCATTAGAGCTGTAAGATGAGGATTCTTCATCTGTGTCACTCCAGGTCTCAATAATGAAGTCTTTCTCCTTTCTCTTGTGTTTGCTGGAGGAGTGCTTGCTAGAGTACTCGCTTGATTGTCTCTTATTCTCCTTTTATTTTCTTCTGTCTTTCTTCTATGCCTCTAGGCATTCAGGGAGAATATGCCCAGGTTTTCTGCATCCAAAATAAACAATCTCCTTTGTAGGAGTCTTGTCATATCTTGGCGTGTCATCATTCTTGGATGACCTTCTTCTAAAGTCTTTCTTGGCCATTTTATAGAATTTTTTAGCCAAAAAGCTCATTAGTACTTCATTAGATGGAATTGCTTCTGATTCTTCTATTACTTTGAAAGAAATGTTGTGTTACTTCCTTGAAGATGTAAAAGCCTTCTGTTCAGCAGCCTCCCTTGTCTTGATCAACTGCTCATAAGACTTGAGCTTGCCAAGGAGAGATTTTGAAGAAATCTCATTTAAACTTCTGGCCTCCTTAATTGGCCATATCCTAGAATCCCAAGTGCTAGGAATGCACATTAGGATTTTGTCATTTATCTCAGTTACTGAGATGTCCTTATCCAAGGTTCTTAGTTCATTTAAGATGAAACTAAGTCTGTTATACATCTCAGCAACAGTCTCTGATTCCTCCTTGAAATTCTCATATTATGATATGATGAGGGATCTCTTGTCTTTTCTTTCATCTGCTGAGCCAGCAACTATTTGGTTCAGTGAGTCCCAAATAGCCTTTGTAGAGGTGCACTCAGCCACATTCTTAAAGATGCCATCTAACATTATCTTTGCTAGAATATTCATTGTTATAACATCAGCCATCTTGGCTTTCTTTTGTGCATCAGTCCACTCAGGTGGTGGAACTTCATGTGTATTGGAAGTTGTAGCAATAGCTGTTGGTTGAGAGGGACTTGTTAAAATAGAGTTAAAAATATCCTCATCAATAGAGGTCATGTAGAGTTTGATTATTGCCTTCCAGAGTGAAAATTATTCAAGTTGCATACTAGAGGTATGGTGCTAGTATAATCCTTATTCTGTGTCATGCTGTAAATAAGAGGCTAGTGAGAAAAAGATCTATCAAAGGATCTTGGTTCAGATGTAAGCCTGTGAAACCAAAGAAACAGTCCTCTGATACCAATTGAAGGATGGTAAAAGCTTTACCACCTGAGGGGATAGATCTATTTAACTCTAGAGCGGGGAGAGAATAGAGTATTTTAAAAACATAGTTGTTTTTTATAGTGGATTTAAAATAGTGATATATATATCTTAAGAAAGTGAGGGAATGAAAGATCGAACTAACACAGCACACAACACACAACAATAAGAGAATAACAAACAACCAGACGACACAAGAAATTTATAGTGGTTTCCCTAAACTTGGGTACATCCACTCTTCTACCTCCCTGGTAGAAATCCACTACAGGTTTTTAATCTGGTGCCCTGTCACCAACATGTTTTTTGTCAGGTGCCCTTTCACCACAATATCTATTTGAAGGGAGATCTCACAACCCTTTAGGCTTTTGATCAGGTGCCCAAAAACCAAGCTAAGTCTTTTAATAAGGAGACTTAAGAACCAAGTTGTTAACTTTTGAAGGGGTTTAAAACCCTGTGTATAGTGGGGGTGAAAGATGTGATATTGTCTTCTCTTTCTCAAACACATGAGAAGACTTTTGTGGATTGCTTGATGTTGTCAAAGCTCCCCCTTAGATGTTTATTGTTCAGGAACAGCTGGAAGCTTTGTAGTGTATAGGTCTTCTTTGATGTTCTCCAGAAGCTTTTAAACTGATTTAGTTTTGATCTCTCTTGAAAGCTTGGAGAAGATTTGAAGATGACGAAGACTGTATGAGTATGCAGACTGAATATCTTTCTTTTGTCTTCCTGTGACACTTTTAAAATTCTACAACTTATTGTATTCAATCTTCTTGAAATTTTTTTTATATATTTCCAACATAAATTCTGTCTCTGAATTTGAATTCTATTCCTTAATTAAATGCAAAAATCTTAGAACTTGGACAAACGGCTAGAAAGTTAATAAATTGATTCCTTAACTGTCCCAGTTATTAAGCCGGATATTGACTCTGTGAAATCCAGTAATTAATGCTTCCATTGAACGGCTATATTCATAAGAATATATGCATTTAATAACTTAGAGCAATATAGGCAATAATATAGAATATAAGCCTTGGTCAATCAAGAAATTAACCGTAGAGAATAGAGAAAATGAACTGGCAGATTTCGTCGACCTCAGAACAGATTTTGTCAACCTGAACATAGTGTTCATCGAGCTGAGAAATCGTCTTCGTCGACCTGAGCTTAGAGAAAAAAGAGTATGGAAGGAAACAGCAAAAGATGAGCTCTAAGTTCGTCGAACTGAGGTAGAATATCATCGACCAAAGAAACTGAGAGAGAAGGGAGTTCGTCGACCTGAGCTCGAATATCGTCGAGCTCAACTTAGAGAAGGAACTCTGAGTTCGTCGATCTGCGATTGACGATCGTCGAGCTGAGTTCGAAGAACTTCGAACTGGTTTCTGAACTCTCTTAAAAATTGCAATTCTTCTAAGTCTGGATCTTTGAAGTCTTCTCAAGGCTGGATCATAAGATGTCTAACCTAGTCAGACTATCCAAACCATAGAACGAACAAATTTACCCTGGGCTATACATGATGGGTCAAAAACAAATAGTGAACCATAGCCCAAATCCAAACATGGGATCCAGCACTAACCTCGCCCTGAATTGAGAAAAATATCATTTCATGGTTAGGGAGGGTTTAGTTTTTGGTCATAAAATTTCTTCTAGAGGGATTGAGGTTGATAGATTGAAAATTGAGGTAATTGGAAAATTGCCACCAACAACCAATGTTAAGGCCAGACGCAATTTCTTAGGTCATGCTAGTTTCTACAATAGGTTCATAAAAGATTTTTCCAAAATCACCAAACTCCTTACTCAGCAGCTAGAAAAAGACGTTCATTTTCACTTTGATGATCTTTATTTATCTGCAATCAAATTAATAGAACTAAATTAATTTACGCGCCTATTATGATAGCTCCAGTCTGGAACTTCCTTTTGAGATTGTGTGTGATGCGAGTAGCTTTGCGGTTGGAGCCATTCAAGGACAATGAATATCTAAAAACTTCACTCTATCTACTACGTGAGTAAAACACTCACATTCGCACAAGATAATTACACCCTGATGGAAAAAGAGTTATTAGCGGTTATTTTTGCCATCGACAAGTTTCGCCCCTATATTACGCTTTCTAATATAATAGTTTTCACGGACCACTCGACCCTCAAGTACTTACTTGCTAAATCGGATGCCAAGCTCCGCTTGATTCGCTGGGTCTTACTCCTCCAGGGGTTTAATTTGGAAATATGAGAAAAGAGGAGGGTTGAGAATTTTGTCGCCAACGATCTCTCACATTTAGATAACCCGTATATTGAGAATTTAGATGAAAAAACTTTTAATGATTATTTTCCAGATGAAAAGGATTCTAATTAACACTTCCCCTTCTCCTTGGTTTATAAACTTCGCTAACTATTTGTGGCTTATGTCCTCCCAAAAGAATTATCCTCTCAGCAAAAGAAGAAATTCATTTCTGATCTGAAGAATTATTTTTGGGAGGACACACATCTCTTTCGAGTTTGTGCAGACCAAGTAGTACGGAGATGTGTCCCTTTCAAAGAGTGACAAAGTATTTTAAAACACTTACACGAAGGACTGACCGCCGGGAACTATCAAGCCAATCCGACAGCTCATAAAGTTCTTAGTGCGGGCTTTTATTGGCCTAACCTTTTAAAGACACGCCATCCTTTGTGAGCCAGTGCGATAACTGCTAACGATCGCGCAATATCTCTAATAAAAATGAAATGCAACAAAATTACTTCCTCGAGTGCGAAGTCTTTAACCTTTGGGGAATTGATTTTGTAGGCCTTCTTCCTTCTAGTTTTGGGAACAAATACAATTTAGTTAAAGTATATTATGTTTCTCGTTGGGCAGAGGCCCATGCTCATCCTACCAATGGCGCACGAGTTGTTATCACTTTCTTAAAAAAATTATTTTATTAATTCGTCACTCCTAGGGACATCGTTAACGATAGGGGTTCACATTTTTTTAACACTCAGCTTGCAAAAACTCTTTTAAAATATAGCGTTATGCATAAGCTTTATATCGCTTACCACCCTCAAACTAACGGCCAAGTCGAGGTAGTAAATAGGGAAATAAAACACATTTTAGAAAACACAGTTTGTACTTCACGTAAGGATTGGTCAATTAAATTAGATGATGATGTATGGGCTTACCGAACAACATACATGTAACACCCCAAATTTGACAGCAAACCTTCTAGTCAATATCTTCGGGTGATAGTGGGTATCGCCAACAGCGATAACGTTAAAACTCAACGTCTTGAAGCATTGAGTGAGCTTAACACACTCGATGCCTTTTGACAAATAGTTGAGTAAGATACTATCACGTGGCGATAGTGAGTATCGCGCGACGATAGCCCAGCTCTCAACACATTCAACTCCATGAAGCGTTCAATGAACTCAACGCACTCGACGTCTTAAATAGTTAAGTAAGCTATCGGAACGATGATAGTAGATATCACCAAGCGATAGTGCCATGTCTGCTAGACATTTGTCGGATGGCTGGTAGGCGGCCGATGAGAGGTTGTTGACAGGGGTTAAAGAGGCTATCAATGATATCGCCCAAGAGATAGCGGACATCACCAGGCGATAACGTTAATGTTGACTATTCAACCGAAATTGTGACCTTTTCTCACTTTTGATGAAATGATCTAGTGGCTGGTATAAAATCCCAAGGCCACTTATATAGAGGTGTAGAGGAATGAGAATTCATTCTCCCCTTCTCACTCTCTCTCGTTCTTTCATCCATATTCTTGAGAGAAAAAATAAGGGTTGGAGCTAAGGGATGGAGATGAGCTTAATTAGCTTGGTGAAGGAGGTTCTGTAATCGGATGTAAGAGCCGAGGCTAGATCTGTGAAGAGGGAAGTGAGGTGTGTAACAACCCGACCCGTTAAATAACATATATTAGAAAGTTCGGCCGGGGCCCCACACTATATGCCACAAACAGACGACGAGGTCACATGTTAATACCAAAATACCAAAGCATCCTAACCCAGAGTATTCTAGCAGAAGTTTATAAGTTGCACGAACTCAATCCATAAATGTCCACGACTATATAAATAACACATTTATATAAAAGACCAGGAATGTACACAAACCCTCCGCTCACGGCCTTAAGGCCTTACAAGTTTCTCTTTATAAATATATGAATTAATACATCGGCATGCAGGCAGGCCACACAAGAAATCCAAATCTTCGCACGCCCTTCGAGGGCCTATTAGCAACAGCAGCACAAAGGGCTTTAGCCCACTCAACCCATTTCAGCATCAACAACGGCAGCACCTGTATATGGACATCAACCCCATAGGTGACAAACAAAGCAACGGTCAGCATTCAGCTGACCAATTATAACGACCCTACCCCTTACACGGGGCAGTGCTTCCTTCCCTGCATGTATTCTAGTCTAAAGATATATATATACAATTCACAATATCATCGCAAATGCCGGCCTTCGTGCAAGACGTTCCGTGCACTCAGGGCACGCTTACGGTGTTTCAAGCTCCTCAAGGTTCCACAACTGATTCGAGATGTGTACTTGTTGGCCAGGCATTAGCCTCCAAACCACTGTGGAAGACCTCACGCACCCTTCCACTCAGAGGCACGCACCTCAAGGAAAACTGTGAGCGCTATCGGTCGACCTACCCCTGTAGTGTAACAAGCCTAGGGAATTCGCCCCGCTGTATTGCTACCAATCGACCGCTCACCCGATCCGACAATTGAACATGTTTGGTGGCCCACCCACTCAGAGGTTCTTAACTTTTTGGCTATGGGCATCAGCCGCCA
This sequence comes from Platanthera zijinensis, assembly GCA_039513925.1. Taxonomy (NCBI): domain Eukaryota; kingdom Viridiplantae; phylum Streptophyta; class Magnoliopsida; order Asparagales; family Orchidaceae; genus Platanthera; species Platanthera zijinensis. The sequence goes on from CM077081.1 coordinate 141,597,001, forward strand.
AACCCCTGTTGGAGGCCTCTCGTACCCACCCACTCAGAGGTGCTCATAATCCATCTCATATTCATCTCATAACACAGGCACACAGTGCCACTTTCCATTCCATTAATACAGCTCGTGTCGAGCATACAACCAAAGGAGCGATATAAAGCTTCCTTCTCACCATAACAATCATCCTCACCATCTCCATTGGTTAATAGATGTATACACGGAGTCTTCTCTGGTTCGTAGCATCACTAATCCATACATCTATCCACATGGGCTTCACACAGCATGCATATGCCGTACTGCACATTTCCGGCACTAGATGCAGACTCAACTGCTGAAAACACTTACGCTCTTCCATCTTTTAATGGAGGATTCCAAAGATACACATGCATAAACAAAGGGCTTCACTTGCCAAAGGAAGAAAGACTGTTACCCTCGACGATCGCTTTGGCGCCATGACAGAACTTGCCGGATGGAAATCATCACAGCAGACTTGCCTCTATAACGCTGAACTCGGCTCTCGATTCAGACCACGGACACTCCACAAGCGAAAGGCTAACATAAGAATGAGAGATTCATCTCCATTCTCAGCTTTATAATACCATGGATTAATTTGGACCACAGGATCCAAATTGAAGGGAATAAACGGCCCTGATCGCTTTGAAAAGCATCTAAACAGAGCTGACACGGCCTGTGACACGCCCGTGTCACAGGCCGTGTTCCTTGAGCGGTTAGAAAACCGACTAAAGCTGGAACAGAACACGGGCTACGACACGCCCGCATCAATCCCTAACACGCCCGTGTCAACCAGTACAGGGCTTTGTGGCTGTCCGTATCACCTCATCAACACTATGCTGAAACACCCGAGAAGAACACGGCTAAGGCACACACCCGTGTCCTCGGTCGTGTGCCCAACACGCCCCTGTGACACACCCATTTCACAGGCCGTATAGCAAACTCAACGCCACTCAACACCACTACACTCAACGCCACTCAATGCCACTACAGTAAATGCTGCCCGAGTAGGACACGCCCTGGGACACGCCCGTGTCCTAGGCCGTGTCGCCTCTCGACGATTGTTGACCGTGATATTTCGAGAACTTGACTCGACACACACCGTACAAGACACGCCCTAGGACATGCCCGTATCCCAGACCGAATGCACTAGACATGCCCTGGGACACGCCTGTGTCCCAGGCCGTGTCACCCAGCCTGAACCCATTGTGGGACTTAGGGTTTTTGGGGAGTTACAACCCTCCCCTTCTTATAGAAATTTCATCGTGAAATTTAGTGCAACTGCAATATCAATAAAACAATTCAATCGATGCACTATTACCCAAAACGATCTGGGTTTAGAGCTCAGAGGCCTTAACTTGTCTCTCCCCATAGCATCGCACAACCACAAGTATTTTCACAAACACACATACATACAATATATATAAAGTACAACCTACAAGCAATAAAGTGCTCCCTCCACTTTATTTTCACTCATCCGCGTCTCTAAGCATCTTCTTGACAGCCTCCTGCAACTCCAGGTTAAACACACGAGGCTGTTGCACTTCATGATGTGAGCTTTGCGGCTCCGGCACTCCGAGATTGGACACTCGCGGTTGCGCCCGGGATGCAGATGATTCCGTCACTGCCTTACCCTTTTATTCATAGGACGCGCCTGTCTTTTGCTCACTCTTTGACGGGCCTTTCCAACAGTAATGGGCTATATGCCCCTGCTTCCCATAAGTTAAATAGGTACGCGACTCAACATGTCCTTAACCAAACATCGCGCCCTGATGAGTCCATATTTTATACTTAATTCCGGACTCATCTAGGCTTATTTTCTTGTCTTTGCACACCGTTTAGCGTCATTTGCACTTATTTTGGTTCGCTACGGTTTTCCATGTCTTGTGCACCCTTTTTAGCCTATTTCTGTGTGTGTGTGTATTTCATTCTCGCTATGATTATTATTGTTTGCTATGGCTGCCACGATCGATGTCCTGTGTAGTTTTCCTGCAGGTTTGGGGATCGTGAGGGCATTTGGGATAGGCATTTCACTATTTTTTGGCAAAGGAGTCAGTGGTCGTGCGTTTTTACCCACGCACGACTATCGACCTCTTGGCGCACGATCACCGATCGTGCGCAGCACGGCCTCATTTGTGAAATCTCTGTCTTGAACCTTCCGTACGATCACTTGCCATACCGCACACGATCACTGCTCGTGCGCTGCCGGTCGTGCGCAGTCATGGCCCTTTTTGCAAAGTTCTGTCTTTTTCGCACGATCATCAGCTTGCCTCGCACGATCACTGATCGTGCGCTGCTGATCGTGCACGTGCTTTAATTTCTTACTGCAGGCTCTACAGGTTCTGGCCGCACGGGCGCTAACATTGTTCGCGCACGACCACTGGTCGTGCGTCAGTGGTCGTGCGCGCTGTTTATTCTACAATCTATAAATACGCTGGTTTCGCACTAATTTCGGGAGATCGCCCCTTTCCGCGATTTTCCGCCGTTTTCTGCTCCGAAGAGGGATTTCGCCGCCCTCCATCATCCTCCACCATAGGGAGTTGCTCCGGGCAAGCCTTCAACGCCAAATCAAAGTCAGAGCATCCCCTCGGCCTCCTCCTTCATCCCCAAGCTTCAAGCGGAGTTTTGACCGAGCTTTCTCCATCAAGCTAGGAGGAGCTGGAGCGGCAATCTACCAGGTCATTTCAACGAAGAAGACGGGTCCATTGGGAGTGAGTGACAGCCTCCTCTACCCCGGACACAGTTGAGGAACGAGCTTGGACTCGGATTGATAACCCGGGATTCCAACCGTGAACCCTCAATAAGACTTCGGATTCGGTCGATTCGCACACCTCTTCCTCTTGTTGTTGTTAGCTTAGTTATTTTCCATGTATTGATGAAGAATGCTTATTTGTAGTTAACATTTACTCTTATTCATGTCTATGTGAGTTAGTGTTTTTGTTATATTTACTTGAGGTGCGCCATATTCCATCCTCCACCATCCACCCTTGCCGCACTAGCAATTTCTAGTGGCGTGCGTTGCGAAGAGGTTTTCATGACCCTCATTCCGCCATTCTAACCACCTCATCCGCTAGCCTACTCATCCATCCGCCAAGCGATTTGGTGCATAGCGGCCCGTGTAGTTTCCATCCCGCCTGGCGAAGCATCGCATAGCGGCGTTGCATAGGAGTAGCTTGTAGATTTTACTTTCTGTTTCCGCAACAATCAAAACCCCCCCCCCCTCCCTTTTTGAGCCGACCCGAGGAATTCAATCTTAAGTCCTCCTCGACATTAACTCATCCCTTACTGTGTTCCTCAAGAGACCGACACTCGAGGATTTATTCCCAAACTTTATTACTTGTGCAACCGGTGCGCTTGCCGTATTTCCCACGCATCAATTTTTTGGCGCCGTTGCTGGGGAACGCAGTCGTTTGAGTTTTTGAAGAGGTAGATGCGAGATAGTCGCCCTTGTCCATTTGTTCATACCCTGTTTTGTCTTTATTTTAGTTTTTGAAATTGTTTACTTTATTTTTCCTGTCCCTTCCTTGTTTTCTTTTTTTTAATATTGCAGATCCGAGTTATTCTATTCTTGTGTGTAGTAATTTCCGGTAAATATTTCTGTTCGCGATGGATTCTGCTGCCGAGTGCCGTATTTTTTGATGCTTTGCGGAGTTGCATCGATGCCATGGCTGTTTCTAATGTCGAGCACTGTTTTCGGTGTATTCTATGTCAAGGTGTGGGCCATATGTTGAAGGATTGCCCTCGCTTGTGCAAGCCTTCTACCTCTGTGGACGCATCCGTAGCAGTCCCCTGTTCGCGGGAGACTACTGTGGATGGGCCTACCAGGGGTGTTGCCTGGCCCATACACTGACATGGCGCACCTTGCTCGATCTTTGCCCGTTGAGATTACGGAAGAATCTCTCGCCGCATATAGTTCCTTCATGGGTTCCTCAACCCCTTTTTACGAGCTTCCTTTGAGTGATCACTCTCACTCAGATGTTAGCCCGCAAGGAGTGGATCGGGAACTCATGGACGATCCTGTATGGGACGATGAGAGTGTTCCGGTCGTCGACGGGGTGGCATCTGCGGATGATGTTGCGAAGGGGCCTGCACATTCTATGCCTGATTTTGAGAGCAGCTTTGCCCCTACGCAGTATTTGGCGGAGTTTTCTAATCCTTTTTCTTATGTGTCGGCTAATGAGGCCGTTATTGTGGATGATTCGGTGCCTGAGGTTGTGCCGAAGTGGGATGACGATTCTGATATCTCCGATGGAGAATGTGGATCTTCGGACCACTATGACGCACCCCGGTGGGACGAGGAGTATTACCTTTCGGATGCGGAGGTTTGCACCTCCTTATCTGATGAGGCGGTCCCCCTTTCCACCGCGGACTTCGAGTTCTCGGATTCTCCCCAATACGACTCATATGACACTGACGATGATCATTGTTTGGATCCTGTTGGGGGTGATACCGGGATCACTCCCCCGATTTCTGATTATTTTTGTCCTTCTTCTCTTTTATTCCTTGATCCCCCTTCCATATCTGAGCCTGTGCGGGTTGATTCTCCGCTGGTGTGCTGGGATGACGATGAGCCTTGTGCTCAAGCCGTTGACTCCTACGCACCTGTGTAGGATGACCCCTTGCTAAGCAAGGATTCTTTTTGTGATGAGATGAGCGAGGACTAGGTCGCCTCCTCATCTTATTTCATGCTTCCTCTACCTGAGCTTTTCAGGTATTATTATCTAGGTAGAGGGGTAACTGTGTTATCGCCGTATCGGTACCCATTACCGACACGGATATTAGGACAGTTACCTGTGCATTTTTTATTTCATAGGCCCATTAGCTAAGGCTTTTCTGCTTCGAATAAGTCGTGCTGGGATGACAGTAACCCCAGTAGTTATCTTAAATTTCTGCATTTTACTTTTTATGTCTAGCTTAGTTTAGAGTTTATATGTATTTTGTTTTTCTTTTGTTTTGTTTTTGCGGAGCTCACCCCTGCAGGTTTCCATTGTGAATTCATTCTAGCGAGGTTGTGATTCTTCGTTTGGCGGGCCTGCTGCTACTTTCAACGCGTCTTCTGGTATGCTCACTAGCTGAGCATTGGGTAACCTCTTCCCTTAGCTCATTCTGATTTTAATTTCTCTATCATTTGATGTGTTGTTTAGTCTAAGTCTGGGGGAGAGCATGTTTACCTTTTGCACGTGCACATTTCTTTTGCATACTAGAAGCTTTTCGTATTTTATTTTGTTTATGTTCATTGCATCGCACACCACTGCACCCACATGAGCGCGAGCTTAGCTGTTAGCGTGCCACGAGTTGAACTTGTATCTTTGTTAGATTTGGAAAATTTCTGTGCTAGTTTAGGATTGTGCGACGGAGTAAAATGTTGGCCTTACTGTGTTTCTAGTCAACTGCTCTCGTTTTGTATAGAAATTTGTGTAGATATAATTTTTTTCGTATGCTTATAGTTCTATATTTTTCTATTTGCGTAAATATTTCTTATTCTACTCAAAAGTTGGTGAATCTGGTGTGAATCAAACGGTAGCGTAGGAATGTGTGTAGCCGCCGCTAGACTCATATTGCTTGAGTCGGGAGGAAGGATTATCTTTCTCGGTTGCTAAGAACTTGCCCCAAGCTACTCTCGAAGCATTGGTGCATGGTTAGTCTAGCGTGAGCGTGATGTAGGCCATCATTTTGGCCTGGTTGAGCTTTGTACCGTTCCGAACGTCATACCCTCGCTAGCCCCATTGTGCCTACCCTTCTTTTGATTCAGCTCCACCATTATTTCACCAAAGCCTCATAGCCGATCCTAGTCGCACACCCAAGTGGAGCTTAGTGTTTTATATTTTCATGTTGGGTTGTGATGTGGTATTTTTATTCGTGAAAATGTGGAAGCGCGCCCAAGTTTTTATTTGCTAAGATTTTGAAAATAAAAAGAAAAAAAAATGAAATGTTTGTAAAAAGGAAAAAAAATGATGAAAGAAAAAGTTTAATTAAAAATCTTTTGGAGATGATTTTGATTTGGAGCGGCGGTGCACACACCCATGTTGCAAAAATCAAGTCTGGGGGTGTGGTGCACCTGGTTTTATTGTGGTTTGCTGAGGGATTCTTTTTGGCTAGCTCATTTGGGTTAGGTGCATAACCTTTCTTTAATCATTGTTTACCTCACCGTAACCTAAGCCCCGTGATTATCCTAAAGTCCTGTAGATTTGCGCTTGAGTCTAACTAGTGTCGTGGAGAGAGTGTGAACGGGCAAGCGTATGGTCCCCGACATTGGTGGATTCCTTTGGAGGTGATCCTAAGCCCCGGTCTTCGGCAATGCTCACCTTAGTGGCCTGTCAACTTTCTCCCTGCGTAGGACCAGATGATTCACCGTGATTCCACTTTTGAGTAATAATAAATTTTTTATACGCATTGTGAAAAATATAAAATATTTTGTATACTTAAAAATTTCCTCTACTTTATTTTTATGCACGCGACCATGCGACTTCGCATGGTACTCCGTTTTGCAATTTCTTTGTTAGCTAGTTCATTTTCCCCGTCTGCTTAGGTTTTGTTTGCTCGAGACGCGCAAACGGTTAAGTCTGGGGGTGTGATGAGTCCATATTTTATACTCAATTCCGGACTCATCTAGGCTTATTTTCTTGTCTTTGCACACCGTTTAGCGACATTTGCACTCCTTTTGGTTCGCTATGGTTTTCCATGTCTTGTGCACCCTTTTAGCCTATTTCTGTGTGTGTGTGTATTTCATTCTTGCTATGATTATTATTGTTTGCTGTGGCTGCCACGATCGATGTCCCGTGCAGTTTTCCTGCAGGTTTGGGGATCGTGAGGGCATTAGGGATAGGCGTTTCACTATTTTTTGGCAAAGGAGTCAGTGGTCGTGCATTTTTACCCACGCAGGACCATCGACCTCTTGGCGCACGATCACCGATCGTGCGCAGCCCGGCCTCATTTGTGAAATCTCTGTCTTGAACCTTCCGCACGATCACTTGCCATACGGCGCACGATCACTGCTCGTGCGCTGCCGGTCGTGCGCAGTCATGGCCCTTTTTGCAAAGTTCTGTCTTTTTCGCACGATCATCAGCTTGCCTCGCACGATCACTAATCGTGCGATGCTGATCGTGCGCGAGCTTTAATTTCTTACTGCAGGCTCTACAGGTTCTGGCCCCACGGGCGCTAACATTGTTCGCGCATGACCACTGGTCGTGGGTCAGTGGTCGTGCGCGCTGTTTATTCTGCAATCTATAAATACGCTGGTTTCACCCTAATTTCGGGAGATCGCCCCTTTCCGCGATTTTCCGCCGTTTTCTACTCCGAAGAGTGATTTCGTCACCCTCCATCATCCTCCACCACAGGGAGTTGCTCCGGGCAAGCCTTCAACGCCAAATCAAAGCCGGAGCATCCCCTCGGCCTCCTCCTTCATCCCCAAGCTTCAAGCGGAGTTTTGACCGAGCTTTCTCCATCAAGCTAGGAGGAGCTGGAGCTGCAATCTATCGGGTCATTTCAACGAAGAAGATGGGTCCATTGGGAGTGAGTGACAGCCTCCTCTACCCTGGACGCAGTTGAGGACCGAGCTTGGACTCGGATTGACAACCCGGGATTCCAACCGTGAACCCTCAATAAGACTTCAGATTCCGTCGATTCGCACACCTCTTCCTCTTGTTGTTGTTAGCTTAGTTATTTTCCATGTATTGATGAAGAATGCTTATTTGTAGTTAACATTTACTCTTATTCATGTCTATGTGAGTTAGTGTTTTTGTTATATTTACTTGAGGTGCGCCATATTCCATCCTCCACCATCCACCCTTGCCGCACTAGCAATTGTTAGTGGCGTGCGTTGCAAAGAGGTGCTCACGACCCTCATTCCGCCATTCTAACCACCGCATCCGCTAGCCTACTCGTCCATCTGCCAAGCGATTCGGTGCATAGCGACCCGTGTAGTTTCATTCCCGCCTGGCGAAGCATCGCATAGCGGCGTTGTATAGGAGTAGCTTGTAGATTTTACTTCCTGTTTCCGCAACAATCAAAACCCCCGCTTTTTGAGCCGACCCGAGGACTTCAATCTCAAGTCCTCCTCGACATTAACTCATCCCTTACTGTGTTCCTCAAGAGACCGACACTCGGGGATTTATTTCCAAAATTTATTACTTGTGCGACAGGTGCGCTTGCCGTATTTCCCACGCATCACGCCCGAAGCAACATCCAAAGATGTTTGTTCAGTAGGCCCGAACCTCTTCTTTTCCTGTTTCCTAAACTCTGACTATTCGGACTGCGGAACTTTGAACTACGACTTATCCGCCGCCATGTTCTTCTTGTCGTGTACTCGTTTCAAATCTTTTTCCATTGCACAGGTTGTGTCTACAATGGCTTGGAAGCCTTTGTTTACTGAACTCGGAAGCACCAATCTCAACTCATCTTGTAGTCCCTCATAGAATCTGTTCATCTTTCGCGCTTCTTTCGCAAAATTTGACCTGCATAATGCCCCAGCCTGGTAAATTCATGCAGGTAGTCATCCATAGTCTTCTTACCCTGCACCAGACGTTGGAATTCAGTCTTCATAGCGAGAGTTTATAAGTTGCATGAACTAAATCCATGAATGTCCACGACTATATAAATAACACATTTATATAAATGATCAGGAATGTACACAAACCCTCCACTCACGGCCTTAAGCCTTACAAGTTTTTCTTTACAAATATATGACTTCATACATCAGGACGCAGACCGGTCACTCATAAAATCCAAATCTTCGCACGGCCTTCGAGGGCCTACCAGCAGCAACAACACAAAGTGCTTCAGCCCGCTCAACCCATTTCAGTATCAACAAGGGAAGCACCTGCATATGGACATCCACCCCTTGGGTGACAAACAAAGCAACGGTCAGCATTCAGCTGACCAATTATAACGACCCTACCCCTTACCCGGGGCAGTGGTTCCATCCCTACATGTATTCAAATCTCAACACATATATATACAATACACAATATAATCACAAATACCGTCCTTTGTGCAAGACGTTCCGTGCACTCAAGGCACGCTTACGGTGTACAAAGCTCCTCAAGGTTCCACAACCGATTCGGGATGTGTACTTGTTGGTCGGGCATAAGCCTCAAAACCCCTGTGGAAGACCTCACGTACCCGTCCACAAAGATGCACGCACCTCAAGGCAAACTTTGAGAGCTATCAGTCGACCTACCCCCATAGTGTAACAAGCCTAGGGAAATTGCACTGATGCATTGCTACCAATCGACCGCTCACCTAATCCTACCACTAAACTTGTTGGGTGGCCCACCCACTCAGAGGTTCTTAACTTGTTGGCTATGGGCATCAACCGCCAAACCCCAGTTGGAGGCCTCTCGTACCCTCCCACTCAGAGGTGCTCATAATCCATCTCATATTCATCTCATAACACAGGCACACGGTGCCACTTTCCATTCCATCAATACATCTTGTGCCGATCATACAACCAAAGGAGCGATACAAAGCTTCCTTATCACCATCACAATCGTCCTCACCATCTCCGTAGGTTAACCGATATATACACGGAGTGTTCTCCAGTTTGCAGCATCACCAATCTAGACATCCATCCAGATTAGCTTCACACAGCATGCATATGTCGTACTACACATTTCCGGCTCTAGATGCAGACTAACTGCTGGAATCACTTACGCTCTTCCATCTTTTGTTTGAGGATTCCACCGATATACATGCATAAACAAAGGGCTTCACCTGCCTAAAGAAGAAAGATCGTTACCCTCGACGATCGCTTCGGCGTAATGACAAAACTAGCTGGATGGAAATCATTGCAGCGGACATTCCTCTGCAACGCTCATCTCGGCTCTCAATTCGGACCACAGACGCTCCACCGGCGGCAGGAAAGCTTCTCCTTCTTCCTCCCTTGCTCTCCTCTCTCTCTTCTCCTTAGAAAGATAAAGGCTAACATAAGAATGAGAGATTCATCTTCATTCTAAGCCTTATAACAACAGGGATGAACTTGAACCACAGAATCCCAATTGAAGGGAACGAACGACCTCGATCACTTTGAAAAGCATCTAAACAAAGCTGACACAGCCTGTGACACGCCCGTGTCACAGGCCGTGTTACTTAAGCGGTTAGAGAACTGACTCAAGCTGGAACAAAACACGGGCTACAACACGCCCGTATCACTCCCTAACACGCCCGTGTCAACCAGTAAATGGTCGTATGGCTGGCCGTGTCACCTCATCAATACTAGGCTGAAACACTCGAGAAGAACACGGCTAAGGCACACCCCTGTATCCTTGTCCGTGTGCCCAACACGCCCCTGTGACATGCTCGTGTCACAAGCCGTGTACCACACTCTACGCCAGTCAACGCGACTCCACTCAATACCACTCAACGCCACTCCACTCAATGCTACCCGAGAAGGACACGCCCTGGGACACACCCGTGTCCCAGGCCATGTCGCCTCTCGACGATCGCCCACCGTGCTATTTATAGAACTTAACTTGACACACCGCACAGGACATGCCCTGGGACATGCTAGTGTCCTAGGCCGTGTGCACTGGACATGCCATGGGACATGCCCACATCCCAGGCAATGTCACCCAGCCTGAACCTATTGTGGGACTTATTGTTTTTGGGTTGTTATAAGGTGCTCCTTTCCGTCCGCATAGAAAATCTTCATTATGGCTCCGAAGAAATCTACAAGGGTAATGATCTTCCTTCATGGACAAGTGAAGTACTTCTTTTGGCATATGTATGGAATCCCCCACCAAAAGGTGGACAATCAAGGAGATTTTGATGGGTTGATACATAGTATCCTCTGGTTTTGTTTGCATATAGATCCGGAAATAACAGTATGGAATAGGCATGTTGTATGAAGCCCATCCGGACAGGTTTGTATGGATTTATGTTTTTTTCTTTTGCGTGTCGGAGAAGTCTCTGAGTATAAACGAGTAGTTTACGGGGTCTGCAGGGTTATATCTGTGACTAGCGAGTAACAGGAAGTACTGGAGTTGCACTCCAGGAAAATGCCCACTAAATTCCATGGTGTTACGACCTGTTGGATATCACCGGGCGACTATGAGTATCACCAATGATGTTAGCTCTTGGTGAGCAATTTGTACTGTGTGTTGTAAAAGTCCAGTGTTTCTAGCACTACAGGATGCTATTGGGTTTTGGGTTAATTTTGGATGCAGAAAGAGAACTTATGTTGGTCCTGCCAGACGATTGTGATGAACAATTGCAATAAATCCATTTTGATTATAAATCCAGTCACTTGGGGTCAGTGTGGCTTCTGTGAGCTACTGGCTCCTAAAGGCCAGTGAGCTAAATGGACAAGGGGAAGCCGACCCGCATCAGATTAGACATTGAACTGACGATTTGAGCAACATGCAATGGCTGAACTATATCTGCATTACGGTTGTCTAACTCGAGTGCCTTAGTTATTGACATTCATTAGGATCACATAATGAGAGTCTTAGGCTGTACGCCATCAAGACTAAAGTCTCAGGCCGAAGGCCGTAGAGACTATAAATGCACAAAGTTAATTGTTAGGTGCTGGACCTCTGAACGGTGGTGGGATCCTAGCAACAAGTACTCAAAAAATGTGCCCTGAGTGCATGAAACATTTGGTCGTTGAGGCATTTGTTTGTGATCTATTGAACTGTGTATAAGTACATGTTCTTGTGATATTTTTGTTTGTGATAATGCTATGCCTGGAGGGAAGGAATACCACTACCCCGGGAAAGGGGTAGGTTAGTTAAAAAGTGGTCAGCTTAATGTTGACCATTGCCTTATTTTATCATCCTTGTGGTGGATTGTCCTTATGCAGGTGCTGGAGAGCCGAGCGGGAAGTACCGGGCTAAAGCCCTGGAAGTTATGCCGGCCCTCGAAGGCCAAGAGAAGTTTTATTGCTTCAGGTGTGGCCGACCTACGTACTGATGTCTGTAATCCACACCTTGTAAAGAGTAAATGTAAGGTCATAAGGCTAGAACTGTTTTAAGCTACTATTAACTGTCACCGGGTGACAGTGATAATCGTTGGGCAATTGTAACTTTTGTGTATTTTGTAATAAACACTCATGTGTTTTTATAGTGGACATTACTATTGTACTTGAGTTCAAATCTAAACCCCTGAATCTTCCGCTATAATGCTGTGTTATTATATGTATCGTCTTTTGATACTCATATATAATCTCGCTACCTGTTTGTGGAATATGGTGTGGGGCCCGTCCAGACCCTCTATTATATTTTTTATGACAGACAGAGGTGTTACAATTTAAAACTGCACTTTTTATTGTAACGCCCCTGTGCCGTAGCGTGTACTCTAATTTCCACCTAGTCTGGTTTCGGTTACCTGGCAGCATCCCAAGCACACCAACCCCTCTCCAACCTGCTGGCAGGTTTTTGGTGGTCACAGCCTCCCTTTGATGAGTGAACTCGATAGTTAAGTTGGGTCATACTTTTAAATTTGGTCATTGTGACCAACAGGTACAACCTCCCTTATAATTTGGTATCAGCTTGTCTTGGTCTTCCTCCTAAGAATTCGTGGTTGAATTATTTTGAGGGGTGGACAACACCTCCTCCTTCTGTAAAGACTATTCGGAAAATAGCTGATGTGTTCTTCGCAATGATAGATGCCCAACAAGAAAGGCATATTCAGCCTCTTATTCCTCTAGTGGCATCAATGTCAGTTGGTTTATTTGAGAAGATTGCAAGGGGAAGAACATCGGCTCAACTGTTGAATATGTGTTTGATGCAAGGACCGTATACGGTCAAGGAGTACTTGCATGCATTTGTTTTGTTTAGACAACTTGCACAGTGGTGGTTTGAAACTGAGGAAACTAAGATCAACCGCTTTTATGATGGGTTGCATGACAAACTATGTTTTTTGTTGATGGGTCCTAAGTTAATAGGATTCCAAACATGTGTGCAGCCTGCTAGGTCGTTGGAGATGGACTTGGCAAAAGTCCACCATACGCTAGAGTTCAAAGTACCTAGTGTTTCAATGTCTAGGTATCGATGATGGAATAAGAAGTCTAAAACTTCTGCACCAGCTCCTTCTTCTCTTAATCCAAGAACAATGTCTGGGTGAAAAACTCTTTCATGTTATACTTGTTACAAGGTGGGTCATATGGCTCGAGACTGTTGGTATGGTCTCCCAAGGGTTGATAAGAAGGCAAGAGCTTTGAAGTCTCAAGCTTTATTTTGTTATACTTGTGGAAATAAAGGACATCTTGCCCGAGACTGTCGTAGCGGTGTGTCGAAGGCAATGAAGAATAAGGTTGGACAAGTTGCAGGGCGAACTCCACGCACTTGCTCCTCGTGTAGAAAAGAGGGACATATTGCCTTTGCATGCCAAAGTGGACTTTAGACGACACCAAACTCAAAAGGAATATTGAGTATATGTACATAACTAACCGTAATTTTATACCGTACATTTCCTAGTAAGTAATGATGTTTAAAATGTCAGTTTTACGGGTTTAAACATGTTGTAATGAATAACCAAGAAGCCATTTGAAATAGGGCCCACAACATCAATATGTGGTCCTACGCGTCGTAAACCCAGGGCAAACCTTAAGTCCTTAAATTAAAGTGAGAAAAGGAACATTAATTATTTTGAGTTATTTTATTTGTCCCAATGCTCTTCGATGTCGATGCCTAAGGTCGATTAACAACTCATCGGTATGGGGATGTCTTATTGTTTTTGTGAGGCGCCATTTCTAAATTAAATGCTAAAGGGTTACAGAAAAAAGAAGAAATAAGATAGCCTTACATTAGAAAGGGAAAAAGCTATTAAAAAAGGAAAACGCACACACTCAACCAAACTCATAATAAAGAAAAAAGCTATGTAACAAAAAAGGAAAAAATGAATAATTGAAATGACAAGTCCTACTCAAACAAGTAGGCGGGAAATGACAAGTCCTACTCAAACGAGTAGGCGAGAAATTAAAGCGGGAAATGACAAGTCCAACTCAAATGAGTAGGAAATTAAAGTGAGTCCTACTCGAATGAGTATGAGCAAATAGATGCACTCATGCACACATTATACGTTTTTAAGAGAAAGCAATAAAAATTATCTCATACACTGAAACACTCTACTAAATTGAAAGAGCAAAATGAATGATTAATCTCATACACTCACACACTCTAATTCAAGAGAAAATCAAAGTTATTCAGAAATGAAAATAACAACACTTTTATTCCTAAAGTTTACCAAAGACACATAAAAAGAAGAAATAAAAACAAAAAGAGAAAAAGGCTTTTTCAAAACAATACAAAAACTAAAGTCTTTCAAAAATTAAAATTAAAACTTTTTCATTCTGAGAAGTTCATAAAAGTGATTAAAAAGTTAAAATAAAACTAAAAGGACAAAAAGTTTTACAATCCTAAAAAAACCAAGTAAAAAAAAATCACAAACACTTTTTAAAACCACTTTTACAAACCCAGAAGAATAAAAATAAAACACATTTAAAGAGACATGAAAGCTAAAGAGAACAAAAAAGCTATCATAAAAACATTCTAGTTAGAAAGGAGACTAGAATAAAGCATATTATAATGACAAATTGAACACATAAACATAATAATTTTTTTCATAAAAACACACACACACACACATCATAAAGAGAAAAAACTTGGAAAAACAAAGGATAAAAGAGGAATAAAATTGGGACGCCCACATGCATTTCATGACAATATAAGAAGAGAAAATCTAACATTTTTTATTAATGAAAAGAAACTATTACAAAGCTAAAAGAAACACAAAAAGAGAGGGGTAGAATGTAAGACCGCATTTTTTTTCTTTTTAAAATCACCGGGGTCTTAGGCCCAGAACCGCCGCTTTGCGGTGGCACCTTCACACCCGGGAAGGTCGCCACTACAAAACGAGGATCCTGCCGGCCGATCGATAGCAGAAGTGTAGAATAAAGTATAAGAGTAAGAATGTACTCAAAACTAGTCCACCAGAATAACATATATATAAAATAAATATCTCCACGAAGGGAGTGTCCACAACATTAATATATAAAGTACATAAAATAGGGCTCATGCCTGATACATCCAAATTCTCACTACAAGTCACTCATCGCGGAAGCAAAACTAGAACAACTACTAACGATCGAGACTCAATATCCTAGCTGTCTGAACTCTGGTGCTAGACTGTACCGTCTCCACGCACACTGACCTCTGGTGCTGCATCTCCAAGTTTGGCTTCACGATCCCGTAAAATGATTTGGTCCGAAAATCGTTAGTCTAAAAGACTAAGTCCTATCATCCCCCACCCCTCTCTCATTGCTCCTAGGCACTGAGCGGGGAGAAGAAAAAAGAAGCTATGAATGTGGAGAGGAACAAATGTAAGCAGGTGGCGACGGAACTAATATAGCAGTTCTTTGAGAATAAGCATTAGTAATAAAAGTATGAAAGACAGAACATGAAATATGTAACCTTAACTTATATGAAAACACATAAGCTAAAGTATCTTCTGCAAGGCTCCCATCGTATAAAAAGTCTCATACCAATTAATATGATAGGGTGTTGATTTACAAGCAAGCAATATCTATATACATAATATAAACCTTAACTTATAAGCACGCTCACACGAACTTATAAGCCAAGGGGTCGTTTTGTAGGGCCTATTGTATAAAGCGTCCCATACCACTTTATACAATAGGTGTCAAAGGTTGATGCAATGATGATGCTATGACATGCAAATATGAAATGATGTGATTATGCAAGTGCAACTCACCCACCCGACTCTGTGCACACATACCTTTAGTTCCCCCTTTCTGGAGCTAAACCTCCCAGGATACCTCCGTAGTGGTAAAAAGAAGCGGTGGGTTAGGCCTCACCCACCTCTAAACAGGTATCAACACTACCAGTCAGACCTATCGTACGCCTCAATGCTTGTTCACTAAGCGGAGCACCTGAGTACTCTTGCCGGCAAACACATCGGACATTATTTGGCTAAGTGTAAAACCACACCCGCCGAGTCAACGTACTGGTGTCGCTGCGATGACTCTCCAATACCGAAGACCCACCCATTTATATCTTATGCACATGTGATATTTATGTATTATCCACCGAGCCAAAGCTCCCTGGACTATCCTGTCTATCGCAGCCAACAACCCAGCCAAAGCTCCCTGAGCTATCCTGTCCATCACAAATATCTACCGAGCCATTGGCTCATCGGGCTACCCTGCCCTTTTCCACATCCACCGAGCCTACCGCCCGAACATCCTAGTGATCCTATCTTCCCGAGACACCGGTGTGTGTGAAAGTGAACCCCTAGTTATACTAGTTACTCATTAACATTTATTATTCCTATGGTTTACATTAGCCCAGGACTGCCCAAGGCATACCCCGTGAAGGGTTCTCGAGGGCACTAGGAACTACAATGGGCTGAAGCCCAAAGCTCCCTTTCGCAAGGCACTAAATATTCTTGATTTCTACCCATGACCAATCCTCTCTTTTATTTCAATGTGACTCCCCTAAGTGTGTTTAAGCTCTCCGAGCTAGCCTATTTCAGTTCTATGTACTATATGCAGACCGTGAACAGCTACATGGTGCTCCCACTAGGGGGTACTCCATTTACACATCCAACAAATCCATAACAATTTCTGAGAGTCTACCATGACCTATTTAGACTAACTCCAGAGTTACATAATTTTCCAAATTATTTTGGCATTTAATCTAATTAACCTAAGACTCTGAATGCCCTACTTTGAACATGAAATGCACTTTTAATTCAGAAACAAATCACCACAAAATTATGATAAATACTAGGTAACATTTCTACAGCAAATCCAAGGTCTAAGAATTTTCAGAATTATTTAGGCCCCAAATCCACAATTTAGAACATATAGTCAATATTACTATTTTAAGAAGCAAAGGCCAGCAATATTGTTCTAAAATTTAAATAAAAATCCGATAAGGCTACCATGGCCTAAAAACACTCTAGAAGTATTCTCCGAATTTTCTAGTGAACAGTAGCCCCTAATTTAATTTTAAAATAATGATTCCATAGCCATTGGTTATTGAAGCAAGTACTGTAATAATTAATCTAATAATTATGACAAAATTTCAGGAGATAGATAATGATTTAAAACTAACACTAACCAAATTTTACAATTTTGTAAAACATGAGAGGCTCTGAATCTAATTAAAAGTAATCTTCCAGATTTATAACATTGTGAAACATGTACTATTTTTAATCTCCTAAAAATTATTATAAAATTCTAGAGAAAACAAATTGTCATAAAACGGTCATTAACCAAGTTTCATAATTTTCAAAGCAATATTGGGCTCTATATCTATTTTTGATCAGAAATACACAATTCATAATGTATGAAATAAGTACTTAAAATAATCATCTAAAAATTCCCATTAAAATATAGAGGGAACTAACATGAAGTACAACTTTTAAATACGAAATTTCACAACTTTTTAGTAGACAGAAATATCATAACAAACAAAATAAACTTAAGGACGCAACTAGGGTTATTAAGGAAGTACTGTTATTATTAGCCCAAAAATTCCACAAAAATTATTTTAGGACTCTTTTTATCAGAGAAATACCCTGCCCAAGTTTCAAGTTATTGTGAGGTGTTTTTATTGCCTAAACACAACTATTGGGCTTGTGCCCTAAACTAGGATTAGTGATTTGAGTGGGTTTAAAGGCTTCCAAATTCAATAAAACTTCAACCAGAGGACCATAAAAACCCTAGGATCCCTTCCACCAAGTCTCAAGTCATTCCAAGGTCATTTGACCCCATGACCTTCAAACCCTCAAAATCTCCAAAAAAGGAGCCTACCCTAGGGTTCTAGGGCTACCCTACCCCCAAACCACCCCAAATCCCATTGGAGGGTGTTACATCCCATATAAAATTAGTGGCCAAAATATCAGCCTCTGTTGAGGGGATTTGACCACTCAAACATTAAAAAGAACACTTTGGCCTAAATAATCCTATAAGGATAAACCTAGGGTTTGATCAATACCTAACCAAAACATCTCTAAATGAGATGAGATTTTTACCAGAGAACTAACATTCCTTCTAAGACCACCCACCCAAATATGGGGGAGTTTTGAGATGTTTAGGACACCTGATTAATTTATTCATGGATTATTAAATGTTTACAAAAAAATATATTAAAATGTTCTCCAAAAATTACCATTTTTGGATATGTTCTAGGTATAGGTAAGAGTGACCCCCATAAAATATTTACGGTAATTTGGAAGGCTGGATTGGTGGGGGAATACAAAATACTATCTTGTCTAGCCTAGGTATAGACCCCACCAAAATGGGTGTTGTGGTAAAACTACTTACCCAAATGGGTTCAAACAAATTTTAAAATAAACTAGGCTTCACGGGCTATAACCTTGATATTGGCCACATTTTCTGTAGGAGGGCTTAACTAATTTTAATATTTAATTTAAAATAGTCCAGAAAACATGACAAAAAATTCAGAATTTAATAAACATTATCCAGCACAGACCTTGAAGCAGATCCAACGCCTCCTGGTCATCTTCTTCCTCCAGCCAAGGGCTATTATTAGCCCGACCTGGAGCATATTCCAGCCCGTTTTCCCGATGTAACATCCCATTTCCGGCTAGACCCCTAGGAGTCGGGTGGTCGTGACAGAACCCTAGGAAGCACATAAAATTGAAATAAATCGACCGAGTTTTCGGGTCACGGGTTGGTCATGCCCGTGACCGACCCGTCACGCCCGTGACCTGGGCGTGACTCCTTCGACGATCGTCGATCTCCGTGAGACGATCGTCGAACATGCAGCCTGGGCATGTCACGCCCGTGACCAAGGTGTCAAGCCCGTGACCAAGGGCGTGACTCCTTCGACGAGCGTCGATCCCCGTAAAACGATCGTCGAAATTGAACTCGGGCCTGTCACGCTCGTGACCTAAGTGTCACGCCCGTGACCTAGGGCGTGACCAGCCTTCGACGACCGTCGATCCCAGTTCGACGATCATCGACCTCAAAATTGCCGTTCGGGCCTGTCACGCCCGTGACAAAGGGTGTCATGCCCGTGACCTAGGGCGTGACCACCAATCGACGACCGTCGATCTCAAATCGACAATCGTCGACCCAGATGTAACCACCCGGGCCTGTCACGCCCGTGATACAGGTGTCACGCCCGTGACCATCCATCGACGATCGTCGATCTCAGTTCGACGATCGTCGAACCCAGAATTGGCTATCCGGGCCTATCACGCCCGTGACCTATGTGTCACGCCCGTGACATTGGCCGAAACGACGGTTCAGGCCCGAAATTATTCTAACACGCGTGGTAATAAATGCTGGTGTGGGAAGTTACACCAGGAGTAATTTCAGGCCGTTTTCCTTCTGTAATTATATAATAAATGAGGAAGATATGGTCCAATAGGAAGCCACCAGCTGGACACACCTGTTCAGCTTCCACCGTTTCTTATCCCTTCACTGTAACCGAAACGTTAAGGGGAGAACCTTCATGGCCATAAAGGCTTTACCCATTCTCCTTCTCACTTTCTGACTTATAAAAGCCCACCTAGAACCAGAGGAGAAGGTTACACGCTCAAGCAAATGGATCAGACCTTTGTTCTTGCTGTAGGAGAAGTTCAGCAACGCCACCACCACGCCATGGCTCCCCGTCATTCTTATCGCCTCTAAACTGCGAACAAGGTCCTCCTCTGCTCCTTCTCTTTCATGGGTAGATCTTAGGATTCTTAGAAAGGAGGTTCGCGCTCAACGGAGCCGGACCCGTCTCTCGTTTTCATGGGAAAACCATGTAAATGGTATTTTTGAGTTCGCCGGAAACCGCCACCTCCAGCGGCCAAACCACTGCCGACCGCTGGCCATCGCCTCAACGGAGGTGGTGGTGGTGGTGGCTGGCCAGGGAAGTGACCGGACTGCCGGCAACGGATCACGGAACTGTTACAGGAAAAATGACTTCCTGAGTTCTGGTTTTCGGGTTCTGTAGAAGATGAACAGTAAAAACTGTTTTAAATATATAAACTAAGTAAATGATTTTGTATGGAAATTATACTTGGATGGACATATATTAATGATGCAAAATGAGGCTCTTAGAGGTCATTTTAGGAAAAATGACCTGACACGAAAGTCGTAGCCCTTCGAGTCTAGATAAATCTAAAATTGGTTTCAACTCGTTTGGGTAAGCGGTTCGGCCGCAGCACCCGTTTTAGTGGGGGCTGTACCTAGTGTTGGGCAGAAATTAAAACGATTGCCCACTCTTCGTCCCTTATCCAAATGACCTGAAATTTAGGCAGGGGGGTTAATCTTGGTTGTACCTAAAGGCAGACCAAAAATGGGAATTTTTGGAGATACTTTGCCTAAAGTTTTTGTTTTAATTTAATAATCTTAGATGAATTTATTTAGATGGTCAAATGACCTCCAAACCCTCCCAAATTTTGGTGAGTGGTCCCTGGCTATAAAACCTAGGTCTGTGTAAAATTTCAATTGATTTGGAGGAGTTTTGGGTGAGAAATCTTCTACCCTTAACTATTCATTAATGAGACACCTTTTAAATAAAAAGTGCACTGAGAGTTTGGAAAGGGTCAAATCACCTCAACAAAGGCTGATTTTCTGATCTCTGACTTAGAATGGTGTTATAACCCGCTTGGAGAAAATGGAGTGATTTAGGGTTGATTTACCCTAGGATCCAAGCTCAAATCTTAAATGAAGGGTTTTGAGGTTTGTGAAGGACATAGGAGCAAAAGCTCTTGTATGCCCTTGAAATTTGGAGGAGAGTGGCATGATATGCTGAAAACCCTCTGGTTGAAATAGTGAAGGAATTGGAGGTAATTGGGTACCTCGAAAGTTGAGAGTTTGAATTAGGATAGAAATGTAATTTAGTTATTTTAAGCACTAAATCTAATCCAAAAATCATGAAACTCGGGAGGAGGGAGTTTTAGGATGTTTTAGTCTTATGGTAATTTTCCTGGAATTTTATGATTAATAAATATTATACTTCATGAGTTAATGGATTATTAGCCCGATTTGTTTTTTCAAATATTTGGAGGTTTTAAATTAATTATAATCAGTTAAAATTCTGGATTTAGATCTTGACTAGTATAACATTAATCCCTAAATTTTTATAGAATTTTATGTTGAATAAATCTGGTACTTTGTTCACAGATAATAGAAAGGGGTTTTATTGTTTAAAAATTAATTATGGATAAATTACTTGCTGGAAAATTATGAAACTTGGCCAGTGCTAATTTAGGGCCTTTATCTGCATGGCATAAATTATTTATAATTTTTGAAAGAATATTTTCTGTACTTGATTCATAAACAACAGAAGTTAGAGGTTATTTCTAAAATAGTTTTCATGCCTTTTTAATGATAAAAAATTATGATACTTAGGATTTAACCTATTGAGATAACCTACTATTTATCATAAATTTGTTGGACATCTTGCATGATTACTTAGGGTAGTTCATGTTCAAACCGGTAGCCCTTGGGATTTTCGAGGAATTTAATTAAAAGCCAAATAGATTAGGAAAATTTCCATTTTCTGGATTTAGGTCATTTATATCATGGTGAGTCTCCAGTAAATAAGTTAGGGCAATTGGATGAGTATTGGATCATTGCATAACCAGTAAGACATGAAGTCTAGGTCGGTCTGCATATAGTAATTGTGAATTGAAATAAGACATGATCTGAGGAAGACATTGGAGTTAAATAATTCATTTTGTTTTGGTGGGCAATAGTGGAGGAAATCGCAATCGGAAGATAAAAAGAGTAGCGAGAAGTGGTGATAGCTAGAGTTAAGAGGTGTTTGGGTTCGGCGAAAGATCGCTTTTCCCGAAGAGAGGAAGGTTAAAAATCACCCTAGGATAGTCTATCGTAATATGAGAAGGGAATCAGGCTAAGGGAGATAAACCAATAATATTAAGTGCCTTGCGAAAGGGAACTTCGGGCCGTAATGCCGCCGTCTTGGTTCCTAGTGCCCCTTGAGAGCCCTTCACGGGGAATACTGGGGGGCAGTCCTGGGCTAACGTAATCTGTAATAACAAACTGGCAAGAGTAACCTAGTAACTAGGGCTGCACTTTTCACAAACACTGTTGGCACAGGAAGATTGATGAGAGCTTTGGCTCGGGTGATTTGGAAACGGACGTTTGGGTCCAGGGAGCTTCGGCTCGGTTGGTTAAGAGATGGACGGGATGGTCCGGGGAGCTTCGGCTCGATTTGTTTGGAGACGGACGTATGGTCCGGGGAGCTTCGGCTCGGTTTTGTGTGTTTACGAATAAACTTGCATGTGCATAAGATAGGAAAAGTTAAGGTGGTGGGTTTTACGATATCGGGGAGTTCGATTGCACCGACACCAATATCGTTGACTCGGCGGGGTGATTAGCATTTCGCCAACAGAAGTCCGGTGCGCCAGCCGGCAAGAGTACGCAGGCGTCCGCTTAGTGCACCAAGCGTTGAGGCGTACGATAGGTCAGACCAGTGGTGCTTTTACTGGTTTTGAGGTGGGCGAGGCCCAACCCACCGCTTCCGTCCACCACTACGGAGGTATCCTGGGAGGTAACGGCTCCGAAAGGGGGAACTAAAGGTCTGTGTGCACAGAGTCGGGTGTGTGAGTTGCACTTGAATGTTTCATCATACCCACTAGCATGTCATAGCATAATCGATTCATTTAACCCTGACACCTAAAGTATAAGTGGTATTGGACGCTTATACATTAGGACCTGCAAAACGACCCCTTGGTCTATAAGCTTGTGTGGGCAAGTTTATAAATCAAAGGTTAATTTCAATATATAACAACCATTGCTGTTTGATAACCGACACCCCAAGGTATAAGTGGTATGGGACACTTATACGATGGGAGCCTTGCAAAAGATCCCTTTTGCTTATGTGTTCTCGCATAAGTGAAGGTTTAAATTCATATAATTGCTTTTCTTACTGCTAGACCTATTATAACATTCATATTAACTACTCACCGAATACAACTTGCTAGATTAAGTCCACTGTCACCTGTTTACTTTTATTCTCCACAAATATGTCCTCCCCTTTCTTTCTCCCCGCTCGGTACCTAGGAGCCATGGGGGAAGGGGTAGGGGATGATAGGGCTTAGTCTTTATGACTAACGGTTTTCGAACCGCATCATTTAGGGGATCGTGGAGCCCAGCATAGAGGAGCAGCCCCAGAGATCGTTTCGCCTGGAGATGGGGCAGTCTAGCTCCGGAGTTCATACAGTCGGGACCGTGAGTCTCGACCTTGAGTAGTTTCTGTTTCGCTTCCGCATGAGAGACTTGTAGTGAGGACATTTTGTACCGGGCATAAGCCCGCATTTATAGTACTCTGATGTTTTCTGTGGACACTCCCTTCGTGGAGATTTTATCTTATTTACATGTGATTTATTATTGTGGACTGCATTGTTCTTACTTCAATTATTGTGCTACTTATTGTGATCGAAAAGGCCGGCAGAATCGGCGCGTTGTAGTGACGACCTTCCCGGGTGCGAAGGTGTCACCGCAAAGCGGCGGTTCTGGGCATGAGACCCCGGTGGTTGAAAAAGAAAAAAAAGGGGGTCTTACAAGTGGTATCAGAGGGAACATCGATCAGAAGGAAGTAGCAGTCCACAAACCCTAGGTCACCCCCCGCTCGAGTTTAGTTTGGGGACAAACTAAGCAGCGGAAGCAGTGGTATGCCCATATGGGGATCACATATAAATTGTCCACCTTTATGTAATATTTGAACGTTTTCTCAGCGTGTGTTTTTGTTACGCAACCTCCATCATGGACAACGTCACAAGGTGGAGTTCAACAGGCTCAGGATGTTGCACCACCCCCACCGGCCCCCACTCCTTTCCTTTAGTCAGACATGGGACAGACCCTGACTGCCATCCTGGAGGCCTTCAGGGCCCAGCAGGTTCCGGCCCCGCAGCCAAATTCGGGGGCCAACTGGCTCAGCATCTTCCGAGGATTGTCTCCCCCGTCTTATTTGGGGACAGAGTCGGCTGTTCGGACGGAAGAGTGGCTAGATATCATGTACGAGATGCTGACCGGGATTCGGTGTCCATGGGAGGAGAGGGTGGCTCTGGTTGTCTCCTGCCTGGAGTCCCATGCAAAGAGGTGGTGGAAGACGCTGCTGGACACGACATTTGCTGATAGGGAGGTTGTGGAGGTTACTTGGGAGGAGTTCAGGGCCGCACTGCTGGAGCATTTCGTTCCGCAGTCGGCTAGGGATGATTTGGAGGAGCGGTTCTTACAGCTGAAGCAGGGTACCCGGACCGTGGTGGAGTACCATCGAGAGTTTGACCATCTGGCTCGATACGCAGATTCCTACCAGCTGGATGAGGCAGGGTATATCAGGAGGTTCTGTAAGGGCCTGCGGGAGGACTTGAGGGAGGCTCTGTTGTTTGTATCTGACGGGCCCATCTCCCGGATTTTGGAGATGGCTAAAAGGATTGAGGCAGATTGGCACGCCACCCGGGGCCGGAAACGGCCAGCAGAGGATCAGGGACGGAGAGGTAGAAATGACTAGCGGCGAGGTGCTATATCAGAGGGGAGTAGGACGGAGGACCAGCCTCGTCAGGACGTGAGGCAGGAGCCGTGGGAATAGGTGGTATTAGCCCCTCCCCCTCTTCGAATGCAGGAGATGCCGAGACCTGGGGGAATGGCGTATCCCCCACCAGAGTGTTTTCTTTGTCATCAAATTGGGCACATTCGGAGGAACTGCCCCATGAGGGGGGCACCACCTCCAGCACATCAGGGCGTCCCACCAGCTCAGTATTATGGAGGCCGAGGACGCGGCCGCGGTCGAGGATACCAGGGGGAAGATCATAGACAAGGAAGAGAGCAGGTATATGCTTTGGACCTTGCGCAGCCGCGGAATCCGGAGCAGGTCATAGCAGGTACGCTGTAATGCTTCTTTATTTTCATAGAATTTCCCTTTAAGTTGTTAAAACTCAGAACCGCACTAGATAGATTAACAAGGAAAGAAAATTCTTTATAGAACCCTAAGATATTTAATTACCCCAGGTATAGTCTTCATCAGCGGCAAGCCTGCCCGCACGCTTTTTGATACTGGAGCTACTCACTCATTTGTGTCGGAGACGTTCGTAGAAGGACTAGAAGGTGTGGAGCGGTTCACAGGCTCGAGGATGAGGGTGTGACTACCTGATGGATCCGAACTCCTTACCACGGATCACTGTAATATGGAGGCGGAAATTGGTGGAAAGCATTCGAGGCTCCAGCGACGATTTTGAAGCTGACGGACTACGACTTGATCCTGGGCATGGTATGGCTGTACTGGAACTATGCCCAGATTGACTGCCAGGCAAAGAGGATCACCGTGAGACACGGGGACTCTTTCATTACCATCGAAGGTATAAGACCTGTCTCCCGTATACTCTTATCTTCGGTACAGGCCGTTAAGGCCCATCTGCAGGGAGAGGAGGTCTATCAGATTCTTTTTGAGATGGCGGAAGTTAAGGAGTCGGTGACAGACATCCCGGTGGTGCGAGATTTCGCTGACATCTTTCCAGAGAAACTACCAGGACTACCTCCACACCGAGAGCAGGATTTTCAGATACATCTTGTGCCGGGCTCCAAGCCGGCGTCTAGGGCCCCTTATCGGATGGCCCCAAAGGAGTTGGCAGAGTTTCAGACTCAGTTGCAGGAATTCATTGAGGCAGGTTTTGTTAGACCGAGTTCCTCGCCATGGGGAGCACCGGTCCTATTCGTGAAGAAGAAGGATGGGACACTCCGCCTGTGCATCGATTATCGAGCACTAAACAGGCTGACCGTCCAGAATACCTATCCTCTCCCTCGGATAGACGAATTGTTCGACCAGCTATAGGGGGCCCATTATTTCTCGAAGCTGGACTTGAGGTCAGGATACTACCAGCTGCGGATCCAGGAGGAGGATATCCCGAAGACGGCCTTTAGTAGCAGATATGGCCTATATGAGTTCACCGTGATGCCCTTCGGGCTCACAAATGCTCCGTCGGTGTTCATGAGCCTCATGAACCGAGTTTTCGAAGCCTACTTGGATGTGTTCGTCATAGTATTCATAGACGACATCCTGATCTACTCTAGGATGGAGGAGGAACACACTCGACATCTGGCACTGACTTTGGAGAGGTTGCGGGAGCATCACCTTTATGCAAAATTCAGCAAGTGACAGTTTTGGTTGAAGGAGGTGGCCTTCCTAGGCCACGTTATCAGCGGAGCCGGGTTGGCAGTGGATCCGGCAAAGATTCAGGCAGTTCGAGATTGGCCGCAGAAGAAGACAGCCACCGATGTGCGAAGTTTCTTGGGACTTGCCGGCTATTACCGGAAGTTCGTGGAGGGGTTCTCTCGGATTGCCCTCCCCCTCACATCTTTGACGAAGAAGGAGGCACCTTTTGTTTGGACCCCGCAGTGCCAGGCGGCTTTCCAGGAGCTGAAGGACCGACTCATCTCAGCCCCTATTCTGGCCCTTCCATCTGGAAAGTAAGGATTCCATGTGTATACCGACGCATCATACCAAGGGATGGGAGCGGTGCTGATGCAGAACGGACATGTCATAGCATATGCCTCCCGCCAGCTGAAGACCCATGAGAGGAACTACCCGGTGCACGACCTCGAGATGGGAGCGGTCGTTTTTGCTCTGAAGGTCTGGCGCCATTATCTTTATGGAGTCCACTGCGATATCTTCTCCGATCACAAGAACTTGAAATACGTGGACACGCAGAAGGAGCTGAATATCAGGCAGAGGCGTTGGGTGGAGTTCTTAGCAGATTATCAGTATGAGATGCACTACCATCCAGGGAAGGCAAACGTGGTAGCCGACGCGTTGAGCCGTCGAGCTGCCACTTCCGAAGTTGTGCCCCAGGTTATGTCCATGGAGCTAGTCCGGTCATTCAGACATATGCAGATATCCATAGTGTCCGAGGATGACCCAGTTCTGTATAGGGAGTATCTGGCATCGATGGTGGCCATAGACGATATTCGGGATCGCATTCGGGACGGACAGAGGACAGATCCGTGGGCAGAGCCGATGTTCCGAGCTTTGGAGGAAGGCTCGACAGGAGATTATTCCCTGAGAGATTGATTGCTACATTTCAGAGGCAGAGTATATATACCTGCAGGAGGCCAGATCCGAGAGGATATTATGATGGAGGCGCATTGCAGCCGGTACTCGGTGCACCCGGGGATCACAAAGATGACCGCTGATCTGAAGAGGACGATGTTTTGGCCGGGCATGAAGAAGGACATCACGTACTTCGTGAACCATTGCGAGGCGTGTCAGTTGGTGAAGGCGGAGTGCAGGAACCCCGCAGGACTGTTGCAGCCACTCCCGGTGCCGGAGTGGAAGTTTGACAATATAGCTATGGATTTTATACATGGTCTTCCTCGGTCTCGGACGGGGAATGACTCGATCTGGGTGATTGTTGATCGGTTGACGAAGGTGGCCCGCTTTATACCGATCAGGAAGGATGACTCGGTGGGAGTGCTGGTACGGAAGTTTGTGGAGCAGTATGTCCGATATCATGGCGTGCCCCGGACGATAGTGTCACACCGCGATGGACGGTTTACATCCAGGGAGTGGCGGTCAGTGCAGGCATACCTGGGCACCCATTTGACTTTTAGCACGGCCTTCCACCCTCAGACGGACGGGCAGACAGAGCGCACCAATAGGACGTTGGAGGATCTACTACGACTGTGTATACTGGACCGAGGGGAGCCGTGGGAGAAGATGTTACCGTTGGTCGAGTTCTCCTACAATAATAGCTACCAGTCCAGCATCAGGATGGCGCCTTATGAAGCCTTGTATGGACGAAAATGTAGGACCCCACTTTCTTGGGTTTAGGACGAGGATTCGAAGCTGCTGGGATCGGATTTCGTTGAAGACACCGAGGCTCAGGTGAGACTGATCAGAGATAGGAAGTTGGAGGCGCAGAGCAGACAGGCTAAATACTATGACGCCCGGCATCGTCAGGGTGGAGTTTTGGGTAGGGGATCGAGTGTTCTTGAAGATCCGGCCCATGCACGGAGTCTCACGGGTGCGCGGTCAGAGGAAGAAACTCAGACCTAAGTATATGGGCCCTTACCGGATCTTGGAGCGGATCGGACCCCTATCCTACAGGCTAGAGTTGCCACCAGAGCTGGCAGCTCTACACGACGTCTTCCACATCTCTTCGCTGAGAAGGGCTCTACTATGCCCGGAGCAGCGGATTTTGACCACCGAAGTGCCGGTAGCTTCAGACCGATCTATTCACTTGGAGCCGGTTCGGATCGACGACAAAGGAGTACGGATCTTGCGCCGCAAGAAGATTCCCTTAGTCAAGGTTCTGTGGAGAAATCACGGTCAGGAGGAGCACACCTGGGAACCGCAGGACCTGATGAGGCAAAGATACCCCGAGTTGTTTGGTCAGGTATATCTCATCACCTCTCGGTATTCTATAGATTGCCTTCTTGTTTTGAACAGTTAAGATTAGATAAGAAAAAAATTCAAGACCTAGGCATGCGCACTCAATTAGAAAGGTAGGGGCTAATCTTTTGTTTATTGGGGAGATAGTATTCATTTATCAAACGAATAGTCGCCTAAACCCAATAAAAAGATCGTATGGGATGTTACAAGTTTAATTTATTCCGATAGAAATCCCCGTAGGCTCAACCTTAATTTCGG
Organism: Platanthera zijinensis; assembly: GCA_039513925.1. Classification (NCBI taxonomy): domain Eukaryota; kingdom Viridiplantae; phylum Streptophyta; class Magnoliopsida; order Asparagales; family Orchidaceae; genus Platanthera; species Platanthera zijinensis. The sequence continues at coordinate 141,625,593 of CM077081.1, forward strand.
GGACGAAATTTTTGTTTTGTTTATTGGGATTTGTAACATCCCATTTCCGGCTAGACACCTAGGAGTCGGGTGGTCGTGACAGAACCCCAGGAAGCACATAAAATTGAAATAAATCGACCGAGTTTTCGGGTCACGGGTTGGTCACGCCCGTGACCGACCCGTCACGCCCGTGACCTGGGCGTGACTCCTTCGACGATCTTCGATCTCCGTGAGACGATCGTCGAACGTGCAGCCTGGGCATGTCACGCCCGTGACCAAGGTGTCACGCCCGTGACCAAGGGCGTGACTCCTTCGACGAGCGTCGATCCCCGTAAAATGATCGTCGAAATTGAACTCGGGCCTATCACGCCCGTGACCTAAGTGTCACTCCCGTGACCTAGGGCCTGACCAGCCTTCGACGACCGTCGATCCCAGTTCGACGATCATCGACCTCAAAATTGCCGTTCGGGCCTGTCACGCCCGTGACAAAGGGTGTCATGCCCGTGACCTAGGGCGTGACGACCATTCGACGACCGTCGATCTCAAATCGACGATCGTCGACCCAGATGTAACCACCCGGGCCTGTCACGCCCGTGACACAGGTGTCACGCCCGTGACCATCCATCGACGATCGTCGATCTCAGTTCGACGATCGTCGAACCCAGAATTGGCTATCCGGGCCTGTCACGCCCGTGACCTATGTGTCACGCCCGTGACATTGGCCGAAACGACGGTTCAGGCCCGAAATTATTCTAACACGCGTGGTAATAAATGCTGGTGTGGGACGTTACACCAGGAGTAATTTCAGGCCGTTTTCCTTCTGTAATTATATAATAAATGAGGAAGATATGGTCCAATAGGAAGCCGCCAGCTGGACACACCTGTTCAGCTTCCACTGTTTCTTATCCCTTCACTGTAACCGAAACGTTAAGGGGAGAACCTTCATGGCCATAAAGGCTTTACCCATTCTCCTTCCCACTTTCTAACTTATAAAAGCCCACCTGGAACCAGAGGAGAAGGTTACACGCTCAAGCAAACGGATCAGACCTTTGTTCTTGCTGTAGGAGAAGTTCAACAACGCCACCACCGCGCCATGGCTCCCCGTCGTTCTTCTCGCCTCCAAACAGCGAACAAGGTCCTCCTCTGCTCCTTCTCTTTCATGGGTAGATCTTAGGATTCTTAGAAAGGAGGTTCGCGCTCAACGGAGCCGGACCCGTCTCTCGTTTTCATGGGAAAACCATGTAAATGGTATTTTTGAGTTCGCCGAAAACCGCCACCTCCGGCGGCCAAACCACCGCCGACCGCTAGCCATCGCCTCAACGGAGGTTGTGGTGGTGGTGGCTGGCCAGGGAAGTGACCGGACTGCCGGCGACAGATCACGGAAGTGTTACAGGAAAAATGACTTCCTGAGTTCTGGTTTTCGGGTTCTGTAGAAGATGAACAGTAAAAACTGTTTTAAATATATAAACTAAGTAAATGATTTTGTATGGAAATTATACTTGGATGGACATATTTTAATGATGCAAAACGAGGCTCTTAGAGGTCATTTTAGGAAAAATAACCTGACACAAAAGTCGTAGCCCTTCGAGTCTAGATAAATCTAAAATTGGTTTCAACTCGTTTGGGTAAGCGGTTCGGCCGCAGCACCTGTTTTAGTGGGCGCTGTACCTAGTGTTGGGCAGAAATTAAAATGATTGCCCACTCTTCGTCCCTTGTCCAAATGACCTGAAATTTGGGCAGGGGGGTTAATCTTGGTTGTACCTAAAGGCAGACTAAAAATGGGAATTTTTAGAGATACTTTGCCTAAAGTTTTTGTTTTAATTTAATAATCTTAGATGAATTTATTTAGATGGTCAAATGACCTCCAAACCCTCCCAAATTTTGGTGAGTGGTCCCTGGCTATAAAACCTAGGTCTGTGTAAAATTCCAATTGATTTAGAAGAGTTTTGGGTGAGAAATCTTCTACCCTTAACTAGGCATTAATGAGACACCTTTTAAATAAAAAGTGCACTGAGAGTTTGGAAAGGGTCAAATCAGCTCAACAGAGGCTGATTTTCTGATCTCTGACTTAGAATGGTGTTATAACCCGCTTGGAGAAAATGGAGTGATTTAGGGTTGATTTACCCTAGGATCCAAGCTCAAATCTTAAATGAAGGGTTTTGAGGTTTGTGAAGGACATAGGAGCAAAAGCTCTTGTATGCCCTTGAAATTCGGAGGAGAGTGGCATGATATGCTGAAAACCCTCTGGTTGAAATAGTGAAGGAATTGGAGGTAATTGAGTACCTCGGAAGTTGAGAGTTTGAATTAGGATAGAAATGTAATTTAGTTATTTTAAGCACTAAATCTAATCCAAAAATCATGAAACTCGGGAGGAGGGAGTTTTAGGATGTTTTAGTCTTATGGTAATTTTCCTGGAATTTTATGATTAATAAATATTATACTTCATGAGTTAATGGATTATTAGCCCGATTTGTTGTTTCAAATATTTGGAGGTTTTAAATTAATTATAATCAGTTAAAATTCTAGATTTAGATCTTGACTAGTATAACATTGATCCCTGAATTTTTATAGAATTTTATGTTGAATAAATCTGGTACTTTGTTCACAGATAATAGAAAGGGGTTTTATTGTTTAAAAATTAATTATGGATAAATTTCTTGCTGGAAAATTATGAAACTTGGCCAGTGCTAATTTAGGGCCTTTATCTGCATGGCATAAATTATTTATAATTTTTGAAAGAATATTTTCTGTACTTGATTCATAAACAACAGAAGTTAGAGGTTATTTCTAAAATAGTTTTCATGCTTTTTTAATGATAAAAAAATTATGATACTTAGGATTTAACCTATTGAGATAACCTACTATTTATCATAAATTTGTTGGACATCTTGCATGATTATTTAGGGTAGTTCATGTTCAAACCGGTAGCCCTTGGGATTTTCGAGGAATTTAATTAAATGCCAAATAGATTAGGAAAATTTCCATTTTCTGGATTTAGGTCATTTATATCATGGTGAGTCTCCAGTAAATAAGTTAGGGCAATTGGATGAGTATTGGATCATTGCATAACCGGTTCGACATGAAGACTAGGTCGGTCTGCATATAGCAATTGTGAATTGAAATAAGACATGATCTGAGGAAGACATTGGAGTTAAATAATTCATTTTGTTTTGGTGGGCAATAGTGGAGGAAATCGCAATAGGAAGATAAAAAGAGTAGCGAGAAGTGGTGATAGCTAGAGTTAAGAGGAGTTCGGGTTCGGCGAAAGATCGCTTTTCCCGAAGAGAGGAAGGTTAAAAATCACCCTAGGATAGTCTATCGTAATATGAGAAGGGAATCGGGCTAAGGGAGATAAACCAATAATATTAAGTGCCTTGCGAAAGGGAACTTCGGGCCGTAATGCCGCCGTCTTGGTTCCTAGTGCCCCTTGAGAGCCCTTCACGGGGAATACCGGGGGCAGTCCTGGGCTAACGTAATCTGAAATAACAAACTGGCAAGAGTAACCTAGTAACTAGGGCTGCACTTTTCACAAACACTGTTGGCACAGGAAGATTGATGAGAGCTTCGGCTCGGGTGATTTGGAAACGACGTTTGGGTCCGGGGAGCTTCGACTCGGTTGGTTAAGAGACGGACGGGATGGTCCGGGGAGCTTCTGCTCGGTTTGTTTGGAGACGGACGTATGGTCCGGGGAGCTTCGGCTCGGTTTTGTGTGTTTACGAATAAACTTGCATGTGCATAAGATAGGAAAAGTTAAGGTGGTGGGTTTTACGATATCGGGGAGTTTGATTTCACCGACACCGATATCGTTGACTCGGCGAGGTGATTAGCATTTCGCCAACAGAAGTCTGGTGTGCCAGCCGACAAGAGTACGCAGGCGTCCGCTTAGTGCACCAAGCGTTGAGGCGTACGATAGGTCAGACAAGTGGTGCTTTTACTGGTTTTGAGGTGGGCGAGGCCCAACCCACCGCTTCCGTCCACCACTACGGAGGTATCCTGGGAGGTAACGGCTCCGAAAGGGGGAACTAAAGGTCTGTGTGCACAGAGTCGGGTGTGTGAGTTGCACTTGCATGTTTCATCATACCCACTAGCATGTCATACCATAATCGATTCATTTAACCCTGACACCTAAAGTATAAGTGGTATGGGACGCTTATACATTAAGACCTGCAAAACGACCCCTTGGTCTATAAGCTTGTGTGGGCAAGTTTATAAATCAAAGGTTAATTTCGATATATAACAACCATTGCTGTTTGATAACCGATACCCCAAGGTATAAGTGGTATGAGACACTTATACGATGGGAGCCTTGCAAAAGATCCCTTTTGCTTATGTGTTCTCGCATAAGTGAAGGTTTAAATTCATATAATTGCTTTTCTTACTGCTAGACCTATTATAACATTCATATTAACTGCTCACCGAATACAACTTGCTAGATTAAGTCAACTGTCACCTGTTTACTTTTATTCTCCACAAATATGTCCTCCCCTTTCTTTCTCCCCGCTCGGTACCTAGGAGCCATGGGGGAAGGGGTAGGAGATGATAGGGCTTAGTCTTTATGACTAACGGTTTTCGAACAGCATCATTTAGGGGATCGTGGAGCCCAGCATGGAGGAGCATCCCCAGAGATCGGTGCGCCTGGAGATGGGGCAGTCTAGCTCTGGAGTTCATACAGCCGCGACCGTGAGTCTCGACCTTGAGTAGTTTCTGTTCGGCTTCCGCATGAGAGACATGTAGTGAGAACATTTTGTACCGGGCATAAGCCCGCATTTATAGTACTCTGATGTTTTCTGTGGACACTCCCTTCGTGGAGATTTTATCTTATTTACATGTGATTTATTATTGTGGACTGCATTGTTCTTACTTCAATTATTGTGCTACTTATTGTGATCGAAAAGGCCGGCAGAATCGGCGCGTTGTAGTGACGACCTTCCCGGGTGCGAAGGTGTCACCGCAAAGCGGCGGTTCTGGGCATAAGACCCCGGTGGTTGAAAAAGAAAAAAAAGGGGGTCTTACATCCCGGCCACCCAACCACCTCCCTGGCCGGCCACCACCGCCACCACCTTCGTCGAGGTGGGGGCTATCGCCGGGCAGCGGTACGGCCGCCGGAGGGGCAGTTTCCGGCAAACCCAAGTGGTATAAAAACCATGAAAAATCTGAAATTTAATTCACATGATCTGGCTCAATTGAGCCCGATTTTTCTCCTATTTGATTCCTAAGATCTATCCATAGAAGAAGGAGTAGAGGAGGACCTTTAACCGTGCTTGCCGACGGGTTTGGTGGTGGTGCGCCATGGCTGGTGGTGGAGCTTTCTGATGCTTTACAAAAACACCATGAACTCCCTCGTTTTCTTCAGTGGGATGGGGGAAACGAATGCTCTTGGCCTAGGGGAGCTTTTAAAAGGGTGAAATGGGGGGAGAGGAAGGGTCATGGTTTCAAAGCCACTTATGGCCATGAAGGAGAAATTTTGGCCACCCCATATCCCTTGCATTCAGCCACCTAGAGGCTGGAGAAAACCCATGGTCTCCTCTAACTAATGATGGGAAGATGAATCAAGACATTAGGAATGAAGGGAGGAGGCCCCTTGGCCTTCCAAAGCCATTAATGGCTCTCTTTAAACCACTTTCTCTCTCTAAAAATAAATGAAACTCTCATTTTATCTCTCCTAATTACTATGAACGAATTTGTTCATCTCTCTAGCCTATTGGCAGCACATAAAATCATTATTAATAATTAGGATGGGGTTAGCCCAAGTGGGGGAAATGAGCTTGAGCTTGAGTTAGGCTAATTTGACCTATTTAAAGGTCTGAGTTGACCTTGGTCAAATTGACCATTTGGGTTGACGACAATGGGTCATTGGTGACCAATTGGCATCCCTTAAGGTCTAGGTAGGGTTGGGTAGGGTTTACTTGAACCCTTGGAGGTCACTTGACCCTTAGTAAGTGCACTTTGACCACTTTGGGGCTAGAGTTGACTTGGGTCAACTTGGCCACTTGGGTTGTCCCAAATTGGTTCTTGGTGACCCATTGACCTCACATAAGGTCTAGGAAGACTTAGGTAGGGTTTGTAGGGCACATTAGGGGCACATTGACCATAGTTAGGGCACCTTACCCATTTAAGGCCTATGATGATCCTATGTCAACTTGGCCACCCTGGGTTTATTTCAATGGACCCTTAGGGCTCTAATGGATCTTACAATAGTTTAGGGATATTGTGGTTTGGTCAAGGAGTCATGGTGAAGCCCTATGGTCATCCTTAACTAGTGTTTATAATTCTACTATTTGCAGACCATGGTGATCTCCACCTTCATGCCTAAGCTCACTTGCTCTTCTTGGGCTTCTAAAGGTTTTGTCATGACCTAGTCATGACAAAACCACTCCTAGGGGTCTAGCTGGAAATGGAATGTTACAAATCCCAATAAACAAAAACAAAAAATTCGTCCTCGAAATTCAAGTTAGGCCTGCGGGGTTTCTACTAAGAGTAACTGCTTGTAACATCCCATAGGAAGTTGAATGTATACTTTACTCAGAGAGATCTGGGTACCTCTGCTGCATTAGATTCGGTGGCTCCCAGGTATGCTCCTCCTGCCAATGGTTTGTCTACAAGACCTTGACCAGTAGGACCTTGCGCCACAAGACCCGCACAGCTGTGTCATCTATCCTGACCGGCTCATCTTGTTATCGATTGATCAAAATCTATAGAGCCATCTATGCCAAGAAGCTGCTTTTCCAGTCGTAGTAGAGCATTTCTAAGAGAGGATATGTGGAAGACGTCACGCAAACCCGCTAATTCAAGCTGTAGCTCTTGCATATAAGCCAAAGGGCCGATCCGCTCCCGAATCCTATAACACCCCATATTCCATGGACTGAGCTTCTTCTGCCCGAATACCTGCGAGACTCCATGCACCAGACGTATCTTCAGGAATCATGGTCTCCATCTTAAGACTCAACTTGGCAATGTCACGCATCGTAATATTTGGCTTGTCAGCTCTGGCCTCCATCATCCTATCTTGAATTAGTCACACCCAGGTGTTTGGGTTCTTCCTAAATTACGATTCGAGTGCCTTTGGATCCTCACCCTAGATCCACGACAGTGGAATCCTGTACCTCTGTACGAGGGTGGAGAGCTGTGATGAATGCCGTTAGTGAGTTCAGATAAGCCTGGACTGACCTTTTCTCCTTGGACGTACACTATAAATTATGATTCGCGATGATCACCATAAGAATACCATGATAATGGACTTCTACTCCCAAACTTCATGAAACAACCACGGGAGTTTTCTTCCGGGTCGGGGTGACCCTAGCTTCCTCGGCCAGTCTATCCTCGAAGTTCCCTTTATAATTATGCCTGGAGTTGGGATGAGGATCCTGTGTATGATAATCCCTAATTATACCCTGGAACTTAGACTCTAACTCGGGCAGTGTATGATAATTGTGCCTCTTTCTTCACTCCGCAGAGATATATGTTCTGAGATACACCATCGTTCGGGTGATACATCATAGCGATTAAATTTTTACCTTCTCATATATCCTGAATTTTGTTACCCATCATCTAATTTTTGTGATCATAGTTAATCCTCGTCTTATCACCAAGTCATTGTCTTGGTAATTCTACAGGTCATCAATCCAAACATGTTTTTACAAAATCTTATCTTCGCCCGAATAATGTCGAATTATATCGACTTCAGTCTCACTATATTTGTTATGCCTCATTCTCTAAATTAGGTCTAAGAAAACCCAAGTCAATACTAATTCATCCAATAAACAAAGTACAAGTCCCCAATAAATAAAAGGTAAGCCTGTAATAAACAAAAGATAAGCTCCTACCTACCTTGGGCTAAGTATCTTTGATATTACCATGTTATATCCGTCCCAGTTGGGTGTGAAAGTGAGGGTAAGATCTATCTCAACTCTAGAGGGGGGTGAATAGAGTTTAATTAAAGTAAATTCACAATTTTAAACTTAGCAAAGCTTTTAAGATTTTATTTATATATATGTGTAGGGTGCCTAGCTATAGAATTAAAAAGACAGTAAAAAGGAAGAGCACAACACACAGCAAAGAGAACACACAAGCAAACCAGAAAACACAAGGAGCTATAGTGGTTCTCCAAAAACCTGGGTACATCCACTCTTCTACCACCATTGGTAGGAATCCACTGCAGGATGAGTTGATCAGGTGTCCTGGGCACCAATGAGCTTTTGATAAGGTGCTCAAAAACCAAACTAGACTTTTTGATCAGGTGTCTTGACACCACTGAGTTTTGATAAGTTTCTCAGAACCAGACTCAAAACTTTTGAAGGGAGTTTTGAAAACCCTTTTACAGAAGGAAAGGAAAAGGAAAAGAAAAATGGTGAAGTTGTCTTCTCTGTCTCAATCAAAGAGAGAAGCACTAGTGGATCTTTTGTTGTCAAAGATCCCCCTGAGATTTTGAATGAATCAGGAATGGAAGCTTTGCTCTAGGGTGATAGGTCTTCAGAAACTTCAGATCTCCAGCAGAAGATTGTTTTAGCAGAGGCTGAAAGATGAGTTGTCTGGAGTCCTTGAGATGAAGCTGTGATCACTTTTTGAGTACACAAAATTATTCAGCTAATTCTCTTTTTTCTGTAACAGTATGTGTGTCTCTTGATTCTATTGATTGTCTTGACTCTTGATTGATTGTGAGAGAAGAAAAATGAGAGGAAGATCTTATTCCCTGAAGGTTCTTCATCCAAGATAGCCATTATCAGGCATTAAATGCCTTCCATTAAGAATTTTTCTTCTAGAGGAAAGTCCAGCAAAACATTCTCTTGATTATTCCTTGAAACTTGCTCCAGAATAAATGAAAACGACTGGCAGATCTTCTTGATATAAATGTTGAGAGAATTCAAACACATTCCAAACACTGACAGAATTTGAATCCTTAAAAACATCGATCTCTCAGAAGATCGTCGATCTAAGCTCTACGATCGTCGAACTGAGCTCAGAGATGGAATAAGATCAACAGACAGAAAACGTCGAACTGAGCTCGAAGATCGTCGAACTGAGCTCCGTGACCTGGAGAATAAGTGAAGAAGGATCGTCGACCTGAGCTAGAAGATCGTCGAACAGAGCTCGACGTCTTAACTTAGTTGAGCTCAGAGAGCGTTGAACGGAGTTCGACGTTTCGTCGACCTGAGCTCGACGAAAGATGTCTTATTCTTGGCTCTATTTCTGAAATATTGGAATGGTCCTGGGGGCAGCTTCAAACCTAAATTCTAAGCCCTAGACACATTCTAATGTTGACCTTTTCAACTAAACATCTAGTTCAACCTGGTTTCCTAAGAAAAAACATAGTGATCCTTACCCAAATTAGTAATAGGGTGTTCCAACAGGGTGCACAATCCCTAGGGAATCAATCTTCAACTTGGGTTTCCACCCTGAAAGCTTTTGATATACTCCATACTCTAAACCCTCTGAGTCATAATTACGACAACCTTATCCGGGTCAACATGTTCCCAATCCCAACTGTGTATCTTCTGAACTTGAATTCCTATCCAACCCTCGGTGTTCGTTGTGGTGGTTTTCTCCAGGTAATTTTGTTACTGGTACGAGGTTTGAGACTGTGTCTTCTACCATTCTACTAATGGTTATTGGTCTCAATTCTCCTTAAAGCAATCCTACAAGTATGAGTAATGGACTGTGGGGTCACCTGAGTTTATGTCTTTGGTAGTCATTCTCGTGCTAAACTCCTACTTTATTCTCTTTGGGTATCTCCTTACCTTAACCATGTTCATACCCAAGGTCTATTTTTGACTAGGGCATACTATAAGTTATCGTGGTTAGTTATGAGCCCTAGTGGGTTGAGTCTAATGCAATGACTAGAGAATTAAGATGAGAGTTTCACAGCCAGAGGTGTTCCCTGCTGGGGGGAGGGTTTACCGCAGACAACAAAGAAGAATTTCAAATAATGAAGAAGTGGACTTTTATATTTGATTTCCCTTATGGGCACACCACTGATTTTGCTGCTAGTTTGTCGTAAAACTATGCTCGCGCGGGAGTGACCAAGGGTTAGTTGACTTCTACTTTTCCGATCGAGGTCTCCTCTGATACCACTTGTAAGACCCCATTTTTTTTCTTTTTAAAATCACCTGGGTCATAGGCCCAGAACCGCCGATTTGCAGTGACACCTTCACACCCGGGAAGGTCGTAACTACAAAACACCGATCCTGCCGACCGATCGATCGCAGAAGTGTAGAATAAAGTATAAGAGTAAGAATGAACTCAAAACTAGTCCACAAGAATCACATGTATATAAAATATATATCTCCACGAAGGGAGTGTCCACAACATTAATATATAAAGTATTGAAAATAGGGCTCATGCCAGATACATCCAAATCCTCACTACAAGTCACTCATCGCGAAAGTAAAACTAGAAAAACTACTAACGATCGGGACTCACTGTCCTAGCTATTTTATCTTCGGTGCTAGACTATCCCGTCTCCACGCGCACTGAGCTCTGGGGCTGTATGTCAAAGTTTGGCCTCACGATCCCCTAAAATGATTTGGTCCGAAAATCGTTAGTCTAAAAGACTAAGTCCTATCATCCCCCACCCCTCTCTCATGGCTCCTAGGCACTGAGCGGGGAGAAGGAAAGAGAAGCTATGAATGTGGAGAGGAACAAATGTAAGCAGGTGGCGACAGAACTAATATAGTAGTTCTTTGAGAATAAGCAGCAGTAATAAAAGTATGGAAGACAGAACATGAAATATGTAACCTTAACTTATATGAAAACACATAAGCTAAAGGATCTTCTGCAAGGCTCCCATCGTATAAAAAGTATCATACCAATTTATACGATGGGCTGTCGATTTACAAGCAAGCAATATCTATATACATAATATAAACCTTAACTTATAAGCACGCTCACACGAACTTATAAGCCAAGGGGTCCCATACCGAGCGGTAAGAAGGAAAGAGAAGCTATGAAGGTGGAGAGTAACAAATGTAAGCAGGTGGCGACAGAACTAATCTAGCAGTTCTTTGAGAATAAGCAGCAGTAATAAAAATATGAAAGACAGAACATGAAATATGTAACCTTAACTTATATGAAAACACATAAGCTAAAGGATCTTCTGCAAGGCTCCCATCTTATAAAAAGTCTTATACCAATTTATACAATGGGGTGTCAGATTACAACCAAGCATTTTCTATATACAGAATATAAACCTTAACTTATAAGCACGCTCACACAAACTTATAAGCCAAGGGGTCGTTTTGCAGGATCTATTGTATAAAGTGTCCCATACCACTTTATATAATAGGTGTCAGGGGTTTATGCAATGATGATGATATGACATAGAAATATTCAATGATGTGATCCTACAAGTGCAACTCACCCACCCGACTATGTGCACACAGACCTTTAGTTCCCACTTTCTTGAGCCGAACCTCCCAGGATACCTCCGTAGTGGCAAACGGAAGCGGTGGGTTGGGCCTTGCATACCTCTAAACTGATATCAACACTACCAGTGAGCCCTATCGTATTCCTCAACACTGGTGAACTAAGCGGAGCCCCTGCGTACTCTTGCCGGCTGGCGCACTGGACTTTATTTGGCTATATGTAAAACCACACCCGCCGAGTCAACGTACTGGTGTCGGTGCGACGACTCTCCAAAACCGAAGACCCACCACCTTATATCTTATGCACATGTGATATTAATGTATTATCCACCGAGCCAAAGCTCCCCGGACTATCCTATCCGTCGCTGCCAAAAACCGAGCCAAAGCACCCCGGGCTATCCTGCCCATCACAAATATCTACCGAGCCATTGGCTCACCGGGCTGCCCTGCCCTTTTCAACAACCACTGAGCCTACCTCCCGATCATCCTAGTTACCCTATCTTCCCGTGAAACCAGTGTGTGTGAAAGTGAACCCCTAGATATACTAGTTACTCTTTAACATATATTATTCCTATGCTTTACATTAGCCCAGGACTGCCGAATGAATACCCCGTGAAGGGTTCTCGAGGGCACAAGGAACTACGATGGGCTGAAGCCCAAAGCTCCCTTTTGCAAGGCACTTAATATTATTGATTTCTACCCATGACCAATCCTCCCTTTTATTTCAGTGTGACTCCCCTAAGTGTGTTTAAGCTCTCTGAGCTAGCCTATTTCAGTTCTATGTACTATATGCAGACCGTGATAAGCTACATGGTGCTCCCACTAGGGGGTACTCAATTTACTCATTCAACAGATCCATAATAATTTCTGTGAGTCTACCATGACCTATTTAGAATAACTCCAGAGTTTCATAATTTTCCTAATTATTTGGGCATTTAATCTAATTAACCAAAGACTCTGAATGCCCTACTTTGAAAATTAAATGCACTTTTAAATCAGAAACAAATCACCACAAAATTAAGATAAATACTAGGAAAACATTTCTACAACAAATTAAAGGTCTAAGAATTTTCAGAATTGTTTAGGCCCCAAATCAATAATTTAGAACATATAGTCAATATTACAATTTTAAGAAGCAAAGGCCAGCAATATTTTTCTAAAAATTATAATAAAAATCCAATAAGTCCATCATGGCCTAAAAACACTCTAAAAGTATTCTTCCAATTTTCCAGTGAACAATAGACCCTAATTTAATTTTAAATCAATGATTCCATAGTCATTGGTTATTGAAGAAAGTACTGTAATAATTCATCTAATAATTAGGACAAAATTCCAGGAGATAGATAGTGATCTTAAACTAACCCTAACCAAGTTTTACAATTTTCTAAAACATGAGAGGCTCTGAATCTAATTAAAAGTAATCTTCCAGATTTATAAATTTGTGAAACAAACACTGTTTTTAATCTCCTAAAAAATATGATAAAATTCCAGAGCCAACATATTGTCATAAAATACTCACTGACCAAGTTTCATAATTTTTATAGCAATATTGGGCTCTAAATTAATTTTTAATCAAAAATCCACAATTCATAATGTATGAAACAAGCACTTAAAATAATCATCTAAAAATTCCAATAAAAATACAGAGGGAACTAATATGATGTACAGCTTTTAAATACGAAATTTCATAACTTTTCAGTGGAAAGAAATATCATAACAAGCAAAATAAACTTAAGGACACAACTAGGGTTATTAAGGAAGTACTGATTTTATTAGCCCAAAAATTCCACCAAAATTATTTTAGGACTCTTTTTATCAGAGAAATACCCTGCCCAAGTTTCAAGTTATTGTGAGGTGTTTTGATTGCCTAAACCCAACTATTCGGCTTGTACCCTAAACTAGGATTAGGGATTTGAGGGAGGTTAAAGGCTTGCAAATTCAATAAAACTTCAGCCAGAGGACAATAGCCACCCTAGGATCCCTTCCACCAAGTCTCAAGTCATTCCAAGGTAATTTGACCCTATGACCTTCAAACCCTAAAAATCTCCACAAAAGGAGTCTAACGTAGGGTTCTAGGGCTACCCTACACCCAAACCACCCCAAATCCCATTGGAGGGTTTTACATGCCATATAAAATCAGTGGCAAAAATATCAGCCTCTATTGAGGGAATTTGACCACTCAAACACCAAAAAGAGCACTTTGACCTAAATAACCATATAAGGGTAAACCTATGGTTCGATCAATACCTAACCAAAACATCTCCAAATGAGATGAGATTTTTACCAGAGCACTATCATTCCCTCTAAGACCACCCACCCAAATATGGGAGAGTTTTGAGATGTTTATGACACCTAATTAATTTATTCATGGATTATTAAATTATTTCAAAAAACTATCGAAAAATGTTCTCCAAAAATTCCCATTTTTGGATATGTTCTAGGTATAGGTAAGAGTGACCCCCTTCCAAATTTTTAGGTCATTTGGATTGCTGGATTTGTGGGGGAACGCAAAATACTATCTGGTCTAGCCTAGGTATAGACTCCACCAAAATGGGTGTTGTGGTAAAACCACTTACCCAAATGGGTTATAATTTTTTTTAAAATAAACTAGACTTCACGCGCTACAACTTTTATATGGGCCACAATTTCTGTAGGAGGGCCTATTTAATTTTAATATTTAATTTAAAAGAATCCATTAAATTTGACAAAAAATTCAGAATTTAATAAACATGATCCAGCACGAATCTTGAAGCAGATCCAATGCCTATTGGTAATCTTCTTCCTCCAGCCAAGGGCTGTGATTAGCCTGACCTGGAGCATATTCCAGCCCCTTTTCCCGGCAACCCAGCCACCTCCCTGGCCGGCCACCACCGCCACCACCTTCGTTGAGGTGGGGGCTATCACCGGGCGGCGGCACGGCCGCTGGAGGGGCGGTTTCCGGCGAACCCGAGTGGTATAAAAACCATGAAAAATCTGAAATTTTGCTCACATGATCCTACTCAATTGAGCCCGATTTCTCTTCTATTTCATTCCTAAGATCTATCCATAGAAGAAGGAGTAGAGGAGGACCTTTTACCGTGCATGCCGACGGGTTTGGTGGTGGTGCGCCATGGCCAGTGGTGGAGCTTTCTAATGCTTTACAACAACCCCATGAAATCCCTAGTTTTCTTCAGTGGGATGGTGGAAATGAATGCTCTTGGCATAGGGAAGCTTTTAAAAGGGTGAAATGGGGGGGGGAGAGGAAGGGTCATGGCTTCAAAGCCATTTATGGCCATGAAGGAGAAATTTTGGCCACCCCATATCCCTTGCATTCAGCCACCTAGAGGCTGGATAATACACTTGGTCTCCTCTAACTAATGAGGGGAAGATTAATCAAGACATTAGGGGTGAAGGGAGGAGGCCCCTTGGCCTTCCAAAGCCATTAATGGCTCTCTTTAACCCACTTTCTCTCTCTATAAAAACTTGAAACTCTCATTTTATCTCTCCTAAATACTATGAACGAATTTGATCATATCTCAAGTCTATTGGCAGCCCATAAAATCATTATTAATAATTAGGATGGGGTTAGCCCAAGTGGGGAAATGGGCTTGAGCTTGAGTTAGCCCATTTGGGCTAATTTGACCTATTTCAAGGTTTCAGTTGACCTTGGTCAAATTGACCATTTGGGTTGACCCAAATGGGTTTTTGGTGACCAATTGGCCTCACCTAAGGTGAATGTAGGGTTGGGTAGGGTTTACTTGGCACCTTGGAGGTCACTTGACCCTTAATAAGGGCACTTTGACCACTTTGGGGATAGAGTTGACTTGGGTCAACTTAGCCTCTTGGGTTGTCCCCAATGGGTCCTTGGTGACCCATTAACCTCACTTAAGGTCAAGGAAGACTTAGGTATGGTTGGTTGGGAACATTAGGGGCAAATTGACCTTTGTTAGGGCACCTTGCCCATTTTAGGCCTTTGATGATCCAAGGTCAACTTGGCCACCCTAGGTTGATTTCAATGGACCCTTAGGGCTCTAATGGACCTTCCAATATTTTAGGGATATTATGGTGGTGTCAAGGAGTCATGGTGAAGCCCTATGGTCATCCTAAACTAGTGTTTAGAATTCTACTTTTAGTAGACTATGGTGATCTCCACCTTCATGCCTAAGCTCACTTGGTCTTCTTGGGCTTCTAAGAGTTTTGTCATGACCTAGTCCTGACAAAACCACTCCTAGGGGTCTACATTGAAATGGGATGTTACATATAAAGTCTCCTTACATAGTATGGAAATACACCAAGGCAGCCCCCTACACACAAAATTGGCCCAAAAGTTTGAACCCTTTGACAATTCAGAAATTTTTTATTTATAGACAAAAAAACTGGTGACATGGAGTAACTGGTCATGGGCGTGTAGGAGGCGTGTCGTGCTGGGGTGCAGGAGAAGCCAAAATCTGGTCAGCTGGCAACATTTTGGACGCTTCTAGAGCGGGAAACGCGTTGGTCACGGAAGTGTCGGGCTAGACACGGACGTGTCAAGAAGGTTTGACTGGTGAAGGCATCGATTGTTGAGCTGGGGTCGATGAATACTGAACGTCGAGCATCGAGCTGGATTGATACGGGAATTTCCAATATGACACGTGCATGTCATGACATTGAGTGTTGTTGTAAGCGTCGAGATCGGGTCGACCAATGTTAAGCTAGGCTGGACACAGGGGTGTCATTTTCAGACACGGGCGTGTCTTGTAGGTTTTGACGAAGGTAGATTGTGGAACGTCGAGCTAGGATCGATTAAGGTTGAAAGTCGAGGGCGTGACACTAGCGTGTCAGGCACGGGACACGGGCGTGTCTTGTGATTTTTTGACAATTTCCTGAAATATTCAAAAAACAATTTAAAGTTAAGTTAGTAAATTATATACAAAAAGAAAACATTTTATTGAAGAAAAATAATTAAAACAACGAAAATAAACTAAAACAACGTAATATAAGTACTGAAAAATACGAGTATTTACAACTCATCAAATACCCCCATACTTAAACTTTTGTTATTCCAGAGCAAATGTTAGAGATATATTTATAAGGAATTAAAAGAATTAAAAAATTTAGCTACCGCTTAAATTAATTAAAAGAGAGATCTAAGTAAACATACGGGGTATAAGAGTTAAGTCATATTCCATGAAAATGATTTAAATAGAGGAAAAGTTTTGGCCAAAGACTTATTAATGTAATCAAAATAGAAAGCAGAATTTGTAATCGTTAGCTTAACAAAAATAGTTTGGAATTATAGAAAATTTAGCTTCTAGGTGTTTTATGGGAAATAATGCAGTTTAAAAATTATGCTCTCAAAACAATTTTAAATTAAGTCTAGAATCATTTAAATTGGCTAAGGGTGTTTGTTTTGGTTAATGAAGAGGGAATAGAATTAGAGGTGAGGTATTTTTTTCGAACCTCAAATATTTTTTGTTTTTAATTTGGATGCTTTGGAAGATGAAATCTTATTTTCCTAACACATATAATTTTTTTGGAACAAATTCATAATAACCCAATGTATATGTATATGAGTAATGAATTTTATCCGCTTACTCCATAACAAATAATTTTTTTAAAATATTGGATGCCTATGTTTACGGAATGAAATCTTATTTCCCATTGAAATAGGTTCTTTTAAAAAAAATTATTATGCCAAATAACGCATGATAAATGGTTCAAAAAGAAAACTAGATTTTTTTAAAAAAAGTTTGAGAGCAACCTTTATAAATTGAACGTTCCTATGTTTTAGAAAGCTAGAAGTAAACATAATTGAATTCTATAATTGTTTATTTATAACATAATAGACGTGCTATATTTTAGATAAATTAGAAGTATTGCTTAAAACAAGTCCCCTATATTAAGAATAAAAAGATAAGATATTCTTTAAAACTTAACTCCACTATTTAAATTTATCAATCTCTAATTAACAAACGAATAGTAAACAAAAAATTAATGAAATTCACATATAAATAAACTCGCAACAATATTTTTGGAGAGAGAAACGGTTTAAGAATGGAATATTCGATTTATTTGTTTTATAATTTTTGGATTTTTACAGTTATCTTCGTTTTTTTAATTTATTTCATCATTATTTTTGGAAGTTATTATCTCTTTTTTTGTATTTTGTGTTTATTGCTCTAATATACACATACTAAAAATGCAAAAAAGATATATATATATTTTGTAATATTTGATATTTGTTTTAATTTTTTTGTATTTTTAAGATTTTTTAGATTTTAAGTAAATATTTATAAAAGAAGAAAAAGAAAAAAGTTACTTATAAAGAGGAGGAGGAAAGGAAGAGGGGAAAGAGAAATTTTTTTACAATATATATATATATATATATATATATATATATATATATATAATATTTACAAAGAATATTTACAAAGTAAAACTAAAAATATTTTTTGGAAATAAAATTGTGTTTGTTTTATAAATTTTTTTGAAGTTTTTGATGATAAAAGAAATATTTGTTTTTTTTTTGAGTTTTCATTTTGTAATTTTTAGCTTAGTTTTGTTGTTGTTGTTGTTGTTGTTTTTGTTTTTGTATTTTCTATATATTTTCTTTATTTGCTTTTTTTTAAGAATGCGGGAAATGGAGGTGCTGAAAAGTAAGCATAAAAACACCCCCATACTTAAGTCTAACATTGTCCTCAATGTTGAAACGTAAGTATGCGGAACAAAAATGAAACAAAATAAAATATTTACAAATATAAAACGGGAGGGTAGGAACTTCCCTGGAACTTATTCGGGGAGGCCCTTTTAGAAACCCTGTAGATCAATCCATTTTGGATTGACCACCTCCTTACCGCTACTGAGGGTTATAGCATTGGAATTCTCCAGAGGGTTGGGCTCCGTGTTTCCCGGCAGTGCCCCGAGCGCGCGCTCGGACATCAATCTCCCTAGTTGTCCAACCTGTTGTTCAAGGTTTTTTAGCGATCCGGTGATGTTCCAGATATTTGATTCGTTTGACGCTATGTATTTATAAAAAATTTCCTCAACCAGAGTAGGTTTCGGAGGAGGAGGCGGGAAAAATGTGGGCGCAAGAGAATTATGGGGGATTTGCACATTGTTCGGGTTGCTCCAAGAGAAATTGGCGTGATTCCTCAAACCCGCGTTATAGTTATTACTATAAGGGTTATTATTGGTGTTTAATAAAGGACGAATCAAATTTCCTATGAAGTCCACGAACTCTTCAGCCAAGAAGATGCTAGAGGTAATAAAACAAGACGTAGTGGAGGAGCCATTAGTCATCTTTGTGATCTACTTTGTTAACCTTTCAACTTGAAGGGTTAACAGAGCAGTGACATCAACTTCCAAGTTGTTTGCATGCTTTGGCATCCCCGCGGGACGTTCGAATGATAGGAGTTCATTGCCATCTCTTCGAATAAATCCTGGGGGGCTTTGGGGGTTTTATTATTTAATGTGCCCCCGGAAACAACGTAAATCATTTTACGCGTCTGAAAATTAAGGCCATTATAAATAATTTGTACATGCAACCATGTAAGCAGCTCGTAGTGCGGGCACCAGCGAAGGAACTCCTTAAACAATTCCCAAGTCTTATATAGAGACTATGGATCATTTTGCACAAACGAAGAAATGTCTGCCCGCAACTTTGCAGTTTTTGCAGGCGGAAAGTACTTCGTCAGGAACCGCTCCGTCAACTCAGCCCTGGTGGTGATACATCCTCGAAGGAGGGAATTCTACCATGCTTTTGCTTTGGATTTAAAGGAAAAAGGAAATAGGCGTAAGAGAATTGCATCATCAGTGATGTCATTAATCTTAAAGGTGTCGCATATTTCCAAAAAAATGGACAAGTGGACATTCGGGTCCTCATCCGGTAGTCCATAGAACTGCACCGTTGTTTGGACCATTTGAATGAAACTTGATTTTATTTCAAAATTAATATTCACCACCGTAGGGCGAACAATACTAGACCAAGTATCATACAGGTTAGGCCGGGCATAATAAGACATAGTACGCTCGGCCGCTAGGACCGGGTTAGGGTCAACCATAACTATGGTAGAGGGTTCTCTGATAAATTCTTTGGGGTCTAAAAAAGGAATTCGGGGTTGAGATCGAATAGGCGAAAGGGAGCGTTCGAGCTCAGGGTCAAAATCAAATTTTTCAGACTCCGAGGGTTGTCCACGGGTCATACACAATAAAATATAAACTAAATATACTCTTTTTTTATTTTTAAATAGAGTTTTTATGTTTTTTTTAGTTTTTAGAAAAAAAGTAAAAGTAATAGACTCCGAAAATCGAAATAACAACTCAAGAGAATCCCTGGAAACGACGCCAAAAACATGATGGCCCATGAACAGACTCTTATTTAGGTGGTTGGTTCGATGAGTCGAACATCGGGGATATACTAAAAAGTGAGTTTTTAACAAAATAAGGCAAGTGCACCTATCGAATGTAGTACTCGATATTCGGTGGGAATATCGAGGTCATATTGTTCTCGGAGAAGGGTTGATTATTCCTACAACTTCAGGAGTAACGATTATTTTACTAAAAATATGATGGGGATTTTAATTAACTAAGGTGGATAAAATAATGGAGCGAAAATGATTTAGAAAATTAAATGAAGGGCTAATGCTCGTCACCGAATCAGATTAAGAGTAAAATAACTCTTAATACTTAGAGAACTAAATTTTCAAATTAATAAAATGCAACTTGGTCATGAAGGTTCCACAAACATTAGCTCACCTTGCTCTAGGAATATCGCGCACCTGAATATTAAAACTATTCGACCGAACGCTAGTCCGATGAAGGATTTCTCTTAATGCCCGCATTACGCTAAGAACCCTGCTATTGGGTGGGGAACTCATTCTGGTAGAGATACGCTTCTCCTCTCTCGAGGATATGCACTCAACTCTATTTACCCAAGGGTGATCGGTCCATACTCACGACCTCTTGGGAAGCTTGCGTATGGACAACGGAAATAGGGCCCAGACATTGATATGGGGTCCTACCTGTCGTAAACCCGGGGAAAACCTTAAGTCCTTAAATTAAAGTGAGAAAAGGAACTTTAATTATTTGAGTTATTTTATTTTTCCCAATGCTCTTCGATTCCGAGGTCTCAGGTCGATTATCCACTCATCGGTATGGGGACGGCTTATGGTTTTTGTGAGGCATGAATTCTATTTTAAACGCTGAAGGGTTACAAATAAAAATATAAGAAATAAGGTAACCTAACATTAGAAAGCTAAAAAGCTATTAGAAACGGAAAACACACGCACTTCACCAAACTCATAATAAAGGAAAAAGTGCTAAGTTACAAAAAAGGAAAAATTGCATAATTGAAATGACAAGTCCTATTCAAACGTATAGGCAGAAAATGACAAGTCCTACTCAAACGAGTAGGCAGGAAATTAAAGCGGGAAATGACAAGTCCTACTCAAATGAGTATATGGGAAATTAAAGCGAGTCCTACTCGAATGAGTAGGAGGAAATAGATGCATACATGCACACACTCTACATAATTAAAAGAAAGCAATACAAATTATCTCATACATACACTCTACAAAATTAAAAGACCAAAATGAAAGATTAATCTCATACACTCACACACTCTAATTAAAGAGAAAATCAAAGTTATTCAAAAATTAAAATAACAACACTTCTATTCCTAAAGGTTACCAAAGACACATAAAAAGAAGAAATAAAAACAAAACGGGCAAAAGTGTTTTTCAATACAAAAAAAAAACTAAAGTCTATCAAAAATAAAAATTAAAACTTTTTAATTCTTAGAAGTTCATAAAAGTGATCAAAAAGTTGAAATAAAATTAATAGGACAAAAAATTTTACAATCCTAAAAATAAACTAAGTAAAAAAATAATCAAAAACACTTTTTAAAACCTCTTTTACAAACCCATAAGAATGAAAATAAAACACTTTTAAAGAGACATAAAAGCTAAAGAGAACAAAAAAAGCTATCATAAAAACATTCTAGTTAGAGAGAAGACTAGAACAGATCCTATTATAATGATAAATTGAACACATAAACATAATAAATTTTTTTCATAAAAACACACACACATCATAAAGAGAAAAAACAAGGAAAACAAAGGATAAATACGGAATAAAATTGGGATGCTCAGATGCATTTCATGAAAATATAAGGAAAGAAAGACTAACATATTTTATTAATGAAAAGAAACTTTTACAAAGCTAAAACAAACACTAAAAGAGAGGGGGATAAAGTCTCCTTACATAGTATGGAAATACAACAAGGCAGCCCCCTAACACACAAAATTGGCCCAAAAGTTTCAACCCTTGAACCATTCAGAAATTTTTTTTATTTATAGATAAAAAAAATAGGTGACACGCCCTCTAGTCATGGGCATGTAGGGGAGCGTGTCAGGATGTGGTGTAGGAGAAGCCGAAATCTTGTCAGCTGGAGACATTCTGGAAGCTTTTGGAGGGGGACACAGGTTGGTAACGGGCGTGTCGGGCTAGACACGGGCATGTTAAGAAGGTTTGACTGGTGAAGTCCTTGAGCGTTGAGCTGGGTTTCGACGAAAACTAAACGTCGAACATCGAGATGGATTGAAACGGGCGTGTACAATATGACATGGGCATATCAAGGCGTTGAGTGTTACTAGAAGCGTCGAGCGTCGAGATCGGGCCGACGATCGTCGAGCTGGGCTAGATACAGGTGTGTCATTTTGGGACACAGGCGTGTCTGGCTGGTTTTCATGAAGGTAGATCGTGGAACATCGAGTTGGGATCGACGAAGGTTGAAAGTCGAGGGTGTGACACGAATGTTTGTCGGGCATAGGACACTGGAGTGTCTTGTGATTTTTTGACAATTTCCTGAAATATTTCAGAAAATAATTTAATGTTAAGTAAGGAAATTATATGCAAAAAGAAAACATTTTATTGAAGAAAAATAACTAAAATAATGAAAATAAACTAAAATGATGTAATAAAAGTACTGAAAAATACGAGTATTTACAACTCATCAAATACCCCCATACTAAAGCTTTTGCTATTCGAGAGCAAAAGTTGGAGATATATTTATAAGGAATTAAAAGAAATCCTAAATTTAGCTACCGCTTAAATTAATTAAAAGAGAGATCTAAGTAAACATACTGGGTATAAGAGTTAAGTCCTATTCCATGAAAATGATTTAAATAGAGCAAAAGTTTTGGCCAAAAGACTTCTTGAAGTAATCAAAATAGGAGGCAGAATTTGTTATTGTTAACTTAACAAAAATAGTTTTGAATTATAGAAACTTTAGCTTATAGGAGTTTTATGGGAAATAATGCAGTTTACAAATTATGCTCTCAAAACCATTTTAAATTAAGTCTAGAATCATTGAAATTGGCTAAGGGGGTTTGTTTTGGTTAATTAAGAGGGCATAAAATTAGAGGTGTGGTATTTTTTTTGAACCTATAATATTTTTTTGTTTTGAATTTGGATGCTTAGGAAGATGAAATCTTATTTTCCTATCATATAGAATTTTTTGGAACAACTTCATAATAACCCAATGTATATGTATAGGAGTAATGAATTTTATCCTCTTACTCCATAACTAAACTAAAATGACCTAATAGAAGTACTGAAAAATACGAGTATTTACAACTCAACAAGGATGGTAGCCTGCATTAATGCATTGATTATAGAGAGCTGAACAAGCTGACGGAGAAGATCATGTATCTGATTCCACGGATTGATAACTTCTTCGATCAACTAGTTGGTTTAATGGTATAATTAAAGCTAGATTTGAAGTCTGGCTATGACTAGTGGAGAATAAGGGGATATGACATTCCCCAAGTTGGCTTGTAGAAAACTCTACGGACATTATAAATTCACGATACTATCGTTTGGGCCGACGAATGCGACATTGGTCTTTATGGACTAAATTAATTAAGCTTTTAAGCAGAACTTGGAACAATTTGTGTTGATGACATAGTGGTGTACTCTTAGCTAAATAAAGATTCTGCAAACCACGAAAGAATGGTTTTGCACACCCTGAGAAAGAACAAAATTTTAGACAAGTTCTCAAAATGCGAGTTCTGGCTATCGCCAGTGGCTTTTCTTGGCCTTGTGGTTAGTGTTGAAGGTATTGCAGTAGATCATGTGAAGATTATTACGATACAGGAGTGACCTTTGTTGTCTATTTTAGCCAAAGTCAGGAAATTCCATGGACTTGTTGGCTACTATTCGAAGATAGCCTTACCTCTCACTACACTGACGAGGAAAGATCAAAAGTTCGTTCGGACAAGGGAGCACCTATGTTGATTTCGCCATATGGTTTGGATGGCTGGTATATAGTGAAGCATCAGGGAGCGGCTTAGGATGCGTGCTTTTCTGTTTGGAAAAGTAATAGCTTATGGCTTGCGCTAGTTGAAAGTGAACAAGCGGAAATATCTAATCCATGACGTGTAGTTAACGACTGTGATTTTGAACTTACAATGGGTCGTCTCTACATAGATGACGTGAAGGTGGACTTCTTCACGGACTATAAGAGCCATAAGTACTTATGAGATCATAAGGATCTAAATTTGCGACAGCAAAGGTGGGTGGAGTTCCTTGGTGACTACCCTTTTGATGGTCATTACACTCCCGAGAAGGGACATATAGTGGCAGATGCCTGGAGATGGAAAACTCTGGCAAGAGTGAGGTTAGTGTAAATACGTGATGAATGTCTAATCCAAGAGTTGGAAATCGTAGACATTTATTGTAATGACAAGAGTACCAAGAAAAATGCATGTCGGCACTATACGAAGGTACAATATGACCTTATAGACAAGGTTTGACAAGTAATGGAACTCGTGATTAGTATAAAATGCTATGCAGAGGATGGGTTAAATTCCCAATTCCCCTTGGATGCTGGCCTTTGAAAAAGGGCAGTCGATGGTACATCTCCAATGTGGGAAGCTATGTGAGGATTTGATATGTGAAGCACGCTTCATGAAATACTCAATTCACTTAGAGAGCACAAAGATGTGCATGAACTCATTCCAGTACAGAAGTTCGATGAGGTCCCTATGAAATTCGTACATGGACTACCAAGATCACAAAGCGGAAACGATGTCGAGTGGGTGATCTTTGACCGATTGTCAAAAGTATCGCCATTCATATCGAACAAAAAGAACAATTTCGTGGAAAGTTGGCTAAAGTTCAGTAAAGCCTTTCATCCACAAATGGATGGTTAGACCGAAAGGACTAACAAAATAATGGAGGATAAGCTTCTTATGTGTGCCCTAGATTTCAAAAGAGGTGGGAAAACCCTCTAAATAAAATTGAGTTCGTCTACAATAATATCTATCAAGCTAGTATAAAGACGACGCCATTTGAAACTGATACAGTGGGAATTGTCGTACACCTTTAGCCTGGGTGAAAACAGGCAAGTCAAAGCTATATAATCTTAAGGAAGTTGAAAATGTAGATTCGACCATACGTATTATATGAGAGAGTCTATTGGTAGCCCAAGATAGGCCAGTAAAGTACTACGATGCCAAACACCGAAACATGGCTTTTGTGGTTGGCGAGTGAGAATACTTGACGATTACGAAATTCAAAGGCATGTCAAGGATTCGACGTGTGAAAAAGTTGAGTCTGAGGTATATTGGTCCGTCTAAAGTGGTTGAATGATTTGGAGAGGCGGCCAATCGATTAGCTCTCTTGGCAAAGCTAAGTGGCTGCCTGTTGTGTTGCACATATCCGTGCTGTGTAAAGCAATGAAAGAGCCAACGCAAGTGATTGCAGATGATCGAGTACCAGTCGAATAAAGACTGACAACCAAGGTTAAGCCCATTTAAATCAATGGTCCAAAGAGTGAGTAGTACTGAAAAAGAACAATCAGGATGGTTGAGGTCCGTTGAGATAATTGTGACCATTGAGAATGGACATGGGAGCATAAGCAAACCATACGTAATGAGTTTCCCGAATTTTTGTAACAATTTGTTGCATGTTGCAATGTAATATCTGTTGTTTTTTACCATTATAGATGAATAAAATTTCGGGACGAAATTTTTGTAAGGAGGGGAGGGTTGTAACACTCCAAGTTTGACAACAGACATTCTCGTCGATACCGTTGGGCGATTGTTGGTATCGTCGATAGTGATAGCGTTAACACTCAATTCCTTGAAGCGTTGAGTTAGCTTAACACAATCGACGCCATTCGATGAATCGTTGAGTAAGAGACTATTGTGTGGCGATAGTGGGTATCATGCGGCGATAGCCCAGCTCTCAACGCACTCAATTCTATTAAGCATTGAATGTACTCAACGCACTCGATGCCGTAAAGCATTGAGTAAGCTATAAGAACGGCGATAGTGGATAATGCCAGACGATATTTCCACGTCTGCTAGACACGTGTCGGATGGCCGGTGGGCGGCCATTGTGTGGTGGTTGACTTGGGTCAAAGAGGCTATCAACGCTATCGCCGAAGCGATAGCAGATATTGCCGGGCGATATAGTTAATGTTTAGTGTTCAACCAAAATTGTGACCATTGCTACCTTTTGATGAAATGATCATGTGGCTGGGATTAAATCCCAAGGCCACTCATGTTGAGGAGTAGAGGAATGAGAATTCATTCTCTCCTTCTCACTCTCACTCCTTCTTTCATCCATATTTTTGAGAGAAAGAACTAAGGGTTAGAGCTAAGGGCTGGAGATGAGCATCAATAGCTTGGTGAAGGAGGTTCTATAATCGGATGTAAGAGCCGAGGCTAGATCCGCAAAGAGGTAAGTTAGGTGCTCCTTCTTGTGCAGGTAGAAAAGCTTCGCCATGGCTCCGATGAAAACTACAAGTGTAACAATCTTCCTTATTAGACATGTTAAGTCCTTCTTTTAGCATATGAATGGAATCCCCCACCAAAAGGTGGAGAATCGAGGAGATTCTGATTGGTCGATACGTTGTATCCCCAGGTTTGGTTTTCCATATAGATCCGGAAATCAAAGTACGGAATTGGCATGCTGTGTGAAGCCCATCCGGACAGGTTGGTTTGGATTGGTGTTGTTTTATTTTGCATGTCGGAGAAGACTCCAAGTATAAATGGGTATTTTACGTGGTCTGCGGGGTTGTACCTCTGACTTGGGAGTTGTATGAAGAACTGGAGTTGAACTCCAGGAAAATACCCGCTAAATTTCAAGGTGTTACGACCTTTTGTATATCGTCGGGTGATAGTGAGTATCACTAACGGTGATAGCTCTTGGTTAGCTATTTGTATTGTTGTGCTATAAAAGTCCAGTATTTCTGGCAGTGCCGGATATTGCAGGGTTTTGGGTTGAGTTTGGGCTCAAAAAGAGAACTTCTATTTCTCCCACCAAACGATCGTGATGAACACTAGCGATAACTCCCTTTTAATTATAAAACCAATCTCTTGGATACAGTGTTGCTTCCGTGAGGTGTGAGCTCCTAAAGGCAAGTTAGCCGAAAGGATAAGGGGAAGTCGACCCTTATCAGACTAGAACTTTAATTGATGATTTGAGCAACGTGCAATGGCTGAACTGTATCCGCGTTATGGTTGTCTAACTTGAGTGCCTATGTTATTGGAGTTTGTTAGTTTTGCATAATGAGAGTCTTAGGCATTATGCCGTCAAGACTAAAGTCTCAGGTCGGGGGTCGTAGAGACTAAAATTTCTCAAAGTTAGCCGTTAGGTTTGGGACCTCTGAACATTGGTGGGACCCTAGCAACAGGTACACAAAAAATGTGCCCTGAGTGCATCGAATGTTTTGCCGTTGAGGCATTCGTTTGTGATATATTAAACTGTATGTGAGTGCACGTTCTTGTGATATTTCTATTTGTGATAATGCTATTCCTATAGGGAAAAAATTCCACTACCCTAGGAAAGGGGTAGAATTGTTATAAATTGGTCAGCTTAATGCAGACTGTTGCCATATTTTACCATCCGTGTGGTGGATTGTCCATGTGCATGTGCTGGAGAGCCGAGCGAGAAGTAGCGAACTATAGCCCCAGAAGCTATGCCGACGCTCGAAGGCAAAGTGAAGTTTTATTGCTTTCATGTGTGGCCAGCCTGCATGCCGGTGTCTGTAATCTACACCTTACAAAGAGTAAATGTAAGGCCATAAGGCCAGAACAGTTTTAAGCTACTATTGTATGTCGCCGGGAGACATTGACTATCACTGGGCTATAATAACTTTTGTGTATTTTTGTAATAAACAGTCCTGTGTTTTTATAGTGGACATTATTATTGTACTTGAGTTCAAATCTTAACCCCTTAAGCTTCCGCTAGAATACTCAGAGTTAGGATATGTGTTGTCTTTTGATATTTATAAGTAATCTTGCTGCCTGTTTGTGGAATACTTTGTGGGGCCCCGGCCGAACCCTCTATTATATTTCATGTGACAGATGGAGGTGTTACAATTTAAAAGTGTACTTTTTATTGTAACACCCCCACGTTCCACCGTGTACTCTTATTTCCACCTGGTCCGGTTCTAGTTATCGGGCTACAGCCCAAGCACCCCAACCAATCTCCAGCATACTAACGGGTTGTTGGTGGCCACAACTTCCGTTTGCTGAGCAAACTCGACAGTAATGTTTGGCCGTATTTTTACGTTTTGTCATTGTGACCAACAAGTACCACATCCCTTACAATACAAAACTGTCATCGGTTTTATGCTGTATCGGTAGGTTTATGGAAAGTCGTGCCATTTAACTATCGAACTTGAACATCGCTCTTTTTGGGTCTTAAAATTTTTAAATTTTGATCCCCACTCTATAGTCGATCTTTGAAAATTCTAACTTAACGAACTAGACAAGTGGCAGTCCTATGCATATGAAAATAACAAATTATATAAGGAACAAATAAAGCATTTTCATGCTAAAAATTTAAGACACCCAAAAACATTCAAGCCGGGCGACCAAGTTTTACTTTGTAATTCGCGACTATTATTATTTCCGGGCAAACTCAAATCTAGATGGTCTGGTCCTTTTTCTGTAAAAGAAGTTTTTCCTTATGGCACTATTTTAATCTCTCACCCAGACAAGGGCGACTTCAAAGTAAATGGGCAGCGGTTGAAACTTTATTTATCTGGTGATGATGCCAGTCTAGACATTGTTAATTTTCATCTACAAGAACTGTAATAGATTAAAACAATATTCTTTTTTGGTAAACTATTACTATTTTTTGACAATATTTTTTGCATCAAGCTCAAGCGACGTTTAAACAAAGGGCACTCTTTGGAGGCAACCCAAGGTTTTTTCTGTTTTCTTTATTTTTCACTTTTTGGCTTGGGAGGCTCCGACAAGCTGAGGTTTTGCGATTGCCTGCTCCAACGTTGCTGAATCCACCACTTGTTCAAAGATGATATTTCATGAAGTTCCAAAGCGCAAGCATGGGCGAGTAGCTCCGACAAGTTGAGTTTCTGCGATCGCTTTCTCCAACATTCTTGAATCCACCATAAGTTCAAAGATGATATTTGAAAGTCTTGTTTTCAAGGCTAGCTAAACACCTAGAGGGGCTGAATAGGTTTTTGTCTCTATTAGAATCTTCTTAATTATTAGCCGATTTTTTTGATTAGTGATTAGGTTAGTTTTAGCTTTCAAGAACAATCACAGATGACACAATAATTTTATAGTGGTTCCCCAATCTTGTGTACGTCCACTGTCCCTCTATGCATTTCTAATAGTGTGTTTGACTCAGCTCTTCCGCCAAAACTTGGCTCCTTAAGACCTTACCCCACAGATCCCGCAGGACATCACAGGTTACATAGATGTACCACTTAGGCACTAAGCCAAACCACATGTCACAAATACCTTTCACTCTATACTAAGCCAAACCACAAGTCACGAAGACCTTATCCTTTATAACACATGCTTACAACTTCAGACTCATAAAGAATCTATATAGAAGAAATAAAAGGTGATTTTAATAGACACTAAAGCAAGAACTCTGCGTCTACTTCTTCCTGTACTGTGCAGATATCAGCCCAATCTTTTGTTGTTGAAGACAATTAAGTCGATAGTTGAATCTTTCTTCAAACAGCTATCGTTTCTTTATAGAGCTTGTAGATCTGCTTCATAAAAATTGTTTCGGAACTTGTTATTGCGGATGGTGATTGCTTCAGCTATCTCATTCCTCTAGTAAGTTTTTTGTGCAGAACAACTTATTCGGGATCGACAAGAAAGGCGAGGAAGAAGTTTATGTTTGGCCACATTTTCGTTTTCAGAAAAACGAGACAAGGATTCGATTTTTTTGCTCTGGCCGATTTGCTCTTTTTTATTATTTGATTTACAATCGAGCAGTAGGCCCACCAGCAGGATTGATGGCTGAGATTTTGCCATAGAACACATTCTTTCCATTTACTCTTGATTCAATAGTTCTTTTCTGTGTGTGGTCCCCAATACTTAAAGAAAAAAATATATCTTTCTAAGTACAGAGGATGATGACAGCTGGTCTCCAGTTCCTCTAGAAGCATTCCCGCAACATTTGAAATTTGGTTGACTTTTTTACTTTCCTAACGTCAGCATGACTTAGCATCTTTTGACTTAGAGAAAAATTCAAGTATTAGAAGCAAAGGCGTTGAGTGAGTAAGCATCACTCAACGCCAAAACACAGACAAAATTTTGTCTGTCTTGGCTTTGAGAGCGTTGAGTGAGCATGCCTCACTCAACTCTATTTGGCTTAACAAATATTTCTGCATCAAGGCGTTGAGAGTATTGAGTGAGCTGGCCTCACTCAACGCTATTTGCCTTTGCAAATAATTCTGCGTCAAGGCATTGAGAGCATTGATTGAGCTCGCCTCACTCAACGTTATTTTCATTTGCAAATATTTTTGAGCCTTGGCGTTGATAGAGTAAGCTCCTTAAAACGCCAATCTACTGAATAGAATTTCTCTGTTACTTGGCATTGAATGAGTAAGATATAATCAACGCTTTTGGACTTAGCCAAATATCTTTGTCTAAAAACACATATGTAAGGATATAGTCAACGCTATTGCTCCATGGCATTGAGTGAGTAAGCTACACTCAACGCCTTGCTACTTAGATTTATGTCATGGCATTTAGTGAGTAAGCTACACTCAATGCTAGTGGACTTAGTTAAATTATTTCCCAACTTTTCTGTGGCATTGAAAGGCACAGCAACACTCAACACTAAAAGCTGTATAGCATTGAGTGAGTAGACCACACTCAACGCCTGTAGACTTAGCTACATTTTAGCCTATTTCACTAGGATTTGACTGAGTTGGCCTGACTCACAGTTTTTTGTTATATGGCGTTTAGTGAGTAGACTACACTCAATGCCTATGTAGTTAGCCATATTTTTAGCTATCTACCAGTTAGTCTAAGATAGAATCAGCGCCATTTGTTCTATGGCATTTAGTGAGCTCTACTCACTCAACGCCTGTGGACTTAGGAAAATTTCCAGCTAGATAATATTGATTCCTTACCTCTAGAGCTGATTGAACTTGCTCTACTCAACGCCGGTGGACTTATTGGATTTTTGCTATGTCTAGCAGCCAATTGTTGTGTCCACTTGTCCTATCAATGTGATATGGAATAACATACACTCATGAGCTCAAATACACCTCAAATATAGTTGATGTGTGTAATATTGACATGCTTGACTTCTCACAAATCCGGGACATTGGGAACAATGGATGGTGATCGCTAAGCTTCGGCGAAAATAAAAGCAATCGAACTAGCAATCTAATGAGGCAAGTATACCTATCGAACTGTAGCTATGGGACACAAATGTCGTATTGAAATCCGGGAACTGTTGAGTACACTTACTCACACAAAGACTATTATTTTATCGACGGAAAATCAAGGGTTTAGAGAAACTAATTGCAATAAAGGAAATAAAGTTATGCTATAAAGAGAACCACTGCAGTTAATTAAAGAGCTATTAGAAGTGATTACAATGAAGGGCTTAAACTATAAAATGGAAATGCACTCGATCAAGAATCACCTCAGCTAAAGTCGACTAAGAAATGCGATAAAAACCTAAACTCAATAGGGTAAAGATCCTTGACCGTGGAGGTTCCTAAAGCTTGAACATGCTTCTCTCGAAGTCATGCAAATGGAGTTTAGGATGGTCCGACCGACTCTCATCTAAATCGTAGGCCTAAAGCTCTCTTTACACAATAAACCCCACAAATGGATTTTACTCCAATCTAGGAGATTTGGACGTCTGCCTCTCTCGAGGGGTGCGTACAACTCCCTTTACTCTTGAGCGCTCATTTCAAACTATCGGCCTCTCGGCTAGCCCAGAATAAAAGCAAAGGTTGAGAATATATATCGATGATATATCTCCAACCCAAAATAATTCAAGAGTAATTCAAGGTCTAAAACCCTAAAAATAAAAGGTAGAATTAAAGCATCATAACTTAATCACTCAAACCTCGGATCATCAAGATCGAGTAAAAGGAGGATTAGTTAATCATAATGGAGTGGAGGAGGGGGATGAGTAGTAAAGCATAGTAAGAACACAAGTAAGAAAGGAGACAAGAACACTTTTATATTAATGATAAAGGAGAGCTACAAAACTTGGAAATAAAATTACACTTGCATGAAATTAAAGACTAAGCTAGCATTAATACTAGGCTACAAGTGAAGAAATATAAGAACTAGTACAAAAGGAGAACACTAAGCTAGATTAAGTAAAATAAAACTAAATAAGAAAGAGAGAGAGAGAGAGGGAGAAAAAGAGAAGAAATAAAGGGGCAGCACCTCCCCTCTCAACCCAAGCTTTTTTGAAATGAAGGGGGAGGGCTAAATTTATAGAAAAACCTAAGGGGGTGATATGGCCAGCAACACGACCGTGTTGCTGGTCGTGTCATGTACAGTTGACCTCAGGCAATAGTTATAGTGGGAGTGATCATAGCATCGTTGAAATTTTTGGTTCTCCTCTGTCAACACGGCCAGTTCCATGGCTGTGTTAGTGGCCGTGTCGACTGCAGTTGATGGACTTTGATGCTGGATGCATTTATGGCGGGCATCAGGCTTCGATGTGATTGCGACACGGCCTTGTGGGTGGCCGTGTCCTGCTCAGGAGGGTCTTCGGCTTCTGGCAACACGGCTTCGTACGGACTTGTTTATTGGTCATGTCCTTCTCTAGTGAGTCTTCAGCTTCTGGCAATACGGCGGCGACACGGTCGGGCTGACACGCCCAGTAATACGGCTAGAGACACAGCCGTGTCCTTTTCTGGAATTTTCCTGTGGTAACACGCCATGTTGATACGGTAAGGTTGACATGCCCTATGATACTGCTGTGTCAGTGGCCGTGTCAGGTCATTTTTTTTCCAAAATTCAGGAAACCTGCAAAAATAGAAATAAATATTAGCGGCAAAAATATTTACATAAGAAAGATAAAAATAAGCTATAATACAAGATAAATGCGATAAAAATAAGGAAAAATATCCTAGTAGTTTAGACTACAAAACACACTATCAAATTCCCCCAAGTTTAAACTTTGCTTGTCCCCAAGCAAAGATATAAAAACTAGATAATCATAAAAAGGTGACTAATCAAATAATTCCAATTATGCCTACACAAGTACTATGCAAAATTCTAAATAGGAAAAAGGTGAAACGTAAATCAAAAACAATTATTTTGGTATGGTTAAACTTTTATAAACTTTACTTAACGAAAATAAATCATCCAAAATTTTAACAAAATTATTTAAATAGATTTAAGCAAAGCAACGAAAATGAAAAACACATTGAGTTATTACTATATCCTAAGAGGAATTTTATACCCAACTTAAATAAAGAACAACAATCTAAATTTAAATCCAAGACATAACTAGTCTACTATTTTTCTTTACCTAGCTAAAAGAAAACCTAGGAGCATGAATCAACCGGACTTAATAGGACTGAAACATTTTGTTTATGCATATTATTAGGAATGGAATTCAAAGATAAACATGAAGGCTTAAAATCATGATAAACTAAAAATAAAGAGCTTCCAAAATCTTCATAAAGAAACATATATATTTTTTTTTCTTTTCTTTTTCTTTTTCATTTTTTTTTAATTTTATTTTCAAAACAAAGGCCATCAACATTTTGAAATTGGACACAAAAAGAAGCAAAACTTTTAAGCATCCTTTTTCAAAAGATTTCCAAGAAAATTTCAAAGCAAACCTATAACATCATGAAATTTATGAAGCTCAAAAAATTAAGCGTGACAAGAAGGGTTGGAAAAATTGGCTTTGGTGAACATGGTATGAAAAGTGGAGTTATCAAATGAAATTTGAAAAAAGTTAAAAAGCGGCAAACTAGGGATATAATTTTATGATTGGAAAGAAGGCTCAAACGAAAACAAAAATGGCCTATATCATTTTCATGCTTCTAAAGTTTGCCTAAAGCATTAGTTTTGAAAATTTTCAAAAAGTAGGTCCTAAAAATTAAATAGAGATTAATGAACTTTGTTTAAAAATTAGGATAATATGAGTCTAGAATCGTTCACATCTACTATACTAATCAAAAGTTGACTTTACAAAAATTATCTAAAAACGAAAAGGAAAATATTGGATGATGAATTTTTGAGAAAGTAAAGAAAATAAAGAAGGAAAACCATAATGGAAATGCGAGTTTTAGTAAAATATTTCTCCTTAACATGCTACAGTGAATTAGAAACACAGCATGACCAACATTTTACTTGTGAAACATAATTAAAATGGATGATTAAAAAAATTATAATTAATTAAGTTATTTATATCAGATTTTGAGAAAAACAAAACAAAAGCTAGGGGTACTATTGAAATACCAAAACGTCTAAACTATTAAAGTGAAAATAAAACGCATATATATATATATATTTTTTATTTTTGAAATATTCTTTTTTTTGATTTTGGAAATATTTTCTTTTTTTGGGATTTTAAAATATTCATTTTTTGGGTTTGTTTTTTGAAAAAAAATATACACAAAAAGAAAAATATTTACGCGAAGCAAAAAGGAGGAAGTCCTCCCCCAAGCTTAAAATGGACATTATCCTCAATGGCAAAAGAAGCGGATTGGAGAAGGAGAGAAAATAAAATTACAGAATTGAAAAATAGAATTGAAAAAAAGGTACTTCCCTGGATTTATTTGCTGCGAAAGCTGAGTGATGTCGCTCCCCCAAATGTCTTCTTTGGAATTTGTGATGGATTCAGCAACGTTGGAGCAGGCGATCCCAGAATCTTCAGCTTGTCGTAGCCGTCCGGGGCAAAAATTGTTAAATAAAGAAAAAATAAAAAGATAACTTGGGTTACCTCCCAAGAGCACCCTTTATTTAAAGCGTTGTTTGAGCTCGATGAATCAAAATAATATTCTCCAAAAATATTATTGTCCAGAATAAAAATTAAAGTTTTTAACAAAAAACAAAACTTCAAAGTTAGAGTTCGTACAACAAATACTTAATAATGTTTGGACTTACATCATCATCCCCAGAGAAATAAAGTGTAAGATGCTGACCATTCACTTTGAAATTACCCTTATATGGGTGAGAAATCAAAACAGTTCCATAAGGAAAAACTTCTAAAACAGTAAAGGGCCAAGACCAACGTAACTTTAATTTTCCAGGAAAACAACATAATCGAGAATTATACAAAAGAACTTGGTCGCCCGGCTTAAAGGTATTAGTGTGCCTTAAGTGTTTATCGTGAAAACCCTTCATCCGCTCTTATAAAGTTTGTTATTATCGTATGCGTAAGAGCGCCACTCATCAAGTTTGTTGAGTTGAAATTTTCTAAGGTCACCGACAGAGTGGGGATCAAAGTTTAAAAATCTTAAGGCCCAAAAAGCACGGTGTTCTAATTCTACGGGTAAATGGCACGATTTTCCATAGACCAGCCGATACGGAATACATCTGAGGGCAATTTGTACGTTGTTCGGTAGGCCCAAAGAGCATCGTCTAATTTGGCTGACAAGTCTTTCCTAGAAGTTAAAACAGTATTTTCTAATATTCTTTTTATTTCTCTATTCTCTACTTCAACTTGTCCGTTAGTTTGGGGGTGGTAGGCGGTTGAAAGTTTATGCCTAACATTGTATTTAGTAAGAATTTTAGAAAATTGTGCGTTACAAAAATGAGAACCCCTGTCACTAACGATGGCTCGCGGCATACCAAATCTATAAAATGTTTTTTTAAAATATAACTACAACTCGGGAGTCATTCGTAGGAAAATCTTGGGCTTCAGCCCATCGAAAAAGGTAATCAACGATAACAAAAATATACTTATTTCCAAAGCTAGAAGGAAGGGGGGCCAACAAAATCGATCCCCCAGAGGTCAAAAATTTCGCACTCAAGGAAATGATTTTGCGGAATTTCATTTTTATTGGAAATGTTGTCTAACTGTTGGCAACTATCACACCTACTCACAAAGGCTTGCACGTCTTTAAACAGGCTAGGCCAGTAAAACCCGCGTAAAGTACCTTGTGAGCGGTGCGAGTAGTTTGATAGTGCCCACCAGTCGGACCTTCATGTAAGAGTTTTAAAATATCAACTCCTTCTTCATTAGAAACACATATCCTTATCACTTTGTGCGCACAGATTCTGAAAAGATGCGGGACTTCCCAAAAATAGTTCTTCAGCTCAGAAAAGAATTTCTTCTTTTGCAGAGAGGAGAACTCTTTTTGGAGCACCCGAGCCACTAAAT
Organism: Platanthera zijinensis; assembly: GCA_039513925.1. Classification (NCBI taxonomy): domain Eukaryota; kingdom Viridiplantae; phylum Streptophyta; class Magnoliopsida; order Asparagales; family Orchidaceae; genus Platanthera; species Platanthera zijinensis. The sequence continues at coordinate 141,661,490 of CM077081.1, forward strand.
ATTTGGTGATGTGTGCGAACTAAGGGGAAGTGGTTGTGTTAATTGAAAGCAGCTTCTCATCAAGAAAATAATCATTAAAAATTTTTCATCTAACTTTTCTATAAAAGGGTTATCAAGATAGGAGAGATGGTCGGCAGCATGGTTCTTGGCTCCTCGCTTATCACAGATCTCTAAGTCAAACTCCTGGAGGAGTAAGACCCAGCAAATCAAGCGCAATTTGGCATCTATTTTGAAAAGAAGATATTTTAGGGTCGAGTGGTCCGTAAAAACGATTAATTTTGAAAGTGTAATATAAGGACAGAATTTATCAAACGTGAATACTACAGCTGGGAGCTCCTTCTCGGTCGTGTTGTAATTTTCATGTGCAAATGTGAGCATTTTACTTGCATAATAGATGGGGTGGAAGTTTTTAGATATGCGTTGACAAAATACGGCTCCCACAGCGAAACTAATCGCATCGCACATTATCTCAAATGGAAGGTCCCACACTAGAGCTATCATATACGGTGCGTTAATTAAATTTTCTTTAATTAATTCGAAGGAAGAAAGACAAGAGTCATCAAAAATGAATGGGGCATCTTTTTCTAAGAGATGGGTAAGGGGTTTGGTGATAAGTAACTTTTGATTTAAAGAGTATAGATTTGGTATAATATAATCTTTTACATATATAAGTCTATCTCTTTTTTACTTACTTATATCATGTGGATTAAGGCAAAAGTACCTATCGCATAGGAGTATAGTATTTTGTAGAAAATATAAAGGTCGTATTTTTCCTAGGATCATTATTAATTATTCTACTTTTTAAAATGGACTATTATCTTATCGATAGAACGGAGTGGAGTTTATAAAAGACAGAAAAATATAAATGCATGGTTTTATTTAGATAAGGACTCAGACTGTAGTCCTTGATTTAAGAATTACTATGAGAGAATATTAATTCACCTATTAAAGAACAACTTTATTTCTTGATTATCTAACTTAACGAGAGGGTCCCTTTGGTAGCATTACTGACTCGAAAGTACGACTTGGGAGGCTTGCGTTTAAAATGGGTTAACGTAAAACGTAGTGTCTCTTCACCTGGTATATGATCAATTAATAGAAAACCCTAGTTAGAATAACTAGAAAGTATAGTTGAAATAGTTTAAAATAATATCCGGCCCAGAGCTCATCTTGACCAAGTGCTAAGGGTTCTTAGACTCTTATCAGGATGGGGGCGGTATAAAGTGTAGAAAATAATATCTACCTATCTATCTTAATTCAGGACTTAAGCTTTCGCTTTGCCCTACATTCAGGATAGGGTAGTAAAATCTAAACTATTGAAAAGCTTTCACACTATTTTAATCCAGGTCATAGGCTTTCGCCTCGCCTTTCATTCGGGATAGTATGAAATAATAAGGTTATGAAAAAATTGTTTTGAAAGTAGTTTCACGCTATCTTAAACCAGAACATAAGTAGAGCTTCACCTTTCATTCGGAATAGTATGTAAAAATAAAGTAAACTAAAACCGAAAATAAAATTTTAAAGTACTCAGAATAGAAATTAAAACATTCTATTTAATAAATTCAAAAAGTTATTAAAACTTTAGACAAATCTGAAAAGAAAGCTGAAAAAATTACAACTTACAGAACTTGGAATACTTGAAAGCTACTACCAGTTCTTTGTTAGAGAGTTGGGGAGTCCTAATAGTTATTAAGAAAGCTGTTGATGTTTGAATAATTTTACAAAGCCCTGCCCCTCTATTTATAGAAAAAAATTTGAAACGACACGCCCCTGGACACGGGCGTGTCGGGTGGGCGTGACAAGGTCGCGGGCGTGTCGTGCAACGTGTCTGGCCATATGTCGAGCTGGGCTGAACTTTGGATAGTATTTTATAAGGTCACGTGCATGTCGAATTGTGTCACGGGCGTGTCTGGCAGTCGTGTCATCAGGCAGCACGAGACTTTGTGACAGCCCGGCATCTTGCTGGAATTAGGCTAACATCAGTGCGGGCACAGGCATGTCAGATTCAGTCACGGGCGTGTCTGGTAGTCGGTTCATCTGGCGGTATGGGGCATGGAGACAGCGCGGCATCTTGCTGGAAACATCGGCCACGGGCGTGTCTCAATGGGTCACGGGCGTGTCGTGGAAGTGTCCATCAGTTTTCCCGATTTTCCTAAATAATAAAAACAAAAAATAAAAGGAATTAAATTGTGCTATCACGCCCTAGGTCACAGGTGTGACCTAGGGGCGTGACCTAAGTAAAAAATACAAAAATTCAGAAAAACTTATAAAGTAAATATAAAACATAAAAAAATAAAATATAACAAAAATAATTAGTTATATATATAAACTAAGGTTTTATTTATAAATATTCAAAATTAATACTATACAAAATTGTATATTTTTATATTCATCAAATATACCTATACTTAGATTTTGCTATTCCAGTGCAAATATAGAGTTGAGTATATTTACAGGTTATGAAATTTTCTATCTACTATCAATTTAATTCTTCAAGATAAAATAGGTATAAAAAATTCGGAGAATAAAGAGTTAAATGCTATCGTATATATATATCATTGATTCCAGAGTTAGAATTTATAGCCATAAAATTTTTTTTGAAAACATATAGTAAGCATATATTAAAATCAGATATAACAAGGATAGATTGGGTTTATGATTATTATATCTTATACGAGATATATTGAAAAATTTTCATCCTATTATTTATGCTCTCTCAAAATTTTAAACAAAAATAGAATATCAACTTTGGAAGGGTGGACTTTACCTATATAATAGGCTTTTGTATAAGTGATAGATTTTTGTATTTTATCATCTTTTTATCTAAGTTATGCGTTGTTATAACTACTAAGGAATGTAATTCCAAAGTGGCAAAAAATTACAATGCATACTTGAGTTTTTAATTAAATCAAATGTATACTTAGAGGAGCACATAATCCTTTCCATATAATCTTTTCATATTTATTAGATGCCTATGTGTACGGAATGAAATCTTATTCCCATTGACATAAGATCTTTTCTTTTACAAGGAGAACATACTCCTAGATACTTTCTTGCATAAGAAAACATGCCAAGTAGAAATAAATAAATATTCAAGAGTTTGATAAAAAATTTTAAGAGCAACTATAATAGTTTGTATTTCTTATATTTCGTTAAGAATGGTGTAAGGATAATTACAATCTAAAATTGTTTGGTGAACAAAATATGTTTTGCTTCTACTGTACATATATGTATTTTTGATATATTAAAGCAGGCTTGCTAAAATAATAACTCTGATTGTAATGAAATTTACAAGGTAGGGTTTACAAGTTTATTCCGAATATTTATATCTATCTAGTTATGAGAAGGAGTAGAAAATTTGAAAATTGAATAATTTGCATTTTTTTATCAATGCAGAGTTTTGGAATATATATAAATAGTATTGTTTTGAAAGTTTTGACTTGTTTTGGATGAGTAATATAATTAACAATGTATTTATTTAAAAGGAAATATATAACATAAAAGTGATAAAAAATTGTAACTAAAAGTACCCCCATACTTATGTTAAGCATTGGTATGAAGTGACAAAATAAGACAGAAAAAAAACATATGTACAGAATATACAAAAGCATAAAACATTGAAATACACACATGAATTTAAATTTCGATGTTATGGAGTAGTGTTAGGGTTTCAGGTTCTTTTTGAAAAGGGTCCCTGGTAAAATATAGTTTTAAACGGTGCCCGTTTACTTTGAAAGTTCCAAGTTTAGGGTTAGAAATAAGAACGGTCCAATATGGCCAGGTTTGTTTAACAGTAAAGGGTTCGGTCCATTGGGATTTTATTTTTCCTGGAAATAATTTAAGGCGTGAGTTACATAGTAGGACAAGATCACCTAGTGAAAAAGATTTTGGAAATTTAATTTTCCTATCATAATAAAACTTATATCGCTCTTTATAAAATTTAATATTTTCATATGAGTTTGCATGCCATTCCTCAAGTTCATTGAGTTGAAATTTACGTTGTTCGGCGGCTAAGTTTGTATCTAAGTTAAGAAATTTTAGCGCCCAGTATGCGCGATGTTCTAATTCTACAGGTAGGTGATATGCATTTTAATATACTAAATGATAAGGTGTATAATCGATCGCAGTTTTAAATGTTGTACGGTAGGCCCAAAGTGCATCATCTAACTTGAGGGACCAATCTTTTCGATTGGTATCTACAGTCTTTTCTAATATGCACTTTAGTTCTATTGACTACCTCCACATGGCCGCTTGTTTGGGGGCTATAAGCGGTAGCAAGTTTATTAGTAACTCCATATTTGGCTAACACTTTAGCCATCTGAGTGTGACAAAAATGAGTACCTCGATCACTAACTATAGCCCTAGGCGAGCCATAACATGAAAATATGGATTTCAAAAATTTAACGACGACTCTTGCGTTAGCGTTCGGAAAAGATTGCCCTTCAGCCCATCGTGAAACGTAATCGACCGCAACTAAGATATAATGATTTTTAAAAGAGGGAGGTAAAGAGCCTACAAAATCTATGCCCCACAGATCAAAATTTTCACATTTTACTTAAAAATTTTGGGGCATTTCGTCCCGATGGGAAATGTTACCTGACAATTCGCAGTGGTTGCAAATGCTTACCAATTGTTAAGCATCCTTGAATAAAGTAGGCCAAAAGAATCCTGCTTCAAGGGCTTTACGTACAGTCCAGTTGGCTTGATAATGTCCGCCGGTTGGTCCTTCGTGGCAGTGTCGTAGTATTTTTAGTCCTTCCTCGTTCGAAATACATCTTCTAATTACTTAGTCATCACAGACTCGGAATAAATACGGGTCTTCCCAAAAGTAGTTTTTCTTGTCAGAAAAGAAATTCTTCTTTTCTTGAATTGTAAAAGCTTTTGGAAGGACTCGGGCTACTAAATAGTTAGCCAAGTCTGCGAACCAAGGAGTTGAAGAGTTTGTTACCTTTTCGAGGTTGAGCAGACTTTCTTCAGGAATTTTATCTTCGATGTCGGCTTCCACGAGTGTATCTATTGCAGCACTCTATAGTCGAGAAAGATGATTGGCTGCTAAAATCTCTATGCCTTTCTTATCTCAGATCTCTAAATAAAATTCTTGTAATAAGAGAATCCAACATAATAAACGGGGTTTTGCATATGCCTTAGTTAGTAAATATTTTAAAGCAGAATGATCCGTAAAAACTATAACTTTTGATAGCGTTATATAAGATCTAAACTTATCAAATGGGAATACAATCGAAAGTAGTTCTTTTTCCGTGGTCGTGTAATTGGTTTGTGTGGATGTGAGAGTTTTACTTGCATAATAGATAGGATGAAAATATTTGTCTACTCGCTGTCCTAAGACCGCTCCTACCGCATAATCACTCGCATCACACATGATCTCAAAAGGAAAGGACCAGTCTGGGCTACTAAAATAGGAGAGTTTATAAGTTTGTCCTTAATAATGGTGAATTCTACTAAGCATTTGCTATCGAATATAAATAGGGCTTCTTTTTCTAATAAATGAGTTAACAATTTTGTGATTTTATAGAAATTTTGAATGAACGGTCTATTGAAACCTGCATGCCCTAAGAAACTTCAAATAGATTTTACATTTATTGGAGGAGGAAGTTTTTTAATTATTTCTATTTTGGCCTTATCGACCTCGATTCCCTGGGAAGAAATTTTATGACCGAGAACTAATCCTTCACAGACCATAAAGTGGCATTTCTCCCAGTTCAATAATAAATTCGTGTCTTCATAGCATTGAAGAATGCGGGCGAGGTTATTTAAACATGTATGGAATGAGTTTCCAAATACGGAGAAATCATCCATAAACACTTCCATAACGTCCTCTATTAACTTGCCGAAAATAGCTAGCATACATCTTTGAAATGTAGCTGGCACATTACAAAGTCCAAACGACATTTGCCTATTGGCAAAAGTACTAAAGGGGCAAGTGAACAAAGTTTTCTCTTGTTCTTTAGGGGATATACGGATTTGTAAATACCCTTAATAACCATCGAGAAAACAATAATATGAGTGACCTAAAAGTCGCTTTAATATTTGATCTATAAACGGTACTAGAAAGTGATCTTTACGAGTGGCATCATTTATTTTTCGATAGTCGATGAACATCCGCTAACCCATAACAGTATGTGTTGGAATTAGTTCATTATTAGCGTTTGGCACTACCGTTATACCGCCCTTCTTAGGGACCACTTGTAAGGGACTAACTAATGTGTTATCTAAGATTGGATAGATAATTCTTGCATCTAATAATTTCATTACTTCAGCTTTTACGACATCCTTCATTTTGGGATTTAAACGTCGTTTGGGCTGGATAGATTTACGAGGGTTATCTTCAAGAAATATTTTTTGTGTACAAAAAGATGGGTTGAGTCATTGTATATCAAAAAATTGTCATGCAAATGCATGGCGATGTTGTTTTAACACTTCTATTAATTCAGACGTTTTCTTATCATTTAATTCGTCAGAAATGATAACAGGGAGTTTAGATTCAGCTTTAAGGAAAATGTATTTTAAATGTGCGGGAAGTGTATTCAGCTCGATGTTTGGTGGTTTTTCATACGAAGTTGGGGTTTTTAGAGTTGTAGAAGTTAAGAATATAAAAGGTTCTAAATCGATAGGCTTTTCTTGTGAAAGGGGTAAGTATGCCAAGTCCGATTCTTCTACAGTTATTAAAAGTAAATCAGAATAGGAAAAACCATTTTCCTCAAAAGAGGCTTCTACAAGATAGCAGGAATCGTCGTTTATTAAAGAAGTTTTCATAGAGGGATCTATATCGATAGTAACCTCATCATCTCCTACTCGTAAGAGAAGTCTACCGTTACTTACGTCTATTATCGCGCGAGAAGTTGTGAGAAAAGGACGACTGAGAATTATGGGAACATCGGCGTCTTCCTCTATGTCAAGTATAACAAAGTCTACCGGGAAGATAAACTTGTCTATTTTGACCAGAACATCCTCTACTATCCTTATTGGATATTTAATAGAACGATCTGCTAACTGGATGCTAATTTTTATTTGGTTGGGGTTAACTAATCCTAGTTTCTGAAAAAGCGAGTACGACATTAAATTTATGCTAGCAACTAAGTCTGCTAACGCATCTTTTATTAATAGATTATCGAAAAGACACGGGATGAAAAATATTCCCGGATCACTTAATTTTGTGGGTAATTTATGTAATAAAATGGCTGAACTTTCAGCGTTAAGGAAAACTCTCGAAATATCTTCGAGTTTCTTTTTATTTGAAAGTAACGCTTTTACATATTTTGCGTCTTTTGGCATCTGTTCAATTGCCTCGCAGAAAGGCATATTTATTTGAATATGTTTTAGCATTTTAAAAAAAAATTTATACTGTTCATCTTCTCGCTCATCTTTTAATTTTGAAGGATAAGGTATAACAATATGAGGTGGAATAATTTGCAGGGGTTTAGGAGGCAGAGACGTAACAGGAGGTGGTGTAGGAGGGCTAACCGTAGTTTCTTTTTCTACCCTAATGGGTGGTGGTAGCTCCCTGCCACTTCGTAGTTTGACGGCTTGTCAACTTGGTGGGTTACTGGAATGGACAGTTTCCCGCGAATTTGGTTCCGTATTTCCTAGCAAATTACCAGGCTGGCGTTTCGATAGCATTTTTGATAGTTGTCCAATTTGTGTTTCTAAGTTTTTAATTGATCTGGTCAGGTTTCGGATATTGGACTCATTGATACTGACATATTTCGTGAATATGTCTTCTATCGGGGTTGGCCTAAATTTATACAGTTATGGTGGTGGTGTTTGTGGTTGTGGGGGTTGCGGTGTAAATCCAATTGGATTTGCAATCGGAGGGCGTTAAGCATTATTGGGGTTGCTCTACAAAAAATTAGGATGATTCCTATTTCCTGGATTGTAAGAATTATTATTATTATTTGTATTATAGGAAGGTCTATATGAGTTCCCCATATAGTCGACTTCTTCATTATTATTTTTAGTTGAATTAGGCGGATTCCAAGATGTTGAGGCGGAGGAGGCACTCATACCCGCCACTTACATAATCAGATATTCTACTTGGAGAGCTAAGTTTGAAGAGGAGTCGAGCTCAAAGATCCCAACTTGTTTAAGGCATGACTTCAGCACGTTCCACTTGTACTCATTCATGGCCATCTTCTCAAACAGGATTTGAGCGGCCTTAGGGGTTTTATAATTGAGTGTGCCCCAAGCAACAGCATCAATGGCTGGTCGGGTCTGAGTGTTCAGACCGTTATTGAATGTCTGTACATGGATCCAAGCTGGCAGTGCATGATGTGGACACCGACGTAGGTATTCCTTAAAACGTTCCCAAGTCTCATAGAGAGACTCGAACTTGCCTTGCACAAAGGAAGAAATATCCGCACGCAGATATGTAGTTTTTGCAGGTGGAAAGTACTTTGTGAGGAATTTCTCGGTAATGTCATCCAAAGTGGTGATAGATCATCTGGGGAGAGAAGCTAGCCACTATTTTGCTTTCGTTCGTAGCGAAAATGAAATAAGCGAAGATGGATGGACTCATCTGTGACGCCATTTATCTTAAATGTGTCGCATATTTCTAAAAAGTTGGACAAGTGCGTGTTTGGATCTTCGTCGGGCAATCCATCGAATTGAACGGAATTTTGAATCATTTGGATTATAATCGATTTAATCTCGAAGTTATTATTAGGAATTGTTGGCTAAACGATACTAGACCCGGTGTCATCTAAATTGGGTCGTGCATAATAAGACATGGTCCTTTGGGGGACCACCTCTGGCATCTGTTGTGGCTCTACTGCCATTTCTTGTACTTGTGCGGTGCCTACAGACTCTTCTAGATTTAATTCTAGCTCTTTATTCTGAGATTGGAGGCGCCTGTGAAAGGTGCGATCGATTTCAGGATCAAATTCAAGATTTAAATCAGATGGAGTTCTACGGGTCATACACAAAAAGGTCATTTTATAAAAACAAAAAATAAAACAAAGCAAAACAAAAATTAGTAAAATAACTAAGTTAAAAACAAATAAATACACAAATACAAACACACGAAAAGACTTAAAATAGGAAAATTACTAAAAATAAGGTTTTATATAAAATTGGTTTTATAAAAAGCGGGTTTTATTATAAACGAGTTTTTTAATAAGAAAAGTTTTATATAAAATTCGTTAAAATAGTATGTAAGGTTTTTGTTAGAATTTGTTAGTGGTTAATAAAATTTTTAATAAAAAGTTAGGTTTTATAAAAACAAAGTTTTAAATTCAGTGAATTTTATGTTTGTTTTATTTTTATAAAAACTAAGGTTTTTAAATAACAACAAAAAAAGATAAAATTACTAGCATTCTTTTATTTTTAAATATTAACACATATAAACGAATTCCCCGGCAACGACGCCAAAAAGCTAAATAAGTAAATTTTGATTTAAAGAGGATAGATTTGGTGTTATATAAACTTTTACGTATATAAGTCTATCTCTTTTTTACTTACTTATATCCTGTGGATTAAGGCAAGAGTACCTATCGCATAGGAGTATAGTATTTTGTAGAAAATATCAAGGTCGTATTTTTCCTAGGATCGGAGTTAATTATTCTACTTTTAGAACGGACTATTATCTTATCAAAAGAACGTAGTGGAGTTTATAAAAGACAGAAAAATCTAAATATGTGGTTTTATTTAGATAAGGAATCAGACGGTAGTCCTTGATTTCAGAATTACTATGAGAGAATATTAATTCACCTATTAAAGAACAACTTTATTTCTTTATTATCTAACTTAATGAGAGGTTCCCTTTGGTAGCATCACTAATTCGAAAGTACAACCGGGGAGGCTTGCGTTTAAAATGGGTTAACGTAAAACGTAGTGTCTCTTCACCTGGTATTTGATCAATTAATAGAAAACCCTAGTTAAAATAACTAGAAAGTAGAGTTGAAATAGTTGAGAATAATATCCAGCCCAGAGCTCATCTTAACCAAGTGCTATGGGTTCTTAGCCTCTTATCAGGATGGGGGTGGTATAAAGTGCAGAAAATAATATCTACCTATCTATCTTAATTCATGACTTAAGCTTTCGCTTCGCCCTTCATTCGGGAAAGGGTAGTAAAAATTATACTATTGAAAAGCTTTCACACTATCTTAATCTAGGTCATAGGCTTTCACCTTGCCTTTCATTCGGGATTGTATGAAATAGTAAGGTTTTGAAAAAATAGTTTTGAAAGCATTTTCACGCTATCTTAATCCAGGATAAAAGATGAGCTTCGCCTTTTATTCGGGATAGTATGAGAAATTAAAATAAACTAAAATAGAAAATAAAATTTTAAAGTACTCAGAATAGAAATTAAAACATTCTATTTTATAAATTCAAAAAGTTATTACAACTTCCTACAAAGCTGAAAAGAAAGCTGGAAAAATTACAACTTACTGAACTTGGAATACTTGAAAGCTACTACCAGTTCTTTGTCAGAGAGCTGGGGAGTCCTAACAGTTTTTAAGGAAACTACTGGTGTTCGAATAATTTTACAAAGCCCTGCCCCTCTCTTTATAGAAAAAAATTAAAACGATACACCCCTGGACACGTGCGTGTCGGGTGGGCGGGACAAGGTCACGGGCGTGTGGGGAAGGGTGTTTAGCCATGTGTCGAGTTGAGCTGAACTTTGGATAGAATTTCATAAGGTCACGGGCATGTCGAATTATGTAGCGGGCATGTCGAATTATGTAGCGGGCATGTCTGGCAGTCGTGTCATCAAGCGGCATGAGGCGTGGTGACAGCGCGACATCTTTCTGGAAAAGGCTAATATCTGTGCGGGTGTGGGCGTGTCGGATTCGGTCACAGGCATGTCTGGTAGTCGGTTCATCTGGTAGTACGGGGCATGGCGACAGCGAGGCATCTTGCTGGAAACATCGGTCACGGGTGTCTCATTGGGTCACGGGCGTGTCGTGGACGTGTCCATCAGTTTTCCCGATTTTCCTAAATAATAAAAACAAAAAATAAAAGGAATTAAACAGGGCTGTCACGCCCTATGTCACGGGCGTGACCTAAGGGTGTGACCTAAGTAAAAAATACAAAAATTCAGAAAAACTTAGAAAATAAATATAAAACATAAAAGTAATAAAATATAACAAAAATAATTAGTTATATATATATATAATAAGGTTTTATTTATAAATATTCAAAATTAATACTATACAAAATTGTATATTTTTATACTCATCATTTGGTGATCTTGGAGAAGTCTTTTATGAAGCGGCGGTAGAAAACAGCGTGACCTAGAAAACTTCTAATAGCTTGGATGTTCGTAAGCGGCGGCAGCTTCTCGATAACTTCTATCTTCGCAATATCTACCTCAATTCCTCTCGTAGAAATTTTATGAACCAAAACTAACCCTTCCCTCACCATAAAATGGCATTTTCCCCATTTTAGGGCAAGGTTTTTTCTTTGCATTATTCTAAGACATTTTATAAATTTTCCAAAAAAACAATCAAAGGAATCGCCGAACACGGAGAAATCATCCATAAATACCTCCATAATGCTTTCTACATACTTGTCAAAGATTGTGAGCATACATCTTTGGAATGTAGCTGGCGCATTGCACAATCTAAACCGCATTCTTCGGTAGGCGAAGGTACCGAAGGGACAATTAAACGTATTTTTCTCTTGGTCCTCCAGAGAGATGGGGATTTGAAAATACCCTGATAGGCCATCGAGAAAAGAATAAAAGCTATGGTCAGATATTCGTTCTAAAATCTGATCGATGAACGATAAAGGAAAGTGGTCCTTGCGTGTGGCGTAATTTTACTTCATATAATCTATACACATTCGACATCCCGTCACCGTCCGTGTCGGGATTAATTTGTTATTCTCATTTCTAACTACCGTTATCCCTCCCTTCTTTGGCACTACCTGAACGGGGCTAACCTATTACTATCTGATATAGAATAGATAATTCCTGCGTCTAAGAGTTTTATAACCTCTACCTTAACTACTTCTTTCATGTTTGGGTTTATACGGCGCTAAGGTTGTATTGAATTGCGTGAATTATCTTCTATTACAATTTTTTGAGTGCAGAAAGATGGGCTTATGACCTTGTTATCGGAAATTTGCCAGGCAATAGCTCGGCGATGCCTACGTAGAACTAAAAGAAGTTTTTCATTTTGGACATCCGTGAGGTAGGCCAAAACTAAAACTGGCAGCTTGGAGTCTTTTTCTAAGAAGGCATTCTTGAGATGTTCAGGAAGTTCTTTAAGTTCTAGGGTAGGGGCTTCTTCATAAGAGGTTTGAGAAATTCTTTCTTTTTCAAATACTATATCTTCGTAGATCTTTTTAGACGAAAAATTAAAAGGGGTGGAGTTGGTGGCCAAGATGGCTTCTTGCAGCGATTCAGTTGGAAGAGTAGAAGAAGAACAAAAATAAGAAAATTCTTTTTCAAAATCAGATAGAAGATAAGAGGATTGTACACTTTCTTCACTTAGGTGTAGCGAATCAGTTGGAAGAGAAGAGGAGGAAGAAAAATCAGAAAACTCTTTTTAAAATTTAGAAAAGCAGTAGGAAGTTTCATCACTTAAGGATTCTAAGAAGAAACAGGAGTCATCATTTGCTAAGGTGTTCTTCATCGAGGGGTCGTGCAAAATAGGACATAGTCCTTTGCAAGGCTTAATCTACGTTGGGTTCTTCCATTCTTAGAGTAGAGAATTACTCGAAGTCCTAAACTGGCACTTGGATAGTAGGACCTTGAAATCATGATCTTCTCCGAAGAGTACGCTCAATTTCATTGTCCAAGTCCAAAATAACCGACGGACTCCCGCGGGTCATGCATTAAAAGAAGAGAAGAGAAGAAAGAGAAATAAAATAAATTAGAAAGATGATGGCTATTTTCTCCACACTATCGCGTGTTTCCAATTGATGAGGCAAGTATACCTATCATTCGGAGTATAGAATCAAGTGTCGTATATCGACTCGGGGCTGTCGAATATTTATACTCAAAAGGAAAACTATTATCTTATCGAAAGAAAATTTGGTTTTTGTTGAACGGAAAAAAAGCGTTATACTACGGAAGAGAAATTCAATTATGAGGAAGCTAGCACTTGATCTAGAATCCCCTTGGACTAAACTAAATCTTCTTGAAAAATAAAGTAATGCGATTTCTTATCTACCCACTCGATCGTGGAGGTTCCTAGAGTACAAAAGCGTCTCTTTCGAGCTCATGATTCTGACTAACCTTAGGTTTATCGATTAAGACCTTTCGGCCAGTCGAAACCCCTAAGCTTGCTTTAGGCGGTGAACCCCTCTATTGGATTTGACTCCAATCGGAAAGATTTACGTCGTCCTCTCACGAGGAGTGCATTCAACTCCTTTTATCTTTGAGTGATCTCCTCATATCCGCAACCTCTCGGTCATTTAGGATACGGATCTTAGATCGAAACCCATATCCGCATAATATGAATTCTATGAAATAAAAATCAAAGATAAATCGTAGCGAGTAAAATTAAGAACCAGACATTTGATAAAGGAAGGAGAAGATTTTATTCAAAGTTTCATCATGATCAAGTGCTAGAAGGATGTTAGCTACTCATAATGATTAGGTAATTACAAAAGAGGGTAGAGAGAGACATGCTTGAAATAAAAACAACTAGAATTAAGAGTAACAACAATAGTAATCGATACTAGGAAATGTAAAATACAGCAAAAGAAAACAGCAAACAACAAGACTCTAACTCCCAAAATTCGACCCATGAGCATCTGAAGTAGTCTGGAATTTATGGGAAAACTTCTGTTTGGTCACACCCTAGGTCACGCCCGTGACCTAGGGCATGTCAGGCTCGGAACCGTCGTATTGAAACCCCGGGAACGTTGGAGGAGAAACCGCAAAAATCTGCTAATTGACGGGCCACACCCCTAGGTCACGCCCGTGACCTAGGGCGTGTCAAGTATGTTTCTGGAAAACTATGGGAAGCTGAAAACGGTGGGAGTAAACTGGTCTTTATGGAGGTGTCACGCCCCTATATCATGCCCGTGACTAGGGGCATGTCTAGCTGCAACGCTTCTGGCGGCAACGGCTGGAACGGAGGAATAATTGGCTTGAAACGCCTGTGACACGCCCTAGGTCACGCCCATGACCCAGGCGTGTGAATTTAATCTGACGTGGAAAGTTCAATGGTCATTCCACTATCTAGCACGCCCCGTGTAAGGGTGGCACGGGCGTGCCATAAAACGACACAGGTGTGTCTAGGCCGATCGACAATCTTTTGGCGCGGTTCGTCCGGCTACATCTGTAGACTTAACTCTTGTGTGTCACGCCCCTGTGTCAAGCCCAGGTAGGGCATGTCATAGGGAGTGTCTAGGCCAATAATGCAAAATTCTAATTTTTGCTCTAGATAATCGGTAGAATTACCCTGCAAGATTAAAAATTATTTTATTAGAACAAATAAATATAAAATATAAAAACTATTTAATTATAACTCAATATTATAAAAGTAATATATAATATCTAACTATTAATTAGAAAATAGCACAATAAAAATAGGAAATAATTAGTGTTATCAAATATCCCCATACTTATTCGTTTGCTAGTCCCGAGCAAACAACTTCCTATAGGGAGTAGAAAAATTTTAAATGCTAGAAAAGAAAATTGAACTTAAGGAGTAAAATGTGAAGTCTTATGCCTATGCTTGTAGCTATTTTTGTAGAAAGACTTACTCAGCATACAAATTAGGTTTTTATTTTTCTTAAAATGCATTTTCACTATTATTTTTACTTTTAAACTGAAAAATCCGGTAAATCTCAAATTTATGTTTAGGGAGAGTGTAGAGTGTGTACTAAGATAACATTGCACAAATGAAGATTAAGATACCCTCCAAAGAAATCCATCAATGTCGATGGCCATAGGCTTGCCCTTTCACACTCTCGCCACGGCACTAGTCTAACTTATAAACATAAATCAATAGGACTTAATTAGGTTGAAATTTAGGCTTAGGTTTTTGGTGAAGGTGGTCAAAGATAAAAATGATGGCTAGTCACACCAAAACCTTGGGAAAGCTTTTACACAAAAATTTCCTATGGATTTAAGAATGCAGCCAAATTCCTAATTCTGTTGTTTTTTTTTCTTTTTTCAACTCTTTCATCATATTGAAATTTTTTCCTACCTCTTCTTTTTTTTAATAAATTTTTTATTTATTTTGAAGAGGAGAGAAGAATAAAACAACTCTTTTTTTATAAGAAACGAGCCACCAAAAATGAAAAAGGCTCCTAATTACTCACAGACCTTGTTTGTATATTTATGTTCAAGCTTGGTTTTAGGTGTGTAATTAGGTTGTTTTTTAGGCTTTGGTAAAATACTTGGTGGAGCTAAAACTAAAGAATAGGGAAATAGGCACAAAATGGCTTAATAAAGATAAAAATTTTAGGTACGGATAAAAAAGCTCAAACTGGCCAAAAGAAGTGCCTAAATCATATTTATGTTAATTCGTCTAACTTATGTAAAGTCTTGAGAATAGTTAGAGGGCAAGTTCTAGACATCGAAAAAAAAATACCACTCTCTTGATCCGCGAATTATCTCTCTAGCAAACTTCTACATACTCACCAAAATTATTTTAAAGTTTTACTGGTTTTCAAAGTGAAAGTAAAATAAAACATTTTCACGCACTTAGAAAAATGAAAATCTAGTTATATGCTGAATATTTGAATCTACTTTAAATTTTACTTACACATGCATTTGACTAGAAACACAGCATGGCAGACAGTTTTACTCCAGAATTCAAAAGTCCATTAAAACATTAAAATTCTCTAAACACTATAAAGAAATTGAATTACTAGAATTTTGCATGTGAACAAATATAGAAATAATGACTTCTCTAATTAAAATTTTAACCTAATTTTTTTTATTACTTCTTTGACTTCCCGAGGTATACCCTATGAAGGGTTCTCACCGGCACTAGGGGTAAGATGGGGTGATATCCCAAACGTCCCATTCTAAGAAATTTAATTTTCAATTTTCTAATTTTTTTTTGTTATGTTTTAACAAAATTCAAGACAACATATAATTGTTTTGAATTTTTGGATAAAAAATTTTTTTAGTTTTGAAATAAAAATTTTTATATATATATTTTGCTTGAAAAGTATCCCTCCCCCATACTTAAGCATGACATTAGCCCAATGTAAAATTTAATAAAAGGCAGGAAAAGAAGACTTCCCTGAGAATGTCAAACCGGCATCAAAAGATACCTGTAAGAGAGTAGCAAAGCAAAACATAATATTATTTTATAGATTTTTTTTTGTTTTTTTTCATAATAAAAACAAATACATGAAAATAAAACAAAGATACAGATACAGAGAGTCGACCCTCTCCAAGTCCAAAAAATGAAAAGGCAGCTACTCCTGGTCAGGAGCGTCCTCATGCTCCTGATAGAAAGTCTGCATGTTCGCGAACTCGCAGGTAATATGTGCCATGGAAGAAGTATGGTTTTGCTCGAGCACAACAAAAAGCGCATCAAAATAAGCGAAGCGACCGTCAAAATGGGTTTGCAACTGGTCTATGCGAGTATGTAGCAATCCAAATTGTCGATCCCAATAACTTGAAGGCTCGGGCGCTGGAGCAGAGTGCAACGGTGGTGGCGGAATCTTGGGGGAATGACAAGTACCGCTGGTACCAGCACCATGATCAAGATCAAGATCCCCGCCACCAACTAACGGGGGAATAGGCTCAAACTCGCCTTCGCGTCGTCTCGCTAGGCCGAGAGCCTGAAGGGTCGGGAACTGCTGCGGCATTTGCATGCAAGTGAGCCGCGAAAGAACATACCAAACGCCAGTCTTCTTGGTGAGGAAAGAGATGAAATTCCCGCCGTGCACCGCCCCCAATCTCACATTTTTGGCCTGGTGCCAAAAGAAAATGACGAGCATGTTACCAAGGTTGAGTGGGACCCGGTAAAACATACTATACAAGTATAGTAAGTCTGCCCGAGTCACCACGCCATGGCTATCTCCGCGTCCGAAAAGAGTGAAAGTGAGAAGGTTTTGTAGAATGCGCAAAGCGGGCGAGATGAGGTGGATACCCTTGGATTTCTTTGGGGTGTAGGGGGTGGCGTCATTACTAATTTCTGACCAAAAAGTGAGGAGGTTGAAGTCGGGAGGGAAATCAGTTTTTAGGTCGAGTAAGGCAGGGGAAGTGGAAAAGGCCTCCGAGCAAAAGCCCATATCGACATTGAGTTGTCGGATGGTGAGTTGGTGCATCATCCTGCCCATGCGAAAGATGATGAAGTCATCTTGCGCTGCCCAACGGAACTCAAAAGAGGCCAAGGACTCGATGGTGAGCTCGAGAAAAGCAGGCTCAGAAATGGAGAAGAGGGGAGCACATCCCGGGGTGGTTAGAAATCCCTAAACTATCTCTGTCGCTCCGAAGATAGCAAGGATGGCCCAGTCCATGATGCGGAAAATGCCAACGGTTTGGCGCGCAGTCGCTCTCTCCTATCTTGTAGGGTGGCATTTGCGAAAAGGAGCATGGCCTCCGCCGAGGCAGGATCGGCGGGGTGCTCGGAGGAAGAAGCGGAGGAACGAGGGTGATGACGAGGCATGGTGAGGAAGTGGGAGGAAATTCGGCCACAAGGAGAGGGGAAGAGAAGGTTTGAAGGCTGTAAAGTGTGGATAAAAAAGAAGAGAAAAATTCCTATAAATAGAGGTTCACGGATCAGTCACACCGCCCTGTCACGCTCGTGATAGGGGGCGTGACAAGAACGGGTCAAACGCGAAAGGAATCCGAGGCAAACTGCCTCGGATTCGAGGGTCACGCAACAGAGTAACGCCCGTGACTCAAAGAGTCATGCCCGTAACTTTGGGTGTGTAACTGGAATCCTAGGGAAGCCTGCGGGAATCCGAGGCTCTGACCTCGGATTCTGTTGTCATGCCCCAGAGTCACGCGGGTTACTATAGGGCGTGTCAGTCAAATCTGACACGTCGTAGAGAATCTGAGGCAAACCAGGTCAATACCTTGGATACATACGACATGGGAAGGACACGCCTGTGACCTAGATTGGTCACGCTCGTTTCATCTACGAAAGATAGGCGGGAAACCCAAGGGAGGAGGGACCTCCCATGGGTTAGGCAAATCACGCCCTGGACACGCCCGTGACTGACAGGTCATGCCCGTGACAGGGGCGTGTACGAGAAAAAAAAACAGAAATTTTTTTTCGTTTTCTTTTATAAAAATATTATTTTTAGTTATATTTTTTTTTGGTTTTTTTTATTATATTATATTTTGTTTTTGTTTTTTTTTAATCCGAATAAAAATAAAATAAAATACAATTTACCGACATGAAGGAACACCTATGCTTGACGCTCATTCCGAACAGAATACCATGCATCGATATCCTTCATACCTATAAAAACTTAAAAAGAAAATTAGAATAAAACGAAAAGATAACTGTGGGATGCCTCCCACGAGCATTTGGTTTATGGTCGGTGAGCTCGACCATAGTGGTGTGCGCGAACTAGGGATTTGACAACATTATGTTGTCCAATTGTGTGTTAATATTATCATCGAAAAAAAATGATTTCAGTCGGTGACCATTCACTTTAAAGTCACCTCCTTCCGGGTGCGAAATAAGCACCATCCCGTAGGGCCAAACCTCCTTTACGATTAAAGGGCCAGACCAACGAGACTACAGTTTACCCGGAAATAAGTGCAAGCGCAAGTTATAAAGGAGGACTTGGTCCCCCGGTTGGAAGTCCTTTGGGTGCTTAATTTTCTTATCGTGGTAAAATTTGGTGCGCTTCTTATAGAGTTTATTATTCTCATAAGCAAGAGAGAGCCACACCTCGAGCTCGTTAAGTTGGAATTTACAAAGCTCGGAGGACAAATTTTCATCAAGATTTAAAAATTTAAGTGTCCAAAAGGCACGATGTTCAAGCTCAACTGATAGATGACATGCTTTCCCATAGACCAATCGATACTGCGTATAACCTATGGCGGTCTTGTATGCGGTCCGATAAGCCCATAGAGCATCATCAAGCTTGACCGACCAATCCTTTTTATTGATAGAAACTATTTTTTCTAGTATACGTTTAATTTCACGGTTAACTACTTCTACCTGGCCACTAGTTTGAGGGTGATATGTGGTGGCTAACCTATGTGTAACGTCGTATTTAGATACAACCTTAGAAAATTGTGCGTTACAAAAGTGTGTGCCCCTATCACTAACAATTGCCCGCAGTTCTCCAAATTGTGAAAATATTTTTTTGAGAAATCGAGTCATGACTCGGGCGTCATTAGTGGGAAGGGCTTGTGCTTCTACCCACCGTGACACGTAGTCGACCGCTACCAAAATATATTTATTTCCATAGGATATTCGTAGCGGTCCAACAAAGTTGATCCCCCATAAGCCAAAAACTTCTACTTCTAAAAACGAATTTAAAGGCATTTCATCACGGCGGGAAATATTACCTGAGCGTTGGCATTATTCACAATGACTTACATGGGCGTGAGCATCCTTGAAGATGCTTGGCCAATAGAAGCTTGCTTCAAGTACTTTCCGAGCCATCTGATTTGCTTTATAGTGCCCGCCGGTGGGTCCCTCATTACAATGCTTTAAAATTTGGGCGCCTTCAACATGAGAAACACATCTCAGCACTACTTGGTCCGGGCAAACACGAAAGAGAAATGGATCCTCCCAAAAATAATTATTCAAAACATAAAAGAATTTCTTCTTTTCTTGATAAGAAAAACCATTCGGGAGAAATCTCACAACAAGGTAGTTTGTGAAATAGGCGAACCAAGGAGTGGGGAGAGTAATTTCCTTATGAATGGCGAGAAGGCGCTCCTCGGGGAAAGTGTCATCAATGTCATCTTCTATGAGCTCCCCCAAATTGGGGTTCTCCAACTGCGAAAGATGATCAGCTGCCAGGTTCTCCTCTCCTCTCTTGTCATGAATCTCCATGTCAAATTCTTGGAGTAGTAAGATCCACCTAATCAATCGTGGCTTTACATCTTTTTTTGTTAGTAAATATCGCAAAGCAGAATGATCGGTAAAAACAATAATTTTAGACAAGGTTAGGTAGGAACGAAATTTATCAAATGCGAATATAACAGCTAATAATTCTTTTTCGGTGGTAGTATAATTTTCTTGTGCGGCGGTTAGTGTTTTGCTCGCATAATAAATAGGATGAAAATTCTTATTTATGTGTTGTCCTAAAACCGTACTTACGAAAAAATTACTAGCATCGCACATTATCTCAAATGAAGTTCCCAATTGGGAGTGATCATTATATGAGGGTTGATTAATTTTTCTTTAATAAGAGAAAAAGCGCGCAAACAATTTTCATCAAAAATAAATGGCGCATCTTTTTCTAATAAGTGTGTAAGGGGCTTAGTTATTTTAGAAAAATCTTTAATAAACCGGTGATAGAAGCCGACGTGCCCCATGAAACTACGAATGGCCTTAACATTTGAGTGGGGAGGTAGTTTTTATATAGTTTCAATTTTGGATTTATCTACCTCTATGCCCTTGCTAGAAATTTTGTGGCCTAAGACCAACCCTTCCCGGACCATAAAATGGCACTTCTCCCAGTTCAAGACTAGGTTCGTGTCCTCACATCATTTGAGTACACGGGAAAGATTTGCCAAACATAAATCAAAGAATCTCCAAAGACGGAGAAATCGTCCATGAAGACTTCCGTGATATCTTCCACTAGTTCATCAAAGATCGCTAGCATGCACCTTTGGAAGGTTGCCGGCGCATTGCATAAACCAAAGGGCATCCTTTGATAGGCGAAGGTGCCAAACGGACGAGTGAAGGTTGTTTTCTCTTGGACTTCGGGCGCAATTGGGATTTGAAAATATCCCGAAAGACCATCAAGAAAGCAATAAAAAGAATGCCCAGATAACCGTTCAAGGATTTGGTCAATGAACGGCAAAGGGAAATGATTCTTACGGGTGGCATCATTTAATTTGCGATAATCGATGCACACCCGCCATCAGGTAACGGTTCGAGTAGGAATTAATTCATTTTTATCATTAAGAACTACTGTTAATCCTCCTTTCTTTGGCACCACTTGGAACGGACTCACCCAAGAGCTATCCGAAATTGGAGAGATGATGCCCGCATCTAATAATTTAATTACCTTGGCCTTGACTACCTCCTTCATGTTAGGATTTAGCCGGGGTTGATGTTGAATAGTTTTGTGAGCGTGTTCTTCCAATAAAATATTATGGGTGCAAATAGAGGGGTAATCCCTCTCAAATCCGTAATCTTCCACGCAATTGTGCGGCGATGACGTTTTAAAATATTAGATAATTTAATTTTTTCATCATCGGTCAAGTAGGCCGACATAATTACGGTAATTTTAGAATCCTACGCTAAAAAAAAATTATAAATGATCAGGCAATTTTTTTAGTTCAAGAGTAGGAGGTTCATCATATGAAGTTTGAAAACGATCACTACCGACTTCTAAAATTTCAAATATAGCTGCGCGAGTGATCGAAATATTATCACTATTTTCATGTGCAATTAAATCTAAATTTTTAAAATCAGATTCATGATCAATAGATGATAAAGTATGTTTAGAAAAAGGAAAGGAGTCTTCTTCAGGAGAAGACTCCAAGTAATAACATGAGTTGTCATTAACAAGCGAATTTTTCATAGACGAGTCAATAGTGAAGGTAACTTCTTCATCTCTGACTCTAAGGAGAAGTTTACCATTACTAACGTCTATGATAGCGCGCGAGGTGGCAAGAAAAGGGCGACCGAGAATGAGTGGTATCTCGGTGTCCTCTGCGATTTCAAAGATGACAAAATCTACCGGAAAGATAAATTTGTCAACTGTGACAAGCACATCCTCTATGATCCCTATAGGGAGCTTAACAGACCGATCCGCCAATTGAATGCTCATTCTTGTGGGTTTAGGTTCTCCTAATCCCAACTTTTTCACTAAAGAATAGGGCATTAAATTGATGGAGGCACCTAGATCGGTAACGCATGTTTTACCAATAAATCGCCAAATAAATAAGGAATGGAGAAACTACCCGAATCAGGTAATTAATTAGGCAATTTATTGAGTAAAACTGCCGAGCACTCTGCGTTCAATTGAACCGTAGAGATATCCTCAAGTTTCTTTTTATTGGATAAAAGATCCTTGAGGTACATGGCATACTTCGGCATTTGTGCAACGATTTTGCAAAATGGTAAATTAATTTGAATTTGTTTAAACATGTCTAAAAATTTACCATGATGCTCATCCACCCAGTTTTTTCTTCATTCTAGACGGATAGGGAAGAGGTGGTTTATAAGGTTTTGGTTTATTATAACTAGAAGGCTTAATCAGAGGAGAAGATGAAGAAATTGTTACCTCCGTATCAACCGGAATTAGAGATTTTGCAATTGGAATTGTAGAAGTGGTTACCTCCTTCCTACTCCGTAGAGTGATGGCTTTGGCATGCTCCTTTGGGTTTGGCTCTGTATTGCCCGGTAGCGCTCCTTGTTGGCGATCGGAGAGCATTTTAGCGATTTGACGAATTTTGGTCTCCAAATTACGAAGAGATCCGGTGAGATTCCGGATGTTGACATCATTTATAGTCGTATATTTGGTGAACAACTCCTCGAGATTGGGAGCTTTTGCATCTTGTGGTGGAAAATAACCGAGAGGGATGTTGTTAGGTGGACGAGCTGCATTCCCTAGATTACTCCAAGATAAGTTGTGGTGGTTCCTTATACCCGGGTGATAGGTATTACAAAAATTATTACCCGGATTATAAGGTGGCCGATTCGGATTACCCATGTAATCCACATGCTCGGCAATAGTAGAAGGCTCCCAATATTGGGGCTCACAGGTAGGTGTGGACGAGGAAGCAGTCATCTCGTTCATTTGTTTTTGTAGTTTCTACACCTAGAGAGATAAACTAGAGACCGTATCTATTTCATACATCTCGGCTAGTTTTAGTGGACGAGACGGAGGTGTACTCCACTGATACGTATTCATGGCCATACCTTATATAAGTTCTTGGGTGGCCGTCGGTGTCTTGTTATTTAACGTTCCACCTGCGGCGACATCAATATGTTGCCTCTTTTGTTGATTGAGGCCAATATAGAAGGTTTTCACTGCAACCAATCGGGGATTGCATGATGCGAGAAACGACGAAGCAATTCCTTAAATCTCTCCCAAGTATCATATAACGTTTCCGTATCAACTTGGGAGAAATAAGTAATATCATTGCGCAATTTGGCCGTTTTAGCAGGCGGAAAATATTTCGTGAGAAATTTTTCCGTCATCTCAGCCCAAGTAGTGATGGAGCCTCTTGGAAGAGAACTCAACCACTGTTTAGCCTTGGTGCGTAAAGAGAAAGGAAAAAGTCTTAGCCGAATGGAATCATCGGAAACCCCATTGATTTTAAAAGTTTTGCATATTTCTAAAAAGTTAGAAATATGTGCAATTGGGTCCTCATCTAAAAGCCCATCAAATTGTACTTATTGTTGTACCATTTGAGTGATACTTGGCTTCAATTCAAAATTATTGTTCGCAATAGCGGGTCGAACAATACTTGATTGCGCCTCATCAAAATTTGGCTGGGCATAGTAGGACATAGTCCGTTCTTTGGCCATATTTGTATTTTGATTACCCAAATTAGAAGAAAATTGAGCGGAAGAAGAAGAAGATGGAGATGGTGAAGAAGAAAAAGTGTTACCTACGGATTCCTCAACCAAATATGGAGAATTGAGGTCACGGAGTCTTAGGCGTCGCCATAAGCTTTGCTCGATCTCCGGATCCAAATAAAGTAGATTTGACAGATTCCCTCGGGTCATACAAACCAACAAAACAAAAGATAAAAGTTTTCAGATTTAAAAATTTATAAAATAAAATTTCCCAAACTTTGTAAGGGCTACCCAGTGACGGGTTCGCAAGGTACTAGGCGGTATTGCGGGATGAAAACCCGGCACGGCCATTTCCCAAGAAATTTTAATTATAAATATTTAAACATAAAACTTTCGAATAAAACAGAATATTTTTTTTTGAAATAAGAAGTAAGATTATAAAACAAATAGATCCTTGCTTTCAAAATATCAACAAAGAAAAGCTCCCCGGCAACGGCGCCAAAAACTTGATGGCTATTTTCTCCACGCTATCGCGTGTTTCCAATTTATGAGGCAAGTATACCTATCATTCGGAGTATAGAATCAGGTGTCGTATATCGACTTGGGCTGTCAAATACTTGTACTCACAAGGAAAACTATTATCTTATCTGAAGAATATTTGGTTTTTGTTGAACGGAAAAAGAAGCGCTATACTACGGAAGAGAAAATCAATTATGAGGAAGCTTGCACTTGATCTAGAATCCCCTTGGACTAAAATAAATCTTCTTGAAAAATAAAGTAATGCGAGTTCTTATCTACTCACTCGACCGTGGAGGTTCCTAGAGTACAAAAGCATCTCTTTCGAGTTCATGCTTCTGACTAACCTTAGGTTTATTGATTAAGACCTATCGGCCAGTCGAAACCCCTAAGCATGCTTTAGGCGGTGAACCCCTCTATTGGATTTGACTCCAATAGGGAATATTTACGTCGTCCTATCTCGAGGATTGCATTCAACTCCTTTTATCTTTGAGTGATCTCCTCATATCCGCAATCTCTCAGTCATTTAGGATACGGATCTTAGATTGAAACCCATATCTGCGTAATATGAATTCGATGAAATAAAAATCAAAGATAAATCGTAGCGAGTAAAATTAAGAACAAGACATTTGATAAAGGAAGGAAAAGATTTTATTTTATTCCAAGGTTCATCATAATCAAGTGCTAAAAGGAAGTTAGCTACTCATCATGATTAGGGAATTACAAAAGAGGGTAGAGAGAGACATGCTTGAAATAAAAACAACTAGAATTAAGAGTAACAACAATAGTAATCTATACTAGGAAATGTAAAATACAGCAAAAGAAAATAGCAAACTACAAGACTCTAACTCGCAAAATTTGACCCCTGAGCATCTGAAACTGTCTGGAATTTATAGGAAAATTTTTTGTTTGGTAACGCCCTAGGTCACTCCCGTGACCTAGGGCATGTATGGCTCGGAACCGTCATCTTGAAACCCCGGGAACGTTTGAGGAGAAACTGCCAAAATCTACTAATTGACGGGCCATGCCCCTTGGTCATGCCCGTGACCTAGGGCATGTCAAGTATGTTTCTGGAAAACCGCGGGAAGCTGAAAACGGCGGGAGTAAATTGGTCTTTATTTAGGTGTCACGCCCCCCTATCATGCCCGTGACTGGGGGCGTGTCTAGTTGCAACGACTTCTGGAGGCAACGGCTGGAACGGAGGAATAATTTGCTGGAAAATCCTGTGACATGCCCCGGGTCACGCCCGTAACCCAGACGTGTGAAATTTATCTGACGTGGCAAGTTCAACGGTCATTCCACTTTTTGGCACGCCCTGTGTAAGGGTGATACGGGCGTGCTATAAAATAACACGGGCGTATCTAGGCCGATCGACGATCTTTAGGCGCGGTTCATCGGGCTAAATCTACAGACTTAACTCTTGTGTGACACGCCCCTATGTCACGCCCAGGTAGGGTGTGTCACAAGGCGTGTCTAGGCCAATAGTGAAATATTCCAATTTTTGCTCCAAATAATCTATAGAATTACCCTGCAAGATTAAAAATTATTTTATTAGAACAAATAAATATAAAATATAAAAACTAGTTAATTAAAACACGATATTATAAAAGTAATATATTATATCTAACTATTAATTAGAAAATAGAACAATAAAAATAGGAAATAATTAGAGTTATCAAAAGAAAAGCTAGATTTTTTTTTAAATAGATTTTTTTAATAGATTAACTCCCGAACATCCCAAGGACTACCCGGTAAAGGGTTCGCAAGGTACTAGACAAGATAGAGGCACTTAAAGCTGCTTTGCCCTTTTCGAGAGAATTAGGTGGCGTAGAAAAATTATGAAGTGGGTTACTATTAAGAGCAGTATTAAAAAAAAATTGTATTGAAACATTTTTAAGAAAGAGGATGAGAAAGAGAAGAGATAAAATTAATAGGTTCATGTTTTAAATATATCAACGAAAGTTGCTCCCCGACAATGGCGCCAAAAACTTGGTGGTCGCTAAGCTTCGAAGAAAATAAAAGAAACCGAACTAGCAATCCAATGAGGTAAGTATACCTATCAAACTTTTGCTAGGGGACACAAGCGTCATATTGAAATCCGGGAACAGTTAAGTACACTTACTCATACCAAGACTATTATTTTATCGACAAAAAATCAAGGGTTTATAGAAACTAATTGCAATGAAGGAAATAAAGTTATACTAGAAAGAGAACTACTGCAGTTAATTAAAGAACTATTAGAAGCAATTACAATGAAGGGTTGAAACTATGAAATGGAAATTCACTCGATCAAGAATCACCTCGGCTAAAGTCGACTAAGAAATGCAATAAAAACCTAAACTCAATAGGGTAAACATCCTTTACCGTGGATGTTCCTAAAGCTTGAGCATGCTTCTATCGAAGTCGTGCCCAACTGAGTTTATGAAGGTCCGACCGACTCTCGTCTAAATCGTAGGCCTAAAGCTCGCTTTACGCGGTGAACCCCACTATTGGATTTTACTCCAATTCGGGAGATTTTGACGTCTGCCTTTATCGAGGGGTGCGTAAAACTCCCTTTACTCTTGAGCGCTCACTTCAAAATATCGGCCTCTCAGCTAACCCAGAATGAAAGCAAAGGTGGGGAATATATATCGATGATATATCTCCAACCCAAAATAATTCAAGAGTAATTCAAAGTCTAAAACCCTAAAAATAAAAGGTAGATTTAAAGCATCATAACTTAATCACTCAAACCTCGGGTCATCAAGATCGAGTATAAGGAGGATTAGTTAATCATAATGGAGTGGAGGAGGGGGGATGAGTAGTAAAGCATTGTAAGAACACAAGTAAGAAAGGAGACAACAAAACTTTTATATTAATGATAAAGGAGAGCTACAAAACTTGGAAATAAAATTACACTTCCATGAAATTAAAGACTAAGCTAGCATTAATACTAGGCTACAAATTAAGAAATACAAGAATTAGTACAAAAGGAGAACACAAAGCTTGATTAAGTAAAGAAAAATAAATAAGAAAGAGAGAGAGAGAGAGGGATGGAGAAAAAGGCAAGAAACAAAGGGGCAGCATCTCCCCTCTTAACTCAAGCTTTTTTAATATGAAGAGGGAGGGCTCAATTTAAAGAAAAACCTAAGGGTGGTGACACGGCCAGTGACATGGCCGTATTGCTGGTCGTGTCATGTACCTTTGACCTCGGGCAGCGGTTCTGGCGAGAGTGATCATGGTGTCGTTGAAATTTCGGGTTCTTATCTGTCAACACAGCTAGAGCCATGGCCGTATTGACTGCAGTTGATGGACTTTGATGTTGGATGCATTTATGGCGGGCAGTAGGCTTCGATATGATGGCAACACGCCTGGCGACACAGCCATGTGTGTGGTCGTGTCTTGCTTAGGAGGGTCTTCGGCTTTTGGCAACACGGCGGCGACACGACCGTGTTTATTGGACATGTCCTTCTCTGGAGAGTCTTCAACTTTCGGCAACACGGCGGAGATACGGTCCAAATTATACGCCCAGCAACACGGCTAGATACACGGCCGTGTCAACTGGTCGTGTCCTTCTCTGGAACATCTCTGGAATTTTCCTCTACTGACACGCCATGTTGACATGGCAAGGTTGGCACGCCCAATGACACGGCCGTGTTAGTGGCCGTGTCAGGTCATTGTTTTGCCAAAATTTAGGAAACCTGCAAAAACAGAAATAAATAATAGCGGCAAAAATATTTACATAAGAAAGATAAAAATAAGCTATAATACATGATAAACGCAATAAAAATAAAAAAAAATTGCCTAGTAGTTTAGATTACAAAACGTACTATCAATGGACCCAACAATCTCCCCCAATTTGAAGAAGTCAAAACTCTTATCCAAATTGTTTTCTTTCCTTGGTAAATGACACACACAAACTATACATTAAAGTAAATATTTAATTCTAAAATAGATGCATAAGGAAGTGTACCTAATTTCCTGTATGTATGGTTAGCATCACCAACTCCCCCTGTTTTGTTGCAAGGTGTTTGTCCTTACTTGAGTGACTTGATCACTTTCTCCCAAGTATGGGAATAGCTCTTTCTCCCCATGTGTTTGCTGCATGATAGTGATAATCTCCTTGTTCCTTAGTTATCACATGTCCTTCTCTCCACTTGACATCAGGGGGATATGTCCTTCTCTCCCCTTGCCATCTATCCCCCTTGTTATGACCTTCTCTCCCCCTTTTTGACTTCTGTAGAATAGCCAGATAGGGGTTGGCCCTTGCAGAGTAACTTACTCCACCTTAATCGATGCATTAGTTAACTTATACTACTGGGGAGTCTTTATCTCTAGCAAGAGGAACAGTACTTGCACCACAAAAAATGCAAAAGGGAGTCCCTGAAGCTAGTCTAAGTACAACATACCCAACTCAAATTTGAAGGTGTTGAACTTTACTTCATCTAATATCTTTGTAAAGATATCAGCCACTTGCTTGTCTATTGGAACACACTCAAGACTAATGTCTTTCTTTTCCACATGCTCCCTAATAAAATGATATCTAATTTTTATATGCTTAGTCGTGCTATGAGAGACAGGATTCCTAGCAATAGAAATAGCACTTGAAGAATCACAATATAGAGGAGTTCTACATACCTAAAGGTTGTAATCCTGGAGGTGATATAGGATCAATAGCAGTTGAGCACAGCTGCTGCCTGCCAATATGAACTCTGACTCGGTAATGGGTATTGCCACACTAGTTTGCTTCTTGCTGCTCCAAGATAGTAGCCTTCTTCCTAAGAATTAATAGGTTCTAGTAGTGCTTTTCCTGTCTTCTTTGCAGCCTGTAAAATCTACATCTGAAAATCCTGTTAGATTAAAATCCCTATTTCTAGGGTACCATAGACCAAGATCTGGTGTTCCGTTAAGATACCTCAAGATTCTCTTTGCAGCAGACTATGAGATTCTTTAGGGCAGGCTCTATACCTAGTACAGACACCTATATCATACATAATGTCAGGCCTACTAGCACTCAGGTATAGATGGGATTTAATTATCCCTCTATATAAAGACTCATCAATATATTTCCCTACCTCATCTTTGCCTATAGGCATACTTGACCCCATGGGAGTTATTATGGTGGAGGCATTCTCCATACCATATTTCTTGATTAGCTCCCTAGTGAACTTGGGCTGGGATATGGACAAGCCATCATCAGTTTGTCTTACTTGGAGTCCCAAGAAGAACTTGAGCTCACTTGCATAAGTTTATAAAGCTTCCAATAAAGGTTGTCATCAGTAGATCCAAAGATAAGGTCATCGATATATATCTAGACTTTGATAAGCTTTCCCTTGGATTCCCTTAGAATAGGGTCTTATCTAACTTCCCCCTTGAGAATTTGTTCTCAATGAGGAAGTTGTACAACGTTTCATACAAAGCTCTAGGGGCTTGCTTTTGCCCATATAAAACTTTCCTAAGCTTATAAACACACTTTGGAGAGTTAGGATCTACAAAACCTGGTGGTTGATCAACATATACTTCCTCTTTTAGGCCCCCATTTAGGAATGCGGACTTAACATCCATCTGGTAGACTCTGAATGCCTGATAGATAGCAAATACAAGGAATATCCTTATTACATCCAATCTGGCTACTGGGGCAAAGGTATGGTAAAAGTCTATGCCTTCTTCTTGCCAGTAGCCTTTAGCCACAAGCCTAGCCTTATTCTTGACAATAATGCCATCTTGACCAACTTATTCATGTAGATCCACTTGGTCTCTATGACATTTTGTCCTTGTGGTATGGGAACAACCTTCTAGACCTTATATCTCTTATATTGGTCCAGTTCTTCTTGCATTGATCCAATCTAGAACTGGTCCTTGATTTATTCTTCAAACTTCTTGGGCTCTTCTTGACATAGAAAACTTGAGTAGAGAGCTATATTCATGCTCCTGCTTCTGTTCTAGACTACATGATTTGCATTACCAATGATTTAGTGTGATGGATGGTCCCTTTGATGCCTGGTAGCTAGAGGCAATCTAAATACAACTTATTGATCTTCAAGGTTTTTAGCTTGTTGGTCTTCAATTTCTTCATGTATGTCTAGTCCTTGTCTTGGAATGGACAGTCAATCATCATTATATTGGACTATCGGGGTAGCTTCCTTGATGATCAGCTTGTCCATCATCTGCTCTATACCTACAGTACTATAGAGAAAGAGCTAGGCAGCTCACAGTTAACCATGTTGGATTTATCAAAAACAACATGCATTAACTTTTCTACAACTTGGGTAGTTAAATTGTAGATTATATATGCCTTACTATGAGTGATATACCCAATAAAGATCCCATCATGGGACTTGGCAGCAAACTTAGTTAAATGTACTTTTCCATTGTTGAGCACATATCACTTGCAACCAAAGATCCTGAAATAGCTCAAGTTTGGTTTTTTTCCCTTCAAGATGTCATAGGGAGTCTTCTTGTGGCTCTTGGTGATGGAAGCCCTATTAAGTACATAGCATGCAGTGTTAACTACCTCAACCCAGAAGTACTCTGGGAGAGATAAGTCACTTAACAAGGTTCAACCAGCCTCTATGAGAGTACTATTTTTCCTCTCAACAATTCCATTTTGCTGGGGTGTTCTAAAAGAGGAGAATTCTTGATGAATCCCTTGCTCTTTATAGAAAATTGTCATGCACTCAGACTAAAACTCAGTCCAATGGTCACTTCTGATTTTGACCATAGTGCTGTGGAATTCATTCCGAATTTGCGTGATAAATGTATAGATGACATCAGGGGTTTCAGATTTCTTACTTAGAAAGAACACTCAGGCAAATCTGGAAAAGTCATTAACAACCACAAGGGTGTAGACTTTCCTACCAAGACTTTCAATTGGCATAGGACCAATAGATCCATATGTATGGGGTATAAGCATTTCACTGAGTCTTTGGTGCCAATGCTCTTAAAGGAGGTCTTAGTCTGTTTGCCCTTTTGGCATACAGTGTAGATACCCTCCTTAGTGCATATAGACTTCGGGATATTCCTAACAAGCTCATTGCTGAACAGCTTTCCTATGGTCCAATAATTCAGATGGGCAAGCCTCTTATGCCACTGGACACGGGAAGAGGCATTCTCATTTGTAACTAGACGCACAGGTGAGTCTTTGCTTAAGCATAGGAAATCTAAACAGTAAATATTTCCACTCCTAGTGCCTGTTAAGATGACCTCTTGGTCACTTAACCTCCTAATTTGGCACTCATCCTTGTGGAATACTAATTCATAGTCAAGATCACAGAGTTGGTTGATGCATATCAGGTTGTGTTGAAACCATTCCACATAGGCTACTCTAGTGATAGTGACTATGCCATTAGAGATCTTACCATAAACTTGAGTCACCATTTTTCTGACCAACCAAAGATAACCCTTGGTCCATTCTTTAATGGAGCATAATCCTTCAGCATGTTCCTTGTTCTATTCATATGCTTGGAACATCAACTATCTAAGTACCATATTGGGGTATGAGCACTTGGACTAATCTAGAAGACACAAATCAGTTAACCTTAGGACCCTAATTTTATTGGGTCCTAGGTGCATGTTAGACTGAAAATGACTATGCCTGCCTGTAGCTTTTAAGACAGGCATGCTAACATTGGCTCTCTATGCACTATGATTGTGCCAACAATCAACAGCAAAGTGGCCTACCATGCCAGAGAACACCCACTCATGGATGTTGTACCTTAATTTCAAAGCAGGTTTAGTGGCTATGTTAATAGCAGTTCTTGGTCTAGAAGGTGCAGCAGCAGTCCTGTTCTTTAGTTTCCAAGCCCCAGTCTGACAAGTGGTAGGTCTTGTAGTAGAAGTTCTTGGGATATCTTGAGACCTTCTAGCAGCTACTTTCTTTTCAGAAACCATACCTTTGATGGCCTCAAAGATGCCCAAGTCTGGTCTACTGACAACCTTTCCCTTTGTTTTAGAGTGGGCTGGAAGATCTGGAGAATAGTTAGCAGCTTTACCCTTGACTGAAGGGGTTGATGCTCCAAACACAAATGGTCCATGATGAGCTGTTTGTATTTCGTCATAGGCTTCCTTAATGGCACTTGCATCGTTGTTGTATCTACCACCATATTATGAAATATCTTTGTTCACACTAGAGCAGCTAGCATTCTTCAAGTGACCATAAATACTCTCATTGTCATGCCTGTTAGAAGGTAGTTGCACTTTAATAAATTTAATAAGAGGCTTAGAGGCTACTTGCTGCACTTGAGCTTTGTCCTCTCCCTTAGGATTGGCATCTCTTGTCATTCCCTTGAAACCCAACCCGTTCTTTCCCTTTTTGGAGGAGAATGATTCTATCATGGGCAACACTATGCTAGGCTTGGAGTATCTAGCCATCGGTTCCATCTCTTTTTGGAGCTTTCCTTCAAGATTCCTGATATGGTTATTCTTGAAAGTTATGGTGCCCACCTGAATGATTGTTACATTCTTCAGTTTGCTGACATTTTGGATCATCAGATCAAACAGTTTTGTTGATTCTTAAACCGCAAGCTGAAGAGAAGCAATTTCCTGAACCTGTTGTTTGGCCAGGAGCTTTCTTTTCTTTAGAGCATGTAGGAGTGCACCATTTTTATCAATCAATATATTGATGTCTCCTTCAGATTCTGAGCCATCATCATTTTATGTAGAGGCACAAGAATCTGGAATTGATTAATAATCTGATCTAAAGGAGCTATTAATAGAGATTATCTTGCTTGGACCTGGCTGATCCCGGCTGAGTTCTTCATCAGACCTAGCCATCAGCCAAAGGCAGCAGCTATCTTCTTTATAATCCACCTATGAATCACCATCAGACTGTGATAGAGGGTCCATGACATCAGCCCTAATAGCAGGAAGAACATTCTCAGCTTCTTCTTCTATATCAGCCATCCTTTTAATGTTGTCTACTTCTACATATCCATCCTTAGTAGAGTATAACCATATGTAGGCTTCTTCTTCTTCTTAATCTGATGAGGAGGTGTCAGTACAACTTCTTTGTTTCTTAGTAATGGGGGATTTCTCCTTGACTTTTTGCTGGTGGTCGTTTTTCTCACCATGTTCCCTTCTTTTGACTGGGCAGTCGGCTATTATATTCCCATGCTTTCTACAATGATAGCAAGTCATGTTAGATGAAACTTATTTAATAGTTTTGGAACCATACCTATCCTCCTTAGAGGATTTTATCCTCCCCTTGTAGTACTCATCCTTGGGGTGAGAGGAGGAGGAAGGCTGACCTATCTAGTACTTCTTCTTCATGAATTTCTAGAATTTCCTGGAGAAGGCAGCAAAATCATCATCCGACCATTGGCAGACTGATGTGTTTTCTCTGATCTTCCAGAATTAGATTCATCATCTCTCCTTTGTGAAGAGGGAGACTTTCTTTCGCTTTTTTTGGAGCCTTCAACTTTGAATGCTACAACCTTCTCCCTTCTTTAAGACTTAATGTGGTTCTCCTCTTCATTCCTGATAGCTAGTTGCATCTCATATGACAGCAGTTTCCCAAAGAGGGTATGAGGAGCAGTGTCACCTAGTTTTTCCACTTCTCTGATGGCACAGATCTTTTTGTCCCAATCTCTAGTGAGAGATCTAAGGAACTTATCATTCATTTCATAGTGATTGAATACCCTTCCATAAGTATTCAGTTCATTCATAAT
Source organism: Platanthera zijinensis (assembly GCA_039513925.1). Taxonomy (NCBI): domain Eukaryota; kingdom Viridiplantae; phylum Streptophyta; class Magnoliopsida; order Asparagales; family Orchidaceae; genus Platanthera; species Platanthera zijinensis. The sequence continues at coordinate 141,695,202 of CM077081.1, forward strand.
CCTAAGAACTATTCATAACTGGTTGTTATATTTTACCCCTTGGATTGCCTGAAAGTTGCATACTCTTGGTTGAGCATGGACTTCCTATTATCTCGAACTTCATCTATCCCCTCCATGTAGATCACCACAGTGTCCCACATGTCCTTCACTGTTGTGCAATGGATCAGGTTTTGAAGTATAGAGTAATCAACAACACTCATAATTATATTCTTCGCTCTTTTATCTATTGAGGCCAGGACAAGCTCATCCTTAGTCATCTCATCATATGTCTTGGGTGTCTGGACCTATGCATCAAGTTTTGAGACCTTCATTGGGATGAATGGTCCCTCTTAACCTGTAGTATAAATCCTAGGGTCAGCATCTTCCATGAACTGCCTACCCTTGCTTTCCAGATGCCGAAGTCTTCCATCCTATAGATTGGAAGCATCACAACACTGATCTCCTTATTGTTCAGTCCTGAACCTATAGAGAAAGACTTCTTGCTAACCTTGGAGATCTACTCAGGCTGTTAAGCCTTTAATGAGTAACCTCCCTCTGATACCACTTAAAAGTCTAGTTTTAAAGGATAGCTAAACACCTAGAGGGGGGATGAATAGGATTTTGTCTCTATTTGAATCATCTTAATTGTTAGATGATTTTTGTGCTTAGTCATTAGGTTAGTTTTAGCTTTCAAAAACAATCTCAGATGACATACCAATTTTATAGTGGTTCCCCAATATTGGGTACATCCATTGTCCCTCTGCGCCTTTCTAACAATGTGTTAGACTAGGCTCTTCCCCCAAAACTCGGCTCCTTAAGACCTTACAACATAGATCCCGTAGGACCTCACAGGCCACACAGACCTACCACTTAAGCATTAAGCCAAACCATAGGTAACAAATACCATTCACTCGGCACTAAGCCAAACCATAGGTCACAAAGACCTTTGCCTTTATAACATAGGCTTACAACTTCAGACTTATAAAGAATCTATATAGAAGAAATAAAATGTGTTTTGATTAGACACCAGAGCAAGAACTCTATGTCTACTTCTTCCTGGATTGAGCATATATCAACCCAAGCTTTTTTTGTTGATGATAAAGAAGTCGGCAGTTGAATCTTTCTTCAAATAGCTATCGTTTCTTTGTAGAGCTTATAGATCTGCTTCCTCAAAATTGCTTCTGAACCTGCTATTGGAGATGGTGATTGCATCAGCTATCTCTTTCCTCCACTAAGTTTTCGGTGCAGAAAAGCTTTTTCAGGCTCGACAACCTAGAAAAGGGTTCGATTTTTTTGCTCCGACCGATTTGCTCCTTTTTATTCATTGATGGCACATCGAGCAGTGGGCCCACCACTAGGATTGATGTTTGAGATTTATCTATACATCACATTCTTTCCATTTACACTTGATTAAAAGACTCTTTGCTGTATGTGGGCCCCAACACTAAAAGATGAAAATATATCTTTCCAAGTGCAGAGGATGATGACAGCTGGCCGTCAGTGCCTTTGGAAGCATTCCAGCAACATTTGAATTTTGGTTGACTTTTTGACTTTGTTGACGTCAGCATGACTCAGCATCTGTGGACTTAGAAAAAATTCTAGCATTATTAGGAAAGGCGTTGAGTGACTAAGCATCATTCAATGCCAAACCACATACACTAAATTCTATCTGTCTATGCATTGATAGAGTTGAGTTAGCTCGCCTCATTCAACGCTATTTGTCATACCAAATATTTCATCCTCAAGGCATTGAGAGGGTTGAGTGAGCTCACCTCTCTCAACGCTATTTGCCTTAGCAAATAATTATGCGCCAAGGCATTAAGAGCGTTGAGTGAGCTCGCCTCACTCAAAGCTATTTTCCTTAGCAAATATTTCTGAGCCTTGGCATTGATAGAGTAATCTCCTCTCAATGCTTGTGGACTTAGCCAAATATTTGTATATAAAGACACATAAGCGAGGATACATTCAATGTTATTGCTCTATGGCGTTGAGTGTGTAAGATACAATCAATGCCTTGCTACTTAGACTGATTTTCTATCATGGCATTGAGTGAGTAATCTACACTCAATGCCAGTGGACTTAGTTAATATTTTGCCCAACTTTTTTGTGGCTTTGACAGACACAACAACACTCAATGCTAAAAGCTGTATGGCATTGAGTGAGTAGACCACACTCAACACCTCTGTACATAGCCACATTTTCATCCTATTTCTCTCGTCTTTGACTGACTCAACATGACTCACAGCTTTTTGATATATGGAATTGAGTGAGTAGACTACACTAAACGCCTGTGTACTTAGCCATATTTTTGGCAATCTACCAGTTAGGCTAAGATAGACTCAGTGCCATTTATTATATGGCATTGAGTAGCTCTACTCACTCAACGCCTGTGGACTTAGGCAAATTTCCAACTAGATAATATTGATTCCTTACCTCTGGCATTGAGTGAGCTTGCTCCACTAAACACCTATGGACTTGGTGGATTTTTTCTATGTCCAGCTACCAATTTTTGTATCCACTTGTCCAATCAATGTGATATGGACTAACGTGCACTCATTACCTCAAATAAACATCAAATATAGTTGATGTGCGTGAAATTGACCTGTTTGACTTCTCACAAATCTGGGACATTTTTGATTTCGTTTGAGCCTTCACGCCAACCTAAAAATTATATCCCTAGTTAGCCGCTTTTGAGCCTTTTTCCTATTTCAATTGCTAACTCCACTTATCAATATTCTTTCACCAAAGCTAAATTTTCCAACCTAACCAATCACACAAATCTTTTAAGTTTCATTTTAAATTTATAATATGATAGTTTTGTTGTGTGATATTTGGAGAATTTCATGAAAAAAATGTATGCTCAAAAGAAAAGTTTTGTTTGGCCAATTTCAAAATAAAAATATATAAATATATATATGGATGGCCCTTGTTTTGAAACAAATAGAAGAAAAAGAAAAATTATTATGGTGTTCTTAAATGCATGATTTGACCGTTTTTATGTTACAATTTTTAATGAAACAAATGTTTTGGTTTAGTGTGATTTTAGCATCCATGTTTATCTTTGAATTCGACTCCTAATCATATAACTAAGCCAAACATTTTGGTCCTAATAAGTCCTCTTGATTCATGCTCCTAGGTTTGTTTATTAGCTAGTTGAAGAAGAATAGTAGATTAGTTAAGTTTTGGGTTTGAATTTTGAATTTTGTTCTTTGATTGATATGAGTATAAAATGTCTCTTAGGATCTAGTAACAACTCAATGCTCTATTTCATTTTGTTGCCTTGCTTAAATCTATTTAAAGAATTTTGTTAAAATTTTGGATGAGTAATTTTGTTATTAAAGTTTGAAAATTCTAAACGATGTTTAAGTACTTGTTTTAGGTTTACCTTCAATTTTATCCCTACTTAGAATTTTGCATGGTACTTTTGTTTAGCATAAATTAAAACTTCTCGATTAGTTACTTTTATGTTAGCTAGTTTATATATATTTTTGGTTGGGGACAAGCAAAGCTTCTGCTTGGGAGAATTTGATAATACTTTTTCTAGTTTAATTTACTAGGGTATAAGTTAGAATTTAATTACTTTAAACGTATGCAATTAGCCCATATTTAGTTTATTTTTTATAATTATTGTGCTAACTTAGTTTATTTTACATTTTTCATGTTTTTGGGTTTTTTTGGGTTTTCTCCTGTTACACGCCCCCAAGTCACGCCCTCCCAGGGCATGTTCTTATGGCGTGTAACCAAACTTTAATGAAGCTATGGTCGGAAGTAAAAATCAAGGAAATTTCAGCTTACACGACCTCGATCACCCCCGTGTACCACCACCACAAACATGTATCTGGATCGTGTACCGAAGGTCCATAATTTCGGCACTACAAATGACTTTCTATAGTCCACCGACACGCCGCAGCTGACACGCCCTTCAATACGGGCGTGTACCAGGGCGTGTACACCAAAGTCCACATTTTTGACGTCGCAACATGACTTTTCCAAGCCACCATCACGCCGCAGCTGACACGCCCCTCCTACACGGGCATGTAACTAATGCGTATAATCCAACTACCATGCCAGTCACTTCCAGACTTTAATTTCAGCCAGCCAAAGTTAACAAGTATTATATGCCCCAAGTAAACGCTCGACCCGGTCTTGTAAGTGGGGCGTGACCCAGCCAGAATAATTTTTATAAATTGAGTGCAATCCCAACGCTTCAACAAGAAGTTTTTATGCAAAGTTGAGGTGTTGCAATTTTTATCTCTTAGAGTTTTCATGTTTTTTCCTTAAACTCTTCTCTCTCTCTCCTTCTCATTTCAATTTTTTTATTCCTAGTTTTCATACAAGTCTTTGTAGTGTTCTTGTACTTCTTTTTCTATTGTAATGATAATGCTCGCTTAGGGTTTCATTTTCATGGAAGTGTAACCTCCCTTTTTAGATTAATAAAAATTGTTCTTTTCTCTTTCTCTCTACATAACAATTATGATGTTCTACTACTTCAATCTCTCTCACCCTTCCACCATGAGTAATTAAATCCTCATAGAACTCGATCGCAATTATCCGAGGATAAGTTGACCAGTTATGATGCTTTAGCTTTATTCTTCTTTTTAGGGCTTTGGCCTCCGATTTACTCTTGACTTTATTTGAATGGAACTATATTATCAATATATAGTCTCTGTTTAGGTTTTCACTCTAAATTAGCTGAGATGCTCATAGTTTGAAGTGAACACTCAAGAGTAAAGTGAGTTGCACGCACACCTCGAGATAGGATGATGTAAATCTCCCAGAATGGAGTGAAATCCAATAGTGGGGTTCACTACTTAAGGAGAGCTTTAGGTAACAGAATACGGGACGAGAGTACGGTCGGATCTTCTTAAACTAAGTTGGGCATGTCTTCGAGAGAAGCGTGTTTAAGCTTTGAGAACCCCCACGCTCAAGTACCTTTACCTTATTAAGACTTAGGTTGTTATTTCATTTTTAATTAACTTATGCCGAGGTGATTCATGATCAAGTACTATTTTTTATCATCATTTAAATCCTTCTCTTTATTTGCAAGTAATTTTCCTTTTCTAATTTTCTAAGCAAACCCTAAAATAAATTTTGATAAGATAAAAGTAATTTGTGTGAGTTCAATTATTCAACGGTTCCCATATTTCAATACGACACTTGTGTCCCCTTGCTATAATTCGATAGGTATACTTGCCTTCATTGGATTCCTCATTCGGAATTCTTTTTGTAACAAATTTTATACATCATGCGTCGAGTGCGTCAACTGCATCGATGGTGTCGAGTACATCAAGTGTGTCGACTATGTCGATGGTATTGAGTGCATCAATAGCGTCGAGTGCATCGTGTCAGCTAGCCGATAATCGTCGAATTCGTCGAGTATAATAGCTTATACTCAACGAATTCATTGAGTATGACTTTAGCATGGCATTGAGTGGCTAACAGGTTTGAGTTGAATTTCTCATGTAAATTTCGTCGAATATCACTTTTAGTTTAGCGAGTATACTCGGTTATACTCGACGAAATAGACTTGGGTTACTTTTCAGTATTTTTTTAAAAAAATTTCTCGGGCTGAATGACGGTCATGTACAGTAATTTTGGAAGTCTTGTTTTGGAATTTCTTTTATAGCTGTTTATATTGAGGGTCTCTATAAATACTTAGGGCGGATTTTTTATCAACCCTAATCGTGCTAATTGTCCAAAATTCAAAATCATAAAAGATTCTAAAAGTGAAACCGTCGGCTACTGTATGACTCGTGACTTTCACTTCGCCGACGCAAGCAGTGATAGATTCGATCTTTCTCTTCTGATTCGACTGGATCATTGCATTCTCAAGTTCTCTATTACTTTAGATCTAGTCATTTCAAGATTCAAGATATAAAGCCTTCAAGGTTTTTGATTCTACCTTATTCTCAAAGTTATTCAAGTTCGACCGAAACGAAGAACGAAGTATAGAAAACTTCAGATCTTGTCAAGATTATCTTTAAAATATTTGTGTAATTTTCTTTTACAATTATGGGAGATTTATCTCCGAGTTGTTGATCTGTTTGTGAATTGAGTTGTAGATCCATTTGTCGATCGAGTTGTGGGAGAGGTTATTCTCCGAGAGGTAGGAGAGTTGTCTTCGAGTTATAGGAGTTTGTCGCTCCGAGGTGTGAGATTTGTTTAAATCAGAGAAAGGTTAGGTAGCCGAATCTAACCCTTCGTGGAAGATAGGCGTGGTAGGACAGTGGACGTACCCAACATGGAGAACCACTATAAATCTCTGTGTTCTGTGTTCTCTCAATCTTTAAAGTATTTTTATTCCGCAAAAAGACAGAGACATCACCTATTCACACCCCCGCCCCTCTAAGTGATTTAGGTAGACTCTAGATACTTTCACATAACCTGGGAATAACTTCTCAAAACGATCGACGGCAGAAACTGAGTTTCATAACTCTGGGTCACGCATAGGATCTGGATGGCACGACCTCCCTATCATTCTTATGACAAGAGCATATAACTTTAAAATAATGTGGCAACTCATTCTGAACAGCGGACATGCCCCTGGTAATGCTCGTTACAATTGCATTTAATATTTATCTCATATGGATAAAGATTCCCAGAAGTCGAGGCGGGACATGGTCAGTAATTGAGGTTAAGCCCCTGGTCATGACCGTGACCCGGGCATGTAAAACATGATTTCTTAGAAAACTAATAAAATTTTACCCAATTTACATCAATGAGATCCAAATTTATATTAGCAGCCAAGAATTTCCTAGATTTCACAAAAAGACAATTTGGTACTCAAATTTGAATAAGATAAGTAAAATTAGTTAAATTAATATATAAAAACTATAGTAAAAACAAGATAAATTAAGAGTTATCACTCGTACATTAATTTATCCGGTAATTTACCCACATTTGGGATGCAAAGTGGTGTTGTGAACCATGAAAGGTGGAAAGGGACGGTACACAAAACACCTTTATAATGGGTTCAGGACAAAGATCCAAAGGTGTTGGGAGTAGAGTACAATGATGACACTGATATTATGATTAGGTTGATCCGAGATCACATTCTATAGGCTCAGAGTCGGCAGCCAAAGTTCTGTGATGCGAAATATAAGAAGGTAGAGTTCCTAGTTGGTGATAAAGTATTTTTCAAGATTAGAACGAAGAATGAGGTCACGTATTCATAGAAAGAAGTATTGGGTTTTTCTATACGTCATAACACTTGTGTGTAGGGGAAAAAGGAAAATAAGAAAACACCAAAAGTAATAGATCTTGAGATGAACCTTGATCACGAAGTAAAGTTGATGTAAATAAAATTTACCTTTGCGAGATTGAGTCACTAGTCATCCGAGAAGTTCCATAAAATCTGACGGACGCTAGCGGTTGGAGTTCCGAGCGTAGAATTGTGTCCGCACCTCTACAGGTGATCCCCACGAACGGGAGAACTATAATGAAGGATCAAGCGCATACCCAACTGCACCAAAAGCCCGGACTGTTGGAGAGGGCGCTACTTAATTTTTTATATAAGTAGCAGAGCGCCACGGGTCAAGTGAAGGAACGCCGGACCCAACAATCCCCCCCCCCCCCGGCGTCCAGCACAACACGTCGGCTCAGAGGTGGGGTTACCACATGGCCACGGTTGCCTGACCCACCGGACCCACACAGGTAGAAGGGAAAAATCAGGATTTAATAGCGCCCCCCCGGTATTGAACCGGTGACCTCCTCTGATACCAATTGAAGGATCAAGCGCATACCCAACTGCACCAAAAGCCCGGACTGTTGGAGAGGGCGCTACTTAATTTTTTATATAAGTAGCAGAGCGCCACGGGTCAAGTGAAGGAACGCCGGACCCAACATATAAGACTCTTATCACACAAGACCTAGATTGGAGTAAAGCACACTGCGTCTTGACAGACTGCTAGATCTGCTCTATTAGAGGCGGCGATGACGAGCGCCAAAAATAGGCTGAGCAACGGTGACGAGATCGGGACTTTCAAAAATGATTTTCATCGGCCTTTTTCCTCTCGGGTTAGTTTTTCACTCGGCTTACGGATTTTCACATAATAAAACCCTATGATATCTTATATTTATACTCAAAGGAATAAACAGGAGAAAGTCGTTTCTATAGGGAGACTCGTAATACATGTAATTTATCTCGACGAATCAACACTTGACTCCATGAAGCGTCGAGTGCTGTCAACGCACTCAATGCCAGTTGTGTGGTCTCAATGCATAACTCGACGAATCAACACTTGAATCGATAAAAAGTCGAGTGGACTCAACGCACACAATGTCAGCACTCGACGAATCAACACTTTACTTGATGAAGCGTCGAGTTTTCTCAACACACTCAATGCCAGCACTCGATGAGTGAACGCATGACTCGTCGAAGCATCGATTGGTCTCGACGCACTCAATGCCGGGCTTAGTAGACTCAATATACTCAATGCCTGGCAGTTGGGTCTCAATGCACTCAACGCCTGGCAGTGTGGTCTCAACACACTCAATGCCTGGCAGTGTGGTCTTGACACACTCAATGCCTAGCAGTGTGGTCTCAGTACACTCAATGCCTAGAAGTGTGGTCTCGACGCACTCAATGCCTGACAGTGTGGTCTCAACACACTCAATGTCTGGCAGTGTGGTCTTGATGCAATCAATACCTGACAGTGCTAAGTCCTTCCCTCATCATATATGAGTAAGAACAACATAATCAATTCCTCCAATTTATCCAAACGCTCTTATGTGCGACCCTGTAGGTAAATATTGCGTTTGTAGTGAGACTACATGTTTGATCACTTCCAGATCACCTTGGTAACACCAATATTCTCCCACTTGATCTTGAAAGTACCAAACAAAAGCTTCACAAACAATGAGCGGCATCTAGCAATGCATCATTGCACTCTAAGTAATAAGAGTTTAAAACTCAAAAGTGATTATGAGCAATTTATCAGTGTTGTCAGGTCCCTTTGTCCCTTACATCCGAATAGAACTAGAGGAATAAACCATATCACCCTCATAATTGTTCAATCCACATTTCCTGATCTACAATGGACTTCCAGAAATCGGTGAGTCCAATATCATATATTGACTCAACCAAGCATGTCCATGCATTTCTTAGGCTCCTTCAATCAAGGGGACCATGGATGCAACTCCTGTCATATGGGAGGACAAATCCAATTTTTGTCCATACACAAACACATCAAATGATTCGTAATATACCGAATAACCACCTTTATCATCCAAATTTTTCAAGACTTGAATTTTGATAGAATTAAAGCAAGTTGTTCCTCATTTGATGAATGTTGTGACTTCAGGTGAAAGGACCACAAATACCATTGCCACTTGAGCCATACTTGTCACACGTTCATATAACAATCTACAAATTATTCTCATGTTGGGTCTGTCTACTACAACTTATTCAGTAATAAGTACCCATATGATGACTTGATATCACAATATCATGATCTGGGACAACCGGTCATCAGTCAACGCACATGCTAGTCTTAATATATCATCATCATCTTAGCTTCTAAGATGACATGCCGGCCAAGGACCATTTAAGAATGATTCTTCTAAAACATAGGCTCACGCATTCAATTCACCACTTGACTCCTATGAAAGCAAGCATTGTAATGACATTTATTACGTTAAATTAATCAATCATAATAGAAATGAGTTTACACAATAAAAGAACTTGCAATAAATATAAAATTGAAATGTATAGTACTCTATTCATCAAATGAATTATCACAACCGACAAACATATACCACATAAGACTCATACTAGAGTTGATCATTCAGGTATATAATACCCATTGATCTAACATGACCATCATGCTTTCTCTGTGCGAGAGGCTTTGTAAGTGGATGCGCAATATTTTCTTCAGTCGATACTCTATAAATGTTCACATCTCCTCGATCGACAATTTCATGAATAAGATGGAACTGCCAAAGTATGTGCTTGGATCGCTGATGAGATCTAGGTTATGAAGTAAGTGTAATTGCACCGTTGTTGTTATTGTAGAGAAATACGAAACCAAAAATGATAGGAACTACATCTTACTCACTGATGAATTTCATAATCCATACAGCCTACTTCGCCACATTTACAGCAGCAATATACTCGACCTTAGTTATGGAATCAGTAATTGTATCCTTCTTGAAACTCTTCCAGCTAATAACACGAGCATTTAGGCAAAATATAAACACTGGATGAGACTATGAGTTATCCTTATCAGTTTGTAAGCTATCATCAGTGTAACCGTTTACAACGAGCTCTTCCTCTCCTCCAAATACCAATAACGTATCCTTAGTACTTCTTAAGTACATTAGGATATTCTTAACGGCTATCCAGTGACTATCACTGGGATCAGACTGATACCTGCTAGTCATTCTCAAGGTATAAGAGACATCGGGTCGAGTATATATCATTCCATACAATATTGATCCAATTGCCAAAGCATATGTAATCATCTTCATGTTATCCTTATCTACACAAGATTTATTACACTGGTCCTTAGAGAGACTCACACCACGAGATATGGGTAAGAATACTTTCTTAGAATCAAGCATGTTGAACCATTATAACACCTTCTCAATATATGTACTTTGGTTAAAACCAAACAACTTCTTCGATCTATCTCTATAGATCTTAATATTAAGTATATAAGTCGCTTCGCCGAAGTATTTCATAGAAAAGCAGTTCCCTAGGTTATTCTTAACAACTTGTATGGTTGGTTTATCATTCCCAATTAGTAGTATATCATCAACCTAAAATATCAGGAAGACAACAATGCTCCCACTAATCTTTTGTAAACTCATGGTTCATCCTCATTCTTAATGAAAACAAACTCTTTGATCTTTTCATCAAACTGAAGATTCCAACTTTGAGAAACTTGTTTTAACCCATAAAAGGATCTCTAAAGCTTGCATATTTTAGTGGCTTCACCTGGAGATACAAAACCCTCGGGTTGTGTCATATACACTTCCTTAAGGAGGTTTCCATTTAGGAAAGCCATTTTGACATCCATCTTCCAGATCTCGTAGTCATAATACGCAACAATAACAAGGAGAATTCTGATGGACTTAACCATAACAACAGGGGAAACGGTCTTATCATAGTAAACACTATGAATTTGATTGAAACCTTTAGCCACTAATCGCCCTTTGAATTTCTTTACATTCCCATCCATGTCAGTCTTCTTCTTGAAGACCCACTTGTACCATATGGGTCATACACCTTCAGGTGGTTCCACCGAGGTCCAAACTTGGTTTGCATACATGGAGTGAATTTCAGATTTCATGTCCTCAAGCCACTTCTCAGAGTCCGGTTCACTCATAATTGCAGGCTCATCATCTTGATACATAAGCAACACATTAAGTATTTGAGACATGAGAAATTCATATCTCACTTGCTCAAACCTTTGCCTACAAGATCTGCGTGGAACTTGTGTTTCTTGAGCAAGTTCTCTAGCTACAAAATCTTGTAGTCATTGCTTAGGTTTTAATTTCGGTTCATTCACTATTTGTGGTTCTTGAACTTCTTTAAGTTATACCATAGCAGTCTTTCTACTTAAGAACTCTTTCTCAAGAAAGACACCAGTCCTCGCTATAAACACTTTTCCCACACACGGTATGTAGAAATAGTGCCCTATAGTTTCCTTAGGATACCCCATAAGATAACATTTATCTTACTTAGATTCCAGCTTGTCAGGTATTTTACATCGCATGTATGCCTCACAATTCCATTTCTTAATGAAAGACATACTAGGATGCTTCCCAATCCATATCTTATATGGTGTCTTTAGAAATGATTTTATTGGAGCACGATTTAGTGTAAAAGTAGCAGTCTCTAAAGCAAAACTCCAAAACAAAACAGGCAGATCTGCATGACACATCATTGACCGTACCATATCTAACAGAGTACAATTCCTCCGCTCATACACACTATTATGTTGCGGTGTTCTGGGTGGAGTGAGTTGTGATACAATACCACACGCTTTAAGATGACCACACAACTCATTACTTAGGTATTCACCACCTCAATCAGATATGAGAGTTTAAACCCTCTTACCCTGCTGGTTCTCTACTTCATTCTTAAACTCTTTGAACTTTTCAAAGGTTTCGGATTTGCACTTCATAAGATTCACATATCTGTATCTACTGAAATCATCAGTAAATGTAATAAAGTAGAAGTACCCGCATCTAGCCATAGAACTCATTTGTCTGCATACATTTCTATGTATTATACCCAAGAGATTATCAGCACACTAATTGAAACCAGTGAAAGGGACTTTAGTCATCTTGCATAATTAACAAATTCACATCTCTTAAATGATTTATAATCAAATGAGTCTGGTAGTCCATCTTTATGGAGCTTGCATATGCGTTTCTCATTTATATGGCCCAAAAGATAATGCCAAATGTAAGTAGAGTTTGTGTCATTTATTTTTAGTCTTTTAGTATTTTTTTTATTATAGATCGGATGGTCTAAGATCAAAATATATAAACTATTAAACATTTGGGCTACACCATAACAAACATCATTGATAAAAATTGAGCTCCAAATGTTCTTAATTATAAATGAAAATCCTTTCATGTCAAGACATGATATGGATATAATATTTCTAGTTTTCGAAAGAATATAAATAATTATCTAGTTCTATTAAAAGTCCACTAGGCAAAAAAGACGGTAAACACCCATGGCGATTGCAACAACTCTTGCTCCATTGCCCATATGCAGGTCTACCTCCCCTTTACAAAGAATTCTTCTCCTTCCCAGTTCCTGCACATTTATACAAATATGACAACCATATTTGGTATTCAATATCCAGGTTGAAGGAGCAGAAAAGTTTATCTCTATAACATAAATACTAGAAGCCGAATTCATACCTCCCTTCATTTTCTACAGACACTCAATATAAGAAGTACTGTTCCTCCTCTAATGACCAGCCTTGCCATATTGGTGAGATTTTCCTTCCTTCGCCAAGCCTTTCTTCTTACGTGCTGAAGACTTGGGCTCAATTTATGACTTAGGTCCAACCTTAGTCTTCTTGTAACCCTTAGCCTTGCCCTTGCCTTTATGCATAATTAGTATGGGGCTAACAGGCTTGGCCTTCTTCATATTGATCTTGACAGTTCTAAACATGCCTATGTGCTTGGGCAGTGTTTTGCCAATTTAATTTATATTGTTATTTAAGACAAACTACTCATAACTGTCCGACAATGATGCAGGATGAGGTCTTTAGACAACTCTTGGCCCAGAGAAAACATAGTATTTCAAGGTTCTCTATATACCCAGTCATCTTAAGTATGTGAGTCCCTACTAGATCTCGAGCTCCCATCTTATACTGAAACAACGCCTTGGTGAAGTCAAACCCCTCTTGTCATGCTTGCCCTTGAAACATTTTCTTAAGGTGCTCGTCAATCTCCTTAAAACCCATGTTCTCATGTTACTTCTAAAGCTCATAGTTCATGGTGGAATGCAAGAAGAATTCGACATCTAAGCAGTCGTCTTGATACTTCTTATAAATATCTTTATCATCTAAGGACACATTCTCGATTTGCTCTTTAGGGGAATCCTCTTCCAAGACATAGAGCTTACGCTCTTGCCTGAGAAAACCGTCAGGTTTCTGTACAAGTCAAAATAATTTATCCCGCTCAGTTTCTCCTTCTCATGGATATCTCTGAGTGATAGGGTGGAGTGAGATCCACTTGACATGGAAAGTATACAAGGATTTAGGCAAAGAAAACTCAGTACTACATTTCAAAATACATTTTTTTCAATTAGGACTTTAATTAAAATTACTCCTACTATTTTAATCAAACTGATAAGCCTCAATATCAATTCGGAGAGTTTATGCGAGCTACTCTCTTAGTGGACAAGATCCGTATTTCACCAACACAATGAGTCAGGTTTGTCTTTTCTCGCACAATGTAATAATTAAGGTAGGCAATGCTTGCTGATAGAATCATTATTCAATTCTTGTATGGCTGGTGAATAACACTTTATTCGCATCCTTCAAATGATGTATGCCAACCATATTCCTCTGGGCACAGAAATTTTAAGGTCACCTTGTTAAGTTTGACCCAATGTCGACTGTGGGATATCAAAATTATCCGCTCGCACCCTTTCAAAGATAGATTAATACACCTTGCTTTGGTAAGCCCACACTTCATCAATCGAGGCAGGAAGAGTGTCATCCATCAAAATGCATCAGAATACTAAATATTGGATAAGGGATTTTAAGATAAATGATTAACACTTAATTATGGTTAACAATTAACTAATGTGCACATTCACAAAATAAAACTTCAAGCGTACACAAGCCAAATGCATCCCAAATGTGCATAAGAAAAATCATCAACACTTGATGAACTGGGCAAAATCTGAACAACTAGAACACTTCTAAATCTTCAGATTTACATGCATTGGACATGAGAACCACTAACTCCACTTACACAGTAGACAAGCTCGTCTCTCTATAGGAGATTCAGAATCTAACACACTTAGTTTCACCAACCAATAAGAGGGGCGGTTACAGTTAACGAGAAACAAAGATATCACAACGAAATCAAATGCATTCTTGGCAGGGTTCCAAGAATAGATTTGGGCATTTTTAACACTTCTAAATTTCCAGATCTACATGCAATAGATTTAGCAACTTCTAAAATAATTATCATCGTGCAACTTGCCTTTGATACCAATATTGGGTTTTTCTATGCATCACAACACTTGTGCACAGCGAAATAAAGAAAATATTAAAACCACAAAAAATAGATCTTGCGATGAACATTGATCAAGATGTAAAGTTATTATAAATAAAATTTACCTTTCCAGGATTGAGTTACTACTCAATCGAGATGCTCTAAGAAATTCGGCGGATACAGGAAGTTGGAGTTCTTAGCGCAGAATTTTGTCCATGCCTCTATAGTTGGTCCACACAAATGGGAGAACCCTTAGACTCTTATCACACAAGATCAAGGTTGGAGGAAAACACTCTGCATCTTCACATACTGCTAGATGTGCACCACAAGAAGCAGCTACGGCAGGCGCCAAAAACGGGCTGAGCGACGGTAACGGGATCGTGACTTTCAGAAACAATTTCGATCGGCCTTTTTTCTTCTCAGATTACTGTCGCACTCGGCTCACGACTTTTCGCACAGTAAAAACCTAAGAGTTCCTCTATTTATACTCAAAGGAATAAACATGAGAATGTCGTCGCTATCAATATACCTGTAATACATGGAATTTATCTCGACGAATCAACACTTGACTAGACGAATCTTCGAGTTAACTCAACGAACTCAATGCCAATTATGTGGTCTCAATGCACAACTCGATGAATCAACACTTGACTTGATGAAGCGTCGAGTGGTCTTGACACACTCAATGTCAGAACTCGATGAATCAATACTTGAATCATTTACGTGTCGAGTGGTCTCAACGCACTCAACTCCATCACTCGACAAATCAACACTTGACTCGACGATACATCGAGTGGTCTCGATGAACTCAACGTCGAGTTGAGTTGACTCAACTCACTCAATGCCTAGCAGTGTGGTCTCGACGCACTCAATGCCTGGTAGCGTGGTCTCGACACACTCAACGCCTGGATGTGTTTTCTTGACACACTCAATGCCTGGCAGTATGGCCTCAACACACTCAATGCCTGATAGTGTATTCTCGATGCACTCAATTCCTGGCAGTTTTGTCTCAACACACTCAATGCCTGACAGTGTGTTCTCGATGCACTCAATGCCTGGAAGTACCAAGTCCTTCACTCATCACATATAACTAAGACCAACATAATATAATCCTCCAATTTCTCCAAACGCTCTTATGTGCGACCTTATAGGCTCATATTGCATTGCCAGTGAGATAACATTTTTGATCACATCCAAATAACCATCACAACACAAATAGTAAGAAGCTCAGCCCGCGATAAATGGGGCCTTATACTATTTTGGACAAGAGCGGTCCCTTGGCTTATAGGATAGAACTACCACGAGAATGGAGAACTTACACGATGTCATTCATGTGTCTTCCCTTTGGAAGGAACTACTTCGGCCTGACCATTTTATCACCACTACATCTGGCCCTGTGGATTTTGATATATCTATTCCGCTAGAGCCTATGAGGGTTGTTGATACTGAAATACAAAGATTGAGGTAAAAAAGTGTTCCTTTTGTAAAGGTCATGTGGTCCAACCATGGGAAAGATAAGTACACTTGGGTGCCTTTGGACCTTATGCTTCAATGTTACCCGGAGTTGTTTGCCCAAGGTAACTTTAAACAATAACCTTATATACCTCATACTTGTTAATCGTAGACTTAACCAAAATTTCGGGGATAAAATCTTTTAAATAATTTATAGGATTTGTAACATCCCATTTTTACCTAAACCCCATGTGCGAGTTCTGTGTCGCCTTGAGTGGTTGATAGGCCGGGATGAAATGAGAGAAATCTTAAGTAAACCCGTTGAACCCTTCATGTTGTCTCAACGAATCGTAAAAGGATCCAGACAAATCGTCGATAGCCCTTGACAAATGGACTTGGCGGGATTCATTCATCCTATCTTGATTACTTACTCGAAGAACTTATTGAAAGGACTCATCGAACTAATTGAAATAACAGAACAAATCGTAAAAAGAACTTGTACTATTCAAAAGAACCCGACGAACCCAACTTGTCGTCTCGACGAATCGTTGAATGATCTCGACGAAGCTTCGGGAGCACTTGGCAAATGACTTAGCGAATTTTGTACTTACTATCTTGATTAATCGTCGAATGATCTCAACGATGCGTCTAATACACTTAATGAATGGACTTGGTGTCAAATGCTTTTGTGTGCTGACTTAAAGCTTGAGGCCTAAGATGAACTGGCAGGTTGAACCATTTCGGGAACTGTTAATGCAGCCTATTTATTTATGTAAAATAATTACGGTCCAATGAGAGAGTTACATATGGCATGGAAACATTCAACCCTAGATCAAACTGGTCGTTCCTTATAAGGGATCATATGAAACTTGTCTTCTTCATTGAGCAACTCACTTCCATTGATGAACGAAGGAATGAAGCTACCATTAGAGGCTGAACGCAGTCATGACTCCATGGAGGAGGACTCGGTCCTTGGCCGAAAACCAAATGAGCTTCCTACTCTCTCCCTTGATTTTAGATCTTTAGATCAAAATTTTAGGAGAGACATCTGCTCAAGAGAGCTTGATTTGGGAGTTTAATGATGTTTTCCTAGGAAGGGACCAAGCTAGAAATTTTTTTTTAAGGCATCAATTGCCATGAGAATGTCTTCAATCAACACCTCTCTTCATTGCAAAGATAACAGACTTGATCACATGAAGAATAGTAGTCTATTGAGGGAGAAAAAGGAGGCGAGAACTTGAATTTTTTGTACGTTGGCAATAGGAAGAAGATGAATAGTGGTGTTCATCTAGCTTTAATAACTGTGCAGTAAAATCTCTCAGATTTGGGGTTGCCCGTAATTTTGGTGGACTGTAGCTTTCCAAAATTTAGTTTTGGTAAACCGTTATGCTCATGGGTGAGGTGTTGACGTTGTGTTAAATACTCTTATATTATTAATTAAATCCTTATGAGGTTTTGTGGTTATGCAGCGGATAATATTAAGCACACACCTTACCTGGTTAATAAATTTGGAAGAGTAATTGCTACTATGTTTTTAATTACAATGCCTAAATCTCTTTGTGACATAAGAAGATATAACTGAAGATCATAAAATGTGAGTCGGTTGAAATGATCGCTAATTTTTTTAAAAAGGTATGCTCAATATAAGAAAGGGGCTTGAAGAAAATAACCCTTGATTAAATGACGAGCATGATCATTTCCCCTAGTATTGAGGATACAATATTGTGCACCAATAATCCTATGTTAAAGTGGAAAAAGGGACTCGGTGTGGAGCTCTCGTGTTCTTAGGAGCATGGGCAAGATGTTATATGAAGGGACTCAATTGGAGCCCTTGGATGTTTGGTAATATGGCAAAGTGTGGGGTTATTTGTGTGTGTGGGCTAACACACGGTGTATAATCTCGTGTTGAGGATTAATGTGGCAGGTCAACAGGCTTGCAAGTCTTCACACCGATCAAAGCCGATAGTTAGACCTAGGAAGGTTATGCTGGGCTCTTTGGTGCTTACAACCCAAAGACCCCTTTCGTGCCTATTGAGCTGGTTGGGCTGGGCTCCTTGTTGTTTACTTCCTAAGGAACCCTTTAGTGCTATTTTGGACAGTTGGGATGGGCTCTTGGTTCTCATCTACCCAAGACCGATTCTAAGAACCCTTGTTGGACCTCGCCCGCTCGTGGGCTTCATCGCCCGGGCTTGTCATAAGCTTGGCGTTCTCGTCAGATTCACAGAAGGGGACTTGTCTCACTAGGACACTTTCCACACAAGACTTGCATGTCATAGGATAGCCAACCCACCACAGAGAAAAACCAAGCCTTAGCACATCAAAATCACAAGCCTTTCCCTCCCTAATCCACAATTTGCATCATACCATCCCCGCACCCCACCGTGTACTCTAATTTCCACCCGGTCCGGTTCTGGTTATAAGTACTCACACGAAAGTGGAGGAAAACAACATCACAAACGGTATCTTGCCGCTAATGGATTCCCAACCAAATCATTAAGGCTTGTTATGCAACATCACAGAGTTGGACTAACGGTCGCGACTACGACTTCACCCACAATACCCAATCCACAAACGGAGCGGATTTAAAATGCAAATCATGCTGGGGATGGACACAATCGACCTGGTGGTTCCTCTTGAACCTTGGCAACCTGAACCCCTCTAATTTGAGAGATCTAGTGCCTAAATACTTGAAAGAAAGCAAGAAAAGAACAGATTCCATGCACACATCCTAAAAACCGATAGGAGAAAAGTCGTTACCTTACGAATCCTCTTCCTAGCCATGGAATCCTTGCCTTGCACAGATGAAAATGAGCACCTCCAAGTCCTCTCCATGGATCAATCCTCAGATCAACGATCGGAGCCCCGAAGCTTTGCTATTCGAGGAGAAAGACCTTCTTCTTCCTCCTCCAAACTCTTCTCTCAAAACCCTAACTCCCATTCCAAAAGAGAAGAATTGAAGGTTTAGGATGTTTCAGCCCTATATATTCCATTTTGAAAGAGTGTCCTGGGGCATTGGATTAAATCTTAAGAGAAATCGGACGGCCAAACACCAAATGACGGAACTTCTCCCGAGCACTATTGTCAGCAGTAACTACCTACCGCCGGGCGGTAGCTTCCCGTGTGCTCGGCCAGAAAATAATATCGTGCTAACGCCGATAGTAGTACTAACGCTGCATGGTAGCTCACTCAATAACAACCACTCAATCTCTCTTTTGAATGCCTGCTTCTCAACACACTCAACGCCAAGCCACCGCCAAGCGTTAGCTAGCTAACGTCGCACGATTGCTTCTAGAGACGACGGCTCCCAGGGAAAATACCAATATCGACGCACGATAACTCTAATGACGGGCGATAAACACTCAACACTCGACAAACGAGCTTTCATCTCGACACCTACAATCAACTAAAAATAGCTATCGCCGGGCCATAGTTACTATCATCGGGTGGTAGCTTCCAGAGATCCAAGTTCTTGAGAATCTGGGGTGTTACAACTCCTCCCCCCCTAAAAGAATTTCATCCTCGAAAATTAGTATGCACACAAACAATAAGCATACCTGATGTAAAGATTTCTAGGAAGTCCACCCGCATTGCTTGCTCACGCTACCAAGAGAACTCGTCTAACCCGCAGTGTCGCAACGTACCTTTACGAGCTTAATCTCTTTGATCTGCCACTACCGAACTTCCTAATCTTCTATGCTAACTAGGCGGACTTTTGTCCCCAAGTCCTCTTCTATCGACACTCCTGTTGACTCGACCACAACACTTGCCTCCACCAAGGCTTTCCTTAAAGCAGAGACATGGAAGGCATCATGTAATCCAATCAATTCTTTGGAAAATGCCAACTGGTAAGCTGCTTCTCCAATGCGTTGCATAACTTCGAACGACCCGAAAAACCTCAGACTCAACTTCTTGAGTCGGTCAATCTGTGAAACACTGATGAGTTGTAAATATACCTATATTTTCATATTTTGTTTAAGTTAATTTTGTTTATTTTTGTCCTTTTTTATTAGTTTTATTCAATAAATTGCTTATTTTTGAAAATATTATTTCTAACTTAGCTTTATTTTTATTCCAGAAAAATTCCAGAAAAATTCCAGAAAAAGTCAAAATGTTGACTGACACGCCCGTGTCACATGACCGACACGCCCGTGTCACGCCCTCGACGATCGCCGACCACAGGTGCCAGCTCGACGATCGGCGATCATCAAACCGAGCTCGACACGCCCCTAGACACGCCCGTGTCAAGGTGTGACACAGGCGTGACTTCGCCACCTGGCCCGACATGACGCGCGCGACTTTGGGGCCGGACCGCGCCCAGATCGACCTCCCCGACACGCCCCAGTCACGCCCGTGACTGACACATGTCACGCCCGTGACCTAGGGTGTGACCGCCACGTTTTCAGCCGAAGTCAACTTTCCAGTCATGTCACCCGATCAGCTCATGTATAGTATCGACACGCCCCCCTGTCACGCCCTAGTCACGGGCGTGACCAACCCGAAAATTTGCCTATAAATAAGAGCTTCCAGGAAGCTTTTCTTGTCCACTTTTTGACCACTTTGCTTAGGGGAGGTGCTGCCCATGTGGATTCCATGCTTATGTAAGGAGAATTTCTCCCCCCCTCTCTCTCTCTTAGTTTGTATTAGGGTGTTTGCTTTAATAAAATTTGAAATTTTCTCTCTTCCTTAGTATGAAAAATCCATTTGAATGCGCCTACTTAAGCAAATTTTCGTTCATCTTTTTGTGTTTCTTTTATGTTTTCATTTTTATAGCTTTGATAACTTAGTTAGATTTAGGATTTATCGGCATTTCTAGCCATTGTAATGTCCGTTTTATTTTCATAATCCGCACTTGTATAGGTTTAGCTTTTCCTTTTCTCCTTATTTTTCATTCTTAAGGGTTTATAAAAACACCTAAAAAAGTGTGATTTTCATTTTCCTTAACTTAGGGTTTTTAGGATTGTAAAACTTTTTCGTCTTTTTTAGTTTTATTTTCACTTTTTAGGTGTTTTTATAAAAATATAAGAATGAAAATATAGTCGTTATAATTTTTCGCTCACTTCATTTTAGCTTTTTATTTGTAAAACTTTTAGTCCCTTTAATTTTTATTTCATCTTTTTATGCATTTCTACTGCATTCTAGCGGTAGAAATGCAGTTGTATTAATTTTTCGAGTACTTTCATTTTGCGTTTATTTGCAAAACATTTTTGCTCGGTTAATTTTTATTTTCACTTTTTATGCATTTCTACCACATTCTAGCGGTAGAAATGCAGTCGTTTTAATTTTTCAGCAACTTTGTTTTTCTTATTTTTGCAAGTGTGTGTGCGTGTATGAGTTAGGTTTTATTGCTTTATTTCAACTTCTGTAGAGTGCGCGTGTGCGTATGCATTTATTTTCGCCTACTCGTTAAAAGTTAAATGGCGCTCTGCTTTCTTTTACCGCCCACTCGTTTGAGTGGGACTTGTTTTTTATTGCTTTTATTTTCTCCTACTCACTTGAGAAGGAAACTTAGGGTGCGTGTGTGTGTGTTTTCATTTATGTAGAGTGTGTGTGTGTGTTTTACTTTCAAGTAGAGTGTGTGCGTGTATGAGATAAATTTACCCCCGCCCACTCATTTGAGTCGGGACTCGCAATTTTATCGCTTTTTCAATTATGTAGAGCGCGTGCGTGTAGGAGATAATTTTGACGCTTTTTTTATCGCTTTCTTCAATTAAGAAGAGTGTGTGCGTGTGTGCATTTATTTCAGCCTACTCATTTGAGTAGGGCTTGCTTTATTTAATTTTCTTTATGGTTTTGAAGTGTGCGTGAGTGCCTGCATCAATTAGCCTTCAATTAATCTAATTGTCCTATTTTTTGTGTTTTCTCTTATAATCGTTCAGTGCTTAATTTAACACTCACGCTTCACCTAAAAACATAAAGCCATCCCCATACCGATGAGTGGCTAATCTCTTTTAGCCTTCGACATCGAAGAGCATTGGGACATATAAAATGATTTGAAATAATTAAAAAACTTTATTTTTATTTTAATTTAAGGACATAAGGTTTACCCCGGGTTAACGACGCATTGGACCACATAATCGATGTATGGGCTCTATTTCCGTTATCCATACGCGACGTCGATAGGCTGCACGTATGGACCGATCCCCCTTGGGTAAAGAGAACTGCGTACGCCCCCTCGAAAGAGGAGAAGCGTAGTTCTGCCGGATTGGGTTCCCCACCCACTAGCGGGGTTCTTAGCATAAAGCGGGCATTAAGAGGAATCCTTCGTCGGTCTAACGATCGGTCGAATAGTCTTAATGTTTAGGTGACCAATATTCCTAGAGATAAGTGCGCTCATATTTTTGGAACCTCCACGGCCAAGTGCCTTTTATTTATTTAAAAACAAAGTTCAATAATTGTTAAGAATTATTGTAGTCTTAATCCGATTCGATGCCGAGCGTTAACCCGTCATCGAACTAACTTAGCAAAATTCAGCTCTCTTTCTTTCCATTTTAATTAGACTAAAAAAATCCCACCTTACTGATAGTAAGATAATAGTGTTCCTGGAAGAGTAGATATAATCAACGCGTCCCCGAGAATAATACGACCTCGGTATTTTCCCGAATACCGAGTACTACTTGCGATAGGTGCACTTGCCTCCTCTCGTTAGAAAACTCGATCATCTAACCGGCCCGCGGAATCTGACCATTTCGAACCACCCACAGTCGATCTCTGTTTCGCGACCATCAAGTTTTTGGCGCCGTTGCCGGGGAGCACGGTTGTTATATTGAATTCGGGACTCTATTAATTTTACTTTATTTTCAAAAAAAAAAATTTATACAAAAAAAAATATCCTTCCCCCTTTCGTTTTTTTAGGGTGTATGACTCGTGGACAACCTTCAGGTTCTGAAAATCTTGAATTCGACCCCGAGATCGACCGCTCTCTTGCGCGTATCCGATCTTTACGTCGAATTCCATTTTTAGACCCCGCAGAATCCATCGGAGAACCCTCTTCTTCTATGGCCAACCCAAATAATGCCCAACCGGCCGAGCGTACTATGTCTTACTACGCTCGGCCCACCTTGGATGATACGGGGACGAGTATTGTTCGGCCCGCTCTGGCCAACAATAATTTTGAAATTAAGTCGAGTGTTATTCAAATGATCCAAAATGCCGTGCAGTTCGACGGACTGTCGGATGTGGACCCCAATAACCACTTGTCTAATTTTCTTGAGATTTGCGATACTTTTAAAATTAATGGCGTCACTGATGACGCCATTCGTTTGCGCCTTTTTCCCTTCTCTCTTAAGTCCAAGGCTAAGGCGTGGTTACTCTCCCTCCCGCGGGGATCCATCACATCCTGGGCGGAGTTGGCAGAGAAATTCCTTACGAAGTATTTTCCGCCCGCGAAAACTGCAAGATTGTAGGCGGACATATCTTTGTTCGTCCAAAATGACTCCGAGTCTCTTTACGAGACTTGGGAACGCTTTAAGGAGTTTCTCCGCCGGTGCCCGCACCACGCTCTGCCAACGTGGTAGCAGGTACAAATTTTTTATAATGGACTGAACAGTCAGACACGTCAAATGATTGATGCGGTTGCCGGGGGCACTCTGAACAATAAGACCCCCAAGGCCTCCCAGGCCCTTTTCGAGGAAATGGCGGTGAACGCCTACCAGTGGAATGTCCCGCGGGCGCACCCTAAGCAGGCGGGCATTTTTGAAGTGGATGCCACTGCTCAGCTAGCCCTCCAAGTGGAAAGGCTAACTAAACAGGTGGCGGAGATGTCTGTTGCCTCCTCCACTCCGCCTTGTTTTCTCCCCCCTTCTGCCTGCGTGGTCGACGAATTCGTGGACTACATGGGAAATCCGGTGCGTCCCTCATTTCAAAACAACCCTTATAGTAGCCACTATAATCGGGTTGGAGGAACCATCCGAATTTCTCCTAGAGCAACCCGAACAACGCGCAGCGTCCCCCTCCCCCTCCTTTTGCGCCAACTTTCCTCCTCCCCATCCTATGAAGCCATCCTCGGTGGAGGAAAATTTTAATCGTTATGTTGCGTCCAACGAGTCCAATATCCGAAACATCAGCGGATCGCTAAAAAATTTAGAAATCTAGGTTAGACAGCTGGCGCGACTTATGTCGAAACGCGCTCTAGGGGCACTGCCAGGGAACACAGAGCCCAATCCAAGGGAAACTTCCAACGCTATAACCCTCCGTAGCGGTAAGGAGGTGGTCGATCCAAAACGGATCGATCCTCAGGTACATATTTCACCTCCGACCCCTCTTCCCTCTTCTTCGATTACGCAACCCTTACTGATTTTTAACGACAAAACTATTTTAAACAAGGCGTTGCCCTACCCGCATAAGTTAGATAACGAGCGAGTAAACGCGCAATATGAAAAATTTATTTTATTACTTAAACAAATTCATATTAATGTTCCTTTTTGCGAGGCTATCTCGCAAATGCCTAAATATGCGAAATTTTTAAAAGAACTACTTTCTAATAAACGCAAACTCGAGGATATTTCGCATATATCTCTCAATGCTATCTGCTCGGCGGCTCTTACTAGTAAATTGCCATCAAAACAAAACGACCCGGGACGGTTTTCCATCCCGTGCCTTTTTGGCGATGTATTAGTAAAATATGCCTTGGCAGACTTAGGCGCGACCATTAATTTGATGCCGTTCTCGCTCTTCCTGCGTTTAGGTTTGGGCACTCCTGCTCCTACCAATATGCGCATCGAACTAGCGGATCGCTCGGTTAGGTTCCCCATCGGGGTTGTTGAGGATGTCCTTGTCCGAGTAGACAAGTTCACCTTCCCGGTGGACTTCGTCATCTTGGACATCGAGTAAGACGCCAACGTACCAATAATACTTGGTCGCCCTTTCCTCGCGACGTCACGTGTGTTAATCGATGTAAGTAATGGTCAGCTTCTCCTTCAGGTAGGAGACGAACAAGTTACTTTTTCTATTAACTCCTAAATGGAAGACTCGTCGCCGAGCGACGATTTCTGCTACTCTTTAGATTGTTTTAATGGAGATTGTTCTTCTCCGGTTTTCGAGTCCGAGTTTTTAAAAGAAAATATTTTTTCGCTCGAAAATTTTTATTGCGATGAGGACGCGTCTACGGATATGCCTTTTGAACCAATTGATTCAAAAGACATTAGCACTAAAACCTCACTAGAAGAACCACCCACCCTTGAACTCAAACCATTACCCGAATCCCTAAAATACGCCTTTTTGGGAAAAAATGATACACTCCCGGTAATCATTTCTTCGTATTTAAGCGATCGGAGACCTCTGATTTATTGGAGGTTTTGCTTACACATCGCCATGCAATTGCGTGGCAAATTTCTGACCTAAAGGTGATTAACCCTTCTTTCTGCACTCACAAAATTTTCTTAAACGATAATTGCTGCAAAACCATTCAGCTGCAGCGGCGTCTTAACCCAAACATGAAAGACGTCGTGAAAGCTGAGATAATTAAATTATTAGATGCGGGGATTATTTATCTAATTTCTTATAGTGCATGGGTTAGTCTCATTCATGTCGTGCCCAAGAAGGGCGGTCTAACCGTAGTGGCGAATGAGCACAACGAGCTCGTCCCAACTCGTATTGTTACGGGTTGGCGTGTGGTCATCGATTATCGCAAACTTAATGATGCCACCCGTAAAGACCATTTTCCACTACCGTTCCTTGACCAAATTCTTGAGCGTCTTTCCGGTCATCCTTTTTATTGTTTTCTCAACGGTTTATCGGGGTTTTTCCAAATCCCCATTTCCCCCGAAGACCAAGAGAAAACAACTTTTACTTGCCCCTTTGGAACCTTCGCCTATCGAAGAATGTCATTTGGCCTCTGCAATGCGCCGGCTACATTCCAAAGATGTATACTAGCAATTTTTGGCGAGCTAGTAGAAGAAATTATGGAAATATTTATGGATGACTTTTCTGTATTCGGATGCTCATTCCCGGATTGTCTTCGTAATCTTGATCGTGTCCTCCAGCGATGCGAGGACACGCATCTTGTTTTAAATTGGGAAAAGTGTAACTTTATGGTTCGAGGAGGTTTGTTCCTCGGCCATAAGATTTCGATTAAGGGGATAGAGGTCGATAAGGCCAAAGTAGAAATCATTGAAAAACTTCCTCAACCGACTAACATAAAATCCATTAGGAGTTTCTTAGGCCACGCGGGCTTTTATAGGCGCTTCATTCAAGATTTTTCAAAAATAACAAAGCCGCTTACTCACCTCTTGGAAAAGAATCACCTTTTGTCTTTAGTAGCGATTTCGTGTCTGCTTTTAATTTTATAAAACAAAAACTTATCAATTCTCCAATTCTAGTGGCCCCTAATTGGTCCCTTCCGTTCGAAATCATGTGCGACGCTAGTGATATTGCCTTAGGAGCCGTTCTTGGCCAACGCGTAGAAAAACATTTTCATCATATTTATTACGCTAGCAAGACTCTCACTTCCGCACAAGTGAATTACACAACGACGGAAATGGAACTCTTAGCCGTCGTTTTCGCTTTCGATAAGTTTCGCTCGTACCTTACGCTATCTAAAGTTATCGTTTTCACCGATCACTCCGCCCTTAAGTATTTATTAGCCAAAACCGACACGAAGCCCAGCCTTCTTCGATGGATTCTCCTCCTACAAGAGTTTGACTTGGAGATCTGAGATAAGAAGGGCGCGGAGAATCTAGCGGCAGACCACCTCTCCCGTTTAGAAAATCCGGGTGCGGAAGCGCTCGTCGAATCTGAAATAAATGACAGATTCCCCGAGGAACGCCTTCTCTCCATTCGTTTGTCTTCGTCATCTTGGCCTTGGTTCGGAGATTTTGCGAACTACTTAGTCGCGCGGATACTTCCAAAAGATTTTTCAAATCATCAAAAGAAGAAATTCTTTTCTGACTTGAAAAATTTCTTTTGGGATGACCCATTTCTTTTCCGTATCTGCGCGGACCAAGAGGCTCGACGATGCGTCGCGGGAGTGGAGTGCATACAAATATTGAGGCACTGCCACGAGGGTCCAACCGGGGGGCACTATCAAGCCAACCAGACCGCTAGGAAGGCGCTAGAGGCGGGCTACTTTTGTCCCACTCTCTTCAAAGACGCGCACAATTTTGTGCGCGCATGCGATAGCTGTCAGCGGTCGGGTAACATCTCACGTCGCGACGAGATGCCCCAAAATATGTTTTTAGAATGCGAAGTCTTCGATTTATGGGGCATAGATTTTGTTGGCCCCCTACCTCCTTCTTATAAAAATTCATATATTTTAGTGGCGGTCGACTACGTATCACGGTGGGTGGAAGCGCAAGCTCTCCCCACCAACGATGCGCGAGTCATCGTTACATTTCAAAAAAAATTATTTTCTCATTTCGGCACGCCTCGCGCTATTGTTAGTGATTGGGGAACGCATTTCTGTAACGCTCTAATGGCTAAGACGTTAGCTAAATACGGTGTCACGCACAAGCTTGCCACCCCCTACCACCCGCAAACAAGTGGCAAAGTTGAGGTAGTAAATCGAGAGATAAAACGCATATTAGATAAAACCGTTTCACTTAATAGGAAAGATTGGTCCGCTAAGCTTGACGACGCGGTATGGGCGTATCGTACTGCGTACAAAACCGCTACCGGTGGTACTCCGTTTCGATTAGTCAATGGCAAAGCGTGCCATTTACCCGTAGAACTGGAGCACCGCTCACTTTGGGCATTAAAACTCTTAAACCTCGACTCTAACTTTGCTGCTCAGAATAGAAAATTGCAACTAAATGAGCTCGATGAATGGCGTGCTAACGCTTATGAGAGCAATAAGTTCTATAAGGAGCGTTCTAAGTTCTATCACGATCGAAAAATTAAAACCCCCAAAATTTTTTCTCCGAGCAATCTAGTTCTTCTTTATAATTCTCGTCTTAAACTTTTTCCTGGCAAACTCAAATCCCGTTGGTCCGGTCCCTTCTTAGTTGAAGAAGTTTTTCCATATGGGACCGTACTCGTCTCCCACCCGGAAAAAGGCTCGTTTAAAGTAAACGGTCATCGATTAAAGACTTACATAGCGGGCGACCCTGTGATCGAGTATAGTGAAACCTTATCCCTCCTCGACTTATAAACCCGCCAATATAGTCAAGCTACGCGACTATAAACAAAGCGCTCCTGGGAGGCACCCCACGTCTATCTTTTTTTTTTACATCTTTATTTATTATGTTTTCTATTTTTCTAATAAATACAGAGTTTCTAATGGGCTTCCCCGAGCGCGGATCAGGGACGTTTTCTACCCCCCCCCCCCCCTCTTTTTCCTTTTTTGTACATATACCTGTTATCTTGTTCCTCATGCTTAGCATACAACATTGGGGACAATATTGGATCTAAGTATAGGGGTGTTTTTGTATTTTCGTACTTTCTTTTTTACTTACAAAAACAAAACAAAACAAAATATTAAAAAAAAAACAAAACTTCAAAAATAAAAAAATATATATAAACAAAACTTCAAAAATAAAAAAAAATATATATATATATAACACAAAAAAAACAAATTTTGAAGTTTCATTTTTGAAATTTGACTTATTTTTAACTTTGTCCGCGAGATCCGGCTCATCGAGCCATCCACATAACGAGTCATCTCGCGGCAACCTAGTTTATATTTTTGTAAATATTCTTGTAAATATTTTTTGTAAATAATTTTTATAAATAATTTTTGTAAATATTCTTTCTCTCTCCCTTTTTCCCTCTCATCCTTGTAAATATTTTTTCTTTTTTTTCCCAAATTTTTGTAAATAGAATGAAAATTTCATTAAAAAAAGACAAAAAAAATTCACAAAACATAAAAATACAAAAAAATTCACAAAACTTAAAAATCCAAAAAAATTTTATTTTCGCATTTTTTTATTTATTTTTTATTTAGTATGTATATATTAAAGATATAAATACAAAAATACAAAAAAAAGAGCATAACTTCAAAAAAATAAAAAAAATTTATGTAAGTTATGAAACAAATAAATCAAACATCTCATTCTTAAGTTTCTTGCTATCCAAAAATTTAGTTTTGAGTTTATTTATATGCGAATTTGATCAATTATTTGTTCACTATTCGTTTGTTAATTATAGATTGAAAAATCTAAATAGTCGGGGTTAAGTTTTAAAGAATTTATTATACTTTGTTAAAAATAGGGGACTCGCTTTAGGCACTACTTCTAATTTTTCATAGGTAGGAGCATATGTACCATGTTAGAAAATAACGACTATAGAATTCAATTATGCTTGCTTTTAGCTTTTTAAAAATTGGAACGTACAATTTATAAAGGGTGCTCTCAATTATTTTTCAATTAAACATCTAGTTCTCTTTTCTCCCCTTACCTATCATAACTTACTTGGTATGATAAAAATATTTCCCCAAAAAGAAAAAGATCTTATGTCAATGGGAATAAGATTTCATTCCGTAAACATAGGCACCCAATAAATTAAAAGATTATACATTACGGAGTTAGAGGATAAAATTCATTACTCCAACACATATACATTGGGTTATTTTTTATTTATGAAGAAGAAAAAATTTATGTTAAGGAAAATAAGATTTTGTTTTCCTTTAACATCCAAATCAAAAAAATGGAGGTTCGAGAAAAAAAATAATAACCTCGCCTCAAAATCCAAGCATCTTCATAAACCAACATCAAACCCCCTTAGCCAATTTCATGACTCTAGAATTAATTCAAAAATCTTTTTGAGAGCATAATTCGTAAATTGTATTATTTCCGGTAAAACTCCTAAAAGCTAAAGTTCGTATAACTCC
This sequence comes from Platanthera zijinensis, assembly GCA_039513925.1. Lineage (NCBI taxonomy): Eukaryota > Viridiplantae > Streptophyta > Magnoliopsida > Asparagales > Orchidaceae > Platanthera > Platanthera zijinensis. The sequence goes on from CM077081.1 coordinate 141,725,086, forward strand.
AAACTATTTTATGTTAATCTAACCAATACAATTATTACTTTCTATTTGATTACATCAAGAAGTCTTTTGGCCAAAACTTTTGCCCTGTTTAAATCATCTAAATGATTTTACGACTTAACTCTTATACCCCGTATATTTTATTTGATCTCTCTTATAATTAATTTAGCGGTAGGAGAACTTAGGGTTTTTTATTATTCCTTATAAGTTCACCTCAAAATTTTGCTCTGGAATAGCAAAAGCTTAAGTATGGGGGTATTTGATGAGTTGTAAAAATACCTATATTTTCATATTTTGTTTAAGTTAATTTTGTTTATTTTTGTCCTTTTTTATTAGTTTAATTCAATAAATTGCTTATTTTTGTAAATATTATTTATAACTTAGCTTTATTTTTATTCCAGAAAAATTCCAAAAAAATTCCAGAAAAATTCAAAATGTTGACTGACACGCCCGTGTCACATGACCGACACGCCCGGGTCACGCCCTCGACGATCGCCGACTACAGGTGCTAGCTCGACGATCGGGGATCATCAAACCGAGCTCGACACACCCCTAGACACGCCCGTGTCCAGGTGTGACACGGGCGTGACTTCGCCACCTGGCCCGACGTGACGCGCGCGACTTTGCCGCCGAACCGCGCCCAGATCGACCTCCCCGACACGCCCCAGTCATGCCCGTGACTGACACATGTCACGCCCGTGACCTAGGGCATGACCGCCACGTTTTCAGCCGAAGTCAACTTTCCAGTCAAGTCACCCGATCAGCTCATGTACAGTATCGACATGCCCCCCAATCACGCCCTAGTCACGGGCGTGACCAACCCGAAAATTTGCCTATAAATAAGAGCTTCCAGGAAGCTTTTCTTGTCCACTTTTTGACCACTTTGCTTAGGGGAGGTGCTGCCCATTTGGATTCCATGCTTATGTAAGGAGAATTTCTCCCCCCCCCCCCCTCTCTCTCTTAGTTTGTATTAGGGTGTTTGCTTTAATAAAATTTGAAATTTTCTCTCTTCCTTAGTATGAAAAATTTATTTGAATGCGCCTACTTAAGCAATTTTTCGTTCATCTTTTTGTGTTTCTTTTATGTTTTTATTTTTATACCTTTGATAACTTAGTTAGATTTAGAATTTATCGACATTTCTAGCCGTTGTAATGTCCGTTTTATTTTCATAATCCGCACTTGTTTAGGTTTAGCTTTTCCTTTTCTCCTTATTTTTCATTCTTAAGGGTTTATAAAAACACCTAAAAATGTGTGATTTTCATTTTCCTTAACTTAGGGTTTTTAGGATTGTAAAACTTTTTCGTCTTTTTTAGTTTTATTTTCACTTTTTAGGAGTTTTTATAAAAATATAAGAAAGAAAATATAGTCATTATAATTTTTCGCTCACTTCATTTTAGCTTTTATTTGTAAAACATTTAGTCCCTTTAATTTTTATTTCATCTTTTTATGCATTTCTACCGCATTCTAGCGGTAGAAATGCAGTTGTATTAATTTTTCGAGTACTTTCATTTTGCGTTTATTTGCAAAACAGTTTCGCTCGGTTAATTTTTATTTTCACTTTTTATGCATTTCTACCGCATTCTAGCGGTAGAAATGCAGTCGTTTTAATTTTTCAGCAACTTTGTTTTTCTTATTTTTGCAAGTGTGTGTGCGTGTATGAGTTAGGTTTTATTGCTTTATTTCAACTTCTGTTGAGTGCGCGTGTGCGTATGCATTTATTTCCGCCTACTCGTTAAGAGTTAAATGGCGCTCTGCTTTCATTTCCCGCCCACTCGTTTGAGTGGGACTTGTTTTTTATTGCTTTTATTTTCTCCTACTCACTTGAGAAGGAAACTTAGGGTGCGCGTGTGTGTGTTTTCATTTATGTAGAGTGTGTGTGTGTGTGTGTTTTACTTTCAAGTAGAGTGTGTGCGTGTATGAGATAAATTTACCCCCGCCCACTCATTTGAGTCGGGACTCGCAATTTTATCGCTTTTTCAATTATGTAGAGTGCGTGCGTGTAGGAGATAATTTTGACGCTTTATTTATCGCTTTCTTCAATTAAGAAGAGTGTGTGCGTGTGTGCATTTATTTCCGCCTACTCATTTGAGTAGGGCTTGCTTTATTTAATTTTCTTTATGGTTTTGAAGTGTGCGGGAGTGCCTGCATCAATTAGCCTTCAATTTATCTAATTGTCCTATTTTTTTGTTTTCTCTTATAATCGTTCAGTGCTTAATTTAACACTCACGCTTCACCTAAAAACATAAAGTCGTCCCCATACCGATGAGTGGCTAATCTCTTTTAGCCTTCGGCATCGAAGAGCATTGGGACATATAAAATGATTTGAAATAATTAAAAACTTTATTTTTATTTTAATTTAAGGACTTAAGGTTTACCCCGGGTTAACGACGCATAGGACCACATAATCAATGTATGGGCTCTATTTCCGTTATCCATACGAGACACTGAGAGGCTGCACGTATGGACAGATCCCTCTTGGGTAAAGAGAACTGCGTACGCCCCCCTCGAAAGAGGAGAAGCATAGTTCTGCCGGATTGGGTTCCCCACCCAATAGCGGGGTTTTTAGCGTAAAGCGGGCATTAAGAGGAATCCTTCGTCGGTCTAACGATCGGTCGAATAGTCTTAATGTTTAGGTGAGCAATATTCCTAGAGATAAGTGCGCTCATATTTTTGGAACCTCCACGGCCAAGTGCCTTTTATTAATTTAAAAACAAAGTTCAATAATTGTTAAGAATTATTTTAGTCTTAATCCGATTCGATGCCGAGCGTTAACCCGTCATCGAACTAACTTAGCAAAATTCAGCTCTCTTTCTTTCCGTTTTAATTAGACTAAAAAAATCCCACCTTACTGATAGTAAGATAATAGTGTTCCTGGAAGAGTAGATATAATCAATGCGTCCCCGAGAATAATACGACCTCGGTATTTTCCCGAATACCGAGTACTACTTGCGATAGGTGCACTTGCCTCCTCTCATTAGAAAACTCGATCTTCTAACCGTCCCGCGGAATCTGACCATTTCGAACCACCCACAGTCGGTCTCTGTTCCGCGGCCATCAAACACCTTTGAACGGCTTAATCTTTAGATAGACCCAGTCGCCTATGGCGAACTCCACATCCCTATGGAGTGAATTTTGCTTGCCAATTCCGAGAAACCTTCATGCGCTCCTGAATAGTCCCCACCAACTCACAAGCATCAGCCACCACCTCTTTTCCCAAAATTTTGGTGTCTCCCGCCTCTGTCAAAGACATCGGTGTTCGACACCGCCTCCATACAAAGCTTCGTATGGCGCAATATTTATACTTGCCTGGTAACTGTTGTTATAGTCAAACTCCACCATGAAGAGGTGATCTTCCCACTTCTTTCCAAAATCGAGGGTACACATCCTCAGCATATCCTCCACTATACAATTCGTTCTTTCTGTTTGTCCATCGGTTTGAGCATGGAATGTTATACTGAACTTGAGCTTCGTGCACAGACTCTTCTGTAACAACCTCCAGTCTTTGGATGTGAATCGTCCATTGCGATCACTAATGATACTTTTAGGAATCCCATGTAGTCGCACAATGTTCCGAACAAACAATTGTACTAGCTTCTCTACGTTGTCCTCTTTCTTATTTGGGATGAAATGAGCCACTTTGGTCAAGCGATCCATGATCACAAAAATCCCGCCATTACCCCGCTACGATTGAGGTAAAACATGCAAAAAGTCCATGGAGATATCATCAAATTGCAACTCAGGGATAGGAAGAAGCTTCAGGAACCCGCCCTGCTTCAGACACACGGCCTTCACTAAGACACAAGCTTGACACCGACTCACGTAGAAAGCTACATCTCACTTCAAACCAGGCCACCAAAAAGATTTCTTCATATCCAAGTACATCTTTGTACTACCCGAGTGAATGGAGTACTTCGTAAAATGAGCCTCAAACATCAACTCCTCACGGAGCTTGCTGAACTAAGGTACACATATCCATCCGTCCTTCCTTAGGATCCCATCAATCATCTCCCAGGCACTACCTTTGCGGTTTTGAGCTTCCACCGTGAATTGCTTGAACTCTACATCTAGACTAGTCGCTTCCCAAACATGATCTGATAAGTCATTTTACAACTCAATCAAGTTCAACCGTTCCATGCAAGACTCGCCTCTTGCTACACAATCAATACCAAGGGACTCCCAGTCCCGTACCAACTGCTCATCATGAGCATTTATCCAACTCTCTTGTCCAGAGTATATTATACTCAAGTCATCAACCACCACATTGGCTTTGTCGGGCGTATACTGAATCACCACGTCGTAGTCCCCAAGGAATTCGACCCATCTTTGTTGTTTCATGTTCAAATCTTTTTGATCTAGATGATACATTAGGCTTTTATGGTTCGAGAAGATTTCCACCTTCGCACCATACATATTGTGCCACAACAATTTCAAAGCAAAAATTACCGCAGCCAACTCCATGTCATGGACGGGGTATTTCCTCTCATGAGGTTTCAACAGCCTAAACCCAAAGGCTATCACACTTCCATGTTGCACTAACATGCAACCTAAACTACATCCTTATGCATCATTAAAAATCTAAAATCCTTCAATCCCTTTAAGAAGACTAAGGATCGGAGCTATCATCGGCCTTTCCTTCAAGGTGTCGAACGCTTGACTGCACTCTTGAGTCCATACGAACTTCTGGTCCTTAGGGGTTAGGGAAGTGTGGGGTAGAGCTATCTGCGAAAAAGATTCAACGAACCTTCTATAGTACCCAGTTAGTCCAAGGAAACTTTGGACTTTCGCCACGGTTCTCAAAATCGGCCAATCCCTGATGGCTTCATCTTTCACCGGATCCACCGCCACCCCATCACAACTAATCACATGGCCCAAAAATGCCACCTTCTCTAACCAAAACTCGTATTTTGAGAACTTTGCATAAAGCTAGTTCTCTCTCAACACCTGCAAGACTACCCTCAAGGGAGTCTCATACTCCGCCTTTTATTTTGAGTATACCAAAATATCATCGATAATACAACTACAAAAGAGTCCAAGTATTCCCTAAATACCTGAATAATCAAATCCATAAATACTGATAGCGCGTTTGTTAACCCGAACGACATCACCAAGAACTTGAAGTGACCATACCTCATACCAAAAGCCTTCTTGGGTATGTCCTCATCTCGAATCCGCAACTGATAGTACCCTGACTTTAAGTCCAACTAAGAGTACACCACAAACTGGTCGAACAGGTCATCTATCCGTGGAATAAGATACTTATTCTTGATGGTCAGTTTATTCAACTCTCGATAGTCCATGCATAGCCGCATACTACAATCTTTCTTCTTCACAAATAGAACTGGTGCGCTCTTTGGCGAAGAACTAGGTCTAATATACCACTGCTCCAATTGTTCCTGCAAGTGTACCTTGAGTTCGGAAAACTCCTTTGGTGTGATCCTAAAAGGAGGACGTGATTCCGGCCTAGCCTCTAGCACTAACTCAATCGAGAAATCAATCTCTTGTCGAGGAGGTGCTCCAGGAAGCTCCTCAGGAAACACATCTTCGAACTCTGCCACTATCGACACTTCTCCAAGTGATAATCTGGAAAGGCGAACCTCCAATAATGCTACAAAAGCTACTCCTCCCTAGTTAACTGCCCGCACCAACTGCATGGCCAAAATCAGGGAACAGGCCACTCCACTAAGGACCTAAAACTTAACTTCTCCTTACCCTTAGTAATTCATGAATCGTCGACCATCAGTCCTCCGCATCGGTATGCGTGCCGACTCCGTGGAACATTGGAGGATGGAAACTCAGAAAATACTTCATCTGTCGATCTACCTACCCAACATTCACTCTCTCAACCAGCAGCTCTGTTGGACTGGCTCCTTCGCTTGATACAACTAGTGTCGCATCCGGGGTAACAGGAGTCGCTACATGTGCAACAGGGGTCACAACTTGTGCGACTGCTGTGTCATGAGCCGCTACAATTGCCTCTACTAGCATACGACAGAAGTCGGTTGGGGTTACACCTATGCCCAACGGACCCAGAGCAGTAGCACTACTCAGCGAAGGCTCCTCTTGCGGTCTCAATGTCTCCTCATCATCGCTTGCACCCTTAGAAAAATCATGGTAAAACAAGAATCAGCCTCTATTCACAAAACTTAGACACTAGGATACTCACGGTCCCGCTATACTCCTATGTGGATAACTTCTTAACGTGATCCGATTATGACATTCGACCACGAATCCTTACCTTAGACACTAACCTCCCTCAGATACCAAATTGTAACACCACCCATATAACGACCGTATAATATGGGTCCGGTCGGGGCCCCACAATTTACAGACACCGCAGCTTAAGAATTATAAGTTGATATAAACTACCCAACTCAAAACTCAAATTAATCACAGTGGAAACAAAGAAACAAGACTAGAAGTTATCCATCAACATACGAGTATCAACACGACCTTAAGGCCTTACAATAATTAAGAGTCCCAAAATTGAAACAATATTCATCAAACTCAACGTACATAAGCACTCCTAGGTTACCTCTGAATACAAGCCGGAAACACCGTGCATTGAGCATAACATTCAACAAAACAGAACTACAACACAAAATGAAACAATTCATGAGGCTTAGGCCTTTTTGGCCAACGAGCTTGCTCCTGCTTGCAATCCTAGCTCTGAATAAAATTGTGGTAATGTAGGTCAACAAAGGCTGACCTCAACTGTGTAACCAACACATCTCCTCCCGACCTTCCCTAGCGGACCCCGGGGTACACCACCACCCTGTAGGTCAGCACTTCATATGCAATATACATAAATATGTAAAGCTATAAAATAGGTTTGAATGTATCAAACAACAAACATGTTTCTAATTTGAGTATGTAATATAAGGGGCCTATAATCCAACATGTATGCAATCCTTGGTTTCACCCAAGGCACACTAAGCATATAATTCTAACACATCATCAATCAGGTACTTCCCATTTCCCATCGACGTTCAATCCACAAACACAAGGGTACTTCAAATTTACACATCGGCGTTCAAGCCACAACACGGAATGCTTGCCTTGGCCCAACCCGCTCGTGGGTCTTAAACCCGGGCTTGCTTGCAAGCTCTGACTTCTCACATCAGGATTCCATCTCACACACAATACGATTCTAAGAACCCTTGTTGGAAACCGCTCGCTGGTGGGATTCATCGCTCGGGCTTGTCCTAAGCTTGGCATTCTCGTTAGTTTCACAGAAGGGGACTTGTCTTGCTAGGACATTGTCCACACATGACTTGCATGTCATGGGTTAGCAAGCCGACCACAGAGAAAAACCACATCTTAGCGCATCACAATCCTATGCCTTTCCTGTCTAATCCATAATGCGTATTGTACTGTCCCCGTGCCCCAGCGTGTACTCAAATTTCAACCCGGTGCAGTTCTATTTACAAGTACTCACACAAAAGAGGGGGAAAATAACATCACAAATGGTGTCTTGCTGCTAACCAATTTCAAACAAAATCCTTAAGGCTCGTTATGCAACATCACCGAGTCGGACAAACGGTCGTGACTACGGCTTCATCCACAATGCCTAATCCACTAACGAAGCGGACATAATCTACCCGGTGGTTCCTCTTGAACCTTGGCAACCTGAACCACTCTCATTTGAGAGATTCAGTGCCTAAATCCTTTAAAGATAGAAAAAAAAGAATAGATGCTTGCACGCATTCAAAAAACCGAGAGGAGAAATGTCAATACCTTATGACTCCTCTTCCTATCCATGGAATCCTTGCCTTGCACAGATGAAAACTAGCACCTCCAAGTCCTCTCCACGGTTCTTGCCTCTAATCAACGATCGGTGCCCCGAAGCTTCGCTGATGGAGGAGAAAGCCCTTCTTCTTCCTCATCAAAATTCTTCTATCAAAAGCCTAACTCCCGCTCCAAAAGACAAGAAATGAGGGTTTAGGACGTTTCAGTCTGATATATGCCCTTTGGACAGAGTGTCCTGGGCCATAGGATCAAATCCTTAGAGAAATGGGATGGCCAAAATGCCAAACAACGGAACTGCTCACGAGTGCTATCGCCTGGCGGTAACTACCTACTGCTGGGCGGTTGCTTCCCGAGTGCTCGGCCAGAAAATAATGTCATGCTAATGCTAGTAGTAGTACTAACGCTTCACGGTTGATCACTCAATGCCAACCACTCAATGCCTTCACTTAACTCCTGCCTCTCAACACACTCAATGTCAAGCTACCGCAGAGCAGTAGCAAGCTAACGCCGCGCGATAGCTTCCAGAGACGATGGCTCCAAGGGAAAATCCTGCTATTGCCACACGATAGCTCTAACGTCAGGCGATAACCTCTCAACACTCGACAAATGGGATTTTGTCTCGACACCTAAACTCGACGAAATAAGGCTATCGTTGGGCGATAGCTACTATTGCCGCGCGGTAGCTTCCAGAGATTCAAGTTCTTCAAAATATAGGGTGTTCGACTATGTCATAGTACGCAGGAGCTCTGCTAGTTTGAGGGCGATAACATTGAGGTGTATGGAGGCCTAGGCCTGGTAGTGTGTATGACCGTCTAGTTATGGAGAAACCCGTACCACTATCACCATTTGCCATGACGGGTGATGCCTGAGAGGTTCGCTACCTCTCAAAAATTGGAATTAAAGGCCTATGAACATATAATAAGTGTGTGTGTGTGTGTATATAAGCATGGGTGAGTCATCATATTGCATTCAATTTATTGCATTGCATTTCATCACACAAGATCCTCATCATATAAATTTGTATGGGCACTTTTATATGATGAGTAACTTTTTTGTTATACCTGATAATTAACTTAGAAATTTGTATGGGCATTTTAATAAGTTAAATCTAATTATGTTCCTATGATTTGGTACTTTACTAGTGTATTTGTGTTTTATAAATATTTTGATACCAACGATTGTTACCTACTTATTAGTGAAGTGTTGATATATATGTGTGTACTTCTAGATTTATCAATACTCTCCTGTCACCTATTTATTATATTACTGTTATATTATGCTCCTCTTTATTTTCCTTCACCCAGTGCCTAAGAGTCACCGGGGTCAGTGGATTTATAGATACTTTGTCTTTATGACTTAACGATTGTTATGCCAACCATTTCGGAGGACACCCCGTAGACAGAGAAGCTACAGCACCTCGTGCAGGAGGGAATTCAGGCCCTGGGGAGAGGGCCTGATATTATGATGACTTCACTCCCTTCGGTGATAGATGTGGGCATTTTTGAGCGCTTTGTTGTAGCCCTTAAGGCAAATTCTGAAACTTTTATATTATAGGAGCTGATGTAGCTTCATGTTATGTTATACAATTTTGGACATTTACTTTCTGTTGATTATAACTTCTATGTTCTTCTTCTTGGTTGGGTTGGCATTATGATATTGGAAATTAGCCTGCAGAATAGGTGACTTGTAGTACAGATTAGAAAATTTATTGATGCTACCATAAGGCAGCTATTTTGGGCATAAAACATGGTCATGTCTTGTGTTCCGTGAGGGGGGGGGTTTGTTTTACATATTGAGATGTGTTTGTGGACTATTTTTTCGCCTAATTTTCTTTCGACCTACTTATGAAATGATCATACTACCCGGTAGGAATGGCGTCACGCGGTGGCGACTAACTCGATATTTCATGTCACGATAATGCGGAGGTTCTGGGAATAAGACCTGAGTACCTCCCAGGTAAGGGGAGGGGTCTTACAATTGGTATCACTCGAACAATGATCATTAAAGAAGTAAGACCACAATGCTGGCTAACCTCGCTCGAGCATTAGTTTGCGGACAAACTATGCAGTGAATTCACTGGTGTGAGCATGTGTAATAATCACATTATATAGTCCTTTAATCAATGAGTTAGGATAATCTTGACGATTTTCCTAATTTTCTTTTGTAGCCCAAAGGGAACACTGTACCGCAGGAAATTGTTCCCCCTCCACTAGCTGCTACTCCATTCTAGCTGACGGAGTTAGGCCATACCCTCACGACCATTTTGGAGGCCTTCCGAGCTCAGCAGGTTCCGGCTTCGCAGCCGAATCCAACCTCAAATTGGCCGACAATCTTCTGAGGCCTCTCCCCTCCGACGTACATTGGGAATGAGTTTGCTGATCGGATAGAGAAGTGGCTTGACACTATCCAAGAGATGCTAGCAGGGATTTGTTGCCCGGTGAATGAGGCTATTGTCTTAGTATTTACGACTTTGTGAGGCCATGCCAAGAGGTGGTGGTAGTCCCTCATTGACTCCATATTTGCGGAGTGTGAGATCTTAGAGATTACCTAGGAGAAGTTTATTGAGGCCTTGTTGGAGTATTTTATTTCATAGACTTACAGAGATGCATTAGAGGAACGATTCCAGCACCTAAGGCAAGGGAGTCATTCAATGTTTGAGTATCTGCGAGAGTTATTCCATCTAGCGTAATTTGCTCGCTATGAGCGTGCACGATTATGCGAAGAAGTTTACCAAGGACAACGAGATCATCTCAGACAGGATTAGATATTTTTTTTGATGCTAGCTTGGCAAAGATCATAGAGATGACCAATAAGTGGGAGGCTGATCACTTGTTAGTATATGACATGAGAAAGAGGTCACTAGATGCTATGGGAGCAAGAGAAGGGAGAAGGGGCATAGACCCGCTGAGGGGTAGGCACATCCAGCATAATAGAAGAGGAGGACGTCATAGTCCGAATACTGGACAGGAACAACAGCCACCTACAGTGTTGGCTCCGCCACTGTTCTGTGCTCAGGAGTAGAGGAGATAGGATGATTGAGGACACCCTCCATTTATATACTATCTCTACAACCAGCAAGGACACATCAGATAACATTGCCCACAGTAACTCCTTCCACCTCCCCTTCCAACTCCAGCATCCCATCCAACATAGCGGGGTAGAGTACGAGGATGAGGTTGAGGCCGAGGACATCATGGTGGCGGCCGATGGCTGGAATAGATATATGCACTAGACTTGGCCTAGCCTAGAGACCCCGAGGAGGTCATCGCAGGTACTTTTAATTTTTAGTTTATATTGTTCCTTAAGTTTCATGTACCACTATAATTACCTGAATTTGATAACACAAATGACTAAACCTCAGGCATAGTATTCGTTAGCGGTTAACCTGCTCACACCCGATTTGACATGGGTATTTCACACTCATTTTAATCGGAGGAGTTCTTAGAGGGACTTGACAGAGTGAAGTAATTCACTGGCATCACAAGTAGAGTACAACTACCCTATGGCTCGGAGATGTTCTCCTCTGCCATGTGTATTTTGGAGACAGAGATTCGAGGAAAGCTGTTCGTACTCAGACGATGATCTTGATGATCATGTTCTTCAAATTGATCCTGGGAATTACCTGGTTGCACTTGCACCATGCCTGGATTGACTGCCTAATGAGGATGATCTCACTGCGGTACAGAGACTAAGAGGTGGTCATCGAAGGTATTAGACACGTCTTTCATATTTTACTATCATTTGTACAGTTTATCAAAGCCCACGCGCAGGGAGACAAAGTGTACCTATTTTGCTTCAAGTTGGTGGAGGCGAGGGCCTCCATTGATGATTTCTCAGTGGTTCCAGATTTCTCTGATGTCTCCCCGGTGAGGTTTTCGGGACTACCACCTCATAGAGAGGATGACTTTCAGATTCAGCTAGTACTAGGAGCGATGCCTGTCTCTCGGGCACCCTATCGGATGACACAAAAGGAGCTTATAGATTTCCAGACACAGCTTTGTGAGCTGGTGGATTCAAGGTTTGTTCGAGCTTGTCATCTTGGGGAGCTCCAGTTTTGTTCGTGAAGAAGAAGTACAGGTTGCTCTGACTCTACATTAATTACCGGGAGCTCAACTGATTGATGGTACGGAACACATATTCGTTAACAAGGATTGACGAGCTCTTTGATTAGCTGGAGGGAGCACACTGTCTCTCCAAGGTCATTCTAAGGTCAGGATATAATCAGCTATAGATTCATGAGGAGGACATACCGAACTCAGCGTTTAGTTCACACTATTCTTTGTATTATTTTACCGTGATGCCTTTCGGACTCAAAAATTCCCCCTCTATATTTATGATCTTGATACCAGGTATTTGATCCGTTCTTGGATGAGTTCGTGATAGTTATCATAGATGATATATTGGTCTACTCTAGGACCATGGAGGATCACACCCAACACATAGCACTGGTCTTGGGAAAGCTGTCTGGGCAATAGCTGTATGCGAAGTAAAAGAAGTATAAATTCTGGCTGCAGGAGGTGGCATTCCTTGGCCATATCATCAATGAAGATAAGTTGGCAGTAGACCCGGCCAAGGTACAGGTAGTACAAAAGTGGCCGCAGCAGATGTTGGCTGCTATTGTTCATAGTATTTTGGGACTAGCGGGTTGTATGACTCCCCTACTAGAACAAAAGATATGGCCGAGGGGAGTCTTATGCCAAAAACAACCGCCTTGTGGTAGCGTCGGCACATGGGCTAACTTGTACCATAAAATGCCTATCCTGCTGGCTAAACCAATATCATCCATGTCAACCCAACATAAAGATATAAATAGAAGTCAAAATTGCACATTAGTATAAGTCCAAACAAGTACAATAATAATAAGAAGCTACAAGCTTCTTTAATATCAAAGTACACAAAATTGCCCAAAGGGCTACAACAAGTGTCTCTAAAAACTCACATCAGTCACCAACGATAGGGAAGGTATTGTCGTATTAGGCCCTATCACCCTGGTCTTGCTGCCTTCCTATATGACATGTTGTTGCTGCTCTATCTGCTAAGTTTCCTCCTAAAATGGAAGACGTAGCAACCGTTAGTCATAAAGAGTAAGTGGCTATCATATCCGCTCACACCGGTGGCTCTTAGGCATCAGGCGGTATGAGTAATGGTACAATAAATTTATATATATAAGCAGTAAATTTAAACAGGTGGTATATCTTTACATATCATGAGTTGTAACATAAGTAGTATACAACAGCAATAGCATCATTCAATCATAGCAATTAAGTAAGAGTATAACATCATTCAACCACAGTATATTTACTTTTAATATAAGTATGTAACTTAACTTATGAAAATGCCCATACAAAATTTATAAGTCAAGGATCGGCTTAACAGTAAAGTAACTACATATATAAGAGTGCCCATACAAACTTATATGATAAGGATCTTGGGTAATTTAATGCAATGCAATATCATGAATGCAACATGATGACTCACTGATGCACACACACCCACACTGTTATGTCAACACAATCTTTTAGTTCTATCTTTTCGAGTAGGCAGCTAACCTCTCAGGAATCAACCAATGTGGCCAGATGGTGACAGTAGAGCAAGCTTCTCCACTACTAGGCTGGTATCCACACTACATTGCCTATGCCTCCATACTCCATAACGCTAAGAACACAACACCAGAGTGCATGCATACTATGTCTTAGAGGGGTCTCGGGTAGATGTGCACCAAGAACACATCCCAAACTGGCCTATCAGTATGGCACGAAAGGAGCCTCTAGGAGCGTATCACCAAAGGACCAAGCCAATCCATCCAATTAGCATAGAAGGAGCCTTGGGAGTGAGCATGGAGGACCAAGTCCAACCACCCAAAGTCTATCTGTCAATATAGCAGAAAATATAGAGCTGATAGAATAAACAAGCTATCCGCAATAGATAATAGCTATGGTACAGATATTGTAAAAAATATTAAAATAGATAGAAAATAAATTTAACGATCCTTGGGAGGGGTAGAAGATTTAGCAAATATGATTGTTCTGTTGGGATTGATTTCTTCTTTCAAGGTCATCTATATGTTTGCATCTCCAAGGGTCTTTTGAGCTACAACCCTTGGAATAACTGCTTCAGCATGGAGGTTCATATATTCATCTTCATTGAATAAATTTTCCACCTAATATCTTTTAAGTTCTTTCTTCCTGTAGGAAGACATGGTAGAAAATTGAGAAATATTTTTACCCTCTTCTCTGGCTTTCCTGATCTGGGATAGAGCAACCAACTAATTAAATCTAGCCATTTTAATATTAGGATCCATTTCAGGATCATAAGCAACAATTGGAGGGCTTTTGCATCTTTTAGGAGGGGAAGAGGTTCTAGGAGGACTTGAAAACTTTACAGGAGGAGGAGCATGGCTTCTGTAAGAGGAATGATGTTGCTGATGAGGATATCTACTTCTAGAAGACTGATGGGTTCTTCCTTTCCTTTGATGGGTTTGAGTAACTAAAGAGGGTCTCTGTCTAGTAATTCCAGTTGCACCTGCAGCTGGAGGAGGAGGAGGAAGAACTCTCCCATCCCTTTTTGGAGGAGGAGTGGGAGAGTATCTCCTTGACTTCTTCCTTGCTTTCTGTTCGTTCTTTGACAATTTCATCCAATGAGGCATTTTTGGATAAGGTTTGATATTGTTCAAAATATAGAAGGGAATGTAATGAGAAGGGTTAGGTTTAGGAACAGGCAGAGGAGCTTTCTTCTTAAGCTTTCTCTTCTTAGAGCTGGGAACATCATCTTCATAATCATCATCATCTTCATCATCTTCTTCAGATTCTTGAAAATCATACAAATCATCAATTTATTTCAACTGTTCTGCAGTGATTTAGGAAGAAGGACCCTGAGGAGCAGGGGCTTGAATTGAAGTTGGGAGAAGCACTTCTGCAGGAGTGGAAACAACAGGAACTGCTACTATCATAGGAGCCTCTTCTGAGTCTTCAGACAGAAAAGAATCCAGGTCAGGCATAGGAGAGTCATCCATCACAAAAGTTGGAGGAGACATAGCCTTTGACTCAGTCCTAGATACCTTTTAATAAACAATTGTATCTGGCTTCAAAATCACTTCTAGACTGACCTTAATAAAATCTATCACCTAAGAACTTGTACGAGGTGAATAGCATACAATGGCCTTATCAGACTTTGCTTATGTTATAGGGAGATGGCTATAGAATAAATAATCAAAAGAATTTAATAAAATAGCAAAATCCACTGTGTGATTGATGAAATAATCACCAATAAATAGGTTTTATAGCAAAACTGCATCAACTTCTGCTACTGCTGACAACTTAGTCTCTTGAACTGTTAATACTGCTGCACAAACTGCATCTGAAACTGTTATTGATGCAGCGCCACCGCTTCTTGATGATGACCTGGTTGCCGAGGCGCTACGACATAAAGATCTGAGACGCCGTGATGATGCCGAAGGAAGTGCACGCTACCACCTTCGCCCGCGGCATGCTAAAACTGCCATGAAAAATTAGCCTAATTTTATTATTTTCATGCACTTTATTTTATATTTTGGGAATATAAAATTATCCTATGTTTAAGTGATAATTTTATATTCATGGCATGTGTTATTTTTCATTTGGAACAATATTTTATTTTGGTGTGCATTTAGCCTTTTGGATGGATGAGATTACATCTCCATTATGGAGGGCTAAGAGTTATTGTAAACTCCTATTTAAGGAGGTGATTATGAGGAATAAGATCATTGAATATTTGAAACCTAAAACTCCCTCTCCTTTGAGAATTTTGGCCAAGAGCTTTCTCCAAGCCGCCGACCCCTTGGTGGTGTGAAACCGCCGGCCCCCTTGTGTGGTGTGAAACAGCCGCCCCTTGCTCCCTCCATCCGTTCGGTGCGACTCCGACGCGGCTTCCTTGGTGCGACTCCATGGAAGAAGGTTGCAAACCCCTCGGTGTGACGTCGGCGGATCCGTGGAGAGAGTGATTCTCCCACCTTATCTTAGTGTGAACTTTCATCCCGGTTGGGTAATCTCTTTCTTTGTGTGATTCTTGCTTTAGTTTGTGGAGGTTTTTCATGCACCATTTTTTCCGCGATTTTTAAATCCGTCGCTTGCAAAATCTGAATTTGAAGGTGTTGTTATTGAATCTCTTGTTGTCCGGAATGGGTAGATCCGTCTCGGGAGTGCAACGTGGCCTTGCCTCGATTTGCTCTTCCGTTTGACGCAATTTATGTGCCAACAAGGGAATTAATTACGACTCGAATTTCGATCGCTCTTAAAGGTTTTCCGCCGCTCTGAAATAAATTATTGCTGCACTTGAAACGGCTATATTGAAATGAATAGATGCTTGTGTAGGTGCGGTGAGTTGTGTGCTTGTTGGAGAGGTAGGTCTTAAGGACGTTGTATCGAGTCCGGCTTACGGTGAGTTATGTGCTTGTTGGAGAGGTAAGTCCTAAGGACGTGGTATCGAGTCCCGGATTTTGGGAACCAACCGACCCTTTTCGTTCGCTTTTGGTCGGCGTTCTCTCTTTTTATTTCTTGTTCGGTAACGTTTAGGAGTACGTATTGTAGTCACGTCTGAATCACGGTCATCACTACATCAATTTGGTATCAGAGGAGGTTGTTTCTACTTCCACGTTGCAAACATCCTCTCTGCGTTCTTCATTGGTCGATCTCATCTTTCTAGGATCTGAAATTTTCTGATTGGTTTGCGTTTAGTAAAACCCTTCGGAATTTTAAACTTGTCAAAAAAATCTGAAAAAAATTCTGTAGCTTCCTGCACTTATTTCCAGTAATATTAAAACAGAAAATTTTTCGATTCGTCCTCGTTAGGTCAGCCTGAAAATTGGAACATCGTAATTCTATCTAGTGGGTCTGCAAATAGCGGGCTGAAATCTTTATTTTCAGCGAAATTTCAAAAAAAAAATTCAAATCTCAAAATTAAAATTTCAAATTTCAAATTTCAAATTTAAAATTTCAAATTTAAAATTTTCAAAATTTCAAATTTCAAATTTCAAAATTTAAAATTCAAATTTCAAATTTTAAATTTCAAATTTTCAAAATTAAAATTTCAAAATTTAAAATTCAAATTTGAAATTGAATTTCAAATTTCCAATTTCAAATTTCAAATTTCAAATTTCAAAATTGAAACTTCAAAATTCAAATTTCAAATTTCAAATTTCAAAATTTCAAATTTCAAAATTCAAAATTCAAAATTCAAAATTCAAAATTTCAAAATTCAAAATTTAAAATAATAAAATTCAAAATTTAAAATTTTAAATAATAAATTTCAAATTTCAAATTTCCAACTTCAAATTCCAAATTTCAAAATTTTCTCAAAATTACAAAAATAAATAATAGTGGTCTGCATATAGCGGCCTAAAAATGTTATTTTTTTTTCTCAAAATCTAAAATTTAAAATTTCTGGTATTTCTCCATATAATTATTAGTAAGAAAACAAAAAAAAAATTCATTCAGTAATTATTTTTATTAATTTATTTGAAAATTTAGTATTTGGTGTGCCAATAGCCGGCTAAATTTTATTTTCTGCAAAAAAAAAAATCTGAAAAAATTTAATTAATAATCCTTATAATTTTCTTGCTCAGAAAATAAAAAAATATGCATATATCATTTTTTGAAACTAGCGGGAACAATTAAATCTTTGAGATTTAATTAGGGCCAGTTTACTTTTCTTTGCATGTGCACAAGTATCGGATCGAGTTTCCTCTCCGGTTCTCACTAAATGGCCTATGACGTATATGCTTCTCGGTTAGACTATTCTTATGCTAAGGATATGGCTAAACACACCCCTAGGGCACACCACATTTATCCTACTTATGACGGTTTAGAGTATCCCCAAAATTTTAGAGACTGGCTTAAGGGATTAGAACAATATTTTAATTATCACTTATGGGATGACTACGAAAAGGTTAGCTTTGCTCGAGAGATATTAGTAGGTCGGGCCCGATTATTTTGGTTAAACGAAGAGCGTCGTGTTGGTAGCTATCGTTAAGCTTGGTCGCACATGCGTAACCTCCTCTCGGATCAATTTGATCCCGCCTACCTGCGCACTAATAACACCACACCTGTTAGTAAGAATAGTTACAGTACTAGACCCGTATCCGCTTATAGGAGTGACCCTACGCCTCAGGATAGATCCTATCCCTAGAGAGGTCGTTTTACCCAGAGTTTGTCTAGTCCCACCTATAGGAAACATAAGCCATTCCGACCCCAAAATTTGAACTCGAAAGAGGTTACTATTAGGGTGCTTGCTTCCTTAGCCTCGACATCTAAGCCCTTTGATATAGTGACTGATACCTCTGAGGATGCTTATGTGGGTATGGAATCTCTGGAAGATGGAATTAATCAGCTAGGTGAGAGTCTTCCTTCACTTTCGATAGTGCCTGACTCTCCTGTTAAACCTGAAGATGTCATTAGGACTGCGCCCGTCACTAAGGACGAGGCAAGTTTCACTGACGCTTTTAGTGACGTTGAGGAGATTGGTTACCCTAGTGACCTGGAAGAGGATTTCTCCCCTGAGTAATCATCTCCAATCCCCTTCGATGATAATTTAGTCATGGAATCTCTTGTTGACCCTGAGCCAGTAGACATTCCGGTTGAGTCGGTAGAGTCATCCGATGCTGAGAGCTTACATGTCACTGATTTAGGTTATGACTTGCTAGGATCCGACGTTATATTGGTTGACCCAGGATTATTAGAGGTTTCTACGGTATTGGTAGAGTCACCTTGGGATGGATGTTCAGTTTGGGATAAGATTAGTGTGATACATCCGGGAGTTAGTCCTTTGACGTTATTATCGCCGCTTGGAACTCAAGCTAATTATTATACTCCCCTGGATTTAATTTGCCCATCCCCCTATTCTGACTTAGACGATGTCCCCACCTCATGGGAAGAATTATGTTTGGATGACGATAGCACTAAGGGCCCAACTGACTTTTCTTTGATGATAGCCCCTTCGCCTGAGGCCCAAGTTAGTTTGGAAATTTTATCGGATACGAATTTGCCTACTATTGAGACGATCAATGTTTCTGACTTAAGTAAAATTTCTAATGATTTGGTGGATTCATTCTGGGGCGAAACGTTAACTGAGGATGAGTTTTCAGTGAGGACGAATCCACTATTCGAGTTTACTTTTGATTTTAAAGGCTTGCAACCGGAGGCGTTCTCTTGGACGCTTAATCCATGCTTTGACGTTGAGTGTGACTTGGTTCCCCCTACGGAGTCAACCCTGTCGACTCTCCCTCTGGTTCCCTTAGCTCGAGTAGATGATTTAGTCATTTCTAGACCTTCATATTTAGAGAAGTTTATTATTCCCGCCATCCCGTTAAACTTACTTAGAAGGACGTGGGCGAACGTAGTTGATGACGAACGTTTTTTGCTGACTATTTATTATGATATTTTTAAATCAAAATTTACTTTTAAATTTAAAATGAAAACGTTGGAACCCACTACGTTAATTTTTGAATTTAAAGCACATGTGCCACCGGACATAATTCCGTTATTTTATACTATTAATTCAAGTCATGTGGCACATGGGTTCTCCCCTCATGGTTTTAATTTAATTAGGCGCATTTTTAATTTCTTGACCCTTCTAAATGCGTCCTTTAAATTAATTGCGAGGTTGTTTCGAATAGTCTTCCATTGTTATGTGAATGGTTTGGTTTTGGATATTCAAAGCTTGGGTAGCTTTCTTAGATGCCTCGTAAGCGATCACAAAGGCACGTGGGATCTTATTCTTCCCCATGGCAAATTAGCTTATAATAATTCCAAAAATCGGTCTACTGGTCTGTCACCAAACGAGATTGTCCATGGATACAAGGCCCCTGTGCCTATTGACTTGGTACCGTTGCCCCCAACATACAAGACAAGTTAGTTTGCACAATCCTTCGCCCAACATATTCATTACTTAAATGCACGTATACGAGCTACCTTGACTTCTCAATACGAGTCTTATCAGTCGCACGCTAATTTACATAGGAGGGTGTTGCACTTTAAAGTTGGCGATTTGGTCCTAGTCTGGTTAGTTCTCGAACGCTTGTCATCTGGCACCGTTAAGAAGTTGGCACCGAAGCGCGCCGGCCCTTTTCGGATTATCAAGAAACTAGGTGACAATGCTTTCGTTTTGGATTTGCCGGCTGATTGGGGTATCTCCCCTATTTTTAATGTCTCGGATTTGTCACTGTTGTTTTACCTACGCCTGAGTTGAATTCTCTATCATCTTCTCCCTCCTCTGAAAATTCTAATGGGTTGGGGTGTGGTAGTTCGGATGATCTCTCTCCTTCGGTCCCCGCAGGTATAACATCAGATGGTACGTTGCCTTCTTTTACTCCTACTGCTGACATGTTTCCCAGGTTCCCCAGGACATTTCTCACTCCAGATATGATACTCGCTGCGGAACCATTCACTATTCTGGATGGTACTACTTACCGCTTCCTCATCCGTTGGCGTGACCGCCCCCCATCGGACGACTCTTGGGTACTCGCGACAGAGCTTCAACATTTGGATGTCGAGCTTCTCCGCCGCTATCTCTCCACTCACGCATCAGAGATACGTGATTTTGAGTGGGGGAGGATTGATGCAGCGCCACCGCTTCTTGATGATGACCTGGTTGCCGAGGCGCTACGACATAAAGATCTGAGACGCCGTGATGACGCCGATGGACGTGCACGCTACCACCTCCGCCCGCAGCATGCTAAAACTGCCATGAAAAATTAGCCTAATTTTATTATTTTCATGCACTTTATTTTATATTTTGGGAATATAAAATTATCCTATGTTTAAGTGATAATTTTATATTCATGGCATGTGTTATTTTTCATTTGGAACAATATTTTATTTTGGTGTGCATTTAGCCTTTTGGATGGATGAGATTACATCTCCATCATGGAGGGCTAAGAGTTATTGTAAACTCCTATTTAAGGAGGTGATTATGAGGAATAAGATCATTGAATATTTGAAACCTAAAACTCCCTCTCCTTTGAGAATTTCGGCCAAGAGCTTTCTCCAAGCCGCCGACCCCTTGGTGGTGTGAAACCGCCGGCCCCCCTTGTGTGGTGTGAAACCGCCGCCCCTTGCTCCCTCCATCCGTTCGGTGCGACTCCGGCGCGGCTTGCTTGGTGCGACTCCGTGGAAGAAGGTTACAAAACCCTCGGTGTGACGCCGGCGAATCCGTGGAGAGAGTGATTCTCCCACCTTATCTTTGTGTGAACTTTCATCCCGGTTGGGTAATCTCTTTCTTTGTGTGATTCTTGCTTTAGTTTGTGGCGGTTTTTCATGCACCGTTTTTTCCGCGATTTTTAAATCCGTCGATTGCAAAATCTGGTTTTGAAGGTGTTGTTATTGAATCTCTTGTTGTCCGGAACGGGTAGATCCGTCTCGGGAGTGCAACGTGGCCTAGCCTCGATTTGCTCTTCCGTTCGACGCAATTTATGTGCCAACAAGGGAATTAATTACGACTCGAATTTTGATCGCTCTTAAAGGTTTTCCGCCGCTCCGAAATAAATTATTGCTACGCTTGAAATGGCTATATTGAAATGAATAGATGCTTGTGTAGGTGCGGTAAGTTGTGTGCTTGTTGGAGAGGTAGGTCTTAAGGACGTTGTATCGAGTCCGGCTTACGGTGAGTTTTGTACTTGTTGGAGAGGTAAGTCCTAAGGACGTGGTATCGAGTCCCGGATTTTGGGAACCAACCGACCCCTTTTCGTTCTCTTTTGGTCGGCATTCTCTCTTTTTATTTCTTGTTCGGTAACGTTTAGGAGTCCGTATTGTAGTCACGTCCGAATCACGGTCGTCACTACATCAACTATTGTTGATGCACAAACTATAGCTGGAACTACTGTTCCTACTGCCACTGCTTCTTCATCAAGCATCTCCCCATGCATGGTTTCAATAGGTACTGAAGCCAGGCTCCTGGTTGAAGAAGAAGGGAGGATAGAAGAGGAAGACAGGAGGGCGGTATGGGAGTTAATGGAGGCAGCAAGAGGTACAATTTCCTATTCTCTGAGTTTCTTCAAGAGAGGGGTGAGATGAGTTATGAGGGTAGAGATGAAGTTGTTGTCCAAAATAGATGGAGGAGTGGTTGATGATGGAATGATAGCAGGAGGATGAATGGAATCATTCATGATTTAATCTTGGATGGGGAGAGATGATAGAGGGGTGATAGCTGGGGTAGGGATTTGAGTTAGTATTCCAGGTAGTGAGGATAATGGTGAAAATGATGGGGTTTGAGGGGAAGAAATTTGTTGAGGGGATTGGTGAGGGGATTGCCGAGGTTATGATCCTGGGGTTATGAGGTCAAAGGATGGAGATAGCAATATGTTGGATGATGAAATATTTTCAAGATGAGGAGGAAGAGGGGAATGAGGAGGTGAAGGAAAAGATGAAGGGATATCTTCAACCAGTGGAGGAGAGGTTATGACCACCGCTATTCTTTTAGAATAAATTGAAGAAGAGGGAGCCTTTGAATGCTTTGAGATGGTCCTGTCCCATCTATCAAACAAGGCAAATTTCAACCTCTTGGAGGTATTGATGAATACAGTCGCGGAGACTAATAGTTCATCAGCCTTGGCCTTCAAGAACGTACCCAAAATCCTTGCAAAATTCACTTCCTTCTTGGAATTCTTCCTTCTAATCAGATCAAATAACACCTGTCCCCAGTTAACTTTATTATTTTTTAACTAAGGCACACAACACAAGGAACTGATGCCTTGTAACGTAATCATGAGCAGTGTGTTTCCCGAATAGCACCTTGCCCACGACATCTGCCAAGAACTTATAAGAGGCAAACAAGTTCTTCTTTAATAACGAATTAGGGTTTCCGTCGGAGTGACCCATAACAATCAACATATTCTCAAACTCAGAAGCATCTAATTCAATATCATCTATTTCATTTATAAAGCCGGAAATTTCCGAAAAAAACTGCAAGAGATAGAGTAGCCTGAGTCCCTGAGAAGGAGCCGATCATTTCTGTTTCTGAAGTGGTAGACGAATAAATCCATTTACGAATCTCTACTACCGGCATCCTTATTCTGGTAGTCATAAGTTGCTTCAGATTTTGATCCTCAAAGAGCTGGAGAATGTCTGTGAAGATCTTGTCTGAGTTACTGAAAGAATTGAAGTCAATATCGAACCCAATGTCGTACTTCAATTCGGCGAGAGAAGATCCAGAGGAGTCCATGGTTTAGGGAGAATCTCCTGCAAGAGAAATAGCGATCAAGTGCAAAAGAAACTTTTGAAAGCGCGGGATAAAGCTCGAAGATGAAAGCCTAATAAAGGTTTTCAGAATATGAATCGACACGCTCAGCCCGACGAAAAATAAAAAATTCTTCGATCTCAGGTTGACGAAAATTTCCTGAAGAGATAAATTCGTCGATCTCAAACTAAAGAGAAGGAGATATTTCTTCATCCTTAGAAATATTTCCAGAAACATGATCGTCGATCTCTGGTCGACGACAATGACTTCCCCCAGAGATTTCGTCGATCTCCGATTGACGAACTTCTAACGAATATTTTTCAAATCGTCGATCTCACGTCGACGAATTGTTTTCAAATCATTTAACACTAAGGATAGATTTAAAATCAAGCCTTTCCATTTATCATTCCTAACTGATACATAACGAAAAGATGTATGGATTCATCCAAGGGCTTGGTGAAAATATCTGCCCTTTGTAAATCAGTGGAGATAAATTCAAGACTAATTTTCTGCTTGTCCACACAGTCTCTTATGAAATGATGTCTTATGCCTATATGCTTTATCCTACTATAATGTACTGGATTATGTGCTATGGACATAGCACTGGTACTATCGCAAAATATAATTGAATTATTTAGATTGAAACCATAATCCAAGAGTTGGTTTTGTATCCAAAAAATCTGTGAAAAGATACTACCAATTGCAATATATTCAGCCTCAGTAG
This sequence comes from Platanthera zijinensis, assembly GCA_039513925.1. NCBI lineage: Eukaryota > Viridiplantae > Streptophyta > Magnoliopsida > Asparagales > Orchidaceae > Platanthera > Platanthera zijinensis. The sequence goes on from CM077081.1 coordinate 141,748,757, forward strand.
TTGATGTGGACAGAGATGTTTGCTTCTTGCAAAACCAGGACACAAGCCTATCACCAAGGAACTGATATGTTCCTGAAGTGCTTTTCCTGTCCACTCTACATCAAGTATAGTCATCATCAAAAAATCTAGTAAGCTCAAATGCTGACTCTATTGGATATCAGAGTCCTAAATTAGGACAATCCTTTATATATCTTAAAATACTTTTTAGCAAAATAAGATGAGATTCCTTAGGTCTAACTTGGAACCTAGAACAAAGACATGTAGCAAACATGATGTCTGGTCTGCTTGTTGTGAGATATATTAAGGATACAACAATGGCCCTATACCTGGTCTGATCAACTGGTTTTCCATGTTCATCAGAGTCTATCATAGCATTGGCAGCCATGAGAGTTTTCATTGATGAGGCATCAGCCATCCCAAATTTCTTAATCAGCTCATTTGCATATTTAGATTGGGAAATGAATATGCCATTAGGGGATTGTTTCACTTGTAGACCAAGGAAGTATGATAGCTCTCCCATGCTACTCATCTCAAACTTTAAATGCATTAGATCAGAGAATCTTTTTCATAGTTTGGGATAGGTAGAACCAAAAATGATGTAGTCTATATATATTTGTACTATCAAAATTTTATCATGATGCAACTTAGTAAAAAGAGTCCTATCTGCCACGCCTCTAGAGAACTTGTGTTCTAAAAGAAAGCTAGCTAAGGTTTCATACCAAGCTCTTGTAGCTTGCTTTAGACCATAGAGAGCTTTATGCAATTTGAAAACATATATGGGATGAGTTGGAGAAATAAAACCTGGAGGTTGTTCAACATAAACATCTTCCTTTAGCCCTCCATTCAAGAAAGCACACTTGACATCCATATGGTAGACTTTGAACTTCTTAAAAGCATCATAAGCAAGAAAAATCCTGATTGCTTCTAGCCTTGCAACAGGAGGAAAAGTTTGATCATAGTCAATACCTTCCTCTTTCCTATAGCCTTGAGCAACAAGACTTGCCTTGTTTCTCACAATCACACCTTGGGCATCAAGCTTGTTTCTGAATACCCACTTGGTTCCAATTACTGGATAGCCTTTGGGCCTTGAACCAAGTCTCAAACTCTGCATCTCTCAAATTAATTGAGCTCCTCTTGCATAGCAATAATCCAGTGTGGATCTTGCTCAGCATCTTTGATGGATTGGGTTCAACTTGAGAGAGGAAACAGGCATGCATCACATCTTGGTTGAGTTGATGCCTTATTTGTACACCTACTGACATGTCCCCAATCACTTGGGATCTAGGGTGATCCCTTAGTGTGACAAGGTTAGTGGGTGGAGTTGGTTTAGCAACAGCATTTTGAATTAATTCCTCTTGTGGAATAATGTCTGCTGTTGGATGAGGTTCTACCACTTCCAAAATATCTTCTTCAATATCTTCATTAGTTTGTGGAGGAGGATGTGATAAAACCTTTTGTGTAAGTTTAACTCAATTTCTCACAGAAGTGAGATACCTGTAATAAATCTGAGGTAGAAGAATCCTTCTCCTTATAAAACCTGTTAGCTTCATCTAATGAAATATGTACAGATTCTTCCATTTTGAAAGATGATTTAATGAATACCCTATATGCCTTGCTATTTTGGGAATATCCAAGAAAAATTCCCTCTGTAACTTTGGCTTCAAACTTTCTAATGTGTTTCTTATTATTGTTATGAATGAAACATCTACACCCAAAGATTCTAAAGTAATAAATTTTAGGTTTCTTCCCTTTGAGTAATTCATAGGGGTTCTTACCCTTAAGTTTGTGTATCAAACTCCTATTCAGCACATAGTTTGTCGTGCTCAAAGCATCTGCCAAAAATGATAGGGACATGTGTGCATCTATAAGCAATATTCCTGCAGAATCAATGAGGGTTCTGTTTTTCCTTTCTACAACCCAATTTTGTTGAGGAGTTCTAAGAGCAGAAAAACAATGCCTGATACCTTCCTCTTCCAAGAATCTTTCCATGGGAAGAGATTCAAACTCTATACCATGATCACTTCTGATTAATGCAACTGGAGTAGAATACTCAAACCTTAAGCTCTTAAGAAAGTCTGTAAGGACTTTAAAGTTATTTGACTTATTTTTAAAGAAGAACACCCAAGAGAATCTAGAGGAGTCATCTACAATAACTAGAGTGTAAGACTTCCCCCCTAAGCTTTTTACAGCAATGGGTCAAAAAGATCATTATATAGCAAGTATAAAATCTTTGATGAGTCACTCTTATTAATTGACTTGAAGCTATTTTTAGTTTGCTTGCTTTTTTGATTAGCCTTGCATAAGCTTTCCTTCTTGTATGGGCCAAAAGGCAATCCTCTTACAAGGTTGTCCCTAGATAGCTTAGAGATGTTCTTACGGTTAACATCACCTAGTCTCTTATGCCATAGAATGTTATTATTACTGACTTGATTGAATAAGCATATTTCTGAGCTATCAGATTTAAAGTTTACTAGATATTTGTTATCTTATCTAATTCCTGTTAAAACAGTTTCATTGATTAAAGAAACAATACATTTGGAGTTAGTAAAGCAAACCTGATAACCTACATCACATAACTGACTTATGGGTATTAGGTTATGCTTGAGACCATTTACATATGCCACCTTTTTAAAAGTGACAACTCCACTATTGAAGTCTCCATAGCCTTCAGTTTGTCCAAAGCTGGAATCTCCAAAGATTACTCTTGGACCTAGCTTTGCCTTTAAATTGATGAGGTTGTCCTTGCATCCAGTCATGTGCTTTGAGCACCCACTATCCAGATACCACTTATTCTGAGTGAAAGGATAGTTCTTCACCAGCAAGGAAAAAAGTTAGATGTTCTTTACCCAGGTCACCTTGGGTCCTTGTATCTTTTCATATGAATAACTAGAAATGTAAGAGTATTCAGGTTGGCTTTTATAACCTAAGGGGTGAAATCATCTGGGAGGAATTATCCATTGGGTGAATGGATTGATGTTCTCCCTAGGTTGGTTAGGATTTTTATTAAAGTTTCTGTTAGAGTTTCTGTAATAATGATCTGGGATCGACGAACTTTAGTGAGTTCGTCGACCTGACCTCGACGAATTGGGATAAGATCTTCGATCTCTGCTCGAAGAATGAAGGTATTCATTCTCAAGGCACCAATATCGTCGATGTCTACTCGAAGAACAAGACTGGTTTTGTCGATCTTAGGTCGAAGAATAATTATTGTTATGGTTGGCGTTCAAAGTTTGTCGTTCTGAGGTCAACGAACTGTTCACATTTCGTCGATTTGAGTTCCACGAAAACTATTGAACATTGTTGTAGTTGTTTTTCTTCTTATTCTTGGATTTTTGTTTTAGTTCCATTTGCTTTAATACTTCATTTACTTTGTTTACTTATTCTGTATTATTCTCTCCCTTATTTGAAATGAAATTTACAGGTTTAGATAAGTGATTTTTCTGGATTATAGGTGGTTCACTAGAAGATGCACCTAGTCCTCGTTTACTGTTATTTGCCCTAGCATTTAGAGTAAAAGTTATATCTAACAGTTCTAAGCTTCTACCATTGAGAGATTCTTCTAATTTCTTGGCCTTACTTAGTTCAGATTTTAGCAAAACAATTTGTTCATTTGATGAGTTAAGTTCAATCATTAGTTTAGTATTTTCAGCAATGTGCTTGTCTTGATTAGTTAATCTTTCTCTAAGAAGTTTGATTTCCTTCTCAGAGTCTATTAGATCAAAGCATAGATTTTTAAACACAGTTTTAAATTCTTCTGAATTAAAATCATAAGATACAATTACCCGGTCTTCTGCAGACAGTGTCTCTAAATCATCTGTAGCTTCAGCATCTGACTGACTGTTTGATGTATCAATTGCCATTAGGCAAACCTCTTTTGCCTTCTCTTCTTCTTCATCATCACTAGAGCTGGAAGAGGATGACTCTTTCTCTATATCACTCTTGGTTTCTACAACAAACCCTTTCTCTTTCCTCTTGTGTATGCTGGAGGAGGGCTTGCTGTGATGAGTTCTTCTTGAATCTTTTTCTCTTCTACTATCCTTCTTCTAAGCTTCTGGACACTCTGAGATGAAATTTTTTGGCTTCCTGCAACCAAAGCAAACAATTTCTTTAGATGGAGTCTTATCATACCTTGGCTTGTCATCTTGCCTAGATGACTTTCTTCTAAAGTCCTTCTTTTCCATTTTGAAGAATCTTTTGGCAAAGAGACTCATCAGCACTTCATTGACTGGAGTACCTTCAGATTCCTCAGCAGCTTTGAATGCAATGTTCTGCTCCTTCTTAGTAGATGTTGGAGTCTTCAATTCATCTGCTACTCCTCTGGTCTTCATTAGTTGCTCATAGGATTTGAGCTTTCCAAGGAGTGACTCAGTTGATATTTCTGTCATGCTTCTGGCTTCTCTAATTGGCGAGATCCTTGAATCCCATGATCTAGGGAAGCACATGAGTATTTTATCATTTACTTCTATCAGTGTGATGTCCTTGTCTAAGGAACTTAGCTCATTGATGATTGAGCTAAGCCTGTTGTACATATCACTTACTGACTAAGCTTCATCCTTTTTGAAACTCTCATACTGTGAGATGAGATTGGATCTCCTATCCTTTCTCTCATCAACATATCCATCCACTATCTAATTTAGAGAATCCCAGATAGCTTTGGATAAAGTTAACTCGGCCACCTTCTGAAAATATCATCAAACATAGTCTGAGCTAGGATATTCATGGCTCTGGAATCTGCAATCTTGGCTTTCCTCTATACATCTGTCCAATTTGGAGGTGGGACTGCACTCAGATTTGTTGAAGTTGAAGGAGTGGAGGCCACTGGAGTTGGTGGTCCTTTCTAGATTGAATTAAAAATGTCTCCATCAATAGAGTTCATGTATAACTTTATTCTTGCCTTCTAGATGGCAAACTTTGATAAGTTGCAAACTGGAGGTCTGGTGCTAGCATAATCTTTGTTTTGGGCCATGGTATCAAATATGTTAGAAATAGGATTTAGTTAGAGATTATTTGAGGATCTTGGTTTGTATAAGTGTTAGCCTATTTAAATGAAAATGACTAACCTCCCACTGATACCAATTGAAAGAAAAAAGAGGGATAAGCTCTAAATAACTCTAGAGGGGGGATGAACAGAGTTTTTAAAATACCTTTTTATCTTTTTACAAATATAATGTTAAGTAATAAAATAGGTGATTAGTAATAGCAATGAAATGTTAACAGAAATAAGGAAAAGCTACACTGAGATATCATAACACAATGCAAAAAAAGAGCAAGCAACACAGACAACAGAAGAACTTTTTAGTGGTTCCCCAACTAGGTACGTCTACTCTTCTACCACCCTTGGTAGGAATCCACTACAAGTTTTGATCAGGTGTCTGTCACCACAATATCTACATTCAGGGAGATATAACAACCCTTTGAGCTTTTGATCAGGTGCCCAAAAACCAAACTAAAGTATTTTGGAAGGTGACTTGTGAACCAGCCTAACTTTTGAAGGGAGTTAAAACCCTATACAATGGGATGAGGAGTAAAGTGATGAGAGTCTTCTCTTTTCTCAAAAGCAATTTGAGAAGACTAACAGTGGATTCCAGATCTTGTCAAAGCTCCCCCTGAGATGTAGATGAGTTCAGGATGAGAAGCTATGTTTAGGGTGAGTAGGCCTTCAGCTTGAGAAAACTAGAACCAGGAGTTGTAGGGAGATTGAACTTTATTGTCTTAGCAAGTTCCTGGATGAGAAGATGAAGAAGTCTCTTGATTTCTTTTTGTTGTTCTTCTTCTATCTTCTTCAGAGCACTGTGAGAGATTAATATTGAGAGCTACTTGAAAGTATTCTGCTCTTGTGAAGGATGTCTCTCTGCAATTTTTCTTTGCTCTAAAAAAACTATGAACTCGAGAACTCTGATTTTACTTCTCTTGCTATTGTTTTTTTTTTGTTATTCTCTCTGTCTTTGTATATGTCAAAAATGATGACCAATCTTCCTTAGAATTTTTGAAATCCTGCAATTAAAGTTCTGCTGGAAAACTGGGAAGGAAAACGATTAGCATGCCTGTCAATATTCATTTCCTCATTTGTCCCGAGAAATATGTCAAAGAAATCCTCTGATGAATACCATAATCAATCCTGCAAGGAATGACTATATTTATAGGGAATATAAGCAATGAATTCTCAGGGAATTTATGACTTAGAATAATAATAGGGAGGGAATAGCAAAGGAAAGAACAAGAAACAAACAGCTTACAAAATTCATCGACTAGTGAACAGATTTCGTTTACTGTACTCAAAGATCGTCGACCTAGAAATCTTGTTCTTCGACCTGAGCTCTGCGAACCAAACACTTAAAATAATTAACTGATTTTGTGCTCCAAGTTCGTCGACCATAGAATCTATTGTGTACTCAAAGATCGTCGACCGTAGAACTTGAATCAACAGAAATAGTCGAGCTGAGAAACTGACAGAGAGAAAGCGTTGACCATAGAATAAATCATTCTGATGAATAAAGTCCACCTGAACTCTAAGTTCTTCGAGCTGAGTTCGACGAACGTCAAACTAATTTCTAGACAGCTGAAAAACTTCTAAGTCTTGAATCTGAAGCTCTCATCAGGCTGGTCAATGATGATAGACACTAGAGGACTGGCCTAAGAACTAGAATGAAAATCAATGACCCTAACTATACAACATGGGTAAACAAACCTAAGATGTGAACCTAGCCCAAATAAAAATAGGGGTTCCAACATGTGTGACGATTGGCAATCCCGTATACCTGCCACACTATCCTTAACCCAGGATTATGACACCACATGTTAACTCACACCGCATGAAAATTCACTTAGCCATGCCATCATAACCAAGGGCTCAAACCGAGTCCCTTCTCATCATAACCAATCTAATGCTCAACCACATTCAAGGGCTCCATATTGAGTCCCTTATCATCATATCGATCCACTGCGGTCAAATACTCATGTACTAACAACCTTTCGCATTCCCGTGCTCCCAAGAACTTAAGGGTTCATCATTATCACAGGTGACAAGCTACCTTATATATCACGCAGGCCCCACACCGCCACCCGTAGGGAGACACAACTTTAAGAAATGGACTATCCTATTCAATCCTTCAATATTATGACTCTTCACATCGCATGGCCATGGGCATTTTCACATCTAGCCCGATTTCAATTATCCACAGGCACCTGCATAACAAGTCATACATCTTTTCCAGATTCCAAATCAAACAACATTCACAAAACCATTCAATTATTTCTACATTATAAACATAGGTTGCTAGGAATACATCTCAAGTTTCTCCAACCACTTTTATCGCCCCAAGTTGTAGATTACACATTCACATATTAACGTTAAGATGCTTTTTAACGGTTTAAATTTAAAGATCCAAGAACCATACGTTCACTCGAAGATCTAACAACCATTCGTTCACTCGATATCTAACAATCATTTGTTCATTCAAGGTCCAGCAACCATTTATCCATTAAAGATCTAACAACCATCTGTTCATCCTAGTTACCCGAATGTACAACTCTGAAGAAAACAGGTTGCACTTATGATATTATTGTGCAGCAAATTTAATGGAACATTACCCGAGCTACAGAGCTCCTATAGGAACTTGTAACCATCCATTGGAAATGTCTTTCTGAATAATACAATTTTCGTGTTCATCCCAAGACCAAAATATGGCCGTACCATACTCAAAAATGGTCTTGAAGTCTGTTGCGCACAAAAAACAGATTTCTGGATGAATCTTAAAGACCAAAGAATGACATTAGTTCTTCTACCTCCTTTAACCATTTATATAAAAATGCATTCAGCACTTCCTCCTCCCTTATTCACCCACATTAGACCATCATTCTTCACGAAACCAATTCCACTATCTTAATATTGAAGAGAGGAAGGTTTGAAGACAACAAACCTTAGGACAAAGGTCCTAGCATGCTCTCTTCCTAGGAGTTCTCCATTTCTCACCAAGGTAGAACTCCTTTGAGCTGACTTCTCTCCTATTTCATAACTAAAGATCTAGCACCAAGGGAGGGGTTAGGAAGCTCACCATGTTTCTGTCAATAGATCTTGTTATCCACCTTGACGGCATGATGGCGTCGGCCTTGGCTCTCGCTCTTCTCCTCTATGATAAAGTCCATTCGTTTATTGTCCTTCCAAGAAAAGCTTTTCACACTTCGTTCTCTCAGGAAAATCTTAGAAGAAAACTTTCATCCAAGTCTTGTACATCCTATATAAAGGAAGTTGCCAAATAGTTTTAGGGTTTTCCAATTGGGGAGCTACTATCCCGCGATAGCATGCTACGGTCGCGAGGTAACCTTGAAATTAACTTTCTCCGCAAGCCACCATCCAAGTTGCCCACTCAAGTGCCGCCACTTGTATGCTATCATTAGGCAGTACTCTTCCGTCCACCGCACAATATCTTACCGAGCGCCATGACGACAAATTAAGCGGGGCAACCACCCACGGTATCACTAACGCTAGGCGATAACTTCTCGAGCCATACGCCAATAAATTACTCGACTACAGCTGTGTGGTATCCTGCTACCGTCGCGTAATAGCAATCGACGATCTTCTGTCTTCTCAATGCCCTCGACTCCTCCGTGTATTTGTCGAATATACTCAATGACTGCTACCATCACACGTTATCCCACTACTGTCGCACGGTAGTACTCGACGATCACACAATGCGTTCGACTCCTCGGGGTATTCGTCATATATACTTAATTATTGCTACTTCCGCGCGGTATTCTGCAACCGCCGAACGATAATACTCGACCATCGTTGAGTCCACTCGATGATCACTCAATACCTTCGACTCCTTTGGATATTCGTCGTATATACTCAACGATGACTATTGTGGTGCGGTAACTACTACCACTGTGTAGTTGTGTCAGCAATTCCCTCGGCTCAGGTGCACGTCTTTCCACCAGCACACCCCGAGCCCAAGTCAACTCTCTTGACCTAAAAATGTGCACGAGTGGTCTAGCGTGAATCGGGAAGTTACAAATCCTATGAACAAAATAAAAGATTTCGTCCCCGAAATCAGGCTAAGTCTTTAGGGAATGTAAAGCATGAAAAGTAAAGTATCCTTTAAAATATACCTTAGGAAATAGCTCCGTGTAGCGCTTCTACATCAAGTCCACGTACTCCCAAGTACATTCCTCTTTTTCGTGAATAGACCACTGGACTATCACCAAATGGATGCTCTTTCGCTGCATTAGTCTTGTCTCAGTGTCCACTATCCGCACTGGATCTAGTCGAACAGACCTATCAGTTGACACTATTCCATCTATGGCGGTGACATGTTGATCGGGCCGTAAGAGTGCTTTCCAAATTGACGACACATGGAAGATGTCATGCAAATTTTGTATCTCAGGTGGTAGCTCCAGTCGATAGGCTAAAGGGCCAATCCTTTCCAATATAGCATAGGGCCACACATATTTCTTGCTAAGATTCTTCCTACCACGCACTCGTGACACTCCATATATTGGCCGGATCTTCAAGAATACCTTGTCACCCACTTGAAACTCCACCATCTTATATTTCGCATTATAATATTTTGATTGTCGACTCTGAGCCTCCAGCATGCAATCTCGAATTAACCTAATAATAGCTTTGGTGTCATCAATATACTCTACTCCCAAAATCCTCGGTTCTTCAACCTGTACCCACGATAAAGTTGTTCTACACCTCCTCCCGTAAAGGCCTTCATGGGGTGTCATTCTGATGCTGGCTTCATGAATGATGTTGTACGAGAATTCCACCAATAGTAAGAGCCTTTCCTGTAATGCCCCTTAATTTTTGATGTTTATGTTAGTTCTTTTTTTGGCGCATTTGTGACGTCAGGGAATTACGTTAACGCATGTTGGGCATGTACCATTGATAGAGCGTTATTTTGCACTTTAGGCTTTCTGTGTGGCTGGGTTTTAGCCTGCTTGCAAGATTCCCTTGCAAGCCGGGTCTGTTTTGGTGAATCGGAGGAGCCTTTTTGGGAATTCTTGTGTTTTGTCTTCAGGAGGCGTTTTCCCGAGTTTTGATTGTAGAATTTAATTCTGAATTCGCTGTTGGAATCGTGTCGTCGGTATTTAGCTAGGGTATGATTTTCATTGAATTTTGAGTTGATTTGGATTTCTTGTCGTTTGAAGTTATTTAATTAATAATTTATATTATATTATATTTATGAGTATAAATAGAATAAGGTCGCGTAAACCCAATTCCTATTCATCATCTTCCTTAATCTAACGACACTATTTCGTGAAAGAGAGGAGTTCGGCTGGCTTGGCGTGTTTTTGGGTGGCGATTTCGAGAGGTCCGGTGGTCAGAATCGTCAATAGATTAGAAATTTGGAAAGCTCTCGACAAGGGCTGCGCGATCGTGGTATGTTTTCCCCATTTCTCCGATTTTTGTGAATTAGGGTTTGAGGTTTTAACTCCTTTTCCCCTCCAAAAGTTTCAGGAAACGTTGCTTGGGCCTTTTCATGCCCGATCCTTATCACGATGCGTGCGGGCGGCGTTTTTCCGAAGATTCAAGGCAAGTGGATTTCTTCCCCTTCCACGTCCATTACACGTCTCTATCTTCCTTTATCTTCTCCTCCTTTAGATAGTAGGAGTAGTGTGGGATGGATCATGAAAGAACCCCCTAGGTAAGGTAAATATTTCGGCCAAAATCGTGGAACCTTGTTTAGCAGCTTAAGGGAAGTTCAGCGAGATAGGTAAGTTAAATTCGTCGAGTATCTTGGGTCAATTCGTCGTGTATCAATGTTAGGGTTTCGTCAAGTTTTATTAAGTCCATTTTCGCCGAGTATAGGTGTAGAGAACTTTCAATTCGTCGAATATAGTAGCCCAGTTTGTCGAGTGAGGCGTGTCAAGACTACGGTGAGATTCTCCAAGTAAGGCTAGGCATTGAAGCAAGTTAATTCGTCGGGTATGGGTTTGCTAGTATAACTATTTTTCGGCGAGAATTGTTGAGGAGTTCGTCAAGTATCGTCAATCGTCGAATATCGTAGAATTGCTAAAGAAAATTCGAAGTATATCATAGGAATTCGTCGAGTAATGTTTGTTCATTTTCGCTGAGTAATGTAGAATTTGTCGAGTATCATGGTGATACGTCTGGTATACTCGCCGAATTAACCAGGACTTAGCAATTTTTCGTCATTTTTGTCAGAGTCATTCAGTTTGGTCCTTAGGGCTTATCTTGAGTATTTTTGTCCCGTTTATCGTGGGAAGTGTTTAGAATTAGGTATTTGGGTTTTGTTGGGTTTTAGGTTTTGTTTTAACGGCTAGATCGACAGTGGATAATGGACCACCAATTTGACATCGTTTCGTGAATCATTGTATGTGGTAGTTTGTTTTGGGTCTCTGTTTACTGGCTATTTTAGATGTGCTGGACCTTGCTACCTCAACCGTGGTGCATCTGAGACATTTGGTTCTTGTAGTTCGGTATTGGATGTTTCTGTCGCTGACTCAGATCCGTGGTTTTACCAGTGTTAATGATTGACATGTTTAGGATCGTATAGTTCCTTTTCCTTCAATAGTTTGGCTTTTCGTTGGTTGTTTGCTTCTGCAAGTTTGAACAAAGCATGGTAACTTATCCTAATTGGTGCATTTTGCTTATTTTATTGATGATTACTTTCTCAATTGGCTCTTTTTGTTGATTTTATATGCATAGGTTGTTTGCATTTCTCATAGAAGGGGTATGGTAACCCGCTTCTGTTATTACTTGATTACTATCTAATTGCTTCCTTTTTCCACTTGTATTTTCTTGCCGAGGTGTTCTTTCTTTGAATTCCTCAGGTTCAGGGCAGTGGTGGTTGATCGACTATGTTTGGGAGTTTTCTAGTGGACTGCTTTGTTGCAGAGGTTTTCCTCACCCTTGTGATGTATTTTTTGGGTTGTTTCCTTGTTAGTACAAACATACATACTTTCCAGTGGGTTTGTATTAGGTTGTTAACTCCTATTGGTGGTTTTCTTTTGGGATGATAAGTATTTTGATAAGCTTCTAGTTTGCCTATTTTTTGTGTTTGTTTCTACTTGCTCTATTGTAGGGGTGTGCATAAAAACCGGGCCCGGGGGGCCGACCCGGGCCCGGCCCGGTAAAAGCCCAGCTAGGCCCGGGCTAAGCCCTCCATGGGCCCAGGCCGGGCTATGGGGCCTAATAAGGCCCCATATATGAGCATTTGCCCGACCCGGTGCCCGGCCCAGACCAGGCCGGGCAAAGCGCTATTTCTAGGCCCGGGCAAAGCCCGGGGCCGGGCCAGGAAAAGCCCGGGACCGGCTCCTACGTGCCTTTAAAAACTGCGTCTTCTAGGTGCATTTTCGGGAGAAGTGTTTAACATGGAAGTTGTAGATCTGGATGATATCTACAACTTTTATGTTGAACACTTTTTGATTTGAATCCGATTTGGCCCCCGATTTGGCCCCCGAAAAAAATCACGCGGAACATTTCAAATCTTCCGCGTGATTTTTTTCGGGGGCCAAATCGGGGGCCTAAACGGCTTCAAATCAAAACGTGTTCAACATGAAAATTGTAGATATCCTAGAGATACACAACTTTCATTTTGAACACTTCTCTCGAAAATTCACCCAGAAGACGCAGTTTTAAAAGGCGTATATTTCTTTTTAAAAATTTTTATTTTTTTATAAAAACAGGGCCCGGGATAAGCCTGGGCCCGGCCCGGCCCGGCCTGGGGGCCTTCACAAGCCCCCTCCCGGAGCCAAATGCTCGGCCCGACCCGGCCCAGCCCGGCCTGACTGCAATCAGGGCCCGGGCCCGGTTCGGAAAAGCACGGGCTTGGGAGACCCGGTTTAGGCCCGGGCCCGGGGGGCTTTTTGAACACAACTACTCTCTAGGGATGCTTTATGTTAGGTTGCATGTTAGACATTTTAACTTATAAAAGTATTACTACTACTATTTCATACATGTCATCTTTCTAAAACTAAAATACTATCTTCTATATAATGTAATGACTATTTTCATACTTATAATAAATCAAGAGTCTTGCATACCATGGGTTGTCCCCCAGGGATGTTTATACTCATGTAGAATGTTAAATCAATGTAATCAAAGTATTTCTGCATCGCATAACTATAATTTTCTAGTGGACTAGGTTATCCACTGAGCCGAGGGATACGACCAACTTAACTTAAAACTGGATTTCTTTCATAACAACTTAAGAATTTCTTATAAAAAGTAGAGTTGGAGTCTGCCTGGGCATCTGTAGTTATACCCTACGTGACGTGGCATCACAACGATTGTTTTTTCCTTAATCTGATACATCTTTTAAATGCGGAGAAAATACGGGTTGTGACATTTCCTGTAATGCCCCCATCAATCGTATAGCATATGACAGAAGGTCCGGCCAGGGCCCGAAGCCATATACTGCAGACAGGTAAGGACATTACATATTATTTCCAAATCTAAGTTCAATTATGAGCGCACCCTAACTCAGAGCATTCTAGCGAAAACATTTTAGTTTATAATCCCAGACGCAACAAGAATGTCCACTACAAAACAGGAATGATATATATATATATATATACATACATATAACACATGTTTTTGTTGTCGCCTTATTACAACTGTTTGATTTAACAAAAAGTGACTTCATATATCGACACGCTGGCCGGCCATACATGAAAACAGTAAAGTTCGTCTTTGGGACTTCAAGGGCCAGCCACTCGCAGCATAAGGGCTTCAGCCCGTTACTTCCCGCTTTGATCTCTAGCACCTACACAAAAGGGCCCACCAAAACATGGCAAACAAAGCAACGATCAGCGTTTTGCTAACTCGTTTATAATGATCCCACCACATACTCGGGGAGGCATTTCTCCATCCCTGTAAACAAAGCATCATATATATATCTTAGCATTTATAATGTGTAATTTAAGCACCATTAACCACAGACGTAGGCTCAACGGCCACACGCTCCATGCACTCAGGGCACATTTTTAGTGTACACGTCTTCCCATAAATCACCACCGTTTAGAGGTCCACGACTTAACGGTTAACTTTGTAGTTCAGAGGTCCTTAATTTGACGACTACACGTCATTTAGAGGTACTTAACTTAACGACCAACTACCCATTCAGAGGTAAAAACTTAACAACTATGTCGTTCAGAGGTACTTAACTTAACGACTCTGTCGTTCAGAGGTACTTAACTTGATGGCACAGTAGTTGGCCTCCACGGCACAATTCATCACACTTTACCATTTCAGGTTGGTACCCACCATTGCTGGGCAAATTTTAGCTCACAACTATGCATACAATGGCCCCCAGGTCTCTTAGAGACAGGCCTCACAACATTTTAGCTCCCTGGGAGCTATCGCTAGCGACAGTCACTATCGCCAGTCAACATCCACAGTTCTCCAGACTGTGATCTTTTTTGGGTCTTTTCCTGGAAATGCTTTTAGTACTTTGATGCAGCATCCTGTACACCCCTAGACCCCGAATTTCACACATACATCACATCCATAGCCATGGAGTCTTCTCCAGCACGCAAAATAAACATCACCAATCCATACCAACTTGTCAGAATGGGCTTCTCATAGCATGCATATTCCGTACTCCACATTTCCGGATCTATATGTAGGAATATATGGGGATCAAACCGATCTACCCATTTGAAGGCACATTTTTTCACCTTTTGGTGAGGAGATCCATGCAAGTATGCATATTGAGGACTTCACTTGTCCGGGAGAAACTCGTTACCCTTATTGTTCTCTTCGGAGCAATGGCGAAGCTTTTCTACGCGGATGGATGTGAGCGCCTCACTTTCCATTTTGTGAATCTATACTCGAATCAAGCCTCCGACCACAAGATCTCCTTCAGCGAGCTCACAATGCTCTGCCCAGCACTTCCTTATCTTCTTCTTCCTTTTTACTCAAGGAAAATAAAGAGATGAAAAGAGAAAGAGAATGAAACCTCCTTCCTATTCTTCTCTGGTTAAGTGGATTTGGGACTATTTCCTACCACATTATCTCTCCTTCAAAACAAAGCAATGGCCGGGTTGAGCCGAAAAGTCAACAGCCGCTCACTGGTCGCTCACCAGTCATCTAACACGAGTCTCCACTTGGTGATATCTTATTTCGACAATTCGTCGAATGGGGCTTATTTCGTCGAACGAAGTTCCACACTTTAGACTTCCCGAAATTCGTTCGACATTCACCGAAAGAATACAAAACACATAATAGAACCACATTCGTCGAACTCTTTTTGACATTCGTCGAACGTTGTTCAACATTTCGTCGAACGGTGTTCGACGTTCGTCGAACGGTGTTCGACGTACATCGAACTCTGTTCGACATTTTACCGAACTCTGTTAGACATTCGCCAAACTCCGTTCAACCTTATAAACAGTTACTTCCTACTCCTTTTGGGGTATTACAATATTCCCCTCCTTATAGAAATTTAATCCTGAAATTAGGATACAACTATATTCAAGACAACAACAAATATTTTACAACATATATGCCCTTCACGAAAATATTACAATATTTTATACAAACAACTCGGGAAATTCAGCACGCATAGTTTGCTCCTGCACCCATATCAGCTCCTCACGGCCACAGTTGTCCCACCGGACCTTGACCATCTTGATTGTCTTGTTCCACAACTGTTTAAACGTCGAATCCTCGATCCAAATGGGCATAACCTTCGTCGTTAGCCCAGATTTGACTGGTAGTCAATCATTCGCAATCACTTTATTTAGCTCTTTCACAGCTTTTTGCATCACCGATATGTAAAACACATCGTGCAAACCACATAGCTCCGTCGATAGAGCTAACCGATAGGTAGCTTCTCCAATTTTCTCCACCACTTCAAACGAACAAAGATATCTCAGACTAAACTTTTTCAAACGTCGAATCCTATACATACCTTTGAATGGCTTAATCTAAAGTATACCCAATCGCCCACTATAAACTCCATATTTCAATGTATGGCATTATAGCATTTTGCCTGCCTATCATTGGCTATCAGTAGCCTCTCCCAGAAAGTTTATATCTTTGAATTAGCCTCTTCAACTTCCTTACGCTTATATAACTTAGACTTGCCTCTTTCCACCGAAGCTAAGGGTGTATGACCATTCCTACCATACAAAGCTCCAAAAGGTGCCATATTAATGCTAGCTTGATAGCTATTATTGTAGGAAAACTCTACCATATAGAGGTGATCTTCTCATCTCTTCCCGAAATCCAGGTCACACATATGGAGCATGTACTCCATTGTTCTATTGGTCCTCTCAGTCTGGCCTTCTATTTGCGGATGAAAAGCCATACTGAATTTTAGTTTTTCCCCCAATAATGGATGGATTAGCCTTTAATCATTCGAAGTAATATGCCAATCTCGATCACTAACGATGCTACGGGGCACACCGTGCAATCGTACTACTTGCTCAACATAAAGCTTAGTAAAGATTTCCACAGAATCGTCCCTCTTAATCGGAATGAAGTGAACCACTTAAGTCAACTCGTCTACGATCACACAAACCGAATCGTTCCCGCATTGAGATCTCGGCAAACCGTGCATGAAATCCAACGAAATGTCATCAAACTTCCACTCTAGAATAGGTAGTGACTTCAAGAAACCTCTAGGTTTCTGGCATTTAGCTTTTACAAAGGCACAAGTCTGACATTTTGAAACGTAATGGGCTATATCTTTCTTCAGACCTGGCCACCAGAACATACTTTTCATGTCCTTATACATTTTTGTGCTCCATGGGTGGATTGAATACTTCGTAAAGTGTTCCTCATACAACAATTCTTCACGTAATTTACCCACATTCGGGACACACAATCGATCACGTCTCAGCAAAAGGCTGTCTTCCCAGGAGAATTTGGCATTTGACCCATCCACTGCATAGCATTGTAGACTTTCATCAAGTTCCGTTGCTCGCCAAACCCTGTCCACAAGATCATACTCTACCTCCGTCCAGTTTAGGCATGCACTTGTTGTAGCATTCTTGTCCACACAAGAGATGTCTAAGGCCTCCAACTCCTGGATTAGATGCTCATCATGCATCTGCAACCAACTTGCTCTTATCGGATTCCTATGACTCAAGGCATCTGCGACCACATTTCCCTTCCCAGGAGTATAATGAATCTGGAAGGTGCAGTCCCCGAGGAACTCCATCAATCTTCGTTGTCGCATATTGAGATCCTTCTGACCTAGCAGTTACTTAAGGCTCTTATGGTCCGTGAAGATGTTAAATTTCATGTCATATAAGTAGTGATGCCATAATTTAAGTGCAAAAATCACCGCCACCAACTCCAAGTCATGGACGGTATAGTTCCACTCATGAACTTTCAACTAGCCAAAGCCATATGCTATCACATTACCAAACTGAAGAAAAACGCAGCCTAAGCCACTCCCTGATGCATCATTATAAATTTCAAAGCCGTCCGAGCCACATGGCGTCGTCAAGATTGACGCCGTAGTTAGACAAACTTTCAGCTCCTAAAAAGTTCGTGCGCACTCCGGCGTCGAAATGATCTTCTGATCTTTTCTCGTCAGTGTGGTGAGAGGCAAGGCTATCCACGAGAAGTTCTCGACAAAGCGCCTATAGTAGCCCGCAGGTCCATGGAAACTCCTGACTTTGGTTACAGAAGATCCATGGAAACTCCCGTATCGCAACTATCTTCGCAAGATCCACCACAATGCCATATCCACTAACCACATGTCCAAGAGAGGCCACTGACGACAACCAGAACTCGCACTTCGAGAACTTGACGTAGAGCTTGTTCTTTCTCAGTGTGTGTAACACCATTCGCAAATAGTTCGCATGATCTTCTTCAAACTAAGAGTACAACAAAATGGCATCAGTAAAGTTTATGACATATATATCCAAGTACTCTCGAAACGTTCAGTTCATTAGGTCCATAAATACCGATGACATATTTGTTAGCCCAAATTGCATTACCGTGAACTCGTAATGACCATAGAGTGTACCAAACACTATCTTAGGAATATCACATTCCCGAATCCTCAATTAATAATAGCCATATTTCAAATCCAGGTTTGAGTAGACAGTCGAGCCCACTATCTGATCAAACAAGTCATCAATCCGTGGAATCAGATACTTGTTCTTTTTCGTTAGCTTATTCAGCTCTCGATAGTAAATGCATAGCCGCAAGCTTCCATCCTTCTTTTTCACAAATAGGACCGGGTCACTACAAGGTGACATACTTGGTCATATAAAGCCTTGCACCAATAACTCTTGCAATTGAACCTTTAGTTCCGCCATTTCCTTTGGCGAACCACAATATAGCGAGCGGGCCACAGGTTTCGCACCTGACACCAACTCAATAGTTAAGTAAATATTCCGCTGGGGCAGTAACCCTAGAAGATCCTTAAGAAACACATCAACTTACTCTGATACAATAGGAAGATCACTCACACTGGTCCTCAGCTCAACAGCCTCCAACATCGTGAAGAACAACTCCGCACCCTTCTGAACTGCCTTGACTACTTGGATATCAGGCATTAATGTCTTGCTTGAACCTCGCGGACCAGCGAATTTAGTCTCTCGTTGGGTGTCCTACCCTAGTGTGACTTCTTTAGAGTTGTAATCTATATAGGCACGATGCTCCGGGAGCCAATCAATACTAAAGATTAAATCAAACAACGATATCGGTTGCACTAATGCTTCCCATCCAAAGTCCTGACTTCTTATTCACACCTCAACACAATAGGCTCGATCCGCGCGCATCAAGCACCCGTTAGGTAACAGCATATTCAATCGATCTGACGGTGTAAACTAAGGCACTCCAATACAGCCCACGAAGTGTTCCGACAAAAAAGAATGAGAAGCTACTGTATCGAACAGTGCTCTCGCTAGACACTCCAAAATCAGGACAAAGCCTTAATCAAACCAATCACATAAAAGCAACACACAAGGTATTAAGTATGGAAAGCAGTAAAAATTGTATCTTAACTCATACCTGTTACGACATCACTTTGTTTTATGGCCTCCTATTGGCCCAGATTATAAACTCGATGTTGCGCTTGGGATGCAGTCGTTTCCACCATTACCTTTCCCTTTTCAGCATAAGACACACCTGTCTTTTTCTCCCCTTTTAGAAGGCCACTCCAGCAATTTCGAGCTATATGACCCACATTGCCACATGTATCACATATGGGCATACCTCTCCCCAAAGGTTCTTCAGACGCAGGAGAAGAAGGAGCCGGTGCAGAAGTTTTAAGCTTCTTTTTCCATCGTTGTAATCCAAAATTTGAAGAACTAGGTACCTTGAACTCTGTCTTTTTCCCTGCCAAGTCATTCTTACGTTGTACACGCTTTATGTCCAGCTCAAGGGAACAGGCTGTATTGACCAAGGTATGGAAAAACAACGTCATCGATCTTGAGAGAAGGAACCGCAGGACATCTCTCATCCCTTCATAGAACTAGTTTGTTTTTCGTTCCTCATCTGCAAACGTAAAGCCTGCATATATTCCCAATCTTGTAAACTCGTGAAAGTAGTCATTTGCCGACCTCTCGCCTTGAGTTAGCCTTTGAAATTGGTTCTCCATCGCAATTTGCTGTGCTGATGGAACATATCTCGCCAGAAAACAGCTTGATAACACCTCCCTTGAGATCTCGCTCAACGGCAGTCCAGAAAACTGGTGTAGCTCCAGCTCATTACACCAAAGTCTTGCCTCACCATCCAACAAGAAGGTAGTCACAATGACTTTTTGTCACTCTTCTGTTTCAGTTGCCGTCAGGACCCTCTTTATTCTTGAGAGCAATCCCTCGGCTTGGTTAGGGGTTCCAATAACCATAAACACAGGGGGATTTAAACTCATCACGTGTTTCAGTTGCTTCTCCAGTGCTCGCCTTGAGGCCACTGCCTCAACAACCACTTATCTCACCGCTACGCGCTCATCCATGCCAACCGGTTCCTGAACAATCGCAGGAATTGAAGGTTGGCTCAAACCCCCTGGTTGTGTATTCATCATTGCCAACAAGGATTATTCAACCAACCATATAGTCTCCGCCGAACGAGGAGGTGTTATCACCTCCTTTGGTGCATTACTCTCCTCCGAGCGCTGGGGTTTTTGCTACCCTGCACCACTTCTAGTCGCCTATAATGTGAAACACAATTAAGAAATTAAGAATATTGACAAAAGCAATCTCAGGAACGTACCAGTTCCGCAAACATGTGTATTTTCATTCCTAAGTTGACATTCATTAGTTCAGTTACGTTATCACGGTTGCGCACAAATACATGCTCACCACCCCCTTAAAAGAATTTGACCACGAATTCAAAGTAGAAAGACCGAGAATGAAATTTGATACCAATGATGTAATGCCCCCATCCGTTGTATAGTATATGACAGAAGGTCCGGCCGGGGCCCGACGCCATATTCTGCAGATAGGTAAGGAGATTACATATTGTTTCTAAATCCAAGTTCAATTATGAGCGCACCCTAACACAGAGCATTCTAGCGAAAACAATTTAGTTTATAAACATAGACGCAACAAGAATGTCCACTACACAACATGAATGATATATATATATATACATATAACACATGTTTTAGTTGTATCCTTATTACAACTATTTCATTTAACAAAAAGTTACTTCATAAATCGGCACGCAGGCTGACCGCACATGGAAATAGTAAAGTTTTCCTTTGTGCCTTCAAAGGCCAGCCACTCGTAGCATAAGGTCTTCAGACGCTACTTCTCGCTTGGCTCTCCAGCACCTGCACAAAAGGACCCACTAATATGTGGCATACAAAGCAACGGTCAGCGCTTTCCTGACCCATTTATAACGATCCAACCCCTTACTCAGGGTGGTATTTCTCCAACCCTGCAAACAAGGCATCATATATATATTTCGTTGAATTTACAATGTACAATTTAAGCACAATTCACCACAGACGTAGGCTCAATGGCCACACGTCCCAAACACTCAGGGCACCTTTTCGGTGTACACCTCTTCCTATATATCACCATTGTTGAGAGGTACACGACTTAACAGTCAACTTTGTCGTTCAGAGGTCCTTAACTTGATGACTACGTTGTTCAAAGGTACATAACTTTATGACCAACTGCCAATTCAGAGGTACTTAACATAATGACTATGTCATTCAAAGGTACTTAAATAGATGGCACAGTAGTTGGCCTCCATGGCACAACTCAGCATACTTTACCATTTCAGGCTGGTATCCACCATTGCTGGCCAAATTTAAGCTCACATCTTTGAATACAATGGACCCCAGGTCTCTTAGAGACGGGCCTCATAACATTTTAGCTCCCTAGGAGCTATCGCCAGTGACAGTCACTGTCGCCCGGCGACATCCACAGTTCTCAATTCTGTGATCTTTTCTTGGTATTTTCCAGGAAATGCTTCCAGTACTTTTATGCAGCGTCCTACACACCCCTATACCCCGGATTTCACACGTACATAACACACATAGCCACAGAGTCTTCTCCGGCATGCAAAATAAACATCACCAACACAAGACAACTTGTCTAGACAGGCTTATTAAAGCATGCCAATTCTATACTCCACATTTCTGGATCTATATGCAAGAATATATGGGGATCAAACTGATCTACCCATTGGAATCCACCCTTTTTGACCTTTTGGTGAGGGATCCATGCAAGTATGCATATCGAGGACTTCACATGTCTGGGAGAAAATCGTTACCCTTGTAGTTCTCTTCAGAACAATGGCGAATCTTTTCTACATGGTTATAAGTGAACGCCTCACTTTCCCCTTTGCGGATCAATCCTTAGATCTAGCCTCTGACAACAAGATCTCCTTTAGTGAGCACACAAAGCTCACCCAGCACTTCCTTAGCTTCTTCTTCCTTTTTACTAATGGAAAATCAAGAGGTGAAAGGAGAGAGAGAAAGAGAATGAAACCTCCTTCCTACTTTTCTCTGGTTTAGTGGATTTGGGACTAATCCCAGCCACATGATCTCTCCTTTAAAACAAAGCAAAGGACAGGATTTGAGCTGAAAAGTCAACTGCCGCTCACTGGCCGCTCACTAGTCATCTAACTCGAGTCGCCACTCGGCGATATTTTATTTTGACAAGTCATCGAACGGGGTTGATTTCGTCGAATGAAGTTCCACATTTTAGACTTCTCGAAATCCGTTCGACGTTCGCCGAAAGAATAAATAACACATAACAAACCATATTTGTCGAACGTCGTACGACGTTCGCCGAATGCCATTCGACATTCTCCGAACGCCGTTAGACGTTCGTCGAACGCCGTTTTTTGTAACGACCCCATCCGTTAAATGACGTATAGTAGAAGGTCCGGCCGGGGCCCCACACTATATGCCACAAACAGACGGTGAGGTCACAGGATAATACCAAACCAAATACGAATCCTAACTCAGAGCATTCTAGCGGAAGCTTTAAGTTACAACTTTGAACTCTCAACCGGAATGTCCAATATATATAAAACCACCTTTATATATAAATACCACGGAATGTACACAACCACAAGAGTTTGGCCTTAAGGCCTTACAGTTCCTCTGAACATACTTCATGTTTTACAAACCTCGGCGCGCAGGCCGGCCATACATGAGTAAAAAGAGAAAACAAAACAAAGCCATTCGCTTAGCCTTCCAGGCTAGCCGCAGCAGCAGCAGCAACAGCAGTAGGGCTTCAGCCCATCATTTACCACTTGGCTCTCCAGCACCTGCACGGGAACAATCCACCCAACCGGTGGCAAACAATGCAACGGTCAGCATTCAGCTGACCCAATTATAACAATCCTACCCCTTTCTTGGGGCATGAGCATTCTTTCCCTGCAAGCATGGCATTATCAATAGCAACTATGTGCGCGCAGGCACATTCAAGCCATCACAACCATCGGCCACCCGGCCCGACAGTCCGTGCACTCAGGGCACATTTTCGGTGTACCGGAATACCAGGGTCAACACCACCGTCTACACGGTATTTGAGCATTCTAGTCTTTCCGGCGCGCGGGCCTAAGACTCTCATTAGGCGCTCCAACAAAACCTATACCAGGCTTCCAAGTCGGACGGACCTAACGCAGGTACGGATCAGCCACCCCCCGTTGCTCAAGTCGCCGAGCCACCTCGAATACGGAAGTATCCATGGCATTTTATAGGCGCGGGTCGGTTTCACCTTTCCTGTTCGGCAATCTGCCTTTTCATCGAGTTGTAGCCCAACGGCTCAACTACTCACAAAGTGGCAACACACGGCCAGAAGAGTTGCCTCCAACCCTCTTCATTTCCTGGACATCGTCCAGTACTTCCTGCTGCACCAAGCAACAGGTAGGAACAAGGCATCACAAGCCATAGGCATCACAAGCCATTATCACGGAGCCTTCTCCGATATGCAAACAAGCATCACCAATCCAGATTCCATCCAGATGGGCTTCACACAGCATGCCTAGAGCCGTACTCCAATTCCGGCCTCTAACAAGGGGGACTTCACATATCTACCCCAAGGGACACCACAACCCACCGCACACTCGCGGGGAAGGGCTTTCCCTATGCAATGCAGAAAAGAAGGACTTCACATGTCCAAGGAGGGAGATCGTTACCCTTGTCGATCTCTTCGGTGCCATCGAAAACTAGCCGGTGAGAAAGAACCGCAGCAGCCTTGCCTTCACAACGCCGGCTTCGGATCACGAATTGAACCACGGGAGCTCCGCCGGTGGCTTGCTCTCCTCCTCCTTCTTCCTCTCTTCCTCTCTCTTTTTCTCTTCCTTAAGGGCAAATGAAGAATGACTCTTCATCCTTACTTCTCGTAATAACCCAGCTAGGAAACCACCTGGACCCTTGGATCAAAAGAGAGAAAACTGAACGGCCAAGATTTTCCCAAAACTTCACTTTTTGGCCGACACGGCCTGTGACACGCCCGTGTCACAGGCCGTGTACCCTTTAAGCGGCACACACAGTTTGAACCGACTGCACAACACGAGTCATCGACACGCCCGTGTCGAACCTGACACGCCCGTGTCAAACCTGAGACACGCCCGTGTCTCCTGCTCCATCGAGCTGCAACCAGTACACGGGTCGGAACACGGCAGCTGACATGCCCGTGTCCAGCCTGACACGCCCGTGTTCCAGGCCGTGTTCAAGGCCGTGTCCGGCTCTGACTTGAATAGGCCAATTTCGCAAAATAAATCGAACACGCCCTGGGACACGCCCGTGTCCCAGGCCGTGTACACCCGACACGCCCTGGGACACGCCCGTGTCCCAGGCCGTGTAAACCAGCCTGCTACTCAAACTTCATGTTGAGTCTTTTTGGGGCCTTTTTGGGGTGTTACAACCCTCCCCCCCTTAACAAAATTTCGTCCCGAAATTTGCACGGTAAGGAAATAAAACCAGCAATGCTATAACTCTGTTATAACAAAAAGTACACGGTCTACAGTTTATACAAATAACTCGGGAAACTCAGCTCGCATGGTCTGCTCTCGCTCCCATGTTAGCTCTTCACGGCCACAATTGTCCCACCGGACCTTGACCATCCCGATCACTTTGTTCCGCAACTGTTTCTCGGCTCGATCCTCGATCCGAATGGGTCTAACCCTCGTCGTTAGCCCATACTCGACCGGTACCCGATCATTCTCCATTACTTGAGCTGGATCCTTTACCGCCTTATGAAGGACTGAGATGTTAAACACATCATGTAATCCACCCAAGTCCGCTGAAAGTGCTAGTCGATAAGCAGCTTCCCCAACTCGCTCCACCACCTCAAACGGACCAAGATACCTCGGACTTAGCTTTTTCAAACGCCGAATCCTGGACACACCTTTGAAGGGTTTGATCTTCAAATATACCCAATCACCCACCGCGAACTCCACGTTCCGATGTTTGGCATTGTAGTACTTTGCTTGACGATCTTGGGCTATCACTAGCCTCTCCCGAATAGAGCGTATGAGCGAAGTAGCTTCTTCGACTTCCTTTTTCCCACTCAGCTTCGATTCGCCTGCTTCTGCCCAAGCTAAGGGTGTACGGCATTTCCGACCATACAACGCCTCAAATTGTGCCATACCAATACTCGCTTGGTAGCTATTATTATAGGCAAATTCGACGAGAAATATATACTCTTCCCATCTCTTACCAAAGTCTAGGGCGCACATGCGGAGCATGTCCTCCATCGTCCTGTTGGTTCGTTCAGTCTGGCCATCCATTTGGGGATGAAAGGCCGTACTAAACGCTAATTTTGTACCCAACATTTGATGAACGAGCCGCCAATCATTCGATGTGAACCGCCCATCACGATCACTAACGATGCTCCGAGGAACACCGTGCAGTCGAACAACCTGCTTCACATACAGCTTGGCCAAGGTTTCCACTGAATCGTCTCTTCTATTTGGAAGGAAGTGCGCCACTTTCGTCAACCGGTCCACAATCACCCAGATTGAATCATGACCGCGTTGCGATCTCGGCAACCCGTGCACGAAATCCATCGAAATATCGTCGAACTTCCACTCCGGAATAGGTAACGACTTCAGGAAACCGCCAGGCTTCTGGCATTCTGCTTTCACCAACGCACAGGTAGTGCATTCAGCCACATAACGAGCCACATCTTTCTTTAGTCCGGGCCACCAGAATAGCTTTTTCATATCCCTGTACATCTTTGTGCTCCCTGGGTGAACTGAGTACTTTGCAAAGTGAGCTTCGTACATCAACTCTTCCCTCAATTTACCCACACTTGGGACGCACACTCGACCATTTCTCCGTAATAACCCGTTATCCCAAGAGAATTGATCGTCCGGCCCATCTTTCGCATAGCGCTGGAGACTTTCATCAAGCTCCGTTGCTCGCCGAACTCTGTCCGTAAGGTCATACTGCACCTCCGTCCTGTAACATCCCAATGTTACTTCTAGACCCCTTAACTTAGATTGGGTTAGGCATGGGGTGGGTGTTAGGGTTAGAAGCTAGATTGACCCTAGGTAGTGGGTTGTAGCCATGTGGGGCCCACCATGGGGCCAAAGTCAAACTAGGTCAAACTAGCCTAAACAGGAACCCTAGCCACACCATGATCCCCTCATGATGCCCTAACCCTAAATACAATCTAAGTGGACCCCAAGGTAGGCCATGGGGTCAACCAGTTGACCATGATGGGTCAAGTCAACACCTTGGACCCAAATAGTGAAAATGGTGTCCTAGCCCAATTCACTGGGTTGGGTCCACCCAAATCAACCCAAATTCATCATGTGGGCCTAAAGTGACCCTACAAACCCTAGGGGAGAGAAAAATAGGGTCTTGCAATAGTGATTTTGGGAGAACACTTAGGAGAGAGAAAAGAGGAGGAGTAGGAGAGAGAAGATGCTAAGAAATGGGTTTGGACCACTTGGGCTCATTCCACCAACCCATGATGGGTTGGCTGACCATGCATGGGTATCAGGAGGTGTGGGACCCCCACCATGCAGCCTTGGGCCAAGCCCAAACCCAACCCAAGCCCAATATGACCTAACCCATTTATGGAAGTCAACTCCCTCTCTTCACTCACCCAACTCGGCCCTAGACTTGGCAACCCGACCCACTAAGGTCTAGTCAACCCTCATGGACCAGTGGGGCCCACTCCCAAGCCACCTAGCTGGCCAAACCCACTAACCCGACCCCCAACATTGGTGAAATCGCCTAAGCTTTGGTGAAATCGCCCCCCCCCCCTCTTAACTCAGCCCCCAAACCACTTCCCCCTCTCATTTCCATTCACTCCTATCCATGAGACAGAGAGAGAGCTGGAGACCACTGCAGCCATGGCAAACCGAGGAGATCGCCGGAAAATCCATGCTATGGAGAGCCGCCGCCACCCTCACCCACAGCCGCCATTAAGGGTCCGTATCCCCTCCCCTCTTACTGTACTAGTTTCCTAGATCAACTAGGTTAGAGGTCGAGCTCAATCGAGCTCGACAGCAGGCCTCTAAAGCTTGGAAAAAGCTTCAAAAATGGAGGATTTAGGGTTTTTCGGTTTGGTTGCGCCGCCGCCGTCCTCCGCTCTCCGCCGCCCAGCCGCCGGCCAGTTCAAGCCCCGACCACCGTGAGGCTGGGGGATGACTTGGCCGGAGGCCCCGCCGCCGGCGATGGCCGGAAACCACCCCGCAAGGGTGGCCTGCACGGGTTGGCCTGCATGCATGTGCATGGAGAAGACGCACAGCCACCGTCCGATCTATCTTTAAGATTCGTGCGGCTATTTAAATTAAATCCTGTATTTTTATATTATGATTAAAATATCAATCTGTCACACTTTAACAGTGACTTTGCATGCTGATTTTGAGGTACTTAGAGGCCCCAAGTTAGGATGGACTCTGAATGAAATATTTAGGTAGATGAGTTAACTTCAAAATGCCACAGCAATCATAGGTTTTGGACCAGTAGGCTGCCCTGTAGGGCTGTTTTGCTAGGACTGCCCCCTAACTAGGGCAGAAACTAAAATTAATGCCCTGTTCAAACCCTAAGTCCAAATGGACTGAGATTTTTGGCTTGTGGCTTATTTGGTCAAATCTAGGCCCTCCCCAAAAATCAGAATTTTTGGGGAACATTTTGCTATAGTTTTTACAAAAATACCCAAAAGTAAATAAATGTGATTTTTGGAGTTTCCTAACTCCAAATGGCCCCAAATTTTGGTGGCACCATCTCCTGGGTATATGAGACCCATGGTTAAAATTTGGGCTAAATTAATGAACTGCATGATGAGGAATCTCACTTGCATGTTTGAGAAATAATATTTGACTTGGGCTGCAAATAGCAATTTTGCAGAATTTCAAATGGCTGCCCAAGCCAAACCAGAAGTCCCCTTGACCTGAGATTTTGGTCAGAGGTGTAATTAGGGCACATATAGGCCCTGCCCAAAAATGGGCTTGATTGGAAAATAAAATATGAGGAAATTACCAAAATACCCCTAGGGCTTAACTAGGTGATTCTTGGAGTTAGCTAACTCCAATTGGCCCCAAATTTTGGTGGCTCATCCATAGGGACCATATAGACCAGAGGTAGAAATTTCCCTGAAATTGGAACAAGGCATGTTGACTTAACTCACTTGTAAGTGTAGGCTAATTTAGGCCTTGGTGTGCATTTAGCAATAATTTGTATTTTGTGAATTTAGCCTAGATGAGGCACCCAAAAATCATGCAATAGATTCCAGTGATACTTTAGGGCATGTTTCACCACTAGAATTATTTTTGGGATTTTTGGAATTAAAAATACCACTTAATGGGATTTTTCAAAATATAGGCCTTTTTGGGAAAATAAATGGGAAAAATAGAATTTGGCTATAGAAAACTTTCAGATTCAGCCAAGTCAAAGTATGGTGTCTTATTTGACTTAGGAAAATTTTTGACCTCTGTTTGGAGATTATTGGAACAAAAACCTTGAAATTACTATTTTACCCCTTTTTTGTATTTATTTATGAATTGATGGAATTACATGTGGGGAAATTGTAAAATTATTTCTATAGATGTATAATAGCAATATTAGTGTTGCATATTTATTTCAGAATTTTTGTATACATTGATAATTATTAAGGTAGGAAAATGGCATTTTGGTAAATAATTAGGAATGAATTTTGGTAGACCATTACACAGTGGAAATAAATGAAACTCTATCATTAGCCATAAAATAGTAATATGAATGCTTATTAATTTTCCTGGAATTTTGGTGAATACATTTCTTGTACTTCATTTGGAAAATGACACTTGTGTAGGAATTGTATTAATTATGGGATAAATAGATATAATAAAAGGAAAATTATGAAATCTTGTAGACAGTAATATTTTTCTCATACGCAATTCAGGAAAATTCCCATAAGTCAGAAGATTTTAATTGATGATACTTCATGTGTAAAATGACCTAGGGAATAATTCTAAAAGATTTAATTAAAGGCCTTAATGACCTAGGAAAATTATGAAAATCAACACACTCATTTTATTAGTCCATACCACCCTAGGATAAATACTTGGGGTCAGCTGGATCAAGAGTTTAGAAGTTCGATTTCAGGGTGGCAATAGGTCATGGGGTGCGCTTAGTAAAGAAGGTTGGACTATAGGCCGTCAGGGGATGAATCAACAACTGAGTTAGGGTCTAAGTTCGGAAGTATAACCCTGGGTGGCAGATGCATTCTAGAGACGAGAGTAACAGAGCGACATAAGACTTATCTAGAAAGGGTTGACGGAAGATCGCCACTCCTTAACCCATACCTTAAATCACTGGGTCACTCTATGTAACATGAGAGAGAAAAAGGGGTTCGGGGTAGGCAACAACTAAACTAAATATCCTTGAGAAAGGGAGCTCAGGGATTCAGCCCATCGTAGCTCCTAGTGCCCCTGAGAGCCCTTCACCGGGAATACCTTGGGCAGTTCTGGGATTAACCTTAAGATTTTAAGTATGATAAACTGCAGACAAGAGTAGTCTATTAGGTTAGGTGAACTGGACATGTGCTCACTCGTGCCGGGTTGGAGGGACTTGGAGTCTTTGACTACTTGCTTGCCCGTGCAGAGTTGGAGGATGAAATTGGTTTTATATATATACTCACCCAGGCAGGGTTGGAGGTTTTGTAGCATACTCTCACCCGTGACGGGTTGGAGAGTTTTGGGACTGGTTAGACCTTCGAGCTGGAGGCTCAATATACTATACTTGCATGTGCATATACTAGTGGCGGGCCATGCGGTACTGGCCAGTCGTCACACCGACGGCAGTACGGTGGACCAGGCGGGTGCGAGGGTTAGAAGGACCAGTAGGATGTTTATACTGGAGTCTGGAAGGCTTTTCCTAATAACGCGCACCCAGCCCAACAAGACTGACAAGTAGTCAGCAAAGTTGTACGCAGAGACTCTAGAGTGCACTGACGGTTTATAGAGGCGCACAAGAGAGGTCTAGGCCTGGTAGTGTGTATACCCGCCTAGAAGGCGGAGACGCCCGCTCCGCTGCTGCCTTAGCCACAACGGTGGTACCTGAGAGTGATGCTAGCTCTCGAAAAGTGGGAACTAAAGGTCTGTGATCACGGAGTCGTGTGTGTGTGTTGCACTGCATGTTCATATCATACCCACCATATAGAAGCATAACATTAACCTTCATAACCACTTAAGTCACCTAATGTATAAGTGGTATGGGACGCTTATACATTAGGACCTGCTATACGAACCCTTAACCTATAAGCCTGAGTGGGCATGTTTATAGGTTAAGGTTATTTTTACTTTATATATATGCTTGTGACTCTGACACCCCATTGTATAAATGGTATGGGACATTCTATACAATGGGAGCTTTGCAAAAGATCCCTTGCTTATGCGTACCCGCATAAGTGGAGGTTACATTTCATTATTTTCTTGATTATATACCCTGTCAGATTCCTGTCACCTGCTCTCTTTTGCCACCCCTTGTTGTCCTCCGCTTCGTCCTCCCGCACGGTGCCCAGGAGTTGCAGGAGGAGGTGCTGAGGATACGACTTAGTCTGTTTGACTAATGGTCGTTGACCTTACTATTTTAGGAGCTCGAAGATGTAATCCAGCACGTCGAGGAGGCAGGGCTTGAGGAGCAGATACCGGCTACTACTACTGGAGCACATGTTCAGGTGCGATGATTTGAGATGATAGATTCCGCTGCTGTGTATGAGAGTGAGAGAGAGATTATGATGTACTGGGCATAAGCCCTATTTACTTTCACTTCTGTACTCATTATGGACTGGCTTTTATTTCATTTGATATATATATGTGATGTGGCTGTGGACTTGCTTCTGCTTTTACTCTGATTTATTATGTAATTATTCTCATATTGGCCGAACAGGTTATGATCATACTAGCCGGCAGAATCGGCGTCTTGCGGTGACGACTAACTCGTGCGTTAGTGTCACCGTAAGGCGGCGGTTCTGGGCATAAGATCCGGGTTGCCTCGGATTTGAGGAACAGGATCTTACAAACTGGTATCAGAGGAACACACGATCATATGAGAATACAGTCCACCACACTGGAACACCCCGCTCGGGCATTAGTTTGCGGACAAACTATGCAGCGGAAGCAATGGTGTGACCATGTGTAAAAGCCACATAAAACAGTCCATTAAACGATGAGTTAGGCCAATTTTGACATTACCTTACCTTTATGCAGCCTCCACAGGATACGGTTCCTCCCCCTCCGGCTGCCATTCCGTTCATGCAGACAGAAATGGGACAAACGCTGACGGCGATCCTGGACGCATTCAGAGATCAGCAAGCCCCGGTACAGCTACCCAACCCAGGGTCGAACTGGCTGAGTGCGTTTAAAAGTCTGTCTCCGCCACTGTATCGCGGGACAGAAGATGCTGTGAAGACAGAGGAGTGGTTGGAGACCATCCAGGAGCTGCTAGCTGGCATCAGCTGCCCCGTCAGACAGGCAGTTCCGCTTGCCACCTCGGCACTAGACGCTCATGCAAAGAGGTGGTGGAAGTCGGTGTGGGACTCTACATTCGCCGACCGGGAGCTGATGGACATATCTTGGGAGGAGTTCAGCGACGTCTTCTTGGAGCATTTTGTATCTTCCACAGACCGAGATGCCTTGGAGGCGAGGTTTCTGAGCCTCCAGCAGGGGAGCCGATCAGTTATTGAATATCAAAGAGAGTTCTCCCATCTGGCGAGGTTTGCAGGCTTCCATGACTGGGACGACCAGAAATACGCGAAGAGATTCTATCACGGGCTCCGCGACTCTTTGAGGCAGCCCTTGCTGTTCATTGCCCACGGTACCATGGCGCAGATCATCGAGATGGCAAAGAAGCTGGAGGCTGACCAGCTGTTGGTGCAAGGCAGAGGGAAGAGATCGTTGGATGGACAGTCGTTTGGGGAGAGCAGCAGATCGTCTCAGAGGGGCAAGACGATTGGATACAGGAGAGGTGGGGGACGTCGTCGTCCCAACTATAGGCAGGATCAGGGGCCTCCTCCACCTTTGGCTCCCCCACCTATGCAGATTCCCGGACCGATGAGACAGGATGATCGAGGTCAGAGGCAGATCACCTGCTTTGGTTGCGGCCAACCTGGGCACATCAGGACGCAGTGCCCGCTTCAGGTCCACCCTCTTCCTCCTCCTCCACCTCCAGTGGCCCCTCCAGTTCACCAAGGCCGAGGACGAGGACGAGGACGAGGACGAGGCCGAGGCCGAGGATATCACGGCCGAGGCCGAGACCTGGGAGCAGGTATACGCGCTGGATCTCACGGAGCAGAGGGACCCAGAGGAGGTGATTACAGGTACTTAAAATTTTTTTTTTTTAGGATTTATAAATTTTAAATTTTAAGAGTACCTTAGACATTAAAAGTAATACTATTCTTTGAACTCAAACAAACCCAGGCATAGTGATGATTAGCGGCAAGCCCGCTCACACCCTCTTCGACACGGGTGCGTCACACTCCTTCGTGTCGGACTCGTTTATTGAAGGATTAGAAGGAGTGGAGAAGTTTTCCGGTTTGGAAAAGAGAGTGCGACTCCCTGATGGTACGGAACTTCGAACCACAGACTGCTGCAATATGGATGTCGAGGTAGGAGGCAAAGCGTTTGAAGCTCCGGCAACAGTTCTGAGCCTACCGGATTATGATCTGATCCTAGGCATGAATTGGCTTCATTGGAACTACGCGCAGATAGATTGCCCCTCGAAGAGGATCACACTCAGACACGGAGACTCCTACGTCATCATTGAAGGTATCCGTTCCATTCCCCGACTCTCTTTATCTTCAGTACAGGTCGTTAAGGCCTATGAACAGGGAGAAGAGGTATACCTCATTTGTTTCGAGATGGCTGTGGTAGAGAGTTCCATAGCCGATGTTCCAGTGGCACGAGATTATGCTGATGTCTTTCCGGAGAAGTTACCTGGACTACCACCATCACGAGACTTGGACTTCAGGATTCAGTTGGTGCCAGGGGCGAGACCAGTGTCCCGGGCACCCTACAGGATGGCACCTAGAGAATTGGCAGAATTCAGGACACAGCTACAGGAACTGGTGGAATCGGGTTTTGTACGACCGAGTTCTTCGCCTTGGGGAGCACCCGTTTTATTTGTGAAGAAGAAGGACGGTTCGCTGAGACTATGTATAGATTATAGAGAACTGAACCGATTGACGGTTCAGAATACATATCCACTGCCACGGATAGATGAGCTCTTCGATCAGCTTCAAGGAGCTTGCTGGTTTTCAAAATTGGATTTGCGCTCGGGTTATTATCAGCTCCGCATCAGGGAAGAAGATATACCGAAGACGGCTTTCAGCTCACGCTACGGGCTATATGAATTCACGGTGATGCCATTTGGGCTCACGAATGCCCCCTCGGCGTTCATGACGCTCATGAACCGTGTATTCGAGCCTTATCTAGATCGGTTTGTCATAGTTTTTATTGATGATATTTTGATTTACTCACGGTCTCGAGAGGAGCATGCAGAGCACCTAGCGCTAGTATTGCAGAAGTTAAGAGAATTCCAGATGTATGCGAAGTTCTCTAAGTGCCAGTTCTGGCTTCAGGAAGTGGCTTTCCTTGGACACACGATCAGTGGAGCTGGATTAGCAGTGGATCCGGCTAAGATTGAGGCAGTGCGGGATTGGCCACGACCAAAGACAGCGTCGGACATCCGTAGCTTCTTGGGCCTAGCAGGTTATTATCGCAAGTTCGTGGAGGGATTCTCGAGGATAGCCCTCCCCCTCACGTCCTTGACGAAAAAGGATGCCGCATTTGACTGGACAGAGCGGTGCGAGTCAGCATTTCAAGAGCTCAAGGACCGGCTCACTTCATCCCCCATCCTTGCACTTCCCTCTGGGAGCGAAGGATTCCAGATATATACAGATGCCTCTTATCAGGGGATGGGTGCAGTCCTGATGCAACATGGACATGTTATCGCTTATGCTTCGCGACAGCTGAAGAAGCATGAGCATAACTACCCAGTACATGACCTCGAGCTCGGGGCCGTAGTCTTTGCCCTCAAGACATGGAGACATTACCTCTACGGGATTCATTGTGATATATACTCCGATCATAAGAATCTCAAATACATCGACACGCAGAAGGTTCTGAACCTGCGACAGAGGAGGTGGCTTGAGTTCCTCTGCGATTACGACTATAAGATGCACTATCACCCGGGAAAGGCGAATACTGTAGCAGATGCTTTGAGCAGGAGAGCCGGCACTTCTGGACCGGAGCCCCGGGTGATGTCTATGGAGCTGCTACGCATGATGGAGGATATGCAGATTACCATGGTTTCGGAAGCCGAGCCAGTGATCTATCGAGAGTACCTGAACTCTTTGGTCAGCAATGATGATATACAGAAGCGCATTCTTACACATCAGAGATTGGATACTGATCTAGAGCCTATCTTTGACGCTCTAGAAGGAGGCAAGTATGGGGATTATACGCTGGAGGACGACCTTCTTCGATTCCGTGGCCGAGTGTACATTCCAGCAGGAGGTGAGATCCGGGATGACATCCTCAGAGAGGCACACTACTCCAGATATTCAGTGCATCCCGGCATCACCAAGATGTGGGCTGACTTACGACGGACCATGTATTGGCCAGGAATGAAGAGGGAGATCATATACCTTGTGACACACTGCGAGACTTGCCAGCGAGTGAAGGCCGAATGCAAGAGCCCAGGTGGTGTATTACAGCCACTGCCAGTCCCAGAATGGAAGTTCGAGGATATTTCCATGGATTTTGTACACGGACTCCCTCGCTCCCATTCTGGGCACGATTCTGTCTGGGTCATTGTGGACAGGTTGACCAAGGTAGCACGGTTTATCCCGGTCAGAAAAGATGCCCCAGTTGCTGTGTTGGTGAGGTTGTTTGTAGAGCAGTTCATCCGGTATCACGGAGTACCCAGGTCTATTGTTTCAGATAGAGACGGTCGCTTCACCTCCAGGGAATGGAGGGCAGTGCACGCTTACTTGGGATCCAGACTTTCCTTTAGCACTGCCTTCCACCCGCAGACCGACGGTCAGACGGAGCGGACGATACGCACTATGGAGGACCTGCTCAGGTTATGTATTTTGGATACAGGGAAACCTTGGGAGAGGCTACTGCCGTTGATCGAATTCTCATACAACAACAGCCACCAGGTCAGCATCGGGATGGCTCCTTACGAGGCGCTTTATGGGAGAAAATGCCGGACTCCGCTATCCTGGGTGCAAGATGTGGATACTCGAGCCCTTGGGTCAGACTTTGTAGAGGATACGGAGGCTCAGATTGACTTGATCAGGGATCGGCTCTTGGAGGCTCAGAGCAGACAGGCAAAATATTATGATGCACGACACCGGAAGGTGGAGTTCCAAGTTGGGGACAGGGTTTTCCTAAAGATCCGACCGGTACACGGTATTTCTCGGATTCGAAGACATAAGAAGCTCAGCCCCCGGTACATGGGACCATACCTGATTCTGGAGCGTGTGGGCCCCTTGGCTTATCGGCTACAGCTACCTCCGCAGCTGAGTAGCCTACACGATGTGTTCCATGTCTCTTCTTTGCGAAGAGCTCTCCTTCGCCCTGAGCAGCATGTCCCTACTGCAGCTGGACCGGTCGGGCCTGACCGTTCAGTTAGATTGGAGCCGATCCGGATCGACGATTCAGCAGTCCGAACGTTGAGGAAAAAGAAGGTTCCACTCGTAAAGGTGCTGTGGTCCAACCATGGACGGGAGGAGCACACCTGGGAACCTAGGGATCTGATGCTGGAGCGTCATCCAGAACTATTTACATCAGGTACTTTTATGTTATTTTCTACAAAATTTCCTTAACAATTTCTGCAATTGGAACCCGTAGACCCAAACTTAAATTTCGGGGACGAAATTATTTCTTTCGTTTATAGGATTTGTAACATCCCAATGTTACTTCTAGACCCCTTAACTTAGATTGGGTTAGGCATGGGGTGGGTGTTAGGGTTAGAAGCTAGATTGACCCTAGGTAGTGGGTTGTAGCCATGTGGGGCCCACCATGGGGCCAAAGTCAAACTAGGTCAAACTAGCCTAAACAGGAACCCTAGCCACACCATGATCCCCTCATGATGCCCTAACCCTAAATACAATCTAAGGGGACCCCAAGGTAGGCCATGGGGTCAACCAGTTGACCATGATGGGTCAAGTCAACACCTTGGACCCAAATAGTGAAAATGGTGTCCTAGCCCAATTCACTGGGTTGGGTCCACCCAAATCAACCCAAATTCATCATGTGGGCCTAAAGTGACCCTACAAACCCTAGGGGAGAGAAAAATAGGGTCTTGCAATAGTGATTTTGGGAGAACACTTAGGAGAGAGAAAAGAGGAGGAGTAGGAGAGAGAAGATGCTAAGAAATGGGTTTGGACCACTTGGGCTCATTCCACCAACCCATGATGGGTTGGCTGACCATGCATGGGTATCAGGAGGTGTGGGACCCCCACCATGCAGCCTTGGGCCAAGCCCAAACCCAACCCAAGCCCAATATGACCTAACCCATTTATGGAAGTCAACTCCCTCTCTTCACTCACCCAACTCGGCCCTAGACTTGGCAACCCGACCCACTAAGGTCTAGTCAACCCTCATGGACCAGTGGGGCCCACTCCCAAGCCACCTAGCCGGCCAAACCCACTAACCCGACCCCCAACATTGGTGAAATCGCCTAAGCTTTGGTGAAATCGCCCCCCCCCCCCTCTTAACTCAGCCCCCAAACCACTTCCCCCTCTCATTTCCATTCACTCCTATCCCTGAGACAGAGAGAGAGAGCCGGAGACCACTGCAGCCATGGCAAACCGAGGAGATCGCCGGAAAATCCATGCTATGGAGAGCCGCCGCCACCCTCACCCACAGCCGCCATTAAGGGTCTGTATCCCCTCCCCTCTTACTGTACTAGTTTCCTAGATCAACTAGGTTAGAGGTCGAGCTCAATCGAGCTCGACAGCAGGCCTCTAAAGCTTGGAAAAAGCTTCAAAAATGGCGGATTTAGGGTTTTTCGGTTTGGTTGCGCCCCGCCGTCCGCCGCTCTCCGCCGCCCAGCCGCCGGCCAGTTCAAGCCCCGACCACCGTGAGGCCGGGGGATGACTTGGCCGGAGGCCCCGCCGCCGGCGATGGCCGGAAACCACCCCGCAAGGGTGGCCTGCACGGGTTGGCCTGCATGCATGTGCATGGAGAAGACGCACAGCCACCGTCCGATCTATCTTTAAGATTCGTGCGGCTATTTAAATTAAATCCGGTATTTTTATATTATGATTAAAATATCAATCTGTCACACTTTAACAGTGACTTTGCATGCTGATTTTGAAGTACTTAGAGGCCCCAACTTAGGATGGACTCTGAATAAAATATTTAGGTAGATGAGTTAACTTCAAAATGCCACAGAAATCATAGGTTTTGGACCAGTAGGCTGCCCTGTAGGGCTGTTTTGCTAGGACTGCCCCCTAACTAGGGCAGAAACTAAAATTAATGCCCTGTTCAAACCCTAAGTCCAAATGGACTGATATTTTGGGCTTGTGGCTTATTTGGTCAAATCTAGGCCCTCCCCAAAAATCAGAATTTTTGGGGAACATTTTGCTATAGTTTTTACAAAAATACCCAAAAGTAAATAAATGTGATTTTTGGAGTTTCCTAACTCCAAATGGCCCCAAATTTTGGTGGCACCCTCTCCTGGGTATATGAGACCCATGGTTAAAATTTGGGCTAAATTGATGCACTGCATGATGAGGAATCTCACTTGCATGTTTGAGAAATAATATTTGACTTGGGCTGCAAATAGCAATTTTGCAGAATTTCAAATGGCTGCCCAAGCCAAACCAGAAGTCCCCTTGACCTGAGATTTTGGTCAGAGCTGTAATTATGGCACATTTAGGCCCTGCCCAAAAATGGGCTTGATTGGAAAATAAAATATGAGGAAATTACCAAAATACCCCTAGGGCTTAACTACGTGATTCTTGGAGTTAGCTAACTCCAATTGGCCCCAAATTTTGGTGGCTCATCCATAGGGACCATATAGACCAGAGGTAGAAATTTCCCTGAAATTGGAACAAGGCATGTTGACTTAACTCACTTGTAAGTGTAGGCTAATTTAGGCCTTGGTGTGCATTTAGCAATAATTTGTATTTTGTGAATTTAGCCTAGCTGAGGCACCCAAAAATCATGCAATAGATTCCAGTGATACTTTAGGGCATGTTTCACCCCTAGAATTATTTTTGGGATTTTTGGAATTAAAAATACCACTTAATGGGATTTTTCAAAATATAGGCCTTTTTGGGAAAATAAATGGGAAAAATAGAATTTGGCTATAGAAAACTTTCAGATTCAGCCAAGTCAAAGTATGGTGTCTTATTTGACTTATGAAAATTTTTTACCTCTGTTTGGAGATTATTGGAACAAAAACCTTGAAATTACTATTTTACCCCTTTTTGGTATTTATTTATGAATTGATGGAATTACATGTGGGGAAATTGTAAAAATATTTCTATAGATGTATAATAGCAATATTAGTGTTGCATATTTATTTCAGAATTTTTGTATACATTGATAATTATTAAGGTAGGAAAATGGCATTTTGGTAAATAATTAGGAATGAATTTTGGTAGACCATTACACAGTGAAAATAAATGAAACTCTGTCATTAGCCATAAAATAGTAATATGAATGCTTAGTAATTTTCCTGGAATTTTGGTGAATACATTTCTTGTACTTCATTTGGAAAATGACACTTGTGTAGGAATTGTATTAATTATGGGATAAATAGATATAATAAAAGGAAAATTATGA
Source organism: Platanthera zijinensis (assembly GCA_039513925.1). Taxonomy (NCBI): domain Eukaryota; kingdom Viridiplantae; phylum Streptophyta; class Magnoliopsida; order Asparagales; family Orchidaceae; genus Platanthera; species Platanthera zijinensis. Next base: position 141,787,398 of record CM077081.1, read on the forward strand.
AATCTTGTAGACAGTAATATTTTTCTCATATGCAATTCAGGAAAATTCCCATAAGTCAGAAGATTTTAATTGATGATACTTCATGTGTAAAATGACCTAGGGAATAATTCTAAAAGATTTAATTAAAGGCCTTAATGACCTAGGAAAATTATGAAAATCAACACACTCATTTTATTAGTCCATACCACCCTAGGATAAATACTTGGGGTCAGCTGGATCAAGAGTTTAGAAGTTCGATTTCAGGGTGGCAATAGGTCATGGGGTGCGCTTAGTAAAGAAGGTTGGACTATAGGCCGCCAGGGGATGAATCAACAACTGAGTTAGGGTCTAAGTTCGGAAGTATAACCCTGGGTGGCAGATGCATTCTAGATACGAGAGTAACAGAGCGACATAAGACTTATCTAGAAAGGGTTGACGGAAGATCGCCACTCCTTAACCCATACCTTAAATCACTGGGTCACTCTATGTAATAGGAGAGAGAAAAAGGGGTTCGGGGTAGGCAACAACTAAACTAAATATCCTTGAGAAAGGGAGCTCTGGGATTCAGCCCATCGTAGCTCCTAGTGCCCCTGAGAGCCCTTCACCGGGAATACCTTGGGCAGTCCTGGGATTAACCTTAAGATTTTAAGTATGATAAACTGTAGACAAGAGTAGTTTATTAGGTTAGGTGAACTGGACATGTGCTCACTCGTGCCGGGTTGGAGGGACTTGGAGTCTTTGACTACTTGCTCGCCCGTGCAGAGTTGGAGGATGAAATTGGTTTTATATATATACTCACCCAGGCAGGGTTGGAGGTTTTGTAGCATACTCTCACCCGTGACGGGTTGGAGAGTTTTGGGACTGGTTAGACCTTCGAGCTGGAGGCTCAATATACTATACTTGCATGTGCATATACTAGTGGCGGGCCATGCGGTACTGGCCAGTCGTCACACCGACGGCAGTACGGTGGACCAGGCGGGTGCGAGGGTTAGAAGGACCAGTAGGATGTTTATACTGGAGTCTGGAAGGCTTTTCCTAATAACGCGCACCCAGCCCAACAAGACTGACAGGTAGTCAGCAAAGTTGTACGCAGAGACTCTAGAGTGCACTGACGGTGTACAGAGGCGCACAAGAGAGGTCTAGGCCTGGTAGTGTGTATACCCGCCTAGAAGGCGGAGACGCCCGCTCCGCTGCTGCCGTAGCCACAACGGTGGTACCTGAGAGTGATGCTAGCTCTCGAAAAGTGGGAACTAAAGGTCTGTGATCACGGAGTCGTGTGTGTGTGTTGCACTACATGTTCATATCATACCCACCATATAGAAGCATAACATTAACCTTCATAACCACTTAAGTCACCTAATATATAAGTGGTATGGGACGCTTATACATTAGGACCTGCTATACGAACCCTTAACCTATAAGCCTGAGTGGGCATGTTTATAGGTTAAGGTTATTTTTACTTTATATATATGCTTGTGACTCTGACACCCCATTGTATAAATGGTATGGGACATTCTATACAATGGGAGCTTTGCAAAAGATCCCTTGCTTATGCGTACCCGCATAAGTGGAGGTTACATTTCTTTATTTTCTTGATTATATACCCTGTCAGATTCCTGTCACCTGCTCTCTTTTGCCACCCCTTGTTGTCCTCCGCTTCATCCTCCCGCACGGTGCCCAGGAGTTGCAGGAGGAGGTGCTGAGGATACGACTTAGTCTGTTTGACTAATGGTCGTTGACCTTACTATTTTAGGAGCTCGAAGAGGTAATCCAGCACGTCGAGGAGGCAGGGCTTGAGGAGCAGATACCGGCTACTACTACTGGAGGACATGTTCAGGTGCGATGATTTGAGATGATAGATTCCGCTGCTGTGTATGAGAGTGAGAGAGAGATTATGATGTACTGGGCATAAGCCCTATTTACTTTCACTTCTGTACTCATTATGGACTGGCTTTTATTTCATTTGATATATATATGTGATGTGGCTGTGGACTTGCTTCTGCTTTTACTCTGATTTATTATGTAATTATTCTCATATTGGCCGAACAGGTTATGATCGTACTAGCCGGCAGAATCGGCGTCTTGCGGTGATGACTAACTAGTGCGTTAGTGTCACCGTAAGGCGGCGGTTCTGGGCATAAGATCCGGGTTGCCTCGGATTTGAGGAACAGGATCTTACACGTCCAGTTCAAACATGCATCGGTTGACGCACCCTTGTCAACACACGATATCTCCATTGCTTCCAATTCCTGGATCAAACGCTGATCATGCCTCTGCAACCAGCTAGCCCGTACCGGAGTCTTTCGACTCAAAGCATCAGCGACCACATTTCCCTTCCCGGGAGTATAGTGAATCTCGAAGGTGTAGTCCCCGAGGAACTCCATCCATCTTCGTTGTCGCATATTCAGATCCTTCTGATCCAACAAATACTTTAGGCTCTTGTGATCCGTATAGATATCCACTTTCACGCCATATAGATAGTGCCGTCACAACTTGAGCGCAAAGATTACCGCCGCCAACTCCAAATCATGGACGGGGTAATTCCGCTCATGCACTTTCAACTGACGCGAGCCATAAGCAATCACTTTCCCAAACTGCAGAAGAACGCAGCCTAAGCCGCTCCCTGATGCATCACTATAGATCTCATACCCATCGGTACCACATGGCGATGTCAACACAGGCGCAGTGGTCAAACGACTCTTCAAGTCTTCAAAAGCTCGCGCGCACTCCGGCGTCCAAATGAACTTTTGATCTTTTCTCGTCAGCGTGGTGAGAGGTAAAGCAATCCGTGAGAAGTTTTCCACAAACCGTCTATAGTAGCCCGCAAGTCCAAGGAAGCTCCTGACCTCGGCCACTGAAGACATCACTGGCCAATCTCGGATGGCACTTATCTTCAACGGATCCACCGCGATACCCTCTCCGCTTACCACATGGCCTAAGAAGGCTACTGAAGAGAGCCAGAACTCACACTTTGAGAACTTGGCAAAAAGCTTATTCCTCCGCAGGGTATGCAAGACCAATCGCAAATGGTTTGCGTGATCCTCTTCCGATTGAGAGTATACTAATATGTCATCGATAAACACAATAACAAACAAATCCAAATACTCTCGGAACGTTCGATGCATTAGGTCCATAAATACCGAAGGCGCATTACATAGGCCAAACGGCATCACCGTGAACTCGTAATGACCGTAGCGTGTTCCAAACGCCGTCTTGGGAATGTCACCTTCCCGAATCCTTAGCTGATAATATCCCGATTTCAAATCCAACTTGGAATAGACCGTTGATCCCGCCAGCTGATCAAAGAGGTCATCAATCCTCGGAATCGGATACTTGTTTTTCTCCGTCAGCTTATTCAACTCGCGGTAGTCAATACACAACCGTAAGCTACCGTCTTTCTTTTTCACAAATAGAACAGGCGCGCTCCAAGGTGACATACTTGGGCATATATATCCCTGTTCCAACAACTCTTGCAATTGGACTTTCAACTCAGCCATCTCTTTTGGCGCGATGCGATATGGAGAGCGGGCCACAGGTTTCGCACCTGGCACCAACTCAATAGAGAAGTCAATCTCCCGCTGGGGTGGTAACCCAGGAAGATCTTTAGGAAACACATCGGCAAACTCTAACACAACTGGCACTTCACCGACACTGGCCTTTGGCTCAACAGCCTGAATTAGCGTGAAGAATAACTCCGCGCCCTTCCGAACAGCATGGACGACTTGGAGTGCAGACAACAACGTTCCGCCAACTCCTCGCATACCAGCGAACTTCGTCACAAGCCCGGTATTCTGGCCCAGTGTTATCTCCTTGGAGTTGCAATCAATAAAGGCACGCTGCTCCGAGAGCCATTCCATACCAAAGATCACATCAAACTCCGATAACGGTAGCACAGCTGCACTCAAACCGAAATCCCGACTTCCTATTTGCACATCCACATCGCAAGTCCTATCCGCAAGCATCACACAGCCATTCGGCAATAGCACCCTTGTACTATCCACCGTCACATGACTTGGTACCCCAATGCGAGATACGAAATCCTCAGACAGAAAAGAATGCGAAGCACCCGTATCAAACAGGGCTCTCGCTAAATTATTCCGAATCAGGACAAAGCCTGCAGCACACACACATGCACAAGCTAAACATAACCAAAACCAAAAGCACAGCAAGTAAACTAAATCAACTCGTACCTGTGACGACGTCACTTTGCTTAATCGCTTCCTGTTCGCCAAGTTGATAGATTCGGGGCTGTGCCTGGGAAGCAGAGGAATCCACCACCGCTTTGCCCTTCTCAGCATACGACGCACCCGTCTTCTTTTCCCCTTTGGGCTGCACAACCCGACAGTCACGAGCAATATGCCCCACCCGGCCACAGTTATAGCATGTACGAGCATCCGGCCTTGATGTCGCTCCCGACACAACGGTCGTAGTCACTTGCCCCGATGGCTTGGACCTCTTGCCCCCTTTCTTCTGGTAAAACGACTTGCTGGGGCGAGGTGCTTGAAACTCTGGCTTTGACGCAACCAAGCCCTTATTCCCTTGCACTCGCCTCATGTCCTTCTCCAACGCGCACGCAGTATCAACCAACGCCTGAAACCCTTGGCTCACAGAACTCGAAAGCAGGAATCGCAACTCATCCCGCAATCCTTCATAGAACCGATTCATTTTCCTTTGGTCATCCGCGAAGATTGTTCCCGCATATCGTCCCAACCTGGTAAACTCGTGCAAGTAGATATCCACACTATCTTCCCCTTGCTTTAACCGTTGGAACTCATTTTCCATAGCAATGCGTTGCGCCGCTGGGACATGTTTCGCCAGAAATAATCGAGAGAACTCCTCAATCGATACTTGTGTTAATTGCCTGCCCGCCAAATGATGTAGCTCAACCTCGTCCCACCACAACCGCGCCTCCCCTTCAAGCATGAAGGTGGATAAGGTGACCTTGAGAGTTTCCTCCGCCCTGATCGCTGTCATTATCCTCTTGACACGCGATAACCAATCTTCCGCCTGCGTTGGGGATCCCATTCCCGCAAACGTAGGAGGACTGAAGCTCATGAATTGCTTCAACTGTCGGTCAGCTGCTCGTGGATCTACAGCCTCAACCGGCTCGGGCCTTACATCAACACGAACTGGCACTACCGCCGGCTGCGCTTGCCAGGTCGGCTGAATCATGGCAAATAGCGCCTCAGCCACTAAGCGAACAGTTTCCGCAGATGGAGGAGGTGTTGGCACCTCAGCTGGTGCCACACTCTCATCAGAACGCTGGGGCTCAGACTGCCCAGCACCACTACGTGTCACCTATAGGTGGACAAGACACACATTAGCGACGTATGCAAGCAAAACAACACAAAAAGGAACGCGCAGATTCCTCAAACACGATTTTGTACATTCCGTAATGGACATTCCAGAGTTCATTAGCGTTACAGCAGGTCGCACAAACACGTGCTCGCCACCCCACAAAAGAATTCGACCACGAATTCGAAAGAGGAAGACCGAGAAAAGCTGATACCAAAATGTAACGACCCCATCCGTTAAATGACGTATAGTAGAAGGTCCGGCCGGGGCCCCACACTATATGCCACAAACAGACGGTGAGGTCACAGGATAATACCAAACCAAATACGAATCCTAACTCAGAGCATTCTAGCGGAAGCTTTAAGTTACAACTTTGAACTCTCAACCGGAATGTCCAATATATATAAAACCACCTTTATATATAAATACCACGGAATGTACACAACCACAAGAGTTTGGCCTTAAGGCCTTACAGTTCCTCTGAACATACTTCATGTTTTACAAACCTCGGCGCGCAGGCCGGCCATACATGAGTAAAAAGAGAAAACAAAACAAAGCCATTCGCTTAGCCTTCCAGTCTAGCCGCAGCAGCAGCAGCAACAGCAGTAGGGCTTCAGCCCATCATTTACCACTTGGCTCTCCAGCACCTGCACGGGAACAATCCACCCAACCGGTGGCAAACAATGCAACGGTCAGCATTCAGCTGACCCAATTATAACAATCCTACCCCTTTCTTGGGGCATGAGCATTCTTTCCCTACAAGCATGGCATTATCAATAGCAACTATGTGCGCGCAGGCACATTCAAGCCATCACAACCATCGGCCACCCGGCCCGACAGTCCGTGCACTCAGGGCACATTTTCGGTGTACCGGAATACCAGGGTCAACACCACCGTCTACACGGTATTTGAGCATTCTAGTCTTTCCGGCGCGCGGGCCTAAGACTCTCATTAGGCGCTCCAACAAAACCTATACCAGGCTTCCAAGTCGGACGGACCTAACGCAGGTACGGATCAGCCACCCCCGTTGCTCAAGTCGCCGAGCCACCTCGAATACGGAAGTATCCATGGCATTTTATAGGCGCGGGTCGGTTTCACCTTTCCTGTTCGGCAATCTGCCTTTTCATCGAGTTGCAGCCCAACGGCTCAACTACTCACAAAGTGGCAACACACGACCACAAGAGTTGCCTCCAACCCTCTTAATTTCCTGGACATCGTCCAGTACTTCCTGCCGCACCAAGCAACAGGTAGGAACAAGACATCACAAGCCATAGGCATCACAAGCCATTATCACGGAGCCTTCTCCGATATGCAAACAAACATCACCAATCCAGATTCCATCCAGATGGGCTTCACACAGCATGCCTAGAGCCGTACTCCAATTCCGGCCTCTAACAAGGGGGACTTCACATATCTACCCCAAGGGACACCACAACCCACCGCAAACTCGCGGGGAAGGGCTTTCCCTATGCAATGCAGAAAAGAAGGACTTCACATGTCCAAGGAGGGAGATCGTTACCCTTGTCGATCTCTTCGGTGCCATCGAAAACTAGCCGGTGAGAAAGAACCGCAGCAGCCTTGCCTTCACAACGCCGGCTTCGGATCACGAATCGAACCACGGGAGCTCCGCCGGTGGCTTGCTCTCCTCCTCCTTCTTCCTCTCTCTTTTTCTCTTCCTTAAGGGCAAATGAAGAATGACTCATCATCCTTACTTCTCGTAATAACCCAGCCAGGAAACCACCTGGACCCTTGGATCAAAAGTGAGAAAACTGAACGGCCAAGATTTTCCCAAAACTTCACTTTTTGGCCGACACGGCCTGTGACACGCCCGTGTCACAGGCCGTGTACCCTTTAAGCGGCACACACAGTTTGAACCGACTGCACAACACGGGTCATCGACACGCCCGTGTCGAACCTGACACGCCCGTGTCAAACCTGAGACACGCCCGTGTCTCCTGCTCCATCGAGCTGCAACCAGTACACGGGTCGGAACACGGCAGCTGACACGCCCGTGTCCAGCCTGACACGCCCGTGTTCCCGGCCGTGTTCAAGGCCGTGTCCGGCTCTGACTTGAATAGGCCAATTTCGCAAAATAAATCGAACACGCCCTGGGACACGCCCGTGTCCCAGGCCGTGTACACCCGACACGCCCTGGGACACGCCCGTGTCCCAGGCCGTGTAAACCAGCCTGCTACTCAAACTTCATGTTGAGTCTTTTTGGGGCCTTTTTGGGGTGTTACAGTTTTACCTTCGCCGAACGTTTTTCGACCTCATAGCTTAATAATTCCTACTCCTTTTGGGGTGTAACATTTCTCATGGCTCTCCTTTATCCAATACACACAATCTTAATAGATCTTCCATGGTTTAAATGGTCCTCTCAAACTGGCCATCCTTTTGAGGATGAAAAGTTGTACTAAAGGTAAGGAAGGAGCACATATATGCATGAACTTCCTTCCATTCCTTGGAGGTAAAACGACCATCGCGGTCTTATACTATCGTCTTAGGTACCCCATGGTACCATGCAAATTGTTCCACAATGAGACGTACCAATACATCAACACGTGTCTCTATTCTCATTGGGAAAAAATTGGCGACCTTGGTCAAGCGATCCACAATCAGCCAAACTAAGCCATTGCATGATCGTGATCGGAGGAGACTGTGAACAAAATCCATGGAGATATCCTGAAATTTCCACTCCGGAATTGGCAATGATTTTAACAATTCAATAGTGCTCTTACTCTCCACCTTCACCTTCTTACATGCCTCACAGTGTGTAACGTAGTATGTGACATCCTTCTTCTATCCCTGCCAAAACATGGTCTTTCTCAAGTCAGTATACATTTTGGCAATTCTAGGGTGCACCAAACACTTTGTGAAATGAGCCTCTCTCAAAAAATCTTCCCAGATTCTACTGCCTACGGGAATGTAAAGTCTGCCATGGAAATAAATTAGGTCTTTTTTGCACATAACCTTCCCCTGATCCTCTCTCCAAAGCGTGAAACGCCATGGCCAAAGATGCATCCTTCATTTACCTTTCCCTGAATTCAATCTCGAATGTCGCAAACTATGCTTATGGTAGTTAGGTATTCTGTATATTTCTCTGAATGATCCTTACTTACTAGTGTAATCTCCATCTCTTCAAGCACTCGAGCCAATTCCATATTCATCATCCGAGACTCAGGGCTCGACTCTGGTACCTTTCTGCTCAATGCATTAGATATAGAGTTTGCTTTCCCGGGGTGGTAGTTATACGTAAACTCATAATCATACAAGAATTCTAACCAGTGTCATTGCCTCAAATTCAACACCTTCTGAGTATAAACATACTTCAGATTATTTTCGACCGAAAAGATATCGTTTTGGACGCCATAAAAATAATGTCTCCAAACCTTTAAGGTGAACACCACTGCCCCCAACTTCAAATCATGTACTGAAAAATTTACCTCATGCTTATTCAACTGCCTCAAGGCATAAGCAATCACATGTCCATGCTACATCAACACTGCTCCCATCCCTTGATTGGAGGCATCAGTATAAACATGGAATCCTTCTTTCCCCGATGGAAGAGATAGGATCTGTAACGACCCCATTTATTAAATAACATATAATAGAAGGTCCGACCGGGGCCCCACACTCTAAGCACCAAATAGGCGGCGAGGTCACATGTTAATACCAATACAGGTACGCATCCTAACACAGAGCATACTAGCGAAAGATTTTAACGTTAAACTGAACACAAACCATGTTGAATGTCCACTATATATAAACAACCACATTTATATATACTCACGAAGGAATGTACAACAAATACTCAAACGTTTGGCCTTAAGGCCTTACAGTTATGCTTTACAAGTGTGGATTACAAACATCGGCCCGTAGGCCAACAACACATGAACATAACAAAATCCTTTTCTCAGCCTTCGAGGGCAAACATCAGCAGAACCAGTGGCTTCAACCCTCTATTTCTCGCTCGGCTCTCCAGCACCTGCACAGGGAAAGCCTACCATAATGGTGGCAAACAAAGTAACAGTCAACATTCAGCTGACATATTTATAACAATCCTATCCCTTTCCCGGGGCAGAGGAAATCCTTCCCTGTAGGCATAGCATTTTACAAGCAGATATATCATACAATGTGCACTCATGCACAATCAATATATCACAACCGTCGGCCACGCGGCCCGACGATCCGTACACTCAGTTCACATTCTTGGTGTACCAGCGAACCAGAGTCCCACCACCGTTCAAGGTCTGAAACCCAACGGTATTGAGCATTTATTCTTAATTGTGCGCAGGCCTAAGACTCTCATTATGTGCTCCAACGAGACCAATAACTAGGTCTACCAGTCGGTCAGACATAACGCGGTCTAGTTCAGCCAATCCTGTGGCTCAAATCGTCCAAAATGATGCGGGTCAGCTTTCCCCTTATACATTCAGCACGAAGCCTTGAAGATCTCACAGCTCACAATAGCCACACTGTTTACTAAGGACTGGCTTCATAATCCAAGAAGGGAGTTAGTGCCAGCGTTCCTCGCGGTCGTTTGGCGGGTTTAGCAGAACTCTCTTTCTGCACCCAAACTAAAACCAAACAAAGCATACAACACAAGAATCACAGGGGTATTTTACTGGAATTCCACTCTAGTACTTCCTGTTACTACCCTTCACAGGTACAACCCATTGACTCCACAAACTACACGTTTATATGCAGAGTTTTCTCCGGTGCGCAAAATGAAATGTCACCAATACAGACAAACCTGTCCAGATGGGCTTCACACATCATGCCTATTCCGTACTACACATTTCCGGATCTATATGCAAGACTGGGGATTTCAAGAATCAACCCAATGAAATCACTCAAAAGCCACCTTTTGGTGGGGTAAATCCATATACATGCCAAAACGAGGACTTCACATGTCCAAGAAGAAAGATTGTTACCCTTTACGATCTCTTTGGAGCCATGGAAATCTAGCCAGTTGGAAAGCACCGCAGTGGCCTTGCATCCACAAATCTGTCCTTGGATCTCAATTTAGAACTCTGAAGCTCCACCGACGGCCGGATACTTTCTCCTCCTCCTCCTTGTTCTCCCTTCTCTCTATCTCTTTTAGAAAGAGAATAGCCAAGATGAATAAGAATTATCTTCTCAATCCTTGGTCTTAACTCAGCAGGGAGAAGCTTGGACCATTGGATCCCAGATGAAGGAAAAGAATTGCCATAAATTGCACTGAAAGCTCTATTTTTGTGCTGACCTGATTTGTGGCACGCCCACGTCACAGGTCGTGTACCTTAAGCGGCAAAGAAACCGACTTACCCTGAATAGGACAAGGCCATGTGACAGGCCCGTGTCACAGGCCGTGTGCCCTGACACGGCTTTGGACGCGCCCGTGTCCAGCCCGTGTTCACCGGGCCTTAATGCCTGGACAAATCCAGAGAAGGACATTGCCCTATGGCACGCCTGTGTAACAGGACGTGTGACTAGACACGACTTCAGACATGCCCGTGTCCAGCTCGTGTTCCATAGGCCTAACAAACCTGGCAAAAACCCGAGGAGGACACAAACTCTGACACATTCGTGTCGCTAGCCATGTACCCTCTCGATAAATGTCAAGAGCATTTCGTCGAGTACTCGAGACAACACAGAGCAGGACACGGCTTGGGACATGCTCGTGTACAAGCCTGTGTTGCCCAGCCAACACTCACTCTTTAGATTTGGGGTGTTACAACCCTCCTCTCCTTACAAGAAATTTCGTCCATAAATTTGCACACACTAAGGAAAATAGCAATCAAGATGTTATAAATTCACAAAAGGTTGATACAAGTTGACACGCATTGTACAATAGTTTAAACAAATAGCTCGGGAAATTCATCCCGCATGGTCTTCTCTCGCTCCCATGTTAGCTCCTCACGGCCACAATTGTCCCATCGGACCTTGACCATCCTGATTGTTTTGTTCTGTAACTATTTATCTGCTCTATCCTCGATCCGAATGGGCCTAACCTTCGTCGTTAGCCCAAATTTGATCGATACACAATCGCTTGCAATCACTTGAGCCGGATCTTTCACGGATTTTTCAAGCACTAATATGGGGAACACATCATGCAATCCCTTCAATTCTGTCAAAAGAGCTAACCAATAGGCAGCTTTCCCAACTTGCTCCACCACTTAAAATGGACCAAGATATCTCTGACTTAAATTTTTCAAGCGCTGAATCCTGGACACGCCTTTGAAGGGTTTGATCTTCAAATATACCCAATCTCCTGTCGGATATTCCACGTTCTGATGCTTGACGTTGTAGTATTTGGCATGCCTTTCCTGGGCTATCAATAGCCTCTCCTGAATAGAGCGTATCGTCAAATTAATTTCTTCGACTTCTTGACTCTTATAAAGCTTGGATTCGCCTGCTTCTGCCCAAGCAAACGGAGTACGGCATTTCCGACCATACAAAGCTTCAAAAGGTGCCATACCGATGCTCGCTTGGTAGCTATTATTGTAGGCAAACTCCACCATATAGAGATGATCTTTCCATCTCTTACCAAATACCAATGCGCACATTTGGAGCATGTCCTCCATCGTTCTATTGGTCCTCTAAGTTTGGCCATCGGTTTGGGGATGAAAGGCCGTACTTAACGTTAACTTTGTACCCAACAACTTATGGATCAGCCTCCAATCATTCGATGTGAAGCGCCCGTCACCGTCACTTACGATGCTACAGGAACACAGTACAATCGTATGATTTGCTCAACATAAAGATTCGCCAAGACTTCCACTGAATCGTCCCTCTTGTTCAGTAGGAAGTGAGCCACATTTGTCAACCGGTCTACGATCACCCAAACCGAATCGTTCCCACGTTGATATCTCGTCAACCCATGCACGAAATCCATCGAAATATCATCAAACTTTCATTCTGGAATAGGTAACGACTTCAGGAAACCTCCGGGCTTTTGGCATTCTGCTTTCACCAAGGCACATGTTTGACATTTAGCCACATAATGTGCTATGTCTTTCTTTAATGCTAACCACCAGAACAACTGTTTCATGTCCTTGTACATATTTGTGCTCCCTAGGTGAATTGAGTATTTTGTAAAGTGAGCCGCATACATCAATTCTTCACTCAACTTACCCATACTTGGGACGCACAAATGACCCTCTTTCCTTAAAAGACTATTATCACAGGAGAATTGGTCATTTGAACCATCCTTTGCATAGCGTTGGAGACTTTCATCAAGTTCTGTTGCTCGCCAAACCCTGTATGCAAGGTTATATTGTACCTCCGTCCAGTTCAGGCATGCATCGGCAATGGAATTCTAATCAACACAAGAAATCTCTAACGCTTCGAACTCCTGGATCAGACGCTCATCATGTATCCGCAACCAATTTGGCATTAACAGATTCATACGACTCAAGGCATCTGCGACCACGTTTCCCTTTCTGGGAGTATAATGAATATCAAAGGTGTAGTTCCTAAGGGACTCCATCCACCACTGTTTTCGCATATTAAGATCCTTCTGATCCAATAGGTACTTTACGCTCTTATGATCCGTAAAGATATCCAATTTTAAGCCATATAAATAGTGCAGCCACAATTTTAGTACAAAGATCACTGATGCCAACTCCAAGTCGTGGACGGGATAATTCCACTCATGCACTTTCAACTGGCGTGTGCAATAAGTAATTACTTTGCCAAACTGCAGAAGAACGCAGCCTAAGCCGCTCCTTGAAGCATCACTATAAATCTCATAGCCTTCTGTACCACATGGCGATGTTAGCACAGGCACCGTGGTCAAACGACTCTTTAGCTCTTCTAAAGCTTGCGCGCACTCCGGCATCCAAACGAACTTCTAATCCTTCCTTATTAATGTGGTAACAGGCAAAGCGATCCGTAAGAATTTTTCCACAAAACGTCTGTAGTAGCCTGCCAGTCCAAGGAAACTCCTGACTTCAGCCACCGAAGACAACACTAGCAACTCTCATATGGCACTTAACTTTAATGGATCCACCGCTATGCCCTCTCCACTTACCATATGCCCAATAAAAGCCACTGACGACAGCCAAAACTCACACTTTGAGAACTTGACATGGAGCTTATTTCTCCGCAGGGTATGAAACACCAACCTTAAATGGTTCGCATGATCAGCTTCAGATTGAGAGTATACCAAGATATCGTCAATGAATACTAGCACAAATAGATCCAAGTACTCTTGGAATGTTCGGTGCATTAGATCCATGAACACCGATGGCGGATTATATAGCCCAAAAGACATTAAAGTGAACTCATAATGACCGTAGCGTGTTCCAAATGCTGTCTTGCGAATTTCACCTTCCCGAATCCTCAATTGGTAATATCTAGATTTTAAATTCAATTTAGAATACATGATTGATCCCACTAGCTGATCGAACAGGTCATCTATCCGTGGAATCAGATACTTGTTTTTCTCTATCAGATAATTCAGCTCGCTATAATCAATACACAACCGCAGACTACCGTCTGTCTTTTTCACAAAAAGAACAAGTGCGCTCCAAGGTGACATACTTGGGTGTATGTATCCCTATTCCAGCAACTCTTGCAACTGAACTTTCAGTTCTTCCATGTCCTTTGGCTCTACGTAGTATGGCGAGCGGGCCACATGTTTCGCACCTGGCACCAACTCAATAGAGAAGTCAATCTCCTGCTGGGGTGGTAACCAAGGAAGATCTTTAGGAAACACATCGGCAAACTCCGACACAAATGGAACATCATTCACACTGGCCTTTATCTTAAAAGCCTGAATAATCGTGAAGAATAACTCTGCGCCCTTCCGAGTAACATTGACGACTTAGAGATCAGACATCAAGGTCCCGTCTACTCCTCGCATACCAGCGAACTTATTCTCAAGCTCGTTATTCTGGCCAAGTGTGATCTTCTTTGAATTGCAATCAATAAAGGCACGCCTCTCCGAGAGCCAGTCCATACCAAAGATCACATCAAATTCTGATATCGGTAGCATAGATGCGCTCAATCAGAAATCCCGACATCCTATTTGAACTTCCACATCACAATCCCTATCCGCAAGCATCACACATCCGTTTGGTAACAACACCTTCACAGTATCTGTCATCAAATTACTAGGTTATCCGATTTTCACTAGGAAGTCCTTAGACAGAAACGAATGCGAAGAACCCATATCAAATAGTGCTCTTGATGGATTGTTCTGAATCAGGACAAAGCCTATAACAAGCACATCATACACAAGCTACACACAAGGTATGCAATATAAAAAGCAATCAATATCTAAATTCGTACCTGTGATAATGTCACTTTGCTTTATGGCCTCTTGCTGACCAAGAGTATATACTTGGGGATGTGCCTGGGATGAAGAGGACTCCATCACTGCTTTTCCCTTCTCATCATAAGACGCTCCCATCCTCTTTTTGACCTTTGGTGGACCAACCCGACAATTACGGGCTATATGTCCCTCTCAGCCACATGTAAAGCTGGTACGAGACTCTTGCCTTGACGTTGCCCCCGATGCAACTGTAGAAGGAGCCTGTCCAGAAGATTTGGATCTCTTGCTCCACTTCTTTTGGTAGTTCAATTTTCCAAGATGGGGCGCTTTGAACACAGACTTTGTCATAGCCAAGTACCTCTTTCCTTGCACCCGTTTCATATCTTTATCCAGTGCACAAGCAGTATCAACCAATGCCTGAAATCCTCGAGAGAAGGAATATCAACTCATCCCGCAACCCTTCGTAGAACCTATTGGTTTTCCGTTGTTCATCAGCGAAGATAGACCCCGCATAATAGCCCAACCTTGTAAATTCATGCAAGTAAGTATCAACACTACTTTATCCTTGCGTTAGACGTTGGAACTTATTTTCCATGGCGATGCATTTTTCCGCTGGTAGGTGTTTTGCCAAAAATAGTCGCAAAAACTCCTCAATCGAGACTTGTGTTAACTGCCTGCCCGCTAAGTGGTGTAACTCTATCTCGTCCCACCATAGCCGAGCCTCTACTTCAAATAAGAAGGTGGCCAAGGTGACCTTCTAATCTTCCTCCATCCTAATCTCCGTCAATATATGCTTGACGCGTGATAACCAATCCACCGCCTGCGCTGGGGTTCCAACACCCGTAAACGTCGGAGGATTAAAGCTCATAAAAGGCTTCAACTGCCGCTCAGTTGCTCGAGGATCAACAGCCTCAACAGGTTCTTGTCTTACACCAACCCAATCTGGCACCAATGCCAGCTGCGCCTGCCCAATAGGCTATGTATGAATCATGGAAAATAGCGCCTCAACAACAAAGCTGACTATTTCAACAGAAGAAGGAGGTGTAGGCACCTCTGTTTGTGTCGCACACTCATCAGAATGTTGGGGCTCAGACTGCCCAGCACCCCTATGAGTGACCTATAAGTGAACAAGACACACTTTAGCGACCTTGCACAAGCAATCACAATAATATAAGAATGCGCAGGTTCCTCAAATAGGTGTATTTGCATTCCATAGTGGACATTCAAGAGTTCATTAATGTTAAAGCGGGTCGCACTTACACGTGCTCGCCACCCCCACAAAAGAATTCGACCATGAATTCGGAAGAGGAAGACCGAGACAAGATGATACCAAAATATAATGACCCACTCCGTTAATTAACATATAATAGAAGGTCCGGCCGGGGCCCCACACTATATGCCACAAACAGGCGGCGAGGTCATAGGTTAATATAAATACAGGTACGTATCCTAACATAGAGCATACTACTAGAAGATTTTAACATTAAATAGAGCTCAAACCATGTTGAATGTCCACTATATATAAACAACCACTTTTATATATACTCACGAAGGAATGTACAACAAAAAATCAAGATATTTGCCTTAACGCCTTACAGTTACGCTTAACAAGTGTGGATTACAAACATCGGCGCGCAGGCCGACAACACATGAACATAACAAAATCCTTTGCTCAGCCTTCGAGGGCCAGCAGCAGCAGCAGGGGCCTCAGCCCTCTATTTCCCGCTCAGCTCTCAAGCACCTGCACAGGGACAACTCACCATAATGGTGGCAAATAAAGAAATGGTCAGCATTCAGCTGACCAATTTATAATGATCCTACCCCTTTCCAAGGGTAGTGGTATTCCTTCCCTGAAGGCATAGCATTTCACAAGCAGATATATCATAAAAAGTGCACTCACACAAAATCAATATATCACAACCGTCGGCCACGCGGCCCAACAATCTGTTCACTCAAGGCACATTCTTGGAGTACCGACGAACCATGGTCCCACCACCGTTCAATATCCGAAACCCAACGGTATTGATCATTTAGTTTTAATGGCGTGCATGCTTAAGACTCTCATTATGCACTCCAACAATACTAATAACTAGGTCTACCAGTCGGTCAGACATAACGCAGTCCGGTTCAGCCAATCTTGTTGCTCAAATCGTCCAAAATGATGCGGGCCAGCTTTCCCCGCATCCGTTTGGCTCGAAGCCTTCAAGAGCTCACAACTCACAATAGCCACACTGTCCACCAAGGACTGGCTTCATAATCCAAGAAAGTAGTTAGTGTTAGCGTTCCTCGCGACTGCTTGGCGGGTTCAGCCGAACTCTCTTTGTGCACCCAAACTTAACCCAAACAAAGCATACAACACGAATCATGAGGGTATTTTCCTAGAATTCCACTCCAGTACTTCCTGTTACTAACCTTCACAGGTACAACCCATCGAATCCACAAACTACACGTTTATACGCGGAGTTTTCTCCGGTGCACAAAATGAAACATCATCAATCTAGACCAACCTGCCTAGATGGGCTTCACATAGCAAGCCTATTCCGTACAACACATTTTCGAATCTATATGCAAGATTGGGGATTTCAATAATCAACCCAAGGAAATCCCTCAAAAGCCACCTTTTGGTGGGGGAAATCCATATACATGCCAAAACGAGGACTTCACATGTCCAAGAAGTAAGATCGTTACCCTTGACGATCTCTTTGGAGCCATGGAAATCTAGCCTGTTGGAAAGCACCGCAGCGGCCTTGCCTCCACAAATCTGGCTTTAGATCTCGATTCGGAACTCTGAAGCTCCTCCGGTGGCCAGATCCTTTCTCCTCCTCCTCCTTGCTCTCCCTTCTCTTTATCTCTTTTAGAAAGAGAATAGCCAAGATGAATGAGAATTATCATCTCAATCCTTGGTCTTAACTCAGTAGGGAGATGCTTGGACCATTGGATCACAGATAAAGGAAATGAATGGCCACGAATTGCTCCGAATGCTTTATTTTTGGGCTGACACGGCCTGTGACATGCCCGTGTCACATGCCGTGTACCTTAAGCGACAAAGAAACCGACTTACCCCGAACAGGACACGACAATGTGACATGCCCGTATCACAGATCGTGTGCCCTGACATGACTTTTGACCTGCCCGTATTCACCAGGCCTTAATGCCCTAGACAAATCCAGAGAAGGAAACGGCCCTGTCACACACCTGTGTAACAGGCCGTGTGCCTAGACAAAGCTTCAAAAATGCCTGTGTCCAACCCGTGTTCAATAGTCCTCACAAACCTGGCCAAAACCCGAGGAGGAGACGGCCTCTGACACGCCCGTGTCGCAGGCCGTGTACCCTCTCGACAAATGTCGAGAGCATTTCGTTGAGTACTCGAGATAATACAGAGCATGACACGGCTTGGGACACGCCCGTGTTCCAGGCCATGTTGCCCAGCCTGCACTAACTCTTGTGATTTCGGGTGTTACAGGATCCGTGCAGAGGTAAGTCGATCCTTTAGTTCTTGAAATGCAGTCTCACGCTAGGGTTTACACTCATATTGCGAACCTTTCTTTGTTAGAGTAGTGAGAGGAAGGGATATCTTCGAAAATCCCTTCACAAACTTGCGATAATATCAAGTAAGTACAAAAAAGCTTCGTACATCGGCTGCTAACATCAAAGGCGACCATTCCTTCGCGACACACACCTTGGTCGAGTCTACTGTTAATCTAGCACCGCAAATGACGAGGCCCAAGAAGGCAACTTCTCGGAGCGAAAACTCGTACTTGCTGAACTTAGCAAATAGGGAATGCTCTCTCTATTTCTTCAAAACTAAAGCCAAGTGCTCAGTATGCTCCTCTTCCAACTTCGAGTAGACCAGAATGTCAACGATGACGATGATGACAAATACATCCAAAAATGGCTCAAACACCCTCTTCATCAAACTCTTGAATGTAGAAGGGGCATTTATGATCCCGAATGACATCATGGTGAACTCATATAAACCATATCTAGAGATGAACGTTGTCATCTTAATATCTTCCTCTTTAATACTCAATTGATAGTACCTCGAGTGCAAATCCAATTTGGAAAACAAATGCGCTCGTACCAACTGATCGAATAACTTGTCGATTCGGGGTAACAGATAGGTGTTCTGCACCGTAAGTCGGTTGAGTTCTCGGTAGTCTTTGCACAACCGTAGGGACCCATCCTTCTTCTTAACAAACAAAACAGGGGCTCCCAACGGTGATGAACTGGGACGAACAAATCCTGATTCCACCAAATCCTGCAACAAAACTCTAAACTCAGCAAGGTCCTTTGGAGCCATTCTATAAGGGGTCCAAGAGATTGGATTGGATCCCAGTACTAATTTAATCTGAATGTCCACTTCGATATATAGGGATAATCCCAACAGCTTCTCGGGGAATACCTCTGGAAAATCCCGCAGCACTGGCACATCTTTCATACTTGCCGCCATCTCTTTTTGTTCGAAACATTTCAAATACACCTCTTCCCCTTTCATATGGGCCTTAAGGGTCTGAATTAAAGACAAAAACATTGAGGGTGCGAATCTAATACCTTAGAAAATTACCACAGAGTCTCCATGCAAGAAAATGATTTTCTTTGTCGCACAATCAATCCTGTCGTGGTGTCAGTCCAACCATGTCATGCCAAGAATAAGATCGAATTCTGGCATTCTCAACACTATTGCAGGGGTTTCAAAAATCTTTTCTCCAATACATAATTCCAGGTCACTCTTGGTGGACGACATCATCTCGAAGTCGTCTGGGAGGCGTACTCTTTTAGTGATACCGATGAAGTATTACACGCCATCTAAATCTTTTACGAAGTTTGCCGAGACAAATGAATGTGTGGCATCGGTATCAAATAAGGTTTGGGCTGGTTTCCCACTAACAGTCATAGTGCCTAAGTAACAAATTATAACAACATCAATGCTAAATTCCTAGCACTACATAGGCAAGCTAAGGACGAATGCTCATAAATATATTAATCAAATTACGAAATACCTGCAATCACATCTTGAGTAATCCGCTCTTAAGTCATGTCTAGACAAAACATCTGCTCTCTAGCAGGAAGAGAATTTCTTCTGCGCGGTCCTCGTCCTCGACTACAACCTTTCCCTCGTCCTCTCGGAGTTACTGGTGGAAAAATTGGGGGAGCTTCTCGACCTTGCTATGCTAATTATTTACGGATATAGCCCGGCTAATTAAACTTATAACATACTTTCCTAAATAATCCTCCTGGTTGCTAATGAGGTTGGAACTATGGGGGTGGAGGTAGTGTAAACTGTGGGACCGGACGTTCCATCCTAAAATTCTTGTGGAAACGGTCGCTACCTCTTTGATTTCCTCTTCCACCTCTACTATTATGTCTCCTTCTATAGTTGGGGCCTACTTCCATCACGTCGTTGGCAGGTCTCTTACTAATAGCCTGGACTCCCAAGTGATCCGCCTCCAACCTTTTTGCCATATCAATTATCTCTGCCAAGCTCTCGTCCTCTATAAAAAAAAGTGCTTGTCTTAGGGGATTTCGCAAGCCTTTGTAAAACCGTTTTGCGTATCGCAGTCATCCAAATAATAGGAGTCAGCAAATATTATAAGATGCTAAAACTCCTATTGATATTCTAGCATTGACTTGAATTCTTGTTTTAATTACATGAGCTTTTCTTTGAGCACATCATGAGCCGTGGAAGGAATCAAATGTTTTAGGAAGACATTAGAAAATTCATTCCAGTTGATTTTGGTGTATACACGTCCTTGAAAAGTAGAGCCCATGAGGGACTTCCACAACCTTTTCGCATGTGACTCTAGGACAAATACAGCTAAGGTCACAGCCATACTAGTTGGGCATCTGATTCCGGCCATCAACACTTTCACAGTAACTAGCCACTCAGTGCGAATAGCCGACTCTGTCGCATGGTAAACAAGTTGGGAGATGGGTTAGAAGGTACTCAGCCAGTTGGAACTCGGGGCTTGTTGTTGCACTTGGGCTTGCTGGGATCTAAAGAAGTCTAAGATTTCTGTGAGGGTCGGTGGTGATCTCTATTGGTGGTAAAGAAAAGAGAGCCGAACTAGCAATCCAACTAGGTAAGTATACCTATCGAACTATAGCTATGGGACACAAGTGTCGTATTGAAATTCGGCAACGGTCGAGTAATCTTAATCACAGGAAAACTATTATCTTATCGCAAGATTTTTGTAGGGTTTGAGAGAAAGCTAATTGCGATTAAGAAAAGAAATATTACGCTAAAAAGGGAACTACTTGCAGTTAAATTAAGAGCTATTAAATTCGATCACAATGAGGGGTTGAAATAATGAAATGGAAAAGCACTCGACTGAGAATCACCTCGGCAAAAGTTGATTAAAAATGTGATAATAAACCAAAGCTTAATAGGGTAAAGGCCCTTGACCGTGGAGTTTCCCAAATCTTGAACACGCTTCTCTCGAAGTTGTGCCAAACTGAGTTTAGGAAGGTCCAACCGAAGTCTCGTCCAAATCAGAGGCCTAAAGCTCGCTTTACGCAGTGAACCACACAATTGGATTTCACTCCAATTTGGGAGATTTAACGTCTGCCGCTCTCGAGAGGTGCGTACAACTATCTTTACTCTTGAGTGTTCACTTCAAACTACGAGCCTCTCGGCTAGCTAAGAGTGAAAACAAAGATGGAAATTATATATCGATGATATATCTCAAAACATGAATAATCAAGAGTGAATCGAAGGCCTAAACCTAAAAAAGAAAAAGTAAATTTAAAGCATCATAACATAATCAACTTGAACCTCGGATCATCAAGATCAAGTACAAGGAGGATTAGTTAATCATGGAAAAGTGGAGGAGGAGAGATTAGTGGAAGAACATTAAGAACACAAAGCAAAAGGGAACTTTATATTAATATTGAAAGAGAGCTACAACTTAGAGTAAAGGGTTACACTTGCAATGAAATACAAAACCTAAGCTAGCATCAACACTAAGCTACTTAAGAAGTTATAAAAACTATAACAAAAGGAGTGCATAAACTAGAATTAAAAAGCTTAAAATGAGAAAAAGAAAGAGAGAAAGAGCATGAAAGACTTCAGGAAATAAAAGGGCAGCACCTCCCCTCTCAACCTAAAACTACTTGCTGGACACAAGGGGGAGTCCTGAATTTATAGAAATTCTCAAGGGTTGGTCACACCCTCTGTCATTCCCAGGGAGGGCGTGTTAGGGGGTCGTGACATATACATAATTGACCTCGGGCTCTGGATTTTTTATGGAATGATGATTGCTTCTGTACGACGGTGGACACGCCCTGGGGCATGCCCGTGTAGGAGGGGCATGTAAGGCACGTCAAGTCTCAATCATTAGTCGGAAATCCGTCAGTCATCGAAAAAGGTGGAACACTCTACAAGGCCATACCCGTATAGGGGGGCGTGTCAGTACAGTTGACGTGCAGAAACAGAAAATGGCTTTGGGATCAGGGTGATACGCCTAGAGACACGCCCAAGGAAGGCGTATAAGGGGGGCGTGTCAGGTGTTTTTCTTCGTATTTGGTCTCTGCCAGCAATCTTCCTCGGGATCAGGTTACACGCCTGGTGACACGCCGAGGAAGGGCGTGTCAGGGGGCGCGTGTTAGTTCATTTTTGCCTAAAACTGGGAAAATATGCAAAAAGAAGAAAAGACATTAGTGGTAATAATATATACAAAAGGAAGTCAATATATAAGTTTACTGATTCGTGAAAATCAGCAAGTACACCGGTCGCACAAGTAATAAAATTTGGGAATAAATCCCTGAGTGTCGGTCTCTTGAGGAATGTAATTAGCATAGAGCGACGACAGTTCAGAAACTATCGTTATGATGGTTATACTTAGAAAAGATTAAAAAGGTGGCTTGTGAGATTGTGGTTTCTTGATCTAATAAACTAATTATGACTATGCGGGTCGAAGGCACCGCTTCGCAAGTTGAGGTGAGTGTAACGGCCGCGATGCCGAACTTCAGTCGGGCGAGTGGACAGAAAGCTAAAAGATGGAAGTGTTTTTGTGTGTAGTGCAATCGGGTGAATCAAGGGTATGGAGTGGATGTGGAGTGGGCAAGGCCCATTCACAACACACAACTCAAAAGCAAATGAAAACTACAAACATCCAATTAGATATAGAGTAGAAAATGTTGTTCATTACAATATCAAATCATTCCATACAACGAAGAAAGGGGAAGAGGAGTAAACACTAGAGGGGTAAGGTCCACCGCAGGTCGTGGCCGGAATAGAGAGTTATCAATCCGCTTCAGGGCTCAGTCCGAGGAGGCTTCCGGTACCAACGAGCTGTCACCTCGAAGGCCTTTGAATCCTTTCTCTAGGTCGTCTTCTTCTCCAACTTTGGTGGAAAGCTTGGAATTGAGGTCATCAATGGCCGGGAGATTCGCTGGAGGATTTCGAAAGCTTCGTAATCACCGTCTACGAACTCCCGATAGAAGGGATGAAGGTGGAGGTGGATGGAGCAGCTAGACGGGAAAATGGCGGCCTGGAGGCAGGTCCCGATCGAGAGGAAATTAACCTAATTCGCGGATTGAACCTTTATATAGTAGCAGATTATAGATACTGCGCACGCTCATCGATTCACGACCAGTGGTCGTGCGCCCTGATGTTAGCGCTCGTGCGGCAGCAACCTGTAGGACCTGTAGAAATTGTCAGTAAACGCGCACGAGCGGCGTTGCACGATCAATGATCGTGCGAGGTATGGTCTGCGCTCGTGCGATAACGGAGACAAGGAAGAAAGAAAATGGGTCGTTAACGCGCATGATCAGCAGCGCACGATCTGTGATCGTGCGAGGTATAGCTGGTGATCGTGTGATAGCCCGAGACAGGGCTTGTGGAAATCTGGCATGAATGCGCACGATTGACGATCGTGAGCCAAAGGGTTCTCTGGTCGTGTGTGGGTTAAAACGCACGACCATTGACTCTTTGTCTGAACAATGGAAAGTATCGGCCCCGGATGCCCACACAATCCCCGTACCTGCAGGAAAACAGATCGGGCTGTTGAAGATGGCGTTCAACGATAACAATGAAACTCAAATACAACACAGCGCATGCATAAAGAGAAATGAAATAAGTAAATGCATGGAATTGGTCTTAAACAGTGCACTGGGCGTGGAATAGTGTAGTGATCCAAAAGGAGTTGTATTGGTGCTAAAAGGAAGTGCAATGGCATGAAAATGAGCCCAGATGAGTCCGGAATCCGGTATAAAATATGGACGCATCACACCCCCATACTTAACTGTTTGCGCGTCCCGAGCAAACGAATCCGGCGAAATGTGAAAAGGGAGCTAATCAAATAGATTGCAAGCGCAAGGTGATATGCGAAGTTTCGCACCCGTGTGCACCGAAATTTCGTAGAAAGAGATTCTAATTAAACAAGCTAATCTATGAAAGTGTAAAAGCTTAAATAGAAATTTAGTATTACACATATGGTGAAATATGAAGAGTCTCGTAGTCGCGTTCGATTCGAAAGTAGGCGAGCTACTCAGGGGGATGTTGCCCAAAGACGAAATTTAATCGTATCTCTATTGAAATCCATCAACGTCGTGTAACGACCCTGGCGCGTACGTAATAGCATTACGGCTCCGCTCTCCAGGCATCGCTACCGGGCTGCAGCCCAAGCACCCCAACCTCTCTCCCTCCACAGGCGGGTTGTTGGTGGCCACAGCCTCCCTTTGATGAGCGAACTCGACAGTTAAGTTGGGCCGTACGGGGACTTCCCAGGAGGTCACCCATAGCTCAATTGGTGATGAAGGTTGAAAGAACTCCATAGTTAAGCGTGCTCGGGCTGGAGTAGTACTGGGATGGGTGACCTCCTGGGAAGTCCCCGTACGGCCCAACTTAACTGTCGAGTACGCTCATCAAAGGGAGGCTGTGGCCACCAACAACCCGCCTGTGGAGGGAGAGGGGTTGGGGTTCTTGGGCTGATCGGCTAGGGTCGTTACACGTCGCGGGCCATAGGCTTGCCCGATAACACTCCCTCCACGGCGCTACGAAACTCACAAGTCGAATCGGTAGGGCTTTAGGTCAAGAGGAGGCTTAGGCTAGGGAGTGCTATATCGAGGGTAAACATGAAGGCTCACACAACCAATCCGAGCAATCAAAATCAAAAACAAAGCTGTCCTCAAATTTTTGCACACGTGACACACCCCCAAACTTGTCGTGAAAATCGGGTGTGTACGCGGCCTGCTCCAACAAATATCAAATTGATTTTTTTCTTTAAACACAAGGGGATAAAAATTCTCTTTTCTTCCTTTTTTGTTTTAGAATATTTTTCCAAACTCATCCTTTTCATTTTCTGTGGATCCCCATATTCAGCATTTATAAGAAATAGCGCACATCACGTTTCACACAAGAATTTCACACCACATGAATATGATTAAGCTCTTGGATTAGGTTGTGGTAGTGTGATAGGCTTGAGGCTTTGGTGAGAAGAAGTGGAGCATAAACAATTGGAAGAGTAGGCTCAATGGGGCTAGAAACGGTTAGCGTTTAGGACCGGTAAATAAAAAGCTCAAACTAGCCAAAATGATTGTCTACGTCACGCTCAATCCATGAGTCGTTTGCACCTATGCTTCAAGAGTCGCTTGGGTAAAGTTCTTAGACCGCGAGAGAGGTAAACCTTCCTCCCGACTCGAGCAACACGTACAGAGCACTAGCCAACACATGAAATCGAGATACTACTCGATTCAAACAATTTCACCAATAGAGTAGAATAAATTAAATTTACGCAAATACACTAACTATAAATTAAATGCTTAGAGAGAATCTAATTCTACTCAAAAATTCCAAGGCGAGCATGAGTACTCAACTTAAGCACTACAGGAATCAACATCGCACCTAGGCTCGCAATCTACTAAACTACCATCCAATTTTTACCATCCATCCCAGACGTGATTGTGCGGGAACACACAAAAAGCAAGTGCGCGCTCATGTGGGTGAGTGAGCGTGCTACAAGATTCTATAATAATAACGCACAGAATATAAAACTACTCGCAAGCAACTACGGTGCTCGTGTAGTGCATAGTCTGTTCCCCCCAGACATAAATGAAAACTTAGATCAAGAATGATAAATAGACATTTCAAAATGAAATAAGAGCTAAAAGGAAAGAGTACCTATGCTCATAAATGAGCATACCAGTAGAGACGTGGAAAATCTTGCGGCGGTTGCCGCTTCGCTAAAATACTGGACCTGCGAATTAGGCTATCCACAAAAAAAGGAATACAAGGGACAAAGATAAACAAAATATTATAAAGAAAAATAGAAGCACAAAAGAAGGACCAGGTGGTCCAATTATGGGTTGTCTCCCGAAAGCCCTTTTGTTTACCATCTTTAAGGTGGACAAAATACCTGTATTAGCAGTTATAATAAAGAGTTCTCTACAGTTTGAAAAGAAAGAAATAAAATAGAGCGAACTAGAGTTACATATGCAGCGAGAAAACGGAAAGAGGAGGCTAAGTGGAATGATGGTGTTGCAATCAGCTATAAGCGGATTTGTGGTAAGTCTCACCGGTGGGGTGCGAGGTGACGGCAGATTGTCTTTTTGCGTTGGGGGAAAGGGATTTTCCCTTACTCCGATTGCGCTCTTCCTCGCGCTGGAAGGCAGTGTAGCGCTCATCGCGTAAACTCTTTGCCTCTTTCAGTTTCTGCAGCGTGGGGGACTTCCAATGGATGTAGTGTGTGGGTTTTCCAATTTTTGTGGTTGGTGGCGTCCTGTCCGGCACGGTGATGGCGACTAAATCTGCCCAAGCTACAGATTGCTTAATAGAGTTATCAGCAGTGTTATACAAATAAGTGTCTATGGATTTATCCCGGATAAAACTCAGTTTGCCAGGCTCAAAAACGGAGTTGGAGAAAAGGAGAAAGGCAGTCGTGGCTTTGGTGCACTCGATCTCCTCTTTGACCAATAGCTCTTGATTCTCATCTATCTCTTGGGAGATTCCTTTATTTGTCTGGTCGTCCGGATGTGCTTCTTCCAATATTGGGAGTCTTGAATCTATCTTGGTATCAGTGACACTCAGAAAATTATTATTTTGGGTGGGAGAGGGATGTACGGATGTGTTATCGTGGGCGGAATCTTCGGTCAACCAAGTGATGCGTCCTTTGGAAAAGTCGAGGGATGCGCCGCTGGCCTTATGGAATAGGACTCCTAATATAGGAATAGAGTTATTTTCCCTTTGTCCCAAAACCTGGAAGTCAGTGGTTATACTTTTTCCGTTGACCTCGATTTCAACTTCTCGTACACCTCCCTCGGTGTCAAACAAATTTCCGTTCGCTAAGATAAGCGACTTCCGGTTTTCAGTGTCGAATTATAGGTGCATCTTCGCAACATCTTGTAGGGTGAGGATGTTGCTGGACGCCCTGGAGTCGCATAATGCGGCGGTTTCGAAGTTGTTTATTTTACAATTGATGACGAGTTCGTTGCTTTTTCACAAATTTTCCTCCCCAAGGCTTTTACCTTGTTCATGGGTGTTCTTTTCGGTGTTACTAGGTATGGTGCCTTGGGTGCGCTCGGAGACCACTTGGGCCAATTGGCCCAATTGTGCCTCCAGTTTGCACATCGAGGCAGCTTGATTTGTCATGTTGGTTTTGGAAATTTCAACGAATTTCTCGAACATCTCTTCCAAAGAACTTTTTTTAACGGTGGGGGGACCTTGGGAATAGTTTGGTTGAGGCGGCCGAGGTTGTCTTTCGGAGGCATACGCATCATTTTGATGCTGCCCCGGTAAACATCTTTGGCCAGATGCGTTTGGATTCCAAGAAAAAATTGGGTGGTTTCTCACCCCCGGGCTGTATGTGTTTCCGTAAGGCACTCCCCTATTTTGATTTACTACATAATTAACTGACTCATTCAGAAAAGAAGATTTGTCTGGTACCTCGACTCGTAGGCATTTAAAGCTATGGTGGTCGGTGCTTCCGCCACCTTGGCATGGGATTGCCATCACTGGGGAGGCGGCGGCAGGCTTGGGGATATCCACGCTGAATACTCCGCGTGTGCTTCATGGGATGTTTCTTCCAGCGGTCCAGTAAGCTCTGTGGGTGGCGTTGTGTTGTAAGATTCTCAGTGCATCTTCTGGAGCAAGGTTCATGATTTTTCCTCCGGAGGCGGCATCGTTCAAGTCTCGGTGGTGGGGTTCAATAGCGAAGTAGAAACTTTCGACGAGGTTCCAAGTTTGGAATCCATGGTTAGGGCACTTCCTTAGCAGCTCGTTGAAACGCTCCCAAACTTCTGCAAAACTTTCTTGATCGGCTTGTCAGAAGTTGGCTATTGCTCGCCTCATGTTAACGATCTGATCTATCGGGTGGAACTTAGCTAGGAATTTTGTGGTCAAAGCCTCTCAGGTGGTGGCTATTCCAGGTGGGAGGGAGTGAAGCCACGTCTTGTCTTTGTCCCTTAGTGAAAAAGGGAGGAGGCGGTGTAACACCTCTACCCGTCAAGAAGAATATAATAGAGGGTCCGGCCGGGGCCCCACACCATATTCCACAAACAGGCGGAGACGCTATGAAATAATATCATAACCACGCATCCTAACACAGAGCATTCTAGCGGAAGTTTCACGGTTGAATAATTGAACTCAAGATAAAGAACACTGTCCACTAAAACATAGGAATGTATACAAATATCCAAAATAGTCTGGCCTTAAGGCCTTACAACAGTTTCTCTTAACAAGAGTGTGGATTACAGACATCGGCACGCAGGCCAGCCACACATGAACAAAAGAAACAAAACAATGCCTTCGAGGGCAGCAACGCAGCTTTGGGCTTCAGCCCGCTAAGTCCCGCTCGGACCAGCACCTCTAGTACCTGTAAGAACCAATCCACCAAGAGGTGGCAAACAGGGCAACGGTCAGCATTCAGCTGACCAATTATAATGACCCTGCCCCTGGCACGGGGCAGCGGAATTCCATCCCTGCATAATAATCTTCCAATATGATATATAGCAATTCAAGCAAGACGTGCACGCCCGCACAGTCACATATCACAAACGTCGGCACGACGGCCCGACGCTCCGTGCACTCAGGGCACATTATTGGTGTTCCGTAGTTCTACGGCCACACCACCGTTCAGAGGTCCCAGACATAACGGTTCAATATGAGCATTCTAGTCTGATCGGCTCACAGGCCGTCGACTCTCTCTATGTGATCCTAACAGGGTCTTAAGCACCCAAGGTTAGACAACCATAACACGGGTACAGATCCACCTTTCCCGTTGCTCAAATCGTCAGACTCACGCCTGGACTGACGAGGGTACAGCTTCACCTTGCCCGTTCCACCACCAAGGCATTTGCCTAGTTGCAGCCCCACGGCTCAACCTCACACAAAGTAGCAACTCACGGCTACAAGAGAGTCCAACTCTCATAATTCCTGGACTTCCTCCAGTACTTTATCCATCATGCCTACAAGCAAGAATCACGGAGTTTTCTCCAATATACAAACAAGCATCTCCAATCCAGACCATGTCCAGATGGGCTTCACACAGCATGCCTAGATCCATACTCCAATTCCGGACTCTAATAAGGGGGACTTCACATATCTACCCCAAAGGACGCCACAACCCACCGCACACTCGCGGGGAAGGGTTTTCCCTATGCAATGCAGGAATTAAGGACTTCACATGTCCAAGCAGGAAATCGTTACCCTAGGAACTCACTTCGGAACCATGGAGAGAAATTGAGACGGATGAAAACCTTCGCAGCAGCGTTGTCTTCGCAAATCCGAACTCGGCTCGCGATTTGGACCACCGTAGCTCCACCGGCAGCCGGATTCCACTTCTTCTTCCTCACCTTGCTCTCCCCTCTCTCTTAGATGTAGAAAGAGAAGAGAACTTTAGAAATGAGCCCTTTTCTCCTTCCTTTCCCGGCCTTATCAGCCCAGGAATAAGCCCCAGCCACAGGATCTCCTTTAAGGAAAATGAACGGCCAAGATCTGCCCAAAATATTATACTTTTTGGCCGACACGGCCTGTGACACGCCCGTGTCACAGGCCGTGTACCCTTAAGCGGCACACGCGGCACTCGCACTGACTAAAAATTACCAGAACACGGGCATCGACACGCCCGTGTCGGTCATGAGACATGCCCGTGTCACACCTGTTACACGATACTCAACGAGCGCTAAAACAAGTCAGAGCAGTACACGGGTAGGCACACGCCCTCTGACACGCCCGTGTCAAATCTGACACGGCCGTGTTCAAGGCTTGGTTCCGGGCCGTATAGATTTCTGACTCGATACGGCATTTTATTGAGTGACACGCCCTGGGACACGCCCGTGTCGAAGGCCGTGTCCCAGGCTCGACTATCGTCGACCTCCGATCGTCGACTAACCTGAACACGCCCTGGGACACGCCCGTGTCCCAGGCCGTGTACCCCGACACGCCCTGGGACACGCCCGTGTCCCAGGCCGTGTTAAGCAACCTGCACCTCAAATCCAATTTTGAGCCTTTTTGGGGTGTTACAATCCTCCCCTCCTTAAGAAAATTTCGTCCCGAAATTTGAAGATAGTAGGGAGAAAAATAACAAAACATTTATATGTTGCTATTACATATATAACGAGCAAACAAGTTACGAAAATAACTCGGGAAACTCGGCTTGCATGGTCTGCTCGCGCTCCCATGTTAGCTCTTCTCGGCCACAATTGTCCCACCGGACTTTGACCGTCCCAATCACTTTGTTCCGCAACTGTTTCTCAGCTCGATCCTCGATCCGTATAGGCTTCATCTTTGTCGTTATCCCATACTCAACCGGCACTCGATCATTGTCAATTACTTGAGCTGGATCCTTGACTGCTTTGCGTTGCACCGAGTTGTGAAACACATCATGCAATCCACTCAATTCCGATGAAAGAGCTAGCCGATAGGCGGCTTCCCCAACTCGCTCCACCACTTCAAACGGACCAAGGTATCGCGGACTTAGCTTTTTCAACCGCTGAATTCGAGATACGCCTTTGAAGGGCTTAATCTTTAAATAGACCCAGTCACCAACCGCGAACTCCACATTTCGGTGCTTAGCATTGTAATACTTGGCTTGCCGATCCTGGGCTATTAGGAGCATCTCTCGAATAGAGCGTATTGTTGAGGTAGCATCCTCGACTTCCTTTTTGCCCAAAAGTTTAGTCTCGCCAGTTTCTTCCCAAGCTAGCGGTGTACGACACTTACGACCTTACAATGCTTCAAATGGGGCCATGCCTATACTCGCTTGATGGCTATTATTATAGGCAAACTCCACCATAACAAGATGTTCTTCCCAATTCTTACCGAAGTCCAGGGCGCACATACGGAGCATATCTTCCATCGTTCTGTTGGTTCGTTCAGTTTGGCCATCCATTTGCGGGTGAAAGGCCATACTGAATGCTAACTTCGTACCCAACATCTGATGAACTAATCTCCAATCCTTCGAGGTAAAGCGCCCATCTCGGTCACTTACGATGCTCCGGGGAACACCGTGCAATCTAACAATCTGCTCTACATAGAGCTTTGCCAACGTTTCCACTGAATCGTCCCGCTTGTTCGGTATAAAGTGAGCCACCTTTGTCAACCGGTCTACAATCACCCAGATTGAGTCATGGCCACGCTGAGATCTCAGCAATCCATGCACAAAATCCATAGAAATATCCTCAAACTTCCATTGTGGAACTGGCAACGACTTCAGGAAACCACTCGGCCGTTGACATTCTGCCTTTACCAAAGCACAAGTACGACATTTAGCCACATACGCGGCTATGTCCTTCTTTAAACTAGGCCACCAGAACAGTTTCTTCATGTCCTTGTACATTTTTGTGCTCCCAGGGTGAATTGAGTACTTTGTAAAGTGTGCTTCATATAACAATCCTTCTCGCAATTTAACCGCACTAGGGACGCACAATCGGCCATCTTTCCGTAATAAACCGTCATCCCAGGAGAATTGATCACCAGACCCCTCCTTTGCATAGCGTTGGAGACTTTCATCCAACTCCGTTGCCCGCCAAATCCTGTCAGCAAGGTCATATTGAACCTCCAACCAATTCACGCATGCAACAGTCGAAGAACCTCTTTCCCCACAAGATATATCCAAAGCTTCCAACTCCTGGATTAACCGCTCATCATGCATCCGCAACCAATTTTCCTACACCGGAGTCCAACGACTCAAGGCATCAGCGACCACATTTCCCTTTCCGGGAACATAGTGAATGTCGAAGGTATAATCCCCAAGGAATTCCATCCACCTCCTTTGTCGCATATTCAACTCCTTTTGATCGAGCAGATACTTTAAACTTTTATAATCTGTATAAATATCCACCTTCACGCCATAAAGATAATGCCGCCACAACTTTAGCAAAAAGATCACCGCCGCCAACTCCAAGTCATGGACGGGGTAATTACGCTCATGCACTTTCAATTGACGTGAACCATAAGCGATCACCTTGCCAAACTGCAGGAGAACGCAGCCTAAGCCGCTTCCTGACGCATCGCTGTATATCTCAAATCCATCTGTACCACATGGCGACGTCAAAACGGGCGCTGTGGTCAAACGATTCTTCAGCTCATCAAAAGCTCGTGCGCACTCCGGCGTCCAAACGAACTTCTGATCCTTTCTCGTCAACGTAGTCAGAGGCAAAGCAATCCGGGAGAAGTTCTCCACGAACCGTCTATAGTAGCCCGCCAGTCCATGGAAACTCCTGACCTCGGCCACCGAAGACAACACTGGCCAATCACGAATGGCACTTATCTTTGCCGGATCCACCGCTATTCCCTCTCCACTTACCACATGGCCTAGAAAAGCCACCGACGAGAGCCAGAACTCACACTTAGAGAACTTGGCATACAGCTTATTCCTTCGCAAGGTATGCAATACTAATCGCAAGTGGTTTGCATGATCTTCCTCCGATTGTGAATATACAAGGATATCATCAATAAACACAATCACAAACAGATCCAGGTATTCGCGGAACGTTCGATGCATGAGATCCATGAAGACTGAAGGCGCATTACATAAGCCGAACGGCATCACTGTGAACTCATAATGACCATAGCGTGTGCCAAACGCTGTCTTGGGAATGTCACCTTCCCTAATCCGCAACTGGTAATACCCGGACTTCAAATCCAACTTCGAATAGACGGTTGAGCCTGCTAGCTGATCAAACAAGTCATCGATCCGTGGAATTGGATACTTGTTTTTCTCCGTCAGCTTGTTCAGTTCGCGATAATCAATACATAGTCGCAAACCACCATCTTTCTTTTTCACAAAAAGAACAGGCGCGCTCCAAGGTGACATACTTGGGCGTATGTATCCCTGCTCCAACAACTCTTGCAACTGAACTTTCAGTTCGGCCATTTCTTTTGGCGCTACCCGATATGGCGAACGGGCCACAGGTTTCGCACCCGGCACCATCTCGATAGCGAAGTCGATTTCCCTTTGGGGAGGTAACCCAGGAAGATCCTTTGGAAACACATCAGCATATTCCGACACAATCGGCACTTCACTCACACTGGCCTTTGGCGCCACCGCCTCTATGAGTGTGAAGAACACCTTCGCACCCTTCCGAACTGCCTTAACAACTTGGAGAGCGGGTAACAACATCCCACTCATCCCTTGCATACCAATGAACTTGGTCTCTTGTTCGGTATTTTGCCCAAGTGTGACCTCTTTTGAAGTGCAATCTATACAGGCACGCTGCTCTGAAAGCCAGTCCATACCAAAGATTATATCAAACTCTTTGATCGGCAATACTAATGTTTCCACCTTGAACTCCCGACTTCCTATCTTGACCTCAAGACCGCAAGATCGATCCGCGCACATCAAACATCCGTTAGGCAACAACACCTTTACACTGTCTGTCGTGGTCCGGATAGGCACCCCGACACGAAAGACAAAGTCCTCAGACAGAAACGAATGTGAAGCACCTGTGTCGAACAATGCTCGCGCTGGATACTCTCGTATAAGGACAAACCCTATAACATTATAATTAAAACAAGCACAGCACATCATAACAACAAGAACATTAAAACCTACGCGCACCTGTGACGACATCCGCCTGTTTAATGGCCTCCTGTTGTCCAAGGTTGAAGACCCTGGGCTGCGCGTGCGAGGCAGAAGACTCCACCACAGCCTTCCCCTTCTCCGCATAAGACGCTCCCGTCTTCTTATCACCCTTTGGAGGACCAAATCGGCATTCACGTGCGAAGTGTCCAACCTTCCCGCACGTAAAACAAGCACGAGATCCATACCCAGATGTATCTGTCACAGTCGCAGAAGAAGCTTGTCCAGAAGACTTATACTTCTTATTCCATCTCTTTCGGTAGCCAAACTTGTCCGGACGCGGCGGCTTAAACTCCGGCTTCACAACAGCCAAGTTTCCCTTTGCTTGCCCCCGTTTCATGTCCAACTCCAAAGAACGAGCCGTACAGACTAAGGCTTGGAATCCTTAACTCACAGAACTCAAGAGCAAATACCGCAGCTCATCTCGCAGTCCCGCATAAAACCGACTAGTCTTACGCTCTTCTTCGGCGAAGATCGTGCCCGCATATCTTCCCAACCGGGTGAACTCATGCAGGTAGTCATCCACACTTCGATCTCCCTGTGCTAACCGTTGAAATTCCATTTCCATCGATATCCTTTGATGCACCAGCAGATGTTGTGCTAAGAACAATCGAGAAAATTCATCCATTGTAATCTCTGCCAATTGCCTGCCGGCCAAGTGATGCATTTCCATCTCATCCCACCACAATCGCGCCTCTCCTTCCAGTAGGAAAGTGGCTAACATGACTTTCTGTTCCTCCTCAACCTTGATAGCTCTCATAATCCTCTTGATTCTTACAAGCCAATCCTCTGCTTGGGCCGGTGTACCCGCCCCATGAAACTGCGGAGGGTTGAAGCTCAAGAATTGCTTCCATTGTTGATCTGCTACCCGCGGATCAACTTCGGCTTCTACCGGTTCTTGCCGTACCCCAGCTTGCGATGGCACCACTGCAGGACGTGCCTGCCCAGCCTGCTGAGCATTCATCACAGCAAGTACCGTTTCCGTGATAAGACGGACTGTTTCAGCGGATGGAGGAGTTGTGGGCACCTCGGCTGGTGCCGCACTCTCAACAGAACGTTGTGGTTCGGATTGACCCGCAACACTTCTGGTCACCTATATGTGTAAAATACATAGGTTAACGACCAATGAAAACGGCAACCATACAAAAAGAATACACAAGTTCAACAAACAAGTGTATTTGCATTCCTAAGTAGACATCTTGAGTTCAAGTTAAGTGTTATAACGACGACACTGACACGTGCTCGCCACCTCTCAAAAGAATTCGTCCGCAAATTCGGAAGAGATCGACAAACAAGCTGATACCAAATTGTAACACCTCTACCCGTCAAGAAGAATATAATAGAGGGTCTGGCCGGGGCCCCACACCATATTCCACAAACAGGAGGAGACGCTCCGAAATAATATCATAACCACGCATCCTAACACAGAGCATTCTAGCGGAAGTTTCACGGTTGAATAATTGAACTCAAGATAAAGAAAACTGTCCACTAAAACATAGGAATGTATACAAATATCCAAAAGAGTCTGGCCTTAAGGCCTTACAACAGTTTCTCTTAACAAGAGTGTGGATTACAGACATCGGCACGCAGGCCGGCCACACATGAACAAAAGAAACAAAACAATGCCTTCGATGGCAGCAACGCAGCTTTGGGCTTCAGCCCGCTAAGTCCCGCTCGGACCAGCACCTCCAGTACCTATAAGAACCAATCCACCAAGCGGTGGCAAACAGGGCAACGGTCAACATTCAGCTTACCAATTATAACGACCCTGCCCCTGGCACGGGGCAGCGGAATTCCATCCCTGCATAGCAATCTTCCAATATGATATATAGCAATTCAAGCAAGACGTGCACGCCCGCACAGTCACATATCACAAACGTTGGCACGACGGCCCGACGCTCCGTGCACACAGGGCACATTATCGTTGTTCCGTAGTTCAACGGCCACACCATCGTTCAGAGGTCCCAGACATAACGGTTCAATATGAGCATTCTAGTCTGATCGGCTCACAGGCCGTCGACTCTCGCTATGTGATCCTAATAGGGTCTTAAGCACCCAAGGTTAGACAACCATAACGCGGGTACAGATCCACCTTTCCCGTTGCTCAAATCGTCAAACTCACGCCTGGAATGACGCGGGTACAGCTTCACCTTGCCCGTTCCACCACCAAGGCATTTGCCTAGTTGCAGCCCCACGGCTCAACCTCACACAAAGTAGCAACTCACGGCTACAAGAGAGTCCAACTCTCATAATTCCTGGACATCCTCCAGTACTTTATCCATCATGCCTACAAGCAAGAATCACGGAGTTTTCTCCGATATGCAAACAAGCATCACCAATCCAGACCATGTCCAGATGGGCTTCACACAGCATGCCTAGATCCGTACTCCAATTCCGGTCTCTAACAAGGGGGACTTCACATATCTACCCGAAGGGATGCCACAACCCACCGCACACTCGCGGGGAAGGGTTTTCCCTATGCAATGCAGGAATTAAGGACTTCACATGTCCAAGCAGGAAATCGTTACCCTAGGAACTCGCTTCAGAGCCATGGAGAGAAATCGAGACGGATGAAAGCCTTCGCAGCAGCGTTGCCTTCGCAAATCCGAAGTCGGCTCGCGATTTGGACCACCGTAGCTCCACCGGCAACCGGATTCCACTTCTTCTTCCTCACCTTGCTCTCCCCTCTCTCTTAGATGTAGAAAGAGAAGAGAACTTTAGAAATGAGCCCTTTTATCCTTCCTTTCCCGGCCTTATCAGCCCAGGAATAATCCCCAGCCACAGGATCTCCTTTAAGGAAAATGAACGGCCAAGATCTGCCCAAAATATTATACTTTTAGGCCAACACGGCCTGTGACACGCCCTTGTCACAGGCCGTGTACCCTTAAGCGGCACACGCGACACTTGCACCGACTAAAAATTACCAGAACACGTGCGTCGACACGCCCGTGTCGAAACTGACACGCCCGTGTCGGTCATGAGACACGCCCGTGTCACACCTGTTACACGGTACTCAACGAGCGCTAAAACCAGTCAGAGCAGTACCCGGGTAGGCACACGCCCTATGACACGCCCGTGTCAAATCTGACACGGCCGTGTTCAAGGCTTGGTTCCGGGCCGTGTACATTTCTGACTCGATTCGGCATTTTATTGAGTGACACGCCCTGGGACATGCCCGTGTCGAAGGCCGTGTCCCAGGCTCGACTATCGTCGACCTCCGATCGTCGACTAACCTGAACACGCCCTGGGACACGCTCGTGTCCCAGGCCGTGTACCCCGACACGCCCTGGGACACGCCCGTATCCCAGGCCGTGTTAAGCAACCTGCACCTCAAATCCAATTATGAGCCTTTTTGGGGTGTTACAGGCGGAGCTTGACTGTTTCGTCCGGGATTCCAGCGTAGCGGAACATGGCGCAAATTTCGGAGAATTCCGCCAGGTGAAGATTGGCGTCTTTAGTGGCCAATCCTGAGAACTGAGCGTTGTTCTGAATGATATTCAGGATAGCTGGCTTAATCTCGAACTGTTGGTTGGTGATAGCAGGTCCGAAACCGGGGTATATGCTCCTGATGGTAGGTGTAGTATAATCCCTCATGGTGCGGACCTGGGGAGGGTTCACTTCATTTTCGTCGCCATTTTGTTCGCAAGGAGGTATTTTTCCAACTCGGTTGCTGGCATCAATATTCAGCTGGTCTACCATTAAGGCTAAAGTGATGGTCGTGGCATGTCTTCGGGCTAGGATATTACGTTCGATTTCTGGGTCATAGGCTACTAGATCTCTTGTGGCTCTTCCCTGCATTCACGACGACAAACTAGACAAGGAAAAACAATCAAAAACATTAACTCTTATAACAATATTTTCAGTCATCCTGAGTCGCTCTATTGTTTCATTCCCCGACAATGGCGCCAAAAACTTGATGCGTGAAAATCAGCAAGCGCACCAGTAGCACAAGTAATAAAATTTGGGAATAAATCCCTGAGTGTCAGTCTCTTAAGGAATGCATTTAGCATAGAGCGGCGACAGTTCAAAAACTATCATTATAAGGGTTATACTTAGAAAAGATTAAAAAGGGAGCTTATGATATTGTGGTTTCTTGATCTAATAAACTAATTAAGACTATGTGGGTCGAAGGAACCGCTTCACAATGTGAGGTGAGTGTATCGGCTATGATGTCGAACTTCAATTGGGCAAGTGGACGGAAAGCTAATTGATGGAAGTGTTCTTGTGCGGAGTGCAATCGTGTGAGATAAGGGTATGGAGTAGATGTGGAGTGGGCGAGGCCCATTCACAACACATAACTCAAAAGCAAATGAAAAATACAAACATCCAATTTGATATAGAGTAGAAAATGCAGTTCATTACAATATCAAATCGTTCCATACAACGAAGAAAGGGGAAGATGAGTAAACTACTAGAGGGTGAAGGTCCACCACAGATCGTACCCGGATTAGCGAGTTGTCAATCCGCTTCTGGGCTCAGTCTGAGGAGGCTTTCGGTACCAATGAGCTGTCACCTCGAATGCCTTTGAGTCCGTTATCTAGGTCGTCTTCATCTATAACTCTGGTGTAAAGCTTGGAGTTGAGGTCATCAAAGGATGGGAGCTTCGCCGGAGGGTTTGGAAAACTTTGGAATCACCGGCTACGGACTCCCGATGGAAGGGATAATGGTTGAGGTGGATGGAGCAGCTGGACGATGAAATGGCGGCCTGGCGGAAAGTCCCGATCGAGAAGAAATTAACATAATTCGCGGAATGAACCTTTATATTGTAGCAGATTTTTAATAACGCGCACGCTCATAGACGCACGACTAGTGGTCATGCGCCCTGATGTTGGCGCTCGTGCGTCAGCAACCTGTAGGACCTATAGAAATTGTCAGTAAACACGCATGGCGGCGTCGCACGATCGGTGATCGTGCGAGGTATGTTCGGCACTTGTGCGATAGCGGAGATAGGGAATAAAGAAAATGGGTCGTGAACGCGCACGATCGGCAGCGCACAATTGGTGATCGTGCGAGGTATAGCTTGTGATCGTGCGGTAGCCTGAGACAGGGCTTTTTGAAATCTGGCATGAACGTGCACGATCAACGATCGTGCGCCAAAGGGTTCTCTGGTCGTCTGTGGGTTTAAATGCACGACCATTGACTCTTTGGCTGAACAATGGCCAGGATCGGTCCCGGACGCACACACGATCCCCGTACCTGCAAGAAAATAGATCGGGCTGTCGATGATGGCGTTCAACGATAACAATGAAACTCAAATACAACACAGTGCATGTGTAAAGAGATATGAAATAAGTAAACGCATGGAAATGGGCTTAAACAGTGCACTGGGCGTGGAATAGTGTAGTGATCCAAAAGGAGTGGTATTGGTGCTAAAAGGAAGTACAATGGTATGAAAATGAGCCCAGATGAGTTCAGAATCCAGTATAAAATATGGACTCATCACATACAAGACATGATTTGTGTATTAAATACCTAAAAATTCCCTAATAGTTTAGACTACAAAAAGTATTATCAAACTCTCTCAAGCTTAAGCTTTGCTTGTCCCCATGAAAAGATCTAAAAACTAGTGAACATAAAAACTAACTATTCAAAAAGTTCAAATTATACTTACACAAGTACTATGCGAAATTCTAAGTTGGGAGAAGGGGAAACGTAAACCTAAAATAATTATTTAAACATGGTTTAACAATTTATAAACTTTTATAACGAAAATAAATCATCCAAAATTTTAACGAAATACTTTAAATAAATTTAAGTAATGCAACAAAATGAAAAAAAAATGCATGAGCTGTTAATAGATCCAAGAGACACATTATAACTATATCAATCAAGTAACAAAAATCTAAATTTAGATAAAAAACTTTACTATTTTACTTTTCTTTTTTACTTAGCTAATAAATAAAATTCAAAAACATGAATCAAAAGGCATTATTAGGACCGAAACGTTTGGTTTAGGATTATGATTAGGAGTGGAATTCAAAGATAAACAAGGTGGCTCAAAAATCACCCAAAACCAAAATAAAGAGTTTCAAAAATAAAATATTTTTCTTTCTTTCCAATTTTCTTATATTTACTTTTTTTTTTCTTTTAAGAACAAAGGCCAAAAATAATTTTTCTTTTCATTTCGAAAATGGCAAACAAAAGTAAACACATCTTTTGAGCATACATTTTTCAAAAAGTTCTCCAAAAATATCACAAAATAACCCTATCATAATCATGATATTTTTTTAATGAAACTCAAAAAGGTTGATGTGATTTGATAGGTTGGGAAATTTGGCTTTGGTGAAAATAAAATGATATGTGGAGCTATTAATTGAAATTAGAAAAAGGCTCAAAAGCGGCTAACCAGGGGTAAAAATTTTTAGGTTGGCAGGAAGGCTCAAACGAAAACAAAAACGGCCAAAATCATTTTCTTGCTTCTAAATTTATCTAAAGCATACTTTTAAAAATTTCAAAAAATAAGTCATAGATAATAAAAGAAGATAAATGAAATTATCTTGAAAATAGAAATAATATGCGTCTTGGATCGTTCACATCTACTACGCTAATCATAAGTCGACATTACAAAAATTATCGAAAAATGAAACGGAAAATAGTGGAAGAAAGATTTTCAATAAAGTAAAGAAAATAAAGAACGGAAATCATAATAAAAATGCGAGTTTTAGAAAAACATTTCGCGTTAACATGCTACAGGGAATTAGAAACACAGCATGGCAAATATTTTACTTGTGAAACATAATTAAAAAGAACTGTTAAAAATATTATAGTTAGCTAAATCGTTATAAAGAATTTTGAGAAAAACAAAACAAAAACAAGGGGTACTATTAAAATACAAAAATTAGCATAATAATTTTTTTTATTTTGAAATATTCTTTTTTTTTATTTTTAAAGATATTATCTTTTTTTGAGATTTTTCTTTAAGAAGAAAAAGGAGAAAGCACAAGAATTTATTTTATTTTTTTGATTGATTTTTATAGGGAAACAAAAGTAAAGAAAAGAGTAAGAGGAAATCCTCCCCTAAGCTTAAAAGAGACATTGTCCTCAATGGAGAAAAGAGGGGATGGAGACAGAAAAATTAAAACAAAAATAAATGTACAAAATTTAAAACAGTTACTTCCCCAAATTTATGCGCCACAAATGTTGATTGATATCGCTCCCCCATGTTAGCGCTTTGGTACTTCATGAAATTTCTTCATTGGACTTCGTGATGGATTCAGCACCGTTAGAGCAGGAGATCGCAGAGGCTTCATCTTGTCGAAGCCGTCCGGGGCAAAAAGTGTAAAATAAAGAAAATAAAAAAATAACTTGGGTTGCCTCCCAAGAGCGCCCTTTGTTTTTAACGTTGTTTGAGATCGATGTATCAAAAAAATATTGTCCAAAAGATTGTTGTCCAAAATAATAATTAAAGTTTTTTACAAAAATAGATAGTCTTAAGTTAGTTTAAAGTTCCTGCAGATGAAATTTAACATTGTTCGTACTGACATCATCATAACATGAAAAATATTGTTTAAGACGATGCCCATTTACATTGAAATCGCCCTTATCAAGGTGTGAAATTAAAACTGTACCATATGGAAAAACTTGTTTAAGAGAAAACGGCCCAGACCAACCAGACTTTAAATTTCCAGGAAATAAACGTAAACAAGAATTATATAAAAGAACTTGGTCGCCCAGCTTGAAGGTTTTTGGGTGCCATAAGTTTTTGTCATGAAAATGTTTCGTCCGCTCTTTATAAAATTTGTTATTCTCGTATGCGTAAGAGCTCCACTCGTCGAGCTCATTAAGTTGAAATTTTTTAAGGTCACCGAAAGACTGGGGATCAAAGTTTAATAATTAAAAGTCCCAAAAAGAGCGGTGTTCTAGTCTACGAGTAAATGGCACGATTTTCCATAAACCAACTGATGCGGCGTACATTCGATGGAAGTTTTGTATATTGTTCGGTAGGCTTATAGAGCATTGTCTAATTTGGTTGACCAGACTTTTTTAGAAGTTGAAACGGTCTTTTCTTATATTTGTTTTATCTCTCTATTCACTACTTCGACTTGTC
The DNA here is from genome assembly GCA_039513925.1 of Platanthera zijinensis. Taxonomy (NCBI): domain Eukaryota; kingdom Viridiplantae; phylum Streptophyta; class Magnoliopsida; order Asparagales; family Orchidaceae; genus Platanthera; species Platanthera zijinensis. Next base: position 141,828,994 of record CM077081.1, read on the forward strand.
CGTTAGTTTGGGGCTGGTAGGCAGTTGAAAGCTTCTGTAACGCCGTATTTAATAAGAATTTTTGAAAACTGCACGTTACAAAAGTGTGAACCCCTATCCCTAACAATGGCTCGCGGTGTACCGAATTGAGAAAATAATTTTTTTAAGAATGAAATTACGACTAAGGATTCGTTAGTAGGAAGAGCTTGGGATTCAACCCATCGTGAAACATAATCGACGGCAACTTAGATGTATTTGTTTTAGGAGCTAGAAGGAAGATTTCCAACAAAATCAATTCCCTAGAGGTCAAAAACTTCACACTCGAGGAATTAATTTTGCGGCATTTATTTTTTATTGGAAATATTGCTTGACCGTTGTAAACTATCACACCTACTCACAAAGGCTTGCGCGTCATTAAACAGGCTAGGCCAGTAAAAACCCGCGCAAAGCACCTTGTGAGCGGTGCGAGCAGCTTGATAGTGACCACCAGTCGGTCCTTCATGTAAATGTTTTAAAATATCTAATCCTTCTTAAAAAGAAACACATCTCCTTATCACTTGGTCCGCATAGACTTAGAAAAGATGCGGGTCCTCCCAAAAATTATTCTTCAACTGAGAAAAGAATTTTTTTCTTTTGCTAAGAGGAAAACTCTTTTGGGAGCAGACGAGCCACTAAATAGTAGGCTATGTATGCAAACCAAGGAGAGGGGGATGGGTTAATTGAAAGCAGCTTCTCACCAAAAAAATAATCATTAAAAGATTTTTCATCGAAATTTTTTATATACGGATTATCTAATCATGAGAGATGGTCGGCGACAAAATTCTCGGCTACTCGCTTATCATGGATTTCCAAGTCAAACTCCTGGAGGAGTATGACCCAGCAAATAAGGTGTGGCTTGACATCCGTCATAGTAAGAAGATACTTGAGGGCCGAGCGGTACGTAAAAACTATAATTTTTGAAAGCGTAATATAAGGACGAAATTTATCAAAAGCGAAAACAACAGCTAGGAGCTCCTTCTCAATTGTGGTATAATTCTCTTATGTCGATGTAAGTGTTTTACTTGCATAATATATGGGGTGGAAGTTTTTAGATATTCGTTGTCCTAGTACGGCTCCCACTGCGAAACTACTTGCATCACACATAATTTCAAAGGGAAGGTCCCTTACCAGAGCTATCATAATAAAGGCATTAATTAACTTTTCTTTAATTGTTTCAAAGGCAGATATGCAAAGGTCATCAAAAATAAACGGGGTATCTTTTTCTAAGTGAGTAAGGTGTTTAGTAATTTTGGAGAAGTTTTTTATGAAGCAGCAGTAGAAACCAGCGTGTCCTAAGAAACTTCTTATAGCTTTGACATTCGTAGGCACCAGAAGCTTCTTGATAACTTCTATCTTAGCTATGTATAATTAAATTTCTCTCGTAGAAATCTTATTACCCAAAACTAACCCCTCCCTCACCATAAAATGGCATTTTTCCCAATTTAGGGCGAGGATAGTTTCTTCACATCTTTCTCAGACTTTTTTGAGGTTTTCTAAGCAAATATAAAAGGCATCGCCGAACACAGAGAAATCATCCATAAATACCTCCATAATAATTTCTACATATTTGTCGAAGATAGCGATCATACATCGCTGGAATGTAGCTTGCGCATTGCATAACCCAAACGGCATTCTTCGGTAAGCGAATGTGCCGAAGAGATAAGTAAACGTAGTTTTCTCCTAGTCCTCGAGAGAGATTGGGATTTCAAAATACCCCGAGAGACCATCGAGAAAATAGTAAAATCTATGGCCGGATATTCGCTCTAAGATTTTATCGATGGATGGCATAGGAAAGTGGTCCTTGCGGGTGGCGTCATTTAACTTACGATAATAAATACTCATTCGCCACCCCATCATTGTTCGTGTTGTGATTAAATCATTATTTTCATTTACAACTATTGTTATCCCTCCCTCTTTCGGTACTACTTGAACAGGGCTAACCCACTTACTATCAGATATATGATAGATAAATCCTGCATCTAACAGCTTCATAACCTCGCCATTTACGACTTCTTTCATGTTCGGATTTATACGGCGCTGAGGTTGGATGGAGTTACGCGAATTATATTCAATGAAGATTTTGTGTGTACAGAAAGATAGTCTAATTCCCTTGATATCAGATATCTTCCCGGCAATAGCTCGGTGATGTTTACATAAAACTAGATGGAGTTTGTCATTTTGTAATTTCGATAAGCAATCTGAAACTATCACTGGCAGGTTGGAATTTTTTTCTAAGAAGGCATAACTGAGAGATTCAGGAAGTTATTTTAATTCTAGGGTAGGGGACCTTCATAAGATGTTTTGGAAGTTCTTTCTTTTTCAAAAATAATATCTTCGTAGACATTTAACTTATACGAAAAATTTGAAGTGGGTAAATAAAAGGCCATGGCGGTTTCGCGTCGACTTTTAGTAGGAAGAGTTGAGGAAGAACAAAAATCAGAAATTCATCATCATAAATGTTGTAGGAAGATTCATCACTTAAGGTATCTAAGAAAAAACATGAGTCGACATTCTCTAGGGTATTTTTAATCGAAGGGGTGATAAAGAAAGTAACTTCATAATGTCTTACTCGTAGGAAGAACTTTTCATTGCTTATGTCAATTATAGATCGAGAGGTGGCAAGGAACGGTATACCAATTATCAAGGGAACCTTAACGTCTTCTTCGATGTCCAATATGACGAAATCAACTAGGAAGATGAATTTGTCAACTTTAAGAAAAACATCCTCCACTATTCCTAACGGGTACTTAATAGATCTATCAGCGACTTGGATACTCATACGCATGGGGTTGAGTCTACCAATTCCTAACTTCTTAAATAATGAGAGGGGCATCAGGTTGCTTGCACCTAAGTCAACCAATACGTGCTTAACAAAAAGATCACCAAAGACACACAGCATAGAAAAACTACCCGGATCACTGATCTTCTCTGGTAAACCATTTATCAAGACAGCAGAGCACTCGACATTTAGCGTGATGTGCGACAAGTTCTCTAACTTCTTCTTATTAGTCAGAAGGTCCTTAAGATACTTAGCGTACTTCGACATCTGGGAGATTGCTTCGTGGAAAGGCAGATTTATGTGGATTTGCTTAAAAATTTCTAATAAGCGGGTATACGGATCATCTAGAAGTTGTTTGTTAAGTTGGGAAGGGTATGGTGGAGTTGGATCATTTTTAAAAATAAGTTGTGGAGCGAGATATTTTTCTAATGCAGAGAGCGGAGTGATAACTTCTTTTTCAGTGGGTGGTGGAAATTTCAAAATGGGAGCGGAGCTTGCCTCGGGCTCTTCGCTTACCATACCAGAAACTTACTTCCCACTCTGAAGAGTTATAGTTTTCGCTTGATCTCTCGAGTTGGGCTTGGTATTGGCAGGAAGAGACCCGGCAGGTCGCTCATATATAATTTTAGCTAGTTGTCCTACATGATTTTCTAGATTTTTAACGAATCCGGCTAGGCTTCTTATAGTTGCGTCATTAACATTCATATATTTTGAAAACATTTTCTACCAATCTTGGAGGTTTTTGATAATTTTGAAGAGGTGGAGGTGGCGCAGAAAAATCATTTTGTAGTGGCGGGCACATTGCGTTCGAAGGGTTACTCCACGAAAAATTTGGGTGGTTTCATAAAGCGGGATTATAAGTATTCGGAAAAGCAAAGCCCGATGCAGGAAAATTTGTAGAAGAAAAATTCTTAAAAGCATTCTTAGGCATATTGCAAACATAATCTATTTGTTCAGGGGCAGGAGTTGCAGATTCCCAAACTTGAGGGGTGGAGGCAGTAGTCATCTCCGTTATCTTTTTACTTAATATTTCCACTTGCAGAGCTATCTGGGAGACATTGTCTACTTAAAACATACCTGCAGGTTTGTTTGGGTGAGGTCTAGGCACATTCCACTGATATGTGTTCATGGCCATGTCCTCAAATAGCTCAAGAGTGCTTCCGGGGTTTTGTGGTTTAAAGTACCTCTGGAAGCTGCGTTTATCATTTGCTTTGTATTTTGATTTATCCCGTTATAAAATGTCTGCACTTGTAACCATACAGACATCGCGTGATGGGGGCATCATCTTAACAATTATTTAAATCTTTCCCAGGTTTCATAAAGAGATTCAGAATCAATTTGAAAAAAGGCAGAAATATCGTTCCTAAGTTTTGTTGTTTTAGCTTGCGGAAAATACTTCGTCAGAAATTTTTCGGTTAGTTGATCCCAAGTGGTGATGCTCCCTCTTGGCGGAGTCATTAACCACTGTTTAGCATTAGTTCTAAGGATGAAGGGCAAGAGTCTTAGCCTAATAGCATCATTTTTCACGCCATTGACCTTGAAGGTGTCACAATCTCAAGAAAGCTTGCTATATGCGCGTTGGGATCTTCATCTTGAAGTCCTTCATAATGCATATACTGCAGCACCATTTTAATTATGCTAGGATTAAGTTAGAAATTATAATTGGCTATAGCAGGGCGAACTATGCTTTATTCTGTACCCTCTAAATTCCGTCGTGCATAATAGGATATAGGCCTATGCAGGGCTTCCTCTACGATTGGCTATTCCATTCTTAAAGTAAAAAATGACTCGGAATCCTCAACCGGTATTTGGAATGTAGGGCCTTGAAATCGCGATCTTCTCCATAGAGTACGCTCAATTTCGTGGTCCAAGTCCAAAATAACCGACAGATTTCCGCGGGTCATGTACTAGGAGAAGAGAAGATAAAGAAAGAGAAAATAAACTAGAAAAAGAGAATTGCTAAAAAAAAAATTGAAATAGATTTTTTTTTAATGTTTTAACTCCTGAACTTCCCAAGGGATACCCAATAAAGGGTTCACAAGGTACTAGACAAGATTGTGGTACTTAAGCCACATTGCCCATTTCGAGAGAGTTAGGTGGTGTAAAAAATTTGTGATGTGGGTTTCTATTATGATCGTTAATATTTTTTTGAATTTTTTAATTTTTAAGAAAGGGGGTGAGAAATACAAGAGATAAGAGCAATAGGTTCGTGTTTTCAAATTATCAACAAAAGTTACTCCCCAGCAACGTCGCCAAAAACATGGTGATTGCCTTTCGTGCTAGAGAAAAGAGAGCCCAACTAGCTATCCAACTAGGCATGTATACCTATCGAAATGTAGCTAGGGGGCACAAGTGTCGTATTGAAATCCGGGAACCGTCGAGTAATATTACTCACACAAAAAATATTATCTTATCGAAGGATTGTTTTAGTGTTAATGAGAAAGCTAATTGCAATTAAGAAAATAAATATTGCGCTAAAAAGAGAACTACTTGCAGTAAAATTAAGAGCAATTAAAAACGATCACAACGAGGGGTTGAAATGATGAAATGGAAAAGCACTCGATCGAGAATCACCTCGGTAAAAGTTGATTAAAATGCGATAATAAACCTAAGCTAAATAGGGTAAAGGTCCTTGACCGTGGAGGTTCCCAAAGCTTGAACACGCATCTCTTAAAGTCGTGCCCAACTGATTTTAGGAAGGTCCAACAAAACTCTCTTCAAAATCGGAGGCCTAAAGCTCGCTTTATGCGGTGAACCCCACTATTTGATTTCACTTCAATCAAGGAGATTTAACGTCTGCCTCTCTCGAAGGTTGCGTGCAACTCTATTTACTCTTGAGTTTTCACTTCAAACTACGACCCTCTCGGCTAGTTAAGAGTGAAAACAAAGATGGAAATTATATATCGATGAGATAACTTTAAACATGAATAATCAAGAGTAAATCGAAGGCCTAAACCCTAAAAAGAAAAAAGAAAATTTAAAGCATCATAACTTAATCAACTCGAACCTCGGATCATCAAGATCGAGTACAAGGAGGATTAGTTAATCATGGAGAATTTGAGGAGGAGAGATGAGTCGAAGAACATTTTGAACACAAAGAAAAAGGTCACTTTATATTAATATTAAAAGAGAGCTACAACTTGGAGTAAGGGGTTACACTTGCATTGAAATACAAAACCTAAGCTAGCCATCAACACTAAGCTACTAAAGAAGTAAAAAAATCTATAACAAAAGGAGTACACAAACTTGAATTAAAAAGCATAAAATGAGAAAAAGAGAGAGAGGAAGATCATGAAAGACTTCAGGAAATAAATGAGCAGCACCTCCCCTCTCAACCTAAAACTACTTGATGGACATAAGGGGGAGGCCTGATTTTATAGAATTTCTCACGGGTTGGTCACACCCTCTGTCACGCATAGGGAGGGCGTGTTAGGGGGGCGTGACATGTATGGAGTTGACCTCGGGCTCTGGATTTTGGCGGGAATGATGATTGCTTCTACACGTCGGTGGAAAGGCCCTGGGCCACGCTCGTGTAAGAGGGGTGTGTAAGGCACGTCAAGTCTCAATCATTGGTCAAAAATCTGTCAGTTGTCGAAAAAGGTGGAATACGCCCCAAGGCCACTCCCGTATAGGGGGCATGTCAGTACTGTTGACATGCAGCAACGAAATATCTATAAATGCGGAAGTAGACTTCGGGATGAGGGTGACACGTCCAGAGACACGCCCATGGAGGGCGTGTAAGGGGGCATGTTAGGTGTTTTTCTAGGGATTTGGTCTCTGATAGCAATCTTCCTCGGGATCAGGTTACACGCAAGGTGACACGCCAAGGGAGGGCGTGTCTGGGGGCGTGTCAGGTCATTTTGGCCAAAAACTGAGAAATTAGCAAAAAGAGGAGAAAACATTAGTGGCAATAATATATACAAAAAGAGGTCAATATATAAGCTTACAAGACATGATTTGTGTATTAATAACCTAAAAATACCCTAATAGTTTAGACTACGAAATGTATTATCAGTCGGTCCCAGCTCTGACTGCTAAAACTGAGTAGGGACGAAAAGTGTGGGAGTGTCCAGTACTGGTTTTGTGTGCGTAGGGATCAACGTATAAAGGTACAAACCTAGGCTAAGATTAGCTAATCATAGGATAACAACTGGACATACTTAGTGTGAATTACACATGGGCACACCACTGCTTCCGCTATGTTTGTTTGTCCTCAAAATGAAAAATCGAGCGGGGGTGGTACTATTGTTAAATGACTTCTTTAGTTCAGGATCAATGCAAGCTTATACCATTTGTTAGACCCCCCCCCCCCTCCCAGAACAAAATACACGTCTGAGGGTAGTCTTACGCCCAGAATAGCTGCCTTGCGATAGTGTTAGCACACGTGCTAACCTGCACCACAAGACGCCTATCCTGTCGGCTAAACCAATATCATCCATGCCAACCTAACATAAAAATATAAACATAAGTAAAAATTACACACTATTATAAGTCTAAACAAGTACAACAACAATAAGAAGCTACAAGTCTCTTTAATATCATTGTACAAAAAATTTCCCAAAGGGATATAGCAAGTGTCTCTCAAAACTCACATCAGTCACCAATGGTAGCGAAGGTATCATCTATTAGGCCATATCACCCTTTCCTGGCTACCCTCTTGTATGACCTACTGCTACTGCTCTATTTGTTGGGTTTACTCCTAAAATGGAAGACATAACAACAGTTTGTAATAAAGACTAAGTGGCTATCAAATCCACTCACCCCGGCGGCTCTTAGGTACCGGGTAGTAGAAGGATCAATGGTACAATATATATGTATATATATAAGCTGTAAATACAAGTAGGTGGTATATCTTTACATATCATGAGTTGTAATAGTAGTAGTGTATAACAACAATATCAACATTCAATCATAGCAATTAAGTAAGAGTATAACATCATTCAACCATAATATATCTACTTTTAATACAGGAATGTAACTTAACTTATAAAAATGCCCATACTAATTTATTAGGTAAGGATTGGCTTAACAGTAAAGTAACTCATTATATAAGAGTGCCCATACAAACTTATATGATAAGGATCTTGTGTAATGTAATGCAATGCAATGTCATGAATGCAACATGATGACTCACCAATGAACACACACCCACACAGTTTTGCCGACAATGTATTTTAGTTCCAAGTTTTCGAGCAGGTAGCTAACCTATCAGGCGTCATCCAACGTGGCCAGAAGGTGACAGTAGAGCGGGCTTCTCCACTACTAGGCTGGTATCCACACTACCTGTCCTAGGCCTATATACGCCTTAATGCTGAGAACACAACAGCAGAGCCCTTAGGTATTATGGCTCGCAGGGGTCTCAAGTAGATATGCACCAAGAACACAGCCTAAACTGGCCTATCAGTGTGGCACATCCACTTGGCATGGAAGGAGCCTCAGGAGTGAGCATGGAGGACCAAGTCCAACCACCCATAGCCTATCTGTCAACTCCCGTCGGTGTGACGACTAGCAAGCCCATAGACCTGCCATAATATCCTTTACCTAAGATTATGACACCATGTGTCAACTCACACAGCATTCAAATTCACTTAGTCGTGCCATCATAACCAAGGGCTCTAACCGAGTTCCTTCTCATCATAACCAATCTAGTGCTCAACAGCTTTCAAGGGCTCCATATTGAGTCCCTTATCATAACATCGATCTAGTATGGTCAAATACTCACACACTTACACCCTTTCACATTCCAGTGCACCCAAGAACTTAAGGGTTCATCTTTATCACAGGTGACAATCCACCTTATACATCAGGCTAATCCCATACTGCCACCCATAGCGATACACCGCTTAAAGCATTGGAATATCCTATTCATTCCTTCAATATTATGACTCTTTACATCGCATGGCCATAGGCATTTTCTCATCTAGCCCCATTTCAATAATCCACAGGCACCTGAATAATAAGTCATACATCATTTCTAGATTCCAAATAAAAAAAACATTCACCAAACCATTTAATTATTTCTACATTATCAACATAGCTTTCTAGGAATAAATCTCATATTCTTCCAACAACTTTGATCACCGCAAGCTAGAGATTACACTTTGACATACTATCATTAAGATGATTTTTTAACAGTTTTCATTTTAAGATCCAAGAACCATTCGTTCACTCGAAGATCGGACAACCATTCGTTCACTCAATATCCGACAATCATTTGTTCATTCAAGTTCCAGCAATCATTTATCCATTCAAGATCCAACAACCATACGTTTATCCTAGTTACCCGAATGTACAACTCAACCCAAGACAAGTTGCACTTATGATATTGTTGTGCAGCAACATTAACGAAACATTCCAGGAGGTATTGAGCTCCTATAGAAATGTATAACAATCCATTGGAAAGGTCTTTCCGATGACCACAATTTTGGTATTCAGCCAAGTACGTGAATATGGCCGTAACGTACTAAAAATGGCCTTGAAGTCTGCTGCGCACTAATAATATATTTCTACATGCATCTTGAAGACTAACGAACGACATCTGTTCGGCTTCCTCCTTTAACCATTTATACAAAAATGTATTCAACTCTTCCTCCTCCCTTATTCACACTCATTAGACGATCATTCTTCATGGAACCAAGTCCACTGTCATCATATTGAAGAGAGGAAAGGTTGAAGAAAACAAACCATAGGACAAAGGTCCTAGAATGGTCTCTTCATAGGAGATCTCCATTCCTCACCAAGGTCGAACTGCTTTAATCCGATAACTCTACTATTTTACAACTAAAGATCTAGCACCAAGGAAGGGGGTAGGAAGTTCACCTTGTTTCCGTTTATAGATCTTGTTATCCTCCATGGAGGCATGATGATGTCAGACTCGACTCTCGATCTTCTCCTCCGAGAGAAAGTCTGTCCGTTCCTTGTCCTTCCAAGAAAAGCTCTACACCCTTCATTCTCTCAGAAAAATCGGAGAAGAAAACTGTCTCTCGAGTCTTTGAAATCCATATATAAAGGAAGCGGCCAAATAGATTTAGGGTTTCCCGATCAAGGAGCTACCTCTGCGCTGTAGCATGCTACCATCACGCAGTAACCTTGAAATTAACTTTCTCCGCAAGCCACCATCCAAACTGCCCACTTAGTTTCCACCACCTGTACTTTATTGTCGTACGGTACTCTTCCTACCGCTGCACAATATCTTTTCGAGCGCCATGATAAATAATTCAGATGGGTTACTGCCCACGATATCACTAATGCCAGGTGATAACTTACCGAGCCATATCCTAATAAATTAGTTGAATACCACCGCGCGGTATCATGCTACCGCCACACAATAACATTCGATGATCATGCCCTCGACTCCTTTGGGTATTGGTCATATATACTCAATGACTGCTACCGCGGCGCGGTATCCCGCTACCGCTTCCCGGTAGTACTCGACGATCATTGAGTCAACTAGACGATCACACAACGCCTTCGACTCCTTTGGGTATTCTTCATATATACTCGATTATTACTACCATCTCGCTCTACCTACTACCACCTTGCGGTAGTGTCAGCACTTCCCCTGGCTCAGGTACAAGTTTTTCCACCAGTGCATCCTAAGACCAAGTCCACTCTCCTGACCTGAAAATGCGCACGAGGGGTATAGCGCGAATCGGGACATTACACAGGCTACTACCATAAGGTTGTTTAGTGGTTCCCAATGATTGCACTCCCCCTCATCTCCTTGATAATGAAGGATGCAGTGTTTATATGGACCGAGCAGTGTGAGGAAGCATTTCAGGAGCAGAAGGGTAGGCTCACCACGACTCCCATCCTTGCCATTCTATTTAGGAAGGAATGATTCAAGATCTATACTAACATTTCTTACAAGGGTATGGGTTCTATACTGATGTAGTATGAGCATATTATAGCTTATGCTTCGAGGCAATTGAAGAAGTGCGAGAAGAATTATCCAGTGCATGACTTAGAGGTCAGGGCTGTGATCTTCGCATTGAAGATTTAGAGGCACTATCTTTATGGGGTTCATTGAAAGATCATCTCAGACCACAAGAAACTCAAGTATATTGATACACATAAGGACATAAACCTACGGTAGTGGAGGTGGTTGGAGTTCTCATGTGTCTACAATTATATGATGTACTACAATTTGGGCAAGGCGAATATAATACAGATGTATTGAATAGGAGGGCTAGCATTTCAGAATCAGAGCCTTGAATGATGGCCAAGGAGTTGGCCAAGATGCTGGTGGACATGCAGATCGCACAGGTTTCCAGAGCTGATTAGAGGTATTTGTAGAATACTTGGTCTCTTTGAGCATTATGTGTGGTATCTGATACCGTATCATGACATAATATAGGTAGGATGCATCACAAGAACCAATATTCAGAGCCCTGGAGGAGGGCAAGTCAGAATAATATTCACTACGTGATGACCTCGTTCATTTAGGGTCTATGTATACATACACGTAGGAGGAGGGATCCGTGAGGACATACTCAGGGAGGCACACTACAAACGATACTCAGTGCACCCCCGAATATGAAATATGACTGAAGACATGCGGTGGGATATATATTGGTCAGGGATGAAGATGGATGTTATCTACTTTGTGACACATTATTAGGCATTCTAGCGGGTGAAGGCTGAGTGCAAGATCTCGGGAGGATTATTATAGCCACTGCCAGTGCAAAAGTGGAAGTTCGAGTATATTTCGATAGATTTCTTATATTGATTGACTAGCTCTCCCTCTGGGCAGAATTCCACCTGGGTCATCATGGACTGATTGAACAAGGTATACAGGTTCATCTTTGTCTGGAAGGATGCTCCAGTTGCTGTGTTGGTGAGGTTATTCGTGGAATAGTTCATGCGGTACCACAGTGTGCCTAGGACTATCATTTCTGATAGACATGGTCAGTTAGCTTCTAGGGAGTAGAGAACAGTGTAGGCATACTTAGGGTCTCAGATTGCTTTTAGCTCTGCCTTACATCCACATACTGATGGACAGATGGATTGGGCGAACATGAACATGGATGACTTGCTGCTCGTGTGCTTTCTGAACACAGGGAAGCCTTGGGAGAGGCTATTACTATTGATTGAGTTTTCTTACAATAACATCCACCAGGCAAGCATAAGGATGGCTCCATATGAGACTTTTTATGGGAGAAAGTGTCGGAAGCTGCTAGCTTGGATACAGGACAAGGATCCAAAGGCACTTTGATCGGACTATATCGAGGACACGAACGTGCACGTTTTGCTGATCAAAGATAGGATGCTAGAGGCTCAAAGTCGGTAGCCGAAGTACTATGATGCGAGGGATCCTAAGGTGGAGTTCCAGGTGGGGGATAGGGTCTTCCTAAAAATATGCCTGGTGAATGGGGTTTGGCGGGTGAGATTTCACAAGAAGCTTAGCCCTCACTTTATGGGACCTTACACGGTCCTGGAGAAGATCGGTCACTTGGTATACCAGTTAGTGCTACCAACAGAGTTAGAGAAGCTACTCAAATTCTTTCACATCTCCTCACTTCGGAGGGCCTTAATTCGGCTTGAGTTGCATGTCACATCTATATTGGTCCCAGGAGCATCCGACTGGTCAGTTCATTTGGAGTTGATCTAGATAAACGATACAGCAGTCCGAGTATAGCGGAAGAAGAGCATCCATTTGGTCAAGGTGTTGTTGTCAAATTATGGGCAGGAGGAGCACATTTGGGAGCCCATGGACCTCATGCAATGACGACTTCGGGAGCACTTTTGCTCAGGTACAACCAAAACCTCCTAGATATTTTGATCCACTTCTTTATGTGCTAAACCCAGTAGACCCGAACTTAAATTTTGGTGATGAAATTCTTTTTTTTTGTTTATTGGGATTTATAACATCCCACTCACTTCTATACCCCCTAGGGTTAGGGTTAGGACTTAAGTTTTGAGAAGAGGTCACGAGATGACCTTAGGTTAGCTTGAACCTAGGAAATAGGTATAAGCACCCTAAAGATGCACAAGTCAACCTAGGCCAATTCAATCCAAACTGGACTCACAAACTCAAATTGATCTCACGAATATATCCATAACCCTAAGAGAAACCCAAGTGACCCAAAAGCCCCATGATAGGGTCCCCAAATTGGGCATATTGACCCAAGTATCCTCTACGTCAACATAGGCGAATCCTTCACCATTAGGTCCAATTGGCCCCCAAACATGAAATAGACCTCACCCCTTGTCTTAGGACATCATAATAGACCAAAATGACCCAAAAGCCCCATCATGGGGTCACCAAATTTCGCAAATTGGCAAAAGTACCATTTAGGTCAACATAGCCCAATCCTTCACCACTATGTCCAATTGGCGCCAAAAACATTAAATTGACCTCACCCCTTGTTGGAACCCTAGGTTTTGATTTGAGTTCAGTCCACTCTTTCTGTCTCTTGACCCAAGATTTATCTATGGTCAAAGGTTAGTTGATAGGTTAGATTCTCTAGTTGTGTAGAATTACTTTTCTAGATGAATATTTGGTTAAGTAGTTTTTCGTTCGACTATAGTCGAACGTCGTTCGTCTATCGTCTATCGGCTGATCGAATATCGTCTATCAGTTGGTCGACGTTCTGTCTGCGTTGATAGCTCGACTATCTGTTGATAGATCGACTATCTGTTTGTCTTGGTAGTTCGACTATCTGTTGATAGGTCGACTATCTATCGTCTTTGATAGTTCGACTATCTGTCCTGATAGTTCAACTATCTGATAGCTCGACTATCTGTTGATAGGTCGACTATCTGTCCGCTTTGATAGTTCGACTATCTGCTGATAGGTCGACTATCTATGTTGCTTTGATAGTTCGACTATCTGTTGATAGGTCGACTATCTGTGTTGCTTTGATAGTTCGACTATCTGCTTGGATAGTTCAACTATCTGATAGTTCGACTATCTGTTGATAGGTTGACTATCTGTTTTGTTTTGATAGGTCGACTATCTGTTGATAGGTCGACTATCTGTTTTCTGTGATAGGTCGACTATCTGCTTGATAGGTTGACTATCTATTTTGCTTTGGTAGTTCGACTATCTGTCCGGATAGATCGAATATCTGATAGCTCGACTATCTGTTCTGATAGGTCGACTATCTGCTGAGGTAGTTCGACTATCTTCTTTGATAGTTAGACTATCTGGATCGTTCGACTATCTGTCCGATAGGTCGACGATCTCCGTGCGTCGGTCGACGATCTCCGAGGGTCGTTCGACGTTTTGTTGTATGCTCTTATTTAGTTTTGTCGTCTTCTGTGATGTGACTAATTTCATATAGATTATCTGAATAATTTGTGACATTATTTCCATGCAATATCAGTTCTATTCTATATGCATGAGCTAATCTTTTCTGACAAAGTTGTTTGTCTTATAGTTGAGATATGCAATCTGCTTTATCTGCCAGACTGTCCTTTATAGCCGTTAGACTCAAATAGTCTTCCTTGGCCGTAAAGAATTATTTCTGATGTGACTTTCTCTTATATTATTTCATCAGAAGTATTTGCAGCTTCTTAGAAAGCTTTATCCTTTTATAGGATATCTTCCTGCAGTATTTTTGTTTTGCTTTATGCTTTTTGCAGCCCAGCTTGCAGAGTTCAGAAAACGACAAGATTCAAACTCAATTAGAGTCGTTGCTGTTGCTGATATATAAAGACTTCTTTGAAGAAGAAATCAACTAGTCCACATAGAAAAGAGATCAACTAGTTCTCAGATTATATTGATTCAACAAGCTTATAGCAAGAATAAGTTTAACTGCTCTCAGCAATCTTCACTCAACTGAGAAGTGTTAGTTCTTCTGCTCTTCTTCAACCTGAGTTCTCCTGTTCCAGGAAGTTCTGACTCAGAGATCTTTTGAAGAAGAAGAAGAAGAAGATAGCTGCTAGAAGATTTTCATTTCTTATTTTATATATTCTTGTAGTTCTTCCTTCAGTATTTACTGAAGTGTTTCTGCACTGAAGCAAGACTTCACCTGGACGTTCTTTGAGCCAGGGGTAGCCTTGATTCTTTTAGAGCTTTCTAGCTCAGTGCAAGTTATTGTGTTTCTCTAATCTATTGTAAAATAGAGAAGACACCTTAACCTCCTTTCCCCCTCCTGTACAGGGTTATTACTCCCTTCAAAAGTATCCCTTGGTGGCAGGGCACCTGATCAAAAACCTGTGTTCGGTTTTTAGACACCTGATCAAATGTCTAAAGGGTCTCTTGATCTACCTGAAGCAGATCTTCTTGGTGGCAGGGCACCTGATCAAAAACCTGAGTGGATTCCTACCTTGTTGGTAGAAGAGTGGACGTACCCAAGTTGTTTGGGGAACCACTATAAATTCCTTGTGTCGTCTGGATTGCTTAATTTAATTACTTGCATTGTAGCTGTGAGTAGATCTTAACTAGGTTTGCTAGTTGCTGGATAGGATCCAAAGCTAAACTATAATTACAGTTAGATTTAGTTTGTGCACAACACTTGTGTTAGGCTCTAAGGTTTAATCTTAAATATCTATAACTTTCATTCCGCATTTTACTCCAAGGGAGTTGAGTAGAAAGTCAACTTTGCTAGTGCAATTTTTGATTACTCTATTCACCCCCCCTCTAGAGTAGTATCTATCCCTTCTCTTTCAATTGGTATCAGAGGGAGGTTGACTGACTGAATAGGCTAACACCTAAGTCACAAGATCCTGATAGATACCAAAGTTTATAGATATTCACTTTCACTATTATGGCCCAGTCCAAGGATTATTCTAGCACCAGACCTCCAGCATGCAACTTGGCTAAGTTTGGCATCTGGAAGGCAAGGATCAAATTATATATGAATTCTATTGATGAAAGTATTTTGCTTCTATTTTGTCAGGACCGCCAAGAGCACCTGCTGCTGCTACTGCCTCATCATCTGATATGAGTGCAGTGCCTCCTACAGACTACAATGATGAGTACAAAAAGGCAAAGATAGCAGATGCCAAGGCAATGAACATTCTGGCTCAGAAAATGTCTGATGAAGTATTCCAGAAGGTTGCTGACTGCTCCTCAGCAAAAGCTATGTGGGATACACTGAACCAGATTGTAGCTGGTTCAGCTGATGAAAGGAAGGATAGGAGGTCCAACCTTATCTCACAATATGAGAATTTCAAGAAAACTGATGCTGAATCAGTTGAAGCCATGTACACAAGGCTCAGCTCAATCATCAATGAGCTGAGGAACCTTGATAAGGATATTTCATTGACATAGGTCAATGATAAGATTCTTATGTGCTTTCCTAGCACATGGGATCTGAGGATCTGGCCTATCAAGGAGGCCAGAAGCACAACAGAAATCTCAACAGAAGCCCTTCTCGGCAAGCTCAACTCTTTTGAGCAAGTGCTGAAGTCCAGGGAAGCTGAAGCTGAAGCAAAGACCCCAACTCCTACAAGAAAAGAGCAAACCCTTGCTCTTAAAGCTGCTGACACTTCTGAAGGCAGCCAGTCCAATGAGGAACTGATGGCATTATTTGCCAAAAGGTTTCTCAAGATGGGAAGGAAGGAATTCAGAAAGAAGTCTTCAAAGTATGAAGAAAAGCCAAGGTATGATCGCACCCCTTCTAAAGAAATTATCTGCTATGGTTGCAGGAAGCCTGGACATATCCTTCCAGATTGTCCAGAGGAAAAGAATAAAGAAAAGAGGAAAGATAAGGATCAGCACAGGAAGCACTCCAAGCCATCCTCCTACAAGAATAAAAAGAAGGAGAGAGGCTTTGTGGATCAAACCTGGAGTGATTCTGATGAGGAATCCTCCTCCTCAAGCTCTAGTGAGGATGAAGAAGAAAAGAAGGCAAAGGAAGTTTTCCTAATGCCAATTGATGCCTGCAGCAATCACTCAGCTGCAGAGATTTCAGATTCAGATGAAGAAATGCCAACAGAAGATGAGGTACTATCTTCTTATGATTTCACTTCTGCAGAATTTAGATTAGAATTTAAATCTTTATGTTTAGATTTAATTAGTTTTGAAAAGGAGATTAAAGAACTTAGACATAGGCTAGCTGAATCAGAAATCATATCTATTGAAAACATCAAGTTAAAGGAAGATCTCACTAATTCTAGTGAAGAAATTAAATTTCTTAAGAATGAGTTAGCTAAATCCAAAAGGCTAGAAGAGTCTCTAAATGGTAGAAGCCTTAAGTTGCTTGAAATAACCAGCATGTCTAACACTAGGACAGGCAATAACAAATTAGGCTTAGGAGCATCTTCTAGTGAGCCCCCAATCATTCTTAAAAAACAACTTTCAACTCCAGTGAACTTTATCTCAGCTGATGGGATAAAGAACACTGAGCAAGTCAATCAAGTAAATAGAGCTTTAAATAAAGCTAAAAGAGAGAAAAGAAAACAGAAATTTAAAGAATTACAAAAAACGTCGAACGCTGCTCGACGATCTCAGGCTCAGTGGTCGAACGAAGCTCGACGATTTGAGCATCTATCGTCGAACATCGATTGACGATCGCAAGCTCAGTGGTCGAACGGAGATCAACGATCTGAGCAGCCATCGTCGAACGCTGGTCGACGTTTCCAATATGAATTTCAAAATTACACCTAGAACATTAGAAACCCGAATATGAATAGAAACCCTAGGTTCATTGACCCATCATCTGCATGGAGAATCCCTTCTAGGAGATCTTACCCATTAGGTTATCACCCTCAGCCTGCTTATTCATTTATTTCCAGTTTTTCTTATGTGAAAAACAAGGGACCTAAGGTTACCTGGGTCCACAATGTTTAAATTGTTTTATTTGCAGGTGAAGACCTATCCTATCACTCAAAATAAGTGGTATTTGGATAGTGGTTGCTCCAAGCACATGACAGGAAACAAAGAACATCTGTCAAAGATCAAAGCAAAGCTTGGCCCAAAGGTAATCTTTGGAGATTCAAGCTGTGGTCAAACTGAAGGCTATGGCAGGATGATAATTGGAGCTGTTACTTTCAAGAGAGTTGCTTATGTGACTGGACTGAAGCATAATCTAATTTCAGTAAGTCAATTATGTGATGCTGGATACCAGGTATCATTCTCTAACTCTCTCTGTAATATTACTTTAAATAATAGTGTTGTATTGGTAGGCATTAGACAAGGTAACATTTATTTAGTAGATTTTAATTCAACTGGTTCTGAAATCTGCCTGTTTAATGAAGTAATTAATAATAATACCTTGTGGCATAAAAGGCTTAGCCATGTTAACCTCAAGAATATATCTAGGTTATCTAAACACAACCTTGTTAGAGGTTTACCTTCTTGCCCCTACAAGAAGGAGAGCCTATGCAAGGCTTGTCAGCTAGGCAAGCAAACCAAGAATTCTTTTAAATCAGTAAATAAAAGTGATTCTCCTAGAATCCTGTATTTATTACATTTGGACCTATTTGGCCCAATAAATGTACAGAGTTTAGGAGGGAAGTATTACACCCTAGTCATTGTAGATGACTTCTCTAGATTCACTTGGGTGTTCTTTTTGAGAACTAAGGCTGATAACTTCAAAGCCCTTACCAACTTTCTATTATGTGTGCAGACTGAGTACTCTACTCATGTGGCCTTGATCAGAAGTGATCATGGTACTGAGTTTGACTCTCTTCTCATGCAAGAATTCTGTGAGAGAGAAGGTATCAAACATAGCTTCTCAGCTCCTAGAACTCCCCAACAAAATGGGGTAGTTGAAAGGAAGAACAGAACACTAATTGAAGCTGCTGGCACATTGTTGGCAGATGCTAATATGCCTCTTTCCTATTGGGCAGAAGCTGTTAGTACAGCCAACTATGTCTTGAATAGAAGTCTGATACACAAGCTTAAGTGTAAAACTTCTTATGAGTTACTTAAAGGAAAGAAACCTAAAATAAATTATTTTAGAGTTTTTGGCTGTGTAGTTTATATTCATAATAACAATAAAGAATATCTTAGAAAATTTGAAGCAAAGGCTTCAATGGGAATTTTTCTTGGATATTCCCAAGTAAGCAAAGCTTATAGGGTATTTAATAAATCATCTTCTAAAATTGAAGAGTCTGTTCATGTGTCCTTTGATGAATCACAAATGTTTTACAAGGAGAAGGAATCTTCCCCTTCCTCAAGTTCATTACAGGTATAAGAATCTTCCAAAGATGCCTCTCAAGAAATCCTCCATCTTTCAACTCTTCATATCACTGAATCAGACAGTGATGAAGACTTTGCTGAAGCTGTTGTTGTTCCACCAACAGTAGATCAAATTCCTCCTGAGGAATTAATCCCAACTGTTG
This sequence comes from Platanthera zijinensis, assembly GCA_039513925.1. Taxonomy (NCBI): domain Eukaryota; kingdom Viridiplantae; phylum Streptophyta; class Magnoliopsida; order Asparagales; family Orchidaceae; genus Platanthera; species Platanthera zijinensis. The sequence goes on from CM077081.1 coordinate 141,848,027, forward strand.
CTGAAGATCTCATCCCACCTGCTGATGTTGTCACACTTAGAGATCACCCCACATCTCAAGTGATAGGAGACATATCAGCTGGTGTTCAAACAAGACATCAGTTAAGACAGGATGTGATGCATGCTTGTTTCCTCTCACAGATTGAGCCCCTCACCATTAAAGATGCAGAGCTAGATCCCCACTGGATCATTGCTATGCAAGAGGAACTTAATCAGTTTGAGAGATGTAAAGTTTGGACTTTGGTTCCAAGACCTAAAGGACAACTGATTATAGGCACCAAGTGGGTGTATAGAAACAAGTTGGATGCAAATGACATCATTGTAAGGAATAAAGCTAGGCTTGTAGCTCAGGGATACAGACAGGAGGAAGGTATAGATTATGACCAAACCTTTGCTCCTGTTGCAAGGTTAGAAGCAATAAGGATCTTCTTGGCCTATGCAGCCTACATGAAGTTTAAGGTTTTTCAAATGGATGTCAAAAGTGCTTTTCTTAATGGTGAGCTAAAGGAAGAGGTTTTTGTTGAACAGCCACCCAGTTTTGTTTCTTCAACTCAGCCCTCACATGTATTCAAGTTGCAGAAAGCTCTTTATGGACTAAAGCAAGCTCCCAGAGCCTGTTATGACACTTTAGCTAGTTTCCTGTTAGAGCACAACTTTACTAGGGGAGTAGTTGATAGAACCCTCTTCGTCAAGCACCACAAGGACACAATCTTTTTAGTTCAAGTGTATGTGGATGACATTATTTTTGGTTCCACTGATCCCAAACTTTGCAAAAAGTTTTCTAACTTGTTGCATTCCAAGTTTGAGATGAGTAGTATGGGTGAGCTGTCTTACTTTCTTGGTCTCCAAGTAAAGCAAGATGCTGATGGCATCTTCATATACCAATCTAAATATGTCAAGGAATTGGTAAAGAAGTTTGGGATGGCAGATGCTTCAGCAATGCATACACCTATGACTACTAATGTAGTTATTGATTCTGATGATCAGGGAAAGCCTGTAGATCAAAAGAATTATAGGGCCATTGTTGGTTCCCTATTATATTTAACTGCAAGTAGGCCAGACATAATGTTTGCTACATGCCTTTGTGCTAGATTCCAGGTCAACCCCAAGGAATCTCATCTGATTCTTCTCAAGAGAATTTTGAGATACCTAAAGGGATGTCCAAATCTAGGACTCTGGTACCCAGCTGAGTCAGAATTTAAATTAATTGGATATTCTGATTCTGATTATGCTGGTTGTCGAGTTGACAGGAAAAGTACCTCAGGAACTTGTCAGTTCCTGGGAGAGAGATTGGTCTCTTGGTTCTGTAAGAAGCAGGCCTCTATATCAACTTCAACTGCAGAAGCTGAATAACTAGCAGCTGCTAGTTATTGTTCACAGATCCTGTGGATATAAAATCAACTTTTGGATTATGGGTACTCACACAAGAACACTAGAATCATGTGTGACAGTACAAGTGCTATCTCCATTGCACAAAATCCAGTGCACCACTCTAGAACGAAGCACATTGAGATTAGACACCATTTCCTGAGAGATTGTGTGGAAAAGAACAAGATTAGCCTTGAGTTCAAATCCACAGACCTTCAGAGAGGTGATATATTCACCAAGCCCTTAGATGAATAGAAGCATCTGTTCTTTTTAGTTCAACTAGGCATGATTAATGGACGAGACTAAGTGTGACGTTTGCCTTGTTGAAATCTGTTCGAAGATAGTCAAACGACGTTCGACGATAGTTGAGCGGATCAAGCCTATCGTCGACCTATGGTTGAAGATAGCTTATCTGCTTAAAGATCGTCGACCGGCGTTCGAAGATAGTCGAACAGGTCGAGCTTATCGTCGATCTATGGTTGACGATAGCTTGCTGTTTGTGAAGACAGAAATAGTCGAACGATTGATCGACTACTCTGCTTCAGGACCGATCGTCAAACGACCGTTCGACCATCGTCTCCAGTATCTTTTAAATAGATCGACTATCGCTGTTTTAATATAAAGCCGATGGTCGACCTAGGTTAAAAGATAGTTGCTCTTATCGTCGACGGAGAGCGTATTTTCGCATTCCGTCTTCCCGCTTGCTCTTTGTCTTGCTCTCTGTCTTGCGCTCCGTCCTCGCCGTCTATCTCTCGACTTCTACAGCTTTTTCGATGGCGATTGCTCCAACACTTCTTGCAGTGGTAAAGTTTGATGCCGGATTCAGCGTTGATTTCGACGCCTTCAGCAGTTGCGAACCAGGGATAGTAGAAATCCTAAATCTGTGCAGAGATCAAGGCCTAGAGAGACTCATGTCCTACAGGATAAAGATAAACACTCAAGAGATTAAGGAATGGGCTTTCACTTCATCGTCGACTGATGATTCGATGACCGGAACAATCAGCGGAGAAGAGGTAATTTTGACTCCCGCTGTTCTAACTGAAATTTTTGGATTAATTAATGGTGAAGAAGAGTATGAGCAAGATGCTCCTGAATTCGGAAGAATGTTAACTGAGCTGGGACATGCCGAAGGCATCCCCTCCAAGCTGCTCAAGGTGAATTTCCCGTTCAAGATCAAGTTTCTTGCGGAAATTGTTGGAAAAGTGCTACTGGGAAAGCACTCAGCCCACGATAATATTACAAGGCAACAATTTGCACTAATGTGTGCAATTGTTAATAAGAAGCAGATAAATTGTGCTGGCATTATGTTTGATTTAATAAGAAAGAAGAATGGAAAGAAAGAGGTTACCCTAGGAAGGGTTGTTGGTATTTTTCTGAAGGAGAAATACCCCCATTTGCTTGTGTCTGCCGCCACCTCCATCAACGCGAGTAAGAAGATGGATCCTTCGCTGTTCTCAAAGTGGAAAAGACTTTCCTGAAGCCCGCTCCCGCAGGGGTTGTTCCGGTTATATCTGAGAGCACCAGGACTGTCGCAGTCACTCCCCCCCTTCTAGCAGCTGGCTCAGCAAATCCATCTCCTCCATCTTCTTCATCAGCTTTGCCGTCTACTGCAGTTGAAGTTCCTTCAACTTCAACTGAAGTACGACATTCTGCTTCTCCTCCTGCATCTTCTCTCCCGACTGATCTTGCTGGGATTTCTCAACCCAGTTTTGATTTGTTGGCGTCTGAAATTTCTTCTCCAGTTCATTCTCCAATTCCAACTCCTCCTCACTCTCCAATTCTATCTTCAAATCATCTTGATCACCCTGCATCCACCCATACATCTCCACATCATTCTCCGGCTCCATCTCCAGCACATTCTCCAGCTCATCTTGCACATACCACCCCTGTTGTTCTTCCACCCTCAGAAATTCCTTCATCTTCATCATCTTCTTTTGATATAACTCCAGCATTTATTGCTAGTATTGTGGAGTTAATTACCCCCTCAATCAAAACTATGATTGATGAGGCAATTGCTCCCCTTGCTTCTTCTATATCTTCTTTGACTGCTGCTATTCAGGCACTCTCAAAGTCTGCTGAGCCCTCTTCTTCTAGGGGCCTGGTTTCAGTTTCTACTGAAATCAGATAGGGGGAGATGCTTGATGAAGATATCTCAGAGCAGCCTTTGGCCTCCCCTCCAGCAGTTCATCTTGCAGTAACAGAGAAAGTAGCAGAAGATTCAGCTCCTCCTCCTCCTCCATCTGAAAATGAAATATCTGATGCAATCATGTTGACAGAGTTTGTAGTAAAGGTTTACTTAGAAGAATCCTCAACTCCCTTGGTTGCCCAGTACCTAGAAGGAATTATCACCTCCTTTCTAGATGATTTATGGGAGTTAGGAAACCCTGAAGAATATCCTGAAGGTATGTCTCTTTCTCAATTTGTAGATTACTCAATTGATATGCTAGTATGGGAATATCTGGAAGGGATGACTAGATGTCATTTAGCAAGATTTTATTCCTAATCCTACAGATATAATGGAAGAAGTAGTAATTGTTCAAGAACCTGAACCTGAACCTGCTCTAGAGATTCTAGATGCTGTAGAACCTGAGCCTGAACCTGTATCTGCTCCTAATGTCCAAGTGGTTGTAGAGCCAGTAAGTGAACCTGCTTCTAAAGTTCAACCTGAACCAAAAGCAGCTGTTCAAGTTTCTGAAGCTGCTGAACCTGCTCAGCAAGCAGTGCAAATTGAACTGGTCCCCACGACAGTTCCTGAGCTTCAAGAAATGGATTCTGAAAGTCAAATTGAAAAATCTACGGTATGGGATGATTCCCCATGCTTGGACTTAGATACTCTCCTAGCACAGGATGCCATGGAATAAGAAATGGAAAAAACTGCTTTAAAGGAAAAAGAAAGAGCTCTAAAAGAGGCTATTGATCCCTATGATATGCCTATCTCTTCAAATTCTGAAGAAGAAATTGATTCTGATGAATCTGCTGATTCTAAGAGAAAAAGGATTGCTAAAAAGAAAAGAAAGGTTGTAGCTCCTCCTCCTGCAAATCCATACAATGATACACCATATTATATACTGAAAGGGATTGATCCCAAGTCAAAAGAATTCCATTATTGGATGTGGTTTTCTAAAAATCAGCAAAAGCAAAGGAAAAAGGCTAAGATGTATGACCCTCCTGCTCCAAGATGGAATCCTAGAGGTCCTTCTCCTCCACCTCACGGTGCAGGAGCCTCAGGAAATTTATCTTCTAAATCTGCCTCTCAATCTGAACGATCAAATCCCTCTCAAACTGCTCAAAGGAGAAGTTCTCAAGGTTTCCAAGGTAAAAGCCAATCTGGTTATCAAAGGCCGGATTCTGTTAAAGAACAAGTTAAGGAGGTAGTTTATCAAAGACCAACCTTTTCCCCTCCTCCTTCTCCAAAGAAAAAAGTTCCATCTCCAAAGCCAGTGCATACTGAGAAAGTTGTTCCAAAAGGTAAGTTATTTATTTTTGTTTGAAAATTCTAGCAAGAACTTTGCTAAGTCTACTCTCTCTTATTATTTAGTTAATCAAGATAAAGAACCAGTTGATTCTTCTTCTGAGATTGTTTATGAAAGCCCAGAGCTTGATCCTAACTTTAGGATGGCTCGTTTTCTTGAACTGGTTGGAGCAGCGCAAATCAGGAAAGCTAAAGAAGAAGGAAAGGACACTACAGGATTGACTACTATGTCTAAATTAAGAAAGAAGGAGCTCGAAAAGTTCCAGGTCAGACCTGAGATGTTTGATCCTTCAAAATATATGGAAAAGCATCCAGGGGCAGTGGTCCCAAGAACAACTGAATTGAAAATTATTGGAGAACAAGATTTGAAGCTATCGAAGAAAGAAGCTCTAGATCCTACAAGGAAAATTAATTTTGTTTCTATCTCTTCTAATCCTGAATCTAACTCTAAAGCACCTTAATTGTTCATTGATTGACAGTTAATTTTATCTGATTGATTGATGATATCTGCTTAGTTATTTCCCCTTATGCATTTTATTTACTTTTTGTAATTAGTTTTATTTGTTGAGAGACTTAACTCAAATAGGGGGAGATTATTGGAACCCTAGGTTTTGATTTGAGTTCAGTCCTCTCTTTATGTCTCTTGACCCAAGATTTATCTATGGTCAAAGGTTAGTTGATAGTTTAGATTCTCTAGTTGTGTAGAATTGCTTTTCCAGATGAATATTTGGTTAAGTAGTTTTTCGTTCGACTATAGTCGAACGTCGCTCGTCTATCGTCTACCGGCTGATTGACTATCGTCTATCAGTTGGTCGACAATCTGTCTGCGTTGATAGCTCGACTACCTGTTGATAGATCGATTATCTGTTTGTCTTGGTAGTTCGACTATCTGTTGATAGGTCGACTATCTGTCGTCTTTGATAGTTCGACTATCTGTCCTGATAGTTCAACTATCTGATAGCTCGACTATCTGTTGATAGGTCGACTATCTGTCCGCTTTGATAGTTCGACTATCTGCTGATAGGTCGACTATCTGTGTCGCTTTGATAGTTCGACTATCTGTTGATAGGTCGACTATCTGTATTGCTTTGATAGTTCGACTATCTGCTTGGATAGTTCAACTATCTGATAGTTCGACTATCTGCTGATAGGTCGACTATCTGTTTTGTTTTGATAGGTCGATTATCTGTTGATAGGTCGACTATCTATTTTCTGTGATAGGTCGACTATCTGCTTGATAGGTCGACTATCTGTTTTGCTTTGGTAGTTCGACTATCTGTCCGGATAGATCGACTACCTGATAGCTCGACTATCTGTTCTGATAGGTCGACTATCTGCCGAGGTAGTTCGACTATCTTCTTTGATAGTTCGACTATCTTGATCGTTCGACTATCTGTCCGATAGGTCGACGATCTCCGTGCGTCGGTCGACGATCTCTGAGGGTCGTTCGACGTTTTCCTGTATGCTCTTATTTAGTTTTGTCGTCTTCTGTGATGTAACTAATTTCATATAGATTATCTGAATAATTTGTGACATTATTTCCATGCAATATCAGTTCTATTCTATATGCATGAGCTAATCTTTTCTGACAAAGTTGTTTGTCTTATAGCTGAGATATGCAATCTGCTTTATCTGCCAGGCTGTCCTTTATAGCCGTTAGACTCAAAAAGTCTTCCTTGGCCGTAAAGAGTTCTTTCTGATGTGACTTTCTCTTATATTATTTCATCAGAAGTATTTGCAGCTTTTTAGAAAGCTTTATCCTTTTATAGGATATCTGCCTGCAGTATTTTTGTTTTGCTTTATGCTTTTTGCAGCCCAGCTTGCAGAGTTCAGAAAACGACAAGATTCAAACTCAATTAGAGCCGTTGCTGCTGCTGATATATAAAGACTTCTTTGAAGAAGAAATCAACTAGTCCACATAGAAAAGAGATCAACTAGTTCTCAGATTATATTGATTCAGCAAGCTTACAACAAGAATAAGTTTAACTGCTCTCAGCAATCTTCACTCAACTGAGAAGTGTTAGCTCTTCTGCTCTTCTTCAACCTGAGTTCTCCTATTCCAAGAAGTTCTGACTCAGAGATCTTTTGAAGAAGAAGAAGAAGAAGATAGCTGCTAGAAGATTTTCATTTCTTATTTTATATCTTCTTGTAGTTCTTCCTTCAGTATTTATTGAAGTGTTTCTGCACTGAAGCAAGACTTCACCTGGATGTTCTTTGAGCCAGGGGGAGCCTTAATTCTTTTAGAGCTTTCTAGCTCAGTGCAAGTTATTGTGCTTCTCTAATCTATTGTAAAATAGAGAAGACACCTTAACCTCCTTTCCCCCTCCTGTACAGGCTTATTACTCCCTTCAAAAGTATCCCTTGGTGGCAGGGCACCTGATCAAAAACCTGTGTTCGGTTTTTAGACACCTGATCAAAAGTCTAAAGGGTCTCTTGATCTACCTGAAGCAGATCTTGTTGGTGGCAGGGCACCTGATCAAAAACCTGAGTGGATTCCTACCTTGTTGGTAGAAGAGTGGACGTACCCAAGTTGTTTGGGGAACCACTATAAATTCCTTGTGTCGTCTGGATTGCTTTATTTAATTACTTGCATTGTGGCTGTGAGTAGATCTTAACTAGGTTTGCTAGTTGCTGGATAGGATCCAAAGCTAAACTGTAATTACAGTTAGCTTTAGTTTGTGCACAACACTTGTGTTAGGCTCTAAGGTTTAATCTTAAATATCTATAACTTTCATTCTGCATTTTACTCCAAGGGAGTTGAGTAGAAATTCAACTTTGCTAGTGCAATTTTTGATTACTCTATTCACCCCCCTTCTAGAGTAGTATCTATCCCTTCTCTTTCACCCTTGTTCTTAGGACATCAAAATGGACCCAATGAAACAAAAATCTCCATCACGGGGTCATAAATTTGACCAATTTAACCAAAGTAATACTTAGCCCTAATTGGTCAAAATCGCACCTGTTGGCTAAATTGGCCCAAATAGGGCATCACCATGACACAAACAACATTGTGTGGTGTTAAGGGACTCAAGATACACACATTGAACCAGTTAACCCCTTAGTTGACCAAGTCAAACTATAAAGTCAACCATGGTCAAAGTAAGCCCTAATAGTTAAAATAAAAGCCCAAATCATATTTGAAAGTCTTTGTTTCAAGAGTAGTTATACACCTAGAGGGGAGGTGAATAGGTTTTTCAAGTATTTATGTAATACTTTTGATTTTTGTGTATTGTGATTTAGATTATTGGTGTAGACTTCAAGAACATATATCAACATATAGTATTTATAGTGATTCTCTAAGGTATGAGTTCATCCACTTTCCCTCTCACCTTTCTAATAGTGTGTTAGATAAGGTAATCATCACCAAATCTCAGCTCAACGAGCTTACAAAACAAATCCCTCGGGATCTCTCAGATATCCACCAAGCCCTACCTCAAGCGTAAGCCCTACACACTCAGAGTAGACTTTACTCCTACAGCTCAGTGATCCTCCAGATCACATACCTAATGCCAAATAAAAAGCCCTACAACTTTGGAAAGATTGATAGCCAAACACTCAGAGAAGTTTTCTCCTACCTCAGATCTGACTCAGATCCTACCTTAGGCACACATGCTCAACTGTAACGGCCCCGATTTTTTGATGATTTTATTTGATTTAGTATCGTCATATTTATAATGTCGTAGCGTTACTTTTAACGTCAAGTTGACGGCGCAACGCCGTTAAGGCATTTTCGTGTTCATTCAGCCGAGTTGGCAAAATTCGTGAATTCATGTTGTAATTGGAAAATTTTGTATTCTCAAATTTAATTTAATAAATTTTAGACTTGCTCATCAGGTTTCGTCGCGATCCGAGCGATATTCGGGCCTCGGCATTTTTCTGACGTTTTGTAGAATATATGTTCGCCATAAACTTTGAAAATTTATATCTTAAGAATGGGCCGTCGGATTTTGGTTTTGACTTCGCCATTAGGTTCGTAGCATCAGTATTTGTCTACGGTGCGAGTTTCATTTAATTCGGAATCCGTTTGGGCCTCCGTTTTTAACTCATGTTTCCTTATTCAAATATATATATATATATATGATTATTTTAATATTATAGTACTATTCAAAAATGCCTTTTACTATTCATTTATATAGTTTAATTTTTTTGATATGTTTGCAAAAAACTACTGTTCATGAAATTTATTTTTCCTGAATACTCGAGTGTTCTCCTCTGTCTCGAGTACTGCTGGCATTCATCACTCGAGTGTTGGCTGTTGTTCTCAAGTTCTGAATGTTGTTCTCGAGTACTAAATTACTAAATTTTAGTACTCGAGTAGCATGTTCTCTACTTCACGAGTACTACTAAACTTGTTCTCGAGTGGTCTACAGCACTTCTCGAGTAGTTTGTTCTTGTCTTCGTTCGGACAGCGTTTTGAGGGTCTAAACGGTGTCGTATATAAAAATGGTTAACATAAAATTGATTTGTCTCGACGAGATCTACAACTTTTATGTTGGGCACTTTTCGATTTGAAACCATTCTAAACCTTTATTTTTATTTTCCGTGCACCCACACATAAATAGTCCGTTTTTAGACAAGAAATTTTATAAGTACATATATATATATATACTCATATACTTAAGGTAATTAGAAATAAAACTTCATCTTCTCCAAAACTATAAATCGAAACCAGAGCGGAGACTCCCCCCATTCGTTAATCTTCCCGTGGCCGCCGACGGTTCTTCGGTGCCAAAAATCTTCAAACGACTATAGATCTAGAAAGCTCTCGTCTAGAGCTACACCATCGTGGTAAATTTTTCCCCATTTCTTGAGACTTCTCATTAGGGTTTTTCGGCCCTAACCTCTATTTAGGCAATTTTTGTTCAGATTTCAACTCTTCTCATCTTCTTTAGCCCCGATCTGCGACGAGGACTAATTCAGAGAACTTTTCCGGTAAAACCAAGGCTAGTGGTGGTTTACCCTCATTTCTCCTGGTCTGCTTTGATGGTAACGATTAAGTTCTTATGTTCTTTAAAATTTGTTGCACTTTGTATTTCAAGTTATTGCTTTGATTAACCTTTCTTGATGATCACTTGATGTTGTAAGATTTTGTCGCGGTGAACTTAATCTCGTCAAGCCATGTTTAACCTTTCTTGAAATATTTCACTGATGGCTTTAATCGCCCTATCTATCGTTATTGATCATATTAGGGTTTATGTAGGAATGTTAACCGTTCCAAAGGGGTTGATAACCCGTGTGTTTAATCTAGAATGTCGAGTAGAATCTGACGTGCCAAGTCTCGAGATATATGTGGTGGTGTTCTTGTGGGTTTTCTTGATTGCAGGAATTAGTGGACGAAACCACCTCCGCAAATGATTGTTCCCTTATTAGTACCCTGTGGGAGTCTACCAAGTTTTTGGGCATCTGGGGTGTATGGTGGAGAGTATGAGACTCCCTCGTAGTTTGACGGATATTATATTCGTATGGGTGTGTCCACTTTAGTGACCACCTCACCCATGTTTTAGGGTAGAATCGACCACAAGTGTCTAATAAATATTTTTTATTTCTTCCTTATTATTTACTCATGTTTGTCACCTTATAGACTTGTGCATATGGTGTATTTATGATGTACGTTTTGATTCACGTAAGTGTTGTTTTTCCTGTTTGATGCTTTACTTTTGAACTTTACTTCTGTACTGTTGGTCTTCTGCTGGTACCCCTTTGACCTTTATTTATTTTGGCTTATTTTCTGCCACTATTTGTACTTTCTAGCTGAGGTGTTCTGTCTTTGGAATGCCTCAGGTTCAGAGCTGTGGCTGAGTTCGGAGCCTGTTGTTGGAGTGCTTGAGCTGCAATGTATGTCATGGTTGTTGCCTCGTCTTAGCAAGGTAGATCATTGTTTATTTTGTTTTATTGGTCCATACATACTAATCTATATGTGGGTTCGGTGTCATGGTTGTTGCCACTATTTGTACTTTCTAGCTGAGGTGTTCTTGTAAGTTTTCTTTACGTTCATGTGGATTACTTGTTCTCTGGGATGTTTTATGTTAGGATTGCATGATAGTTAATTTCAAGTATAAAAATTACTATTATTACTACATGCACTACATATTTTAAAAATGTTAAATCACTATATTTAACGACAGTACAAATCTAATTTTATTTCTACTAAATTTAGAACTTGCATACCTTGAGGTGTCCTTTGTGAACCTCTAATCTCTTGTACGGTGTCTAATCTGATAAAAAAAGTACTTTCTGCACCGTTTAATTACTTTACCTGTTGTCTAGATGAGACACTAAGACGAGGGATATGGCTAACTACTGCACTTAAACTGGATTTTCCTTAAAATAACTTAATGAATCTTTCTTCATGATTAAGTAAGTATTTGCTTGAGCGTCCACAGTTATCCCCTGTTGACGTGGCATCATGATGCGCATTTTCCCTTACTCTGATAAGTTATTAAATGTGGTGAAAATGCGGGTTGTGACAGTTGATATTAAAGGGACGTTGCTTGATAATTTGTCGGGCAACCTTCCCTTGTTAGTGTTTATTGTTTAGTGACATTTCATACACACACCGATGTTTCATCAGTACGTCTTAGCCGAAGCATAGTCACTACACTCATAGCATGACAAGGAGTATACGGAGCATATTATGTTGTATGGGATGCATAATATGTGTTTGTATATGGATCTTCCATAGGAGGCAACATGTGACAGTTATGTAGTATGGGATGCATAACCACCATCACATGGATGCCCATTAGCACGTTTTCTTTTCTCATTGCATGCGATGTTATATAGTATGGGATGTATAACATTTCATGTTTAGGTCACTCATGCATGCATTAAGGCCTTTCTTGAAAGCATAGCACTGCATACATAGGCTATCATCGCATAAGCACGCGTGCTAAGTTAAGGTTTACATGATGACACATGTACACACATGATTTTAAATAATAATAAAGAATCCATGCATTCATGTCATAGACACAAGAGTCAATAGGATGAGAGCATATCATCCTAAGCAGGACATAACATCATTATAAAATCCCAGAGCAAGTTGCAGCACAAGCAAGTGTCTTTTAAGTATGATCTTATCTAGTCATATGGCGTAGATATAATCTAGGATTTTGATGAGTTGTTTGTTGCCTTTTAGAATGCGGCCTAAGCATCCTGCGATGAGGTCTACTCCCTAGTTTGAGGGTGAGTCATCAGGAGCACAAAGTGATGCGATTATCGAGAGTCTGCGTCAGAGCAATAAGGCTCTATCGAGGCAATTAGTTGCGATGCAATCGCAAATTCTATCCTTGTTGTCTACTGCTCCTGCGCAACAACCATTAGTGCAAGTGCCTGCCTTGGGCAAAGTCATGCATCATACCCCTGCTCCTTTGGTGCTCCCCATGATGATACCACCAGAAATGAATTTCATATTGCACTTCGAATGATTGGGACCTCCCACCTACGACGGAAATGCCGACTTTATGGTTTTTGATGATTATATTATCTCCATCGAGGAGATGTTTTCAAATTCTGGATTCTAGAAGCCAAAAAGGTGATGATTGCTGCCTATCAGTTAAAAGGCCTAGCAAAGAGTCGGTGTTTCAGGAAAGGGAGAGTCTGAAGGAAGGCTGTTCTTGGGAATCTTTTAAGAAGATGTTGTTGAAGAAGTTTCTACTCTCCGTCGAGCAGCACCGCCTGATGAATAACTTCCTGCATCTGAAGCAGAGACAACTCTCGGTGAGCGAGTATGAGATTGAGTTTAGAAAACTGAGTAGGTTTGCTCATGATTTGGTAACTTCGGAGGAGGGTAGTGTGAAACATTTCCTGGGAGGATTAAGAAGCGTTGTCCAGCCATGGGCATGCGCTTATCGAGCTGAAAGCTATGTTGAAGCAGTGGAAGCCGCTTTGAAGGTCAAGGCTATCGAGAACGCCAAGAATCGAGGTGCTACGGTGAGGAAAGAGAAGATGAAAGGTGTTGAGGATGGTATCTCCTGGGCATCTGGCCCTTCTTCTAAGAAGAAAAGTAAGGAAGTGTGTAGCTTCTATGGTCGTTTCGTCCACCCTTTCAAAAGATGCTTTAAGAGGACTGCGACTATGAAGCAGCAGCAAGTGCACGTCGTCCAAGGTGCATTTAAGGGAGAGCTAGTGTGCTCGTTCTGTGCAAGAAAGGGTCATGATGTGTGACATTGCTGGATGAAGGAAAGGACCTACTTCCAGTGCGGGCAGAAGGGACACTAGAAGTCTTCGTGCCCCCAGGCTCAGTCCCCACTACAGCCTGCCCCGCTTCGAGCTCTACCGCCGCCACTAAACTTGGATAAAGGAAAAGGAAAGCTAAATGTGGTGACCAGTGAGGAAGCTCAAACCTCTACGCAAGTTATAACAGGTTAGCCCCAGTTTAATTTTATTTATTTATTTATCGTTATTGCCCTAGTTATCGCTTGTTGAGTTATGTAAGCTACGGTTTTAGGGGAGTTTAAGGTGCAGAATAGGTTGGCACACGTTCTTTTCGATTCGGGTACCACCCATTCCTTTGTCGCCTGGAGGTTTGTAGATAAACATTGCCTTGAATGGATCAATTAGGAGACTCCTTCAACGTCAAGCTTCCCTCTGGTGATTCAATGATATCTAATCAAGGAGTTCTCAGATGCCTTATATACCTAGGCAAATTCCAAGCCTTTGTAGATCTGATGGTGTTGGATTTGGCGGACTTTTACGTGATTTTCAGCATGGAATTGCTGTCCAAGTATGATGCAGTCATCCAGTGTAAGGCAAAGAGACTGGACTTTAGCCAACCTATGAGGGTCTATGGATTTTAGGACAGGGTTTCCCCTATTATTTCTGCTATACGTGCTTGCTGTACTATATATTCTAGTTGCGAGGTATTTTTGGTTTCTATTTCTGCTTTGGAAACTACTTTTGTTGCACAACATCTTGAGGATATCTCGGTGGTGCGAGAGTTTCCAGATGTTTTTCCTGACTTTCTTCTAGGACTTCCACCGGTGAGGGAGATAGGGTTTGTGATAGACCTCGAGCCAGGTGCTCGTCCTATTGCAAAAGCACCATACCGTATGGCTCTGCGTGAGTTGGATAAGTTGCGTACTCAGCTTGATGAGTTGCTGAGGTGTGGTTTTATTAGACCAAGTTCTTCTCTGTGGGGTGCTCCTGTTTTGTTCGTCAATAAGAAAGATGGATCGATGAGGCATTACATCGATTACACAGAATTGAATAAAGTGACCATTAAAAATAGATAGACAATTCAAAGGATTGATGATCTGTTCGATCAGTTGTGTGGTAGTTCGGTATTTTCAAAGATCGATCTTTGCTCAGGCTACCAGTAGTTGAGAATTTGTGAGGCAGATGTTCCTCGGACCGCATTCCGTTTGCGTCATGGACATTACGAGTTTTTGGTGATGTCTTTCGGTTTAACCAATGCACCCTCTGCTTTCATGGATTTGATGAATATGGTGTTTAAGGATTTCTTGGATCGATTTGTTATTGTGTTTATAGATGATGTCTTGGTGTATTCCCGCAATGTTGATGAGCAAACTCAACATTTGCTTTTGGTTTTGACGACCATGAGGTAGCTTAAGTAATATGCGAAGTTGAGCAAGTGTGAGTTCTGGCTACCTCAGGTGTCCTTTTTGGGTCAAGTTGTGAGCAAGGACGGTATTTTTGTAGACCCGACCAAGATTTCTACTGTGATGGAATGGGAGAGACCTTCTATACCTAAGGAGATTAGGAGCTTCTTAGGCCTGGCTGGCTATTATAGAAGATTCGTGGAAGGGTTTTTTGTGTTGTCTGCTTCTCTCACTAGACTTACTCAGAAGAATAGTGCATTCATTATGAGTAATAAGTGTGAAGAGGCTTTCCAAGAGTTGAAGAAAAGATTATGTACTTCTCCAATTTTAACCTTACATACTAAAGAAGTTGAGTATGCCGTGTACGTTGATGCATCACACATCGAGCTTAGGTGTTTTTTAATGCAAGATGGTAAGGTGATTGCGTATGGATCGAGGCAATTAAAGATTCCTAAGAGAAACTATCCTACGCATGATTTGGAGTTTGCTGCTGTTATTTATGCGCTGAAGCTTTGGCGACACTTATTGTATGGTGTGATGTGCAAGGTCTATACGGACCATAAGAGTTTGAAGTATGTCTTCACTCAAAAGGAACTAAATCTACGCCAGCGTTCGTGGTTAAAATATGTAGCTGACTATGAAATGGAAATTCTTTATCATCAGGAAAGGCTAACGTAGTAGCCGATGCCTTGAGTAGAAAGACCCACAGAATTTTAAATCTGTCAGTACAATCATTGATAGAAGAATTCTTGTTGATGGATATTGAGGTTGGGAGTAGTACTGTGCCTGCTAGTGTAGAAGTAGAAGAACCCTCTTTGATTTCCCTTACTCGAGCACATCAAAAGGATGATCCAGATTTGTTACACCTCTGGAATAGAACTGTGAAGGGAGAGCTACCAGATTTCTCCTTGGATGAGTTGGATAACTTGAAGTATCGGGGTAGATTTTGCATCCCCTCTTTTGGCGACATTCGGGCTAAGATCTGTGTTGAAGCTAATGGTTCCAGTGTAGTGTACCATCCTGGATCCACTGAGATGTATAAGGATCTAAAACAAATTGTTGGTGATCAGGGATGAAGAATGATATCGCGAAGTTTGTATCAGAATGTTATATATGTTAGCGTGTCAAGGCTGACCATAGAAGGCCGAGTGGGAAATTATCACCACTTGATATTCTAAGTTGGAAATGGGAGAGTATTTCAATTGATTTCATCACCGGTCTACCAAAATCTCCGCGTGGGCACAATTCTGTTTGGGTGATAGTCGATAGATTGACAAAGTGTGGTCACTTTGTTCCCTTTAAGATTGGGTATTCTATGAAAAAGATAGCAGAGTTATATCTTGATGAATTCATCAGATTACTTAGAGTGCTAGTTAGCATCGTATCAAACCGAGACTCTAGATTTACGTATCATTTTTGGAAGAGCTTACAAGAGGGGTTGGATACCTATTTAAGGTATTTCACCGCCTATCATCTGCAGATAATTGGTCAGATGGAAAGAGTAAATCAGATCGTAGAAGATATGATCAAGTGTTATATTTAGGATCATGGTGGCGCTTAGGACGAGCGTCTCAGACTCATGGAGTTTTCATACAATAATAGTTATCAAGAGAGTTTGTAGATGGCCCCGCTTGAGGCCATATATGGAGGCGTTGTAGGACTCCCTTGTTTTGGCCTGAAGTTGGTGAGAGTCCGTTGCTAGGTCCGGAAGTCCTTGAGGAGATGATTTGTGTCGTGACTCATATTCGAGAAATGCTCTGTGTGGCTAAAGAGCGCTATGATAAGTATGCTAATCGACGAAGGGTCGATCAGAAGTTTATTATTGGGGACTTTGTTTTCCTGAAAATTTCTCCGATGTTAGGTGTTAAAAGGTTTGGAAGGAACAACAAGTTAGACCCCCGATACGTGGGACCTTTTCTGATTCTTAAATGCGTCGGAGTTTCGGCGTATAGGCTGGAATTTCATGTTACCTTCCCTTATGTCCATGATGTGTTCTATGTGAGCCAGTTACGAAAGTGTATTCGAAATTATCGTCAAGTCCTCGACTCAGTGCCCAAGATTCAGCACAACCTTACGTATGTGGAAGAACCTGTTCATATTCTGGATTCTCAAGAGCATGTGTTGTGAAGAAAGACCATCCCTATGGTCAAGATCCTTTGGAGAAATCAAGACGTCGAGAGTGTGGCGTGGGAATTGGAGTCGGTGATGAGGGAACCTCATCTGCACCCCTTCTCTTAGTTTCGGGTATGTCTTTATGTTTTTAGTCATGTTTGATTTTCTCATTTTTTGGTTTTTTTTGGAGTTGTGTTAAGTTTCAGGATGAAACTTCTTTTTAGGGGGAGTGACTGTAACGCCCCCGATTTTTTGATAATTTTATTTGATTTGGTATCGTCTTATTTATTACATCGTGATGTTACTTTTAACGTCGAGGTGACGGCGCAACACCATTAAGGCAATTTCGTGTCTGTTCGGTCGAGTCGGCCAAATTCGTGAATTCATGTTATAATAGGAAAATTTTGTATTCTGAAAATTAATTTAAGAAATTTTGGACTTGCTCGTCAGGTTTCGTCGCGATCCGAGCGATATTCGAGCCTCGGCGTTTTTCCGAAGTTTTGTAGAATTTATGTTCACCGTAAAGGTCGAAAATTTATATCACGAGAATGGGCGTCAGTAGGTTCATAGCGTCAGTATTCGTCTACGGTGCGAGTTTCGTTTAATTCGGCGCGCGTTTGGGCCTCCGTTTTGAACTCATGTTTCCTTATTCAAAAAATATATATATATATGATTATTTTAATATTATAGTACTATTCAAAAATGACTTTTACTATTCATTTATATAGTTTAATTTTTTGTATATATTTGCAAAAAACTACAGTTCATGCAATTTATTTTTCCTAAATACTCGAGTGTTCTCCTCTGTCTCGAGTACTTGTGTCATTCATCACTCGAGTGCTGGCTGTTGTTCTCGATTTCTCACTGTTGTTCTCGAGTACTAAATTTTTAGTACTCGAGTACTAAATTTTAGTAATCAAGTAGCCTGTTCTCTACTTCACGAGTACTCCTAGACTTGTTCTCGAGTGGTCTGCAACCCTTCTCGAGTATTCGATTCCTGTCTGTGTTCAGGCGTCGTTTTAAGGGTCCAAACTGTGTCGTATAAGAAAATTGTTAACATAAAATTTGTTTGTCTTGACGAGGTCTACAACTTTCATGTTGGGCACTTTTCTATTTAAAGCCACTCTAAACCTCTATTTTTGTTTTTCGTGGACCAGCTCATAAATAGTCCGTTTTTAGACAAGAAATTTTATAAGTACATATATATATATACTCATATACTTAGGGTAATTAGAAAAAAAACTTCATTTTATCCAAAACTCTGAATCGAAACCAGAGCGGCGACTCACTCCCGTTCGTGAATCTTCCGGTGGCCAACGACGGTGCACCGGTGCTCGAAATATTCAACCGAGTATAGATCGGTAAAGCTCTCGTCGAGAGCTACGCTATCGTGGTAAATTTTTCCCCATTTCTTGAGACTTCTCATTAGGTTTTTTCGGCCCTAACCTCTATTAAGGCCATTTTTGTTCATATTTCGATTCTCCCATCTTCTTTTGCACCGATCTGTGACGAGGACTGATTCAGAGAACTTTTCCGGTAAAACCAAGGCAAGTGGTGGTTTACCCTCGTTTCTCCTTGTCCTGTTTGATGGTAACGATTAAGTTTTTATGTTCATTAAAATTTTCTGCACTTTGTCTTTCAAGTTATTGCTTTGATCAACCTTTCTTGATGATCACTTGATGTTGTAAGATTTTGTCATTGTGAACTCAATCTCGTCAAGCCATGTTTAACATTTCATGAAATGTTTCACCGATGGCTTTAATTGCCCTATCTATCGTTATTGATCGTATTAGTGTTTATGTAGGATTGTTAATCATTCTTAAGGGGTGGATAACCGTGTCTTTAATCTAGAATGTCGAGTAGAATCTGACGTGCCAAGTATCTAGATATATGTGGTGGTGTTCTTGTGGGTTATCTTGATTGCGGGAATTAGTGGACCAAAGCACCTATGCAAATATTTGTTCCTATTATGAGTACCCTGTGGGAGTCTACCAGGTTTTTGGGCATCTGCGGTGTATGGTAGAGAGTATGATACTCCCTCGCAGTTTGACGGATATTATATTCATATGGGTGTGTCCAGTTGAGTGACCACCTCGCCCGTATTTTTGGGTAGAATCGACCACAGGTGCCTAATAAAAGTTATGTATTTCTTCCTTATGATTTACTCATGTTTGTCACCTTATATCCTCATGCATATGGTGTATTTTTGCTGTACATGACGATTCACGTAAGTGTTGTTTTTACTGTTTGATGCTTTACTTTTGTACTTTACTTCAGTACTTTTGGTCTTAGGTTAGTACCCCTTTGACCTTTGTTTATTTTGGCTTATTTTCTGCCACCATTTGTACTTTCTTGCTAAGGTGTTGTCTTTAGAATGCCTCAGGTTCAAATTTGTAGCTGAGTTCGGTGTTGGTTGTTGGAGAGCTTGAGCGGCAGTGTTGGTCGTGGTTGTTGCCTCGTCTTAGCGAGGTAGATCGTTGTTTATTTATTTTTACTAGTCCAGACATACTAATCTGTATGTGGGTTCGTGTCAGTTTATTGACGGCCACAGAATTGTTATTTTTAGATACTTGCTACCTTCTTAGTTTTCTTTATGTGGATTAGGATTACTTGTTCTCTGGGATGTTTTATGTTAGGATTGCATGATAGCTAATTTCAAGTATAAAAATTACTATTAATATCTCATGCACTACATATTTTAAAAATGTAAAATCACTATATTTAATGATCGTACAAATATACTTTTATTTGTACTAAATTTAGAACTTGCATGCCTTTAGGTGTCCTTTGGGAACCTCTAAGCTCTTATGCGGTGTCTAATCTGAGAAAAGAAGTACTTTCCGCAGAGTAAATTACTTTCCTTGTGGTCTAGATGGCGACTAAGCCGAGGGATACGGCTAACTACTACACTTAAACTGGTTTTTCCTTAAAATAACTTAAAAAATCTTTATTCATGATTAAGTATGTGTTTGCTTGAGCGTCCGCAGTTATCCCCTGCTGACATGGCATCATGACGCATATTTTCCCTTACTCTGATAAGTTATTAAATGCGGTAAAAATGCGGGTTGTGACACCTACCCAATCAGATTCATAGCTGAATCTTAACTGTAAACCTTTATAGTCTAGGCTTAAAACTCAGATCAATTAAGATCCTACAGAATGAATATAAGTTTGATGATGTAAGATTCCAGAGAAATGATTCTCTGAGTTTGCCTTCTAGACTGAGTAAAATCGGCCCTAACTTATTTGCAGCAATAAAAGAATAGATCTTCATGAAATATATGCTTGTGTTGAGAAGATAAATGCGGAGCACTAACTCTACAATCCTTTGTTGTTGTTGAGTTGATTGTAGTGGCCTTGAAGAACACCAGCAAATTGGGTTTCCTTTACTTCCCCTTCAAACTCAAAAAAGAACTTTCTAATCTAGCTGTTGAAGAAAAGTTTAATCTTTAGTGGTTTATTTCTTCAACAACAAGCTCCTTTTTATGGATCACAGACACATTATAAGTATGAGTTCCTAGAAAAATTAAATTATATTTTTGTCTCGACAAAGAAGATGACCAAAAAACTTGTTTCAATTTATCAGAACTCCCCTTTTATCGAACTCTGTCCAACGGCTCTTAGCGCAGAATGGACCAGTCGGAAATGGCAACTACAACCTGTCTTTTAAATTTACAGTTGTACTAAAGGCATAAAACGTCTTTTGTTATTTAGCACGCTATTCCAGCAACATTTGAATTATTAATGACGTCAGCATGACTCAGAGACTGTGGATTTGATCATTTTCAGACATTTTGCATAGGCATTGAGTGAATTCTTGTCACTTAACGCATAAATAATTAGCAGATTTCTGCATCTTGAGGCGTCGAGTGAACCCTTAACACTCAACACTTTTTATATTTGTTGTCTAACTATTAGGGAATTGAGTGAGCCTTCATCACTCAACACTTTTGGACTTAGTTGAAATTTCTTTTCATGAAGGCATCGTGTGCAGCTTTTACACTCAACGCTTCTTGACTTTTCCTGTCTTCTTGATGAGGCATTAAGTGGCCTTTCTTTAGTAAATGCTTCTATACTAGACCTGGTATCCAGCTGAGTAGGCATTGAGTAAACTGCATTCACTCAATACTTCTATCCTTAGATAGATTTCGTGACAGCAACACTGAGGCTTTGAATTCTTGAGGAGCTATCAATGCTTTTAGCCTCTTAGTGTTGAGTGAACTGTCTTCACTCAATGCCTTTGTACATAACCAATTTTTTATTGTGCCAGCATCCTGTCTTAAGTCTAGCTATCATTGTGACCTTGACATCATGTCAAATCAGTGCAACATAATACAAACTGTAAATAATGAACTTTAAATATGTATTAGCTACATTTATGTTTATATAAATGACTTGTTGGCCTTCTTCAAATATACGACGTTGTGATCAATGGATTCAACAATATCCCCCTATTTGAAGAAGTCAAGACCCTAGTTAATGATGTATACTACCACATTACAGAAGATAAGCATTGACAATATATAATAATAGAAATTTATATACACACAAAGATATGATTATCATTTAAGATTATAGTCATAAATAGTCAGTATGCATATAAGAAAATGTTCACATTCCTACAACTCTTAAGGAAACAAAAAGATGTCATGTTTAAGGTTCCTTGATCAATATCCCCTTGATGGAATTCTTTGCATCCTTGTCACCATATTCAGTCTTCTTCTTCTTCTATCTTTCAAAAGAATTTTAGGGCTTTGGGAAGTACTTACTGGGCCCAAGAGCATCTAGTGGTACTGTACCTAACTTTTTTTTTCTCTTCTGAAGTTTCTCTTAGCCACTTAATTTCTTTTTAGTTTTGCCCATTCTAGTGAGCAATACCGTTTTCTGCTATCAGTCTTGTGGTCAATGATTTGATCCTAGGCAGACAAGATGATTGTACTTGATTGAGGACTCCATTTCTGAAAGTTTGGTTTGGTCTCCATCTCTTCTCTATACCTCTTCTTTTTGAGCTTGACCTCTTCTTCTTCAGCAACAGTCTTGACTCTGGCTCTAACTAACTGATTAGTAGTCGGGTGGATGGTAGGAATTTCAGAAGTAGTAAAAGGTTCAGCCCACTGAGCATCAACTTGACCATACTGATCATCACCATATTGCTCATCATACAGTCCTTTTGGAATTTAGGCAGGAACAACAGGAATATTGGCATATATATGATGTTCAATCCTCAATGAACCTCTGATTACATTGTTAATTCAAATATCATTTTCAGTGTTGGCCTTAAACATTTCCTTCTCCACCTTTATGACTTCTTCACAAACAGTTGTAGTCAAGGAGTCCTTATCAATAGAGAGTCTTTGATCAAAAAAATTGACTCCGTTAGTGACATGGTTCTTGACTTCTAGGATGTAGTCATCAAGGCACTTGGTGCAAACATCCGGGAAGTCTCCTGTCACAACCCGCATTTTCTCCGAATTAAGAATTATCAGAGTAAGAGAAAACACGCGTCATGATGCCACGTCAAGTAGGGGATAACTGCTGACGCTCAGGCAAATCCAACTACAATCTTTATGCAAGAAAATCATGTGCTTAATGGATAGAAAATCAGTTATGTTTAGAGTCTGTATCCCTCGGCTCAGTGGATCATCTAGTCCACAAAAGAAAACTATATTTAAACGCTGCGGAAAAATACTTTAATTAGGTTTTACACCCTAAAGAGCGCATAAGGGTCCCAAGAGAACCACTCATGCTATGCAAGACACTACACTTAGTTTATATAATATATATAAGAAAACGGTTTTCGTACGTGATTTGGAAAATAGTGATTAAGTTTACAAAACATGCTGATCATGAGCTTCATTTATAATAATAATTATAGTTTAAAAATAACTAGCAACCTAGCATAAAACCTTCTCAAAGCAAGTAGACTATCTCCAGAAAAATAAATGGTAGCAGCAATAGTATATATCTAGTACAAGGTAAATACTACTAGTGGGCGCCAACAACCTGACACGAACCAACCAGCACATATATATGTCTGTAAGAAAGTACTGAAAACAACCTCACAAACAAGGTAAACAAAACTCCAAAGTCCGGGAGTCCACCAACAACAACACCTCCAACTAGCCACCAGACTGGCTACAGCTCAGAACCTGAGGCATTCCAAAAGAAAACAGAATACCTCAGCAAGCAAAAATCAAGGTAAAACTGCATGAAAGAGTCAACCAAAAGGACAAAATAACAGAAAACATGCAGTAGAAAGAGTCACAACTGTCCAAAACAGGACAATAAGAAATGCACAACGTGCAAAGAAACAGCAACGACCCAGCCCAGGAACAACATCATGCAGGGCCTACTAGGCTGCCAAGAGCCAGAATGCTGCAAACTACCAAAGAAGAAACTTCTAACACCCTAAACTGTGGGAAGTGATAGTAGCAAAAACAACAACGAGGAACCGGATCGAAGGCAAACGCAGTCCTCCAATCCACCATGTCCAAGTCAAAAGCTCGAGGGTCAACACGTGAAAACACAAGGGACCTTCCACCCGACATGCCCAGCCCGTACCTGGAGCAAGAAATCCATGGGTGGCCTTTGCTATATCACACAACTCCACCCCCATAAAGAGCTACAACCACCACTACTATCCACGACCCACGATTCGGCCTTTAGGAAAATAAAGAAAACGGCCGACAAGGAAAACCCAGAAATACAACTGGAAATCCACTCGGAAATGAAATACAAGGTAAAGGAAGAGTGTTGAAATAAACCAACACGACTAGGCGTTGAGTGAAACCCACTCAGTGCCTACCTAAACTTTGGCGTTGAGTGAGCTAGCCTCACTCGCCGCCAAAATAATACCACTACCCACAAACCCACTAAAGAAAACGGAGCTCGACGACAGTCGAACGACCAAGGCAGAAGATCCAGAACTCGAGTAGTTGCCTGCCACTTGAGTATCTAAACTCCCGCACTCGAAATCAGCTAAATTCGCCTATCAAAAGAAAATATACAAAGCGCACGATCAGTGACGCACGATCAGTGGTCGTGCGCACTCATCGGCTGATGATCGTGCGAAACGAACCTGGAAAACCTGACAGAAAACCTAGCAACTGCGCACGATCAGTGTCGCACGATCAGTGGTCGTGCGCACTGTTGCCAGCGCTCGTGCGATTGCCCGAGACAGAACTTTGGAAACTGAAATTTATACACGCACGAACAGAGGTACACGACCAGTGGTCATGCACCCTAAAGGTTGATGACCGTGCGCGGCAAACCTGTACCGTTTGGAATTTCCCGAACGACACCGGAACGCGCACACGACTCACGCAACTGCAGTAGCAGCAGGAAACCACCAACGTCGCACGCTACTACCATTCAGACTATGCCTAACCATTCGAATAATACCTTAACGAAAATTGGCAACCACACCCCCCTCCTAACTCTCCCTCTCAGCTACGCCCGAACCAGAGCAACAATCAGAGCAAGGGAAACAACGGCTTCACGCCGACAATTTGGATTCCAATCATCACAAAATAGGGGGGGTTTCAGTAGGAAGAACTAAACCCTATAGTTAGCAAGAAAATGAGAACAACAAGGCCTCTAACCTGGGCTAACCGGGATTTCAATTTCAGCAAGTAAAATCAAAGAAAACACTTGGCAAGGGCAAGAATACCACTTGCCTCAATTCACAACGAAGCTTTGGACTGCTTTCCTCCTCTTCGCACGGATCAAAACGGCCGCAACACCTAGAACAAAAACTCGGCCATTAATGGCGGAAAACTTCCAAAACCGAAAATTCCAATCCTCCCAAAACTCCACGAAAATCGAATTTCTTACCGCAGGAATGAAGGTCTTGGCGAGAGCAATCCGAATCCACTCTCGGAATCGAATTCCGTCCACAAACGCTCCGGGAATCGGCGTCCGAAGGGAAGGGTAGGCGGTTACTCCGTTCTCTCGTACAGGACCGGCGGTTTCATCGTGAAGAGGAAGATGATCGATCCTTTCATTCTAATTTTTATATATATATATATATATATATATATATATAATTATATAATTATATAATTAATTACAAAATTACCTAAAGCACCAAATCGACGCGAAAACCGAACTATCTCGGAATTCGACGAAATTCGCACCGTAGCTAAATACCCACGCTACGAACACAACGGCGAAGTCGAAATTAACTTTCGACGAACAGAACTCGAGTTATACCCAAATAAAGCCAAACACCAACATCCTCCCGAGAGGCTTCACCGGGTCACCCAAAACGACTCGGCTTGCTAGGGAGATCTTGCCAATAGGCTACCAAACAGGGCACTCAGTTCTAAGGAGCTAAACCGTACTCCACACATGGCACAAGCCACGGAAACGCGTCATTGTAACGCCAAACGAGAATAAAAATAATCGCTGAAAAAACGGGGCGTTACAGTCACTCCCCCTAAAAGAAAGTTTCGTCCCGAAACTTTACGCACAACCCTCCTACAAAAGAAGGAAAAGTAACAAACAGAAGTCACAAAGGGAAACATACCGATCAAATCAGAGAAACAGGTGAGGGTACGCCCTCCTCATGGCCGACTCTAGCTCCCAAGTCGCGCTCTCCAAATCCTGATTTTTCCATAGAATTTTCACCATCGGTATGGACTTCTTTCGCAGCACACGCTCCTGAGTATCCAAAATACGAACTGGCACCTCAACGAAAGAGAGGTTGGTCTCTAACTGGGGCACAACATCCAAGAGTTGCCCACTGCTGCGCACACACTTCCGCAATTGGCTAACATGAAAAACATTATGAACACCAGGGAAGTTCGCTGGCAAATCCAATCTATATGCAGACACACCAATCCGCTCCAAAACCTCAAACGGGCCCACATACCTTGGGTCCAATTTCCGATTTTTACCAAATCTCTTTACACCAACCATTGGAGAAACCCTGAGGTATACATGATCCCCTACTAAAAACTCCAAGGCGGACCTGCGCCGATTGGCGTTCTTTTCATACCTCTCCTGGCTAAACGAAGCTTTTCCCGAATAAGCTTCACGGCGACTTCCATCTCTTCCAGAGCATCAGGACCCAACAAAGGCTTCTCACCAGCCTCAGCCCAAAACAACGGAGTCCTACAGCGCCTCCCATACAAAGCTTCGAACGGAGCCATCTGCAAGCTTTCCTGATAACTGTTATTGTAAGCAAATTCCATGAGTCGCAGACGCTCATCCCACGCTCCATCGTGGTCTAAAATATAGCACCGGATCATATCCTCAATAATCTGATTGACCCGCTCCGTCTGCCCATTGGTCTGAGGGTGGTACGCAGTAGAATACCTCAGATCCGTACCCAAACCCTCCTGCAGACTCTGCCAAAACGAGAAGTAAACCGGGAGTCTCGATCAGAAATGATGCTAACCGGCACATCGTGGAGTCGGATGACTTCATTCAAGTACAACTCCGCTATCTTCTTCATCGGGTAATCAATCTTATAAGGCACGAAGTGAGCACACTTCGTCAATCTATCCACTATAACCCAAACATAATCAAATCCTCTCGGGGATTTTGGCAAACCCGTAATGAAGTCCATAGATATACTCTCCCACTTCCAAGTCGGGATCTCTAGCGGAGTCAACTTACCACCAGGCCTTCCATGATCGGCCTTCACACACTTGCAAGTGTGACACTCAGCAACATATCGGGCTATATCTCCTTTCATACCATACCACCAAGCAATTTGCCTTAAGTCACGGTACATCTTCGTAGATCCTGGATGGTAGGCAACGCTGGAACCATGAGCCTCACTGCAAATCATACTCCTAATGTCCCCAACAGCGGGAACGCAAAACCTGCCGCAGTACTTCAAAGTACCCGCATCATCAATAACAAAATCTGGCAACTCTCCCTTCTCTGTCCTGGTAAAAAGGTGCAACAGATCTGGATCGTCCTTCTGATGCAGTCTAGTCAAAGAAATCCAGGACGGCTCTGCCACTGACAAACTACTCTGCAAACCACAGCATCCCACTGAAATATCCATAAGGAGGAACTCCTCAACTAATCGATCGGCGGAGAGGTTAAAGATCTTTCCTGTCTTTCGGCTCAGGGCGTCGGCCACCACATTGGCCTTGCCCGGATGATACTAGATTTCTACATCATAATCCGCCACATACTCAAGCCACCGCCGCTGACGCAGATTCAACTCTTTCTGCGTGAACACGTACTTCAGGCTCTTATGGTCAGTAAAAATCTTGCACTGAGCCCCATAAAGTAAGTGCCTCCACAACTTCAACGCATAGATAACCGCTGCAAACTCAAGGTCATGCGTAGGATAATTCCGCTCATGAGTTTTCAACTGCCTTGACCCATAAGCAATTACTTTTCCATCCTGCATTAATACGCATCCCAGTCCTACATGCGAAGCATCCACATATACATCATAATCCACGCCCTTAGTAGGAAGGGTCAGAACGGGAGCAGTACACAATCTCCTCTTTAACTCCTGAAAAGCTTCTTCGCACTTCTCGCTCCACACAAATGCCACATTCTTCTGAGTCAGCTTGGTCAACGGTGCGGCTAGAGAAGAGAAACCCTCCACGAATCTCCTGTAATAGCCAGCCAACCCAAAGAAACTTCTGATCTCCTTAGGAGTGTTCGGCCTACTCCAATCCATCACTGCTGCAATCTTTTCTGGGTCAACCGAGATCCCATCCTTGTTCACCACGTGGCCTAGAAAAGAAACCTGAGGCAACCAAAATTCGCACTTGCTCAACATGGCGAATAACTTGTGGTTCCTCAACTCTGATAGGACCAAACGCAAATGCTGCTCGTGCTCCTCAGCACTGCGAGAATAAACCAACACGTCATCAATGAAGACCACAACGAACTTGTCTAGGAAATCCTTGAACACCCTGTTCATCATATCCATGAAGGCTGATGGTGCGTTGGTCAGACCAAACGACATCACCAAAAACTCAAAGTGCCCATGCCTCGACCTAAACGCAGTCCGTGGAATATCTGCCTCACGGATCCTGAGCTGATGATAGCCCGAACGAAGATCGATCTTGGAGAACACCGTGCTACCACGCAACTGGTCAAATAAATCATCGATCCTCGGCAGAGGGTACCTGTTCTTGATAGTGACCTTGTTCAACTCTCTATAGTCGATGCAAAGCTGCATCGACCCATCTTTCTTCTTTACGAACAAAACAGGAGCACCCCAAGGCGATGAACTCTGCCTGATAAAACCTTTAGCCAACAACTCATCTAACTGAATTCGCAACTCCTCTAACTCACGAGGGGCCATCCGGTACGGCGCCTTAGCAATAGGATGCGTACCCGGCTCCAAATCAATAACAAACTCCACATCCCGCTCAGGAGGGATACCAGGAAGATCATCAGGAAAAACATCGGCGAAACCACGAACAATAGGAATCTCCTCCAAGCGTGGCACGCTAACAACGGTTCCAACCGCCGAGACTAAACAAACACAACAATCAGAAAGAAACAATCTCTGAACACATACCGCAGAGAGAACAGGAGAATCCTGACACGGATCAGCATACACGCTGCCGGGCTGACCGTCGTCCCTGATGAAGTCCAAGCGCTTTCCTTTGCACTGAATGACCGCATCATAACGAGAGAGCCAGTCCATGCCCAAAATGATATCGAAGTCCTCTAGATCAATCATCTTCAGATCCGCCTTCGCAAGAAAATCCCCCAACAAAACCGGGCAATCCAAAATACCCAAATCTGACAACACAGATTCACCAGAGGGAAACTTGACACGGAAGGAATCCCGAACACGATCTAGAGACAACCGATGACGCTCCACAAAGGCTCTAGCCACGAACGAGTGGGTAGCGCCGGAGTCAAACAGAACACGCGCCCAGCGGTTCTTCACCTTAAATTTCCCTATAGGAACACACAAAGCTAAGGAACTAGCACAATAGTACCGCAAACAATCTAGCAACTAAACTACCAGGCTAGAAAGAAAAACAACCAACTACTAACCTGAGATCACCTGGGTCGAAGTCTGAGCCTCCTCGGAAGAAATCACGTTCAGCTTCCCTTTTCCCTTGTCCACACACTGAGGTGGAGGTTAATCCTGTAACGGAACTGCAGGAAGAGCTGGCTGAAACTGAGGACACCTCGACTTAATGTGACCCTTCTGCCCACACTGATAGCAGACTCTATCCCTGGACCAACACTGGGCTGCATCATGCCCGGATCGCTTGCAAACTGAACAGGAGACATCTCTCCTAGGAGCACCCTGAATAGCATGAACCTGCACCTTCTTCTGAGCTGCCGCCTTCTTGAAACACCTCTCAACAGGATGGCCTGACCGGCCACAAAAAATGCACACCACCCTGCTCCTCTTTCCCGGAACAGCATCGGGTACCAGGGGTTTCTTCTCCTCTACCAACTTCCTCTTATCCTTCCTCAACTGCTGGCCTCTGCTCTTCGCCGTCTCAATGGCCTCAACCTTAAGAGCAGCCTCTACAACTCCAGCATAAGTCACTGACCCATAAGCACTGGCCAACTGCTGCACCTCACTCCTCAAACCACCGAGAAATCGCTCAACTCGATCAGCCTCAACGCTGACCAATCCAGGGGCAAAACGGCTCAACTTACTAAACTCTATCTTATACTCACCCACCGTGACCTGCCTTTGCTTCAGATAGAGGAAATCATTCATGAGGCGGTCACGCTCGACCGAGGGTAAGAACTTCCTCAACAGCATCTCCTTGAACACTTCCCAAGAGCATCCGGCTACCAGGCTCTCCTTCTCTCTCAGCCACCAACTCTTAGCCAAACCTTTAAGCGGATAGGCGGCTATCATCACCCTCTGATCATCTGCAATCCCTGAGTACGAGAACATCTCCTCCATGGAGATCAGCCAGTCATCTATCACCATGAAATCTGCCTTCCCATCATAAGTGGGAGGGCTCAGCCTCTGAAACTGCGAGATGAAGGCCATCTCTGCTGGCACCGCCATTGGAGGCCTCAAGGGTGCAGGAGGAGGAGGAACAGCTAACCCCCCCCCCCCCCCCCACAGGAACTTGCGCACCCTGAGCCTGCCCTGCCACAACCGCCACCAAAGACTGAATCTGGGCTTGCACCTCCTCCAACTGCCTACCCATAGCTTCGCTACTCTGACGCAGACCCTCGATCACCGCATCGTTCTGAGCTCCAGAAGATTCACCCTCAGACAGGGGAGTCGATCGAGTCGCAGGACGCCTAGCCATCCTAAAAATCATTACAACGCAAATCAGATCCAAATCCCACGACTAGAACCGACTACCAGTACAGACAATACATATGTAGATATAGACTTAAAGCTGCTAAACTTGCTCTGAGAGTTTATCTTCTTCACAATAATTAGATGATATGCCCTATCCTAGGATGGTTAACCACCACCTCACTAACTCTTGTGCCTAGATCGGATGCATGAACTTATGTTAATTTGAAAACTCATGTGTGTACATATGTCATCCTGCAAATCTTTAGCTCGGCGCGTTGTGCTTATGCAATGATATGATATGCATGATTGTGCTATGCATTCTAAAAAAAAGGCCCTAATGCATGCTATGAGCGGCGTACGCATGAAAATGTTATGTATCCCATACTACATAACATTTCCATGCAACGAAAAAGAAACGTGCTAGTCGCAGTCATGTGGTGAGGTTATGCATCCCATACTACATAACCCTCACATGTAGCCCCTATGGTGGATCCATATACGAACACATATTATGCATCCCATACTACATAATATGCCCCATATACTTTATGTTATGCTATGAGTGTAGTGTTCGTGCTTTTGCCAAGACGTGCTGATGACATATCGGTGTGTGAATGACATGGTGCGGAACCACTAAAAGCATCCATGGAAGGTTGCTCAACTAACTTGTCAAGCAACCTCCCTCTGATACCAACTGTCACAACCCGCATTTTCTCCGAATTAAGAATTATCAGAGTAAGAGAAAACACGCGTCATGATGCCACGTCAAGCAGGGGATAACTGCTGACGCTCAGGCAAATCCAACTACAATCTTTATGCAAGAAAATCATGTGCTTAATGGATAGAAAATCAGTTATGTTTAGAGTCCGTATCCTCGGCTCAGTGGATCATCTAGTCCACAAAGAAAACTATATTTAAACGCTGCGGAAAAATACTTTAATTAGGTTTTACACCCTAAAGAGCGCATAAGGGTCCCAAGAGAACCACTCATGCTATGCAAGACACTACACTTAGTTTATAATATATATAAGAAAACGGTTTTTCGTACGTGATTTGGAAAATAGTGATTAAGTTTACAAAACATGCTGATCATGAGCTTCATTTATAATAATAATTATAGTTTATGTAACATCCCAAACTTCAAATAACTTAGATTTGGGTTAGGCATATGATGGATGCTAGGGTTTAGCTAGGTTTGACCCTAGGAGGAGGATTTAGACCATATGGGGCCCAAGTCAACCTAGGTCAAACAAGGCTAAATACAAACCCTAGCCACACCATGACCCCACCACATTGCCCTAACCCTAAATACAATCTAAGTGGACCCTAGGGTAGGCCATGGGGTCAACTAGTGACCCATGTTGGGTCAAGTCAACATGTTGACCTAAATAGTGAAAATGGTGCCCTAGCCCATTTCACTAGGTTGGGTCCACCCAAACCAACCCAAATTCATCATGTGGGCCTAAAGTGACCTTATAAACCTAGGGAGAGAAAAATAGGGTCTTGCAATAGTACTTTTGGGAGAACACTTAGGAGAGAGAAAAGAGGAGGAATAGGAGAGAGAAGATGCTAAGAAATGGGTTTGGACCATTTGGGCTCATCCCACCAACCCATGATGGGTTGGCTGACCATGCATGGGTATTAGGAGGTGTAGGACCCCCACCATGCCACATTGGGTCAAACCCAAACCCAAAACCAAAACCTCTCTCTCTCCTATCTCAATATGTGAGCCAAACCCCCTCTCTCCACTCACCAACTCAGCCCCTAACCTTGGAACCCGACCCATTAGGGTCTAATTAACCCAGCTGGAGTAGTGGGGCCCACTCCCAAGCAGCCATCCAGGCCACACACACCAACCCGAGCCACCCACTTTGGTGAAATCGTCACCTTGGTGAAATCGCCAAGCATTGGTGAAATCGCCCCCCCCTCTCTTAACTCAGCCCAAACCGAGCTCACCCCTCTTTTCCCACTTCATCCCTACCCCAGAGAGAAAGAGAGACCTGCTGCCATGGCTACCCAAAGAGGAGATCGCCGGAGTTTGCATGCCATGGGAAACCGCCGCCACCCTCGGCCTCAGCCGCCACCACAGGTCCGTATCCCCTCCCCTCCAAGTGTACTAGAATCCTAGATCCACTAGGCTAGAGGTCGAGCTCAAACGAGCTCGACGTTAGGAATCAAAAGCTCAAAAATCGGGCTAAAAATGGCGGCCTGGGAGCTTTTCGGCTTGGTTGCGCCGCCGCCGTCTGCCGGTCTCCGCCGCCCAGCCGCCGGCCAGTTCAAACCCCGACCACCGTGAGGCCGGGGAGGACTTGGCCGGAGGCCCCGCCGCCGACGATGGCCGGAATCACCCCGCAAAACCACCCTGCGTCGGTTTCGGCCATGCATGCATGCATGAGGAAGAAAAGCAGATGCCGTCCGATTGCTTCAAGATTCGTTGCGGCCGGATTAAGATGTTATAATAAATCTGTTACTATTTAAATTAATGAATAGTGATTTAATGTGTGAGATTTTTGCAGTCACTTTGCATGTTAATATTAAGGCCCCTATGACCACCTGATGAATTTTTGTCCAACATGAAAATTGTAACTAAAGGTGTTAACTTTAATTTTCCACCCTAAATTCAAGTTTTGGTCCAGTATTTTGTGCTGTAGGGCTGTTTTGCTAGGACTGCTCCTAGACTAGGGCAGAAAGTAAAATTGATGCCCAAGCTAAACCAAGTGTCATCATGACCTGAAATTTTGGCCATGTGTGTATTTAGGGCATGTTTAGGCCCTGCCAAAAATTTGGAATTTTTCGAAAACAGTTTGCTATAGTTTTTACAAAAATACCCAAAAGTAAATAAATATGATTTTTGGAGTTCTCCAACTCCAATGGGCCCCAAAATTTGGTGGCACCCTCTCATAGGTATATTAGACCCATGGTTAAAATTTGGGCTAAATTGATGCACTGCATGATGAGGAATCTCACTTGCATGCTTGAGATATAATATTTGGCTTGGGCTGCAAATAGCAATTTTGCAGAATTTCAAATGCCTGCCCAAGCCAAACCAGAAGCCCCCTTGACCTGAGATTTTGGTCAAAGGTATAATTAGGGCATATTCAGGCCCTGCCCAAAAATGGGCTTGATTGGAAAATAAAATATGGGGAAATTACCAAAATACCCCTAGGGCTTAACTAGATGATTCTTGGAGTTAGCTAACTCCAAATGGCCCCAAAATTTGGTGGCTGGCCATTAGGGACCATATAGACCAGTGGTAGAAATTTCTCTGAAATTGGAACAAGTCATGTTGGGAAAGACCCACATGCAAGAATTGAACTACTTAGACTCGGGGTGCAAATAGCAAATGTAAAACTTGTTTATGATATTTTCCTGAAGGGGTGCATTTAGAATGCACACCCCCTGATTTAGTGGACCAGTAGGGTATAACTTAAAACCCTAAATTAGTTGGGATTTTTAGGGAACAAAAATCCCACATTTAGTGAATTTGACAATTGTTGAGAATTTGATGAACACTTAAGAATTT
The DNA here is from genome assembly GCA_039513925.1 of Platanthera zijinensis. Taxonomy (NCBI): domain Eukaryota; kingdom Viridiplantae; phylum Streptophyta; class Magnoliopsida; order Asparagales; family Orchidaceae; genus Platanthera; species Platanthera zijinensis. The sequence goes on from CM077081.1 coordinate 141,881,283, forward strand.
TCTAAAATGAATCAAACTAGGGTTTAGAAGATTTACAAAACCCTAATGATATTATTTAAACTCATGGGAGACATATTCGAGCCCTTGAGATTTGACTTGATAAATTGAAGATTTAATTTATAAGTATACGAGAAAATGACAATTTTACCCTTAACAATAATTGACTGATTCTGGTGGAGATAAAATAATGAATAAATCGATGTATCATATCTATAATAATCTCATGTGATTAAACACAATACATTGCATTTGGAAGTTCATTCAAGTGATCATTAGTTAGGTCGTCTTACCCTAGTCGCTCAGTCTCGATAGAAGTGTCGTACGTAAATACCTATCTAGATAATACCACCCTAGATTAATGAACAGAACGGTGGGGTTGGTAGTGTAATTGGAAATGGCAGGGTGGTATTAGGTCTGGGGCTATATTTAGCATAAGTAGGTTTACCCTACTAGGACCACCGGGAGATAGAATAAAATGGGATAGTTGTGGAAATTGGGATAAACCCGGGTGGTGTGGACAGCATCATAAGCATAGTAATGAGTGATAGAGTGCAAATCACTTTACAATAGGCATAACGGAGTCCGACGGAAGACCGTCGCCTTTCCGATAATGATACCTTAAGTCATCAGAATAATCCTAAAGTAACAATGAGATTTGGTTGTGGATCTTGGGTAGACATCAACAAAAAGTAATTATCCTTGCGAAAGGGAACTTCGGGTTTCATGCCCGTCTTGGTTCCTAGTGCCCTCGAGACCCCCTCACGGGGCATGCCTTGGGCAGTCCTGGGATTCACTCTAAATCTCTATGTATAATAAACCTTAGACGAGAGTAGTCTAATAGGCTTGGAGTTCTACGCGATAGGTTTGCCGGTTAAATAAGGTTGGAAACATCATATGGGTTACTTGCACACCTGTTTCTTAAGGTTGGAGGGATACAAGTAATGAACTCATCCTAACCGGGTTGGAGGGATACGAGTGGCTTGCTCACCCGTTTCTTAAGGTTGGAGGGATATAAGCACTTGCTCACCCAAATTGGATTGGAGGGAATGTGTTGATAATATCAGTACGAGCAGGAAGCTCAGATTAATACCTTGCATGTGCATAAAATTAGTGGCGAGTCACGCGGGACTGGCCAGTCGATGCACCGATGGCAGTACGATGACTCGGGCGAGGAGTACGGGTGGAGGGGCCAGTATGCTAAATATATAATACTGCGGAATCCCCGAAGACGTACACTCGACCTACAAGACTGACGGGTAGTCAGCAAAATACGTACGCAAAACTCTAGAGTGCACCTAGGACGTGTACAGAGGCGTATGAGAGGGGTCTAGGTCTGGTAGTGCTTATACCTACCTAGAAGTGGAGAGCCCGCTCCACTGTTGCCGTAGCCACAACGGTAGTACCCGAGAGTGATGCAAGCTCTCAAAAAGAGGGAACTAAAGGTCTGTGATCACGGAGTCGTGTGTGTGTGTTGCACTTGCATGTTTAACATATTCATCATAACATACATTCATTCATTAGGACATACGTTTCATAGATCCTTATCATATAAATTGTATGGGCGGTTTATATGATAAGTTACTTTTGGAAACCCTAACTTATAAGTTCGTATGGGCGTTCATATAAGTTAGGGTACTTATGTGATATTGATAGGAGTAGGAGTAGCAGTAGCGTACTTTCCTTTCTGTACTGCATTTACTTACAGTTCTATCTTCTTACTGCAGTCCTTTCCTTTCTGCACTATCTTTACTTACTTGCACTTTATATAGAACTGCTAGATTATATATAGAACTGCTAGATTTTACTTACTCCTGCTAGATAGAAATGTCACCTGCTTCCACTTGCTACCCCTTGTTGTCCTCCGCATCCTCCTTCCATCTGGTGCCTAAGAGCGACAGGAGGAGGTGTTGAGGATACGACTTAGTCTTTTTGACTAACATACGTTGACCCCCCCTTTTTAGGAGTTCGAGGAGGTGGACCAGCACGTCCAGCGGGACGAGGAGGCAGGGCATGAGGAGCAGCTACCACCACCACCAGACACTACTACCGCACGTCCTCAGGTGGGAGGAGATGTAGTGGATAGCTTAGTTTACAACTTTCTATATTGTGAGAGAGAGTCTGATTTCTATTGATGTATATGGGCATAAGCCCTACTTTCTCTTTAGTACTCATTATGGACTATAGTAGCACTTTTATTTTCATATATATGATATGCTCTGTGATTTCTGTGGACATGTGTATTAGCTTGTTTATACACTTTTACTTCCGCATCTCTAGTGAAAAATGATCGTAATAGCCGGCAAAATCGGCGTCTTACGGTGTCGACTAACTCAGGAGTTAGTGTCACCGTAAGGCGGCGGTTCTGGGCATAAGATCCGGGATGCCTTCAAAAAGGGAAAAGGCGGATCTTACAGTTTAAAAATAACTAGCAACCTAGCATAAAACCTTCTCAAAGCAAGTAGACTATCTCCAGAAAAATAAATGGTAGCAGCAATAGTATATATCTAGTACAAGGTAAAAACTACTAATGGGCGCCAACAACCTGACACGAACCCACCAGCACATATATATGTCTGTAAGAAAGTACTGAAAACAACCTCACAAACAAGGTAAACAAAACTCCAAAGTCCGGGAGTCCACCAACAACAACACCTCCAACTAGCCACCAGACTGGCTACAGCTCAGAACCTGAGGCATTCCAAAAGAAAACAGAATACCTCAGCAAGCAAAAATCAAGGTAAAACTGCATGAAAGAGTCAACCAAAAGGACAAAATAACAGAAAACATGCAGTAGAAAGAGTCACAACTGTCCAAAACAGGACAACAAGAAATGCACAACGTGCAAAGAAACAGCAACGACCCAGCCCAGGAACAACATCCTGCAGGGCCTACTAGGCTGCCAAGAGCCAGAATGCTGCAAACTACCAAAGAAGAAACTTCTAACACCCTAAACTGTGGGAAGTGATAGTAGCAAAAACAACAACGAGGAACCGGATCGAAGGCAAACGCAGTCCTCCAATCCACCATGTCCAAGTCAAAAGCTCGAGGGTCAACACGTGAAAACACAAGGGACCTTCCACCCAACATGCCCAGCCCGTACCTGGAGCAAGAAATCCATGGGTGGCCTTGGCTATATCACACAACTCCACCCCCATAAAGGGCTACAACCACCACTACTATCCACGACCCACGATTCGGCCTTTAGGAAAATAAAGAAAACGACCGACAAGGAAAACCCAGAAATACAACTGGAAATCCACTCGGAAATGAAATACAAGGTAAAGGAAGAGTGTTGAAATAAACCAACACGACCAGGCGTTGAGTGAAACCCACTCAGTGCCTACCTAAACTTTGGCGTTGAGTGAGCTAGCCTCACTCGCCGCCAAAATAATACCACTACCCACAAACCCACTAAAGAAAACGGAGCTCGACGACAGTCGAACGACCAAGGCAGAAGATCCAGAACTCGAGTAGTTGCCTGCCACTTGAGTATCTAAACTCCCGCACTCGAAATCAGCTAAATTCGCCTATCAAAAGAAAATATACAAAGCGCACGATCAGTGACGCACGATCAGTGGTCGTGCGCACTCATCGGCTGATGATCGTGCGAAACGAACCTGGAAAACCTGACAGAAAACCTAGCATCTGCGCACGATCAGTGTCGCACGATCAGTGGTCGTGCGCACTGTTGCCAGCGCTCGTGCGATTGCCCGAGACAGAACTTTGGAAACTGAAATTTATACGCGCACGAACAGAGGCACACGACCAGTGGTCGTGCGCCCTAAAGGTTGATGACCGTGCGCGGCAAACCTGTACCGTTTGGAATTTCCCGAACGACACCGGAACGCGCACACGACACACGCAACTGCAGTAGCAGCAGGAAACCACCAACGTCGCACGCTACTACCATTCAGACTATGCCTAACCATTCGAATAATACCTTATCGAAAATTGGCAACCACACCCCCCCCCCCTCCTAACTCTCCCTCTCGGCTACGCCCGAACCAGAGCAGCAATCAGAGCAAGGGAAACAACGGCTTCACGCCGACAATTTGGATTCCAATCATCACAAAATAGGGGGGTTTCAGTAAGAAGAACTAAGCCCTATAGTTAGCAAGAAAATGAGAACAACAAGGCCTCTAACCTGGGCTAACCGGGATTTCAATTTCAGCAAGTAAAATCAAAGAAAACACTTGGCAAGGGCAAGAATACCACTTGCCTCAATTCACAACGAAGCTTTGGACTGCTTTCCTCCTCTTCGCACGGATCAAACGGCCGCAACACCTAGAACAAAAACTCGGCCATTAATGGCGGAAAACTTCCAAAACCGAAAATTCCAATCCTCCCAAAACTCCACGAAAATCGAATTTCTGACCGCAGGAATGAAGGTCTTGGCGAGAGCAATCCGAATCCACTCTCGGAATCGAATTCCGTCCACAAATGCTCCGGGAATCGGCGTCCGAAGGGAAGGGTAGGCGGTTACTCCGTTCTCTCGTACAGGACCGGCGGTTTCATCGTGAAGAGGAAGATGATCGATCCTTTCATTCTAAATCTATATATATATATATATATATATATATATATATATATATATATATATATATATAATTATATAATTATATAGTTAATTACAAAATTACATAAAGCACCAAATCGACGCGAAAACCGAACTATCTCGGAATTCGATGAAATTCGCACCGTAACTAAATACACACGCTACGAACACAACGGCGAAGTCGAAATTAACTTTGGACGAACAGAACTCGAGTTATACCCAAATAAAGCCAAACACCAATATCCCCCCGAGAGGCCTCACCGGGTCACCCAAAACGACTCGGCTTGCTAGGGAGATCTTGCCAACAGGATACCAAACAGGGCACTTAGTTCTAAGGAGCTAAACCGTACTCCACACATGGCACAAGCCACGGAAACGCGTCATCGTAATGCCAAACGAGAATAAAAATAATCGCTGAAAAAACGGGGCGTTACATCTCCCCCTCAATGTTTAAAAAGATCCTATCAACAATATCTTAAGTTACCATTTCAACTACCTTTGCTCGAATGTTTTCTAATTAGGAGCCACTGGCTTGGATGATTTTTGCTGCAGGTTAAGAAGATATTGACACCTGGGTAATCATATCCCTTCTTGCTTCCTCAAAAAAAATCAGTCAACTGAGGATCATGTGGTTTTTCCTCACTATTCTCAGATGAGCTGCTTCTAGTGTTTTTCTTAGTGATGAGTAAAACCTTCTTTTTCTTCTTCTCACTTGTCTATTGATGTGATAGCAGTACTCTGTCCCATCCATCAAACATCTTTGAGTCCACCCTTCTCATGGGATGGATCTTTGTTCCTAGTCGCATGTTGAGGATCCCTGGAACTGTGTTTGACAAGTACAAGGACAGTATCCTTCCCAAGTTTTGTTATGGGATGCACTCTACTATTCTTTCAAACAGCAGCTTTCTCTAGTCTGTTTTCTTAAATAAAATTATCTTGGTCACGAGTTCAACCATCTTTTTGGATATCTTATCATGAGAACCTATCTTGTAGAGTATAGCTTTTCCAACTATATCTGATAAAAACTTTCCTCTTAGTTGCAGTTCCTTCCTTAATACTGATCCAATGGTATGTTTCGAAAGCCCACACCACTTTATAGCTTACTTCATATCATTCTGATATAATTCATCTTCTTCACCAGACTGTTTGACCTTGGGTAGTTGCAGTACTTTACACAATCTTTTTGGAATGATTTTGATGTTTTTTCCACTGATGGAGGATTTGATTTTGTTTGAGGATGAGTTGGCAGTGGCATTAAAGTATAATTCATGGACTTCTCTCTTTCAGATCAAGACAGGCTCTAACAGAACGAAACCTAGGTCAGCGGCCTGCAGTAAGTGTAGCACTAACTGAACTTCCTATGGAGCATCTTTGAAACCATTTCACATGAGTTCTAAGCCATCAAACAGGAAATCCATTCCTTTCGGTGCCATAAAATCTTTGAGTTTTTTAAAATTTCTCGACCTTTCATCGGAGGGAGGCAGAAATACTAAGGGGCTAGGAATAGTTTATTTTATTTTAAGCACACACAACTCTATTTATACTAACCTCCTATTTGAGAATGTGGAGAGGCACGTACTAGTTGAGATAATAACGAGAAGATCAACGACAAGGATTAATCCCGTGAGATTGTTGTAAATTGAAATCCCTATGAGAATTTGTCAAGTTGTCTTGAAGCTCTCGACGCATCAGATTGTCTCAATGCTCTCGATGCCTAGATACTTGGACTCAGCGCACTCGATGCATGATGTTGTATCAGTGCACTCAGTGCTTGAACACATAGGCTCAGCGCATTTGATGCTTGGATGAGTCCATGTATTTCTTGATATCCTACATGGGTGAATTTTTCCTTGCAACACATATGCATGAAAATACTGAAATTATACTAAGTTCAACATACCCAACTTAATTTTGAAGGTATTGAAGTTGGCCTCATCTAGTGACTTAGTTCTAATGTCAGCCACCTGTTTGTCTGTAGGGACAAACTTAAGACAAATGTCTTTTTTTTTCTATAAGCTCCATAATAAAGTGATACCTAATATCAATATGCTTAGTCCTGTTATGAGACACAAGATTCTTAGTAATAGAAATTCCACTACAAGAATTTGAAAGTCTTTGTTTTCAAGAGTAGCTAAACACCTAGAGGGGGAGGGGTGAATAGGTTTTTATGACTTTTAGGACTATCTTTTAGCTTTTGTGAATTGTGACTTAGTTTTAAGTTAGCTTTCAAGAATACACAACAACACACAAGCGTTTATAGTGGTTCCCCAAGGTATGGGTACATCCACTATCCCTCCCACCATTCAAATAGAGTGTTAGATAAGGCCAACTTCTCCAATCTCGGCTCCAAGAGTTTACAACACAAATCCCTCAGGATCTCTTAGACTCCTCCAAGTCCTACCTCAAGACCAAGGCCCTACCACTTAGAGCAAATGATGGTCCAATAGCTCAGAGATCTACATATCACATTCCTCATACTTTAATCAAAGTTCTATAACTCTGGATAGGAGGATAGCCCTACACTCAGATCCACCAAATGATCTTACCTCAAAGAATTAATCTCCTGCAGCTCAGGCACACATGCCCTACATTAGATCCACAAATGGATCCTATACTTAGATCCACATAAGGATCCTACACTCAGATCAACAAAAGGATCCTACACTCAGATCCACAAAAGGATCCTACCTAAACCTTTATAGTTTAGGCTTACAACTCAGATCAGGAATGATCTTACAGAGAGAATAATTTTGTTGGTAATGAATGACTCTAGAGAAGTTATCTCTCAGTCAGCCACTTCATGAATTGAGAAGAATCAGTCCTATATTCTTTACAGCACCAAGAGTAGATCTTTGAGGTTGGTTCATCTTGTGCTGAGAAGTAACTACAGAGGTTGCTTCTTCTTACATAGAAAGAAATCTTCCTAGCCTTGTTGTTGAGAGTTGATATGATCTTTAGAGAGAAATTCCTTCAACAACAAACTCTGTCTGTGATTCACATACTAATGTTTTAGCAAGTTCATGAAAAGCTTCAACTCAGTCTAGAGGTCGAAGACGACTGGTTGCTTTTTCTCAAAAAAAACTTCTTTTTAATTTCACGGAACTATCATTTTGTATCATGCCGCTCAACGACTCTTGCTTAGTCTGGGAAGGCAGGAATTGGCAATTGCTCCATCACTTTTTCATTTATAGCTGTACAAAAGGCATACAACGCCTTTTTTCTTCTAGCTAGAAAATCCTGCGATTTTGAATTTCTTCTGACGTCAGCATGTGTCAACGCTTCTGGACATAGAAAAATCAAGACAGACTTCTTAGGTGTTGAGTGAAGTCTTATCACTCAAAGAAAAAGTACTTAGCAGAATTCTGCATCTTCATGCGTTGAGTGTGTTGGGTGAGCCTTCATCACTCAATGCATATAGAATTTTATTGTCTAACAACATAGGTGTCGAGTGACCCTTCATCCCTCGACGCTTCTGTACTAAGTTTGATTTCTCTGAATGAAGGCGTTGAGTGCATCTGCTTCACTCAACGCTTTCTGCCTTTCCCTAGCTTCTTGATGAGGCGTTGAGTGGCCTGTATTCACTCAATGCTTTTGTACTTAGTTGAATTGTCTATTGAGTAGGCGTTGAGTGAACTACCTTCACTCAACTCTTCTGTCCTTTGATAGATTTCTTGAAAGCAACACTGGGATTTGATTGTTGGGTGTTTTGTTGACGCTTTTGCTTGTACGCGTTAAGTGAACAGCCTTCACTCAATGTAACATCCCTCAAGCAACTAGACCCCTAAGATGGTTTTGTCAGGTCATGGTAAAACTCTAGGGAGCTCAAGGAGACCAAGTGACCTAGGGCATGCAGGTAGAAATCACCCTCGTCTACAAATTGCACAACCCAATAACCAAAAATCAGGTTTGACATTTGGTCTTCACCTTGACTCGTTGACCCCACCTGAACCTTCCTAACCCTTTAGGAGGTTCATTGGGCCACTAAGGGCCCATTGGGGTCAACCCAAGAGGTCAAGTTGACCAAAATCAACATAAACCCTAAAATGGTCAAAGTACTTAAACAGGGTAAAGTGACCACCAAGATGTCAAAACAACCCTACCCAAGTCTCCCTAGACCTTAGGGGATTCCAATTGGTCACTAAGGACCCATTGGGGTCAATTCAAAAGGTCAAATTGACCAAAGTCAACTCAACCCTAAAATGGGTCAAACTAACTCAAGTTGACCTAACATAGCCCAATCCACTTGGGCTAAGCGTAATTGGAATGAGTCATTAGCTTTAGGAAGCTAACAATTACCTAAAATGCCATCTAAATTCTGGAAATGGTGACTAGGAGAGAGAAACCAAGTTTCCACTCTAATGGAGGAGAGAGAAAGTGAGGAAGTAAGGGCCATTCATGGCCAAGGGAGGCCAAGGGCCTCCCCATTCAATCTAAAAGGATGGATTTATCTACTCTAATCAGATAGGAGAAGATCAAGTGTTTTTTTAGGCCATTCAGTGGCTGGATTCACTGAACCACCATGGCCAAAAACTCTCCCCCATGACCATTAATGGCCATTGATGCTTAGACCCCTTCTCTTCCCCCATTTGGTTCTTTTAAAGCATCCATAGACCCTCAGCAATCCGTTCAAACATTCCCCTAAATATTTTGAGCTCTCTAGATAGGAGGAGGAAGAGCACACTAAATCGCCACCACTGGAAATGGATCCCCGACGCTTTGCCCGACTTCAGCCACTCCAGAAGGTCCACTTGTCCTCCTCTCCCCTTGTGCTAGCATCTAGATCAAATTAGGCTGAGAAATCGGCCTCAATTAGGTCAGATCCAGTGAGGAGATTTGAAGAAATTCCATGAAAGTATGAAGTAGCGGGTTTGCCAAAAATAGCCCCTCTGGCGGCAGTGCCGCCGCCCAGCGATAGATACCCCCTCAACGGAGGTGGTAGTGGCGGTGCAGGCTAGGGAGGTGGTCGAGTGGCCAGGAAATCACGGGCAAAGAAGGCCCAAGACGGGGCAACCTGAACCATTGGTGCGCTGGGGATAATGAAGAGATGTTGTCCATCTTGCGCCAAGATTCGTGTTGTCGGATGTATAGTTAGGGATTAATAAATATTTCATTTCATGACATTATGCCAAAGTTTATGTAGTTTTTAAATAAAATATTAAAACACTTAAGGCTCTTTACTGGGAAAGTGGCCAATATAAATGTTGTATCCCTTGAAGTCTAGTTTGGTTTAAAATTAATTTCAACCCATTTGGGTCAGTGGTTTGAACATAGCCCTCCAAATGGTGCAGTCTATAGGTAGGGTTAACCAAAGACTATATTGAGTGCCTCCATCAATTCAGCCATCCCCATGCCTTTAGATTTGGACTGGGGGTCACTCTTATCTATACCTTTGGCATATCCAAAAATGGAAATTTTTGGAGAACATTTTTCTATAGTTTTTGTAAATATTTAATAATCTATGTATGGGTTAATTAAAGGGTCTAATGACCTCATAATTCCCCAAAATTTTGGTGCAAGACCCTCAAGTAATGATAGGTCACTCGTAAAAATCTCAGCCCATTTGGGTATGATTTGAGTAGATATTGGTGTTACCAAAGTTTGGTCCCTAAGGGGGGCAAATTAGGGCAAATGGTGTTTAATGGGTTGTGTGGTCAATCATCACTGAAAGGTGATGGATCTTTTACCACTGATTTATTGTCATACAAAATACCCTTACAGGAGATTTATGGTGGTTTATGGTTGGTGTGCCCTAGAATCCTAGTGTTAACCCTAGGCTTGATTTTTGAGCTCAATGAAGAACATGACACTAAATGTCCTTAGAATGTCTTGGAAATTCGTAGATGAGTTCATAGGGTGAAAATAAGGCCTAGAAAATATTATTTGAATTTTTAGGAGCATTTAACCCCTCTAAAATAATTTAGGACCAATTAGGGTACTTTTACTCATAATTTTATTGCATGATTATATGATCTTAGAAGTTCATGAAATTTTGGTAGTGATCTTTTAATGATGTTATTGTTCTTTGAAAATTTTTCTATGAATTTTGGATTAACATTTATAATACTTCCTTCACAAATCCTAAGTTTACCTTGATCATAAGATAATTATTTATGGGTTAATTATTCACTGAAAAATTATGAAATTTTGTTAGGGGACAATTTAGGGTATCATTATATACTGTGAATATTTATAAAATTATTGGAAGCTTTTCATATAGGATCCTTCACAAAGTACCCAATGATGAATATCATTAAATAAATTATTTATGTGAACAAATGGATTTACAAAATTATTATTTTTAATCAAGTGGCTATTCTTGTAATTTCTAATATCTGATAATTTTGCCTATAATTCTTGGTTGATTAATTCTAAAATTTCTCGATTTACCCAATGCTTGTGGTTAAATAATCAATAATTTGTTTGGAGATCAAAAAATTTTTGGAAAATTGTGAATTTTACTATTTACTGTTATTTTGATGATTTACACTTGTCATAATTTTGTTGAGGCCATATCTTGTCAGGAAATTATACTTGCTGTTCAAAATCCTAAGTTGCTTGATTTTGGAGAAAATATAATAAATGCCAAATAAATTAGGAAATTATAATATTCTAGATTTATTCATAAAGTATCATGATAGACCGCCAATAAAAATCTTTGGCCATTTGGATGATTATTTGGAGTATCACCATTCATGCACACAATGTAGCTCATTAAGTCCGAACATAGTAAAAAAACTGTAGAATTAAGGAATCATATAAACCTTGGTATAGGATAAAGTGGTAGTTGGTGCACCTAATCTTGTTGAGTATGAATGAGGTCACTAACGGAAGTCAAGCTGTGAGAGTCGGGTTGACTAGGGGCAAGGTTGTGCTCGGGATCGACGATGGATCATCTTTCCCTTTGAGAAAGTCTAAATACACATAAGGTTAGTTCAAGTGTAATGATAAGAAATTTTAGGACATGGGTAGATACCAACAATAATAAGTAGCTTGTGAAAGGAAGCTTTGGGCTTCAGCCCATCGTTGTTCCTAGTGCCCTCGAGAGCACTTCACAGGGAATGCCCTGGGCAGTCCAAGGTTATCCCTAAACTATAAGCCTAAATTGTTAGTCTAATATTAATCTTATGTACTTCACTTTCACTCACCTCATAGTCACGGGAGGCTAGTTTGGTTTAGAATCACGAGTGGTAGGCTCGGCGGTGGTAGGTATGGATGGGTTAGTCCGGGGAGATTGTTGCTAGGATGGTTGTTGTGACGGACGAGTTAGTGCAGGGAGCCGATTGCTTAGAAATTCATAATTAGCATAATTGCATGTGCATAAAAGTGTCAGGTCTTCAGTTCGCTCTAGTCATAGCACCGACAGAGAAATGATGACTCTGGAGGGTATAGTGGTTGGGACTGGCTTGCTAGTGTCTATGGAGACGCTTACCTAGTGACTCTATACTTTACCAAGAAATACTGGCGGGTTTGTCAGCATTAGTACATGGTGACACTGGTGTGTCCTTCAGAGGCATACTTAAGCGCTTGGCCTGTTTGTGTAGTTACCCGCCGATGAGTTGGGTGGCCCAACCAACTTTCTCCGTTTGCCACTACGGAGGCTCCTAGGTATGAAGCTAACTTAAAAAATTGGGGAACTAAAGGTCTATACACATAGAGTCATGTGCGTGTGTTACACTTGTATGAACATAGAAATAAACCAGCATAACATAGCATATCATGTCATCATTGCATTTAAACCCCTACCCCTATCGTATATTTGGTATGACACTTTTTATATGATAGGCCTTGCAAAACGACCCCTTAACTTATGAGTTTGTATGGGCATTCTTATAAGTTAAGGTTACTTATTTTATAACTTACTATAATTTATTTTATCTGTGGCAGAAGATAGCCATAGTTCTTTACTTGTACTTTTATTACTTATAATATAGCATGTGCTTACTGCTCCGTACTTTACCTTGTTTACATTTTTGCTACCTTGTTATATTTCCTTTGTCCTTCTCTTATTCAATCTCTAACTTAAATATCTTTCCTTTCCTCCTCCCCGCACAGTTCCTAGGAGTCGTGGGGGTGAGGCGAGGATGATAGTGGCTTAGTCTTTTGACTAATGGTTGGTGGACCACATCATTTTAGGAGTTTTAGAAGATGCAACAGTTGCAGGAGGATGCCAGGACTTGAGGAGAAGTTGATGCGCACTACCTCTACTACTCGGCGACGGACCTAGGATAGTATCTTATTGCTTCCGCTTAGATGTTAATAGTTATGAGAGAGATTATTTGCATTAGATATGTACCGAGTGTAAGCCCTTTTTTCTACTCTCTTTCATACTTTGTACTCACTGTTGACTATTGCTCTTTTATATATATTGATAGTGAGGTGTGATATGTGGACTTGTATTACTCATTTAATTCTCTTATGTTAACCTACTTTGATGTGATCATTTTTTCCGATAAGATCGGTACCGTGCGGTGGCGTCTAACTTGGTAGTTGGAGTCATAGTAAGATGGCAGTTCTGGGCGTTAGACCCGGTGGTGAAGGAAAAAAGGTGTCTTACAAACTGGTGTAAGAGCATACCATGATCATAAAGAAGTAAGTACACAAGTCTGGGTCACCCCGCGCCACCATTTGTTTGGGGACAAACTAAGCAGCGGAAGATGTGGTGTGCCCATGTGTAAAGATCACAATATATAGTCCTTATATCAATGAGTTAGGCCAACCCAACTAGGAAACTTGACTTATCAAAACAATTCTTTGCGTATCCTGGTCAAAATTGACCCTATTTATAAATTCAGTAAAGGTACTAGGATACCCGAAGCGGCTAGAGGACGAGTACAACGCGAGAGTAACAACTTGAGGCTTAAAGTCTTATGTCCCTACTTTACTTATCATATGGTACTATCACCTATTACCCAAACTAATAGGACCACCTTAAGGAGAATTGATGCCTACAATCCATTAGAGAATTAGTAGGGGACTCATAGACTCAACTCTTGTATCGATGACATGATTAGGATGAGAAAACCATGATACCAATACTAAGGGTCGGATAAGAATTCAAGTTAAAAAGAGAACCATTTGGGGTTGGATCATATGTTGACCTTGATAAAGTGGTCATAAATTTAAACCTGGAGCGTCTTAAGGTGTGGAATATATCAACAAGCTTAAGGATATAACCCCAAGTCTAAGGTGTCGTGCCCTAAGGATTTTGTGCATATCTAGCCTTAATATAACGTAATGATATCTAGGATACTTAGCCCAAGATAGGTAGGGGCTTATCTTTTGTTTAAGCTCCAGCATTCAAGTCGATCTATTACGACCAGCGCGGTTGTTCGTCTTTCATTTTCTTCTTCCATTCCAAATTCCAAGCAAAAAAAGTGGGCAAATTAGTTACTTACTTGGGTTTTCTTAGACCTAATTTAGAAAATGTGATGTCACAAACATAGTGATGTTGAAGTTGATCATATTTGACGCTACTCGGGCTAAGTTACATGGATAATGATTAGATATCGTTGATCGGACAAATACTTGACCTTAGTTAAATCATTGGAAATTTAGGATTAAAATTAGGTCATGCAAGTTAGAATTATATTTGGAATTTCTTGTGATTCAGGGCATTCAGAAGTGATTAACATGAAATTTGTTTTATCACGCTCTTTTGTAGTTGAATAATTTTTACTACAAAATATTCATTATAGCTCGAGAGCTAGTTGATGAATAATCAGAGATCCTAGACAAGGACCTATTGGATTAAAAGTATAATGTTTAAGTTTACTATTGTTGGAATGACTTAATCCTATGTTAATTCGATCGTACAAAAGTGACCAAGCCCGTCATATATTAAAATGTTGGGAATTGATGAATTAAACATGAAGATTTAATGATCACTTTTATCCATGCTTACCTGACATACCCAAGTGATTAGGTTGAAAACTTGCAGTTTGGGATAGGGAAATGTCATGGTAATAAAGAGGAGTAATTACGAGACTTAACTATTACAAGATATCATGTGAATTAGATGACGGGTAGTAAGATTTAGAATATCTTGGAAGATAGGATTAAATTGTTATATTTGTAACATCGAAAATATGATACCTCAAGAAATTTGCATGAAATTAGCAGACAATATATTGAAGATGTATACCTTAGGTATGACTCTACAGACTTGATTCAGATAGCATCAAGGACAGGATTTTATACGTTTGATGACATTATAGCACTATTAGCAAGATTAATGACTATGAAGGGATTTTTGATTATCTAGTGTAATTACGGCGAAATGGCATAAAAATTAATGGGTATTAGTGATAAACTGCAAAGATTCCCGAGTACACCCTCTTAAATTTTGAGGATGATGGGTCGCTTGACGAAGTGATCATTCCTATTAATCGATTAGATTGGATAACTCGTAAAGTGGAGGTTATTGATTACTCTGGCGCACTCGAAGGAATAAGAACCTGATTGTGTAGAGGAAGTTTATAGAATCGTTGTCTGCACTCACAAACGAGAACTCAAATTACCGGATGAAAATTGTGTTTACCAGAACTTGTATTTCCCCGGAATAAAGAAAGACGCCATGGATTTTTGACGCACGGTGAGGTTTGTCAGCTAGTGAAGGTCAAGTGTAAGTGTTTTTTTTGGAACTACTATAGTCACATCCAAAGTTAGAGTGGAAGTTCGAGGATATAATTATGGATTTGATACACAGGTTACCACATCCCCACTACAGGCACAATTCTTTTTGAAACATTGAGGTTAGATTGATCGAGGTAACTAGGGTCACCCTTGTTAGGGTCCAGCAACGCCCTTGGTGTGGAAGGTACGGCGCGAGGCGCTATGGCCCACACTAGTAAAACAGAAGGGTGTGTCCCCTGGGCCTAACTGGCCGCCCCGTGGATCCTGCTGTACAGCTCTATAAAGGAGCGGTAGCGCCCTTCCTAACAGTCCGGGCTTTTAGGAGAGTTGGTTGCGTCGTGTACCCTAACAGTGGTATCAGAGGAGGTCACGGGTTCGAAACCCCGGGGTCATTTCTGGAGGGGCTTGTTGAGGTCAAGCAATGCCCCCGGTGTGGGTGGTACGGTGCGAGGCGCTATGGCCCACACTAGTCAAATAGAAGGGTGTGTCCCCTAGGCCTAACTGGTCGCCCCATGGATCCTGTTGTACAGCTCTATAAAGGAGCAGTAATGCCTTTCCTAACAGTCCGGGATTTTAAGAGAGTTGGTTGTGCCGTGTTCCCTAACAACCCTGATCTGGAACCAAGATCTCGTTAGTGTTTGATGAGATTTGTTAGCTGTTTATCTATTATCAAGATGTGCCCATGACGATTGTGTCGAATCGGGATGAACCATTTATGACCAAGGAAAGAAGATTAGTTCAGGCTTATCTGGGCTATCAGTCAACATTCAGCATAACTCCCCACCCTCATACGGATGGGCACACGAAGTGTACCATCCTGACACTAAAGGATCTTTCATACTTATGCATTATGGATTGCAAAGATCCAAGGGAGAGACTGCTGCTGCTGATCGAGATCTCTTATAACAACAATCACCAGTTCAACATAGGCATGACCCTTATGAGGCATTATACGGATGGAGGTGCAGGACTCCGCTGCCTTGGATCTAGGATGAGGATCCAAAAGTACTTGGCTCTGAATTTATGGAGGACATAGATAACCAGGTGTGACTGATTCGAGATAGTATGCTGGAGGCCCAGAGCAGACCGACCAAGTATTACGATACGCAACATTATCAAGTAGAATTTCAGGATGGAGACCAGGGGTTCCTGAAGTTACATCAAATGTATGGAGTCTCGCCGGTATGCGGGCGGAAGATACTCAGTCCGAGATATAGGGTGCCCTATAGGATCCTTGAGCCAATCAGCCAATTGGCTTACTGAATGGAGCTATCGCCGGAGTTAGCGGGTTTTGCACAACATCTTCCATGTCTCCACTCTTAAAAAGGCTTTACTAAGGCAAAAGCAGTAGGTTCTTACTATAGATGACCCAGCAGCTTCTTATCGATCGGTCCTCTTGGAGTCGGTCAGGATAGATAATACGATATTGCAAGTCTTGCAGCAAGAGAAGGGTCCGTTGGTCAAGATCATGTGGTCAAATCTTGGATAGGAGGAGCATACCTGGGAGCCACTGGATTTGATGCAGTAGAGGTACCCGGATCACTTCATATAAGGTATTCCTTCACTTCCTAAAGGATGTTACATTCAGTTTTTTTAGTAGAAACCTCGCAAGCCTAACCTGAATTTCAAGGATGAAATTATTATTCTTGTTTATTGGGATTTGTAAAATCCATCAAGCAACTAGACCCCTATGATGGTTTTGTCATGACTAGGCATGACAAAACCCTAGGAAGCTCAAGGAGACCAGGTTTACTAGGGCATGAAGGTAGAAATCACCCTGATCTGCAAATAGCATAAGCCAACCACCAAACCTAGGGTTTGACTTTAGGGCTTCACCATGACTCCTTGACCCCACATGAACCTTCCTAACCCTTTAGGAGGTTTATTGGGCCACTAAGGGCCAATTGGGTTCAACCCAAGGGGTAGAGTTGACCAAAGTCAACCTAAACCTTTAAATGGTCAAAGTACCCTAATAAGGGTCAAGTAACCACCAAAGTGTAAAACCAACCCTACCTAAGTCTCCCAAGACATTAGGGGAGGACAATGGGTCACTAAGGACCCTTTGGGGTCAACTCAAAAGGTAAAATTGACCAAAGTCAACTCAACCTAAAAATGGGTCAAACTAACTCAAGTTGACCAAACATAGCCCAATCCACTTGGGCTAAGACTAATTGGAATGAATCTTTAGCTTTAGGAGGCTGAAAATTACCTAAAATGCCATCAAATTCTTGAAATGGTGACTAGGAGTGAGAAACTAAGTTTCCACTTTTATGGAGGAGAGAGAAAGTGAGGAAGTAAGTGTCATTCATGGCCAAGGGAGGCCAATGGCCTCCCCATTCACTCTAAAAGCATGGATTCATCTTCTCTGATCAGTTAGGAGAAGATTAAGGGGTTTTCTAGGCCATTCAGTGTGGATTCACTGAACCACCATGGCCGAAAACTCTCGCCCATGGACATTAACGGCCATTGATGCTTAGACCCCTCCTCTCTCCCATTTGATTATTTTACAAGCTTCCTTAGACCCGCAGTGAGCAGCTCCAACATTCTCCTGAAGATTTAGAGCTCTCTGGATAGGATGAGGCAGAGCACCTGAATTCGCCACCACTAGCAATGGCAACACGACGCTCATCCCGACTTCAGCCACTCCAGAAGGTCCACTTCTCTTCCTCTCCCCTTGTGCAAGTATCTAGATCAATTTACGATGAGAAATTGGGCTCAATTGGGCCCGATCCAGGGAGGAGATTTGAAGAAATCCCATGAATATTTGAAGTAGCATGTTCACCGGAATCAATCCCTCTAATGTCTGTGCCACCGCCCAGCGATAGTCACCACTTCAATGGAGGTTGTGGTTGCGGTAGCCGACCAGGGAGGTGGTCGGGTGGCCGGGGAATCAAGGGTAAAGAAGGCCTAGGATGGGTCAATCTGAACCATTAGCACACTAGGGATGATTAAAAGATGTTGTCAATCTTGCGACAAGATTTGTGCTGTCGGATGTATAGTTAGGGATTAATAAATATTTCATTTCATTATGTCACAGTTTATGTAGTGTTATAAATTAAATATTAAAAATATACTTAGGTCCCTCTACTAGGAAAGTTGTCAACATGAAAATTGTAGCCCATGAAGTCTCGTTTAGTTTAAAAGTGAATTTAACCCATTTGGGTCAGTGGCTTGACCACGGTCCTCAAAATGGTGCAGTTTATATATATGGTTAACCAGAGACTAAATTTAGTGCCCCATCAATCCAACCATCCATATGCTTTGAGATTTGGAACATGGGTTACTCATACCTGTACCTTTCACATATCCAAACAATGGAATTTTTGGAAAACATTTTTCTATAGTTTTGGTAAATATTTAATAATCAATGTATGGGATAATTACAGGGTCTAATGACTTGATAATTCCCCAAAATTTTGGTGGATGACCCTTTTGTCATGATAGTTCACTGGTAAAAATCTAAACACATTTGGGTTTGATTTGAGTAGGTATTGTTCTGACCAAAGTTTGGCCCATAAGGGGGCAAATTTGGGCAAATGGTGTTTAATGGGTTGTGTGGCCAATAGTCACCCAAAAGGGATGGATCTTTGGCCACTGATTTATTGTAATACAAAATACCCTCACTGGAGATTTTTGATGGTTTAGGGTTGGTGTTCCCTAGAACCGTAATTTTAACCCTATGGTTGTGTTTTGAGCTCAATGGAATACATGGGACCATATTTCCTTAGAATGTCTTAGAAATTGGTAGATGAGTTCATAGGGTGGAAATAAGCCATAAAAAATTTTATTAGAATTTTTAGGAGCATTTAACCCCTCTGAAACAATTTAGAACCAATTAGGGTACTTTTATTCATAATTTTATTGCATGATTATATGATCTTGAATGTTCCTGAAATTTAGCCAGTGATCTTTTAATGATGTTAATGTTCTCTGGAAAGTTTGCTATGAATTTTTGATTGACATTTATAGTATTTCATTCACAAATCCTAGGTTTGCCTTGATAATAAAATAATTATTTATGGGTTAATTATTCAATGGAAAATTTTGGTTAGAGGACACTTTAGGGTATTATTATATACTGTGAATTTTTATTAAATTATTGGAAGCTTTTCATATAGGATCCTTCACAAAGTGCCCAATGTTGAATATCTTTAAATAAATTATTTATGTGAATAAATGGATTTAGAAAATTATTATTTTTTGTCAGGTGGCTATTCTTGTAATTTCAAACCTCTGATAAATTTTCCTATAATTTTTGTATGATTAATTCTAATATTTCCTAATTTACCCAATACGTGTGGTTAATTAATCAATAATTTGTTTGGAGGTCAAAAATTTTTTGTAAAATTGTGAATTTCAGTATTTACTATTATTTTGATGATTTACAATTGTCATAATTCTTTTGAGGGCATCTCTTGTCAGGAAATTATACTTGGTGTTAAAAATCCTTTGTGGCCTGATTTTGCAGAAAATATAATAAATGCCAAATAATTTAAGAAAATTATAATCTTCTGGATTTATTCATAACGTATCATGATAGACCACCAATAATAATATTTTGCCATTTGGAAGAATATTTGGATTATCACCATTCATGCACACCATGTAGCTCATTTGGTCTGCACATAATAAAAAAGTGTAGAATTAAGGAATCATATGAACCTTTGTATAGGATAAATGGGTAGTTGGTTCACCTAATCTTGTTGAGTATGAATGAGGTCGCCAATGGAAGTCAAGCAGTGAGAGCCGGGTTGACTAGGGGCAAGGTTGTGCTAAGAGAGTTTAGGACATATGTAAGTGTAACGACCCCATCCGTTTAATAACATATAATAGAAGGTCCGGCCGGGGACCCACACTATATGCCATAAATAAGCGGCGAGGTCACAGGTTAATACCAAAATAGGTACGCATCCTGATACAGAGCATACTAGCGGAAGATTTTAACGTTCAACTGAACTCAAACCATGAATGACCACTATATATAAACTACCACATTTTGTTGGGTAAACTGGAAACTCTGTAACAGATTTGGAGAAGCCTCACTTAACTAAATGATATACATCAATGTGTATTTGATGGGATGTTGAGTTTCAATGTGCATGTTAAAGAAATGCAGGAAAACTTTTTAAGTACAAGTGTCGACACTTGTGGGGGAAATGTGTCGACACTAGAAGCAAGATTGTGTCGACACACAGGACTTGTGTCGACACATAGAAATTCAGTCAGCAGCAGTTGTGTCGACACACACTCAAGAAATCTATCAATAATAGCTATGTCGGGACTAGAAGCAGTTGTGTCGACAGACAGGACTTGTGTCGACACACACTCAAGAAATCTGTCAATACCAGCAATATCGAGACCAGAAGAAGTTGTGTCGACACACAGGACTTGTGTCGACACATCCAACAGAAGCTTTGTCAAGAAGATGAAAAATGACTATGTCGACATTATGGGCGCTGAGTCGACACCATCAAGAATTATGTCGACACATGGTCTATTTGTGTCAACACATTTGGAGTATAGTCTCGACAACTTTCTACTGTGATAAAGTTCAAGGAGATGACAGGTGTCAAGACTAAAGACCAGACAACTGTCATAAGTAACAAAGCTGTCAGAGCTGTCGGAAGGCCGTTATGAACCGGATCTACCGGTAACCTTGGATTGGATCTACATAAAGTCTTGTGCTATCACAAAGCCTTAGATACAACATTAAGAGAAGGGGAACAAGAGGCAAACACAGAAGAAGGCAGATCCTTAACAGTCTGCAAGAGGAATTCAGATATGATTATGAATTCAAGTAGGAAGCTGGATTAAAGATCATCTCCAACTCCAATTGAAGATCAACCTTACTTTGTTCAAATTTAATAAGCTTTGAAGAAGCTAAGATAGGTTGGATCTTGAGTAATCAGTTCAATCAAGAACTGATCAAGAAGCTTTCACCCCATTCTCTGTCTATCTTGGTGAAGATTTTATTTTTTTAAACAATTAATTTCCTTTTAAGATTTTTTATTGATCTGAGTTATAAGCTTAAATTTATAAAGGCTGAGGTAAGGCTGAGTGCCTGAGGTAGGATCTTGTTGATCTGAGTTATAGGCCTTGTTGTTAAGGCCTAGGTAGGGCTGAGTGCCTAAGGGAGGATCTTGGTGATCTGAGTTGTAGGCCTGGTGGTTAACGCTGAGGTAGGGCTATTGCCTGAGGTAGGAGTCTTGAGAAGATTATGAGTTGTAGGACTTGAAGAAGTCCGAGATGTAGCAACCAATTGGGTTCTGAGTTAAAAGATCTTAGGATCTGAGATAGTGGAAGAAAGTTTGGACGAATCGAGTACTCTACTTGATAGGTGAAGGGGGAGAGTGGACGTACCCATAAATTGGGGAACCACTATAAACCATTGTGTGATGTGCTATGAATTTTTTGTGATTGTTATTCTTTGTGTAGTGATAGTAATGTCGTGTTAAACACTTTTAATTGCTTAAGTTGTTAAAAAGGATTTGAACTTATTCACCCCCCCCCCTCTAGATGTTTAGACTCTATAAACGAAATCTTTCAAGTGGTATCATAGGGAGGTTCACTCAAATATAGACCTAACAGTCTATGTAGATCTCCAAGGCAATTAACTGTTAGCCAGAATGGGTTCAAGTGAAAATCAGAAGGAACTTGGATCCATGAAACTTCATATCTGTAGGAAAGAAAACTTTGGCATATGGAAAGAGAGTGTCAGATTGTTCATGGGAGCATCTGATCCAAGAATCTTCATAAAAGTTCTTGAAAGACCTTTCATTCCTATGAACATATCAGTTCTTGATGCAAATCTCAAAACTCCAAAGAGCTATTCTTATATGACTAAGGAAGAGATCATCCTAGCAACCTTAGACAAGAGAGCACAAATAATAATTGTGAGTGCCATAGATGATTCTACATTCCAAAATCTGGTACATTGCAAAATCTCGAAGGAGATGTGGGACACTTTGATGGTCTACAAGGAGGGAACTGAAGAAGCAAGAGAGGATAGAAAGTCCATGTTAAATCAAGAATAAGAGAGCTTTAGACAAGCCAAGACAGATAGAATAATTAAATGTTACAAGAGATTCTTTAGAATTGTAAATGATCTAATGACCTATAGAAGAGTCTTTAGCATATATTAACTGAATGATAAGTTTCTCAGGTCACTAACCAAGGACTGGGGTACAAAAATATGTGCCATTAGAGAGGTGGCCAAGCTTGCTGATACACCTCCACCAACCTTGTTTGGAAAATTGTTATCTTATTAGATGCAACTCATTGCCAGAAAGGCAGACTAGAAAAGCAATAGGTCTGAATACAAAGAAAAGTCAGTAGCCTTCAAGGCTGAAGCCAAATGAAAGGGTAGGAGAAAGTCTCCTTCTTCACCCAGGAGAATTGCTGAGGTTGAATCAGAAAATCCTGACATCATCACTTCAGACAACCACAACTTTTATTAAGACTTTGCTGTATTTGCAAGGCAGTTTCAAAGGTTCATGAAGAAGAAGAAATGGAGAACAAAGCCATCTTCATCTCTCTCCAAGGATGACTATTACAAGAAGAAAAAACACCTAAGGATGACAGGTATGGCTCTAATCCTAGTAAACAAACTTCTTCTAAAATTGTTTGCTATTGTTGCAACAGGAAAGGATTTGTCATAGCTGATTGTCTTGATAAAAGAAAGGAATCTAACTACAAGAAGAAGCATAAAAATAAGGGCATGAAGGAGAGATCCCTTTTGCTCAGAAGCAGAAGAGTTGGACTGACTCTTCATCATCAGAATCTGGAGAAGAGGATGAAGCAGAAGCCTATATTGGATTGTTCACTACAGAAGAGGATTCTGTAGAAACTGACTTCCTACAAATTCTGGATTCTATAAATGGGAGTGAATATCATTATTGTAGAGGGCTGATGGATTTGACTGAGGAATATCAGTGCCAGGATCAGCCTGGTCCCAGTAAGATATACAATCCACCATTAGTCTCTAATTATTATACTTGATCAAAATCAGAAGCATCAGTATCAAGAAATGAGGATGGTTCTGAATCTGAAGGGGATGTCAATCAACTAATTGTTGAGTATGGTGGTCTGTTACAAGCTCTTAAGAGAAGAAGAATCTTTGTCAAAAAGAAGGCTGAGGAAATTGAATCTATTAAATTTGCTGTATCAAATTCAGTAAAAGTGCTGGATTTGAAGCTGAATGAAGTTGCCAAATTGAAAAATATAACAGTTATTTAGATAGGTACAATTACCTTCAAAAATTATCACATCAAGAGTCTGGAAGTCATACTTCAAAGAGAGAAGGATCTTGTGGATAAATTATCAAAGCCAAAGTCAGTCTTAAACTTAATAGACAACTTTATCTCCCAAAAGGGTAAGACAAGATTAGGATTCAAGGAAAGAACTAGGGCAGCTTATTTCAAAAGAAAAGGAAAGGCCCTAGTTCAGCCACTAGCCTTCAAACCCCCTATTTCTTTCAGAAAAGTGATGCATCATACTAATTGGTATGATCATGACATCACTCATGGTCAGTGTTACTATGGTAATCTGAATGGGAAGGGAGCAAATGCTAATAGTGTTTCCCATGAGCAAACACACCAGGTTATTAAAGAATCCTTAGTGTTTGCTGCTCCAGCACCTGCACTTAAAAGGACTACTGACAGCAATATTGTTAAGCTTGGAGTTAAGAGAAGGTAAAACAGATTTGAGTGTTGGTGTTATGGCAAGGTAGGCCACTATGTCATTGATTTTTGGTACAATGCTAGTATTCTGAAAAAGGCCAGCTTACCTGTCAGTAATGCTGCAGGTAAGCATGTTAAATATCAAGCTGACCTGGACCTAGGACCCAATAATAATTGGGGTTCTAAGGATAGGTAATTTTATTTGATGTAGGTGAGTCCAAGTGTCCATACCCCTATATGGTACTTGGACAGTGGATTTTCAAGGCACATGACTTGAATAAGAAGGATGCTGAAGTATTACTCTCCCATAGAAAATGGACCCAAAGTGATCTTTGGTGGATCTGAAAAGGAATTCATCAAAGTGTTTAGTAACATTTCCAATAACTCTATTACTATCACCCAAGTGGCTTATGTAAAAGGTCTAAAACATAACCTAATTAGCATAAGCCAACTAAGTTATCTTGGTTATGACACTTCTTTCCTCAAGAGTGTGTGCCAAATAAGAAGGTCAAGTGATCAAGAGATCATTCTGACAGGCACTAGGAAAGGAAATGTCTATTGTCTTAACTTTGATTGTGAAAATAAGATCTCTCCTATTTGTCTAGTTGCAGATGAGAAAGCATCTCATTGTGTCCAATGGCATAAGAGGCTAGCTCATATGAACTACAAGTCAATAGGCCAACTCTTTTGTATGGAGTTAGTGAGGAATGGTCCTCAGGTCAAGTGCATTAAAGAGAGTGTATGTTCAGCTTGCCAAAAGGGCAAACAGACAAGGACCTCTTTCCATTGACATGATACCAAAGACTCTTTGAGATGTCTTTACCTCCTGCATATGGATTTATTTGGTCCTATGAAAGTTCATAGTCTAGATAGGAAAGCTTACACATTTGTAATTGTTGATGACTATTCTAGATTTACATGGGTTTTCTTCTTGAGGCAGAAATCTGAAACCACAACTGTCTTCCAGAATTTTGTTAGGCAAATTCAGAATGAACTTAACAATTCAGTGGTCAAAATCAGAAGTGACCATGAGACTGAATTTCAGTCTGAATGCATGACAAAGTTCTGTGAAGAACTTGGGATTCATTAGGTGTTCTCGTCACCTAGAACTCCCCAGTAAAATGGGGTTGCTGAAAGATAGAACATGACTCTTATTGACGCAAGTAGAACACAACAAAGTGACACTTCTCTCCCAGAATTTTTCTTGGCAGAGACAGTAAATACTACATGTCATGTTCTCAATAGAAAATCCATCAATAAAAGACACAAGAAGACACCATATGAGATTACGAAAGGCTGAAAATCTAACATAACCTACGTTAGAATCTTTGGTAGCAATTGTTATGTTTTAAATAATGGCAAGCACTATAAAACTATGTTTGCTTCCAAATCCCTAGAAGGTATATTTGTTGGGTACATCAATAACAGTAGAGCTTACAAGATCTACAACTTGACTATACAAGTTGTAGAATAATCTGTCCATGTAGTCTTTGATGAGTCTAAGCTAATTAACTGTGAGTTGTCTAACACTTCTATTAGTTCTACAGGTTTGAAGGAAAAGTTGGACAAGCAAATAATTAGTGAAGACCAACCTGTAAGATAGGATGAGGAAAATGATGGATGCTGTCCAAGGGGAGTAAAAGTCTCACTAGATTGAGATGAAGACAATGAAGTACATCTAGATGAGGATAATGAAGAAGACCAAGAGGTGGACAGATTTTCTCCAGCAAGAAGGCATTTAAAGGATCATCCAGCACACCAAATCATTGGTGATGCAAGACATGGACTTTTGACCAGAAGCAAGAGCATGAACACAGTTCTATGTTCAAGCTTCCTGTCAAGATGGAAAATAAGAAGTTTGAAGAGGCTATACAAGACATAAATTAGATTGATGCCATGCAGGATGAGTTGAATCAATTCAGAAGATGTAAAGTCTAGGAGCTGGTTCCTTAACCAAAGAACCACAATGTCATAGGAACTACGTGGATCTATAGGAACAAGTTAGATGAAAATGGCACTATAATCAAGAATGAAGTTAGACTAGTAGCAAAGGGATACATACAGTAAGAAGGGATAGACTTTGATCAGACATTTTCCCCAGTGGCAAGGTTGGAAGCAATAAGACTGTTTCTGGCTTATGCAGCTTATCAAGGGTTCAAAATATTTCAAGTGGATGTAAAGTCAGCATTTTTGAATAGTGACTTAAAAGAGGAAGTTTATGTGGTATAACCTTTTGGTTTTATAGATCCTCTTTATCCCAACTTTGTATATAGGCTTAAGAAAGCTCTATATGGATTGAAACAAGCCCTCAGGGATTGGTATGAAACACTGTCTGCTTTCCTTATTGAGAATAAATTCTCAAGAGGGAAAATTGACAAGACTCTATTCTTTAGGGAATCTAAAGGTAAGATCATCCTAGTCCAGATATATGTTGATCTCATTATATTTGGTTCTACTAAAAACAACCTTTGTAGTAAGTTTGCCATACTTATGCAAGGGAAGTTTGAGATGAGCAGCATGGGTGAGCTGAAATTCTTCTTGGGACTCCAAGTTAGACAGACTGATGATGGATTGTCCATTTCTCAATCTAAGTTCACCAAGGAGTTAATTAAGAAATATGGCATGGAGTCATCCTCCACCATGAAAACTTCAATGGGGGCAAGTATGCATATAGGCAAAGATGAGGCAGGAAAACTTGTTTATGAGTCTTTATATAGAGGGATATTTGGCTCCCTACTTTACTTGACTGCTAGTAGACCTGACATCATGTATGCCACATGTGTCTGTACTTGGTACCAAGCTTGCCCAAAGGAATCCCATTATTTTACTGTTAAGAGAATCTTAAGATATCTAAACGGCACACCTAATCTAGATCTTTGGTACCCTAAGAATAGAGATTTCTTACTGACAGGTTTCTCAGATATACACTTTGTAGGCTGAAAAGAAGACAGGAAAAGCACCACAGGAACATGTCATTTCCTAGGTGGAAGGTTGGTGTCATGGAGAAGCAAAAAGCAAACAAGTGTAGCTATTTACACTGCTGAATCGGAGTATATAGCTGCAGGCAGTTATTGTCCTCAGTTGTTGTTGATACAACATCAACTTGAAACCTATGACATCAAGGTAAGTAGAATTGCATTATATTGTGATTCTACTAATGTTATATCTATTGCTAGAAATCTTGTTTCACATAGCAGAACTAAGCATATAGAAATTAAGTTTCACTACAGAAAAGAACATGTTGAAAAAGAAGACATAAGTCTAGAATTTGTCAAAACTAACAATTAAAATGCTAATATATTTACAAAACATCTGGATGAAAGTAGATTTAATTATTTTAAAATTGAATTAGTTATTTTGAACCTAGAATGAGATGTTAGGTCCGTACAAAATTCCTCAAGAAATTTGGCTAAGTTAGAAAGTTTGTGTTGACACACGCCAATTGTGTCACACTATCAGCAAATTGTGTCGACACCACTCTGTCGAGACCATGTACTAGTAGATTTTTTTGTCGACAAATAAAAATCGTTGTCGACACATAGACATATCAACACCCTCAATACTCTGTCAAGACTTAAGTAAGTCCATGTCGACACAGGTAAAAATAAACAAAAAATATGCTGACACATAGACATGATGACACCTACAAAGCTCTATCGAGACCTAGGTCATCTATGTCGACACATGTAAAATTTTGTAGACTAGTAAAATCCCTAGTCAGGCACATCTTTTAAACTTCCTTTTACAAGTATAGTATAAATAGGAGAAGACAAAATCTGGCCGACTGTGCATTCAGAACTCTCGACTCTAGACTTTGTGTTGATAAGAAAATCTCCCGTCGACTCTCTTTTCTCTCTTTCACCAATGGCGCCACAACAGGAAGACAGGATCAATGAGGGATATGAACTAGTACGCAAGGCATTCGAGACTGCCTCGCTAGAAATCAAGGGCGTGATTACCCTAATCAAAGAAAATGGATTGGAATACTTTGTCTCTGAACCTTCAAGGATATGGAAGAAGGAAGTTCTTGAATTTTACTCTTCCGCAATAATGGATTCTCAAGGAAAGAAGATAAAGTCCTCTATTAATGGTACTACAGTAAAACTCACACCGAAGAAAATAAGAAAGTCTCTTCAGCTTCCCAAGATTAAGAAAGAAGGTGATATCGCATCATCCATGACAAGGGATGCACTCCAATGATGTGTACTTGATCCAAATATCAATATTTGATCCTCAATGACCAGGAAGGGGATGAATCCCCTGGGTAACTTCTTATCCGTGATAATAGGCAAGGTTATTCTCTTTAAAACAGAAGGACATGATAGGATCTCTGCCTACATGTTCAAACTCATGACCAGAGTTATATTTAAGGTAAAAACAGACTGGTCAACTGTAATATTTTACAAGATCACAGAAAGTGCTAAGAAGCCAAATCTGGGTAGGATACTGAGCTTGTATCTGGCTTCCACAATTCCAAAAGTGATGAATCAAATCCCAGGAACCAAGATTAATCACATGAGGAGAATGGATCTGAGAAAACTATCAAGATGGGATAGAGTTTTGACCAAAGATATTTCTACCCCACAGAAATATGTGAGGAAGGATAAGAAAAATAAACCTACCACCCAGGAAGAAGAATCTTCCAATGATTATGAAGAGCAGGTTGTCTTCAGCTCAGATGAAGAACAACCAAGAAAATCACATACATCACAACCAGATAAAGAAGCTCAAGCCCAAGGGGAGAGCATTCAACTACCAAAAAACAAGATGGTCTCCACTCCAGGGGGAGATAACACTGAGATTACAATTGTTCAAGAACCTAAACAATCACAGTAGCCAGCCCAAGGGGGAGGTATTGCTGAAGTTGCACTGGATAGTGAGAATGCAAATGATACTGTTATGGACATAGTCTCAGAAATCAACAATGCTGCAATAGTCATCACTGAGAAAGAAGCACAGGATGTGCATATGTCAGACCTAGATCAAGCTGAGCAACTCCACTCCTCCAGTTTAGAGAAAACCCTGGAAAAGGATCTTGATGTCCAGGGAGAACCATTTGTTGAAAAAGAGAACATTATCCTTCCTATTTAGATGCAGCATGAAGTAACTCTAGAGGAGTTTTTTCTTGATTTACAAGGAGCTCAACCTGATGGTGAGATGGAAACGACTGAGGGGGAGATACCACTAAATGCCTCAAGTCCTAAGGAAATTGTGGCTATAGAAATTTCATAAAATTCTTCTGAAGATGTAGAAGCCACTATAGCCAAAAAAAGGAAGCTGGTGGCACTCAGGAAGAGGAGCACAGGAAGTAAGAAAGCCTTACAAATTGTCCCTTAAACATCTTCTCTAGGAATAGACGTCAATACACTTTTGGTGAAACTGCAAGTGAAAATGGATGAGCAAAGACTTGTTCTGGAGAAATATGTGGATGAGTCACACACAAATATGCAGTTATAGCTGGCCCAAGATATCAAGTCTATTAGATTTGAAGTAAATTTGCATAAGAAGGAGATGACAGATTGCTTCCATATGGGAGGTAAAGTTATAGTATACTTGGCCACACAACAACAGGACATGAAAACTCAAATAGCTAACATTGCAGATAAACAAAGATATATTCTAGAAAATGAATTCAGAATGATTGAAAATCTCACAGACTCACATAATGCAATTCTCACAAAAATGGGAGGTATTGCTACTAATGTGAAAACTGAAGTATCTTACCAGATCAAAGAAGATCTAGCTGTTGTACAAACAGTAATTCTAGCATCTCAAAAGACTATTTTAGATCAACTGGAGAAATTCGGACTCTAGTATAATGAGGGCATAGATTATCTAGCAGATCATGTAAGGTTTCAGAAAGATGATATAAGAGATCATGTGGCCAGTGAAGTCATAAAGTGGGAGAGAATGTTAGTCAAAGCAAGCTCAGATCATGCCAAATGGGTATCCAATGCGATCAGAGCTACTCTTGGATATCCACCCCTTTTTGATGATGATAATACTGTTGAATCTGGTAGTCAACCTGCTTACATTATAGGGGTTCAGCAGGAAGTTGCTCAAGTCATCTATTCTCCATCTTATTTTGAAGCAGTACAGCAGGCTGTCCATCAAATGTATATCCCTCCATAGGAGGCATATAATGTTATTATTGAAAAAGTTGAAATGTCTGAAGCTGATTTACAAAGAGAGCAAGAAGCTCAAAAAGCTACGGATGCTCAAAAAGAAGCTCAACTATCTAAGAAAAGATTCAGAGAGCAGGCTGAATTAAAGGCTGATTTTGAACAATGGAGTCCAACCTCTAGAAATATCATACTTACTGCTTGGAAAGCTGTGAAAGATATTATGCATGATAGAGGCAAATGGTATTCTGAACAAGAGTGGTGTAAATATCAAAAAAGGTAAGATTCCATACATCAGTTCAGAAGGGATATCAAAGCTGGGAAGTTACCTGCTAACTCTGTGGAGCTTAGCAAGTACTTCCCAAAGCCTTATCATTACTATGAAAGGTAGAAGATTAAGGCAGAAAAGGTCAAAAAGAAAGATCTTTAAGGGAAGAAGCCTGCTGATGACAGAGAATCCAAGGTGCAAGCTAAGATTCATTCTGGCAAAGGAATAGTTATCAAGGAGCCTGATCAATCTTAGGGATAGATAGGGTAGACTTAGAACTATGTAAATTTTGTTCTAAACAATCATGTAAATCAAACACTTATTCCTGATTAATGAATTATATCATATTCTGTGATGATATTAAATGTTATTTGTGTTTATAAGTTACCTTTCCTGTGAAATGATTTTATACATCTTAATCTTTATTTTATTATAAGTGGTGTATATCATTTGACTAAGGGTTATGACTCTCCAAATAGGGGGAGATTGTTGGGCACACTAGAAACTTTGTACAAGATTTGGAGAAGCCTCACTTAACTCAATGATATACATCTATGTGTATTTGATGGGATGTTGAGTTTGAATGTGCAGGTTAAAGAAATGCAGGAAAATTTTCTAAGTACAAATGTCGACACTTGTGAGGGAAATGTGTTGTCACTAGAAGCAAGATTGTGTCGACACACAGGACTTGTGTCGACACACATAAATTCTATCAGTTGCAGTTGTGTCGACACCCAGGACTTGTGTCGACACACACTCAAATCCAGCTATGTTGAAGACTAGAAGTATTTTTGTCGACACACAGGACTTGTGTCGACACACACTCAAGAAATTTGTCAATAACAGTTATGTCGAGACTAGAAGAAGTTGTGTCGACACACAGGACTTGTGTCAATACGGACTCAAGAAATCTGTCTATACCAGCAATATTGAGACCAGAAGCAGTTGTATCGACACACAGGACTTGTGTCGACACATCCAATAGAAGCTGTGACAAGAAGATGAAAAATGACTGTATTGGCATTATGGGAGCTGTGTCGACACCATAAAGACTTGTGTCGACTCATTTGGAGTATAGACTCGATAACTTTCTTCTGTGATAAAGTTCAAGGACATGACAGGTGTCAGACTAAAGACTTGACAACTGTCACAAGTACGAAAGCTGTCACATCTATCAAAGCTGTCAGAAGGCCGTTATGAACCGAATCTACCGGTAACCTTAGATTTGATCTATATAAAGACTTGTGCTATCACAAATCCTTAGATATAGCATTAAGAGAAGGGGAACAAGAGACCATCACAGAAGAAGGCAGATCCTGAACAGTCTGCAAGAGGAATTCAGATCTGATTTTGAATTTAAGTAGGAAGCTGGATTAAAGATCATCTCCAACTCCAATTAAAGATCAACCTTACTTTGTTCAAATTCAAGAAGCTTTGAACAATCTAAGACAAGTTGGGTCTTGAGTAATCAGTTCAATCAAGAATGTATCAAGAAGCTTTTACCCCATTCTCTGTCTATCTGGGTAAGATTTTATTGTTTTAAATAATTAATTTCCTTGAACGATCTTTTATAGATCTGAATTGTAAGCCTAAATTTATAAAGGATGAGGTAGGGCTGAGTGCCTGAGGTTGGATCTTGTTGATCTGAGTTATAGGCTTGATGGTTAAGGCTGAGGTAGGGCTGAGTGCCTGAGGTAGGAGTCTTGAAAAGATTCTGAGTTGTAGGACTTGAAGAAGTCTGAGTTATAAGAACCAGTTGGGTTCTGAGTTGTAAGATATTAGGATCTGAGATAGTGGAAGTAAGTTTGGCTGAATCCAATACTATACTAGATATGTGAAGGGGGAGAGTGGACGTACCCATAAATTGGGGTAACACTATAAACCATTGTTTGATGTGTTGTGCTGTGAATTTTTTGTGATTGTTATTTTTTATGCTGTGATAGTTGTGTTGTGTTTAACACTTTTAATTGCTTAGGTTGTTAAAAATAATTTGAACCTATTCACCCCCCTCTAGGTGTTTAGACTCTATAAACAAAATCTTTCACTTTTATATATACTCATGAAGGAATGTACAACAAATACTCAAGAGTTTGGTCGTAAGGCCTTACAGTTACTCTTTACAAGTGTGGATTACAAACATCGACGCGCAGGCCGGCCACACATGAA
This sequence comes from Platanthera zijinensis, assembly GCA_039513925.1. Taxonomy (NCBI): domain Eukaryota; kingdom Viridiplantae; phylum Streptophyta; class Magnoliopsida; order Asparagales; family Orchidaceae; genus Platanthera; species Platanthera zijinensis. Next base: position 141,913,704 of record CM077081.1, read on the forward strand.
CATAACAAAAGTCTTTGCTCAGCCTTCGATGGCCAACAGCAGTAGCAGCAGGGGCATCATCACTCTATTTCCCGCCCTGCTCTCCAGTACCTACATAGGGATAGCCCACCATAATTGTGGCAAACAAAGCAATGGTCAGCATTCAGCTGACCAATTTATAACGACCCTACCCCATTCCCAGTGCAGTGGAATTCGTTCCCTGCAGGCCTAGCAGTTCACAAGCAGATATATCATGCATTGTGCCCTCAGACAAAATCAATACATCACAAACACCGGCCACATGGCCCGATGCTCCGTGCACTAAGGGAACATTGTTAGTGTTCCAGAATACTAGGGTCCCACCACCGTTCAAGGTCCGAAACCCAACAATATTGTTTGAGAAAATAAGTCTTAATGGCATGCAGGACTAAGACTCTCATTACATCACTGACGAAAGCTCAATGCCTTGACGCTCTCTTGTACAGTTGATATAATGGAGGTACAGATCATCCACCACCCATTGCTCAAGTCGTCACGCAATCATCGAAGATCGAAGTACTCAGGGCCAGTTTACAGGTGCGGGTCGGTTTCACCTTTCCTGTTCAGCACTAAGTCTTTTTATGAGCACACAGCTCATAATAGCCACACTGTCCTCCAAGGACTCGCTTCACAATCCAAAAAGTTGAGCTAATGCCAGCGTTCCTCGTGGTCGCTTGGTGGGTTCAGTAGAACTCTCGTTCTACACCCGAACTCATCCCAAACATAGTATACAACACAAGAATCACGAGGGTATTTTCCTGGAATTCAACTCCAGTACTTCCTACTATTGTCCTTTACAGGCACAACCCATCGACTCGATAACATACACGTTTATACGCGGAGTCTTCTCCGATACGTAAATGAAACATCACCAGTACAGAACAACCTGTCAAGATGGGCTTCACACAATATGCTTATTTCGTACTACACATTTTCGAATCTATATGCAAGACTTGTTGGGGATCTCATGAATAAATCGATGGAAATCCCTCAAAAGCCACCCTTTGGTGGGGGACATCCATGCACATGCCAAAGAAGGACTTAACATGTCCAAGGAAGAAAGATTGTTAAACTTGACGATCTCTTTGGAGCCATAGAAATGTAGCCGGTTGGAAAGCACCGCAACGGCCTTGCCTCAACTAATTTGGCTTCAGATCTCGATTCAGAACTCTGAAGCTCCACCGGTGGCCAGATCCTTTCACCTCCACCTCCTTGCTCTCCATTCTCTCTATATCTTTTAGAAAGAGAATAGCCAAGCTGAATGAGAATTATCTTCTTAATCCTTAGTCTTAACACAACAGGGAGAAGCTTGGACCATTGGATCCCAGATTAAGGAAATGAATGGCCACAAATTGCTCTGAAAAATCTATTTTTGGGTTAACACGGCATGTGACATGCCCGTGTCACAGGCCATGTACCTTAAGCGGCAAAGAAACCGACTCTTCCATCACAGGACACAGCCCTGTAACAAGCCCGTGTCACAGGCCATGTGCCATGAAACGGCTTTAGACACGCCCGTGTCTAGCCCGTATTCACAAGGCCTCATTGCCCTGGACAAATCCAGAGAAGGACACGGCCCTATGTCACTCCTGTGTCAGAGGCCGTGCGCCTAGACACGGCTTCGGACACGCCCGTGTCCAGCCAATCTTCAATAGGCCTCAGAAACCTGGCCAAAACCTAAGGATGATGCAACCTCTGACACGCCAGTATCGCAGAGCGTGTACCCTCTCGACAAATGTCGAGTGCATTTCGTCGAGCACTTGATAGGATGTGTGTCAACTCGACAACACAAAGCAGGACACGCCCGTGTCCCAAGTCGTGTTGCCCAGCCTGCACTCACTCTTGAGAATTGGGGTGTTACAACCCTCCCCTCCTTACCAGAAATTTTGTCCCGAAATTTTCACACAATAAGGAAAACAACAATATAGATGTTATAACTTCACAAAAGGTTGATACAACTTGACACGCACTGTACAACAGTTTAAACAAATAGCTCGTGAAATTAAGCCTGCATGTTATATGGAACAAGAATGGGTCTATCCTTTTGGCCACAGTTGTCCCATCGGACCTTGACCATCCCGATTGTCTTGTTCCGCAACTGTTTATCAACTCTATCCTCGATCCAAATGGGCCTAACCTTCATCATTAGCCCAAATTCGACCAGTCCACGATCGTTTGCAATCACTTAAGTTGTATCTTTCATGGCTTTTAGAAACACTGATATGTGGAACACATCATGCAATCCACTCAATTCTGCTGAACGAGCTAGCCGATAGGCAGCTTCCCAACTCGCTCCACCACTTCAAATGGACTAAGATATCTCAGAATTAACTTTTTTAGATGCTGAATCCTGGACACTTTGAAGGGTTTGATTTTAAAATAGACCCAATCTCCCATCGTAAAATCAACGTTTCGGTGCTTGGCATTATAATACATTGCTTTTCTATCTTGGGCTATCAGTAGCCTCTCCCGAATAGAGCATATCGTCGAATTAGCTTCTTCGACTTCTTTATGCCCATATAGTTTAGATTCGCCTGTTTCCGCCCAATATAATAGTGTACGGCATTTTCGACCATACAAAGCTTCAAACGGAGCCATGCTTATGCTCGCTTGGTAGCTATTATTATAGGCAAACTCTGCCATATAGAGATGATCTTCCCATTTCTTTCCAAAATCCAAGCTGCACATTCGAAGTATGTCCTCCATCGTTCTATTGGTCCTCTCAGTTTGTCCATCAGTTTGTGGATGAAAGGCCTTACTGAACGTTAACTTTGTACTCAATAATTGATGGATTAGCCTCCAATTATTTGATGTGAAGCGCCCATCACGGTCACTTACGATGCAACGGGGAACACCGTGCAATCGTACGATTTTCTCAACATAAAGCTTTGCCAAGACTTCCACTGAATCATCCCTCTTATTCAGTAGGAAGTGAACCACTTTAGTCAACCGGTCTACGATCACCCAAACTGAATCGTTCCCACATTGAGATCTCGGCAAAACGTGCATGAAATCCATCAAAATATCATCAAACTTCCATTTTGGAATAGGTAACGACTTCAGGAAACCTCCGGGCTTCTGGCATTCTGCTTTTACTAAGACACATGTTTGACATTTAGTAATATCATGTATTATGTCTTTCATTAACCCTGGCCAGCAAAACAACTTTTTCATGTCCTTGTACATCTTTGTGCCCCCTGGGTGAATTGAGTATTTTGTAAAGTGAGTCTCATACATCAATTCTTCCCTAACCTTACCCATACTTGGGATGCACAAATGACCCGCTTTCCTTAAAAGGTTGTCATCCAAGGAGAATTGGTCATTTGAACCATCCTTTGCATAACGTTGGAGACTTTCATCAAGTTCTGTTGCTCCCTGAACCCTGCCCGTAAGCTCATACTGTAACTTTGTCTTATTCAAGCATACATCGGCTATCGAATTATTGTCAACACAAGAAATTTCTAACGCTTCAAACTCCTAAATCAGACGCTCATCATGCATCCACAACAAATTTGCCCTTACCAGAGTCCTACAACTCAAGGTATCTGCGACCACGTTTCCCTTTCCGGGAGTATAATGAATATCAAAGGTGTAGTCCCCGAGGATCTCCATCCACCTCCGTTGTCGCATATTGATATCCTTTTGATCCAATAGGTATTTTAGGCTCTTATGATCCTTAAAGATATCAACTTTTACGCCATATAAATAGTGCCGCCATAATTTTAGTGCAAAGATCACTGTCGCCAACTCCAAGTTGTGGATGGGATAATTCCATTCATGCACTTTCAACTAGTATGAGCCATAAGCAATTACCTTGCCAAACTGCAGAAGAACGCAGCCTAAGCCTCTCCCTAAAGCATCACTATAAATCTCATAGCCGTCTATACCACATGGCGATGTTAGCACAGGAGCCGTGGTCAAATGAATCTTTAGATCTTTAAAAGCTCGTGCGCACTCCGGCGTTCAAACGAACTTCTGATCCTTCCTCGTTAATGTGGTAAGAGCCAAGGCGATTCGTGAGAAGTTTTCCACAAAACGTTTGTACTAGTCTGCTAGTCCAAGGAAACTCATGACTTCCACCACCGAAGACAACACTGGCAACTCTTGTATTGTACTTATCTTTAACGGATCCAATGTTATGCCCTCTCCACTTTCCACATGGCCAAGAAATTCCACTGACGATAGCGAAAACTCACACTTTGAGAACTTGACATAGAGCTTATTTCTCCACAGAGTATGAAACACCCACTGTAAATGATTCGCATGATCAGCTTCAGATTGAGAGTATACCAAGATATCATCAATGAACAGTATCACAAATAGATCCAAGTACTCTCGGAATGTTCGTTGTATTAGAACCATGAACACCGATTGCGTATTACATAGCCCAAATGGCATTACAGTGAACTCATAATAACCGTAGCATGTTCCCAATATTGTCTTGGGAATGACACCTTAACGAATCCTCAATTGGTAATATCCAGATTTTAAATCCAATTTAGAATAGATGGTTGATCGCACTAGCTGATCGAACAAGTCATCTATCCGTGGAATCGGATAATTGTTTTTCTTTGTCAGCTTATTCAGCTCGCGATAATCAATACACAACCGCAGACTACCATCTTTCTTTTTCACAAAATGAATAGGTGCACTTCAAGGGGACATACTTGAGTGTTTATATCCCTGTTCAGGCAACTCTTGCAATTAAACTTTCAATTCAGCCATTTCCTTTGGCGCTACGCGATATGGCGAGCTGGCAACAGGTTTCGCACTTGGCACCAACTGAATAGTGAAGTCGATCTCCCGCTGGTGTGGTAAACTAGGAATATCCTTCGGGAACACATCAGCAAACTCTAATACAATCAGAACATCACTCACACTGGCCATTGGCTCAACAGCCTGAATAAGAGTGAAGAATAACTCCGCTCCCTTCCAAATAGTATTGAAGACTTGGAGAGCAGACACCAAGATCCCGCTCACTACTCGCATACCCGCGAACTTTGTCTCAAGCTCGATATTCTGGCCAAGTGTGATCTCCTTTGAATTGCAATCAGGCACGCTGCGTTGAGAGTCAGTCCATACAAAAGATCACATCAAATTCCGATATCTGTAGCGTAGATGTGTTCAAGCAGAAATCCCGACTTCTTATTTGAACTTCCACATCGCAAGCCCTATCCACAAGCATCACATATCCATTCGATAATATCACCTTTACGCTATCTGTCATCACATGACTAGGTACTCCAATTCGAGCTACGAAGTCCTTAGACCGAAATGAATGCGATGCACCCGTATCAAATAGTGTTCTCGCCAGATTGTTCTGAATCAGGACAAATCCTAAGAAAAACACATTATACACAAGCTACACACAAGGTATGAAATATGAAATGCAACCAATTTCTTAAATCGTACATGTGACGAAATCACTTTTCTTTATGGCCTCTTGCTGGCCAAGATTATATACTCGGGGCTACGCCAGGGATGCAGAGGACTCCACCACTGCTTTTCCCTTCTCAGCATAAGACGCTCCCGTCTTCTTTTCCACCTTTGGCAGACATACCCGACAGTCAAGTGCTATATGTCCCACTTTGCCATATTTAAAGCAGGTACGATACTCTTGCCTTGACGTTGCCCCTGACACAACTGTAGAAGGAGCCTGTCCAGAAGATTTGGATCTCTTGCTCCACTTCTTTAGTAGTTCGATTTTCCAAGACGGGGCACTTTGAATTCAGAATTTGTCATAGCTAAGTCCCTAATTTCTTGCACCCATTTTCATATCGTTCTCCAGCGCACAAGCAGTATCAACCAACATATGAAATCCTTAGTTCACCGAACTCGAGAGCTAGAATCTCAACTTATCCCGCAACCCTTTGTATAACCTATTGGTTTTTCGTTGTTCATAAGTGAATATAGACCCTGCATAACGGCCCAACCTTGTAAACTCATGCAAGTTAGTATCAACACTACTTTCTCCTTGCGTTAGACGATGGGACTCATTTTCCATGGCAATGTGTTGTGCCGCTGGTAGGTGGTTTGCCAAGAATAGTCGCGAAAACTCCTCAATTGAGACTTGTGTTAACTGCCTGCACGATAAGTGGTGAAACTCTATCTCGTCCCACTATTGTCGATCCTCTCCTTCCAATAAGAAGGTGGCCAAGGTGACCTTCTGATCTTCCCCCGTCCGTATCGCCTTCAATATACTCTTGACGCGCAACAATCAATCTTCCGACTGCACTGGGGTTCCCACACCCATAAATGTCAGAGGATTGAAGCTTATATAATAATTCAACTGTCGCTCAGCTGCTCGAGGATCAACAACCTCAACAGGTTCTGGTCTTACACCAACCCGATCAGGCACTAATGCTGGTTGCGCCTGCCTAGTAGGTTGTGCATGAATCATTGTAAATAGCGCCTCAGCAACTAAGCATACTGTTTCCGCAGAAGGAGGAGGTGTGGGCACCTCAGCTGATGCCTCACTCTCTTCAGAACGCTGGGGCTCAAACTGCCTAGCACCACTACGAGTCACCTATAGGTGAACAAGACACACTTTAGTGACCTTGCACAAGCAATCACAACAATATAGGAATGCGCAGGTTCCTCAAACAGGTGTATTTGCATTCCTTAGTTGACATTCAAGAGTTCATTAATGTTAAAGCGGATCACACTTACACGTGCTCGCCACCCCACAAAAGAATTCGACCACGAATTCGAAAGAGGAAGACCGAGATAAGATTATACAAAAATATAACGACCTCATCCGTTAAATAACATATAATAGAAGGTCCGGCCAGGGCCCCACACTATATGCCACAAACATGCGGCGAGGTCACAGGTTAATACCAAAATAGGTACGCATCCTAACACAGAGCATACAAGCGGAAGATTTTAACGTTAAACTGAACTCAAACCATGAATGTCCACTATATATAAACAACCAAATTAAAATATACTTACGAAGGAATGTGCAACAAATACTCAAGAGTTTGGCCTTAAGTGTAAGACCCTTTTTTTTTCTTTTTAAACCACCAGGGTCTTAGGCCTAGAACTGCCGCTTTGCGGTGAAAGCTTCACACCTAGGAAGATCGCCACTACAATATGCCGATCCTGCCGGCCAAATCGATTACAGAAAAGCAGCAAAATAGAAAAAATGTCCACAGAAATCACAAATATAGTAAAAAATCTCCACGAAGGCAGAGTCCACAAAAATAATTAAGGTACTGAAAATAGGGCTCATGCCCAGTACATCAATATCCTCACTACATATCACTCAGCACTGAAGCAAAAACTAAACATCTACTAATAATCAGGACTCATAGTCCCAGTTGTCTAAACTCCAGGGCTAGACTGTCCAATCTCCAAGCGTGCCAACCTCCGGCGCTGCTCCTCCATGTTGGGCTCCATGGTCCTCTAAAATGATGTTGGTTCGAAAACCATGAAAGTGAGAGTAAGATCTATCTCAACTCTAGAGGGGGGGGGGGTGAATAGAGTTTATTTAAAGTAAATTCACAATTTTAAACTTAGCAAAGCTTTTAAAATTTAATTTATATATAGGTGTAAGGTGCCTTGCTATAGAATTAAAAGAGCAATAAAAAAAAGAGCACAACACACAGCAATGAAAACACACAAGCAAACCAGAAAACACAAGGAGCTATAGTGGTTCCCCAAAAACCTTTGTACATCCACTCTTCTACCACCCTTGGTAGGAATCCACTGCAGGAAGGGTTGATCAGGTGTCCTGGCACCAATGAGCTTTTGACAAGGTGCTCAAAAACCAAACTAGATTTTTTGATAAGCTGTCTTGCCACCACTGTGTTTTGACAAGGCTCTCAGAACCAGACTCAGAACTTTTGAAGGGAGTTTTGAAAACCCTTTTACAGAGTGAAAGGAAAAGAAAAATAAAGAGGGTGAAGGTGTCTTCTCTGTCTCAATCAAAGAGAGAAGCACAAGTGGATTTGTATTGTCAATGCTCCCCTTGAGATGTTGACTAGTTCAAGAGAGGAAGCTTTGCTTCAGGGTGATAGGTCTTCAGAAGCTTCATATCTCCAGCATAAGATAGTTTCAGCAGAGGCTAAAAGATGAGTTGTCTGGAGTCCTTGGGATGAAGCTGTGATCACTTTTTGAGTACACAAAATTATTCAGCTAATTCTCCTGGATTGATCACTTGAGTTTTCTTGTGTTGATCAGAGAATCCTGTGAATCACTTCTTCTTTTTCTTTCTTATTTGTATCAGTGTGTGTATCTGTGTATCTTGTTGCTGGAGAAAGAAGAGAAGAAGATTTTTAATTCTATGGAGATTCTATGTCCAAGATAGCCGTTAACCAGACATTAAATGCCTTCCATAAAAGATTTTGTCTTCTAGAGGAAAGTCCAGTAAAACATTCTCTGAATAATTCCTTGAAACTTGCTCCAGAATAAATGAAAACGGCTGGCAGATCTCTTGACATAAATGCTGAGATAATTTGAAACACATTCCAAAGTCTGACTGAATTTGAATTCTTAAAAACATCGATCTCTCAAGAAAAACGTCGATCTGAGCTCTACGATCGTCGACCTGAGCTCAGAGACTGGAAATGATCATTAGACAGAAAACATCGAACTGAGCTCGAAGATCGTCGAACTGAGCTCAGCGACCTGGAGAATAAGTGAAGAAGGATCGTCGACCTGAGCTAGAAGATCGTCGAATTTTGTTTGATGACTAAGCAAACTGACTGAAGGCAGATCGTCGATCTGAGCTCGAAGATCGTCGAACTGAGCTCGACGACTTAACTTAGTTGAGCTCAGAGAGCGTCGAACGGAGTTCGACATTTCATCGAATTGAGCTCGACGAAAAAGGTCTTAGATTTGGCTCTATCTCTGAAATCTTGGAATGGTCCTGGGGGCAGCTTTAAACCTAAGTTCTAAGCCCTAGACACATTCTAATGTTGACCTTTTCAACTATACATCTAGGTCAACCTGGTTTCCTAAGAAAAACATAGTGATCCTTACCCAAATTAGTAATAGGGTGTTCCAACAATCTCCCCCTATTTGGGTTATGATTACTATTTATATATTTTAGAAATAAAAGATACAACAACATATATAAGAGCAACAAACAAAATAACAGAGCAAGAAATCATAACAGCAATCAAGAGGAATTTCAGCAAAAGTTCAGAGAGGTTATACTGTCTGCTTACACATGTTACTTATTTTCATTTCCTTTCTTAAATATGATTTCTCTGTTAGGATTAAGGGCTTCCTTCTTTGACCTTCTGTCATCATCTGCACCTAAGGAGGTTTGAGCTCTTGGTCTTGGAACCACAGCCTCAGGATGCAGCTTCAGGTAGTCCACTGGGTCAAAGAATTTACTTGAAGAATACCTTTCCAATTCAGCTTTTCTTTGTTCTGACAGAGTAGTAATATTGGAGGTATATTTTCCTTGCTCTCTTGCTTTCTTCAATTGATCTAGTGCATCCAATTCTTTCATTCTTGCAGTCCATGACAATGGATTGTTCTCTGGGTCTTCAAATGGCACTGCAGGCTCATATCTGTTAACAGATTCTGAAGCAATAGGAGTTCTGGTCTCAACTTTTTCTCTGAGCTTGTAAGGGAAAGGACCTTGAGTAGAGTCTGTGAGCCTTTGTCCTTCCCTAGCTTGAAATCTATGCTCTCTTTGACTTCCTCTATACTGACCCCTTCTGGACTGATAGCCCCTTTGGTATTGCCCCCCAGGATGGTATCTCTGAGAAGACTGGGAGGAACTTTGCTTGGAAGCTGGGGCTTGAGAAGCTGAGCCTGACCCAGAATCTGGAGGATGAGGAGGAGGAGGAGGATGAAACTGAGAATATCCCTTTTCATATTTGTCTAACTTCCTTCTCTTCTTCATAGCTTTTATTTGATTCTTGGAGTACTGCATCCAGGGCTCAGTGATAGAACATTCATGCAAAATGTAATATGGAATGTCATTTGAATCTTTAGCTTGAGCTGGGGGAACCTTCATCAAAGCCTTGCTTCTGGCCTACCTTTTCTTGGCAATAGTATTAGAAGAATCATTAGATTCAGTTTGAAACTGATCACTGTCTGAACTTTGTGGTCTATCATAGAAGTCATCAATGCTTTTTATATACTTTTCTTGTTGCTTGATTTAATCAGGGGTAAGAGCTAGAGCTATAGCAGCAGAAATAACAGGAGCAGAGACAGCAGGAGTAGAAACAATTAAAGCAGAAACAGATTCAGATTCTTCTAGGTAGGTAGTAATTTCTTTAGCAGCAGCAGTATCCTCAATCACAGAGACCGTTTTAGTATCTTTTGAAAGCAGACTTGTTGTAATAGCAGCAGCAGTACTTAAAATATCAGCATCCACAGCTTTGAAGGAATTGACATATAGGGCAATCAGGCTGGGATCACAGTAATTGATAGACACAATGGACTTAGTGAGGTCTTCAGATTGTTGAACTTGCAGAGAGCTGAAATATTCAGTATCAAAAATAGAGGGCAGACTCTGAAGGTCTACTACAAGAATAGGAGCAGAACTGGAACCTTCAGCAGTCTCAGGCACATCCACTGCTTCATAAGGCATATCCCCCTGCCTTGGTTCAGAGACAATTGAATCAAGGCACCCAGATGAATGGATTGCCTGGGAAGAGAGGAAGGAAGACAACTTGGTAGACAACTCCTGAACATGTTGCAGGAGTGGAGCCAAGGAGGTCTCCAGCAGTGAGGTTAGCCTGGGGGCTATCAACATATAAAGCTTGTCTGCCAGGTTTGAAATATCTACTTGCTCAAGATGGGCTTCAACAGAGGTAGGAGGTGAAGGTACTGGAATGAGGGTGACTTGGACTAATGGGATGGAGGATGTGGTGGTGGAAAGTGTAGGGATGGATGGCTCTGAAGGAGGAATAGTGGAGATAGAAGTTATTGAGGTGGAGATGGATGAGATGGAAGAGTCAAGGGATGGGGTGAAGGATGGTTGAGAGAGGATTTCTTGAAGAAGTTGTTGATAGGAGGATGTTGAGGGAAGCTCAGGAGGAGAGGGAGGAGAATCATCCATAAAGGAGTCATCTATAAGAGAAAATGTTGGAGTGGTGAAAGTTGGGTAAGAGAATAGAGGATGGAATTCTTCTAAGGTTGTGGCTGGAGGAGGTGACATTAGTGAGGAAATTGTAATGGGGGAAGAAGCTGAGATTTGAGGAGAGTTTGAGGTGGTGACTGGGATAGAAACAGCTGGAGGAGGTGAGGAAGAGGCAGTCAATTCTTCTGCTGGGGCAGATACCTGAGGAGGAGTGACTTGTGTAGTCCTGGTGTCTGAAGCAAGTGGTGCTGCAGCAGCCCTGATGAGGTTGATGATTTGCTAGTCCCATTTACTGAATAGGGCACAAGTAAGCCTCTTGGATGCATTGATGAACATCCCACTAGAGGTCAGCAGCTCAGGGCACCTGGAGTGCAGGTAAACCCCTAATATTCTCCCAAAGCTTACATGGTTTTTGTTCAGTTTCTTCTTGATTAAGCTGAAAAAGATTGATCCCCAGTCTAAATGCTTCTTATCAACCAGTGCTCCCATTAAGAAGAATTGATATCTTGATATAGTGTCATGGGCTGAGTGCTTTTCCAGAAGCACTTTGCCAACCACATCAGCCAGAAATTGGTATTCGATAGACAGATTCTTTTTGAACAGTTTATTAGGGTTCACAGCAGTGTGACCCATTCTATCAAGCATAGAGGCATACTCTTCTCCAGATAAATCAATGGAGTCATCTCCAGAACTAAGGAGGAAAACTTCAGTCAGAAGGGCCTGGGACAATGGTACCTGAGTCCCTTTTATTGAGCAGATGACAGAATTCTCATTCGGATCTATCGCGGTAAAACACCATTCTTTTATCTCTTCTGAAGCAATCTTCATTCGGGTGGTCATGATCTGAGATAACTGCTGTTCTCGAAAGAGGTTGAGAATGTCCTTGAATCGCTAATCACTTCCATCGAACGAATTCATATCAATATCAAAACCTGTATCGAATTTCATCTTTGAAATAGCAGCACTTGATCCAGCCATCTGTACCTGCAACAATGAAACAAACACGACCAAGTGTAGAAGATTTGGAGGGAAAGAGAGAAAGTTGTAGAGGGTATGAAAGCGTAAAAGACGAACGAAGGCCGAAGAAATGATTTTATATTAGGGTTCGACGGCGAAATAGAAAATCGTTGAGCTTAGTTCGATGAAACTTTGAACTCAGCTCGACGATTTGGGCTACTGAAGGAATCTGAAGAGTCTCCAATAACGTCGAACTCCGTTCGACGATATTGTCGAGTGTCGATCTCCGCTCGACGACCGATGATCAGAAAGATTGGAAGCCTGGAGCTAACGGCGACGCTGAACTCAGATCGACAATTTAGGAAACGTCGATCTGCGGTCGACCATTTCTGGAAAATCGTATCTCCGTTCGACGATTTCTGGGGAAATGTCGAGCGCAGTTCAGAGACAACCTATACTACAGACACAAAAAGAGATAAGTTTTTAGCCTAGTCTTGGTCTGTTTTTAGATTTACAAAATCTTGGAGTTTATTTTAAACTGCCTCCATCTAGCATTCCTAACTGATTGAGGAAGAAGTTATGCTTCTTTTCATCCAAAGGCTTGGTGAAAATATCTCCCCTTTGCAAATCAGTTGGGATGTATTCAAGTTCAATTTTGTTTTTCTCAACATTATCCCTTAGAAAATGATGTCTAATTTCTATGTGTTTTGTCCTACTATGGAGGACTGGATTTTGTGCAATGGAAATAGCACTGGTGTTGTCACAAAAGATTTTTGACTTCTCTAAGTTGTAACCATAATCTAGGAGTTGATTTTGAATCCACAAGATTTGTGAGCAACAACTGTCTGCAGCCATATATTCAGCTTCAGCTGTTGAAGTTGACACAGATGTTTGTTTCTTACAAAACCAAGAGACAAGTCTGTCACCAAGGAACTGACAAGTTCTACTGGTGCTTTTCCTATCTATTCTGCATCCAGCATAATCAACATCTGAGAATCCAGTTAAGTCAAATGCTGAATCTTTTGGATACCAGAGTCCTAGATTTGGACAACTTTTAACATACCTAAGAATCCTCTTTACTAAAGTTAAGTGAGACTCTCTAGGGCTAACTTGGAATCTAGCACAAATGCATGTAGCAAACATTATATCAGGCCTGCTAGCTGTAAGGTACAGTAAAGAGCCAATCATTGCTCTATATGTTGTCTGATCAACTGGTTTCCCATGTTCATCAGCATCATCCATTACAGCATTGGTAGGCATGGGTGTTTTCATACATGATGCATCAGACATACCAAATTTCTTAACCACCTCTTTTGCATACTTGGTTTGAGAAATAAATATGCCTTCAGCATGTTGTTTGACTTGGAATCCTAAGAAGAAGGATAGCTCACCCATGCTACTCATTTCAAATTTTGAATGTATTATATTAGAGAATCTTCTGCACAAGTTTGAATCAGTAGACCCAAAAATAATATCATCTACATAAATCTGCACTAGTAGGGTGTGGGACTTATGGGTTCTAATAAAAAGAGTTTGGTCTACTCTCCCCCTAACAAAATCATTTTTCAGCAAAAAACATGCTAGGGTCTAATACCATGCTCTAGGAGCTTGCTTGAGACCATATAATGCTTTGTGTAGTTTAAAAACATAATCAGGATGGGTTAGAGAGATAAAACCTGGAGGTTGTCTGACATAGACTTCTTCTTTGATCTTCCCATTGAGAAAAGCACTCTTGACATCCATTTGATAGACTTTGAATCCCTTGTGAGCAGCATAAGCCAGAAAGATTCTTATGGCTTCTAATCTTGGAACTGGTGCAAAAGTCTGGTCATAGTCTATCCCTTCTTCCTGAGAGTATCCTTGAGCAACAAGCCTTGCCTTATTCCTTACAATGATTCCTTGATCATCTAGCTTATTTCTGAACACCCATTTGGTTACAACAATGGGATGATCCTTTGGCTTAGGCACTAGTTCCCAAACTTTATTTCTTTCAAATTGATGCAACTCCTCTTGCATTGCAATGATCCAGTGTGGATCTTGTTCTGCATCTTGAATGGTTTGAGGTTCAATTTGAGAGAGGAAGCAAGTGTGCATCAGGTTCTGGTTGACCTTATTTCTAGTTTGCACACCAGCTGAGATGTCTCCAATTACTTGAGAAATTGGATGATCTCTTGTTGTTACTAGATCAACAGGGGGTGTTGATGGTTCACCAACCTGTGTTGTTGTTTCCTCTTGTGGAACAACATCTGGTTCTTCAAGAAGATTTTCTTCCTGATGGTGAGCAGCTTCTTCATCTTCACTACTGTCATCCTTTTGTGTAACTTGTAATCTGACCAACTCTTCAGCTAGAGAGTGCACCTGTAAATGTTCTATGGTAGAAGTATTCTTCTCCTTGAAAGACATGTTAGCTTCATCAAAAGAAATGTGGACAGATTCTTCTATTTTTAGAGTAGTTTTATTATAAACCCTATAGGCTTTACTGATCATGGAGTATCCCAGAAACACTCCTTCATCAGCTTTAGCTTGGAATTTTGCTAGATATTTCTTGTCATTATTATGAATGTAACAAGTGCAACCAAAAACCTTAAAATAGTCTACTTTAGGTTTCTTCCCTTTGAGCAATTCATAGGGAGTCTTGCCCTTCAGTTTATGTATCAGACTTCTATTCAACACATAGTTGGAGGTGTTCACTGACTCAGCCCAAAAGGATAGAGGTAGGGGAGTATCTGCCAACAATGTAGTTGCAGATTCAATAAGGGTTCTATTTTTCCTTTCAACTACACCATTATGTTGAGGAGTTCTAGGAGCTGAGAAAGTATGCCTGATCCCATCACTTTGACAGAACTCTTGCATGAGAAGAGAATCAAACTCTGTCCCATGATCACTTCTGATCAGGGCAATATGAGTGTTGAACTCAGTCTGAATGCATTTGAGAAAATCTGTCAAACATTTAAAGTTATCAGACTTCTTCCTCAGAAAGAATACCTATGTGAATCTTGAGAAGTCATCTACAACCACTAAAGTATAGGATTTCCCTCCTAAGCTTTGTACTGTAATGGGTCCAAAAAGATCCATGTGTAACAGATACAAAATCCTAGGTGAATCACTCTTGTTAATTGATTTAAAACTACTTTTAGTTTGCTTACCTAATTGACAAGCCTTGCAGAGTCCTTCCTTCTTGTAGGGGCCAGAAGGCAGTCCTCTGACAAGGTTGTCCTTGGATAGCCTAGCAATGGTTCTAAGGTTAATATGTCCTAGTCTTTTATGCCATAGAATATTGGGTCTAGATATGGAATTAAACAGACAAATATCTACCTTAGATGAATGGAAGTCTACTAAGTAAATGTTACCTTTCCTGTTACCTGTCAACACAGTTGTGTTGTCTTCTGACTTAATCTTGCATATTTCTTTGTTGAAAGTCACTTGATATCCTTCATCACACAACTGACTAATGCTTATCAGGTTGTGCTTGAGTCCTTCAACATAGGCTACCTTCTTGAAGGTGACTGTTACAATTTGAACTGCACCATACCTTTTGTAGTTCCAAAATTTAAATCACCAAAAATTACTTTGGGTCCAAGCTTGGCTTTAAAGTATGTGAAGTTGTCCTTATTCCCTGTCATGTGCTTTGAGCACCCACTATCCAGATACCATAATTGGTTTGATGTTGGATAGGTCTTCACCTGCATAGATAAGAATTTACATATGTTTGACCCAGTTTACCTTGGGCCTAGGTTGATAACCTTTAAATTCAGAAATAAAAGACATCCCAGGTTGACTCTTATAATCTTCAGGATGGTATCTGTTAGGAGGTACTATCCATACAGTATAAGGGTTAAAGTTTTGGGATGAAGCATTTCTAGGATTGAATTGAGATTTATCTCTGAAGGACGATTCAAAGCTCTGAACTGCGTTCGACGATCGTCGAGCTGAGTTCGACGATCTTGGGAAATATCGTCGAGTTCCGTTCGAAGATCGACTATGAGAGAGTTCAGAGTTCAGGAAACGTTGAGTTGAGTTTGACGTTTCAGCCTGAGATCATCGATCTCTGTTCGACGATCGTCGACCTCTACTCGACGTTTTCTGTTGAACTTTCTTTTTCTTAGGTAGAACTGAATTTTTCCTAGCTACCTCTACAACACCCTTTCCTTTATCAGAAATAAATTTGATTGGGGTTGTTAATACTATGGGTTGGCTAGATGAAGCACCCAAACCCAGTGTACTATTTAATCTTGAGTTCACTGTGCTTGTGATGTCCATTAATTTGATACTTCTCCCATTAAGGGATTCTTCAAATTGCTTGGCCTTGGATAGTTCACTTTTTAGTGAAGCTATCTCTTCTCTATAGCATTCTAACTCTTCAGAGAGTTTGAGGTTCTCTGATTTTACAGTGCTATACTCAGATAGTTGTTTTCTGAGGGAAGTGATTTCCTTCTCAGACTCCAACAGATCTAGGCATAGTACTTTAAACTCATGTTTAAAATCGTCAGAACTGAAATCAAATGAATTGATTACCTGATCTTCTTCTAGTTGAGCTTCTGAATCTGATTCTGACTCTTCTGCTTCTGAATCTATTTAAGAGGTATTGATAGCCATCATGCAGAATTCCTTTTCATCAGCATCATCCTCATCATCACTAGAGCTGGATGAGGCTTCAGAGTCCTCTTCAGTTTCACTCCATGTCTCAGCAACAAATCCCTTCTTTGTATGTTTGTTCCTGGAGGAGGAGGGTTTGTCTGAGCTGTTCTTTCTGAAATCTTTCTCCTTTCTTCTTTCTCTTCTATCTTTCTTGTCCTTGTTCTTATTTTCTGGACAGTCAGGCACAATATGGCCTGGTTTCCTGCAGCCAAAACATATAATCTCTTTATTGTTATTTGATTTATCATACCTTGGTTTATCATGACCCTTGTATGATCTCTTTCTGAAGTCTTTTCTGGCCATCTTGTAGAATCTTTTGGCCAATAGACTTAGGAGCTCATCATTTCCTGTAGCTTTATCTTCAGGCTCCTCTTCTACAGCTTTGAAGGCTATGGTCTTTTCTTTCCTTGTGACTGGAGAAGTAGCCTTTTGTTCTTCTTCTCTATTTTTAATGAGCAGCTCATAAGATTTGAGTTTGCCCAGGAGAGCTTCAGTGGTAATCTCATTTAGACTTCTGGCATCTTTGATTGGCCAGATTCTTGAATCCCAAGTGCTGGGGAAGCACATTAAGATTTTATCATTCAGCTCAGTCAATGAGATTTCTTTATCCAGAATCTTTAACTCATTGACAATCAGACTTAGTCTATTATACATGTCAGCCACTGATTCAGCTTCTCCCTTTTTGAAATTCTCATATTGGCTTATCAGATGGGATCTCCTATCTTTCCTTTTATCAGCAGATCCTGAGACAATTTCAGAGAGCTTGTCCCAAATTCCTTTGGCTGAGTTTCAGTCAGCTACCTTCTGAAATATCTCATCAGACATTGTCTGAGCTAAGATGTTCATGGCCTTGGCATCTGCAGTCTTCCACTTCTTTATTTCAGCATCTGTTCCTAAATGAGGTGGAACAGCATTTGTACTTGAGCTTGCTGGTGGACTTGGGCACACTGTCAAAACAGAATTAAATATGTTCATCAATAGAGTTCATGTAAAGTCTAATCCTTGCTTTCCAAAGTGCAAACTTGGATAGATTGCAAACTGGAGGCCTGGTGCTTGCACAATCTTTGTTCTGTGCCATGTCTTTATATAAAATTAAATATAATGAAAATAACCCTCTTAAATGATTGATCTTATCAAGGATCTTTTGGTTCAGGTGTTAGCCTGTATGAACAACCAACCTCCCTCTGATACCAATTGAAAGTGAGAGTAAGATCTATCTCAACTCTAGAGGGGGGGGGGGGGGGTAAATAGAGTTTATTTAAAGTAAATTCACAATTTTAAACTTAGCAAAGCTTTTAAGATTTAATTTATATATAGGTGTAAGGTGCCTTGCTATAGAATTAAAAGAGCAATAAAAAGAAGAGCACAACACATAGCAAAGAAAACACACAAGCAAACCAGAAAACTCAAGGAGCTATAGTGGTTCCCCAAAAACCTGGGTACATCCTCTCTTCTACCACCCTTGGTAGGAATCCACTGCAGGAAGGGTTGATCAGGTGTCCTGGCACCAATGAGCTTTTGACAATGTGCTCAAAAACCAAACTACATTTTTTGATAAGGTGTCTTGCCACCACTGAGTTTTGACAAGGCTCTCAGAAACAGACTCAGAACTTTTGAAGGGAGTTTTGAAAATCCTTTTACAGAGTGAAAAGAAAAGAAAAAGAAAGAGGGTGAAGGTGTCTTCTCTGTCTCAATCAAAGAGAGAAGCACAAGTGGATTTGTATTGTCAAAGCTCCCCCTGAGATGTTCATTACTTCAAGAGAGGAAGCTTTGCTTCAGGGTGATAGGTCTTCAGAAGCTTCAGATCTCCAGCATAAGATAGTTTCAGCAGAGGCTGAAAGATGAGTTGTCTGGAGTCCTTGGGATGAAGCTGTGATCACTTTTTGAGTACACAAAATTATTCAGCTAATTCTCCTGGATTGATCACTTGAGTTTTCTTGTATTGATCAGAGAATCCTGTGAATCACTTCTTCTTTTTCTTTCTTATCTGTATCAGTCTGTGTATCTGTATATCTTGTTGCTGGAGAAAGAAGAGAAGAAGATTTTTAATTCTTTGGAGATTCTATGTCCAAGATAGCCGTTAACCAGACATTAAATGCCTTCCATAAAAGATTTTGTCTTCTAGAGGAAAGTCCAGTAAAACATTCTCTGAATAATTCCTTGAAACTTGCTCCAGAATAAATGAAAATGGCTGGCAGATCTCTTGACATAAATGCTGAGATAATTTGAAACAAATTTCAAAGTCTGACTGAATTTGAATTCTTAAAAACGTCGATCTCTCAAGAAAAATGTCGATCTGAGCTCTACGATCGTCGACCTGAGCTCAGAGACTGGAAATGATCATTAGCCAGAAAACGTCGAACTGAGCTCGAAGATCGTCAAACAGAGCTCAGCAACCTGGAGAATAAGTGAAGAAGGATCGTCGACCTGAGATAGAAGATCGTCGAATTGAGTTCAATGACTAAGCAAACTGACTGAAGGCAGATCGTCGATCTGAGCTCGAAGATCGTCGAACTGAGCTCGACGACTTAACTTTGTTGAGCTCAGAGAGCGTCGAACGGAGTTCGACGTTTCGTCGAACTGAGCTCGACGAAAAAGGTCTTAGATTTGGATCTATCTCTGAAATCTTGGAATGGTCCTGGGGGCAGCTTCAAACCTAAGTTCTAATCCCTAGACACATTCTAATGTTGACCTTTTCAACTATACATCTAGGTCAACCTGGTTTCCTAAGAAAAACATAGTGATCCTTACCCAAATTAGTAATAGGGTGTTCCAACAAACCATTACTATAAAGGACTAAGTTTTATAATCCCCCACCCCTTCTCCCATGGATCCTAGGCACTGATCGGGGATGAGAAAAGGAGAGGTAATGAAGGTGTAGAATAACAAAGTAACAGGTGACGGCGAAACTAATCGAGCAATTCAAAGAGTATATGTGGTAGTAATGAAAGTATGAAAGACTGAACATATAATAAATAACCTTAACTTATATGAAAACACATAAACTAAGGGCTCTTCTTCAAGGCTCCTATCGTATAAAAAGTCTCATACCAATTTATACGATAGGGTGTCAGTTTTCTAGCAGGCATGTACATATCTTCGGACTAAGAAACTTATCTTATAAGCACGCTCATGCTAGCTTATAAATCAAGGGGTCGTTTTGCATGGCCTATTGTATAAATCGTCCAATACCACTTTATACAATAGGTGTTAGTGGTTAGATACAATGATGATGCTATGACATACAAATATGCTATGATGTGATCATGCAAGTACAACTCACCCACCCGACTCTGTGTACACAGAACTTTAGTTCCCCCTTTTTGGAGCCTAACCTCCTAGGATACATCCGTAGTGGCAAACAGAAGCGGTGGGTTGGGCCTCACCCACCTCTAAATTGATAATTGCACTACCAGTTAGACCAATCGTACACCACGATGCTGGTGCACTAAGCGGAGCTCCTACCTACTCTTGTCGGCTGGCGCACCAGAATTAATTTGGTGAAGTCCAAAACCATACTTGCCGAGTCAACGTATTGGTGTCGGTGCATCGACCCTCCAACAACGAAGACCCACTACCTTATATTCTATGCACATGCAAACTTGATGTACCAACCACCGAGAAAAAACTCACCGGACTATCCCGTCCGTCTCAAACGACAACCGAGACAAAGCTCGTCGGGCCAACCTCCCCATCACTAAAACCACCGAGCATACTGCTTGTGTGACCCAACTTAACATCCTGAGACATCGAGGTGAGTGAAAGTGAATCCCTAGTTATACTAGTTACTCTTGCAGTTTATTTTGCTCACAGTTTAGGTTAGCCCAGGACAGCCTAAGGTATACCCCGTGAAGGGTTCTCGAGGGCACTAGAAACAATGATGGTAACTGAAGCCCACCGTTTCCTTTTGCAAGGCACTTAGTGTTGTTGGTTAATACCCAAATCCCGATCCCTTTTTAATATTACTCTGGATCTAATCCTAGTGTGTTTGACCTTCTTTCTCCCTCCACAAGAAAGACGATCTTTCATCGATCCCGAGCACTATCTGATTCTAGTCAACCAAACATTCTACTCATCCCAGCTTCCAATGGTATACTCCAATCCACATTACTAAGATCAGTAAACAATAATCCCATCTCGCTCGAACCTTGACCCTAATTAGTCCTACGATCTACCCATGGAAGAACGAGAAGGGGATGGCCTTATTGGAGGCTTGAAGTCGCGTTGATCGGCGGGTTGCAATTTGCAGTGGTGGCGCCGCTCGGTTTCTGCAACAACACAGTGAAGAAACTCAAAATCGTCGGGGCAAGGGTGCAAACGACTCCTTGGTGCCCAGTGAAGCTTTCAAAACTATAAAATGGGGGGAGGGTAGTCATGGCATCAATGCCATTAATGGACTTGAAAGCTTCCTCTCGGCCATGGTGGATCAGTGCATCCAGTCAGTGGAAAAGCCTGGAAAAACTCTTGATCTTTTCAGAGCTGTTAGGGGAGGTGAACCAAGCAAAGAAGAATGGCCCTTGCCTTCCCTATGCCATGAATGGCCTTTACTCCGCCACTTTTCTCTCCTCCAATAAGGAAAATTGGAGCTTTCTCTCTCCTAACCCTAATGGCCGAATTTGTTCATCACACTAGCCTAATTGCAGCCCACTAATTCCTAATATTAAATGATTAAGAGGTGATTAGCCCAAGTTAATAGGGCTTGAGCTTAGGTTAGCCCATTTGGGCTAAGTTGACCTAAACTACACTCTGGTTGACCTTGGTCATTTTGACCTTTTGAGTTTAATGCAATGGGTTTTTTGTGACCCATTGGCCTCCCCTATGGCCTAGGTAGGGCTGGGAAGGGTTATATTGGAACTTGGGAGTCACTTGACCCTTAAGAAGGGTATTTTGACCAAGTTAGGGCTTGAGTTGACTATGGTCAACATGACCATTTCAGTTGACCCCAATGGTTCTTTGGTGACCCCATGGCTTCCCTTAAGGCCTAGGAGGGGTTATTTAGGGTTATCTTGGACACTAAAGGTTACTTAATCCTTAGTTTTGGCACTTTGACCATTTTAAGGCTATGGTTGACTTGGGTCAACTCAGGCTCTATGGTTGACCCCAATGGATATTTGGTCACCCATTGACCCAACTTTAGTTCTAGGGATACATTGGTAGGGTTGTTTGTGCTAATTAGGGGCACATTGCCCTTAGCTAAGGCATCTTGCCCTATTTAGGCCTAGGATGGTCCTAAGTCAAATTGGTCACCCTGGGTTGACTCTAATGGACCCTTAGGGCCTTTCAATAGATTGGTGAGTTCATGGTGGGTTCTTGGAGTCTCGTGATCATCCTAAACTAGGGTTTAGGAATCTATTATTTGCAGACCATAATGATCTCACCTATATTCCTAGGTCCACTTGGTCTTCTTGGGCTTCTCGGGTTTTATCATGACCTAGTCATGACAAAATCACTCCTAGGGTCTAGTTGTTTGAAGGATGTTACAAATCCCAATACATAAACAAAAAATTTCGTACTTTGTTTGGTACATAGGAAAATGTATACCTGATTTGAAGAAGCCTCACTTAGCTCAATGATATACATCAACGTATATTTGATGTTATTTTGAATTTATATGTGCAGGTTAAGAATATGCTAAAATGCAGAAAAAATGTTTCTAAGTTCATGTGTCGACACTTAAGAAATCCAGTGTCGACACTTGGAAAAGTAGTGTCGACACCAGAAGCAACTGTGTCGACACATAGAAGTTTTAGTCGACATCAACTGTGTCGAGACTTGGAGACAGTGTCAACACACAGAAGTTTTAGTCGACATCAACTGTGTCGACACCTGGAGGAAGTGTCGATACTCAGAATTCTTAGAATATATCAACTGTGTCGACACACAGGACTTGTGTCGACACACAGTAGAGTATCGATAAAGTTTATTGCTGTGGAGTGAAGAAGTGTTTGTGTCGACACAAAGAAGCAGTGTCGACACATTCTACAGATGCAGTGTCAAGAAGCAGTGTCGACGCCAAAGGAGATGTGTCGACATCACCAAAGCTTGTGTCGACACTTAATCTACTTGTGTCGACATATAATGAAGATCAGTCTTGATGCTTTGCTGACAAAGAAAAAGGTTCAAGAAATGACTGAAGACTTGACAACTGTGAATTCCAACAAGTTTGCTAAAGCTCTCAGAACTATCAGAAGTTGGTTAGAAACCGGATCAGCCGGTTACCATGGATGAAATCTATATAAAGATGGATTATGTCAAATCAAAAACACATGAAAAACTAATGAAGTATTTATCATTGATGAAGAAAGAGCACGTCACGCAGAAGAAGATTTTCGTGAGAAGATCTAAGAAGACAATCTAAAGTGGCAATCTACTCAGAATTTGTCTATGGAGAATTCAAACAAGAATTCTGAAGAAACTTCAGAAGATTTGGAGAGTGAGAGAGAGATCCAACTGTTGAAGTAAAGAAGAAGACATTTACAAGTCTCTTAAGAAGCAGATCCTGAACAAATTTGCTAAGAAGAATCAAGATCTATTTCTGAAATCTAAGAAGGAAGCTGCCAACGAGTCAACTTCAAAGAAGATCAACCCTACTGAGTTCAGATTCAAGAAGCTTTGAAGAAAGCTAAGAACAGGTTGATCTCAGCAATCAGTTTTATCAAGAGCTGATCAAGAAACCTTTTATCCCTTCTCTCTCAACAAGGGTAAGAGTTAATCTATAAGATTTTTCAAATTCTGCGGGATCTTTCAAGATCTGAGTTGTAAGCCTATAATATAAAGGCTGAGTGTAGTAGATATAGATCTCTGAGTGGTAAGGCTTTTGAGTCTGAGTGTAGGAGATATCAATCTCTGAGTTGTAGGCCTTATAATAAGGCTGAGGTAGGGTTGTTAGCCTTTGCTGTAGGAGTGTTGATACACTCTATGTTGTAGGAACCTTTCAGGGTTCTGAGTTGTAGTAACCTTTCAGGGTTCTGAACTGTAAGATCTGTGGATCTGAGAAGAAGGAAGAAGTTAGGCTGAATCTAACACACTGCTGGATAGGTGAAGGGGGAAATTGGATGTACCCAGACCTTGGGGAACCACTATAAACAAGTGTGCAATCTGTGATGTGTGTGTGATTGTGAATTATGTTCTGTGGTTGCTGTGATTGTTGTAGGATAGTTAGATTCTCTTTAAAGAACTAAATTATTATTCTTCCTTAAGTAAAAAAAGTGGAAAAAACCTATTCACCCCCCCCCCCTCTAGGTGTTTGGGTTATCTTGAAATCGATTCTATCAAGTGGTATCAGAGGGAGGTTGCTCAAAGAAGGACTTAAAGGTCTGAGTTAGATCCATAAGGAAGATTCAAGATCAAGAAAATTGGTTCAGGATAAAATCATAAGGAACTAGGTTCCATGAAATTACCCCTATGCAGGAAAGAGATATTTGGAATATGGAAAGAAAAGGGTCAGGTTTTTATGGAGGCCTCTGATCTAAGGATCTACATTACAGTAAAGGAAGGTACTTATATTCGTATGAAGTTGTCAGTTCTAGATGCAAATCAAAGAACTCCCAAGGATATTTCATAGATGACTAAGGAAGAGATCATCCTGGCAACTATGGATAAAAGAGCCCAGAATATCATAGTAAGTGTCATAGATGATTCAACCTTTCAAATTTTTATTCACTGCAAGACCTCCAAGGAAATGTGGGACACTTTGATAGTCTATATGGAGGGTTCTGAAGAAGTCAGACAAGATAGAAAATCTATGCTGAACCAGGAATATGAGAGTTTCAAACAAGGAAAGTCAGATGGTATAACTGAGTGTTATAAAAAGTTCTATAGAATAGTAAATGAGCTGATGTCCTATAGAAGGATATTCAGTACATATGAACTGAATGATAAATTCCTAAGATCCTTAACAAAGGATTCAGACACTAAGATTTGTGCCATTAGGGAAGTGGTCAAACTTACAGATATCTCTCCTCCAACTTTGTTTGGAAAACTGTAGTCATATGAGATGCAGGTGATGGCTAGGAAAGAGGAAGAGAAAAGTGCAAAAGGGGAGCATAGAGAAAATTTTGTGGCCTTCAAGGTGGAAGCCAGTAGGAGGAATAGGAGGATGTCTCAATCACCTCCTGAGATAGTTGCTGAAATTACTTCAGATAATTCAGACAACCAAAGTTCAGACAGCAGTGACTCAGATAAAGACTTTGCTGCCTTCACAAGGCAGTTTCAGAGTTTCCTGAAGAAGAAGCAGTGGAAGTCTAGGCCCTCCACATCTCAGCCTATGGATGACTATTATCAAAAGAGGAAGTCATCTAGGAAGGACAGGAGCAGGTCTAAGCCTAGCAAATCTATACCATCAAAGATAGTTTGCTACTACTGTAATAGGCCTGGACATGTTGTGGCTGAGTGTCCAGAAAAAAGAAAGGAGTCTGCTGATAAAAGGAAGACTCAATAAACGAGCAAGAAGGAGAAATCCTTTGTTGATAAGAAGGAGAAGAGCTTGACAGACCAATCATCTTCAGAGTCTGAATCTGAAGCTGAGGCATACATTGGTCTATCTGCAGCAGATGAAGAAGATGAGTTTATGCAAGTGCTGAACTCTATCTATGAACAAGAAGACCATCAGTGCATGGGACTAATGGATGTGTCAGAAGAAGACAAGTGTCAGGATCAGCCTGGTCCTAGTAAGGTACAATACTTTTATAGAAATTCAGATTGTAGTACCGGTACATAGTCAGCTACATCTTCATCAAGTGATGTGGATGGGTCTGAGTTTGAAGGTGATATTCATCAGCAGATAGATGAATATGGGGACTTGTTGCAGGCACTAAAGAAAAGCAAAAAACTTGGCCAAAACTCAAGCTAAGGAAATTGCAGATCTTAAGATGGCTCCATCTAATTTAGTGAAAGAGTTGGATCAAAAAATGAATGAGATTGCCAAACTGAAAAACTATAACTGTTATTCAGATCTGCACAATCACATACAAAAATGATCTAATTAAAAGTTTGGAAGCTAAACTTCAAAAGGAAAAAGATTTGGTGGGAAGTTATTCCAAGCCAAATATGTGTTACCCTTAATAGATGAGTTTGTGGCTCAAAAGGATAAGGCTGGAATAGGCTTTAAAGATGACACAAGGGCTGTCCAATTTAAGAGAAGGGGCAAAGCCTCAGTCTAGCCACTGAACTTTAAAGTCCCTGTAGCTTTTAGAAAGGTACAAGAGCCTTCTAACAAGTATGACTTTGAGAATACTCATGGTCATAGTAAGACTGAAGTTCTGAATGACAAGGGTGTTTATGTCAATAAGGCAGCCCATGTCCATAAACCCCATGTTCCTAAGAAAATAGTGGGTGAAGCTGCAGCAGTACCAGCACAAAACAAAAGATTTGATGTCAACTAGACTGCCAAGAATGTATCTAAAAATTGATACAACAAGTATGAATGTTTGTGTTGTGGCAAGACAGGCCACTATGCCTTAGATTGCTGGCACAACATTAGTGTCAGGAAGAACAACAGTCTACCTGTTAGAAGAGCAGCAGGTAGATTTGTTAAGTATGAAGCTAATTTGAACCAAGGACCCAAGACTTACTTGGGCTCTAAGGGGAGGTAATTCTTTATTGCAGGTGAGTCCAAGTTACCATGCCCCTATATTGTACTTAGACAGTGGATGTTCCAGGCACATGATTGGGACAAGGGGGTTGCTGAAGGAGTACATAACTATCATAAATGGTTCTAAAGTAATCTTTTGTCGTTCTGAAAAAGGAATCATAAAAAGATTTGGTAACATTTCTAATTACCAGATTACTATCACTCAAGTGGCCTATGTGAAGGGTTTGAAACACAAACTTATTAGCATAAGTTAGCAGAGTGATTTAGGATATGACATTTCAATTGTTAAGAATGGATGTCATATCAAAAGGTCAAGTTATCAAAAGGTCATATTGACAGGATATAGAAAAAGAAATGCGTACTATCTTAACTTTGACTGTGAGAACAATATTTCTCCTATTTGTCTTATAGCTGATGAGAGAGCCTCTCATTGTGTCAAATGGCACAAGAGGCTGGACCATCCTAACTACAAAACAATTGGCCAACTCTTTAGGAAAGAGTTAGTGAGGAATGGTCCAAAAGTTAAGTGTATTAATGATGGGATATGCTCAGCTTGTCAAAAAGACAAGCAGACAAAATCCTCCTTTCATAGCCTTGAAAACAAGGATTCAGTGAGGTGTCTATACCTCTTGCATATGTATCTATTTGGTCCTATGCCAGTTCATAGTCTAGGTAGGAAGGTCTACACTTTTGTGGTGGTAGATGACTATTCTAGATATTCTTGGGTGTTCTTTCTGAGACAAAAATCAGAAACCCCAAGTGTTTTATATAGTTTTGTCAAGCAAATTCAGAATGAACATGATAGTACAGTGGTCAAAATCAGAAGTGACCATGGAACTGAATTTACATCTTAGAGTATGATAAGACTGTGTGAAGAATTTGGGATTTTTCAAGAATTCTCCTCACCTAGAACAGCACAGTAAAATGGTATTGCTGAAAGAAAGAATAGAACACTGATTGAGGCTTGTAGAACTCTATTGAGTGACACTTCTCTCCCAGAATATTTTTGGGCTGAGGCAGTAAATACTGTATGTCATGTGATCAATAGGGCTTCTATCACCAAAAGCCACAAAAAGACTCCCTATGAGATAATGAAGGGTAGAAAAAGAAACTTATCCTATTTTAGGATCTTTGGTTGCAAGTGTTATGTCCTTAACAATGACAAGTCTTATCTAACTAAGTTTGCTGCCAAATCCCAAGATGGGATATTTGTTGGGTAAAACAATAATAGTATGGCTTATAGGGTCTACAACTTGATTACTCAAGTTTTAGAAGAGTCTGTACATGTTGTCTTTGATGAAACAAGACTGATTAACATTGAGTTACCTTATAGCTAATGAAGTTCTACAGGTATAAATGAGAGAATGGACAAGCTTACCATTATAGAAGAGTCAACTACATAGCAGGAAGTGGAAAATGGTGGCTACTGTCCAGGAGGAGTACATGACTCTCTAGATGCTGATGAAAACCAAGAGGTGCGACATATTGAAGAGATTGGAGGTGTTCAACCTGAAGATAGTCTACCTCCAGCTGTTAGACACTTAAAGGATAATCCAACAAATCAGATAATTTGTGATCCAAGACATGGAGTGCAAACCAGAAGCAGGAACTTGAACACAGTTCTTTGCTCAAGCTTCTTTTCTCAACTGGAGCCAAAGAGATTTGAAGAAGCTATTCTAGACCCACATTGGATTGATGCCATTCAAGAGGAGCTGAATTAGTTTAGAAGGTGCAAGGTCTTGGAGTTAGTTCCTAATCCAAAAGACCACAACATCATTGGAACAAAGTGGATCTTTAGGAACAAACTGGATGAGAGTGGGATCATTGTGAAGAACAAAGCAAGACTTGTTGTAAAAGGATACAGGCAGGAAGAGGGTATTGACTTTGATAAAACCTTTGCCCCAGTAGCAAGATTGGAAGCAATTAGGATGTTCCTTGCCTATGTAGCATATCAAGGCTTCAAGGTATTCCAAATGGATGTAAAATCAGCATTCCTAAATGGAAATCTAAAAGAAGAAGTCAATGTAGAGCAGCCCTTAGGTTTTGTTGATTCTCTCAAACCTGATTATGTTTATAGACTTAGGAAAGCTTTGTATGGGTTAAAGCAAGCCCCAAGGGCTTGGTATGAAACCATGTCTACTTTCCGTATTAAGAACAAATTCTCAAGGGGGAAAATAGACAAAACTCTATTCCTAAGGGAGTCCAAAGGAAAGATAATCTTACTCCAGATTTATGTAGATGACATAATATTTGGGTCTATAGAAAACAACCTTTGCAACAAGTTTGCTAAACTTATGCAAGGGAAGTTTGAGATGAGCAGCATGGGAGAACTTAAGTTCTTCTTGGGACTTCAAGTAAGACAGACTGATGATGGCTTGTCCATATCCAAGTCTAAGTTCACCAAGGAGTTAATTAAGAAGTATGGTATGGAATCATCCTCCACCATGAGAACTCTTATGGAAACAAGTATGCCTATATGCAAAGATGATGCAGGTAAGCCTGTAGATGAGTCTTTGTACAGAGGAATAATTGGCTCTCTTCTATATCTGACAGCTAGTAGACCAGACATTATGTATGCAACATGTGTCTGTGCTAGGTACCAATCATGCCCTATAGAATCTCATTACACTGCAGTAAAAAGGATTTTGAGATATTTAAAGGGCACACCTAATCTATGCCTTTGGTACCCTAGGAATGGAGATTTTCTACTGACAGGCTATTCATATAAAGACTTTGCAGGTTGCAGAGAAGATAGAAAAAGCACAATAGGCACCTGTCTATTTCTAGGAGGAAGATTGGTGTCTTGGAGCAGTAAGAAGAAGACTAGTGTGGCAATTTCCACAGCTGAGTCTGAATATGTGGCAGCAGGAAGTTGCTGTGCACAGCTGTTGTGGTTTAAGCACCAGCTAGAAGACTATGGTATTCAGGTAAGTAGAAAACCTTTGTTCTATGAATCTACAAGTACTATTTCTATTACTAATAATCCTGTTTCACATAGTAGGACTAAGCATATACAAATTTGATACCATTTTCTTAGAGAACATGTAGAGAAAAAGGACATCTCACAAGAATTTGTCAAAATAGATTATCAAATTGCTGATGTGTTTACTAAGCCTCCAGATGAAACTAAATTCAATAAATTTAAAATTGAATTAGGAATGTTGAACATAGATTAGTTTAACATATTTGTCTAAGTAAATCTGTGTCGACACATCTAGAGAAGTGATATCGGCACTTCAGAAAGTGGTGTCGACACATCCTGAGTAGTGGTGTCGACACATCAAGAAATTGTGTCGACACTTACAATAAGAGTCGACACAAAATTTCTGTTGAACTACTAAGTATGTTTAGTGTCGACAAATCATCAATTGGTGTCGACACATAGGAGTCAACATCGTGGTCGAGACATTAGAAGTATGTGTCGCACATTTCAATAGTGTCAACACATTTAGACAGTTTTTGCCCACCTTTTGACCTTCTTTGTTTAGAAGGGTATAAATAGGTCAAGAACAAACTCTCTCGACACACTCTCCAGGTTTTCGAGACCAAAACCTTGTGTCGACAAACTCTCTCTTCTCAGTCCAAGCTTTCTCACAATCCCAATTGCACCAAAGGTAGAAGATAACATCAACGAAGGATATGAGTTGGTTCGTCACGCCTTTAATGATGAAGAATCTGAGATTAAAGGGGTAATTACCCTAATTGCTGAAAAAGGTTTGGAGTTTTTGGTATCCGAACCAACCAAGATATGGAAGAAAGAGATACTTGAGTTTTATGACGCAGCTACAGTAGATTCAACTGGCCTTAAGATTAAATCAACAGTTCATGGCGCTATAGTCAAATTGACCTTTAAGAGTTTGAGGAAAATTCTTAATCTTCCAAAGACTCAGGATGAAGAAGAAGTACCCGTATCAAAGACAAGGGAAGCACTACAATGGTGTAGATTGGATCCCACCTTGAAGATTGGATCTGCTATAAATTGGAAAGGGATGAATCAGCAAGGGAAATTCCTCTCTGAAGTGGTTGGCAAGGTAATTCTATGTAAGCCAGGGGGACATGATAGGATTTCAGCCTATATGTTCAGCCTGATGACAAGGATTATTTTTAGACTAAACAAAGATTGGTCTATAGTAATTTTTGAGAAGATTAAAGAAGGCATAAAGAAGACAAATTTGGCTAGACTGATGAGTTTATACTTGGCTGGAGCAATTCCAGAAGTAATGCACCAAATTCCTGGTTCTAAAATCAACCATATGAGAAAAATGGACATCAAGATTATCTCCAGATGGGATAGGGTCCTAACAAAGAACATACCTGATTTAGAAAGAAAAGAAGCTGCTGAGAAATCACCTGCATAGGTGCAGGGGGAGCCAGATAATGCACAGGTATAGGACATTATAGATAATGCACAGGCACATGACTTTACTGATAATGCACTGGTGCAATGGGAAGAGACAACTCACTTGGCAAGTGAAATGGCTTCACAAACAATTCGTGAGAGACCTCATGTCAACAGTCCAACACAAGATGTTATCACGGAGGATACATCTGTAATTGCTGATGCTCCTGAGAAAGAAGTACCACCAGTCCACACTCAACAGGAGTTAACTCTTGAGGAGTTGTTTCCTGATATTGAGGGAGCAACAGATAAGGGGGAGCAAATAAGGATTGAGGGGGAGGAGGCTGACATTGAGGGGGAGCTGATTAGGACTGAAAAGGAGCTCCCTCTTAGTCATAAGGAAAGAGTAGACATTCCAAGTACATCTGCTTCAGAAGGTGAAGAAATCACAAGTTCCAAAAAGAGAAAACTGATGGTTTTCAAGAGAAAAAGCCAAAGCTACAAGAAAGCGTTGCAAACTACTGCTCCACAACCTACCCTAGAGGCTGATTACAGCTAATTATTGGTGGCCTTGTAAGTGAAATTTGATGAGCAGAGAGTGGCTCTAGATAAGTATGTGGATGAAATCCATAAGTCACTTCAATTTGATCTGGCTCAAGATATCAAATCCATCAGGTTTGAAGTGAATCTACATAAGAAAGAGATGACAGATTGCTTCCACAAAGGGGGCAATGTTGTATTATTTTTGGCTAAGAAGCAAGGAGAAGTAAAGGCTAAAGTGGATGACATTGCTATTAAACAAGGCTATGTCCTTGATAATCAGATTAGGATGAATGACAATCTGACTGAATCTCACAATGAGATAATAACTGAAATAAAGAAAACAGTCACTGTAATGACTGAAGCAAGGGCTAAAGAGAATAAGGAGTTTGATAAGAAGCTCCAGGCTGTCTTAGACTCATTTCAGACATCTATTACTACTTCTCAGAATTTAATCTCTGATAAGCTTCTAAAGTTAAAATAATTTTATAAAGATGGTGTTAATTTTCTTGATGAAAAAGTGAGATTTCAGAAAGATGACTTACGAGACCAT
Source organism: Platanthera zijinensis (assembly GCA_039513925.1). NCBI lineage: Eukaryota > Viridiplantae > Streptophyta > Magnoliopsida > Asparagales > Orchidaceae > Platanthera > Platanthera zijinensis. The sequence goes on from CM077081.1 coordinate 141,945,388, forward strand.
ATTGAAAGAGAAGTCATAAAGGGGGAGAGAGTGTTAGTCAAAGCAAGCTCAGATCATACCAAATGGATATCCAATAGCATCAGAGCAACTCTGGGATATCCAACCCTTTGTGATGATGATAATGTTGCTGAGTCAGGAGTGTAACCTGCTTATCTTGAAGGTGATCAACCTGAAGTTGCTCAAGTCATCTACCCTCCAGCAGATTTTGATATGATTTAGCAACAGGTTCATTCTATGTATAGTCCTCCACAGGAAGTTGATAATGTTATTATTAAGAAAGTAGAAATGCCAGAAGCTGCCTTGAAAGCTCAGCAGGAAGCTCAACTGTCAAAGAAAGGTTTAGAGAACAGGCTGAATAAAAGCCAGATTTTGAGAAGTGGAGCCCCACTTCCAGGAATATCATTTTGACTGCCTGGAAAGCTGTGAAAGATCAGATCCATGAAAGGGGCAAATGGTATAATGAACAAGAATGGCAAAAATATGAAGCAAGGCAAGAAGCCATTCTACAATATAGGAGAAAGGCTAAAATCTGGAAGTTACCTCCTAATGCTAAGGAGCCTAGCAAATACTTCCCTAAGCCTTTTCGATATTTTGAAAGGCAGAGGATTAAGGCTGAAGCAAAAAAGATGGTAGAGTTGAAAGGAAAGAAGCCCATTGATGATGTAGAACCTACTGTGCAGGCTCAGATTAAGCAAGGAAAAGGCATAATCATCAGGGAGCCTTATCATCCTTAGTATAGATTTACTAGATTTTACAAGAACAATGTAATCTTTAGTTTTAAAGAAATCTATGTAAACAATTGTTAAGAAACTTTTTTGATAGTATAAATAAAATAATGTTTCTTGTTCATTAAGTTTGCATCATTATTCTGAAATGTCATTTTGGTATATGTTTTGTTTATAAGTTACCCTGTCATATAATGCTTATATACATCATAATGTTTGTTTATTATAAGTGGTGTATATCATTGGCTAAAGGGTTATGACTTCTCCAAATAGGGGGAGATTATTTGGTACTTAGGAAAATGTGTACCTGATTTGAAGAAGCCTCACTTAGCTCAATGATATACATCAAGGTGTATTTTATGTTATTTTGAGTTTATATGTGCAGGTTAAGAATATGCTAAAATGCAGAAAAAATATATCTAAGTCCATGTGTCGACACTTAAGAAAGCCTGTGTCGACAGCAGAAGCAACTGTTTTGACACACAGAAGTATTAGTCGACATCAACTGTGTCGACACCTGGAGGCAGTGTCGACACACAGAAGCTTTAGTCGACATAAACTGTGTCGACACCTGGAGGCAGTGTCGACACTCAGAATTCTTAGACTATATCAATTGTGTCGACACACAGTACTTGTGTCGACACACAGCAGAGTATCAACAAAGTTGATTACTGTGGAGTGAAGAAGTGTCTGTGTCGACACAAAGAAGCAATGTCGACACATTCTACAGATGCAGTGTCAAGAAGCAGTGTCGACACTAAAGGAGCTGTGTCGACATCACCAAAGCTTGTGTCGACACTTAACCTACTTGTGTTGACACATAATGAAGATCAGTCTCGACGCTTTGCTGACAAAGACAAAGGTTCAAGAAATGTCTGAAGACTTTACAGCTGTGAATTCCAACAAGTTTGCTGAAGCTATCAGAACTGTCAGAAGTTGGTTAGAAACCGGATCAACCGGTTACCATGGATGAAATATATATAAAGACGGATTCTGTCAAATCAAAAACACATGAACAACTAATGAAGTATTATTCATTGATCAAGAAAGAGCACGTCACACAGAAGAAGATTTTCGTGAGAAGATCTAAGAAGACAATCTGAAATGGCAATCTACTCAGAATTTGTCTAAGGAGAATTCAAGCAAGAATTCTGAAGAAACTTCATAAGATTTGGAGGTTGAGAGAGATCACCAGCTGTTGAAGTAAAGAAGGAGACATTTACAAGTCTCCTAAGAAGCAGATCCTGAACAAATCTGCTAAGAAGAATCCATATCTAATTCTCAAATCTAAGAAGGAAGCTGTAAGCCAGTCAAGTTCAAAGAAGATCAACCCTACTGAGTTCAGATTCAAGAAGCTTTGAGGAAAGCTAAGAACAGGTTGATCTCAATAATCAGTTTTATCAAGAGCTGATCAAGAAACCTTATATCCCTTCTCTCTCAACAAGGGTAAGAGTTAATCTATAAGATTTTTCAAATTCTGTAGGATCTTTCAAGATCTGAGTTGTAAGTCTATAATATAAAGGCTGAGTGTAGGAGATATAGATCTCTGAGTGGTAAGGCTTTTGAGTCTGAGTGTAGGAGATATCAATATCTGAGTTGTAGGACTTGTGACAAGGCTGAGGTAGGGCAGTTAGCCTGAGCAGTAGGAGTGTGGATACACTCTGAGTTGTAGGAACCTTTCAGGGTCTTAAGTTGTAAGAATCTTTCGGGGTTCTTAGCCGTAAGATCTGTGGAACTGAGAAGAAGGAAGAAGTTAGGCCGAATCTAGCACAATGCTTGATAGGTGAAGGGGGAAAGTGGATGTACCCAGACCTTGGTGAACCACTATAAACCACTGTGTAATCTGTGATGTGTGTGTGATTGTGAATTCTGTGCTGTGGTTGCTGTGATAGTTGTAGGATAGTTAGATTCTCTTTAAAAAACTGAATTATTATTCTGCCTTAAGTAAAAAAAAAGGAAAGAACCTATTCACCCCCCCTCTAAGTGTTTGGGTTATCTTGAAATTGATTTTATCATCCTTGAAATTCTAGTTAGGCCTACGGGGTTTCAAGTATGAAAAGTAAATTGTAACATCCCGAGAGGTTGTGAGAAATACCAGACTCAAAAGCTCTTCGTACCTTTATTGCATCAGATCCTGCGGCTCCCAAGTGTGCTCCTCCTGACTATGATTCCTCTATAGGACCTTGACCAACGGAACATTCTTGCGACGCAAGACTCGTAACCCCTTGTCGTCAATCCGGACCGGCTCCAGGTGAACTGACCGATCAGATGCTACTGGCCCATCCTTGGTCATAATCTACTACTCCGGGCATAGTAGAGCCCTCTTAAGAGAGGATATGTGGAACACATCGTGCAGACCCACCAGGTCTAGTGGCAGCTCCAGCCAATATGCTATGGGACCGATCTGCTCCAGGATCCTATAAGGATCCATATGTCTCGAGCTGAGCTTCTTCTTCCGACCATACACCCGTGAAAATCCATGCATCGGTCAGATGTTCAAGAAAACCCGGTACCCCCCCCCCCCTGAAACTCCTCCTCACGATGTCGAGCATCGTAATACTTAGCTTGTCTGCTCTGAGCTTCTAACATCATGTCCCGTATTATCCTCACCTGAGCCTCGGTGTCCTCAACAAACTCCAAGCCCAAAACCTATGGATCCTCGTCCTGTATCAATGACAGGGGAGTCCTATACCTTCGTACGTATAGGGCCTCATAAGGAGCCATCCCTATGCTGGACTGGTAGCTATTATTATATAAGAACTCGACTAGTGGCAACAGCTTCTCCCAAGGTTCTCCGAGATCCAGAATGCATAATCGCAGTAGATCTTCCATGGTCCGATTGGTGCGTTCCGTCTGCCTGTCAGTCTGGGGATCAAAGCTGTACTGAATGTCAGTCGAGTGCCCAAGTAAGTCAGCATTGATCTCCACTCCCTGGATATAAATCATCCATCCCTATCCGATACGATCGTCCTGGTTATGCCATGTTAACGGACGAACTGCTCCATAAATTTTCGAACCAACACACCAACTGAGTCATCGTTCCTGATCGGGATAAATTTGAATACTTTCGTTAGCCGGTCGATGATTACATTGATCGAATCGTTTCCCATCCGCGATCGGCGAATGCCATGTATGAAGTCCATCGCAATATCGTCGAATTTCCACTCTGGCATCGTTAGTGGTAGCAACAATCCTGCGGGGTTTTTGCACTCTGCCTTCACTAGCTGTCATGTCTTGTAGTGGGTCACGAAGTAGGTGATATCCTTCTTTATGCCTGGCCAGTACATGGTCTTCTTCAGATCCGCAGTCATCTTTGTAACTCTCAGGTGTCCCGAATACCAGGTGTAGTGGGCCTCCGTCATAATATCCTCCCGCACCTAGCCTCCCTCTGGTATATAAACCCATCCTCTGAAGCATACCAGTTCATCCCTTAGTGTGTAATCCCCAATAGTACCTGCCTCCAAGGCCCAGAATATCGGCTCCATGTTAGCGTCTTGCCTCTTCCCATCTCAAACTCGGTCTCGAATGTCATCTATGGCGCTCATCGCGGCTAAATACTCCTCATAAAGCTTGGGGTCATCAGACGACACCACCGTGATGTGTATATCCTCTAATCCCTGCACCAGCTCCATGGTCATAATCTGGGGCTCCGCTCCGGAGGCTGCGGCTCTTCGACTCAGCGCATTGGCTACCACGTTCGCATTCCCTTGGTGGTAGTACCTCTCATACTGGTAATCTGTTAGAAACTCCACCGATCGCCTCTGCATTATATTCAGCTCCTTCTGCGAGTCCACATACTTCAAATTTTTGTGAACAGAGTATATGTTGCAGTGGACACTGTATAGATAGTGCTGCCAAATTTTCAGAGCAAAAACAACCACTCCCATCTCTAAGTCATGAACAAGGTAGTTCTGCTCATGCTTCTTTAGCTAGCGGGAAGCATAAGCAATCATGTGGCCTTTCTGCATCAACACTACACCAATGCCCTGGTAGGAAGCATCTGTGTAGACCTGGAATCCTTCTCTCCCCGAAGGAAGGTCAAGAATAGGAGACGAGGTGAGTCGATCCTTTAGCTCCTGGAAAGCCGTCTCGCACTGTGGGGTCTAGACAAAGTGCACATCCTTCTTTGTCAGGGATGCGAGTGGGAGGAAAATTCGATAAAATCCCTCCAAAAACTTTTGGTAATAACTGACGAGTACAAGAAAACTCCCCATATCGGTGGCTGCCTTCAGCTGCGGCCAATCCCAAACTTCCTGAATCTTGGCCGGATCCACTGCCAACCCAGCTCCACAAATAACATGGCCTAGGAAGGCCTCCTCCTTCAACCAAAACTAGAATTTTCTGAACTTCGCATAATATTGGTGCTCCCGCAGCCTCTCTAGAGTCAGTGTCAGATGTTGTGTGTGCTCCTTCTCCTTCCTCGATTAGATGAGGATGTCGTCGATAAACACGATGACGAACACATCCAGATAAGCCTCAAATACCCGGTTCATGAGGCTCATTAACGCCTACAGTGCATTCGTGAGCCCGAAGGGCATCACGGTAAACTCGAATAACCCATATCTGCTACTGAATGCAGTCTTCAAAATTTCCTCCTCCTGAATACGCGGCTGGTAGTAGCCCGACCTCAAATCCAATTACGAGAAGAAATACGCCCCTCCATCTGGTCAAACAGCTCATCTATCCTTGGTAGTGGATAGGCATTCCAGACTGTCAGTCTATTCAGTGCTCGGTAGTCGATGCATAATCTGACTGTCCCGTCCTTCTTCTTGACGAACAGCACCGGGGCTCCCTATGGTGAAGAGCTCGGCCAGACAAATCCGGCTTCAACTAGCTCCTCCAGCTGGCTTCAAAACTCTGTCAACTCCTTCGGGGCCATCTAGTAAGGAGATATAGATGTCGGATTAGCCCGTGGCACAAGATGTATCTTGAAATCCTGCTCTCGGTGTGGGGGTAGCCCTGGTAGCTCCTCTGGGAATACGTCTGCAAAATCCCGCACCACCGGGATACCAGAGATGGAATCCTTGGCCTCGACCATTTCAAACAACACTTCATAGATTTCCTCTCCCTGTAGGTGGGCCTTGACGGCCTGCATGGACGATACCAAGAGAGGGGGAATATGTATAATACCTTCGATGATGACGTAGGAATCCCCATGACTCGCGGTGATCCTCTTTGACAGGCAGTCGATCTGGGCATGGTTCCAATGCAACCATGTCATGCCCAATATAAGATCATAGGCTGGCATCCTTAGGATCGTTGCCTGTTCTTCGAATGCCTTTTCGCCGATCGTCGCCTCCATGTTGTAGTGGGCAGAGGTGAATATCTCTGATCTGACAAGTAGTCGTTTCCTCATCATCAAGTTTGTGAATCACTCCACGCCTTCCAACCCTTCCACGAAGGCTTCTGACACGAATGAGTGTGAAGTACTCGTATCGAAGAGCGTAGAAGCGGGTTAGCCGCTGATGAAGACTATGCCTGGGGTAATAAAACATATTAGAAGTCTAGTTATTGTTTTCCTACTTAGTCTATGTTGGAACCCTAGGTTTTGATTTGAGTTCAGTCCTCTCTTTCTGTCTCTTGACCCAAGATTTATCTATGGTCAAAGGTTAGTTGATAGTTTAGATTCTCTAGTTGTGTAGAATTGCTTTTCCAGATGAATATTTGGTTAAGTAGATTTTCGTTCGACTATGGTCGAACGTCGCTCGACTATCGTCTATCGGCTGATCGACGATCGTCTATCAGTTGGTCGACGTTCTGTCTGCGTTGATAGCTCGACTATCTGTTGATAGGTCGATTATCTGTTGTCTTTGATAGTTCGACTATCTATCCTGATAGTTCAACTATCTGATAGTTCGACTATCTGTTGATAGGTCGACTATCTGTGTTGCTTTGATAGTTCGACTATCTGTTGATAGGTCGACTATCTGTTTTGTTTTGATAGTTTGACTATCTGTTGATAGGTCGACTATCTGTTTTGTCTTGATAGGTCGACTATCTGTTTGATAGGTCGACTATCTGTTTTGCTTTGATAGTTCGACTATCTGCTTGGATAGTTCAACTATCTGATAGTTCGACTATCTGTTGATAGGTCGAATATCTGTTTTGTTTGATAGGTCGACTATCTGTTGATAGGTCGACTATCTGTTTTTTTGTGATAGGTCGACTATCTGCTTGATAGGTCGACTATCTGTTTTGTTTGGTAGTTCGACTATCTGTCCGGATAGATCGACTATCTGATAGCTCGACTATCTATTCTGATAGGTCGACTATATGCTGAGGTAGTTCGACTATCTTCTTTGATAGTTTGACTATCTGGATCGTTCGACTATCTGTCCGATAGGTCAACGATCTCCATGCGTCAGTCGACGATCTCCGAGGGTCATTCGACGTTTTGCTGTATGTTTTAAAATAGTTTTGTCATCTTCTATGATGTGACTAATTTCATACTTATTTTGGCACATTTTATAAAAGATTATCTGAATAAATTGTGATATTATTTCCATGCAATATCAGTTCCATTCTTTTTGCATGAGCTAATCTTTTCTGACAAAGTTGTTTGTCTTATAGCTGAGATATGTTTTCTGCTTTATCTGCTAGGCTGTCCTTTATAGCCGTTAGACTCAAAAAGTCTTTCTTGGTTGTAAAGAGTCTTTTCTGATGTGACTTTCTCTAGTTTTATTTCATCAGAAGTATTTGCAGCTTCTTAGAAAGCTTTATCCTGTTAAAGGATATCTGCCTGCAGTATTTTGTTTTGCTTTATGCTTTTCACAGCCCAGCTTGCAGAGTTCAGAAAAAGACAAGATTCAAACTCAGTTTAGAGCCGTTGCTGCTGCTGCTTTATAAAGACTTCTTTGAAGAAGAAATCAACTAGTCACACATATTGAAAAGCTAACTGCACCATTCAAACAAAAAGCTTACAGTCTCCAACTACTCTCAGCACATTTACATCTAACTGAAAAGAAGTTCTAGTTCTTCACTCAGAGCCTTTTGAAGAAGAAGAAGATAGCTGCTTAAAGAAGAAATTTGATTTAATATTATTTATCTTCTTGTAGCTTTTTCCTTCAGTATTTTCTGAAGTGTTTCTGCACTGAAGCAAGACTTCACCTGGACGTTCTTTGAGCCAGGGAGAGCCTTGATTCTTTTAGAGCTTTCTAGATCAGTGCAAGTTATTGTGCTTCTCTAATCTATTGTAAAATAGAGAAGACAACTTAACCTGCTTTCCCCCTCCTGTAAAGGGTTATTACTCCCTTCAAAAGTATCCCTTGGTGGCAGGGCACCTGATCAAAAACCTGTGTTGGTTTTTAGACACCTGATCAAAAGTGTAAAGGGTTTCTTGATCTACCTGAAGTAGATCTTGTTGGTGGCAGGGCACCTGATCAAAAACCTGAGTGGATTCCTACCTTGTTGGTAGAAGAGTGGACGTACCCAAGTTGTTTGGGGAACCACTATAAATTCCTTGTGTCGTCTGGATTGCTTTATTTAATTACTTGCATTGTGGCTGTGATTAGATCTTAACTAGGTTTGCTAGTTGCTGTTTAGGTTTCCAAGCCTTAACTGTAATTACAGTTGGCTGCCTTTTTGTGCACAACACTTGTGTTAGGCTCTAAGGTTTAATCTCAAATATCTATAACCTTCATTCCGCATTTAACTCCAAGGGAGTTGAGTAGAAAGTCAACTTTGATAGTGTAATTTTTGATTACTCTATTCACCCCCCTCTAGAGTAGTATCTATCCCTTCTCTTTCAATTGGTATCAGAGGGAGGTTGACTGACTGAATAGGCTAACACCTAAGTCACAAGATCCTGATAGATACCAAAGTTTATAGATATTCACTTTCACTATCATGGCCCAGTCCAAGGATTATTCTAGCACCAGACCTCAAGCATGCAACTTGGCTAAGTTTGGCATCTGGAAGGCAAGGATTAAATTATATATGAACTCTATTGATGAAAGTATCTTTGCTTTTATTTTGACAGGACCACCAAGAGCACCTGCTGCAGCGACTGCCTCATCATCGTCTGATATGAGTGCAGTGCCTCCTCCAGACTACAATGATGAATACAAAAAGGCAAAGATAGCAGATACCAAGGCAATGATCATTCTGGCTCAGACAATGTCTGATGAAGTATTCCAGAAGATTGCTGACTGCTCCTCAGCAAAAGCTATGTGGGATACACTGAACCAGATTATAGCTGGTTCAGCTGATAAAAGGAAGGACAGGAGGTCCAACCTTATCTCACAGTATGAGAATTTCAAGAAAACTGATGCTGAATCAGTGGAAGCTATGTACACAAGGCTCAGCTCAATCATCAATGAGCTGAGGACCCTTGACAAGGATATTTCATTGACAGAGGTCAATGATAAGATTCTTATGTGCTTCCCTAGCACATGGGATCTGAGGATCTGGCCTATCTAGGAAGACAGAAGCACAACAGAAATCTCAACAGAAGCCCTTCTCGGCAAGCTCAAGTCTTTTGAGCAAGTGCTGAAGTCCAGGGAAGCTGAAGCTAAAGCAAAGACCCCAACTTCTACAAGAAAAGAGCAAACCCTTGCTCTTAAAGCTGCTGAAGTTTCTGAAGGAAGCCAGTCCAATGAGGAACTGATGGAATTATTTGTCAAAAGGTTTCTCAAGATGGGGAGGAAGGAATTCAGAAAGAAATCTTCAAAGTATGAAGATAAACCAAGGTATGAACGTACCCCTTCTAAAGAAATAATCTGTTATGCTTGCAGGAAGCCTGGACATACTCTTCCAGATTGTCCAAAGGAAAATAACAAAGATAAAAGAAAAGACAAGGATCAGCACAGGAAGCATTCCAAGCCATCCTCCTACAAGAACAAAAAGAAGGAGAGAGGTTTTGTTGCTGAAACCTGGAGTGATTCTGATGAGGAATCTTCCTCCTCAAGCTCCAATGAGGATGAGGAAGAAAAGAAGGCAATGGAAGTTTGCCTGATGGAAATTGATGCCTACAGCAATCACTCAGCTACAGAGAATTCAGATTCTGATGAAGAAATGCCAATTGAAGATGAGGTATTGTCTTCTTATGACTTTACATCTGCAGAATTTAGATTAGAATTTAAATCTTTATGTTTAGATTTAATTAGTTCTGAAAAAGAGATTAAAGAACTTAGACATAGGCTAGCTGAATCAGAAATCATATCTATTGAAAACATTAAGTTAAAGGAAGATCTCACTAATGCTAGTGAAGAAATCAAATTCCTTAAGAATGAATTAGCTAAGTCCAAAAGGTTAGAAGAGTTTCTGAATGGTAGAAGCCTTAAGTTGCTTGAAATAACCAGCATGTCTAACACTAGGTCAGGAAATAACAAATTAGGCTTAGGAGCATCTTCTAGTGAGCCCCCAATCATTCGTAAAAACCAACTTTCAACTCCAGTGAATTTTATTTCATCTAGTGGAATAAAAAACACTGAGCAAGTTAATCAAGTAAATAGAGCTTTAAATAAAGCTAAAAGAGAGAAAAGAAAACAAAAATTTAAGGAATTACAAAGGGCGTCGAACGCTGCTCGACGATCGCAGGCCCAATGGTCGAACGAAGATTGACGATCTGGGTACCAATCGTCGAACACCGATCGACGCTTTCAACAAGAATTTCAAAATTCCAACCAGAACTTTAGAAACCCGAATATGAATAGAATCCCTAGGTTTATTGACCCATCATCTACATGGAGAATCCCACCTAGGAGATCTTACCCATTAGGTTATCACCCTCAGCCTGCTTATTCATTTATTTCCAGTTTCTCTTATGTGAAAAACAAGGGACCCAAGGTTACCTGGGTCCACAATGTTTAAATTGATTTATTTGCAGGTGAAGACCTATCCTATCACTCAAAATAAGTGGTATTTGGATAGTGGTTGCTCCAAGCACATGACAGGAAATAAAGAACATCTATCAAAGTTCAAGGCAAAGCTTGGCCCAAATGTAATCTTTGGAGATTCAAGCTGTGGTCAAACTGAAGGCTATGGCAGGATGACAATTGGAGCTGTAACATTCAAGAGAGTTGCCTATGTAACTGGACTGAAGCATAATCTAATTTCAGTAAGTCAGTTATGTGATGCTAGAAACCAGGTATCATTCTCTAACTCTCTTTGTAATATTACTTTAAATAATAATGTTGTATTAGTACGTATTAGACAAGGTAACATTTATTTAGTAGATTTTAATTCAACTCACTCTGAAATCTGCTTGTTTAATGGAGTAACTAATAACAATACTCTATGGCATAAAAGGCTTAGCCATGTTAACCTCAAGAATATATTTAGGTTATCTAAACACAACCTTGTTAGAGGTTTACCTTCTTGCCCCTACAAGAAGGAGAGCCTATGCAAGGCTTGTCAACTAGGCAAGCAAACTAAGAACTCATTTAAATCAGTAAATAAAAGTGATTCTCCTAGAATCCTGTATAAATGTACAGAGTTTAGGAGGGAAGTATTACACCTTAGTCATTATAGATGACTTCTCTAGGTTCACTTGGGTGTTCTTTTTGAGAACTAAGGCTGATAACTTCAAAGCCCTTACAGACTTTCTATTATCTGTGCAGTCTGAGTACTCTACTCATGTGGCCTTGATCAGAAGTGATCATGGTACTGAGTTTGACTCTCTTCTCATGCAAGAATTCTGTGAGAGAGAAGGTATCAAACATAGCTTCTCAGCTCCTAGAACTCCCCAACAAAATGGGGTAGTTGAAAGGAAGAACAGAACACTAATTGAAGCTGCTGGCACATTGTTGGCAGATGCTAATATGCCTCTTTCCTATTAGGCAGAAGCTGTTAGTACAGCCAACTATGTCTTGAATAGAAGTCTGATACACAAACTTAAGTGTAAAACTCCTTATGAGTTACTTAAAGGAAAGAAACCTAAAATAAACTATTTTAGAGTGTTTGGCTGTGTTGTTTATATTCATAATAACAATAAAGAATACCTTAGAAAATTTGAAGCAAAGGCTTCAATGGGAATTTTTCTTGGATATTCCGAAGTAAGCAAAGCTTATAGGGTTTTTAATAAATCATCTTCTAAAATTGAAGAGTCTGTTCATGTGTCCTTTGATGAATCCCAAAGGTTTTACAAGGAGAAGGAAACTTCCCCTTCCTCAAGTTCATTACAGGTACAAGAATCTTCCAAAGATGTCACTCAAGAAATCCTCCATCTTTTAACTCTTCATATCACTGAATCAGACAGTGATGAAGAATTGCAGAAGTTGTTGCTGTACCACCAATAGTAGATCAAATTACTCCTGAGGAATTAATCCCAACTATTGCTGAAGATCACATCCCACCTGCTGATGTTGTCATACTTAGAGATCACCCTACATCTCAAGTGATTGGAGACATATCAGCTGGTGTTCAAACAAGACATCAGTTATGACAGGATGTGATGCATGCTTGTTTCCTTTCACAGATTGAGCCCCTCACCATTAAAGCTGCTGAGCTAGATCCCCACTGGATCATTGCTATGCAAGAGGAACTCAATCAGTTTGAAAGATGTAAAATATGGACTTTGGTTCCAAGACCTAAAGTCCAACTGATCATAGGAACCAAGTGGGTGTATAGAAACAAGTTGGATGCAAAAGGAATCATTGTAAGGAATAAAGCTAGGCTTGTAGCTCAGGGCTACAGACAGGAGGAAGGTATAGATTATGACCAATCCTTTGCTCCTGTTGCAAGGCTAGAGGCAATAAGGATCTTCTTAGCCTATGCAGCCTATATGAAGTTTAAGGTTTTTCAGATGGATGTCAAAAGTGCTTTTCTTAATGGTGAGCTAAAGGAAGAGGTATTTGTTGAACAGCCACCCGGTTTTGTTTCTTCAACTCAGCCCTCACATGTATTCAAGTTGCAGAAAGCTCTTTATGGACTAAAACAAGCACCAAGAGCCTGGTATGAGACTCTAGCTAGTTTCCTATTAGAGCACAACTTTGTTAGGGGAGTAGTTGATAGAACCCTCTTCGTCAAGCACCACAAGGACACAATCCTGTTAGTTCAAGTGTATGTGGATGACATTATTTTTCGTTCCACTGATCCCAAACTATGCAAAAAGTTCTCCAACTTAATGCATTCTAAGTTTGAGATGAGTAGTATGGGTGAGCTGTCTTACTTTCTTGGTCTCCAAGTAAAGCAAGATGCTGATGGCATCTTCATCTCCCAATCCAAATATGCCAAGGAATTGGTAAAGAAGTTTGGGATGGCAGATGCTTCAGCAATGCATACACCTATGACTACTAATATAGTTATTGATTCTGATGATCAGGGAAAGCCTGTTAATCAAAAGAATTATAGGGCCATTGTTGGTTCCCTATTGTATTTAACTGCAAGTAGGCCAGACATAATGTTTGCTACATGCCTTTGTGCTAGATTCCAGGTCAACCCAAAGGAATCTCATCTGATTCTTCTCAAGAGAATCTTGAGATACCTGAAGGGATGTCCAAATCTAGGACTTTGGTACCTAGCTGAGTCAGAATTTGAATTAATTGGATATTCTGATTCTGATTATGCTGGTTGTCGAGTTGACAGTAAAAGTACCTCAGGAACTTGTCAGTTCCTGGGAGAGAGATTGGTCTCTTGGTTCTGTAAGAAGCAGGCCTCTATTTCAACTTCAACTGCAGAAGCTGAATATATAGCAGCTGCTAGTTGTTGTTCACAGATCCTATGGATACAAAATCAACTTTTGGGTTATGGGTACTCACACAAGAACACTAAAATCATGTGTGACAGTACAAGTGCTATCTCCATTGCACAAAATCCAGTGCACCACTCTAGAACGAAGCACATTGAGATTAGACACCATTTCCTGAGAGATTGTGTGGAAAAGAACAAAATCAGCCTTGAGTTCATATCCACAGACCTTCAGAGAGGTGATATATTCACCAAGCCCTTAGATGAACAGAAGCATCTGTTATGTTTTGTTCAACTAGGCATGATTAATGGAAGAGACTAAGTGTGACGTCTGCCTTGTTGAAACTTGTTCGAAGATAGTCGAACGGATCAAGCCTATCGTCGACCTATGGTTGAAGATAGCTTATCTGCTTGATGATCGTTGATCGGCGTTCGAAGAAAGTCGAACAGGTCGAGCCTATCATCGATCTATGGTTGACGACATCTTGCTGTTTGTAAAGACAGAAATAGTCGAACGATTGATCGACTACTCTGCTTCAGGACCGATCGTCGAACGACCGTTCGACCATCGTCTCCAGTATCTTTTAAATAGATCGACGATCGCTGTTTTAATATAAAGTCGATGGTCGACGTAGGTTAAAAGATAGTTGCTCTTATCGTCGACGGAGAGCGTCTTTTCGCATTCCATCTTCCCGCTTGCTCTTTGTCTTGCGTTTTCTGCCGCTCCGTCATCGCCGTCTCTCTCTCATCTTCTCCAGCTTTTTCGATGGCGATTGCTCCAGCGCTTCTTGCAGTAGTTATGTTTGATGCCGGTTTCAGCGTAGATTTCGACGCCTTCAGCTGCTGCGAACCAGGAATAGTGGAGATTCTGAATCTGTGCAAAGATCAAGGGTTAGAAAAACTAATGCCCTACAGAATAAAGATAAACACTCAAGAGATCAAAGAGTGGGCCTTCACTTCATCTTCAACTGATGACTCGATGACTGGAACAATTAGCGGAGAAGAGGTAATATTAACTCCCGCTATTCTGACTGAAATTTTTGGATTGATTAATGGTGAAGAAGAGTATGAGCAAGATACTCCTGAGTTCGGAAGAATGTTAACAGAGCTGGGACATGCCGAAGGCATTTCCTCTAAGCTGCTCAAAGTGAATTTCCCGTTTAAGATTAAGTTTCTTGCGAAAATTGTTGGAAAAGTGCTACTGGGAAAGCACTCCGCCCACGATAATATTACAAGACAGCAATTTGCACTAATGTGTGCAATAGTGAATAAGAAGCAGATCAATTGGGCAGGCATTATGTTCGATTTAATCAGGAAAAAGAATGGAAAGAAAGAAGTTACCTTAGGAAGGGTAGTTGGAATTTTTCTGAAGAAGAAATTCCCCCATCTGCTAGTGTCAGCTGCCACCTCCATCAACGCAAGCAAGAAGATGGATCCATCCCTATTCTCAAAATGGAAAAGGACCTTCCTGAAGCCCGCTCCCGCAGGGGTTGCTCCAGTTATATCTGAGAGCACCAGGACTGCCGCAGTCACTCCCCCCTTCTAGCAACTGGCTCAGCAAATTTATCTCTTCCATCTTCTTCATCAGTTTTGCCATCTACTTCACTTGAAGTTCCTTCAACTTCAATTGAAGAACGACATTCTGCTTCTCCTCCTGCATCTCCTCTCCCGACTCATCTTGCTGGGATTTCTCATCCTAGTTTTGATTTGTTGGTGTCTGAAATTTCTTCTCCAGTTCATTCTCCAATTCCCTCTCCTGATCACATTGATCACCCTGCATCCACTCATACATCTCCAGTTCCATCTCCAGCTCATTCTCCAGCTCATCTTGCATATACCATCCCTGCTGATCTTCCATCTTCTGAAATTCCTCCACCATCATCATCATCTTCTTTTGAAATAACTCCAGATTTTATTTCAAACATTGTGGAGTTAATTACCCGCTCAATCAGAACTATGATTGAAGAGGCAATTGCTCCCCGTGCTTCTTCTATATCATCTTTGACTGCTGCTATTCTGAAACTCTCAAAGTCTGCTGAGCCCTCTTCTTCTAGGGGCCTGGTTTCAATGTCTACTGAAATCAGGCAGGGGGAGATGCTTGATAAAGATGTCTCAGAGCAGCCTTTGACCTCCCCTCCAGCAGATCATCTTGCAGTAGCAGAGAAAGCAACAGAAGATTCAGCTCCTCCTCTTCTATCTGAAAAAGAAATTTCAAAATACAGTACTAAAATCTGAATTTATTGTTAAAGCTTGTTTAGAAGAAAGTTCTACTCCCTTGGTTGCCCTATACCTAGAAGGAATCATCACCTCCTGTCTAGATGAATTATGTGAGTTAGGACATGCTGTGGTCGATTCTGAAGGTATTCCAATTACTTACTTTTTAGACTTGTTAACTGATATGCTAGTTTGGGAATATTTGGAAGGCATGATTAGATGTCATTTAGAACATTTTTATTCATAAAACTACAGATAAATTGGAAGAAACTCTAGAAGTTCAAGAGTCTGTTATCCCACCTGCTCCAGAAGTTCAACGAGAACCAGAGGCTCAAATTTCTGAAGTTGCTCAGCCTGAAGTGCAAGCAGAACTGGTCACTTTGACAGTTTCTAAGATTCATGAATCAGCTGCAGATGCCCAGATTGAAAAATCTACTGTATGGGATGATTCTCCAGGCTTGGATTTAGATGCTCTATTGGCACAGGATGCCATAGAAGAAGAACGAGAAAGAGCTGCTCGAAAGGAAAAAGAAAGAGCTATGAAAGATGCTATTGACCCATATGATCTACCCATCTCTTCAAATTCTGAAGATGAAATCGATTCTGATGAGTCTGCTGAGACTAAAAGAAAAAGAATTGCTAAAAAGAAAAGAAAAGCTATAGCTCCTCCTCCTGCTAATCCAGATAATGATACACCGTATTATATACTGAAAGGAATTGATCCAAAGTCAAAAGACTTCCAGCATTGGATGTTATTTTCTAAGAACCAGCAAAAGCAAAGGAAAAAGTCTAAGAGGTATGACTCTCCTGTTCCTAGATGGAATCCTAGACGTCCTCCTCCTCCACCTCCTGGTGCAGGAGCCTCAGGAAATTTATCTTCTAAACCTGCTGCTCAGTCTGAAAGATCAAATCCATCTCAGTCTGCTCAAAGGAGAAGCTCACAAGGATTCCAAGGTAAAAGTCAAACTGGCTATCAAAGATCTGATACTGTTAAAGAGCAAGTTAAGGAGGTAGTATATCAAAGACCAACTTTTTCTCCTCCTCAGTCCAAAGAACTTAAAAGGTCTACCTCTCCTAAGCCAGTTCACTCTGAGAAGGATGCTCCAAAAGGTAAGCAATTTATTTTTAACTAAAAATTCTAGCAAGATAGTTGCTATGTCTGCTCCCCTTTCTTATCTAGTTAATCAGGATAAAGAACCAGTTGACACTTCTTCTGAGATTGTTTATAAAAGCCCAGAGCTTGATCCTATCTTTAGGATGGCTCGTTTTCTTGAACTGGTTGGAGCAGCGCAAATTAAGAAAGCAAAAGCAGAAGGAAAGGACACTGCAGGATTAACCACAATGTCTAAATTCAGAAAGAAGGAGCTCGAAAAATTCCAGGTCAAACCTGAGATGTTTGATCCTTTAAAGTATATGGAAAAGCATCCTGAGGCAGTGGTCCCAAGGACAACAGAATTGAAAATTATTGGAGAGCAAGACTTGAAGCTATCGAAAAAAGAAGCTCTAGATCCCACAAGAAAGATTACTTTTGTTTCTAGCTCTTCTGATCCTAAGCATAACTCTGAAGCACCTTAATTATTCATTGATTGACAGTTAATTTCTTATCTGATTAATTGATGATATCTGCTTAGTTATTTCCCTTTTATGCATTTTATTTTACTTTCAGTAATTAGTTTTGTTTGTTTAAATTGTTGAGAGACTTAACTCAAATAGGGGGAGATTTTTGGAACCCTAGGTTTTGATTTGAGTTCAGTCCTCTCTTTCTGTCTCTTGACCCAAGATTTATCTATGGTCAAAGGTTAGTTGATAGTTTAGA
Organism: Platanthera zijinensis; assembly: GCA_039513925.1. Classification (NCBI taxonomy): domain Eukaryota; kingdom Viridiplantae; phylum Streptophyta; class Magnoliopsida; order Asparagales; family Orchidaceae; genus Platanthera; species Platanthera zijinensis. The sequence continues at coordinate 141,962,770 of CM077081.1, forward strand.
TTCTCTAGTTTTGTAGAATTGCTTTTCCAGATGAATATTTGGTTAAGTAGTTTTCGTTCGACTATGGTCGAACGTCGCTCGACTATCGTCTATCGGCTGATCGACGATCGTCTATCAGTTGGTCGACGTTCTGTCTGCGTTGATAGCTCGACTATCTGTTGATAGGTTGACTATCTGTTGTCTTTGATAGTTCGACTATCTGTCCTGATAGTTCAACTATTTGATAGTTCGACTATCTGTTGATAGGTCGACTATCTGTGTTGCTTTGATAGTTCGACTATCTGTTGATAGGTCGACTATCTGTTTTGTTTTGATAGTTCGACTATCTGTTGATAGGTCGACTATCTGTTTTGTCTTGATAGGTCGACTATCTGTTTGATAGGTCGAATATCTGTTTTCCTTTGATAGTTCGACTATCTGCTTGGATAGTTCAACTATTTGATAGTTCGACTATCTGTTGATAGGTCGACTATCTGTTTTGTTTGATAGGTCGACTATCTGTTTTTTTGTGATAGGGCGACTATCTGCTTGATAGGTCGACTATCTGTTTTGTTTGGTAGTTCGACTATCTGTCCGGATAGATCGACTATCTGATTGCTCGACTATCTGTTCTGATAGGTCGACTATCTGCTGAGGTAGTTCGACTATCTTCTTTGATAGTTCGACTATCTGGATCGTTCGACTATCTGTCCGATAGGTCGACGATCTCCGTGCGTCGGTCGACGATCTCCGAGGGCCGTTCGACGTTTTACTGCATGTTTTAAAATAGTTTTGTCGTCTTCTATGATGTGACTAATTTCAAACTTATTTTGGCACATTTTATAAAAGATTATCTGAATAAATTGTGATATTATTTCCATGCAATATCAGTTCCATTCTTTTTGCATGAGCTAATCTTTTCTGACAAAGTTGTTTGTCTTATAGCTGAGATATATTTTCTGCTTTATCTGCCAGGCTGTCCTTTATAGCCGTTAGACTCAAAAAGTCTTTCTTGGCTGTAAAGAGTCTTTTCTGATGTGACTTTCTCTAGTTTTATTTCATCAGAAGTATTTGCAGCTTCTTAGAAAGCTTTATCCTGTTATAGGATATCTGCCTGCAGTATTTTGTTTTGCTTTATGCTTTTCGCAGCCCAGCTTGCAGAGTTCAGAAAAAGACAAGATTCAAACTCAGTTTAGAGCCGTTGCTGCTGCTGCTTTATAAAGACTTCTTTGAAGAAGAAATCAACTAGTTCACACACATTGAAAAGCTAACTGCAGCATTCAAACAAAAAGCTTACAGTCTCTAACTGCTCTCAGCACAATCACATCTAATTGAGAAGAAGTTCTAGTTCTTCACTCTTCTTCAACCTGAGTTCTCCTGCTTACAGGAAGATCTTCACTCAGAGCCTTTTGAAGAAGAAGAAGAAGAAGATAGCTGCTTAAAGAAGAAATTTGATTTAATATTATTTATCTTCTTGTAGCTTTTTCCTTCAATATTTTCTGAAGTGTTTCTACACTGAAGCAAGACTTCACCTGGACGTTCTTTGAGCCAGGGGGAGCCTTGATTCTTTTAGAGCTTTCTAGCTCAGTGCAAGTTATTGTGCTTCTCTAATCTATTGTAAAATAGAGAAGACACCTTAACCTCCTTTCCCCCTCCTATAAAGGGTTATTACTCCCTTCAAAAGTATCCCTTGGTGGCAGGGCACCTGATCAAAAACCTGTGTTGATTTTTAGATACCTGATCAAAAGTCTAAAGGGTTTCTTGAACTACCTGAAGCAGATCTTGTTGGTGGTAGGGCACCTGATCAAAAACCTGAGTGGATTCCTACCTTGTTGGTAGAAGAGTGGACGTACCCAAGTTGTTTGGGGAACCACTATAAATTCCTTGTGTCGTCTGGATTGCTTTATTTAATTACTTGCATTGTGGCTGTGATTAGATCTTAACTAGGATTGCTAGTTGTTGTTTAGGTTTCCAAGCCTTAACTGTAATTACAGTTGGCTGCCTTTTTGTGCACAACACTTGTGTTAGGCTCTAAGGTTTAATCTCAAATATCTATAACCTTCATTCCGCATTTAACTCCAAGGGAGTTGAGTAGAAAGTCAACTTTGCTAGTGCAATTTTTGATTACTCTATTCACCCCCCCTCTAGAGTAGTATCTATCCCTTCTCTTTCAGTCTATCAATTCTAAATCCATGAGTCTAGCTTTTTAGGAAAGAAAAGAACTTAAAATTACTGGCGTACCTGTTATCACTTGCTCCGAATTCCGAGGTTGAGCTAGATCCAGTGCATACACTTGCTCTCTCTCCTGCAAGCGGTCTCCGCCCTGGTATCCATGTCTTCGGCCACGTCCTCGGCCTCTAAAATATAGAGCAGGCGGGGCAACCTGTGGTGCTCGTAGGGGTGCCCCCTCATGGGGTTATTTCTTATGATGTACCCTACCTGATGACAATTTAAGCACTCTGGAGGGGAATATGGCGTACCCTCAGGTCTCTGCATCTCCCGCATCTGGAGAGGTTTAGGAGCCATTACCACCGGCTCCCTCGGCTACTGTCTCACCTCTTGACGAGGCTGGTCCTCTGCCCTTCTCCCATCTCTCCCATCAGCAAAGCAGCCCTATCGCTGATCATTTCTGGCTCCCCGGCCCTAATCCTCAGTTGGCAGCTTCCGGCCACGAGTAGTGTGCCAATCTGCCTCAATCCTCTCCGCCATCTCCAATATTAGAGGAATAGGCCTGTCGGATACAAACAGTAGAGACTCTCTCAGTTCCTCCCGCAGGCCCTTATAGAACCTCTTAGTGTATCCTGCCTAATCCAACTTATAAGAATACGCAAACCGGGCTAGATGATTAAACTCCCGTTGGTACTCAACCACCGTATTGTTGCCTTGCCTCAACAATAGAAATCTATCTTCCAGCTCGTCTCTGGCCGACTGCAGAAAAAAGTGCTTCAATAGTGCGGCCCTGAAGTCCTCCCAAGCAATCTCTGCAACCTCTTTATCAGCAAACGTCATGTCTAGCAGTGTCTTCCACCATCTCTTGGCATGGGTCTCCAAGTAAGAGACCACCAAAGGCATCCTCTCCTCCCAAGGGCACCGTATCCCGGTCAGCATCTCATACATGATGTCTAACAACTCCTCTGTCCGAACAGCCGACTCTGTCCCCAAGTAGGACAGGGGAGAAACTTCTCGAAAAATACTCAACCAATTGGCCCCCAGGTTTAGCTGCGATGCCGGAACCTGCTGGGCCATGAAAGCCTCCAGAATAGCTGTCATAGTCTGCCCCATTTCCGACTGTAGAAATGGAGTGGGAGTCAGGGGAGGTGGTGCAACATTCAGAGCTTGCTAGACTCCGGTCTTTGGTGTGGGATGTGCTGGAGGCTGGACCACAAGGACCATTGTAAGTAAATGACTCAAACCTAATTAAAAAGTGGACAATTTACACGTGATCCCCCATATGGGCAGACAACTGCTTTCGTTTCTTAGTTTGTCCCCAAACTAAACTCGTGCGGGGGTGACCCAGGGATTGTGGACTGCTACTTTTTCTATCGAGTTTTCCTCTGATACCACTTGTAAGACCCCCTTTTTTCTTTTTAAACCACCGGGGTCTTAGCCCCAGAACCGCTGTATTGCGGTGACACCTTCACGCCTGGGAAGGTCACCACTACAACAGGTTGATCCTGCAAGCCAAATCGATCACAGAAGAGCAGTAAAATAGAAAAAAAAATTGTCGATAGAAATCACATATATAGTAAATAATCTTCACGAAGGGAGAGTCCACAGAAATTATAAAGGTACTAAAAATAGGGCTCATGCCTAGTACATCAATATCCTCACTACATATCAATCAGTGCTTAAGCACAAACTAAAGATCTACTAACGATCAGGACTCACAGTCACAGCTATCTGAACACCGGTACTAGACAATCCAATCTCCAAGCATGCCGAACTCTGGACTCCTCCTCCATGTTGGGCTCCACGGTCCTCTAAAATTATGAGGTTCGAAAACCGTTATTCTAAAGTACTAAGTCTTATCATCCCCAAACCATTCCCCATTGATCCTAGGCACCGAGCGGGGAGGTGGAAAGGAGAGGTAATGAAGGTGGAATAACAAAGTAACAGGAGACGGCAGAACTAATCTAGCAGTTCTAAGAGTATATGTGGCATTAATAAAAGTATAAAAGACTGAAAATATAATAAGTAACCTTAACTTATATGAAAACATATAAGCTAAGGGATCTTCTGCAAGGCTCCTATCGTATAAAAAGTCTCATACCAATTTATACGATAGGGTGTCAGTTTTCTAGCAGGCATGCATATATCTACAGAGTAAGAACCTTAACTTATTAGCACGCTCACGCGAGCTTATAAACCAAGGGGTCGTTTTATAATACCTATTGTATAAAGCGTCCCATACCACTTTATACAATAGGTGTCAGGGGTTATATGCAATCATGATGCTATGACATGCAAATATTCTTTGATGTGATCATGCAAGTGCAACTCACCCACCCGACTCTTTCAGACCTTTAGTTCCCCCTTTCTAGAGCCTAACCTCCCAGGATACCTCCGTAGTGGCAAATAGAAGCGGTGGGTTGGGCCCTGCCTACCTATAAACCAGTAATTACACTACCAGTCAAACCTATCATATGCCTCAATGCTGGTGCACTAAGCGGAGCTCCTGAGTACTCTTGCCGGCTGGCGCACCGAACTTAATTTAGCGAAGTGCAAAACCACACTTGCCGAGTCAACGTATTGGGGCCAATGCATCGACCCTCCAACACTGAAGACCCACCACCGTATATAATATGCACATGCAAACTTGATATACCAACAACTGTGCCAAAGCTACCAGGACTATCCCGTACGTCTGAAACGAAAACCAAGCCAAAGCTCGCCGGGCCAACCTGCCATCACCAAAACCACCGAGCCTACTTCCCGTGTGACCCGACCTAACATCCTAAGACATTGAGGTGTGTGAAAGTGAATCCCTAGTTATACTAATTACTCTTGCAATTTATTTTGCCCACAGTTTAGGTTAGCCCAGGACTGCCCAAGGTATACCCCGTGAAGGGTTCTCGAGGGCACTAAGAACTATTGTTGAAGCCAAAAATGACCGAAGTCAAAATTGACTTCCGTGGAGTTCGGGGTCCCAAAAGAGGGGTGACCGCACACCTACTACACTCAAATGAACGATCTAGGCTCTAGACTAGGAACATAAGAAACAGACCCAAGGTCTCAGCGTGGAGGACCCACCGCATACCCGGAAAACTAACAAACTCTTCCCCTGCCAAGCCAAAGGCTGAGCTAAGACACCTTCGGAGGGCGCTCTTGGCCGACCGGAACATCTAAGGAGGGTCTCAAGACCAACTCTCTCCTATCCAGATGTATCTCCTTGGGTCTATACAAAATGCTCCTCATCCGCGCTACTAAAGGCGCAACATCGCCGAGCAATTCTACAACTCGCTGCCCAACTGGGCTGCAAACAGCGCGACTCCGCTGCCTTAAAAGGCTATCAACAGGCCAACAAGGGCTTCCCGGCATAAACCTCGGGGCTCCCACGGGACGAGCGGTTCACGAGCACACCGCTCACCCAAAGCAAAAAAGAGTAGATCACACATTCACAGAGCATCACAGATTATAAATTATTACAGGAATATTAATTCCATACATCGGCACGCAGGCCGGCAATATAAACAAAAGTAGGCCTTCGAGGGCCGGCACGAGCTTGGGCTTAAGCCCGCTATTCCCCGCTTGGTACTGCAACACCTGTACGCCAACGTCTCGACGAACGACTGCCAGCTGAACAACAGTCGGCTAACATAAGCTGGCCAAATATATTCCATACACCCCTTTTTCGGGGTCACGGTGCGCATTCCCTGCAAATAGATAATATCCAACTTCCTCGGAGTCTTCTCCGAGAACCCCAGAATATCACCTATCCGGCTCATACGTCCGGACGAGCTTCACACAGAACATCACCAATTCGGCTCATGCGTCCGAATGGGCTTCACACAGCACATCACCAATTCGGCTCGTGCGTCCGAATGGGCTTCACACAGCACATCACCAATTCGGCTCGTACATCCGAATGGGCTTCACACAGCACATCACCAATTCGGCTCGTACGTCCGAATGAGCTTCACACAGCATGCCTAAATCCGTACTCACACTTCCGGATACTGGATGCAATTAATAGCGGGGACGTACACGTCGACCCGTCGGAGAGCTCCCTTCCCCCACCCGTTGGTGGAGAGGGGCTTCCATGCAAATGTAAATCGAGGGCTTCACCTGCCCGAGAAGAAACTTTGTTACCCTTGACACGTGTTTTGACGAAGGTGCCGGTGGCCGATCTCCCTTTTAGGCCGAGCCTTGCTCGAGGCGGCGATGGCGGTGGTCGGCCTCCTTTTTAGGCCGAACCTTGCTCGAGGCGACGATGACGGTGGTCGGCCTCCTTTTTAGGCCGAACCTTGCTCGAGGCGGCGATGACGGTGGTCGGCCTCCTTTTTAGGCCGAACCTTGCTCGAGGCGGCGATGACGGTGGTCGGCCTCCTTTTTAGGCCGAACCTTGCTCTAAGCGGCGTGTGAGAGGAAAACCGAGAGGGAGAGAGGCGGCTGTGTGTGCTGCTCCGTGCCGGCGGCGGCGACGAGGATGGAGGAGCTCGGGCTCGGCCCGGGCTTGGTTCGTCCGGTGACGCGAAAAGGAAAGGAAGCCGAGCCTCGTTCAAGGCTTGGCCGGCGACGGTAAGAAGGGGCCGAGAGGAGGAGAGGGGCCGAGCTTGGGCTCGGCCTTGTTTTGCCATTCCAGGCCGTGAGAGGGAGAGGAGGAGGAGCAGCGGGCTCGGGATTGCCGGCGGCGGGAGAGGAGGAAGAGGGAGGGGCGCGGGGGTGCTGTTCCAGCCCTACGAGAGAGAGGGACGGCCGGGCTTGGGCTGCTGCTTGCCGGCTGTGGAGCAAGTCGGGGGAGAGGTGAGAGGGAGAGAGAGACACCACCTGGAGCAGCCATGCGGCTGCCCTCTTCTTACCTAAACACCCGATGCCCTCCTCCTCATTTTTTTATTTTTTCCCTGCCTTTCTCCTGAACCTGCATGCCTCTTACCTGCCAGCCCTTTTGCTTTTGTTAAATCTCATATAAATATATATATAATATAATATTATATATAATATAATATATATATATATTTATATTATCATATTAAACATATATATATATATATATATATATATATATATATATATTAAAAGTCCATGCACACAAGGCCTCCGCACGCACGCACGAGGACCCGCACGCCCCCAAACGGGGCTACGTCAAAACGTCGCTCGTAGCATGTCCCAAGTCCGTCACTTGGGGAGGATCCCGCGCGGCCGGATATGGGGTTGTACACAATCCCCGCTCTTTTCGAGGTTGGTACAAGCTCGGAAAGAAATGTCCAATCCCAAATATCCGGCGAGCGGGAGCCGACCAAAAAAAATTTTGAGAAAACCCAAAAATTGCATTCAAAACACTAAACTTTCCGTGCCCATTTTGATCATTCTGAACCACTCGATACGGGTAACGCTCCCTTCTACCGAACTGCCCTTATACCCTTACTTACAATAAGTATACCTGGGGCCGAGCCCGGCTCGTGGTGTCGCAGAAGTAGCTAAACCTAAGTATCTCAAAAGCCAACCTTTCCCCCACAGGCGAGCCTTCGGACCTGCCAGCTTGATGGGAGCCTGCGCAGCGGGTCTACCTGGGGCCGAGCCCGGCTCGGGGTGTCGTAGAAGCGGCTAAACCAAAACATCTCAAAAGCCAACCTTTCCCCCACAGGCGAGCCTTCGGACCTGCCAGCTTGATCGGAGCCTGCGCAGCGGGTCTACCTGGGGCCGAGCCCGACTCGGGGTGTCGTAGAAGTGGCTAAACCAAAACATCTCAAAAGCCAACCTTTCCACCACAGGCGAGCCTTCGGACTTGCCAGTTTGATGGGAGCCTGCGCAGCGGGTCTACCTGGGGCCGAGCCCGGCTCGGGGTGTCATAGAAGCAGCTAAACCAGAACATCTCAAAAGCCAACCTTTCCCCCACAGGCGAGCCTTCGGACCTGCCAGCTTGATGGTAGCCTGCGCAGCGGGTCTACCTAGGGCCGAGCCCGGCTCGGGGTGTAACACCCTAAAAAGACCCCAAAGGACTCAAAATGATTTTTGAGGTACAGGAAATTTTACACGGCCTGGGACACGGGCGTGCCCCAGGGCGTGTCGGGGGTACACGGCCTGGGACACGGGCGTGTCCCAGGGCGTGTTCAGGTTAGTCGACGACTGGGAGTCGACGATCGTCGAGCCTGGGACACGGCCTCCGACACGGGCGTGTCCCAGGGCGTGTCCGAATTAAATTTCGAAATTGGCCTGTTCGAGTCAGAATAGTACACGGCCTTGAACACGGCCATGAACACGAGCGTGTCATGTGGGACACGGGCGTGTCCGATGCCGTGTTCCGACCCGTGCACTGGTTGCAGCTCGAGGAAGCAGGTTTGACACGGGCGTGTCTCAGGATGACACGGGCGTGTCAGGTTCGACACGGGCGTGTCGTGTAACATCCCAAATTTCAAATGACTTAGATTTGGGTTAGACATGTGGTGGATGCCAGGGTTTAGCTAGGTTTGACCCTAGGAGGAGGATTTAGACCATGTGGGGCCCACTATGGGGCCCAAGTCAACCTAGGTCAAACTAGGCTAAATACAAACCCTAGCCACACCATGACCCCACCACATTGCCCTAACCCTAAATACAATCTAAGTGGACCCCAAGGTAGGCCATGGGGTCAACTAGTTGACCCATGTTGGGTCAAGCCAACATGTTGACCTAAATAGTGAAAATGGTGCCCTAGCCCATTTCACTAGGTTGGGTCCACCCAAACCAACCCAAATTCATCATGTGGGCCTAAAGTGACCTTATAAACCCTAGGGGAGAGAAAAATAGGGGCATGCAATGGTAATTTTGGGAATTACCTAGGAGAGAGAAAATGTGACAAATAGGAGAGAGAAAGTGTTAAGGAAGTGGTGTGGACCATTTGGGCTCATCCCACCAACCCATGATGGGTTGGCTGACCATGTAGGTGTATTAGGAGGTGTGAAGACCCACCATGCAGCCTTGGGTCAAGCCCAAGCCCAAACCCGACCCAACCTAACCTATTTCATTAGGTGAACCAACTCCCCTCCTCACCACCCACCCACCTTGGCCCCAACCATGAAACCCGACCCTTAGGACCTAATAAAACCAGCTGGAGTAGTAGGGCCCACTCCCAAGCCACCTAGCCGGCCAAGATACCCAACCCGAGCCCTCAACATTGTTGAAATCGCCCCTCCTTGGTGAATCCGCCCCAAGCTTTGGTGAAGTCGCCCCCCTCTCTTAACTCAGCCCCAAACCGAGCCTATCTCTCATTGTCCATTCACTCCTACCCCTGAGACAGAGAGAGAGAGAGCCGGAGCCACCTGCAGCCATGGCAAGCCAAGGAACTCGCCGGAATATTCATGCTAGGGGAAGCCGCCGCCACCCTCAACCTCAACCACAACCACCGGTCCGTATCCCCTCCCCTCTTACTGTACTAGATTCCTAGATCTTCTAGGTTAGTAGTCAAGCTCAAAAGAGCTCGACTGTAGGCCTCTACAAGCTTGGATAAAGCTTCAAAAATGGCGGTTTCTTGGTTTTTCGGTTTGGTTGCACCGCCGCCGTCCGCCGCTCTCCGCCGCCCAGCCGCCGGCCAGTTCAAGCCCCGACCACCGTGAGGCCGGGGGATGACTTGGTCGGAGGCCCCGCCGCCGGCGATGGCCGGAAACCACCCCGCAAGGGTGGCCAGCACGGGTTGGCCTGCATGCATGTGCATGGAGAAGACGCACAGCCACCGTTCGATTGGCTTCTAGATTCGTGCAAATTTTAATATTAATTCTGCATCATTTAATTTTATGTATAAATGAAATAGTGTCACATGGTAACAGTTATTTTGAATGCTGTTTATGAGGTACTTAGAGGCCCCACCTTAGGTTGAACCCTGAATGAAATATTTAGGTAGATGAGTTAACTTTAAAATGCCATAGAAATCATAGGTTTTGGACCAGTAGGCTGCCCTGTAGGGCTGTTTTACTAGGACTGCTCTTATGGTAGGACAGAAATTAAAATATTTCCTCAGCCCAAACCCTTGGCCCAAATGGGCTGAAGTTTGGGCTAGGTTACTAATTTAGGTTTATCTAGGCCCTCCCCAAAAATCAGAATTTTTGGGGAACATTTTGCTATAGTATTGACAAAAATACCCAAAAGTAAATAAATGTGATTTTTGGAGTTTCCTAACTCCAAAGGGCCCCAAATTTTGGTGGCACCCTCTCATGGGTATATTAGACCCATGGTTAAAATTTGGGCTAAATTTATTCACTGCATGATGAGGAATCTCACTTGCATGTTTGAGAAATAATATTTGACTTGGGCTGCAAATAGCAATTTTGCAGAATTTCAAATGGCTGCCCAAGCCAAACCAGAAGTCCCCTTGACCTGGGATTTTGGTCAGAGGTGTAATTAGGGCACCTTTAGGCCCTGCCCAAAAATGGGCTTGATTGGAAAATAAAATATGAGGAAATTACCAAAATACCCCTAGGGCTTAACTAGGTGATTCTTGGAGTTAGCTAACTCCAATTGGCCCCAAATTTTGGTGGCCCATCCATAGGGACCATATAGACCAGAGGTAGAAATTTCCCTGAAATTGGAATAAGGCATGTTGACTTAACTCACTTGTAAGTGTAGGCTAATTTAGGCCTTGGTGTGCATTTAGCAATAATTTGTAGTTTGTGAATTTAGCCTAGCTGAGGCACCCAAAAATCATGCAATAGATTCCAGTGATACTTTAGGGCATGTTTCACCCCTAGAATTATTTTTGGGATTTTTGGAATTAAAAATACCACTTAATGGGATTTTTCAAAATATTGGCCTTTTTGGGAAAATAAATGGGAAAAATAGAAATTGGCTATAGAAAACTTTCAGATTCAGCCAAGTCAAAGTATGGTGTCTTATTTGACTTAGGAAAATTTTTGACCTCTGTTTGGAGATTATTGGAACAAAAACCTTGGAATTACTATTTTACCCCTTTTTGTATTTATTTATGAATTGATGGAATTACATGTGGGGAAATTGTAAAAATATTTCTATAGATGTATAATAGCAATATTAGTGTTGCATATTTATTTCAGAATTTTTGTATACATTGATAATTATTAAGGTAGGAAAATGGCATTTTGGTAAATAATTAGGAATGAATTTTGGTAGACCATTACACAGTGGAAATAAATGAAACTCTGTCATTAGCCATAAAATAGTAATATGAATGCTTAGTAATTTTCCTGGAATTTTGGTGAATACATTTCTTGTACTTCATTTGGAAAATGACACTTGTGTAGGAATTGTATTAATTATGGGATGAATAGATATAATAAAAGGAAAATTATGAAATCTTGTAGACAGTAATATTTTTCTCCTATGCAATTCAGGAAAATTCCCATAAGTCAGAAGATTTTAATTGATGATACTTCATGCGTAAAATGACCTAGGGAATAATTCTAAAAGATTTAATTAAAGGCCTTAATGACCTAGGAAAATTATGAAAATCAACACACTCATTTTATTAGTCCATACCACCCTAGGATAAATACTTGGGGTCAGCTGGATCAAGAATTTAGAAGTTCGATTTCAGGGTGGCAATAGGTCATGGGGTGCGCTTAGTAAAGAAGGTTGGACTATAGGCCGCCAGGGGATGAATCAACAACTGAGTTAGGGTCTAAGTTCGGAAGTATAACCCTGGGTGGCAGATGCATTCTAGAGACGAGAGTAACAGAGCGACATAAGACTTACCTAGAAAGGGTTGACGGAAGACCGCCACTCCTTAACCCATACCTTAAATCACTGGGTCATTCTATGTAACAGGAGAGAGAAAAGGGGGTTCGGGGTAGGCAACAACTAAACTAAATATCCTTGAGAAAGGGAGCTTTGGGATTCAACCCATCATAGCTCCTAGTGCCCCTGAGAGCCCTTCACCGGGAATACCTTGGACAGTCCTGGGATTAACCTTAAGATTTTAAGTATGATAAACTGTAGACAAGAGTAGTCTATTAGGTTAGGTGAACTGGACATGTGCTCACTCGTACCGGTTTGGAGGGACTTGGAGTCTTTGACTACTTGCTCGCCCGTGCAGAGTGGGAGGATGAAATTGGTTTTAAATATATACTCACCCGGGCAGGGTTGGAGGTTTTGTAGCATACTCTCACCCGTGACGGGTTGGAGAGTTTTGGGACTGGTTAGACTTTCGAGCTGGAGGCTCAATATACTATACTTGCATGTGCATATACTAGTGGCGGGCCATGCGGTACTGGCCAGTCGTCACACCGACGGCAGTACGGTGGACCAGGCGGGTGCGAGGGTTAGAAGGACCAGTAGGATGTTTACACTGGAGTCTGGAAGGCTTTTCCTAATAACGCGCACCCAGCCCAACAAGACTGACAGGTAGTCAGCAAAGTTGTACGCAGAGACTCTAGAGTTCACTGACGGTGTACAGAGACGCACAAGAGAGGTCTAGGCCTGGTAGTGTGTATACCCGCCTAGAAGGCGGAGACGCCCGCTCCGCTGCTGCCGTAGCCACAACGGTGGTACCTGAGAGTGATGCTAGCTCTCGAAAAGTGGGAACTAAAGGTCTGTGATCACGGAGTCGTGTGTGTGTGTTGCACTGCATGTTCATATCATACCCACCATATAGATGCATAACATTAACCTTCATAACAACTTAAGTCACCTAATGTATAAGTGGTATGGGACGCTTATACATTAGGACCTGCTATACGATCTCTTAGCCTATAAGCCTGAGTGGGCATGTTTATAGGTTGAGGTTATTTTTACTTTATGTATATGCTTGTGACTCTGACACCCCATTGTATAAATGGTATGGGACATTCTATACAATGGGAGCCTTGCAAAAGATCCCTTGCTTATGCGTACCCGCATAAGTGGAGGTTACATTTCATCATTTTCTTGATTATATACCCTGTCAGATTCCTGTCACCTGCTCTCTTTTGCTACCCCTTATTGTCCTCCGCTTCGTCCTCCCGCACGGTGCCCAGGAGTTGCAGGAGGAGGTGCTGAGGATACGACTTAGTCTGTTTGACTAATGGTCGTTGACCTTACTATTTTAGGAGCTCGAAGAGGTAATCCAGCACGTCGAGGAGGCAGGGCTTGAGGAGCAGATACCGGCCACTACTACTGGAGCACATGTTCAGGTGCAATGATTCGAGATGATAGATTCCGCTGCTGTGTATGAGTGAGAGAGAGATTATGATGTACTGGGCATAAGCCCTATTTACTTTCACTTCTGTACTCATTATGGACTGGCTTTTATTTCATTTGATATATATATGTGATGTGGCTGTGGACTTTCTTCTGCTTTTACTCTGATTTATTATGTAATTACTCTCATATTGGCCGAACAGGTTATGATCGTACTAGCCGGCAGAATCGGCGTCTTGCGGTGACGACTAACTCGTGCGTTAGTGTCACCGTAAGGCGGCGGTTCTGGGCATAAGATCCGGGTTGCCTCGGATTTGAGGAACAGGATCTTACAAACTGGTATCACTTGAACACACGATCATATGAGAATACAGTCCACCACACTGGAACACCCCGCTCGCGCATTAGTTTGCGGACAAACTATGCAGCGGAAGCAATGGTGTGCCCATGTGTAAAAGCCACATAAAACAGTCCATTAAACGATGAGTTAGGCCAATTTTGACATTACCTTACCTTTATGCAGCCTCCACAGGATACGGTTCCTCCCCCTCCGGCTGCCATTCCGTTCATGCAGACAGAAATGGGACAAACGCTGACGGCGATCCTGGACGCATTCAGAGATCAGCAAGCCCCGGTACAGCTACCCAACCCAGGGTCGAACTGGCTGAGTGCGTTTAAAAGTCTGTCTCCGCCACTGTATCGCGGGACAGAAGATGCCGTGAAGACAGAGGAGTGGTTGGAGACCATCCAGGAGCTGCTAGCTGGCATCAGCTGCCCCGTCAGACAGGCAGTTCCCCTTGCCACCTCGGCACTAGACGCTCATGCAAAGAGGTGGTGGAAGTCGGTACGGGACTCTACATTCGCCGACCGGGAGCTGATGGACATATCTTGGGAGGAGTTCAGCGACGTCTTCTTGGAGCATTTTGTATCTTCCACAGACCGAGATGCCTTGGAGGCGAGGTTTCTGAGCCTCCAGCAGGGGAGCCGATCAGTTATTGAATATCAGAGAGAGTTCTCCCATCTGGCGAGGTTTGCAGGCTTCCATGACTGGGACGACCAGAAATACGCGAAGAGATTCTATCACGGGCTCCGCGACTCTTTGAGGCAGCCCTTGCTGTTCATTGCCCACGGTACCATGGCGCAGATCATCGAGATGGCAAAGAAGCTGGAGGCTGACCAGCTGTTGGTGCAAGGCAGAGGGAAGAGATCGTTGGATGGACAGTCGTTTGGGGAGAGCAGCAGATCGTCTCAGAGGGGCAAGACGATTGGATACAGGAGAGGTGGGGGACGTCGTCGTCCCAACTATAGGCAGGATCAGGGGCCTCCTCCACCTTTGGCTCCCCCACCTATGCAGATTCCCGGACCGATGAGACAGGATGATCGAGGTCAGAGGCAGATCACCTGCTTTGGTTGCGGCCAACCTAGGCACATCAGGACGCAGTGCCCGCTTCAGGTCCACCCTCTTCCTCCTCCTCCACCTCCAGTGGCCCCTCCAGTTCACCAAGGCCGAGGACGAGGACGAGGACGAGGTCGAGGCCGAGGATATCACGGCCGAGGCCGAGACCGGGAGCAGGTATACGCGCTGGATCTCACGGAGCAGAGGGACCCAGAGGAGGTGATTACAGGTACTTAAAATTTTTTTTTTTTTTTGATTTATAAATTTTAAATTTTAAGAGTACCTTAGACATTAAAAGTAATACTATTCTTTGAACTCAAACAAACCCAGGCATAGTGATGATTAGCGGCAAGCCCGCTCACACCCTCTTCGACACGGGTGCGTCACACTCCTTCGTGTCAGACTCGTTTATTGAAGGATTAGAAGGAGTGGAGAAGTTTTCCGGTTTGGAAAAGAGAGTGCGACTCCCTGATGGTACGGAACTTCGAACCACAGACTGCTGCAATATGGATGTCGAGGTAGGAGGCAAAGCGTTTGAAGCTCCGGCAACAGTTTTGAGCCTACCGGATTATGATCTGATCCTAGGCATGAATTGGCTTCATTGGAACTACGCGCAGATAGATTGCCCCTCGAAGAGGATCACACTCAGACACGGAGACTCCTACGTCATCATTGAAGGTATCCGTTCCATTCCTCGACTCTCTTTATCTTCAGTACAGGCCGTTAAGGCCTATGAACAGGGAGAAGAGGTATACCTCATTTGTTTCGAGATGGCTGTGGTAGAGAGTTCCATAGCTGATATTCCAGTGGCACGAGATTATGCTGATGTCTTTCCGGAGAAGTTACCTGGGCTACCACCATCACGGGACTTGGACTTCAGGATCCAGTTGGTGCCAGGGGCAAGACCAGTGTCCCGAGCACCCTACAGAATGGCCCCTAGGGAATTGGCAGAGTTCAGGACTCAGCTACAGGAACTTGTGGAGTCAGGATTTGTGTGGCCAAGTTCATCGCCGTGGGGAGCACCGGTTTTATTTGTGAAGAAGAAGGATGGATCCCTCCGACTGTGTATAGATTACAGGGAATTGAATAGGTTGACGGTTCGGAACACCTACCCATTGCCCCGGATAGACGAGTTATTTGATCAACTTCAGGGAGCCTTCTGGTTCTCTAAGCTCGATTTACGATCCGGCTATTACCAGTTACGCATCCGGGAGGAAGACATACCGAAGATCGCATTCAGCTCATGTTATGGCCTATATGAATTCACGGTGATGCCATTTGGGCTCACGAATGCCCCCTCGGCATTCATGACGCTCATGAACCGTGTATTCGAGCCTTATCTAGATCGGTTTGTCATAGTTTTTATTGATGATATTTTGATTTACTCACGGTCTCGAGAGGAGCATGCAGAGCACCTAGCGCTGGTATTGCAGAAGTTAAGAGAATTCCAGATGTATGCGAAGTTCTTTAAGTGCCAGTTCTGGCTTCAGGAAGTGGCTTTCCTTGGACACACGATCAGTGGAGCTGGATTAGCAGTGGATCTGGCTAAGATTGAGGCAGTGCGGGATTGGCCACGACCAAAGACAGCGTCGGACATCCGTAGCTTCTTGGGCCTAGCAGGTTATTATCGCAAGTTCGTGGAGGGATTCTCGAGGATAGCCCTCCCCCTCACGTCCTTGAAGAAAAAGGATGCCGCATTTGACTGGACAGAGCGGTGCGAGTCAGCATTTCAAGAGCTCAAGGACCGGCTCACTTCATCCCCCATCCTTGCACTTCCCTCTGGGAGCGAAGGATTCCAGATATATACAGATGCCTCTTATCAGGGGATGGGTGCAGTCCTGATGCAACATGGACATGTTATCGCTTATGCTTCGCGACAGCTGAAGAAGCATGAGCATAACTACCCAGTACATGACCTCGAGCTCGGGCCGTAGTCTTTGCCCTCAAGACATGGAGACATTACCTCTACGGGATTCATTGTGATATATACTCCGATCATAAGAATCTCAAATACATCGACACGCAGAAGGTTCTGAACCTGCGACAGAGGAGGTGGCTTGAGTTCCTCTGCGATTACGACTATAAGATGCACTATCACCCGGGAAAGGCGAATACTGTAGCAGATGCTTTGAGCAGGAGAGCCGGCACTTCTGGACCGGAGCCCCGGGTGATGTCTATGGAGCTGCTACGCATGATGGAGGATATGCAGATTACCATGGTTTCGGAAGCCGAGCCAGTGCTCTATCGAGAGTACCTGAACTCTTTGGTCAGCAATGATGATATACAGAAGCGCATTCTTACACATCAGAGATTGGATACTGATCTAGAGCCTATCTTTGACGCTCTAAAAGGAGGCAAGTATGGGGATTATACGCTGGAGGACGACCTTCTTCGATTCCGTGGCCGAGTGTACATTCCAGCAGGAGGTGAGATCCGGGATGACATCTTCAGAGAGGCACACTACTCCAGATATTCAGTGCATCCCGGCATCACCAAGATGTGGGCTGACCTACGACGGACCATGTATTGGCCAGGAATGAAGAGGGAGATCATATACCTTGTGACACACTGCGAGACTTGCCAGCGAGTGAAGGCCGAATGCAAGAGCCCAGGCGGTATATTACAGCCACTGCCAGTCCCAGAGTGGAAGTTCGAGGATATCTCTATGGATTTTGTTCACGGACTCCCTCGCTCTCATTCTGGGCACGACTCCATCTGGGTCATTGTAGACAGGTTGACTAAGGTAGCGCGATTCATTCCAGTCAGAAAGGATGCCCCGGTTGCAGTTTTGGTGAAATTATTTGTGGAACAGTTCATCAGGTATCACGGAGTTCCCAGATCCATTGTTTCAGATAGAGACGGTCGCTTCACCTCCAGGGAATGGAGGGCAGTACACGCTTACTTGGGATCCAGACTTTCCTTTAGCACTGCCTTCCACCCGCAGACCAACGGTCAGACGGAGCGGACGATACGCACTATGGAGGACCTGCTCAGGTTATGTATTTTGGATACAGGGAAACCTTGGGAGAGGCTACTGCCGTTGATCGAGTTCTCATACAACAACAGCCACCAGGCCAGCATCGGGATGGCTCCTTACGAGGCGCTTTATGGGAGAAAATGCCGGACTCCGCTATCCTGGGTGCAGGATGTGGATACCCGAGCCCTTGGGTCAGAATTTTTAGAGGATACGGAGGCTCAGATTCATTTGATCAGGGATCGGCTTTTGGAGGCTCAGAGCAGACAGGCAAAATATTATGATGCACGACACCGGAAGGTGGAGTTCCAAGTTGGGGACAGGGTTTTCCTGAAGATCTGACCGGTACACGGTATTTCTCGGATTCGAAGACATAAGAAGCTCAGCCCCCGGTACATGGGACCATACCTGATTCTGGAGCGTGTGGGCCCCTTGGCTTATCGGGTGCAGTTACCTCCGGAGCTGAGTAGCCTACACGATGTGTTCCATGTCTCTTCTTTGCGAAGAGCTCTCCTTCGCCCTGAGCAGCATGTCCCTACTGCAGCTGGACCGGTCGGGCCTGACCGTTTAGTTAGATTGGAGCCGATCCGGATCGACGATTCAGCAGTCCGAACGTTGAGGAAAAAGAAGGTTCCACTCGTAAAGGTGCTGTGGTCCAACCATGGACGGGAGGAGCACACCTGGGAGCCGAGGGATCTCATGATGGAGCGACACCCGGAGCTATTCTCCTCAGGTACAACTTAGTTTTATATTTTCCTTCTAGTTACGTTTCGAATCTTTATAAGCTTGTCGTAGAAACCCCGTAGCCCGAACTTAAATTTCGGGGACGAAATTATTTTTTTTGTTTATAGGGTTTGTAACATCCCAAATTTCAAATGACTTAGATTTGGGTTAGACATGTGGTGGATGCCAGGGTTTAGCTAGGTTTGACCCTAGGAGGAGGATTTAGACCATGTGGGGCCCACTATGGGGCCCAAGTCAACCTAGGTCAAACTAGGCTAAATACAAACCCTAGCCACACCATGACCCCACCACATTGCCCTAACCCTAAATACAATCTAAGTGGACCCCAAGGTAGGCCATGGGGTCAACTAGTTGACCCATGTTGGGTCAAGCCAACATGTTGACCTAAATAGTGAAAATGGTGCCCTAGCCCATTTCACTAGGTTGGGTCCACCCAAACCAACCCAAATTCATCATGTGGGCCTAAAGTGACCTTATAAACCCTAGGGGAGAGAAAAATAGGGGCATGCAATGGTAATTTTGGGAATTACCTAGGAGAGAGAAAATGTGACAAATAGGAGAGAAAAAGTGTTAAGGAAGTGGTGTGGACCATTTGGGCTCATCCCACCAACCCATGATGGGTTGGCTGACCATGTAGGTGTATTAGGAGGTGTGAAGACCCACCATGCAGCCTTGGGTCAAGCCCAAGCCCAAACCCGACCCAACCTAACCTATTTCATTAGGTGAACCAACTCCCCCTCCTCACCACCCACCCACCTTGGCCCCAACCATGAAACCCGACCCTTAGGACCTAATTAAACCAGCTGGAGTAGTGGGGCCCACTCCCAAGCCACCTAGCCGGCCAAGATACCCAACCCGAGCCCTCAACATTGTTGAAATCGCCCCTCCTTGGTGAATCCGCCCCAAGCTTTGGTGAAGTCGCCCCCCTCTCTTAACTCAGCCCCAAACCGAGCCTATCTCTCATTGTCCATTCACTCCTACCCCTGAGACAGAGAGAGAGAGAGCCGGAGCCACCTGCAGCCATGGCAAGCCAAGGAACTCGCCGGAATATTCATGCTAGGGGAAGCTGCCGCCACCCTCAACCTCAACCACAACCACCGGTCCGTATCCCCTCCCCTCTTACTGTACTAGATTCCTAGATCTTCTAGGTTAGTAGTCAAGCTCAAAAGAGCTCGACTGTAGGCCTCTACAAGCTTGGATAAAGCTTCAAAAATGGCGGTTTCTTGGTTTTTCGGTTTGGTTGCGCCGCCGCCGTCCGCCGCTCTCCGCCGCCCAGCCGCCGGCCAGTTCAAGCCCCGACCACCGTGAGGCCGGGGGATGACTTGGCCGGAGGCCCCGCCGCCGGCGATGGCCGGAAACCACCCCGCAAGGGTGGCCTGCACGGGTTGGCCTGCATGCATGTGCATGGAGAAGACGCACAGCCACCGTTCGATTGGCTTCTAGATTCGTGCAAATTTTAATATTAATTCTGCATCATTTAATTTTATGTATAAATGAAATAGTGTCACATGGTAACAGTTATTTTGCATGCTGTTTATGAGGTACTTAGAGGCCCCACCTTAGGTTGAACCCTGAATGAAATATTTAGGTAGATGAGTTAACCTTAAAATGCCACAGAAATCATAGGTTTTGGACCAGTAGGCTGCCCTGTAGGGCTGGTTTACTAGGACTGCTCTTATGGTAGGACAGAAATTAAAATATTTCCTCAGCCCAAACCCTTGGCCCAAATGGGCTGAAATTTGGGCTAGGTTACTAATTTAGGTTTATCTAGGACCTCCCCAAAAATCAGAATTTTTGGGGAATATTTTGCTATAGTATATACAAAAATACCCAAAAGTAAATAAATGTGATTTTTGGAGTTTCCTAACTCCAAAGGGCCCCAAATTTTGGTGGCACCCTCTCATGGGTATATTAGACCCATGGTTAAAATTTGGGCTAAATTGATTCACTGCATGATGAGGAATCTCACTTGCATGTTTGAGAAATAATATTTGACTTGGGCTGCAAATAGCAATTTTGCAGAATTTCAAATGGCTGCCCAAGCCAAACCAGAAGTCCCCTTGACCTGAGATTTTGGTCAGAGGTGTAATTAGGGCACCTTTAGGCCCTGCCCAAAAATGGGCTTGATTGGAAAATAAAATATGAGGAAATTACCAAAATACCCCTAGGGCTTAACTAGGTGATTCTTGGAGTTAGCTAACTCCAATTGGCCCCAAATTTTGGTGGCCCATCCATAGGGACCATATAGACCAGAGGTAGAAATTTCCCTGAAATTGGAATAAGGCATGTTGACTTAACTCACTTGTAAGTGTAGGCTAATTTAGGCCTTGGTGTGCATTTAGCAATAATTTGTAGTTTGTGAATTTAGCCTAGCTGAGGCACCCAAAAATCATGCAATAGATTCCAGTGATACTTTAGGGCATGTTTCACCCCTAGAATTATTTTTGGGATTTTGGAATTAAAAATACCACTTAATGGGATTTTTCAAAATATTGGCCTTTTTGGGAAAATAAATGGGAAAAATAGAAATTGGCTATAGAAAACTTTCAAGATTCAGCCAAGTCAAAGTATGGTGTCTTATTTGACTTAGGAAAATTTTTGACCTCTGTTTGGAGATTATTGGAACAAAAACCTTGGAATTACTATTTTACCCCTTTTTGTATTTATTTATGAATTGATGGAATTACATGTGGGGAAATTGTAAAAATATTTCTATAGATGTATAATAGCAATATTAGTGTTGCATATTTATTTCAGAATTTTTGTATACATTGATAATTATTAAGGTAGGAAAATGGCATTTTGGTAAATAATTAGGAATGAATTTTGGTAGACCATTACACAGTGGAAATAAATGAAACTCTGTCATTAGCCATAAAATAGTAATATGAATGCTTAGTAATTTTCCTGGAATTTTGGTGAATACATTTCTTGTACTTCATTTGGAAAATGACACTTGTGTAGGAATTGTATTAATTATGGGATGAATAGATATAATAAAAGGAAAATTATGAAATCTTGTAGACAGTAATATTTTTCTCCTATGCAATTCAGGAAAATTCCCATAAGTCAGAAGATTTTAATTGATGATACTTCATGCGTAAAATGACCTAGGGAATAATTCTAAAAGATTTAATTAAAGGCCTTAATGACCTAGGAAAATTATGAAAATCAACACACTCATTTTATTAGTCCATACCACCCTAGGATAAATACTTGGGGTCAGCTGGATCAAGAATTTAGAAGTTCGATTTCAGGGTGGCAATAGGTCATGGGGTGCGCTTAGTAAAGAAGGTTGGACTATAGGCCGCCAGGGGATGAATCAACAACTGAGTTAGGGTCTAAGTTCGGAAGTATAACCCTGGGTGGCAGATGCATTCTAGAGACGAGAGTAACAGAGCGACATAAGACTTACCTAGAAAGGGTTGACGGAAGACCGCCACTCCTTAACCCATACCTTAAATCACTGGGTCATTCTATGTAACAGGAGAGAGAAAAGGGGGTTCGGGGTAGGCAACAACTAAACTAAATATCCTTGAGAAAGGGAGCTTTGGGATTCAACCCATCATAGCTCCTAGTGCCCCTGAGAGCCCTTCACCGGGAATACCTTGGACAGTCCTGGGATTAACCTTAAGATTTTAAGTATGATAAACTGTAGACAAGAGTAGTCTATTAGGTTAGGTGAACTGGACATGTGCTCACTCGTACCGGTTTGGAGGGACTTGGAGTCTTTGACTACTTACTCGCCCGTGCAGAGTGGGAGGATGAAATTGGTTTTATATATATACTCACCCGGGCAGGGTTGGAGGTTTTGTAGCATACTCTCACCCGTGACGGGTTGGAGAGTTTTGGGACTGGTTAGACTTTCGAGCTGGAGGCTCAATATACTATACTTGCATGTGCATATACTAGTGGCGGGCCATGCGGTACTGGCCAGTCGTCACACCGACGACAGTACGGTGGACCAGGCGGGTGCGAGGGTTAGAAGGACCAGTAGGATGTTTACACTGGAGTCTGGAAGGCTTTTCCTAATAACGCGCACCCAGCCCAACAAGACTGACAGGTAGTCAGCAAAGTTGTACGCAGAGACTCTAGAGTGCACTGACGGTGTACAGAGGCGCACAAGAGAGGTCTAGGCCTGGTAGTGTGTATACCCGCCTAGAAGGCGGAGACGCCCGCTCCGCTGCTGCCGTAGCCACAACGGTGGTACCTGAGAGTGATGCTAGCTCTCGAAAAGTGGGAACTAAAGGTCTGTGATCACGGAGTCGTGTGTGTGTGTTGCACTGCATGTTCATATCATACCCACCATATAGATGCATAACATTAACCTTCATAACAACTTAAGTCACCTAATGTATAAGTGGTATGGGACGCTTATACATTAGGACCTGCTATACGATCCCTTAGCCTATAAGCCTGAGTGGGCATGTTTATAGGTTGAGGTTATTTTTACTTTATGTATATGCTTGTGACTCTGACACCCCATTGTATAAATGGTATGGGACATTCTATACAATGGGAGCCTTGCAAAAGATCCCTTGCTTATGCGTACCCGCATAAGTGGAGGTTACATTTCATCATTTTCTTGATTATATACCCTGTCAGATTCCTGTCACCTGCTCTCTTTTGCTACCCCTTGTTGTCCTCCGCTTCGTCCTCCCGCACGGTGCCCAGGAGTTGCAGGAGGAGGTGCTGAGGATACGACTTAGTCTGTTTGACTAATGGTCGTTGACCTTACTATTTTAGGAGCTCGAAGAGGTAATCCAGCACGTCGAGGAGGCAGGGCTTGAGGAGCAGATACCGGCCACTACTACTGGAGCACATGTTCAGGTGCGATGATTCGAGATGATAGATTCCGCTGCTGTGTATGAGTGAGATGGAGATTATGATGTACTGGGCATAAGCCCTATTTACTTTCACTTCTGTACTCATTATGGACTGGCTTTTATTTCATTTGATATATATATGTGATGTGGTTGTGGACTTGCTTCTGCTTTTACTCTGATTTATTATGTAATTACTCTCATATTGGCCGAACAGGTTATGATCGTACTAGCCGGCAGAATCGGCGTCTTGCGGTGACGACTAACTCTTTGCATAAGATCCGGGTTGCCTCGGATTTGAGGAACAGGATCTTACATGTCGATACCCGTGTTGTTCAGTCGGTTCAAACTGCGTGTGCCGCTTAAGGGTACACGGCCTGTGACACGGGCGTGTCACAGGCCGTGTCAGCCAAAATTTGGGTTTTTTGGGCAGATCGTGGCCGTTCAGATTCTCTCTTTAGATCCAAGGGCTCAGGTGATTCCTGGCTGGATTAAATTCGTCAAGGAAGAAGTCATTCTTCATTTGTGCTTAAGGAAGAGAGAAAGGAGGAAGAAGAAGGAGGAGGAGAGCAAGCCACCGGCGGAGTTCCCGTGGTCCGATTCGTGATCCGAAGCCGGCGTTGTGAAGGCAAGGCTGCTGCGGTTCTTTCTCACCGGCTAGTTTTCGATGGCTCCGAAGAGATCGACAAGGGTAACGATCTCCCTCCTTGGACATGTGAAGTCCTTCTTTTCTGCATTGCATAGGGAAAACCCTTCCCCGCGAGTGTGCGGTGGGTTGTGGTGTCCCTTGGGGTAGATATGTGAAGTCCCCCTTGTTAGAGGCCAGAATTGGAGTACGACTCTAGGCATGCTGTGTGAAGCCCATCTGGATATGTTCTGGATTGGTGATGCTTGTTTGCATATCGGAGAAGGCTCCGTGATTATGGCTTGTGATGCCTTGTGCCTACCTGTTGCTTGGTGCGGCAGGAAGTACTGGACGATGTCCAGGAAATGAAGAGGGTTGGATGCAACTCTTGTGGCCGTGTGTTGCCACTTTGTGAGTGGTTGAGCCGTTGGGCTGCAACTCGATGAAAAGGCAGATTGCCGAACAGGAAAGGTGAAACCGACCCGCGCCTATAAATAGCCATGGATACTTCCGTATTCGAGGTGGCACAGCGACTTGAGCAACGGGGGGTGGCTGATCCGTACCTGCGTTAGGTCCGTCCGACTTGGAAGCCTGGTTATAGGTTTTGTTGGAGCGCCTAATGAGAGTCTTAGGCCCGCGCGCCGGAAAGACTAGAATGCTCAAATACCGTGTAAACGGTGGTGTTGACCCTGGTATTCCGGTACACCAAGAATGTGCCCTGAGTGCACGGACTGTCGGGCCGTGTGGCCGATAGTTGTGATGGCTTGAATGTGCCTGCGCGCACATACTTGCTATTTGATGATGCCATGCCTGCAGGGAAAGAATGCTCATGCCCCGAGAAAGGGGTAGGATTGTTATAATTGGGTCAGCTGAATGCTGACCGTTGCATTGTTTGCCACCGGTTGGGTGGATTGTTCCCGTGCAGGTGCTGGAGAGCCAAGTGGTAAGTGATGGGCTGAAGCCCTACTGCTATTGCTGCTGCTGCTGCGGCTAGCCCTTGAAGGCTAAGCGAATGGTTTTGTTTGTTCTCTTTTACTCATGTATGGCCGGCCTGCGCGCCGAGGTTTGTAAAACATGTTGTATGTAAAGAGGAACTGTAAGGCCTTAAGGCCAAGCCTTTGTGTACATTCCATGGATTTTTATATATAAAGTGGTTTTATATATTGGACATTCCTGTTTAGAGTTCAGAGTTGTAACTTAAAGCTTCCGCTAGAATGCTCTAAGTTAGGATTCGTATGGTTTGGTATTATCCTGTGACCTCACCGTCTGTTTGTGGCATATAGTATGGGGCCCCGGCCGGACCTTCTACTATACGTCATTTAACGGATGGGGTCATTACATTTTGGTATCAGCTTTCGTCGGTCTTCCTCTTTCGAATTTGTGGTCGAATTCTTTTGTGGGGTGGCGAGCACGTGTTTGTGCGACCTGCTATAACGCTAATGAACTCTGGAATGTCCATTAAGGAATGTACAAAATCTTGTTTGAGGAATCTGCGCGTTCCTTTTTGTGTTGTTTTGCTTGCATACGTTCGCTAATGTGTGTCTTGTCCACCTATAGGTGACACGTAGTGGTGCTGGGCAGTCTGAGCCCCAGCGCTCTGATGAGAGTGCGGCACCAGCTGAGGTGCCAACACCTCCTCCATCTGCGGAAACTGTTCGCTTAGTTGCTGAGGCGCTATTTGCCATGATTCAGCCGACCGGGCAAGCGCAGCCGGCAGTAGTGCCAGTTCGTGTTGATGTAAGACCCGAGCCGGTTGAGGCTGTAGATCCACGAGCAGCTGACCGACAATTGAAGCAATTCATGAGCTTCAGTCCTCCTACGTTTGTGGGAATGGGATCCCCAACGCAGGCGGAAGATTGGTTATCGCGTGTCAAGAGGATAATGACAGCGATCAGGGCGGAGGAAACTCTAAAGGTCACCTTAGCCACCTTCATGCTTGAAGGAGAGGCGCGGTTGTGGTGGGACGAGGTTGAGGTACACCATTTGGCGGGCTGGCAATTAACGCAAGTGTCGATTGAGGAGTTCTCTCGAATATTTCGGGCGAAACATGTCCCAGCGGCGCAACGCATTGCTTTGGAAAATGAGTTCCAACGGTTAAAGCAAGGGGAAGATAATGTGGATATCTACTTGCATGAGTTTACCAGGTTGGGACGATATGCGGGAACAATCTTCGCGGATGACCAAAGGAAAACGAATCGGTTCTATGAAGGATTGCGGGATGAGTTGCGATTCCTGCTTTCGAGTTCAGTGAGCCAAGGGTTTCAGGCGTTGGTTGATACTGCGTGCGCATTGGAGAAGGACATGCGGCGAGTGCAAGGGAATAAGGGCTTGGTGGTGTCGAAGCCAGAGTTTTAAGCACCTCGCCCAAGCAAGTCATTTTACCAGAAGAAAGGGGGCAAGAGGTCCAAGCCATCTGGGCAAGTGACTACGACCGTTGTGTCGGGAGCGACATCAAGGCCGGATTCTCGTACATGCTATAACTGTGGCCGGGTGGGGCATATTGCTCGTGACTGTCGGGTTGTGCAGCCCAAAGGGGAAAAGAAGGCGGGTGCGTCGTATGCTGAGAAGGGCAAAGCGGTGGTTGATTCCTCTGCGTCTCAGGCACAGCCCTGAATCTATCAACTTGGCCAACAGGAAGCGATTAAGCAAAGTGACGTCGTCACAGGTACGAGTTGAGTTAGCTTACTTGCTTATGTGCTATGGTTTTGGTTATGTTTAGCTTGTGCATGTGTGTGTGCTACAGGCTTTGTCCTAATTCGGAATAATTTGGCGAGAGCCCTGTTTGATACGGGTGCTTCGCATTCTTTTCTGACTGAGGATTTCGTATCTCGAATTGGGGTACCAAGTCATGTGACGGTGGATAGTACAAGGGTGCTATTGCCGAATGGCTGTATGTTGCTTGCGGATAGGGCTTGCGATGTGGATGTGCAAATAGGAAGTCGGGATTTCGGTTTGAGTGCAGCTGTGCTACCGTTATCGGAGTTTGATGTGATCTTTGGTTTGGACTGGCTCTCGGAGCAGCGTGCCTTTATTGATTGCAACTCCAAAGAGATTACACTGGGCCAGAATACCGGACTTGTGACGAAGTTCGCTGGATTGCGAGGAGTTGGCGGGACTCTGTTGTCTGCACTCCAAGTCGTCAATGCTGTTCGGAAGGGCGCGGAGTTTTTCTTCACGCTAATTCAGGCTGTTGAGCCAAAGGCCAGTGTCGGTGAAGTGCCAGTTGTGTCAGAGTTTGCCGACGTGTTTCCTAAAGATCTTCCGGGGTTACCACCCCAGCGGGAGATTGACTTCTCTATTGAGTTGGTGCCAGGTGCGAAACCTGTGGCCCGCTCTCCATATCGCGTCGCGCCAAAAGAGATGGCTGAGTTGAAAGTCCAATTGCAAGAGTTGTTGGAGCAGGGATATATACGCCCAAGTATGTCACCTTGGAGCGCGCCTGTTCTCTTTGTGAAAAAGAAAGACGGTAGCTTACGATTGTGTATTGACTACCGCGAGTTGAATAAGCTGACGGAGAAAAACAAATTTCCGATCCCACGGATTGATGACCTCTTTGATCAGCTGGCGGGATCAACGGTCTATTCCAAGTTGGATTTGAAATCGGGATATTATCAGCTAAGGATTCGGGAAGGTGACATTCCCAAGACGGCATTTGGAACACGCTACGGTCATTATGAGTTCACGGTAATGCCGTTTGGCCTATGTAATGCGCCTTCGGTATTTATGGACCTAATGCATCGAACGTTCCGAGAGTACTTGGATTTGTTTGTTATTGTGTTTATCGATGACATCTTAGTATACTCTCAGTCGGAAGAGGATCACGCAAACCATTTGCGGTTGGTTTTGCATACCCTGCGGAGGAATAAGCTTTATGCCAAGTTCTCAAAGTGTGAGTTCTGGCTCTCTTCAGTAGCCTTTTTAGGCCATGTGGTAAGCGGAGAAGGTATCGCGGTGGATCCGTTGAAGATAAGTGCCATCCGAGATTGGCCAGTGATGTCTTCAGTGGCCGAGTTCAGGAGCTTCCTTGGACTTGCGAGGCTACTATAGACGGTTTGTGGAAAACTTCTCACGGATTGCTTTACCTCTGACCACGCTGACGAGAAAAGATCAAAAGTTCATTTGGACGCCGGAGTGCGGGTGAGCTTTTGAAGACTTGAAGAGTCGTTTGACCACGGCGCCTGTGTTGATATCGCCATGTGGTACCGATGGGTATGAGATCTATAGTGATGCATCTGGGAGCGGCTTAGGCTGCGTTCTTCTACAGTTTGGTAAAGTGATTGCTTATGGCTCGCGTTAGTTGAAAGTGCATGAGCGGAATTACCCCGTCCATGATTTGGAGTTGGCGGCGGTAATCTTTGCGCTCAAGTTGTGGCGGCACTATCTATATGGCGTTAAAGTGGATATCTATACGGATCACAAAAGCCTAAAGTATTTGTTGGATTAGAAGGATCTGAATATGCGACAACGAAGATGGATGGAGTTCCTCGGGGACTACACCTTCGAGATTCACTATACTCCCGGGAAGGGAAATGTGGTCGCTGATGCTTTGAGTCGGAAGACTCCGGTACGGGCAAGCTGGTTGCAGAGGCATGATCAGCGTATAATCCAGGAATTGGAAGCATTGGAGATATCTTGCGTTGACAAGGGTTCGTCAACCGATGCATGCTTGAACTGGACGGAGGTGCAATATGACCTTACGGACAGAGTTCGGCGAGCAACGGAGCTTGATGAAAGTCTCCAGCGCTATGCTAAAGATGGGCCGGATGACCAATTCTCTTGGGATAACGGTTTGTTACGAAGAAATGGTCGAGTGTGTGTCCCAAGTGTGGGTAAATTGAGGGAAGAGTTGATGTACGAAGCTCACTTTGCAAAGTACTCAGTTCACCCAGGGAGCACAAAGATGTACAGAGATATGAAAAAGCTGTTCTGGTGGCCCGGACTAAAGAAAGATGTCGCACGTTATGTGGCTGAATGCAATACTTGTGCGTTAGTGAAAGCAGAATGCCAGAAGCCTGGCGGTTTCCTGAAGTCGTTACCTATTCCGGAGTGGAAGTTCGATGATATTTCGATGGATTTCGTGCACGGGTTGCCGAGATCTCAACGCGGTCATGATTCAATCTGGGTGATTGTGGACCGGTTGACGAAAGTGGAGCACTTCCTTCCAAACAGAAGAGACGATTCAGTGGAAACCTTGGCCAAACTTTAAGTGGAGCAGGTTGTTCGACTGCACGGTGTTCCTCGGAGCATCGTTAGTGACCGTGATGTGCGGTTCACATCGAATGATTGTCGGCTCGTTCATCAAATGTTGGGTACAAAGTTAGCGTTTAGTACGGCCTTTCATCCCCAAACGGATGGCCAGACTGAACGAACCAACAGGACGATGGAGGACATGCTCCGTATGTGCGCCCTAGACTTTGGTAAGAGATGGGAAGATTATATATTTCTTGTTGAATTTGCCTATAATAATAGCTACCAAGCGAGTATTGGTATGGCACCATTTGAAGCTTTATATGGTCGGAAATGCCGTACACCGTTAGCTTGGGCAGAAGCAGGCGAATCTCAGCTGAATGGGAAAAAGGAAGTCGAAGAAGCGACCTCGCTCATACGCTCTATTCGAGAGAGGCTATTGATAGCTCAAGATCGTCAAGCAAAGTACTACAATGCCAAACACCGGAACGTGGAGTTCGCAGTGGGTGATTGGGTATATTTGAAGATCAAACCCTTCAAAGGTGTGTCCAGGATTCGGCGTTTGAAAAAGCTAAGTCCGAGTTATCTTGGTCCGTTTGAGGTGGTGGAGCGAGTTGGGGAAGCTGCTTATCGACTAGCACTTTCAGCAGACTTGGGTGGATTACATGATGTATTTCACATCTCAGTCCTTCGTAAGGCGGTGAAGGATCCAACTCAAGTAGTGGAGAATGATCGGGTACCGGTCGAGTATGGGCTAACGACGAGGGTTAGACCCATTCGGATCGAGGATCGAGCCGAGAAACAGTTGCGGAACAAAGTGATCGGGATGGTCAAGGTCCGATGGGACAATTGTGGCCGTGAAGAGCTAACATGGGAGCGAGAGCAGACCATGCGAGCTGAGTTTCCCGAGTTATTTGTATAAACTGTAGACCTTATACTTTTTGTTATAACATAGTTTATAGCATTGCTGGTTCTTGTTTCCTTACCGTGCAAATTTCGGGACGAAATTTTGTTAAGGGGGGGAGGGTTGTAACACCCCAAAAAGACCCCAAAGGACTCAAAATGATTTTTGAGGTACAGGAAATTTTACACGGCCTGGGACACGGGCGTGTCCCAGGGCGTGTCGGGGGTACACGGCCTGGGACACGGGCGTGTCCCAGGGCGTGTTCAGGTTAGTCGACGACTGGGAGTCGATGATCGTCGAGCCTGGGACACGGCCTCCGACACGGGTGTGTCCCAGGGCGTGTCCGAATTAAATTTCGAAATTGGCCTGTTTGAGTCAGAATAGTACACGGCCTTGAACATGGTCATGAATACGGGCGTGTCACGTGGGACACAGGCGTGTCCGATGCCGTGTTATGACCCGTGCACTGGTTGCAGCTCGAGGAAGCAGGTTTGACACGGGCGTGTCTCAGGATGACACGGGCGTGTCATGTTCGACACGGGCGTGTCGATACCCGTGTTGTTCAGTCGGTTCAAACTGCGTGTGCCGCTTAAGGGTACACGGCCTGTGACACGGGCGTGTCACAGGCCGTGTCAGCCAAAATTTGGGTTTTTTGGGCAGATCGTGGCCGTTCAGATTCTCTCTTTAGATCCAAGGGCTCAGGTGATTCCTGGCTGGATTAAATTTGTCAAGGAAGAAGTCATTCTTCATTTGTGCTTAAGGAAGAGAGAAAGGAGGAAGAAGAAGGAGGAGGAGAGCAAGCCACCGGCGGAGTTCCCGTGGTCCGATTCGTGATCCGAAGCCGGCGTTGTGAAGGCAAGGCTGCTGCGGTTATTTCTCACCGGCTAGTTTTTGATGGCTCCGAAGAGATCGACAAGGGTAACGATCTCCCTCCTTGGACATGTGAAGTCCTTCTTTTCTGCATTGCATAGGGAAAACCCTTCCCCGCGAGTGTGCGGTGGGTTGTAGTGTCCCTTGGGGTAGATATGTGAAGTCCCCCTTGTTAGAGGCCAGAATTGGAGTACGGCTCTAGGCATGCTGTGTGAAGCCCATCTGGATATGTTCTGGATTGGTGATGCTTGTTTGCATATCAGAGAAGGCTCCGTGATTATGGCTTGTGATGCCTTGTGCCTACCTGTTGCTTGGTGCGGCAGGAAGTACTGGACGATGTCCAGGAAATGAAGAGGGTTGGATGCAACTCTTGTGGCCGTGTGTTGCCTCTTTGTGAGTGGTTGAGCCGTTGGGCTGCAACTCGATGAAAAGGCAGATTGCCGAACAGGAAAGGTGAAACCGACCCGCGCCTATAAATAGCCATGGATACTTCCGTTCGAGGTGGCACGGCGACTTGAGCACGGGGGAGGGGGGGGGTGGTGGCTGATCCGTACCTGCGTTAGGTCCGTCCTACTTGGAAGCCTGGTTATAGGTTTTGTTGGAGCGCCTAATGAGAGTCTTAGGCCCGCGCGCCAGAAAGACTAGAATGCTCAAATACCGTGTAAACGGTGGTGTTGACCCTGGTATTCCGGTACACCAAGAATGTGCCCTGAGTGCACGGACTGTCGGGCCGTGTGGCCGATAGTTGTGATGGCTTGAATGTGCCTGCGCGCACATAGTTGCTATTTGATGATGCCATGCTTGCAGGGAAAGAATGCTCATGCCCCAAGAAAGGGGTAGGATTGTTATAATTGGGTCAGCTGAATGCTGACCGTTGCATTGTTTGCCACCGGTTGGGTGGATTGTTCCCGTGCAGGTGCTGGAGAGCCAAGTGGTAAGTGATGGGCTGAAGCCCTACTGCTGTTGCTGCTGCTACTGCGGCTAGCCCTTGAAGGCTAAGCGAATGGTTTTGTTTGTTCTCTTTTACTCATGTATGGCCGGCCTGCGCGCCGAGGTTTGTAAAACATGTTGTATGTAAAGAGGAACTGTAAGGCCTTAAGGCCAAGCCTTTGTGTACATTCCATGGATTTTTATATATAAAGTGGTTTTATATATTGGACATTCCTGTTTAGAGTTCAGAGTTGTAACTTAAAGCTTCCGCTAGAATGCTCTGAGTTAGGATTCGTATGGTTTGGTATTATCCTGTGACCTCACCGTCTGTTTGTGGCATATAGTGTGGGTCCCCGGCCGGACCTTCTACTATACGTTATTTAACGGATGGGGTCGTTACACGGGGTGTCGTAGAAGCGGCTAAACCAGAACATCTCAAAAGCCAACCTTTCCCCCACAGGCGAGCCTTCGAACCTGCCAGCTTGATTGGAGCCTGCGCAGCGGGTCTACCTGGGGCCGAGCCCAGCTCGGGGTGTCGCAGAAGATCAAACCAAACCTCTCCCCCACAGGCGAGCCTTCGGACCTGCCAGCTTGATGGGAGCCTGCGCAGCGGGTCTACCTGGGGCCGAGCCGAGCTCGGGGTGCCGATGAAGATCAAACCAAACCTCTCCCCCACAGGCGAGCCTTCGGACCTGCCAGCTTGATGGGAGCCTGCGCAGCGGGTCTACCTGGGGCCGAGCCGAGCTCGGGGTGTCGATGAAGATCAAACCAAACCTCTCCCCCACAGGCGAGCCTTCGGACCTGCCAGCTTGATGGGAGCCTGCGCAGCGGGTCTACCTGGGGCCGAGCCGAGCTCGGGTGCCGATGAAGATCAAACCAAACCTCTCCCCCACAGGCGAGCCTTCGGACCTACCAGCTTGATGGGAGCCTGCGCAGCGGGTCTACCTGGGGCCGAGCCAAGCTCGGGGTGCCGATGAAGATCAAACCAAACCTCTCCCCCACATGCGAGCCTTCGGACCTGCCAGCTTGATGGGAGCCTGCGCAGCGGGTCTACCTGGGGCCGAGCCGAGCTCGGGGTGCCGATGAAGATCAAACCAAACCTCTCCCCCACAGGCGAGCCTTCGGACCTGTCAGCTTGATGGGAGCCTGCGCAGCGGGTCTACCTGGTGCCGAGCCGAGCTCGGGTGCCGATGAAGATCAAACCAAACCTCTCCCCCACAGGCGAGCCTTCGGACCTGCCAGCTTGATGGGAGCCTGCGCAGCGGGTCTACCTGGGCCGAGCCGAGCTCGGGGTGCTGATGAAGATCAAACCAAACCTCTCCCCCACAGGCGATCCTTCGGACCTGCCAGCTTGATGGGAGCCTGCGCAGCGGGTCTACGTGGGGCCGAGCTGAGCTCGGGGTGCCGATGAAGATCAAACCAAACCTCTCCCCCACAGGCGAGCCTTCGGACCTGCCAGCTTGATGGGAGCCTGCGCAGCGGGTCTACCTGGGGCCGAGCCGAGCTCGGGGTGCCGATGAAGATCAAACCAAACCTCTCCCCCACAGGCGAGCCTTCGGACCTGCCAGCTAGATGAGAGCCTGCGCAGCGGGTCTACCTGGGGCCGAGCCGAGCTCGGGGTGCCGATGAAGATCAAACCAAACCTCTCCCCCACAGGCGAGCCTTCGGACCTGCCAGCTTGATGGGAGCCTGCGCAGCGGGTCTACCTGGGGCCGAGCCGAGCTCGGGTGCCGATGAAGATCAAACCAAATCTCTCCCCCACAGGCGAGCCTTCGGACCTGCCAGCTTGATAGGAGCCTGCGCAGCAGGTCTACCTGGGGCCGAGCCGAGCTCGGGGTGCCGATGAAGATCAAACCAAACCTCTCCCCCACAGGCGAGCCTTCGGACCTGCCAGCTAGATGAGAGCCTGCGCAGCGGGTCTACCTGGGGCCGAGCCGAGCTCGGGGTTCCGATGAAGATCAAACCAAACCTCTCCCACACAGGCGAGCCTTCGGACCTGCCAGCTTGATGGGAGCCTGCGCAGCGGGTCTACCTGGGGGTCTCCTCTCCAAACCAACTCCAACCCCCGAGTGAGCCTACAGCCCTGCCAGCTTGATAAGAGCCTGGTCAGCGGGTCTTCTTGGGGTCTCCTCTCCAACACAACTATAAAGGAAATGTAAAGATAATCCAATAACTCAAAAGAATTGTTAATCCAATCAACCAAGTAACAGTCGGACACGAGGCACCTCTACCCGCTACGTCCACCCTCTTGAGAACCAGAGGGGAGACGAAAAGCTAGGATGGTTAAGATCGACTAAAGAGGAGTGGGATGGTACTTCTTTCATCACATGACCCTGGTCGTCACTTGGTTCCTCCTCTATAGCCACGACGTTCGCATGAGTTCTTCTGTGCTGGTCACTCTCCATGCTCACCGCACCATAACTGTTGAAGCCAAAAATGACCGAAGTCAAAATTGACTTCCGTGGAGTTCGGGGTCCCAAAAGAGGGGTGACCGCACACCTACTACACTCAAATGAACGATCTAGGCTCTAGACTAGGAATATAAGGAACAGACCCAAGGTCTCAGCGTGGAGGACCCACCGCATACCCGGAAAACTAACAAACTCTTCCCATCCCAAGTCAAAGGCTGAGCTAAGACACCTTCGGAGGGCGCTCTTGGCCGACCGGAACATTTAAGGAGGGTCTCAAGACCAACTCTCTCCTATCCAGATGTATCTCCTTGGGTCTATACAAAATGCTCCTCATCCGCGCTACTAAAGGCACAACATCGTCGAGCAATTCTACAACTCGCTGCCCAACTGGGCTGCAAACAGCGCGACTACGCTGAGTTAAAAGCCTATCAACAGGCCAACAAGGGCTTCCCGGCATAAACCTCGGGGCTCCAACGGGACGAGCGGTTCACGAGCACACCGCTCGCCCAAAGAAAAAAAGAGTAGATCACACATTCACAGAGCATCACAGATTATAAATTATTACAGGAATATTAATTCCATACATCGGCACGCAGGCCGGCAATATAAACAAAAGTAGGCCTTCGAGGGCCGGCACGAGCTTGGGCTTAAGCCCGCTATTCCCCGTTTGGTACTGCAACACCTGTACGCCAACGTCTCGACGAATGACTGCTAGCTGAACTACAGTCGGCTAACATAAGCTGGCCAAATATATTCCGTACACCCCTTTTTCGGGGTCACGGTGCGCATTCCCTGCAAATAGATAATATCCAACTTCCTCGGAGTCTTCTCCGGGAACCCTAGAACATCACCTATCCGGCTCATACGTCCGGACGAGCTTCACACAGAACATCACCAATTCGGCTCATGCGTCCGAATGGGCTTCACACAGCACATCACCAATTCGGCTCGTGCTTCCGAATGGGCTTCACACAGCACATCACCAATTCGGCTCGTACGTCCGAATGGGCTTCACACAGCACATCACCAATTCGGCTCGTACGTCCGAATGAGCTTCACACAGCACGCCTAAATCCATACTCACACTTCCGGATACTAGATGCAATTAATAGTTGGGACGTACACGTCGACCCGTCGGAGAGCTCCCTTCCCCCACCCGTTGGTGGAGTGGGGCTTCCATGCAAATGTAAATCGAGGGCTTCACCTGCCCGAGAAGAAACTTCGTTACCCTTGACGCGTGTTTTGACGAAGGTGCCGGTGGCCGATCTCCCTTTTAGGCCGAGCCTTGCTCGAGGCGGCGATGGAGGTGGTCGGCCTCCTTTTTAGGCCGAACCTTGCTCGAAGCGGCGATGATGGTGGTCGGCCTCCTTTTTAGGCCGAACCTTGCTCGAGGCGGCGATGACGGTGGTCGGCCTCCTTTTTAGGCCGAACCTTGCTCGAGGCGGCGATGACGGTGGTCGGCCTCCTTTTTAGGCCGAACCTTGCTCTAGGCGGCGTGTGAGAGGAAAACCGAGAGGAAGAGAGGCGGCTGTGTGTGCTGCTCCGTGTCGGCGACGGCGACGAGGATGGAGGAGCTCGGGCTCGCCCCGGGCTTTGTTCGGCCGGTGACGCGAAAAGGAAAGGAAGCCGAGCCTCGTTCAAGGCTTGGCCGGCGACGGTAAGAAGGGGCCGAGAGGAGGAGAGGGGTCGAGCTTGGGCTCGGCCTTGTTTTGCCGTTCCAGGCCGTGAGATGGAGAGGAGGAGGAGCGGAGGGCTCGGGCTTGCCGGCGGCGGGAGAGGAGGAAGAGGGAGGGGCGCGGTGGTGCTGTTCCAGGCCTACGAGAGAGAGGAATGGCCGGGCTTGGGCTGCTGCTTGCCGGCTGCGGAGCAGGTCGGGGGAGAGGTGAGAGGGAGAGAGAGACACCACCTGGAGCAGCCATGCGGCTGCCCTCTTCTAACCTAAACACCCGATGCCCTCCTCCTCATTTTTTATTTTTTCCCTGCCTTTCTCCTGAACCCACATGCCTCTTACCTGCCAGCCCTTTTGCTTTTGTTAAATCTCATATAAATATATATATAATATAATATTATATATAATATAATATATATATATATATATTTATTTTATCATATTAAACATATATATATATATATTAAAAGTCCATGCACACAAGGCCTCCGCACGCACGCACGAGGACCCGCACGCCCCCGAACGGGGCTACGTCAAAATGTCGCTCGTAGCATGTCCCAAGTCCGTCACTTGGGGAGGATCCCGCGCGGCCGGATATGGGGCTGTACAACTATGATGTTAGCTGAAGCCCACCATTCCCTTTCACAAGGCACTAGTGTTGTTGGTTAATACCCGAATCCCGATCCCTTTTTAATATTACTCCAGATCTAATCCTAGTGTGTTTGACCTTCTTTCTCCCTCCACGGGAAAGACGATCTTTCGTCGATCCGAAACACTATCTTATTCTAGTCAACCAAACATTCTACTCATCCCAGCTTCCAATGGTATACTCAAATCCACTTTATTAAGATCACTAAACCAAAATCCCATCTCCCTACGACCATTCCCCATGTTAACACGATTTCCGCAGCTTTACTAAATGCAAACCATCTTGTGCTGTATGTCGTGCATGATAGGAGGTACACTTAATCCACATCCAAACTACCTAAGATATTTTTTGGAGGCCTAGCTTGACACTTAAAGACTAAATCCATAAACTTGGAATTTTCCTAATTTATCTGACATTTTATTTATTTCTCCTAAAAATCCAAATGCCCCAATTTGAATATGATTTGACCCTTACAATTCTGAAAAATGCTCCATAAAATTATGATAAATACTAGGCAGGTATTTAACAGTAAATTCAAGTCTCCCACTTTTTGGCTTGGTTTGAACCCTTGATACATAATTTTAAATATAATCACATAGTTAATAGCTAAAGAAGTACGTTTTGTAAATAAGCTTCCAAAAATAATAAGAAAATTCAAGCATGATTACTATGCCCTAAAAACACTCCAGACAAAGTTTCCAAACTTTCTAGTGAATAATGAGCACTTATTTTAATTTAGAACAATAATCCTCTTTCTTAAATTATTGAAACAACTACTGAAAATATTCACCTAAAAACTATGATAAAGTTTCCACATCTGCATATTGACTTATATACACTTTTGCATGAGTTCCACAATTTTAAATCAAACATTATGCTCTGAATCCATTTTTGAATATAACTACATATTTAAAAGCTTGTGAAGAAAGTACTAAAACGATACATCTAAAAATTATAATAAATTTCTAGTATGAGTATATTTTCATAAAATACCATCTGCCCAATTTTCATAACTTTCTATAAAATAGTGTAATCATAATAAACAAAGGACTATCAAGGGCAATTCCATGTATTATAAAGGAGGTACTAAATATATTGTTCGAAAATTACAAATAAAATCACCAGAGACTCTTATTAACCCTATTACCACACTACCCAAGTTTCATAACTTTTCATTAAGTTTTGATGGCCTATCTTACATGTATAATGGTTGTGCCCTAAACCAAGGTTAGGGTTTTCAGGGGTTTAACCATCTATAAATCCACTAATATTCCCACCAGAGGACTTTAACCACCATAGTGTCCTCTCCACCAAGTTTCATGTCTATACAAGAGCATTTGACTCCATGCCCTTCTAAAACCCCCAAAGTCCAAACTTGGGGTTTGAACATGGGTCCAAGGCCAATTCTACCCCAATCCACCCCATAATCCATATAAGGGTGTTTAAATGTCATGTCAAACCAGTGGCCCAAATCTCAGCCTCTTTTGAGGTGATTTGGCCACCCAAACCCACAAGGTCCTAAACACCCCTTTTAGGGCAAAACTAGGGTTTACTCATTTCCCACCAAATCAACTCAAAATGAGGTGAAAATTTCTACTGAACCTCATGATGACTCCAAGGACCGCTCACCACAAATTTGGATGGTTTTGAGGTCATTAGGTCTCTTAATTAATTTACCCTAGGTTTATTAAATAATTTCTAAAACTATAGAAAACTTATTCACAAAAATTTGCATTTTTGGACAAGACCTAGGTATAGGTTAGGGTGACTCCCTGTACAAATTTTAGGTCAGTTGGACAAGGGATGAAGTGAGTGCACTCATTTTAGTTTCTGTCTAACCCTAGGTCTAGACCCCACCAAAATGAGTGTTGTGGTCAAACCACTTACCCAAATTTGTTGATATTATTTTAAAATAATGTAGACTCTCAAATCTACAAATTTCATGTTGACCACTTTGTTTGAAGAAGCCTCTAAATATTTTTAAAATAATTTTAAAAGTGACAAATTAAATGTGATAGAATTCATTCAAATAAAATATAAATATAATGATCCTGCACGGATCTTGACGCAAGATCCAACGGTTCCAGTATTTATTCTTCCTCCAGCGGATGGGTAGAATTGACCTGACCTGGAGCTTCTTCCAACCTCCACCGCCGGCCACCCGGCCACCTCCCCGTCCAGCCACCACCACCACCACCTCCGTCGAGGTGGTGGCCATGGCTAGGCGGCGGCACAGCCGCCAGAGGGGCCAATTCCGGCAATCCCGCCAATCTCAATTTCCTCCAAAAAACTAGGAAAATCGATCCTCTGATCGGGATCAATTGAGCCCGAACCTTGACCCTAATTAGTCCTACGATCAACCCATGGAAGAAGGAGAAGGGGAGGAACTTATTAGAGGCTTGAAGTCGCGTCAATCGTCGGGTTGCCATTTGGGGTGGTGGCGCAGCTCGGTTTCTGTAACTACACAGTGAAGTAACAAGAAATCGTCGGGGTAAGGGTGGATACGACTTCTTGGTGCCCAATGAAGCTTTTTAAACCATAAAATGGGGGAGGAGGGTAGTCATGGCATCAATGCCATTAATGGCCTTGAAAGCTTACTCTCGGCCATGGTGGTTCAGTGCATCAAGTCAATGGAAAAGCCTGTGAAAGCTCTTGATCATCTCAGAGCTATTAGGGGAGGTGAACCAAGCAAAGAAGAATGGCCCTTGGCTTCCCTATGCCATGAATGGCTTTTACTCCCCCACTTCTCTCTCCTTCATTTTGGAAAATTGGAGCTTTCTCTCTCCTAACCCTCATGGCAAAATTTGTTCATCACACTAGCCTAATTGCAGCCCACTAATTCCTAAGATTAAATGATTAAGAGGTGGTAAGCCCAAGTGAATAGGGCTTGAACTTGGGTTAGCCCATTTGGGCTATGTTGACCAAAACTAGACTTGGGTTGACCTTGGTCATTTTTGTAACACCTCCCCTATAAAGACTGTATTATATGGGTCCGGCCGGGGCCCCACAACATATAGACGCCACAACTTTGGCATTAAAAGATGATATTAACGACCCCATCTCAAAACTTAGAATAAAGCAACAGCGGAAACATACCAAACAACTAGAAGTTATCCACCACTAAATAGGAGTATCAAAATATCCTTAAGGCCTTACACCAAATAAGTCCAAAACAGAAATACCACAAGGTCAAATTTCAACGTGCAACAGCACTCCTAGGCTACCTCGGCATGCAAGTCGGAATATACCAAAACATGGAGCAATACAGTCAAGAAGAAAATGAGCTAGTAAGCACAACAAACACTTAATGAGGCTTAGGCTTTTTCGGCCGGCGCACATGCTCCTGCTTGCGCTCCTTGCCCTGTAAAAATTTGTAGTAACGTGCGTCAGCAAAGGTTGACCTCTATTTTGTAACCAACACCTCTCCTCCCGACCGCCCCTAACGAACCCCGAGATACCCCTCAAACCTACAAGTCAGCACTTCGTATACCATATAAATAAACATATAAAGCTTTTTAAACAGGTTTGGATGTCTCAAACAACAAGCACATTTTCTATGTTGAGCACAAAATGAAAAGGGGCCTACTATGCAGCATGTATGCAAACCTGGGCTTCTACCAAGGCACCCTATCGCGTATCCAACTAGCACATCATCATCACAACTAGGTACTTCCAATTCCCCATTGGCGTAAAGCCGCAAATAAAACGGGACTACAATGCCCCTAACGACATAAAAGCCGTCACATGGAAATCTTGCCAAGGAACTACCCGTTCATGGGTCTTAAACCCATGCTTGCCTGCAAACTCTGACTTCTCGCGTCAGGATTATGTCTCACACACAAACAAATTCTAAGAACACTTGCTGGACCCCACCCGCTCATGGCTTCATTGCCCGGGCTTGCCCTATGTTTGGCATTCTCGTCAGTCTCACAGAAGGGGACTAGTCTCGTCGGGACACTCTCCCCATATGACTTGCACGTCATGGGATAGCCAGCCGACCACGGAGACAAAACCATGCCTTAGCACATCACAAATCATAGCCTTTCCCTTTCCCCACCCTAATCCACCATTTGTACTGCAACATTCCCGTGCACTAAGGAAACCATCTACCGCCAAATGGGAGATAACCTTGTCCGGTTCCGGCTACAAGAACTCACTCGAGAAAACGGGGGAAACACGTACTTCACAAACGGCATCTTGCCGCGACGGATTTCTATAGAATCCTTAAGGCTCGCTATACAACATCACCGTGTCGGACTAACGGACGTGACTACGGATTCACCCAAAATGCCTAATCCACTAACGGAGCAGATCTCTAATGCAAAACCATGTCGGGGATGTACACAATCGACCCGGAGGTTCCTCTTGAACCATGGCAACCCAAACCCCTCTCATTTGAGAGATTTGGAGCAAAAAACTTGAAAAGAAAAGATGTTATTCATGTATCCTAGAAACCAAGAGATGAAGTGTCGTTACCTTACAAACCCTCTTCCTAGCCATGGAGAAACTTGGTGGGATGAAAAACACCGCAACGGTCTTGCCTTTGCGGATTTGGACTCAGCTCGAGAAATAGGGCTCTAAAGCTTCTCCGGCAGCCGGAACTCTCCTCCACCATCTTCCTTGCTCTCCCCTCTCTCTAAACTTTAGAAAGACAATGATCCAAGTGGAATGAGGGTTTGAATCCCTATTCCCGGCCTTACCCAGCCAAGACTAGCCTGGGCCCTTAGATCACTTTTGAAAAATAAAACAAACGGCCACGATTCGCCCTGAAAATGACATTCCAAGGCCGAACACGGCTTGCGACACGCCCGTGTCCAAGGCCATGTTCCACACTCGCCGTAAAAACTGGGATTACAGAATAGGACACGGCCTGTGACACGGCTTGGGACACGCTCGTGTTAGTATTGACACGCCCGTATCATGGGTCGTGTGCCTCAATCGATGTTTAAACCGTCAAAACCCGAATAGGACACGGCCATGTGACACGCCCGTGTCACATGTCGTGTGCCAGACACGCCCTTGGACATGCCCGTGTCCCAGGCCGTGTAACTATCTAAAAATAACCCGGCAAACAGCCCGAGCAGGACATGACCTGGGACACGCCTGTGTATCAGGTCGTTTGTCCGACCCCAAATAAACGTCGATCGTAATTTTGTCGACCTCCCAAAAATTCATCTATCTTAAGCACGACACGACTTGTTACATGCCCGTGTCAAAGGCCGTATAACCCTATTTAGAACAAAACTTGGCTTGAAAACGCCATTCGTTCCTCTTTTGAGTTTCGGGGCATTATAATTCTCCCCCCTTAAAGGAATTTTGTCCTGAAATTAAAATAGAATGTACACAAAACTTAAATGGTACCTGAGAAGAAAAGCTCGGGATACTCCTTAAGTATGGCCTGCTCTCGCTCCCACGAAACTCCTCACGACCGCAGTTGTCCCATCAAACTTTTACAAGTTTGAGCTCTTTGTTCCGCAACTGCCGAATTTATGAGTCTTCTATACTAACTGGGTGAACTCGCATCCTCAAGTCCTTTTCTATCGACACTGATGTCGATTTGATCACCAAACTAGCCTCTACCAAAGCTTTCCTCAAGACGGAGATATGGAAGACATCAAATAATCCACTCAGCTCCGTGGACAAAGCCAACCGATACGCTGCTCTCCCACCCATTATATAATCTCAAAAGGTGCCAAACACCTCGGACTCAACTTCTTAAGTCGGCGAATTTGCAAAACGCCTTTGAACGGCTTGATTTTTAGATAGACCCAGTCACCTACCGAGAAATCAACCTTCCTATGGCGAGCATTAAAATATTATGCTTGCCGATCTTGAGCTACCTTCAAGCAATCTTGAATGGTTCACACCAACTCGCATGCATCAGCTACCACTCGTTTCCCAAAAGTTTGGTGTCTCCCGCCTCTATCCAATACATCGGTGTTCGACACCGCCTCCCATACAAAGCTTCATATGGTGCCATCTTTATACTTCATTGGTAATTATTGTTATAAGTGAACTCTACCATGAAGAGGTGATCTTCCCACTTCTTGCCAAAGTCAAGAGTCCACATCCTCAGCAAATCCTCCATAGTGCGGTTCGTTCTTTCAGTTTGCCCATAAGTTTAAGGATGGAAAGCCGTACTGAACTTGAGCTTCGTGCCCAGACTCTTCCGAACCAACATCCAGTCCTTAGACGTGAAACGTCCATCGCGATCACTTACTATACTCTTAGGAATACCATGTAGTCGCACAATGTTGCGAACATACAATTCTACCAACTTCTCCACGCCGTCCTCCTTCCGATTTGGGATGAAATGTGCCACTTTGGTCAAGCGATCCACGATCACCCAAATCGCATCGTTACCCTGCTGCGATTCAGGTAACCCATGTACAAAGTCCATGGAGATGTCATCAAATTTCCACTCAGGAATAGGAAGAGGCTTCAGGAAACTGCCCGGCTTCTGACACTCGGCCTTCACCAAGGCACAAGTTTGGCACTGACTCACGTACGAAGCTACGTCCCGCTTCAGACCAGGCCACCAAAAGGATTTCTTCATATCCAAGTACATCATTGTACTGCCCAGGTGAATGGAGTGCTTCATTAAATGAGCCTCAAACATCAACTCCTCACAGAGCTTGCCGAACTACGATACACAAATCCTTCTGTCCTTCCTCAGAATCCCATCCATCATCTCCCAAGCGCTACTCTCGCCCTTTTGAGCTTCCACAACGAATAGCTAGAACTCTACATCCAAACGGGTCGCTTCCCGAATACTATCGGACAAGTCGTTCTGCATTTCAATCCAGTTCAACCGAGCCACGCTAGACTCGCCTCTAGCTACACACTCCATGCCAAGGGACTCACAATCCCGCACCAACCGCTCATCATGAGCTTCGATCCTATTCCCTTGCCCAGAGTATTTTCTACTCAAGTAATCTGCCACCACATTGGCTTTGCCATGCGTATACTGAATCACCACTTTATAGTCTCCAAGGAACTCAACTCACCTGCGCTGCCGCATATTCAAATCCTTCTGATCTAGTAGATACTACAGGATTTTGTGGTCCGTGAAGATCTCCACCTTCGCACCATAAACGTAGTGCCGCAATAATTTCAGCGCAAAAATTACCGCCGCCAATTCTAAGTCATGTACGGGGTAATTTCTCCCGTGAGGCTTCAACTTCCTAGACCCAAAGGCGATTAAACTACCATGTTGTACTAATACGCAACCCAAATCGCATCCTGATGCGTCACTAAAAATTTGAAATCCTTCATTCCCTTTCGGCAGACTTAGATTTTCAGCTGTCATCAGCCTTTCCTTCACGGTATCAAGTGCCTGATTGTACTCCTGAGTCCACACAAACTTCTGGTC
Organism: Platanthera zijinensis; assembly: GCA_039513925.1. Lineage (NCBI taxonomy): Eukaryota > Viridiplantae > Streptophyta > Magnoliopsida > Asparagales > Orchidaceae > Platanthera > Platanthera zijinensis. The sequence goes on from CM077081.1 coordinate 142,006,584, forward strand.
CTTACGAGTTAGTGAAGTGAGGGGTAGAGCTATTCGCGACAAGATTTCCACAAACCTTCTATAGTACCCATCTAGTTTAAGAAAACTTCGGACTTCCGCCACGGTCCTCAATATTGGCCAATCTCTGATGGCTTCCACTTTGGTTGGATCCACCGCCATCCCATCCCCACTAATCACATGGACCAAAAACGCCACCTTATCTAACAAGAACTCACACTTCGAGAACTTTGCATAAATCTTGTTCTCTCTCAACACTTGCAAGACCACTCTCAAGTGAGTCCCATGCTCCAACTTCAATTTGGAGTAAACCAGGATGTCGTCAATAAAGACAACTTCAAAAGAGTCTAAGTATTCGCGAAATACTCGGTTCATCAAGTCTATGAATACGGATGGTGTGTTCGTGAACCGGAACGGAATCACAGAGAACTCAAAGTGACCATACCTCGTACCAAATGCTATCTTAGGTATGTCCTCGTCTCGAATTCGCTACTGATAATATCCTGGCTTCAAGTCAAGCTTTGAATACACCACTGACCCCACCAACTTGACAAACAGGTCATCTATCCGAGGAATCTGATACTTATTCTTGATAGTCAGTTTATTCAACTCTCAGTAGTCTATGCACAACTGCATACTACCATCTTTCTTTTCATGAACAACACCAGCGCGGTCCATGGCGAAGAACTGGGTCTTATATATCCCTGCTCTAATAGTTCCTGCAACTGTACTTTGAGTTCGGCCAACTCTTTTGGTGCCATCATAAAAGGAGGATGCCGCACCGACCTAGCCTCTGGAACTAACTCAATTGAGAAATCAATTTCCCGTCGAGGAGGTGCTCCAGGAAGCTCCTCAGGAAACACATCCTCGAATTCTGCCACTACGGGTACTTCTCCGAGTGATAACTTGGAAAGTCGAACCTCCAACAAAGCTATAAGAGCTACTCTGCCCTGGTTAACTGCCTGCACCAACTGCATGGCCAAAATCAGGGAAAAAGCTGCTCCATAGAGGCCCTCAAACTTAACTTTTGTCTGCCCTTTGCTTCTCAGGGTCACCACCTTGGATAGGCAGTCAATACTGGCACGCTGCTCTGCTAGCCAGTCCATTCCCAATATTACATCAAACTCAACCAACAGTAGGACCGCTGCTATCAACATGAAGTCGACTCCGCATAGGTTCCAAAAAATGTGCCCCTTCACCACGGTGGTCATGGATGACCCATTGGGCATGCTCACCTTCATCCCTTCGTCCGCCGAGAATGACTTAACACCAATCCTCCGGATAAAGCTTTCCGCAAGAAAGGAGTGTGACGCTCCCGTATCAAACAACACCCAAGCGGGGTATCTGGAAACTAAAATAAAGCCTAAATACTGGCAACAAACATAAACGGGCTTGAAAGTATGAAGTACAAAATTAACATTAAACTTTCTCATACCTGTCACCATATCAGGTTGACAGATCGCTTCCTGCTACCCAAGGTTGTAGGACCTTGGTTACACCGGTTGGAACCAAGAAATGCTCGACTCCACCATATTCCCTTTCTCTGCGGCACTAGGGCCGGAGCACACAGTCTGCTCCTGCCTTGGCTCCAACTCAGCGCCTCCTTGAGTATAAAAATGAGATATGTGCCCCACCTTGACACAATTAAAGCACGTCAAAGGTCCCTTAGAGCGAGACCCTTCGGACGTACAGTTGCTTTTCTCACCGGACTTGCACGGGTGAGTCTTTTTCTTCCACCTGCACCCTTAGGACTTCACTTGGGATTGAGAAGGCTTCCCTTCCCCTTGCTTGGGTGCGAAACCCTTACGACGTTGGGTTCGCTCCATGTCATTCTCCAAAATTCAGGCAGCCTCAACCATTTCATTAAAACCTACGCATTTAATAGATATGAGGGGTTACCTCATGTTCTCCCTCAGCCCGTGATATAAGAGATTGTCCCTCTCCTAATCGTCTGCCAATAACATTCCCACGTAACGACCCAACCGAGTGAATTCCTGAACATACTCGTCCACAGTCTTGTCCTGCTGCACCAAGTGCAGGAATTTCCTCTAAAGGGCTAACCTCATTGATGTAGGAATGTACTTCTTAAGGAAAGCATTACCAAACTCATCAATGGACGGGGTGCGTCCAGGAAACTGTCGACCGCTATGGCTCACCCACCACAGCTTTACGTATCCTTCAAACATGAAGGTTGTAAACTCGGATTTCTTCTCCTCCGATGTCTCTGCTGCCCTCAAAAGTTCTTGCATCCGGGTCCACCAATCCTCTGCATCAGTCGGCGTACTGATTCCCTTAAACGTTGGAGGATGGAAGCTCATAAAATATTTCATCTGCCGGTCCCCATGCCCGACAGCCACCCTTTCGGCCAGCGGCTCTGCTCACCTAGCTTCTCCGCCCGGCATGGCTGGCGCCGTGTTCGTGGTAGCAGGATTTGCTACCTGAGCAATATGGGATGCTACTTTTGCTGTCGCTGCAGCTTGGGCTGCCACCATGGCTTCTGCAAGCATGCGGAAAAAATTAGTCAGTGTTACCCTTATGCCTAAAGGACCCTGCGGAGTCACGCTGTACGGCGAAAGCTATTTTCTTGGCCTAGACATTCTCGCCTCGTTGCTTGCACTCTTAACAAAAGCAAGGTAACAAGAAATCAGTCTCTAATCACAAGAATCAAACATAAGGACACTCATGGTCCTGCAATACTCCTATGTGGATAACTTCTTTTACGCGATTCGATAAAGACTTTCAACCACAAATCCTCTCCTAGGAACCTAACCTCCCTCTGATAGCAAATTGTAACACCTCCCCTGTAAAGACTGTATAATATGGGTCGGACCGGGGCCCCATAACATACATACGCCATAGCTTTGGAATTAAAAGATGATATTAACTACCCCATCTCAAAACTCAAAATAAAGCAATAGTGGAAACATACCAAACAACTAGAAGTTATCCACCACTAAACCAGTGTATCAAAATAGCCTTAAGGCCTTACACCAAAAAAGTCCAAAATAGAAAGAGCACAAGGTCAAACATCAACGTGCAACAACACTCTTAGGCTACCTCGACATGCAAGCAAGAATATACTAAAACATGGAGCAATATAGTCAAGAAGAAAACATGCTAGTAAGCACAGCAAACACTTCATGAGGCTTAGGGGTTTTTGGCCGGTGCACTTGCTGCTGCTTGAGCTCCTTGCCCTGTAAAAATTTGTAGTAATGTGGGTCAACAAAGACTGACCTCTACTATATAACCAACACATCTCCCGACCGCCACTAACAGACCCCGGGGTACCCCTCCAACCTGCAAGTCAGTACTTCGTATACCATATACATAAAAATATAAAGCTTTTAAAACAGGTTTGGAAGTCTAAAACAACAAGCATGTTTTCTATGTTGAGCACGGAATGAAAAGGGCCTACTATGCAGCATGTATGCAAACCCAGTCTTCGCCCAAGGTACCCTATCGCGTATGCAACTAGAACATAATCATCACAACTGGGTATTTCTAATTCCCCATTTGCATAAAGCCACTAACTAAAGGGGACTACAATGCCCCTAATTTCCTAAAAGCCGCTACACGGAAATCTTGCCAAGGCCCCACCCGCTCATGGGTCTTAAACTCGGGCTTGCCTGCAAACTCTGACTTCTCGCGTCAGGATTCCGTCTCACACACAAACCGATTCTAAGAACCCTTGTTGGACCCCACCCGCTCATGGCTTCATTGCCCGAGCTTGCCATACGCTTGGTGTTCTCGTTAGTCTCACAAAAGGGGACTAGTCTCGCCGGGACACTCTCCCCACATGACTTGCACGTCACGGTATAGCCAGCAGACCACGGTGACAAAGCCAAACCTTAGCACATCACAAAACATAGCCTTTACCTTTCCCCACCCTAATATACCATTTGTACTGCAACGTTCCCGCGCACTAAGGAAACCATCTACCTCAAAATTGGAGCAAACCTTGTCCGGTTCCGTCTACAAGAACTCACTCGAGAAAAGTGGGAAAACTCATACTTCACAAACGGCATCTTGCTGCAACGGATTTCTACAGAATTCGTAAGGCTCGCTGTGCAACATCACCGAGTCGGACTAACGGTCGCGACTATGGCTTTACCCACAATGCCTAATCCACTAACTGAGCAGATCTCTAATGCAAAATCATGTCGGGGACGTGCACAATCGACCCGGAGGTACCTCTTGAACCGTGGCAACCCAAACCCCTCTCATTTGAGAGATTTGGAGAACAAAAACTTTAAAAGAAAAGATGTTATGCACGCATCCTAGAAACCAAGAGGAGAAGTGTCGTTATCTTACGACCCTTCTTCCTAGCCTTGGAGAAACTTGGTCGGATAAAAAACGCCGCAACGGTCTTGCCTTTGCGGATCTGGATTCGGCTCGAGAAACGGGGCTCTAAAGCTTCTCCGGCAGCAGGAACTCTCCTCGACCTTCTTCCTCTCTCTCCCCTCTCTCAAAACTTTAGAAAGAGAATGATCCAAGTGGAATGAGGGTTTGAAACCCTATTCCCGACCATAACCCAGCCAAGACCAGCCTAAGACCTTGGATCTCTTTTGAAAGAAACGAACGGCCACAATTCGCCCTGAAAATGACTTTCCTAGGCCGAACATGGCTTGCGACATGGCCGTGTCCAAGGCCGTGTTCCATATTCGTCATAAAAACTGGGACTACAGAATAGTACACAGACTGTGACACTGCTTGGCACATGCCCATATCAGTATTGACATGCCCGTGTCATGGGTCGTTTACCTCAATCGACGTTGAAACTGTTGAATCCCAAACAGGACACGACCATGTGACACGCCCATGTCACATGTCATGTGCCAGACACGCCCTGGGACACGCCCGTGTCCTAGGCCGTGTAACTATCTCAAAATAACTCGGCAAATAGCCCGAGCAGTACACGGCCTAGGACACGCCCGTGTCTCAGGCAGTGTGTCCGACCCCAGGAAAACATCGATCATAATTTCGTTGACCTCCCGAAAATTCGTCAATCTCAAGCATGACCCAACATGCGACACGCCCGTGTCACAGGCCGTGTCAGCCTATTCAAAACCCAACTTGGCCTGAAAATGCCATCCGTTCCACTTTTGAGTTTTGGGGCATTATAATTTTGACCTTTTAAGTTGACCCCAAAGGGTATTTGGTGACCCATTGGCCTCCCCTATGGCCTAGGTAGGGCTGGGTAGGGTTATATTGGCACTTGGGGGTTACTTGACCCTTAGGAAGGGCACTTTGACCAAGTTTGGGCTTGAGTTGACTTTAGTCAACATGACCATTTGAGTTGACCCCAAGGGGTCCTTGGTGACCCCTTGGCTTTCCTTAAGGTCTAGGAGGTGTTATGTAGGGTTATTTTGCACACTGAAGGTCACTTTCCCCTTAGTTAGGGCACTTTGACCACTTTAGGGCTAGGGTGGACTTTGGTCAACTCATGCTCTAAGGTTGACCCCAATGGATCTTTGGTGACCGATTAACCCCACTTTAGGTCTAAGGAGACCTTGGTAGGGTTGGTTGGGATCATTAGGGGCACATTTCCCTTAGCTAGGGCATCTTGCCCTATTTAGGTATAGGATGGTCCTAGGTCAACTTAGCCACCCTGGGTTGACTCCAATGGACCCCTAGGGCCTTTCAATAGATTGGTGAGGTCATGGTGGGCTCTTGGAGTCTCATGATCATCCTAAACTAGGGTTTAGGAATCAACTATTTGAAGACCATAATGATCTCACCTATATTCCTAGGTCCACTTGGTCTTCTTTGGCTTCTGGGGTTTTGTCATGACCTAATCATGACAAAACCACCCCTAGGGTGTCTAGTTGCCAGAGGGATATTACATTAAGGCCTTACCATTATTTTTTACAAGTGTGGATTACAAAAATCAGTGCGCAGGCCGGCCACACATAAACATAACAAAAGTCTTTGCTCAGCCTTTGAGGGCCAGTAGCAGCAGCAGGGGCTTTAACCCTCTATTTCCTGCTCAGCTCTCCAGCACCTACAAAGGGACAGCCCACCATAATGGTGGCAAAAAAAGCAACGGTCAGCATTTAGCTGACCAATTTATAATGACCCTACCCCTTTCCCGGTGCAGTGGTATTCCTTCCCGACAGGCATAGCAGTTCACAAGCATATATATCACGCATTATGACCTCTCGTACAAGCAATACATCACAAATGCCGGCCACGCGGACCTGCTGTAACGGTCCAGGCCCGCCAACCCGCGGGACCCAGCTGGCACCGCCGGCCCACCAGTAGTCCAGACCCGGGCCCACTACTGGCAGTAAGCCTATCACATTCAAGCCTGCAGGCCGTACACCCCAACCGCTCTCCATTCACAGGCGGGTTGTTGAGGTCGGGGATCGAACCCGAGACCTCCTTGATAAGGAGTTTTCAAACCACTCCTCATCACCAACTGAGCTGCAGCTCAGTTGGTGAGCTCAGTTGGTGATGAGGAGTGGTTTGAAAACTCCTTATCAAGGAGTTCTCGGGTTCGATCCCCGACCTCAACAACCCGCCTGTGAATGGAGAGGGGTTGGGGTGTACGGCCTGCAGGCTTGAATGTGATAGGCTTACTGCCAGTAGTGGGCCCGGGTCTGGACTACTGGTGGGCCGGCGGTGCCAGCTGGGTCCCGCGGGTTGGCGGGCCTGGACCGTTACACCTGTACTCCGTGCACTAAGGACACATTGTTGGTGTACCGGAATACTAGGGTCACACCACCGTTCAAGGTTTGAAACCCAACGGTAAAGTTTGAGCAAATTAGTCTTAATGGCGCATGCCTAAGACTCTCATTACGTCACTGAAGAAAGCTCAATTCCTTGACTCTTTCTTGTACAGTTGACATAACGCAGGTACATATCTGCCACCCCCCGTTGCTCAAGTCTCCATGGCATCGTTAAATACCGAAGTACTCATGGACAGTTTACAGGCGCGAGTCGATTTCACCTTTCCTATTCGGCACTGAGTCTTTTTAAGAGCACACAGCTCACAATAGCCGCACTATCCTCCAAGGACTGGCTTCACAATCCAAAAATGGGAGCTAATGCCAACGTTCCTCATGATCGCTTGGAGGGTTCAGCAGAACTCTCTTTCTACACCCGAACTCAACCCAAACATAACATACATCACAAGAATCACGAGGGTATTTTCCTGGAATTCCACTACAGTACTTCCTGCTACTGTCCTTCACAGGCACAACCCATTAACTACACAACATACAAGTTTATACGCGGAGTCTTCTCTGCTGTGCAAATGAAACATCACCAATCCAGACTAACCTGTCCAGATGGGCTTCACACAGCGTTCCTATTCCGTACTACACATTTCCGGATCTATATACAAGACTTGTTGGGGATCTCAAGAATCAACCTAAGAAAATCCCTCAAAAGCCACCCTTTGGTGGGGGGAAATCCATGCACATGGCAAAGAAGGACTTCACATGTCCAAGAAAGAAAGATCGTTACCCTTGACGATCTCTTTGGAGCCATGGAAATCAAGCCTGTTTGAAAGCACCGCAGCAGCCTTGCCTCCACAAATCTGGCTTCGGATCTCGATTCAGAACTCTGAAGCTCCACCGGTGGCCGGATCCTTTCTCCTCCTCCTCCTTTCTCTCCCTTCTCTCTATCTCTTTTAGAAAGAGAATAGCCAAGATGAATAATAATTATCTTCTCAATCCTTAGTCTTAACCAAGTAGGGAGAAGCTTGGACCATTGGATCCCAGATGAAAGAAATGAATGGCCACAAATCAAAATAAAAGCTCTATTTTTGGGGTGACACGGCTTGTGACATGCCTATGTCACAGGCTGTGTACCTTAATTGGCAAAGAAACCGACTCATCCAAAACAAGACACGACCCTATGACATGCCCGTATCACAAGCCGTGTGCCTTGACACGGCTTTGGATAAGCCCGTGTCTAACCTGTGTTCACCAGGCCTCAATGCCTTGGACAAATCAAGAAAAGGACATGGCCCTGTGACACGCCTGTGTCACAGGCCAAATGTCTAGACACGGCTTCGGACACACCCATGTCAAGCCCGTTTTAATAGGCATCACAAACTTGGCCAAAACCCGAGGAGGACACATCCTGCGACATGCCCGTGTCGCAGGCCATGTACCCTCTTGACAAATGTCGAGTGCATTTCTTCGAGCACTCGACAGGCTGCGTGTCAACTCGACAACACAAAGCAGGCCACGTCTTGGGACATGCCTGTGTCCCAGGCCGTGTTTCCCAGCCTGCACTCACTCCTGAAATTTCGGGTGTTACAGTAGATACCAACAATAATAAGTACCATGCGAAAGGGAGCTTTGGGCTTCAGCCCATCGTTATTCCTAGTGCCCTCGAGAGCTCTTCACACGGAATGCCCTGGGCAGTCCAAGGTTAAACCTAAACTGTAAGTATAAACTGTTAGTGCATGATTAATTCTAAGTACCTCACTTTCACTCACCCCATAGTCACGGGAGGCTAGTTTTGTTTAGACTCATGAGCGGTTGGCTCGACTGTGGTAGGTACTGTGTGGTTTGTCCGGGGAGCCAGTCGCTCGGAAGGTTGTTGTGATGGACGGGTTAGTCGGGGAGCCGATCCCTTATAGATTCATATTTATCATAATTACAGGTGCATAAAAGTGGCGGGTCTTCAGTTCACCATGGTCGTCGCACCAACAAAGGAATGATGACTCTAGAGGGTGTAGTGGTTGGGACTAGCTTGCCAGTTTCTGTGGAGATGCTTACATAGTGACCCTACACCTGACCACGAAAGACTGGCGGGTTTGTCAGCATTAGTATGTGGTGACTCTAATGTGTCCTTTAGAGGCGTACGTAAGGGATAGGAGTGGTAGTGCAGGTACCCGCCTAGGAGTTGGGTGGCCCAACCCACTATCTCTGTTTGCCACTATAGAGTCTCCTGGGAGTGAAGTCCGCTTCCAAAACTTGGGAACTAATGATCTGTGTGCATAGAGTCATGTGCGTGTGTTGCACTTATAGGAACATACCTTTAAACATGCATAACATAGCATATCATATCATCATTGCATTTAAACCCCTACCCCTATCGTATAAATTGGTTTGAGACTTTTTATACGATAGGCCTTGCAAAATGATCTCTTAACTTATGAGTTTGTGTGGGCATTCTTATAGGTTAAGGTTACTTATTCAATAACTTACTTTACTTTACTTTATCTGTGCTAGAAGGTAGCCGTAGTTCTTTATTTGTACTTTTATTACTTATAGTTTTTCATGTGCTTACTACTCTGTACTTTACCTTGTTTATATTACTACTACCTTATTATAGTTCCTTTGTACATGCTCCTGTTTGGGTAGTAGTCACCTGCTCTTGTTCTTTCTCCACCTTAAATATCTTTCCTTTCCTCCTCCCTGCACGGTGCCTAGGAGTCGCGGGGGTGAGGCGAGGATGATAATGGCTTAGTCATTTGACTAATGATTTGTGGACCAAAACATTTTAGGAGTTCAAGAAGATGCACCTGTCTCAGGACGATGGCAGGACTTGAGGAGCAGTTGCTACGCACTACCGCTACTACTCGGAGACGGACTGAGGATAATATCTTATTGCTTCAACTTAAATGTTGTGAGTTGTGAGAGAGAGATTATTTGTATTAGACATGTACTGGGCGTAAGCCCATTTTTCTACTCTCTTTCATACTTTGTACTCAATGTGGACTATTCCTCTTTTATTTATATTGATAGTGAGCTATGATCTGTGGACTTGTATTACACATTTACTTCTCTTTTGTTGTCCTATTGTGAAGTGATCATTTTTGCCGGCAGGATCGGCGTCGTGCGGTGGTGTCTTAGTTGGTAGTTGGAGTGACTGTAAGGCGGCGGTTCTTGGCATAAGACCCAGTGGTGAAGGGAAAAAAGGTGTCTTACACTCAACACTTCTGTACTTAGACAGATTTCATAATAGCAAAACTGTGTCTTTGACTGTTGAGTGTTCTGTTGATGCTTTTATTCTCTTAGCATTGAGTGAACTGCCTTCACTCAACTCTTCTAGACTTAGCAAGATTTTTACTTTGCCAGCATCATGTCATGAGTCCATGTGTCTTTGTGACTCAGACTACCTGACAAATCAATTCAATAGAGAAGAACCTGCATACATTGATCTTAGGGCATACATCAAATAAATTCATGTGTATATCATTGACTTGTGGGCCTTTTTAAAATCTAAAACATTGTGATCAATGGACCCAACAATTTCCCCTTATTTAAAGAAGTAAGAACCCTAGCCAACGATTTACACTACCTTTTTTGGCAGCTAAACATCATAGTAGAAAAGAGCAATAATTTATACATACATAATAATATGATTTTCATTAAAGAAATAAATCATTATTATACAGCGTGCATAAAATAAAATGATCACTCTCCTACAACTCTTAAGGAAAACTAAGAACATTTTTATGTTTCAGGTTCACTTATAACTATGTCCATGCTTTATTTCTTGGCAGCCTTTACTAGATCTTCTGATTTCTTCTCCTTCTACCTTTCAAAGTAACTGTATGACTTAGGAAAGTACTTGTTGGACTCCACAATATCTTGTGGCACTACACGTGACTTTTTCCCTTATGAATTTTCTTATCAGTTCCTCATTCCTTTCAAGCTTGGCCCATTCTAGGGAGCTATAGAGCATTCCTCTATTAGTTTTCTTGGTTTTGACATGATCCTAGGCAGATAATATCATAGTTCTTGATTAATAACTCCATTTTTCAAAGTCTGGCCTGCTCTTTATTTCATCTCGATATCTTTTCTTGCTATGCCTTATCTCTTATTCTTTAGTAACTAACTTTCCTTTTGCACTATCAATCTGGTCAGTAATGGTGCTGAATGAGGGAAATCTGCAGCAGTTGAAGGTTCTGCCCACTGAGCAACACATTGATAATCATATTGACCCTAATCACCATACTGTACTTTATATAGTCCTTATGGAACAATAGTAATATTGTCATATGTATGCTGCTCAAGTTCCAATTAACCTCTAATTACATTTGTAACTGAGACAACATTTTAAGTGTTACCCTTGATCATTGACTTCTCCGCCTTTTTGACTTCTTCACACATAGTTGTAGTCAGGGTGTTCTTGGCTACAAAGAGTCGTTCATCCAGAAAGTTGTCTCCCTTAGTAACATGATTCTTAACTTCTAGCATGTGGTCTTCTAGAATTTTAGAACATGCATCCATCCTTCTTTCCATAGTTGTCATGTGTGCTTGCATCAAATTCTAATGTATATTGTGAACCACTTTAAAATTTCTTGTTGTTCTATTCTGATTTTCCAGGATATCATTCATAGTTTGTCGTTTTTTAGCCAGCTTACTTTCAATAAAGGTTATAACAGGAGTAGCCCTCATGAAGAATGCAACTGTGTTTGCTTTGAGAAAGTTGACTTCAAAACTGATTGACTTGATCTGAGTAGAAAGATCTTATCTAACATCCTTGATAGGGTTATCAATATAGTGCTCCAATTGTCTCCTTTATTTATCAAGCAGACCCCTCAGTTGAGCTAGGAAGGTAGGTGATATCTGTTCAGCTTGATGAGATGTTACTACTTCACAGACATCTTCATCCCTGAACCTGTAGAAACTCTTTCTTTTGAGTCAACCATTATGCACTCTAAAGAATGTACATTAGTATGTACATCATAGAAGCATTTCCCTTATTAGACTCAGAGGAGACAATGTTATACACTGTACCTAGAGTAGGGAGTTCAGAGTCAATCTTCCCCCTCAGCTTCAAACTTATACTTAGTGACAATCTGATCTACTACAGTAGTGTCCGGAACCTCTTCTGTCACTATTTTAGGATTTTGTGCATCCTCAACAGTAGTATGGGGAATCTGCCATACATTCTCAGTTGGAATCTGGTCCATTATGCTTTGTAGATTTTCTTGGAGTGAGTCAAGCTTCTCCTGAATATCCGACTGAACTTGCTCCCCCCTCAACTGGAGCATCTTCCCTGACAATCTCCCCCTTAATATTGACACACATACTTTTTACTTGCTTCCAAGATAGTATGTCCATAGCTTCAACTTGGATTTCTTCACACTGTTTTCCAACCAATTGGCTCCTTGCAGCAGGTTTAAGAGAGATTGATACCTGCGCACTCATGTATCTTCTAGTCTCTTCAATAGACTCAGACTGTTGGAACCGATGTGTCACATTCCTTGTGTTTGAGAATATCAACTCCCATGTTGTATTTGATAACGCCTTGTGCTGATAGAGTGTGCATGTTGACAGGTGCAAGCAAAGAAGAAGAATACTTCTATGGACACTAACGCCGAGCGGTAGAAGTTACCGCCGACAGTAGCTGTGAATTAATTGGATAGAGCTCTTAGGAAATTACCGCGCCACACTAGTCCTACCGCCCGCGCTAACATAATGAATTATTTGGCCAAGCTCTTGGGAAATTACAGCCACCCAGAAGTGCTACTACGCCGCGCTAGCCTCTCGATGAATGTAGTATTTCTCAAGTAAACCGATCTACCGCCAGGCGATATGTGTTACCGCGCCTCGCTAAACACTTGACAAATGTCGGGAAAGGTTTCTCGAGTAACCAACCTACTGTGTGGCACTATCTTCTATCTCGGGGCGCTAGCTCGTTGAAAAGGAAGAATACTCATTTTGAACTATTTTTCTAGATTTTGTTGACAGCTGGCACAACAAGCGCGGGAACCTACTGCTGGGTGCTATTCTTACTGCCGGCGGTAGCCTATTTTCATGAAGATGTATAAAAGGCCGCCTTGGTTTATGTGCCCATGGGTTTGGAAGACTGAAGAGCGACTTGATTTTGGTAGTTCTAGGGCTCAGCCGCCTTCTTGCGCTCCTTTCCAAAAGTCTCTATCGAAGAAGAAGAAAGTCATCTCCCTCCCATTCATGATCGAAAGACTCCGGCGATCCAAGATTCACATCGACTACTCAGAGCCGACTGGTTATTATCAAACGAAGATTTCATGCATTGGCAGTGGATCGCTTAATGGAGAAGTCGTCAAGAGGGAGAACTTCAACCTTTAAATCATTTAAATCTTTTATTCGTGTAATCGTTTCTTTTTTTTTTTCTAAATCTTGTGTTGAGGAAAATCGATCGGTAAGGGTCATCATAATCCGGGCAGGATTCCGCAGAAATCGTCCTCAGGATAGGGACGTCTAGATCGGAGGATCTAGCAGGGCTGTATGACACCTCCTTATATTAAGGTGCAGAGCTAGCTCAAAGACTTTTACTAGAGGGAAATGGAGAGAGTCAACCGGTCCATGGAGCGGGTCGGTATAAAAAACAAAAGTGTTTTCATTTTCACCCCTTTCGATCCTCGGCGTCACGGGGATGATAATTTTGTAATAGTAAAACCATCTGCCGTTAACAATTGCAATGAAATTTATTTTTTGTATTATTGCTTCTATGATTCTGTTATGAATGTCAGTTTAATCTCTTGTTTGTTGTGTATAAGCAAATTCGCACAGGAAAAAAGTTCATAGACTTACCGCTGCGCGGTAGCTTCTTAATGCCCCGTGGTAGCTTCCAGAACTCAATTTCCGTGGATGAAATATTTTTAAGATTCAATTAACTCATAAAACCTTATTCAACCCCCCCCCCTCAAAGTTTGGCCAATAGATCCAATAAGTGGTATCAGAGGGAGGTTACTTCAAAAAGGCTTAAAAACCTGAAGTAAGATGGCCAACTCCATTCACGCAATCAATGAGGGACAAGGTGTGAGTAGACCTCCACTCTTTATGGAAATTTACTATAGTCACTGAAAAAACACGCATGAGAATTTTTCTGATGACTCAAAGCATGAACATATGGGCCATGGTCGAGACAAAATACACAGTTCCAACTGTCACTGTACGGGACACCGTCCTGATCAAACCAAATGATAGGTGGGATGCTGCAAATAAGCTTAGATGCACGAACTATGCCAATGAAATGAAATATCTATTCTGTGCATTAGATAAAACTGAATTTAATCGAATCTATAATTGTGAAATTACGTATGATATATGGCAGTAACTTGAACTTACTCACAAAGGTACTTTGCAGGTAAAAGAGTCGAAGCTGTTCTAACTCGAGACTGAATATGAATAGTTCTGGATGGAAATCGATGAGGAGGTTGACAACATGTATACATGATTCACTAAGATTTTCAATGCCTCAAATATCCCTTGGGAAGGGCTTTTCAAATGGGGATCTAGTGAGGAAGATCCTGCGATCTTTGCCTCCTCACTTCAGCCCAAAGGTGACTGCGATCGCCGAATCTCATGATATCAGAACCCTGGAGATAGAAAGCCTCATCAGAAATCTGAAGACACATGAATTTGAACTAAAGATTCAAGTATAGGAATATCCTAGGGAAGTAAAGAGGAAGGGACTAGCGCTGAAGGCCGCAAGGGAGAGAAGAGCTGCTAAAGATTCTGATGAAGAGTAGGAGGAGAGCCTCTATGTTCGGGAGTTCAAAAAATTCATAAAGAATCGCAAGAAGCAGGAACAGTTCAAGAAATTCCTGAAGAGAGGAGCTGGAGAAGGAAAAAGGTGGAACAAGCCATAAAAAGTGACAAAAAGTGATGATGAGAAGTCCCAGCCGGAGTGCTATCACTTTCACAAGCCTGGGTACCTCAAGAGAGAATGCCAAAGACTCAAGAAGGAGGAGAAAGAAAAGCAAAGCAGGCACAAAGGGAAGAAGAAGGTGCTGAAAGTGCTCACTTGGGATGAGGATGGATCTGATGAATCAAGCACCACATTCCCTAGCAGGGAAGACGAGGCAAATCTCTACCTCATGATGAAGAATCAAGAAGAATCTGACGATGAGTCCAGTGTCCAGAGCAATACGGAGGTAGCCCCACCTACTTATACTAAACTTCTTGAAATTTATGAACACTTAGTTGATAAATTAGAAAGTGTTATTTCTGAGAAAAAGTCTTTGAGAGCCGATAATAAGAAAATAAAAAAGGACTTAGAAAAATTAAAAAGTGATGTAATTAGAAGTGGCAAAGAAAAGATCGAGTGTCTAAAGTGCTCTCACTTGATAACAATGATCGAAGAACAAAAGGCAAGTCTCTCCAAGTCATCATTGAGAATGAATAGCCTCTTAAATGAAAATAATGTCATGGAGAAGAGACTTCACTAGTCGCTTGCCAAGGTAGAGGAAGGCAAAAAAAAATTTGCCAATCCGTGTGTAATACTTGTGACTGAAAAAACTGCCATAAAGGCGATGATCCATGATCTTAACTATGCCATCCAAAAGTTTGGAATAGGCAAAATGTCTTAAATATGTTGTTGGGTGCATAGTGTCATGGATCTGGGATGTTTGGACAAGGATATGTGAGTCCAACATCACCACCGAGCGGGAAACACTATCATTCTTAGCCTAAGTCCAACTATAATAAATTAAAACATAAGATTAAGAGTTTTGGAGGGCTATCCCCATCCTCAAGCAAGAGCTCGAGCAATACGATAAAGTTAGCATCCACTGCTTACATTTTGAGTGTGAATTATCATAAGTTTGGTTACACATCTACTTCGCATTTGAGGAAAGGTGCCAAGAAAATTTTACAAGTCTGACTACCAAATTCCTCTACCTATCGCATGGGTGGGACAACTTTGGTAACAAGATCTTTATGTTGGGATTTGTCTCCACAATGCCTCAGATTTGTAGGAGGTCAGACCTTGAACTAAGATGAATTAAGGTGTATTTGATGCTGTGTTTAAGTTGTATGTGTGCAGGTTCTAATTGCCAAGTGTAGACCAATGTCAGTCTATAATGGGTCGCCAAACACAGGACCATACAATGTAATTCCTCATTGTGTGATCCAAAGTGTTGGCCCATGTATAGCCTCTCTATTGGGATACACTTCCTTCATGCACTTGGATTGATGGACAGAAGCATTGGAGCAAATTTCCTCTTAGAATTTTCCTAAGTCTTTTATACTCGAGTATTTCCTTGTAATACACGAGTAAGTATTTTCTGATACTCGAGTAAGTCTGTTGATACTCGAGTATATCTTCTGATACTCGAGTAAGTCTGTTTATACTCGAGTAAATATTTTCTGATACTC
This sequence comes from Platanthera zijinensis, assembly GCA_039513925.1. NCBI lineage: Eukaryota > Viridiplantae > Streptophyta > Magnoliopsida > Asparagales > Orchidaceae > Platanthera > Platanthera zijinensis. The sequence continues at coordinate 142,022,636 of CM077081.1, forward strand.
GAGTAAGTCTGTTGATACTCGAGTATATCTTCTAATACTCGAGTAAGTCTGTCTATACTCGAGTAAGTGTTTTCTGATACTCGAGTAAGTCTGTTGATACTCGAGTATATCTTCTGATACTCGAGTAATTTCTTCCATACTCGAGTAATTGACTCTGATATAAACATTTCTCAGTTATATTTTCTGATACTCGAGTATATCGTTTTGATACTCGAGTATATCGTCTTGATACTCGAGTATATTTTTCTATTACTCGAGTATACACTTCTGATACTCGAGTATACCATTTTTGATACTCGAGTAATTCTTTCTTCTCTCCTGTAATTCTCTCTTTCTATACTCGAGTATACTGCCTCTTGCTACTCGAGTAATCCATCTCTCCATACTCGTGTATATCCTCTATTACTCGAGTATCGCAGTCAACTTCTCCAGAATTATTCTAAGTCCTTTTTCATCATAAGTATTTTGAATCTGTCAAATCTGATTGGTCCACGTGTCATCATTAATCAACGTTATGACCGTTGGAACCCACCTATAAATAGTCTTTTCAGAATTGACTTATCATAAAGAGATTACAGAGATATATTTTTTAAGAAAAGAGAAAATTCCGTGAACCCTAATTCTCACGCCGCCGCCAGTGTTGTTCACGGGAGAAAAACTTTGGATCGCCGATCTTCGTCTTCAACGACTTTCTCTCCAGCGATCCAGACAAAGTGAATCACTCGATCTCGCCGAGCCTCAAATATTTCAGATCTCTCTTCTCGATCGAGGTGGTTCTAGTTTTCAGACTCGTGGATCTCTCTCAGGTCATCTTCAACCTTTTTCTGATCAAGCCGAAGTTCCTGAAGAAGAAGACCGTCAAAGATCCAGATCTGAGATTATTGTTTTGTTTTTTACTTTCAAACCAAATTTCATTGTAGGAGATTCTTCTCCGAGACTTGTAGGAAGTTTTGTCTTCCGAGTTTTTGTAGATCCGTTTTGGGATCGAGATTTGTAGGAACGTGGTTCCGAGGTGTAGGATTGTTTTCAATCCGAGATAGTGGAGTAGCCGAGTCTAGTGATTTGCTAGATCGGTGAGGAAAGTGGACGTACCCAAGGTTGGGGAACCACTATAAATCTCTTGTCTTCTGTGATTGCTTGATATTTGCTGTGTTAGTTTTTAATTCCGCATTTGACACGCATTTCACCTATTCACCCCCCTCTAGGTGATTTAGGCTAACAACTTAGACCTCTCAATTGGTATCAGAGGGAGGTTGATCGTTAAAAGGTTAACACCTTGATCTTATCCTTCTAAGTTGTTTTCTGAAAAGTATCAAGCATGAGTAAGACCAAGGATTTTGCTAAACTCCCTATCTGCACCAAGATCAACTTTCCTATGTGGAAGGAAAGAGTAAAGTTCTTCATGGAAGCAGTAGATCCCCGGATCTTCATGATTGTTGAAGAAGGTCCCCATATTCCTATGACTGCATCCACCATAGATCCCACCAAGCAAGTTCCCAAGAAGCTGATGGATCTAGACAAGGATGAGATTGCACTTGTCTCTCTGGACAAGAAGGCTAAAAATATTATAGCAAGTGCAGTCGACGACTCAATGCTGCAGAATCTAATTCATTGCCAGTCTGCCAAGGAGATGTGGCAGTCCCTTGTGACTCTAATGGAAGGTACAGAAGAAGTGAGGGATGATCGGAGATCCCTTCTGAATCAAAAGTATGAAGCCTTCCGGCAAGGTCATAAGGAAGCCATAGCTGACACCTTTGAGAACTTCTTCAAAATAGTAAATGGCCTAAGAGTGTATGGCCGTGTCTTCACCAACGGGGAACTCAATGACAAATTCTTAAGATCCCTAACCAAGGAATGGGATAATAAGGTATGTGCCATTCGGGAGTTTGGAAGGTTAGCTGAGACAGACCCGCAGAATCTGTTCGGAAAGCTTATGTCTTACGAGCTGCAAATCAACTCAAGAAAAGCTGAAGAAGAGACGAGCAGGTCTGCATCCAAGGAGAAATCTGTCGCTCTAAAGGCAGATAGCTCAAGGAAGATAAAGGCTAGCTCTCCTGCCCCAGTTCCTGAAGCTGATGAAGAAGAATCATCTGAGCCTAGCTCATCTGGCTCAGAACTATCTGATGGAGAGTTCTCCCTACTCTCAAGGCAGTTCAAGAAATTCTTGAACAAGAAGAAGCAATGGAGAGGCAAGAATGCCTCATATAGAAGATCACGACATGACAGTGACCATCGGAAGAAAGGCTCAAGTAGCCATGACAGGTATAATCCTAAACCGAACAAACAGGTTTCTACTGACATCATTTGTTACTGTTGCAATAAGCCAGGTCACGTCATCGCCGATTGCCCTCACAAAAAGAAAGAGGGTGGAAGAAGAGAGGAAAAGAAATCCTCACACCCCAAGAAAGGACAGAGAGAAGCCTAGTAGCCAAGAAGAGCAAAACTCTCAGCGACTCTGACTCATCTGAGTCGAGTGAAGAAGAGGAAGCTTACTTTGGGCTCATGGCTCATTCGGATGATGAACAAGTTCCCCAGTTTACTGGGGAGGTAAAATCTCACACTCCTCTCTCTGATTCTGAAAATGACAATGAGCAAGAGGGATACTCCTCTGAAGATGAATCTGAACTCATGGGACAGTATAAGGAATTACTCACCGCTTACGAGAAATGTCGTAGAATGGTGAGAAGTCAAGCCAAAGAGATCAATTCTCTACAGGCCAGTGAGAGCAACTTGAGAGAGGAAGTCAGTAGGACTAACTCTCTTCAAGAGAACCTAAATGAAGCTATGGAGGAATACAATAAAGCTCTCAAGCACCTCGACCTTAAAGAGGAAATCATCAAAGAACTGGAAAAACAGCTCGAGGCTGAAAAGAAGCTTGTTGAGAGCTTCTCTAAGCCTAAGACAGTTCTTCCAATCGTTGCTGAATTCTCGGCTAAGGCCAAGGGTGCTGGTTTAGGCCACATTGGGTCTTCTAGTAAATCCTCTAGGAGAAACAAGGCCAAGAGGAAGAATAAGGCTGCCCGGAAGGCTCTAGCTGAGGAAAAAGGGAAAGCTCCCTTGGAACCTGTTGTGTTCAAGAAAGTTATCTTTCCCACGAACGAACTCGATTATGAGTCCACCTATGGACACTTTTCTAGGCCGACCCCTGAGAAGCCTAAGTCAAGATACCAAGGTTGGACTCGTCCTCGTAACTTTGGCGAGAGTGTCTTCAAGGCACCTTATGAGGAGATTCAGCTTCAAAGCTATGGACCTTATGCTCATGGTCATAACTTTAAGAAGACACCAAAAGTAAAACCCGTTGTAGAAAAGCCTATGAAAGAGAAGACTTCATGCAACTGCAATCATCATGAAGCCTCTTCCTCCAAAAGTAAGGGTCCTGCCAGACCTTCATTCCAGAAAGTCAAGCAGGACTACACAAGGCAAAGATACAACAGGTTCAACTGTTGGTGTTGTGGCAGAATTGGTCATTTTGCCAGTGATTGTTGGTTCAATCCTGAAAATGCTGCAACCCCTAAGGTTAGCAACGTGAGAGTGACCACTCATAAGGCTAATACTCGTAGGGGGAGTATTCTAACTCGAGACCAAGGACCCAAACTTGTTTGGGTTCCTAAGGCTAAATGATTGTAATTGCAGGTATGTCCAAAGGCCACCAAAATGCCAATCTGGTACTTGGACAGTGGATGTTCTCGGCATATGACCGGGACAAGGAGCCTACTACTAAACTACACCTCAGTCTGCGACGGACCAAAGGTCATCTTTGGAGGTTCAGATCGAGGAATCACTAAAGGCTATGGTATGATTTCTAACGGTAGCGTATCCTTCTCGAATGTAGCCTATGTTGAAGGATTGGAACACAATCTCATCAGCATAAGCCAACTATGCGACAAAGGATACGTAGTTGAATTTCATGCTGACAAGTGTTTGATAAAGTCGGTTAACAATATGGAAACTATTTTATCAGGCACTCGAAGCAGAAATATTTTCTGTTTAAATTTTATTTGTATAGACTCTTCGACACCAGTGTGTCTTTTGGCAAAAAGTAGTGCATCTCTTGCTGACCAATGGCACAAGAGACTAGCACATATTAATTTCAAAACTATTAATAAATTATTCTCTCAAAACTTAGTGCGTGATGCACCCAAGGTCAAGTGCGTTACGGACAGTCCTTGTCACGCTTGTATCAAAGGCAAGCAAACAAGAAGCTCGTTCAAAAGCATAATAGGCAAGGATTCCAATAGAAGTTTACAGCTTCTTCATATGGACTTGTTTGGTCCACTGCAGGTTAGAAGTTTGGGAGGTAAGGAATATACGTTGGTTATTGTGGATGATTACTCGCGCTTTGCGTGGGTGTTCTTTCTGAAACACAAGTCAGATACCTTCGGTATTTTCACTAACTTTGTCAGGCAAATCCAGAATGAATACAACTGTTCCGTAGTCAAAATCAGAAGTGACAATGGAACGGAATTCAAGTCTGGAGCCATGACAGAATTTTGTGAAAGTCAAGGTATCTTTCATGAGTTTTCCTCTCCCCGCACTCCACAGCAAAATGGAGTGGCTGAGAGAAGGAACAGAACACTCATAGAGGCTTGTCGGACCATGTTGAGTGATGCCTCACTTCCGGAGTATTTCTGGGCTGAAGCCGTCAACACCGCTTGTCACGTGCAAAATCGAGCACTCATCAACAAAGACCATGATAAGACTCCTTACGAACTTCTAAAAGGCAGGCAACCAACCATTTCATACTTTAGAATCTTTGGTTGTAAGTGCTTCGTACTTAACAATGGCAAGTATCACACTACAAAGTTTAGCGAGAAAAGCTTTGAAGGTATTTTCGTAGGTTATAGTAGCCATAGTAAGGCCTATAGAGTTTTCAATAGAAAAACTCTGGTTGTGGAAGAGTCGATACATCTTGTATTTGATGAGACGAGTCTGTTGCAAAGCAACTCGTCTAGTGTGCCTATTGTAGATGCAGGTACAAAGTTGAAAGAACTCAGCCTGGATGAACCTATTAGAGATAAAGATGAGACGTTCATCAAGATCCCCTCTACAACCACCTTTGAAGAGGGAGATGATCAAGATGAAGAAGACATCCCAGCTGAAGATATAACTCCAGTGGCTGAAGAGATCCCAGATGCAAGGACTTTAGAGTTCAGACACTTGAAGGATCATCCTGCTGACCAAATCATAGGAGATCCTCGGGATGGTGTCAGAACTCGTCGAGGTACAACTAACGAGAATTTACACTTAAGCTTTCTCTCACAGGTTGAACCAAAGAAATTTGAGGAAGCCAACTCCGACGCATCCTGGATTCTAGCCATGGAAGAAGAATTAAATCAGTTCAAAAGATGCAAAGTCTGGACACTTGTTCCTAGACCCAAGCATAAGAACGTCATCGGGACAAAGTGGGTCTACCGGAACAAGATGGATGAAGACGGAACAATTATAAAGAATAAAGCCAGACTTGTCGCCAAGGGATATCGTCAAGAGGAAGGGATCGACTTCGACCAAACTTATGCTCCAGTAGCAAGACTGGAGGCAATCAGGTTATTTCTTGCCTACGCTGCACTTAAGGGCTTTACCGTCTATCAAATGGACGTGAAGTCCGCCTTCCTAAATGGTAACATTAAGGAAGAAGTGTACGTAGAGCAACCCCCAGGTTTTGTTGATCCAACCCTTCCTAACTATGTGTATTTATTACAAAAAGCACTATATGGTCTCAAGCAAGCCCCTCGGGCTTGGTATGAGACGCTGTCTACCTTTCTTCTTGAGAACAAGTTCACAAGAGGAAAGATAGACAAGACATTATTTCTTAGGGAAATAAAAGGCAAGATTTTGCTAGTGCAAATCTATGTCGACGACATCATTTTTGGCTCTACAGATAACAACCTCTGCAAGAAGTTTTCTAAACTTATGCAAGGGAAGTTTGAAATGAGCAGTATGGGAGAGCTGAAGTATTTCTTAGGGCTACAAGTGAAACAATCTGAGGATGGAATCTTCATCTCTCAGACCAAGTTCACCAAAGAGCTGCTTAAGAAATTCGGAATGGAGAATGCAACCTCTATGAGGACTCCAATGGCCTCAGCTATGTCTCTGGACAAGGATGAGAAAGGGAAACCTTTTGATGAAACCAAGTACAGAAGCATAATTGGGTCCTTGCTCTACCTTACTGCAAGTAGGCCAGACATCATGTTCTCGACATGTGTATGTGCTAGATTTCAGGTGAACTCTAAGGAATCTCACTACATCGCTGCAAAGCGAATCTTGAGATACCTCAAAGGAATACCAAATCTTGGCTTATGGTACCCAAGAAGTAATGATAGTGAGCTAATTGGATTTTCAGATGCAGATTTTGCAGGAAGCAAAGACGACAGGAAAAGCACCTCCGGGACTTGCCAATTCCTCGGAAGGAGACTCATTTCCTGGAGCAGTAAGAAGCAAAACTGTGTAGCCATCTCAACGGCTGAATCAGAGTACATCTCTGCAGGGAGCTGTTGTGCACAGCTTTTGTGGATCAAGAATCAGTTTGAAGATTATAACATGAAGTTCCAGAACATTCCACTGTTCTGTGATTCTTCCAGCGCAATTGCAATAGCCAACAACCCAGTCTCCCACAGCAGGACCAAGCACATAGAGCTTCGCTACCATTTCATCCGGGAGCATGTGGAAAATGGAGATATAGATGTACAGTATGTCTCCACAGACAGGCAAGTTGCAGATATCTTCACCAAGCCGCTGGATGAGTCCAAGTTTTCATTCTTCAAAACTGAGCTTGGACTGCTTAACAAAGAAGACCAATGACGGACTCAGAAATTTAGAAGAGGTCAGACATGTTGGATACTCTGAGGTACATTTTTCTTTTGTTTAGTGAAAATTCCTTCAAGAAATTTGAGACTCGAGAATAGTTACATTTACACGAGTGAAATAGTGGATACTCGAGTAACAAGTCAAATATACTCGAGTAATCAAATCAATACTCGTGTATGCACTCCTTATACTCGAGTATGAAAAGTCTTCAGAATTTAATACTCGTGTATTGAACTTCATATACTCGAGTAATCAGATTGATACTCGAGTATGAACTTCTTATACTCGAGTATGGAAAAATCCGTCTAGACTTAATACTCGTGTATACTCAGTCCATACTCGAGTATATGTTAAGGATTACTCGTGTATGCCGTAAACTCCTCTCGTGTAATCGAATTTCTCTGGAATCTTTCAAAATCTCTATTCGCACAACTAATTTGCCGCCTCTTCAGGTATGTCTTTTATTTAATTCGTTTTTAAACCTAATTAGAATTATTTATATATATATTCAAAACGACAAAGTCCTTTCCACTTCTCATTCACTCGAGTAGCCGTCGGCTGTTCGTATTCCCGAAACCCTGTTCTTCATCTTCCGTCGCCGCAGATTTCCGTCGTCCTCATTGAAGAATCGCTGATGGCTCCTCCCTCCTCTAAGTTTGGAATCGGCTCGGAATTAGTAACTGATGGCATAGAAGATATCTCCGATGATTTCAAGAACCTTCTGATTCTCCTGGATACGGCCGGATTAACCTTCGTTCTTCAAGAACCTTGCCGCCTTTTGCTGTCTGATGTTGAAGAGTTCTACAAAAACTTGAAGATTAGGCACAATGGTACAGTTCTGAAATCAAAGGTAAGGGGAGTTGATATTCGGTTAGATAAAACCTCTGTCGCCACTCTGCTTCGGATGCCGGTGGTCGACGAAGAAGATGATTTAGACAAGGCAGATGCCGACCGCACCTCCTTATTCTGTGGTCGAGATCCAGAAGGTGGAGGTGAAACCCTGAACCGCTCTCTGTTCAATCCAGAAGGGAAGTTTCTCGTTGACATCATTGCCAAAATCCTCTGGTGCAAGACTTACTCCATTCGAGATGTATCACAAAATCTTTTTGATGTTATGCAAGCTATTGTCTGCAGGAAGAAGTTTCAATTTGGAATGATGATACTAGATAAGATCAAAGAAAGCGTCAAACATCCCAGCTTTGCCAGGATTATCTCCCTCCTCCTCCATGAGATTAATCCAACAGTGTTTGACTTCTCTAAAGGGACTCCTCTTCACCACATGAAGAAAGTCTCAATTTCATCCATTCAGAGGTATGACCTCAAGATCATGAACCCTGCCCAAACCTCCAGACAGCAAGCTGTCCTCAGGACCCCATCTCCTCCTCAACAGCAAATTGCTGACACTCTGGGTGCAGCAATTGAGGGGAGCCTGCCTCTTCTCTACCTCAGAATCAGGTCTCTTCACAATCAGTAATTCAAGAAACAGAAGAAGTAAGAATTCCCACTCCTCCAATCTCTCCTCCTCCAGCAGATATTCAATCAGCAAATGCAGACTCAGAGATTCCAGACTCAGCAGCACTTCTGTCTACAGCTGAGGATATCAACAAATTCATTGATGAGCTCAGCTCAGATGCCCCTCTCTTCCAAAATGACTCAGCTGCTAAGTCTCCAGTTCAGTCTCCTGCAAGAACCCCAGCTCCTTTTCCTGCTAAATCTCCAGTCCATTCTCCTGAGAGTGAGCCTAGTAAATCAGCTCATATTCTCCTGTCTGATGATGAGATGTCTCCAGATCCTGTGGAGGCACCTCTGAAGAACTTGGATTTCTCCATGCCCTCTCTCCTACCCTCAGAAGCAGATGTTGAACCAGTTCCATTCAAGAGAGCAGTCAGCTCAGTGGTAATCACAGAAATCCCTCCCTGGACTGCTTCTGCTTCTGCTTCTGCCCTTGCTCCTGCTGCTTCAGCTCCTGAACAAACCTCAGCTCCCTCCTCTTCATCCTCAGATATTATCAGCAAGATAGAGCTTATGCTAAAAGAACAGAGAGATTACTTTGATGCCTCTCTGCAATCAGTAACATCCAAGGTCTCTGCTCTTGAAACAGAGATGAGCAGAGGCTTTGCTGAGATTCAAGCAAATACTGATGAGTTAAAAAGGCTGTTTCAAATTGGAGGCAAGGCCATAGACCACACCATTACAAGCATTGGTGAACTAAGAAATCAGGCTGAGACAGTAGCTCATAACCAGCTCAAGCTAGATGAGAGAGCTGAACTGAATGTTGTGAAAGTGTGTAATGAAGTGGGCACCTTCAAGGATGAAGCCATTGCAAAGCTCAACATAGATATCAGCAAGGGGGAGAAAGTTGTAAAAGAACAAGTGGAAAAACTTCATGAGCAAGCTCAAATAGCTGTAAAGGAACAAGTTGAAACTCTCTCTAAACAAGCTCAAACAACAGTGGATGGAATTGTGAAGGAAATGAAAGCAGACATTCTCTCTCAACTACAATCTGTAAAGTTTTATACATATGATACTGCTGTGTGGCTGCATAATATGAACTTCCCCAATGCTCAGCTCAACCCAGCCATCATTCCTCATCACCTAAATCCTCTTGAAGAGCAACCCTCTGCAGATGCCCCTGTCCAAGCTACCATTCCAGAAAGTGGTGTGCCAGTCTTCTCTCCTAGACCTGAAGGTGATCTGACTGAGCCTCCTCTTAACTACTCTGACTTGTGGCAAGATGATTTTGTTTCCAGTTCTCAAGGTCCATCTAAAAGGAAAAGAAAGTATGGTGAAGGTGCCTCTGCAAGTCGTTCTGAACCCAGAAGAGATCCAGCAGTTGTTCACTCAGAGGTCTGGAGTCCAACCTCCAAATCCCTTATTCTTGATACCCTGAAATTAGTGACAGATCTTGGGGAAAACAGAGACAATCATTACAGCTACTCAGAGTGGAAAGCATATGAAGCTTCTCAGATTAAAATCAGACTCCATGACAGAAACTGGGGACACAACAACCCTGCTGCTCCTCCCAGGCCCAGGACCTATTTCCCAAAGCCTTACAGCTACCTGGAGAGGCAACAGCTCAAAAGGGAAAGGATGCACAAGGATGCTCCTTCTTGAGTGGATCTGAGAAAGTGGACTTGGACTATTTTGTTTATGTGTTTTAAAAACATTTCCTCATATATATATATTTAATTCTGATTATGGCCATATTTTGTTTACTCTGCTTTAGTTAAGCTTATTCTCCTGTTATATGCTTGCTGTTCTTTTACTCTTAAGTAATTCACCTTAGTATAGAGAGTGCTGACATCTACAAATAGGGGGAGATTGTTGGGATTTGTCTCCACAATGCCTCAGATTTGTAGGAGGTCAGACCTTGAACTAAGATGAATTAAGGTGTATTTGATGCTGTGTTTAAGTTGTATGTGTGCAGGTTCTAATTGCCAAGTGTAGACCAATGTCAGTCTATAATGGGTCGCCAAACACAGGACCATACAATGTAATTCCTCATTGTGTGATCCAAAGTGTTGGCCCATGTATAGCCTCTCTATTGGGATACACTTCCTTCATGCACTTGGATTGATGGACAGAAGCATTGGAGCAAATTTCCTCTTAGAATTTTCCTAAGTCTTTTATACTCGAGTATTTCCTTGTAATACACGAGTAAGTATTTTCTGATACTCGAGTAAGTCTGTTGATACTCGAGTATATCTTCTGATACTCGAGTAAGTCTGTTTATACTCGAGTAAATATTTTCTGATACTCGAGTAAGTCTGTTGATACTCGAGTATATCTTCTAATACTCGAGTAAGTCTGTCTATACTCGAGTAAGTGTTTTCTGATACTCGAGTAAGTCTGTTGATACTCGAGTATATCTTCTGATACTCGAGTAATTTCTTCCATACTCGAGTAATTGACTCTGATATAAACATTTCTCAGTTATATTTTCTGATACTCGAGTATATCGTTTTGATACTCGAGTATATCGTCTTGATACTCGAGTATATTTTTCTATTACTCGAGTATACACTTCTGATACTCGAGTATACCATTTTTGATACTCGAGTAATTCTTTCTTCTCTCCTGTAATTCTCTCTTTCTATACTCGAGTATACTGCCTCTTGCTACTCGAGTAATCCATCTCTCCATACTCGTGTATATCCTCTATTACTCGAGTATCGCAGTCAACTTCTCCAGAATTATTCTAAGTCCTTTTTCATCATAAGTATTTTGAATCTGTCAAATCTGATTGGTCCACGTGTCATCATTAATCAACGTTATGACCGTTGGAACCCACCTATAAATAGTCTTTTCAGAATTGACTTATCATAAAGAGATTACAGAGATATATTTTTTAAGAAAAGAGAAAATTCCGTGAACCCTAATTCTCACGCCGCCGCCAGTGTTGTTCACGGGAGAAAAACTTTGGATCGCCGATCTTCGTCTTCAACGACTTTCTCTCCAGCGATCCAGACAAAGTGAATCACTCGATCTCGCCGAGCCTCAAATATTTCAGATCTCTCTTCTCGATCGAGGTGGTTCTAGTTTTCAGACTCGTGGATCTCTCTCAGGTCATCTTCAACCTTTTTCTGATCAAGCCGAAGTTCCTGAAGAAGAAGACCGTCAAAGATCCAGATCTGAGATTATTGTTTTGTTTTTTACTTTCAAACCAAATTTCATTGTAGGAGATTCTTCTCCGAGACTTGTAGGAAGTTTTGTCTTCCGAGTTTTTGTAGATCCGTTTTGGGATCGAGATTTGTAGGAACGTGGTTCCGAGGTGTAGGATTGTTTTCAATCCGAGATAGTGGAGTAGCCGAGTCTAGTGATTTGCTAGATCGGTGAGGAAAGTGGACGTACCCAAGGTTGGGGAACCACTATAAATCTCTTGTCTTCTGTGATTGCTTGATATTTGCTGTGTTAGTTTTTAATTCCGCATTTGACACGCATTTCACCTATTCACCCCCCTCTAGGTGATTTAGGCTAACAACTTAGACCTCTCACTTTACCCTTATCTACTTTTTAAGTTTGTTGGCAGGCTAAGGACCCGAAGAACGTATGGTACTTGGACTCTGGTTGCTCTAAGCACATGACGTGAGATAAAGACAAGTCCATTAGCCTAGAAGAGAAGAAGGGTGGCATGGTGACCTTTGGGGACAATAGCAAAGGACGGATACTGGGAATCAGCACTATTGGTAACAAGGCATTTTTTATTTCAAATGTTTTGTTTATAGATAGACTGAAGAGTAATCTCATTTCTATTAGCAAATTGGGTGATAAAGGTCTAGATGTCATATTTGAGTCATCTACAAACACCTGCAAAATCATTGAGGCCAAAACTACTAGTGTATTACTTGTAGCTCACAGAAATCATAATGTTTATATTATTAGTTTTGATGATATATCTGCATCTAATCTTAAATGCCTAGTTACTAAGAGTGACGAACTAGAACTTTGGTATAGGAGACTAGGACATTTTAGAAGAAAGCTTATTGTAAAACTATCGAAAAATAAACTTTTTTGGGGACTTCCCAACTTAAGCAGTAGTTTAAATGTCTGCGCTCCCTGTCAAAAAGGACAATTTGTGAAAACCTCTTTCAAGAGAAAAACTTATGTTTCCACGTTTAGACCACTTGAACTCATTTACATGGAATTGTTTGGACCTCTTAGTATGCGTAGTCTTGGTGGAAAACGATACACGTTCGTTATCATATATGACTATTCACGCTAGTGCTGAACGATCTATCTTGCGAATAAATCTGACACCTTTAGCAAATTCTCAAATCTGTGCACGCGAATTAAAAATGAGAAGGAGCGAAAATAAAGTGTATTAGATCAGATCATGGAGGAGAGTTTGAAAATGAGGACTCTCAAACCTGTGTGAAACCTTAGGTATTAAGCACGAATTCTCTGACGCTCACACTCCACAACATAACGGGGTTGTAGAAAGAAAGAACCATACTCTTCAAGAATTAGCCCGCACAATGCTCGCCGAGTTTGACATACAATGATCCTTCTGGGCTAAAGCGGTTAACATGGCAAGCTACATGATGAACCGAGTCCTTCTTTACCCACTTTTAAAGCACTCCATATGAGCTGTATATCGAAAAGAAACCCTCTGTATCATAATTTAGGGTCTTTGGTTGCCCATGTTACATTTTAAACACTAAAGAGCATCTAGGAAAATTTGATGAAAAATCTGATCTAGGCACCTTCTTAGGACACTCGAGCAAGAGTTGGTCCTATAGGATCTACAATAAGATGACCTTAGTGGTTGAAGAATCGGCTCATGCGCATTTCGATGAAAATTCCACAACTAACGGACCAAAATCAAATGAAGAGGAGTTGATGAGAGTGTATCGATGGGGGATAAGGGCGAGGAGAGAGTTGTGGCGAGTGAAACTCCAACTCTTGTATAAGGATATATGCCTCCTAGTAACTTAAATTTTTTGAAGCAATATCCACAGAATTAGTCATAGGAGAGCCATCTCATGGAGTTAAATTTTTTGAAGCAATATTGCCTTAGGAAGTTGTTGCGCACAAGCACCGTGGATGTCTCAAACGTTAGAATACTTTGGCCTAACTTGTACGAATGTTACACTTAGGTGCGATAATAATAGTGACATAGACTTAACATATAATCTAGTGCATCTTTCAAGATCAAAACATATTGACGTGCGTCACCATTTCATTCGAGATCATATCAAAAAGGAGAATGTGAGTGTAAGCTTCATTGGCACCAATGACCAACTAGCGAACATATTAACTAAACCACTCCCAGATGCACGTTTCTCACTACTTCGACTCGAGCTTGGTGTTCTGGACCTCTCATCCTAGTCATCGATGTTTGTGTCTTACTGTTTTTGCTATTAGTTCTTTTCTTTGTCTACATTTCATTTTATTAATGTATTTGCTTATAAGTTTTTCGCTTGAGTTTCCTTTATACTTTTTTTTAAAAAAAACACAAAAAAAATTAATATATATATAAAAAACAACAACAAAAACCGTAAAGTGATCATATCGTATTGGCCCAGATGACTGTGACTTAGATCATAACGCATAAATACAATATTTGAATTCAGACTTTTAATCTATATAAACATTGTCCTCCGGTCATAGTGGGTTGAATCTCACTACTAGAAAAGTGAGTATTGGCTAAACTTTTTTTGGCCAGGGACTAAAAATCATGGCTAATACACTGATATTAGCCACGATTGCAAAAACCGGGATTAATTATTATTTTATAGCCAGGGTTATAAATAGTGTGGCTAATACATATTTATTAGCCATGAAAAATAATATTCATGGCCAAAAAGAGATTATTGACCTAAATTTTTATCACACTTTTTTATTTCCCGCTCGATCCTTGTAAATATTTGTAAGTATTTTTGTCACACTTTATCTATATCTATACTATATTAAAAAAAAGTATCATCAAAAGAGATTTCACAATGTATGTAAGACACCTAATCGATTCTAACCGTCTGATCCAGAATTACATTTTTTTTAATAAATAATAAAAACACGTCTCTAAGTCCTCAAAAACCCAATTGCTATGTCTCTCTCTTTCCCCCCTAAGCCTTCTCCCCCTATCTCCTTCTTCTCCGCGCATAACTCCATCGCAGCCTCCGGAAAAGCTCAGCGCTGCCTGCTACCTACTTTCTCTGACCTCATCTACATCCTCTATTATTTGGCTGACTATAAAACTTGGATCATAAAATCCTTAATACCCAACTCTCTTGATCCCGCTCCCCCCTCACGCTGCAAGTCCTCTTGTGTCCCTAATCTCATGCCCTTCTTATCCCTTCCTCCTCGACACCCTAGTCTTCTCTTCACGTCGCAACCGCACGCGGCCTCTCCCGCTCGCTACTCCATGTCGCTGCCTCCATGCATCCTCCCCTTTCAATATCGCGCAACCACCGAATGGCCCCACCTACTCGCAATCTCGCCTAAGTCGAAGCCTTCAAGGATCGCGTCTATGGCTTCACTTCCATAACATCGAATATCACCCAACATAAGGTAACTATAAACCCTAAATCACCCTCACCACTCCCTCCCGCAGACCTTTCTCAAAATTTTCTACGCATCCTGTAACTCCAAACCCTACATCAATCATCTCTTTCATCTCTCTTTCTCAAGGAAAGAATGCACTGGAGAAATAATAATTTCTCCTAATCTTTTTAACTATTTATGTCCCCCAAAATGCTTGCTTATATTACTAATAAAGAAGGTGTTATGCCTTCATATTTTCTAATCCACATTGATAGTCAATGTGCTCCCTCCCACAATATAATTGTTTCAGTCTGAGACTAGTTATTTATGTTTATATCAATATATACTCTTGAGAAATCAGTTCAAACACGCACACCCCCTTGATACTATATGTTTTCTTGACCAAGGAAAATACACCTTATGGATCTTTTATTGTATTTAAGTACCCTATCATTTGATGCTCCATTCTACTTCTCATTCTAAGAAACATTGCCCAAATATTTAATTTGCCATGCATCTTGATAATTTGCCTTGTGATTAATTTTCTTTAGAGTGGACTTCTATTTTCCATACTGTACTTGTGCGGGCTTATGTATGTTGAAGTTTTTCAATGACATGTTTAGCATTTTACTTGCAATGGTAAGTCGGCCTTGATACATTTTGTATGTTTGTAGATCTTCCTTTAAGTATTGAATGGCAATTTCATGGCAATAAATCTATCTATTCACAGTTTATGTAATATGAATTTTTTCTTACATGTTTATTCTTAATTTATTTGACTTCATATAAATTAACATTTAATTTCTTCAAGTGATTGAGAGCAGTCTATTTGATGAAAATGACTGGGATGAAGATTTTACAATCTTGCAGTTGGTAATTTTAGATGTTTCAATAAACATTCAATGGTGTTGCAGTACCTTTTTTAAAATATCCGTGATTTTACTATTCTTGTTTATATTTAAACTCTTTTGCATTGTTTTATTTCTTGATTTTATAAACTATTTATTTGGCATAATGTATCTCTAGTTGTTTTTGTTTATTTTTTTGCACTCTTTTATTTTAAGGGCAAGGGTTCATCTAGTGGTGCATTAGCAGCGACACGCGCACCATCAAGCCAGGTTAGAGCAATGCGTGCTTTAAATTTATTCTATTCATCACCATTATGTACTAAGGCCTTGTTTGAACTGCATTTTCTTTGTATTTTGCTATCCTGTTATGTCTCTATATGAAATATCTCCATTGAATTTATTTTGTTGATGAAAATTTTTCATCTACATTTGAAAGTCTAGGTCTGGATTCATCTTTTTGAGCTAACCATGCTACATTATTTCTAAATAAAGAGAATTAGAGGGTTTTTTACCACTAGAATGTGAAGTAGGGCCATTTTGGAGGCTGGCTGAAGGAAAGGTAGAGAGGTACTGGTTATCAGATAGAGAGAGAATGTGGGAGAGAGTATGGAGATCAAGTAGAAAAAGATTGTGTTCAATTTATTGGGGAAAATGGAAGAATTTTAGTTTTTAGCTAGTAATTTAGAGACTTATCTCTGGACAAGAGGGGTTGATTGTAGCAACTTGGAGAAGGGAAATGGGTATGTAGTTGGCTTTGCTATACAGATGTATGAGTTTCTCATTTTCCATTAGGGTGAGAGGAAATGGAAAAAAATTGGAAGGGTTTGAATCTATGTTCAAGAGAGGGAACATGCGGCTGTAGAGATGCTATAGTGAGATGTTAACAAGGGAGTGCTATTTTCAGGAGAGGAAGTTCAGTATATGAGTGAAGCAGTGCATTGTCTAAGTTATATGACAATTTTTATTTACTATAGTGAGATTTGCTATAGTTGAACTCAATACTGGTACATACTTTTGTACTTTGTAAAATAAATTCAATGTTCAATATCATAACTTAGAAAACAATATAATGGGTTATATGAGAATTACATGTCCTGTAAAATAAGGAGTGAAAATGAGATAGGTTAAATGAAATTGAGGAGCAATGAAGGTGGGGTGCATTTTAAGGCATTTGAACCTACGTAGGAATATAATTATAGTATGATTTTAGTGTATCTCTCTATTCAGTCATTTGAAAAATCTTTTCTTAAGTGCCAGAATCTAAGGATCACTTCACACCTTTGTTCATCATTCATTAGTTCATGGAAGAACCTAAGGATTGTTTCTATTGAATTCATAATTAAAAACTAGTATAATGACCACGCTATAATTTTAAAAAATGTTAATTACAAACAGATATATGCATATGTAAACATAAAATATTGGCATTGAAAATAAAGTTATGAGATTTATTGACTTTAATTTCAATATTTAAGAAAAAATACATAAATGATAAACCAGGTTTGATGATAAAAAAAAAGTACATGGTCTAAAATTTACCAAGAAATGCAAACAAAAATGATATTATTTAACTCGAGCTTTGAAAAAAAAATATGACCTGAGGCGAAGTAATTGTCTGGAGCTGATAGATAGTATCCTAAGAGATTGAAAGAGAGATATTATAAAACTTGTATTGCAGCGGAGATTGCTCAACATTTCTGCTTTACCAAGTGTTGAAGAATCATGCCTGAGGTTACCATCAAAGAAGGATTCAATGATCAAGATGACTCCAACAGTTGCTCCATGGTATTTCAGAAGAATTCCTGAATCATTCCAAACCACCAATTATCATAGAGAACTAGGTTGAGATGACTCACAAGAGTCCTGAACTTTTGATTTATGTGAGATGCTTCTCTCTTTTCACCACCATAGAAATCTACGCTTTCGGAATGTGTTTTCAACCGTGAATGAAGCTGCCTATAATCTCCTTATAACTCTTGTTCGTTGGACATAAATTTACAAAAGGCAGGAGAGAAATTTCTGATGACAAAACCAGCACCTATTATATATGCCTAGAAAGAAGAAAAAAACATCTCTTACAAAAACACATGAACTAAATTATAAGTGCAAATAATTAATGTGAATAACTACAGTTAGATATTCACAAAAAAATAAGTACCAGAATCCAGAGCTCTCCATGGAGAATTTTTTCACATAATTTCTATGCCAATATATCTTGTTGCAGTTCTATATTACAAAGAGGGGAGCACATGCCTACCATTACAGTATTTTGTATGTGTTTTTAAAAAAAATCATAAATTAGTATTTGCCACGACTTGTAACTGTGGCAAATCATTTTTAAAAAATGATGAGTTCACCTTTAGCCAGTGTTTCATATCGTGGCTAATAGTCGGCTTATTTGCCACAATAGTTTTTCCCCATGACTAATACTATTTGCTATGACCAATCTATGGCTTCAAATTTTTTAGCCATACTGACTTTAGCCACAGATTTTTCCCGTGGCTAGACCGTGGCTAAAGCTTTTTAGCCACGGTTTTGGACTTTTTGCAAGGGCAATTTTCCCTGGCCAAAGTCTTTTTTCTAGTAGTGCGTATAGGTGCTTAGCTATTGAGTGCGATAAGACGAGGTCATGTTTGTTGTCTTTGCCTCTAGGTATGTGTGAGGACTTAGATTGGGAATGTCTTCACATGATATACACATCCCTAGCCAGAGCACTCAAGAAAAGCAAATAATGCTAAGCATACATGTTATAAATCATGACACTATATTCTAACACGTTAGAAATATCTTGAATAATCAATGTCACGATACACTTGCACTTATACTAGGTATGAAACGTTGGGCCAAATCTCTAGTACAAAAGTCGTATGTATACAAGTTAAAGTGTATCTATCTATGTGGATAGATATTGATTGACTCGATGCTCTGTGAAGTTTCAAAAAAGGATCAAAGTGATAGCTCTACGCTACCAAAATAAAACTATGCAGTATATCACATATCTTATCACGGTTCCCCCCAAGCACTACTCACTCCTCTTGATAAGTCTTCATGAGCATTGTGAGGATGGGAACCGGGGTTCAAAGAGTCACTTCGATCTTATGCATCAACTCTATTTTTTGCTTAGTGCCCCTAGTTTTTGCCTATGTATGACATTGATTGACATGTGATGTGATTATTCACACTATTTCTCTTATGTTAGGTTGTTTGACGATCGAGATAACCATGTACAATATGCTACCTTTGCCTTGGTGTTATCTCGCTTTTGATGCTACACAAACACATGTCATTGCCTTGTCTAAGGCTTCCGCACATAAGAATTGGACTGCAACTTCACTATCTCTTTGTATCACAATACGTAGTAGTACATAATTTACACTCATGATGTTTTTCAATGTTTGTTCAAAATGATTAATTCATAACTCTTATTGCATTGTAGATGTACTCATTGTGTGCTTAGTTTAATCTGTGCTGTCCAATTCATATTTTCTTTGAATATGAAACTTCTCTATCTTTGTACCCTACTCCATTGTGTGACTCATGTGCTTATAATTCTCCGTTATGTACATCTTTTGGAGTCACCTCTATGCTTGTCATGTTTATCTTTACTTTATGTGTTCACTTTCTGCTATTTTTCTAACGCTCATCTATTCTACTATTTTTCAATCCAGCATTTCTGATTGTCCTTGCCCGACCTTTTGATATTATCAAAGGGGGAAAATAAATTACGGGTTAGGAGAGGTCACATGTAGGGGGAGCATGTTAACATTATGTGAACATATATAGGGGGAGCAAGTCGAAAAAGTAGATAGGGGGAGAGTGCGTGTAGGGGAGAATTATAGAGAACCTTCAACCTGATGTTAGCTTATAACTCTTATTTTCTATATGCACTCTATCTCATTGTTTTCTCTCATGAACGAGATTTGATATTATCAAAAGGGGGAGTTTGTTGGAACAGATGTTTAACATTTCCTATATTTGAGAATATAAACTCCCATGTTGTATTTGATCACGCCTTGTGTTGATAGAGTGTGCAAGTTGACAGTTGCAAGCAAAGAAGAAAAAGACTCCTATTGACACTAACGCCGAGCGGTAGCAGTTACCGCCAACGGTAGCGGTGAATTAATTAGACAGAGCACTCGTGAAATTACCGTGCCATGCTAGTCCTACCACTCACAGTAACACAATGAATTATTTGGCCAAGCTCTCAGGAAACTATGGCCACGCAGTAGTGCTACCGCGCCGCGCTAGCCTCTCTATGAATGCATGATTTCTCGAGTAAACTTATCTACCGTCAGGCGATAGGTGTTACCACATCGCGCTAGCCTCTCGAGGAATGCCAGGAAAGGTTTCTCGAGTAACAAACCTACCACGTGGTTCTATCTTTTATCGCAGGGTGTTAGCTCTTTGAAAAGGAAGAATACTCGTTTTGAAATATTATTCCAGATTTGGTTGATAGCTGCCACAACAAGCGCGCGAACTTATCGCTAGGTG
The DNA here is from genome assembly GCA_039513925.1 of Platanthera zijinensis. Classification (NCBI taxonomy): domain Eukaryota; kingdom Viridiplantae; phylum Streptophyta; class Magnoliopsida; order Asparagales; family Orchidaceae; genus Platanthera; species Platanthera zijinensis. Next base: position 142,042,762 of record CM077081.1, read on the forward strand.
CTAGTCTTATAGCTGACAGTAGACTATTTTCTTCAAGATGTATAAAAGGCCACCTTAGTTTCTGTGCCCATGGATTTTGAGGACTGAAGAGCGATGGGAGTTCGTGAATTTTAGGGTAAGGCCGCCTTCTTTCTCTATATTCCAAAAGTCTCTATCAAAGAAGAAGAAAGTCGCCTCCATCCCATTCATGATCAAATGACTCTGGCGATCCAAGATCCACATCGACTACTAAGAGCTGACCAGTTGCTAGCAAATGAAGATCTCAAGCACCGGCTGCGGATCTCTTAATGGAGAAGTCATCAAGAGGGAGAACTTCAAACTTTAAATCATTTACACCTTTTTATTCGTGTAATCCTTTCTTTTTTTCTAAATCTTGTGGTGAGGAAAATCGGTTGGTAAGGGTTGCTGGAATCCGTGTAGGATTCCACGGTAAATCGTCCTGGGGATAGGGACGTCTAGATCGGAGGATCTAGCGGGGCTCTAAGACACCTCATTATGTTAGGGTGAAGTGACGGCTCAAAGACTTTTCTTGGAGGGAAAAGGAGAGAGCCAAACGTTCCGTGGAGCGAGTAAGTATTGAAAACAAAAGAGTTTTCATTTTCTCCGCTTTTGATCCCCGGCATCACGGGGTTCATAATTTTGTAATTATAAAACCATCTACTGTTAACTCTTGCAATAAAATTAATTTTCTGTATTATTGCTTCTATGATTCTGCTGTGAGTGTCAGTTTAATCTCTTGTGTGTGTTGTACAAATAAATTCGCACTTGAAACGAGTTCATAGACTTACCGCCACACATTGTCTTCTTAACACCCTGTGGTAGCTTCCAGAACTCGATTTCCTGGGATGAAAAATAGTTATTAGTTTCAATTAACTCGTAAATCCTTATTCACCCCCCCCCCCCTCGGTAAGGTTGGCCACTAGATCCAACACAGACTACTAGGGATCATGAGGCTCTTCCTCACATTTCTCAGAAGAGTTGTTGTATGTATTGTCTTCAATAGCTAGAACTGCTTTCTTTTTCTTCCTTTAAATACAATTTGTTGATGTGGCAACAAAACTCTATCCTACCTATCAAGCATCATGAGTCCATCCTCCTAGTGTGATCGATTTTGGTTCCTAGCCTTATATTTAGGATTCTTAGAACAATGATGTGCAGATACAAAGACTGAATCATTCCCAGGTTTGGCTCTAGGATGCATACTACTATTCTTTCATAAAGTACCTTGCCCCAGTCTGTTTTATTAGAAGGAATTATACTTGTCATCAACCGGAACATCTTCTTGGATATCTAATCATGAGATCTGTTCTTGCACAGCAGAGACTTCCCAATAACATTTGCTAGAAATTTACCTTTTAGGTTTAGTTCTTTTCTCAAAATTGATCCAATGGAGTGCTTTGACAGCCCACACCGCTTCAGGCAGATCTGACATAAGTTTGGTACAGTTTATCCTCTTCATCTGATGACCTGAACTTGGAATGTTGTAGTGTCTTGCTCAATCTTTTTGATGCAAGCTACGTCTCCCGACGAACCGCATTGCACAAACGACACCGAATTTTTCTCACTCATTCCAATTCCATGATCGCAAAATTTAAACGCAGCACACCCGAGTCGCAATATTATCAATCTAATGCTAACGCACGGGTTCGCTACACCCTTAGAGAGCAAATAGAGGCGATAAAGCAATATTCTCTCAAGAACCCGATCCGTTCGAGCATGTGTTGTACCAAAAGAGATCCACCGAAATTAAATAATTCAGAAATGGTAGATCTCTACCAACAAAAAGAAAACGAGATCTGTCAATCCTCACAAACTTTAATAGATCAAAATAAAACACAAAAACTGTTTGAATCAAAAAACAACAATGAAAACAAAGTTTCGCAAGCAACGCCAAAGAAAACCACCACAATAGTTAATCTAAGAGGGCAACGCTCAAAGGAATAAAGTTTGTTACCCCAATCAGAATAGATGATTTTGAGTTACTAAATTGGTTTGCTCTTCAACGGCTCCGCCAGAGTCACGCTGAATGGAGAGAATCTTGTCCTCCATTCTTGTTTCACGCTGGAGAAGGTTTATCATCGCTGTTGATCTTGGCCTTGGCCGAAACTACACCAAGAAGGACTGAATTAGATATGCCAAAATCTATGAGAGAAGCCAAGAGATGTTCGAATTCCTCAAGGGGGGTTAGCCTTCGAATCATTGTGGGGGATTAGAGAGGAAGAAGTTTAGGTGGAGAAGAGAGGATGGAAGAGGGGACAGGAATTGTGGCTGAAATCCACAAGGAGGGGAGAAGGAAGGGGGCGGCCAAGGAGGAGAAGAAGAGGGAAATCTCAATTCAAGATTAGGGTTTCAATTTTCATTCATCATTCTACTAAATCCTTAATAAGCATGGCCTTTATAGCCTACACCACTCAATCTTCTCCCTTCAAATAATTAAACAAATGATGGTTATATGTACCCATCATAAACATGACATAACAAATACAATAATTAAATGCAAGAAATAAAAACTGCAAAATTAAAACAATGCAATAAGGAAATAAATAAATATAATAAACATTATAATTATTAGATTATTATCGCGGAGATGGTATTGTTTTGGCGATGGCGTTGTAGCGGTGATGGCATTATAGCGAAATTATTGTTGCGCCATTGGCATTATACCGATGGTTGTGTTGTAGCAAAATAAATGTCGTGGTGATGGCGTTGTAGCGGCGATGGTATGCATCAAAATTATTATTGCGGCATCATCCATCCGAGTCTTCAAATGTACAGTTGCGGCGGTGATCAACATAATGCATTGACCCGACGTCGCCATGGAGCTCGCTAGAGAACTCGTCAGCACCATCTACAACGTCAACACGAACAAATGGCGGGACATTATCGCCACCAATCAAACGGTCATGATCATCACAAGCATGTGGGGGGACAACGTCGCCATCAATCCTCCCCCACTCAAAATTACTCATCATCAATGTGTCACCGGTGAGGGGAGAACAGTCGAAAGCAGCAGCAATATGGGGCAAATCTGGACCGACAATCCAAGTCGTAGTAGCTTGATCATGCCACATCAAATAACACCTCTCAGGCAAAAAGAAGGTCTTGGGGAACCTTGGAAAAGCATTAGACAAAGAAGGTGAAAAAGTTTCAACATCAACATTCAACATACCTCCACTAAAAACCGTAAGAGAGAGCGATCCAGGACCCAACTCACCCCACAACCCATTAGAAAACATAGTGGACGGAATAAACAGAGAGGCAGATAATTCAAGTGGTGGAGAAACATAAGGCGTTAAATCTGAAACATTGAAAATGGGTTATATACCCCAATCAGTGGGTATATCCAAAAGATATGCATTTTCTCCTAACCTCTTTAAAATTTGGAAAGGACTGGCTCGCCAATTCGCTAACTTTTTATGGAGCCCAAAGGCAACCGTTTAGGGATGATACGCACAAAGACCAAATCATCAACATTAAAGTGAGACACTCTTTATGTACGTTAGCATGAGATTTATAAAATGCATGTTGGGCGACTAATGTTTCATGAATGTTCTTATGTAAAATGTTAATTTGGAGAGCGAATTCTTGTGCAAAATCACTTGATTTATACGTTGGAGGTAACAAAACTAAATCAGGTGGCACCGGTGCTAAATGGTTTAATTGATTTAATTTATATTGAATGATTGGCGGACACAAACCATTGGGCACACCCGTCACGAATTATGAAATGGGCCCAATAGACGACCACATCGCAAACGTAAAATCAGAGATTTAATTATTCATAGGAAGTCTGGTGGAAACAAAACAAAAAAAATTTGTGACGAGACTGAACACGAATTCTATCAACTCACTAATACCTATCTCAGCTACCGTCATAGTCATGGGCAAACCAATGTCGTAAGCAGGTGGCGGAAAAATATGTGCAACCTTACCGAAGGATTAAGCACGTCGTTATAAAGCTAAGATAAGAGGCACAGTCGCCACAGAATTAGAATTGATTGCAATCGAGGACAAAATCATAGATGGACACGCGAAAAAATGAACAGTCAAAGGTGATGCGTAGTAAGATCCGGGAGGCGCGGTGAAAAAACCAGCTACAAAATCTAATAACCATAACAACTCCCTAGAACGGGCTAGCAAGGTTTGCAAAATAAAATGACTCAGATCAAACATACCTAACCCGTATCCTAAAGTGTCCACTAGTCAAGTCAACAGATCAGGAGGGAGAGTCCATAAAACTAAACGCGGGAGAGAATCAAAATCATCGTCAATTTCATGCAACGGAGACAACATCAAGGGACGCTCATCCGAGTCTACTTCAATATCATCATCCAAAAGAACAACTCTCCCACTTGGAAATTCTTCCAACACACTGGTCGCATTATCCAAATCAAAATCAGTAAAGGTCTCAGAAATGGGCAAAATCGAACCCAGCAAAATTTCTAATTCACATGTAGCTTCAGGCAATGGTGATAAATCAAAGAAATATCCTTCGAGTTCTCAACGCTAAAGTCATCCAAAATTAACCTTCCCTCATAAGGTAAATCATCCATAATAAAACTAGGGAAACCCTCACTCTTAGACTCCTCAGATGACTTAGATACAATCACAGCTGGTGTAATCGTAGGCTCTATCACAATAGGGATTTTAGCCTGAAGAGGGAACTCAATACTAGGGTGATCAAACACAACGCTAGTAGGGTATATAATAGGCAACGAGATACTCTCACAGATCAGAATTACATCATCCCATACATCATCTTACAAATCACTAGGATATCAAAGACTCATTAAGAGAGCCAATGACTAGATCAGGCAGCTCAGGGGGAGACTCAAAAGGGACTACAGACATATTCAATATAGGACGCATAATAGAACAATGATAAGATACGCCACTAGACTCACATATCATAATCATCTGTCTGCAACTATATATAAGACCACTCTAACCCTTCGGTCTCATGGCAGCCCTAGCAGTCTCTTGTACAGAAATCGGGATAGGGGACTAAAAGTCTTTAATTTCAAGGATAGCTAAATTGCCTAGTGGGAAGGTGAATAGGTTATTGGTCTCTTTATGAGTTCTTTTCTTTTCTTTTAGTTTGTTGCTTTAGTGGTTGGCTAATTTTTGCTTTCAAGATGAGTTATCCTGCAGAAAGAAAACAACACAGCAAAGGACACAGATATTTATAGTGGTTCCCCAACTAGGTACATTCACTTTCCCTCCCACCTATCCAACTCTCTTATTGGACTAAGCACTTCTCCAAAAGGCTCCAAAGAGCTTTCACCTCAGGCCCTAAACCTTAATAAGGTTCTCTTCAGAACCTTACCTCAGAACCACAAAGGTTCCTACCTCAGAGCCCTGCAATGCTCCTACATCTCAGTGGTCCTCAAAACACCTACCTCAGCCATATCTTTCAGGCCTACAGCTCAGGCTTTTCAGCCCTACAAATCAGGCACAAGGCCCTACTCTTAGAGTGCTGCAGCACTCCTATAACTTAGATCCAGAAGGATCCTATAAGACAAAAATGGGTTGATGAGGTTCTTGATTGAACATAAGAGTAATTCCTCTGTGATAATCAACTTTTTGTGAGTTAGACTCAGTCCCCCAATATGACACTAGGACAGTTTTCCTGTATCAACTTTTTTGACTAAGAGCACCTTAGTCCTAACTACTTTACAGCAATAAGTTTATCCACTTTAGCTGGAAGAGACTTGTAGAATACTATTCTGCCCCTTTTTAAACAGACCCAAAGGTTCAGCTCTCTCCTCTTCACAACAACAAACATGTAGAAGCTTCGGCTTATGCTGGAAGCAACTGGCAGATTAGCTACTCTGCTCTTTTCTGAACTGATCTAACTACTCAGCTCTAACTTCTTCTTCACAGCTCATAGAGAGTGTTTTTTGGAATGTATTGGCTGGATTTGTGAAGCTCTGCAGCAAGTTTTTGCCATTACTACTATCTCTTTCTAAAATAATCACCCTAAGCTTGCTAGCTGATATAGATGAAGATGGCTCCAGCAATCTTGTCGTTGAAGATGTTGATCTCAACAACTAACTTGCTCTTTCTCTTGCTTACTTGATCTTCCTATTCTTCTACTCCACAACAATGGTGGAGAAGAAGGATGTTGATGCCGCTCTTCCGCTCTTCGGCTGTCTTTCTTGAGAGTGGATCATGATCGGTTCGGGATGCGGGGATGAGGAGGAGGTTGATGAGGAATTTTTGAGTAGACGGTTACATTGACGGTTAACTCTATAGGTTGATGCCGAGAAAAATAGAGGAGTTGAAAAGAAGAGGGGGCCGCTGGCAGCAGTAACAGTAGACTTCGCCCGCCGCTGCATTAATGCCACTCTTGCGACGAGCTTTCCCTTGATTAAGAATTAGCATTACAGCTTGAGATTTCCCCTTTACATAGAAAGCAAATAAAGGGTACAAAAAGGGGGAAGCTGGAGGCTAAGGAGAAGAAAATGTTAGAGGCCGCGCGGGTTGACCAGAGAGGTCGGCAGACCGCGCGGTTAGCTGATCAAGCAGCTTGCTAAACTAAGCTTGGCGGACTGTGTGATCAAGCTGAGGACAATAGGAGGAGGTCGTGCGGACTGAGAAGCAGAGTCCGTAGGAAATGATGCCTTGACCTTGACGTCTCCACCATATCTGCCCCCTTGATGAGAGGTATGGGGGGCTAATTTATAGGCTCGAGGAGGTAACGGTATTGATAACGTCACCCCCGGTAGAACGGTTAATTGTGTGAGTAGAACGAGGAGTCCATTGAGTTCTCTCCTTGTCGAGTGGTTTGGGACTTGTTCACTTAAGCTGATATTGCTTCTGGAAGACTAGGATGAGTCTGCTTCTATTGTGCTGAGCGAGCCAGCGATGAGCTATGCGAGCTGAAGAGCAGTTCATATACCATGGCTGGAGGTTTGTCATTCCTGCTGGGCGAGGCTTGGCAACCTGGCGGACTGAGGAGTCCAGGTCTCTACCGCTGACGAGTGACCTGGAGGAAGGTAAGCAGTACTGATTGGCGACCTGGAGGCAGGTCGCCACTACTATTGGAGGCTTGTGTCAGAGGTAGACGACCTATCCGACTGAATATAGCAGGTCGCCTTTCTGCTGGAGTTGAGTATGCATTGTATGGCGCGATCTCGTATAGATCAGTTGGCAATGTCGCCCTCTACAAGCCGGCTGAGACCGAGTCAGCTTATTTCTTGCGGACTGGAGAGCTGGTCGCTGTATGAATGTGCGGTCTAGAGAGGCGGAGGGAGGAGAAAGTCCACCCCCTTAGGCGGACTATAGACTGAGTCCTCCACCTCCTGCTGAATAGAAGGGGCAGGTCGCCCTCTCTGGTGAAGCAAGTTCGTTTCCTGGGATAAGAATGAACGATTGCGCTGTTAACTGATCTAACCGCGCAACCTGCAGGGGCGGACTGAGGAAGCAGTCTGCAGCCCTTGCAGAATTAGCGGCTGATGCGCGACCTGGGCGGTCAGACTGGGGATACCTCCCTAGCAGTGCGGTTTGAGTGGACAAAGAAGTCTACCCGCCCATTCATAGAAAAAGGGGGCTAACAGACCGCGAACCTTAGGGGGAACCTAGAGTAGGTCGCGACTTGCGAGCTAGCTACCATGGGAGGGATTGCCGATTTCTGGGTTAACATAATCCCCGCACTTTTTTAAGTCCCGAGGGGAATTCGAAAAAGTAGGAGAACCACAAAAATCGTGATCCATCCCATAGAAAAATTAGAGGAAGGGAGAGATAGAACCTGATATCTCTCCTCAGAAAAGGGCTGGCAATGTCTGTCTTTTTTCCTGCAAAGGAAAAGTTAATACAATAGAAAATAGGTATATCTCGCGTGTACCTGAGTTGATTTCGCAAAATGAAGAAGACGTAAATGTCTTCTATTGGGCTCTACAAAAGAATGATGAGAGGAAAGCATAGAAGAATGATAACTTGCAAGTACCTAAAGGAGGCTTGCAAGCACTTGTTAAGTTCTACAAAAGGAAGAATAAGTCATAGGTATGAAATGAAACTAAGTTGCAAGTACCTGGATGGAACTTGTAAGTTTCTGCTAATCTCTGCAAAGGAGGAGTGAGTAGCAGATATGATAGAAAAGTAAGTAGCAAGTTCCTGAAGGGAACTTGCTTATATATGCTAATATTTGCAAAAGAAGAGTAAGTAACATATATTATAGAAAAGTAAACTTCTAGTACCTGAAGGGAACTTGCTAATATCTGCTAATCTCTGCAAAAGAAGAGTAAGTAGCAGATATAAAAGAAAACAAAGTAGCATGTACCTGGATGGAACTTGCAAGTCTCTGGTAACCTATGCAAAGGAAGAGTGAGTTGTAGATATGATAGAAAAGTTTGCAGCAAGTACCTGAAGGGAACTTGCTAATATCTGCCAATCTCTGCAAAAAAAGAGTAAGTTGCAGATATGATAGAAAAGTAAGCAACAAGTACCTGAAGGTAACTTGCTAATATCTGCTAATGTTTGCAAAAGAAGAGTAAGTAGCAGATATTATAGAAAAGTAAACTGTAAGTACCTGTAGGGAACTTGCTAATATCTGATAATCTTTGCAAAAGAAGAATAAGTAGCAGATATAAAAGAAAACTAAGTCGTAAGTACCTGGATGGAACTTGCAAGTCTCTACTAACCTCTGCAAAGGAAGAGTGAGTAGTAGATATGATAGAAAAGTAAACAGCAAGTACTTGAAGGGAACTTGCTAAAATGTGCTAATCTATGCAAAAGAAGAGTAAGTAGCAGATATGACAGAAAAGTAAGTAGCAAGTACCTAAAGGGAACTTGCTAATATCTATTAATCACTGCAAAAGAAGAGTACGTAGCAGATATGATAGAAAAGTAAATTGCAAGTACCTGAAAGTAACTTGCTAATATCTGCTAATATCTGCAAAAGAAGAGTAAATAGCAGATATAAAAGAAAACTAAGTCGCAAGTACCTGGATGGAACTTGCAAGTCTCTGCTAACCTCTGCAAAGGAAGAGTGTGTAGCATATATGAAAGAAAACTAAGTCACAAGTACACGAATGTAACTTGCAAGTCTCTGCTAACCTCTGCAAAGGAAGAGTGAGTAGCAGATATGAAAGAAAACTAAGTTGAAAGTACCTGTATGGAACCTGTGAATCTCTGCTAACCTCTGTAAAGGAAGAGTGAGTAGCAGATATGATAGAAAAGTAAGCAGAAAGTACATGAAGGGAACTTGTTAATATCTGCTAATCTCTATAAAAGAAGAGTAAGTAGCAGATATTAAATAAAACTAAGTCGCAAGTACCTGGACGGAACCTGCGAATGTTGACTATTGATATGATAAGATATAATTGGATAGTAGAAGAGATACTCGGCAGACTCTGCTATTAACTGAATAGAGATTAAACCGCGATAATGATCGTATCGTATGATTAAGTATGATGTATTTAACATGAAATCCAAATCAGCAAGATCAAACCATCTCAATTAGACTTCTATAACATGGCTTGTCAGTAAACAAAAATAGAATGCTTGATTAAATAATAGATGCCAAGAGAAACATAATCAATCGTCAGTTGATGGAGCTTCTTCAAAGACGAATATGTAAAATAAGCATAGGAAAGTAGATTCTGCAAATCCTTTTGATAGTATCGGATTGAACATGTTAATCTGTAAGAAGGCAAAAAAGAAAGAAAGTAGGGTTATACCCCGAAGATGACCCCAAAAGACTGGATGTTTCCACAGGAGATCACCTGTGGGCTTATGCATCGCTTGCCTAAGAAAAATCATCTAGGGCATTGTCCTACCTAGAGTGGGATGGCCACGTATCCTTTAGAAAGGCACAAAAGAGAAACAAGCATAAAAAATCCTGAGAAGGATCGACAGATACACTGCTCTCATGCCTCGGTTTATAAGCATCACTGATCAATTAGACAAGATGAGCCAAGTGTCTTATTGCTTTTCTGTGGATTTATCTGCGGAGTTGTCGGCCCTGCGAAGGCACGAATTGAGAGTACCATAGAGTATTCTCCCATTACATTTGTGAGATGATCGAGGAGGCAAGGCTACACTTGATCGCCATTGCTTGCCCAATAAAGATCATCGTAACTGTAATGTATCCCTAATAGAGCGCAGTAGAGCAAACACATGGGACCTCCCTTGATGCTCACTCTATGTTAGATACCAGCTACGATTCGAAGTCCCGTCATCCTCCGCATGAGATTTGAATGGCTCCCACTGCACAAATTTGAACACTCCCCACTATATGTGGTCATTGTGGTCTTACGCCGGAGTCCAACCTCAAGGGGGACCTAAGCAAGACTCAGTGATATCTCGGTGATTCAGTGATCTCCTTGTAAAGAGAAAATATAGAGGAGGAAGCACTCCGTAACATCCCTCAGACAACTAGACCCCCTAGGAGTGGTTTTGTCATTACTAGGTCATGACAAAACCTTAGAAGCCCAAGAAGACCAAGTGGACTTAGGAATATAGGTGAGATCATTATGGTCAGCAAATAGTAGATTCCTGAACCCTAATTTAGGATGATCATGAGACTCCAAGTCCCCAACATTACCTCACCAACCTACCGCGTGGCGTTATCTTCTATATCAAGGCACTAGCTCTTTGAAAAGGAAGAAAAATCATTTAGAAATATTATTCTAGATTTTGTTGACAGCTGGCACAATAAGCGTGGGAACCTACCACCGGGCGCTAGTCTTACTACTAGCGGTATCCTATTTTCATGAAGACGTATAAAAGGCTACCTTGGTTTCTGTGCCCATGGGTTTGGAGGACTGAAGAGTGATGGGAGTTTGTGAATTCTAGGGCCCAGCCGCCATCTTGTGCTCCGTTACAAAAGTCTATGTCGAAGAAGAAGAAAGTTATCTCCCTACAATTCAAGATCGAAAGACTCCGGCGATCCAAGATCCACATTGACTACTAAGAGCTGGCCGGTTGCTAGCAAACGAAGATCCCAAGAACCGGCTGCGGATCGCTCAATGGGGATGTCGTCAAGAGGGAGAACTTCAACCTTTAAATCTTTTAAATATTTTATTCATGTAATCCTTTCTTTTTTTCTAAATCTTGTGGTGAAGAAAATCGACCGGTAAGGGTCATCAGAATCCGGGTAGGATTCCGCAATAAATTGTCCTAGGATATAGATGTCTAGATCGGAGGATCTAGAAGGGTTGTATGACACCTCCTTGTGTGAGGGTGAAGAGCTAGCTCGAAGACTTTACTGGAGGGAAAAGGAGAGAGTCAACCGGAACGTGGAGCGGGTCGGTATAGAAAACAAAAGAGTTTTCATTTTCACCGCTTTCGATCCCCGACGTCACGGGGATCACAATTTTGTAATTGTAAAACACCATGTCTTTAACAATTGCAATGAAATTCCATTTTTTTTGTATTATTGCTTCTACGATTCTGCTGTAAATGTCAGTTTAATCTCTTGTTTGCGGTGTACAAGCAAATTTGCACAGGAAACGAGTTCATAGACTTACCGCTACGCGGTAGCTTCCTAATGCCCCGCGATAGCTTCGAGAACTCGATTTCCTGTGATGAAATATTTTTAAGTTTCAATTAACACATAAAATCTTATTCACGCCCCCGCCCCCTCTGAGGTTGGCCACTAGATCCAATAAGTGGTATCATAGGGAGGTTACTTCAAAAAGGCTTAAAAACCTGAAGTAAGATGGCCAACTCCGTTCACGCATTCAATGTGGGACAAGGTGTGAGTACACCTCGACTCTTTATGGGGAGTGAGTATAGTCACTGGAAAACACGCATGAGAATATTTTTGATGTCTCAAACCATGGACATATGGGCAAAGGTAGAGAAGAAATGCACATTACCATCTGTCACTATAGGGGACACCGTCCTAATCAAACCAAATGACAAGTGGAATGACGCAGATAGGCTTAGATGCACAAACAATGCCAAGGAAATGAACTATTTATTCTCTGCATTAAGTAAAAATGAATTCAATCGAATCTGTAACTATGAAACTGCGTATGATAAATGGAAGTTACTTGAACTTACTCACAAAGATACTTCGTAGGTAAAAGAGTCTAAGGTTTTCTTACTCGAGTCTAAATATGAACAGTTCTGGATGGAGATCGATGAGGAGGTTGACAGCAAGTATACACGATTCACTAAGATTATCAATGCCTCAAATATCCTTAAGAAGAGCTTTTCAAATGGTGATCTGGTTAGTAAGATCCTGCGATCTTTTCCTCCTCACTTCAACCCGAAGGTGACTGCGATCAACGAATCTCATGATATCAGCACCCTGGAGATAGAAAGCCTCATCAGAAATATGAAGACACATGAATTTGAACTAAAGATTCAAGCAGAGGAATATCTTAGGGAAGTAAAGAGGAAAGGACTGACGCTAAAGGCCGTAAGGGAGAGAAGAGCTACTAAAGATTCTAAGGAAGAGTAGGAGGAGAGCCTCTATGTTCTGGAGTTCAAAACATTCATGAAGAATCCTAAGAAGCAAGAATAGTTCAAGAAATTTCTAAAGAGAGGAGCTGGAGAAGTAAAAAGGTGGAACAAGCCATAAAAAGAGATGGAAAGTGATGATGAGAAGTCTCAGCCGGAGTGCTATCAATGTCACAAGCCTGGGCACCTCATGAGAGAATGCTTAAGACTAAAGAAGGAGGAGAAAGAAAAGCAAAGTCAACATAAGGGAAGAAGAAGGTATTGAAGGCGCTCACCTTGGAAGAGGATGGATCTGACGAATCAAGCACCATAGACCCTGGCAGGGTAGACGAGCCAAATCTATGCCTCATGGGGAAGAATCAAGAAGAATCTAATGATGAGTCCAGTGTCCAGAGTGATACTGAGGTAACCCCACCAACTTATACTGAACTTCTAGAAATTTATGAACACTTAGTCTATAAATTAGAAAGTGTTATTTCTGAGAAAAAGTCTTTGAGAGCCGAGAATAAGAAAATAAAAAAGGACTTAGAAAAATTAAAAAGTGATGTAATTAGAAGTGGAAAAGAAAAGATCGAGTGTATAGAGTGCTCTCACTTAATAACAACGATCGAAGAACAAAAGGCAAGTCTCTCCAAGTCGTCGGTGAGAACGAATAGCCTCTTAAATGAAAATAATGTCTTGGAGAAGAGACTTCACTTATCACTTGCCAAGGTAGAGGAAGGCAAAAAATAATTTGCCAATCAGTGTGTAATGCTTGTGACAGAAAACACTGCCATAAAGGCGATGATCCATGATCTTAACTATGCCATCCAAAAGTTTGGAATAGGCCAAAAGTCTTTAAATATGTTGTTGGGTGCACCGTATCATTGATCTGTGAAGTTTGGACTACGATATGTGAGTCCAAAATCACCACCGAGCTGGAAACACTATTATTCTGAGCCTAAGTTCAACTATAATAAATTAAAACATAAGATTAAGAGTTTTGGAGGGCTATCCCCATCTTCAAGCAAGAGCTCGAGCAATTCGATAATGGCAGCATCCACTGCTTACATTTTGTGTGTGAACTGTCATAAGTTTGGTTACATATATGGCTCGCATTTGAGAAAAGGTGCCAAGCAATATTTGCAAGTCTGGCTACCAAAGCCATCTACCTATCGCATGGGTGGGACAACTTGGGTAACCAGATCTTTACCCTCATCTACTTTTTAAGTCTGTTTGGCAGGCTAAGGTCATGAAGAACGTATGGTACATGGACTTTGGTTGATCTAAGAACATGACGGGAGATAAAGACAAGTCCATTAGTCTAGAGAAGAAGAAGGGTGGCATGGTGACCTTTGGGGACAACAACAAAGGACGGATACTGGGAATCGGCACTATAGGTAACAAGGCATTTTTATTTTTGATGTTCTGTTTGTAGATGGACTTAAGCGTAATCTCATTTCTATTAGCCAATTGTGTGATAAAGGTCTAGATGTCATATTTGAGTCATCTACAAACACCTACAAAATCATTGATGACAAAACTATTAGTGTATTGCTTGTAGCTAATAGAAATCATAATGTTTATATTGTTAGTTTTGATGATATATTTGCATCTAATCAAAAATGCCTAGTTACTAAGAATGATGAATTAGAACATTGGCATAGGAGACTATGACATTCTAGAAGTAAGCATATAGTAAAACTATCGAAAAATAAACTTGTTTGGGGACTTCCAAACTTAAGCGGTAGATTAAATGTTAGCGTTCCCTGTAAAAAAGGCAAATTTGTTAAAACCACATTCAAGAGCAAAACTTAAGTTTCCACGTTTAGACCACTCAAACTCATTCACATGGATTTGTTTGAACCTCTTAGTATATATAGTCTAGGTGGAAAACGATACACCTTCGTTATCATATATGACTATTCACGCTATTGCTGGATGATCTTTCTTGTGAATAAATCTCACACCTTTAGCGAATTCTCAAATCTATGCACGCGACTTCAAAATGAGATGAGCTAAAAATAAAATGTATAAGATAAGATCATGGAGGAGAGTTTGAGAATGAGGACTTTTTAAACCTGTGTGACACATTAGGTATTATGCACGAATTCTCTGCCCCTCACACTCCACAATATAATGGGGTTGTAGAAAGAAAGAATGGTACTCTTCAAGAATTAGCCTGCACAATGCTCGCTGAGTTTGGCTTACCACAATCCTTCTGCGCTGAATAGGTTGACATGCCAAGCAACATGATGAACCGAGTCCTCCTTCACCCAATTTTAAAGCGAACTCCATACGAGCTGTATCATACTTTAGGGTCTTTTGTTGCCCATGCTACATTCTAAATAGTAAGGAGCATCTAGGAAAATTTTTTGTAAAATTTGATCTAGGTACCTTCTTAGGATACTCGAGCAAGAGTCGGGCCTATATGATCTACAATAAGAGTACCTTAGTGGTTGAAGAATCGTCTCATGTGCATTTCAATGAAAATTCCCTAACTAACGGGCCCAAGTCAAATGATGAGGAGGTTAATGCGAGTATATCAATGGGGGATAATGATGAGGAGAGAGTTGTGTCGAGTGAAACTCCAACTCTTGTTCAAGGATATATGCCTCCTAGTAACTTAAATTTTTCGAAGCAACAACCATAGAATTTGTCATAGGAGAGCCATTTCATGGAGTTAGAACTCGGTCTGCACTGCATGAATCACTTTCAAACTTGTGTTTCTTATCTTACATTGAACCTAAGAACATCTCAGAAGCCTTAAATGATGAATCATTGATCTTGGCGATGAATGAGGAGCTTTGCCAATTCTAATAAAGTAAGGTATGGGTTTTAGTGGAGCGTCCAGATAACCATTTTGTCATAAGATTAAAATGGGTTTTCAAAAATAAACTTGATGGTGAGTCAAGGATAACAAAAAATAAAGCTAGGTTGGTGGCTTAAGGGTATTATCAGATAGAGGGTATGGATTTTAAGGAATCATTTGCCTCAGTTACTCGTCTTAAGTCCATCCGTATGTTTTTGGCATTTACAAGTTATAAGCAAATTAGATTGTTCCAAATGGACGTCAAGAGTGCTTTCTTAAACAGGTATATTAAGAAAAAGGTATATGTCGAGCAACCACCCGGTTTTATGAATGCCGCCTACCCAAACCACGTATACAAGTTGGTGAAGGACTTGTGCGGACTGAAGAGGGCACCTCGTGCTTTGTATGATAGGCTCACCACCTTTCTCTTAGATCTTGTCTTTAGGATGGGTAGTGCAGACACCACTTTATTTGTAAAGAACGAGCACTCAGATCTAATTATACTATAAATCTATGTGGATTATATCATTTTTGGTGGCATGAATGAAAAGTTGTGTGAATAAATTGTCATCCTAATGAAATCCGAATTTTAAATGAGCCTAGTAGGAGAACTTACCTATTTGTTAGGATTTCAGATTTCTCAAAGCAAAGATGGAATTTTTATAAGTTAATCAAAATATATCAAAGATAAGCTTGTGCGTTTTGGGTATGAGAATCCGAAATAAGTCAAAACTCCTATAAGTTCCTCACTAAAATTAGGAAAAGATGAAAGTGACATTTCCGTTTATTAGACTGTGTTTAGAGGTATTATAGTGTCATTGCTATATTTGAGTGCCTCTAGGCCTGATATCACATTTGCGGTGTGTCTTTGCGGTAGATATCAAGCCGACCCTAAGGAGTCACACTTGAAAACCGTAAAGCACATTTTTAGGTATCTGATTGGAACGCAAAACCTTGGACTCTTGTACCCACACACCGCTGGTTTCATACTACATGAGTACTCATACTCAGACTATGCTGGATGTTTTCTTGATCGTAAGAGAATAAGTGGTAGGTGTCATTTACTAGGCCCTGGATTAGTTTCTTGTTCAGGTAGAACACAGAACTCCGTTGCACTTTCTACTGCTGAAGCCGAATATATTGCCTTAGGAAGTTGTTGCGCATAAGCACTGTGGATGTCTCAAATGTTAGAAGACTTTGGCCTAACTTGTAGGAATGTTAGACTTAGGTGTGACAACAAGAGTGACTTGACATATAATCTAGTGTATCTTTCAAGATGAAAACATATTGACGTGCGTCACCATTTCATTAGAGATCATATCAAAAAGGAGAACGTGAGTGTAAGCTTCATTGGCACCAATGACCAACTAGCAAACATATTCACTAAACCACTCCCAGATGCACGTTTATCACTACTTCGACTCGAGCATAGTGATCTAAACCTCTCATCCTAGTCATCGTTGTGTTTGTCTGACTGTTTTTGCTATTAGTTATTTTCTTTGTCTATGTTTAATTTTCTTCATGTATTTGCTTATGAGTTGTACGCTTGAGTTTCCTTGATACTTTTTCTTTTAAAGAAACACAGAAAAATATATATATAAAAAAAACAACAAAAACCATGAAGTAAATATAATATTTGAATTCAGACTTTTAATCTATATAAACATTGTCCTCCGGTCATAGTGGGCTGAATTTCACTACCAAAAAAGTGAGTATTGGCTACACTTTTTTTGGGCAGAGACTAAAAATCATGGCTAATACAGTGATATTAGCCACGATGGCAAAAACTGATATTAATTGTTATTTTAAAGCCAGGGTTATAAATAGTGTGGCTAATACATATGTATTAGCCATGAAAATTAATATTCATGGCAAAAAAGAAATTTTTGACATAAATTTTTGTCACACTTTTTTATTTCCCGCTCGATCCCTGTAAATATTTGCAAGTATTTTTGTCACAGTTTATCTATATCTATACTATATTAAAAAGAAGTATCATCAAAAGAGATTTCACAATGTATGTAAGACAACTAATCGATTCTAACCGTCCGATCCAGCACTAAATTTTTTAATAAATAATAAAAACTTGGCTGTAAGTCCTCAAAAAACTGATAGCTAGCTCTCTCTCCTTCCCCCCTCAGCCTTCTCCCTGCAATCTCCTTCTTCTCAACTCATAACACCGTCGCAGCCTCCGGAAAAGCTCAGCGCAGCCTGCTGCCTAATTTCTCCGGCCTCATCTAAATCCCTTACGATTTAGCTGACTATAAAACTTGGATCATAAAATCCCTAATACCCAACTCTCTCGATCCCACTCCCCCCTTACGCAGCAAGTCCTCCCATGTCCCCGATCTCAAGCCCTTCATATTCCTTCCTCCCCGATGCCCTAGCCTTCTCTTCACGTCACAATCGCACGCGGCCTTTCCCGCTCGCTACTCCACGCTGCAGCCTCCACGCATCCTCCCCGGTCAATATCGCACAACCACCAAATAGCCTCACCTGCCCGCAATCTCGCCTAAGTCGAATCCTTCCAGGATCACATCTAAGGCTTCAACTCCACAACATGAAAGATCACCCGACATCAGGTAACTCTAAACCCAAAATCACCCTCACCCACTCCCTCCCTCATACCTTTCTCAAAATTTTCTACGCATCCTGTAATTCCCACCCTACATCAATCATCTCTTTCATCTCTCTTTCTCAAGGAATGAATGCACTAGAGAAATTACATTTTTTCCTAATCTATTTAACTCTTTATGTCCCCCAAAATGCTTTCTTATATTACTAATAAAGAAGGTGTCATGCCTTTATTTTTTCTTATCCACATTGATTGTCAATGTGCTCCCTCCCGTAATATGATTGTTTCAGTCCGAGACTAGTTATTTATTTTTATAACAATATAGACTCTTGAGAAATTAGTTCAAACACGCATACCGACTTGATACTATATGTTTTCTTGCCCAAGGAAAATACACCTTATGGATCTTCTATTGTATTTAAGTGCCCTGTCATTTGATGCTCCATTCTACTTCTCATTCTAAGAAACATTGCCCAAATATTTAATTTGTCATGCATCTTGATAATTTCCCTTTTGATTAATTTTCTTTAGAGTGGACTTCTATTTTCCATACTGTACTTTTGCGGGCTTATATATGTTGAAGTTTTTCTATGACATGTTTAGCATTTTACTTGCAGTGGTAAGTAGGCTTTGATACATTTTGTATGTTTGAATATCTTCCTCTAAGTAGTGAATGGTTATTTCATGGAAATAAATATGTTTATTAGTAGTTTATGAAATATAAATTTTTTTCTTACATCTTTATTCTTAATTTATTTGAATTCATGAAAATTAACCTTTAATTTCTTCAGGTGATTGAGAGCAGTCCATCTGATGAAAATGACGGGGATGAAGATGTTACACTCTTGCAGTTGGTAAATTTAAATGTTGCAATAAACAATCAATGGTATTACAGTACCTTTTTAAAAAAATCCGTGATTTTACTTTTCTTGTTTATATTTAAACTCTTTTGCATTGTTTTATTTCTTGATTTTATACTGTTTATTTGGCATGTTGTATCTCTAGTTTTTTTTATTTATGTTTTTGCACTCTTTTATTTTAATGGCAAGGGTTCATCTAGTGATGTATTAGCAGCGAAACCAGCACAATCAAGCCAGGTTAGAGCAGTGCGTGATTTAAATTTATTCTATTCATCACCATTATGTACTAAGGCCTTGTTTGAACTGCATTTTCTTTGTATTTTGCTATCTTGTTATGTCTCTATATGAAATATTTCCATAGAATTTATTTTGTTGATGAAAATTTTTCATCTACATTTGAAAGTTTAGGTCTGGATTCATCTTTTTGAGCTAACCATGCAACATTATTTCTAAATAAATAGAATTAGAGGGTTTTTTACCACTAAAAAGAGAAGTCGGGCCATTTTGGAGGCTGGTTGAAGGAAAGGTAGA
Organism: Platanthera zijinensis; assembly: GCA_039513925.1. Taxonomy (NCBI): domain Eukaryota; kingdom Viridiplantae; phylum Streptophyta; class Magnoliopsida; order Asparagales; family Orchidaceae; genus Platanthera; species Platanthera zijinensis. The sequence goes on from CM077081.1 coordinate 142,061,930, forward strand.
GAGGTACTGGTTATCAAAAAGAGAGAGAGAGTGTGGGAGAGAGTCTGGAGATCGAGTAGAAAAAGATTTTGATCAATTTATTGGGGAAAAGGGAAGAATTTTATATTTTTAGCTAGAGATTTAGAGACTTCTCTGTGGACAAGAGAGGTTGATTGTATCAACTAGGAGAAGGGAAATGGGTATGCAGTTGGCTTTGCTATACAGATATATGAGTTTCTCATTTGCCATTAGGGGGAGAGGAAATGGAAAAAAATTGGAAGGGTTTTAATCTATGTTCATGAGAGGGAACATGAGGCTGCAGAGATGCTATAGTGAGATGTGAACAAGGGAGTGTTATTTTCTTGAGAGGAAGTTCAGTATATGAGGGAAGAAGTACATTTTCTATGTTATATGAGAATTTTTATTTACTATAGTGAGATTTGCTATAGTTGAACTCCATAGTGGTACATACTTTCGTACTTTTTAAAATAAATTCAATGTTCAATATCATAACAAAGAAAACAAGATAATGAGTTATATGAGAATTATATGTCCTGCAAAATAAGTAGTGAAACTGAGATAGGTTGAATGAAATTGAGGAGCAATGAAGGTGGGGTGCATTTTAAGGCATCTGAACCTACGTAGGAATATAATTATAGTATGATTTCAGTGTATCTCATTATTCAGTCATTTGGAAAATCTTTTCTTAAGTGCAAGAATCTAAGGATCACTTCACACCTTTATTCATAATTCATTTGTTCATGTTAGAACCTAAGGATTGTTTCTACTGAATTCATAATTAAAAACTAGTATAATGACCATGCTATAATTTTACAAAATGCTAATTACAAACAATAGATGCATAAGTAAACATAAAATGTTGGTATTGAAAATAAAGTTATTAGATTTATTGACTTCAATTTCAAAATTTAAGAAAAAAATACATAAATGAGAAACAAGGGTTGATGATAAAAAAAAGTACATGGTCTAAAATTTACAAAGAAATTCCAACAAAAATGATATCATTTAATTCGAGCTTTGAAAAAAAAGATATGACCTGAGGCGAAGAAATCGTCTAGAGCTGATAGATAGTGTCCCAAGAGATTGAAAGAGAGATATTATAAAACTTGTATGGTAGCGGAGATTGCTCAACATTTCTACTTTTCCAAGTGTTGAAGAATGAGGCCTGAGGTTACCAGCAAAGAAGGATTCAATGATCAAGATGACTCCAACAGTTGCTCTAGGGTATTTCAGAAGAAAGTCCTGAATAATTCCAAACCACCAATTGTCATAGAGAACTAGGTTGAGACTACTCACAAGAGTCCCTAACTTTTGCATTATTTGAGATGCTTCTCTCTTTTCACCACCATAGAAAGCTATGCTTTCAGAATGTGTTCTCAACCGTGAATGAAGCTGCCTATAATATCGTTCTAACTCTTATTTGTTGGACATCAATTTATAAAAGGCAGGAGAGATATTTCTGATGACAGAACCAACACCTATTACATATGCCTAGAAAGAAGAAAAAAACATTTCTTACAAACACACATGAATTAAATTATAAGTCCAAATAATTAATGTTAACAACTTCAGTTAGAAATTCATAAAAAAAATTAAGTACCAGAATCCAGAGCTCTCCATGGAGATTTTTTTTTCATAATTTCTATGCCAATAGATCTTATTACAGTACTTTATTACAATGAGGGGAGCACATGTCTAGCATTACTGTAATTTGTATGTGTTTATTTTAAAAAAACATAAATCAGTAATTGCCATGACTTGTAATAGTGGCAAATAGTTTTTAAAAAATGAATAGTTCACTTTTAGCCAGGGTTTCATACCGTGGCTAATAGTTTGCTTATTTATCACGGCAGTTTTTCCCCATGTCTAATACTATTTGCTACGGCCAATCTGTGGCTTCAAATATTTAGCCACACCGACTTTAGCCACGGATTTTTCCGGTGGCTAGACCGTTGCTAAAGCTTCTTAGCCACGATTTTTGACTTTTTGCCAGGGAAATTTGCCCTGGCCAAAGTCTATTTTCTAGTAGTTTATATAGGTGCTCATCTATTGAGTGTAATAAGACGGGGTCGTGTTTGTTGTATATGCCTCTAGGTATATGTGAGGACATCGATAGGGAATGACTTCACATGATATACACATCCCTAGCCGGTGCACTCAAGAAAAGAAAATAATGCTTAACATACATGTTATAAATCGTGACACTATATTCTAACACGCTAGAAATACGTTGAATAATGAATGTCACGATACACTTGCACTTATACTTGGTATGAAACGCTGGGCCAAATCTCTAGTACAAAAGTCGTATGTATACAAGTTAAAGTGTATCTATCGAGGTGGATAGATTTCGATTGACTCGGGGCTCCATGAAGTTTCAAAAAAGGACCAATGTGATAGCTCTACGCTACCAAAATAAAACTATGCAAGCTATCACATATCTTGTCACGATTCCCCCCAAGCACTACTCACTCCTCCTGATAAGACTTTTTGAGCATTGTGAGGATGAGCACCTTGGTTCAAAGAGTCACTTCGATCTTATGCATCGACTCTATTTTTAGCTTAGTGCCCCTAGTTTTTGCCTATGTATGACATTGATTGACATGTGAGGTGATTATTCACACTATTTATCTTATGTTAGGTTCTTAGACGATCGAGATAACCATGTATAATATGCTACCTTTGCCTTGGTGTTATCTCGCTTTCGATACTACACAAACACATGTCATTTACTTGTCTAAGATTTCAGCACATAAGAATTGGACTGCAACTACACTATCTCTTTGTATCACAATACGTACTAGCACACAATTTACACTCATGACGTTTTTCAAGGTTTGTTCAAATTGATTACTTCCTAACTCTTATAGCATTGTAGATCTACTCATTGTGTGCTTAGTTTAGTATGTATTGTCCAATTCATATTATCTCTGAATATGGAACTTCTCTATCTATGTACCCTACTCCATTGTGTGACTCATGTGCTTACAATTCTTCGATATGTAATTCTTTTGGAGTCACCTCTATGCTTGTCATGTTTATTTTTACTTTATGTGTGCACTATCTACTATTTGTCTAACGCTCATCTTTTCTACTATTTTTCAATCCCGTATTTCTGATTGGCCTTGCCCGACCTTTTGATATTATCAAAGGGGGAGAATAAATTATTCATGAGTATGAGTCACGGGTTAGGAGTGGTCATATGTAGGGGGAGCACGTAAACATTATGTGTACATAGATAGGGGGAGCAAGTCAAACATGTAGATAGGGGGAGCATGCGTGTAGGGGAGCTATGTAGAGAACCTGCAACCTAATGTTAGCTTATAACTCTTATTCTTTATATGCACTCTATGTCATTGTTATCTCTCATGAACGTGATTTGATATTATCAAAAGGGGGAGTTTGTTGGAACCGATGTTTCACATTCCCTATGTTTGAGAATATCAACTCCAACATTGTATTTGATCACGCTTTGTGTTGATATAGTGTGCAGGTTGACAGGTGCAAACAAAGAAGAATAAGACTCCTATGGACACTAACGCCGAGAGTTAGAAGTTACCACCGGCGGTAGCCGTGAATTAATTAGATAGAGCTCTCGGGAAATTACTGCGCCACGCTAGTCCTACTGCCCGCACTAAAGCAATGAATTATTTGGCAAAGCTCTCGGGAAACTATGGCCACACAGTAGTACTACCGCGCTGCACTAGCCTCTCTACAAATGCATGATTTTTTGAGTAAACTGATCTACCGCTAGTCGATAGGTGTTACCGCGTCGCGCTAGCCTCTCGAGGAATGCTAGGAAAGGTTTCTCAAGTAACCAACCTACTGCGTGGTGCTATCTTCTATCGTGTGGCATTAGATCTTTGAAAAAGGAAGAATACTCATTTTGAAATATTATTCAAGATTTGGTTGATAGCTGGCACAACAAGCACACGAACCTATCGCCAAGCGCTAGTCTTACAGCCGGCGGTAGCCTATTTTCATGAAGACGTATAAAACACCTCCTTAGTTTCTGTGCCCATGGATTTGGAGGACTAAAGGGCGATGGGAGTTTGTCAAATCTAGGGTTCAACCGCCTTCTTGCTCTCTGTTCCAAAAGTCTCTGTCAAAGAAGAAGAAAGTCGCCGCCCTCCCATTCATGATCGAAAGACTCTGGCGATCCAAGATCCACATCGACTACTAAGAGCCGACCGGTTGCTAGAAAAGGAAGTTCTCAAGCACCGGCCGCGGATCGCTCAATGGAGAAGTCGTCAAGAGGGAGAACATCAAACTTTAAATCATTAACATCTTTTATTCGTGTAATCCTTTCTTTTTTTTCTAAATCTTGTGGTGAGGAAAATCAGTCGGTAAGTGTCGCTTGAATCCGGGTAGGATTCCGCAGTAAATCATCCTTGGGATAGGGACGTCTAGATTGGAGTATCTAGCGGGGCTCTAAGACACCTCCTTATGTGAGGGTGAAGAGCCGGCTCGAAGATTTTTCCTGGAGATAAAAGGATAGAGCCAACCGGTCCATGGAGTGAGTCAGTATAGAAAACAAAAGATTTTTCATTTTCTCCGCTTTCGATCCCCGGCGTCACGAGGATCATAATTTTGTAATTATAAAACCATCTACTGTTAACTCTTACAATAAAATTAATTTTCTGTAATATTGCTTCTACAAATCTGCAGTGAATGTCAGTTTAATCTCTTATGTGTGTTGTACAAACAAATTCGCACATGAAACGAGTTAATAGACTTACTACCGCGCGTTATCTTCCTAACACCCCGTAGTAGCTTCCAGAACTCGATTTCCTGGGACGAGATATTTTTTAGTTTCAATTAACTCTTAAAACCTTATTCACCCCCCCCCCCCACCCCCCCACCCCCCCGCTAAGGTTGGCCACTAGATCCAACAGAGACTACTGGGGATCATGAGGGTCTTCCTCAGTTTTCTTAGAAGAGCAATTGTCGGTATTGTCTCCAGTAGCTAGGACTTCTTTCTTTTTCTTCCTTTCAACAATTTGTTGATGTGGCAACATAACTCTATCCCACCTATCAAGCATCTTTGAGTCCATCCTACTCATGTGATCGATTTTGGTTCCTAGCCTTATATTTAGGATTCCTGGAACAGTGCTGTGCAGATACAGAGACCGAATCCTTCACAGGTTTGTCTCTGGGATGCATACTACTATTCTTTCATAAATTACCTTTCCCCAGTCTATTTTCTAAGAAAGAATTATACTTGTCATCATCAGGAACATCTTCTTGGATATCTTATCATGAGATCTTGTCTTGTACAATAGAGCCTTCCCTATAACGTATGCTAGAAATTTACCTTTTAGGTTCAGTTCTTTTCTCAAAATTGATCCAATGGAGTGCTTTGAAAGTCCACACCACTTCAGGGCAGATCTGACATAAGTTTTGTACAGTTTATCCTCTTCATCTGACGAACTAAACTTGGACTGCGGTAGTGCCTTGCTCAATCTTTTTGATGCAGGTTGCGTCTCTAGACGATCTACAAAGGACAAATGACACTGAATTGTTCTCACTCGTTCCAATTCTATGATCGCACAAGTTAAACGCAGCACACCCGAGTCACAATAATATCAATCTAATGAAAACGCACGGGTTCGCTACACCCTTAGATTGTAAATAAAGGCGATGAACCAATATTCTCTCAAGTGAAATAGACGGACTCGATCCATTCGAGAGTGTGTTTTACCAAAAGAGATCCGCCGAAAATAAATGATTCGGAAATTGTAGATCTCTCCCAACAAAAAGAAAATGACATCTGCCAATCCTCACAAACTTAAATAGATCAAAAGAAAACACATAAATCATTCGAATAAAAAACCACAATGAAAACAAAGTTTCGCAAGGAAGGCCAAAGAAAACCACAACAAGAGTTAATCTAAGTGAAAAACTCTCAAAGGTAGAAAGTTTGTTACCCCAATCAGAATAGATGATTTCGAGTTACTAAATTGGTTTGCTCTTAAACGGATCTGCTAGAGTGACGCCGAATGGAGAGAAACTCGTCTGACATTATTGTTTCACGCTAGAGAATGTTCGTCATCGCCGTTGATCTTGCCCTTGGCCAAAACTCCACCAAGAAGGGCTGAATTAGATTGGCTGAAATCAATGAGAGAAGCCAAGGCATGGCCGAATTAATCAAGGGGGTTTATCCTTCGAATCCTTGTGGGGGCTTGGAGAGGAAGAAGTTAAGGTTGAGAAGAGAGGAGGGAAAAGGGGAGAAGAATTATGGTCAAAATCGATAAGGATGGGAGAAGGGAGGGGCAGCCAAGGAGGAGAAGAAGAGGGAAATCTCAATTCAAGATTACTGTTTCAATTTTCATTCATCAAGCTACTAAATCCTTCAAAAGCATGGCCTTTTATAGCCTACACCACTCAATCTCCTCCACTCAAATAAAATAAACACATGATGGTTATATGCACCCATCATAAACATGACATAACAAATACAATAATTAAATGCAAGAAATAAAAACTCCCAAATTAAAACAATGCAACAAGGAAATAAATATATATAATAAAACATTATAATTACTAGATTATTGTCGCGGCGATGGCATTATTTTGGCGATGGTGTTGTAGCGGAGATGGCGTTGTAGAAAAATTATTGTCGCGTCATTGGCATTGTAGCGGCGATGGTGGTGTAGCAAAATAATTATCGTGGTGATGGCATTGTAGCGTCGATGGCGTCCATTGAAATTATTGTTGCGGCATCGTCCATCCGAGTCTTCAAATTTACGGTTGCGGCGGTGATCAACATAATGCATGGACCCGGCATCGCCATGGAGCTCGCCAAAGAACTCGTCAGCACCATCTGCAACGTCAACACAAACAAATGGCGGGACATCATCACCACCAATAAAACAGTCACGATCATCACGAGCATGTGGCGGGACATTATCGCCATCAATCCTCCCCCTCTATAATTACTCATCACCGATGTGTCGCCCGTAAAGGGATAATAGTCGAAAGCAGCAGCAATATGGGGCAAATCTGGCCCCACAATCCAAGTCGTAGTACCGTGATCATGCCACATCAAATAGCACCTCTCAGGAAAAAAGAAGGCCTTAGGGAACCTTGGAAAAGCTTTAGTCAAAGAAGGTGAAAAAGTTTCAACATCAACATTCAACATACCTCCAGTGGAAACCGTAAGAGAGAGCGATCAAGGACCCAGCTCACCCCTCAACCCATTAGAAAACATAGTGGATGGAATAACAGAGAGGCGGATAATTCAAGTGGTGGAGATACATAAGGCGTTAAATCTGTAACATTGAAAATGGGTTATATACCCCAATCAGTGGGTATCTCCAAAAGATATGCATTTTCTCCTAACCTCTTTAAAATTCTAAAAGGACTGGCTCACCGATTCACTAACTTTTTTATGAAACCCAAAGGCAACCGTTTAGGGATGAGACGAACCAAGACCAAATAATCAACATTAAAGTGAGACACTCTTTTATGTACGTTAGCATGAGATTTATAAAACGCATGTTGGGCGACTAACGTTTCAGGAATGTGCTTATGTTAATTGGTAATTTGGTGAGCGAATTATTGTGCAAAATCACTTGATATATACGTTGGAGATAACAAAACTAAATCAGGTGGCATCAGTGCTTAATTGTTTAATCGATTTAATTTATATTGAATGATTAGCGGACACAAACCAATGGGCACACCCGTCACGAAATCTGAAATGGGCCCAATAGAAGACCACATCGCCAATGTAAAATCAAAGAATTTATTATTCATAGGAAGTATGGAGGATACAAAACTACAAAAATTTGTGACGAGACTGAACATGAATTCTATCAAGTCACTAATACCTATCTCAGCTATCTTCATAGTCACGGGCAAACCAATGTCGTAAGCAGGTGGGGGAAAAATATGTGCAACCTTACCGAAGGAGTAAGCACGTCATTATAAAGCTAATATAAGAGGCACAATCGCCACAGAATGAGAATCGATTGCAATCGAGGACAAAACCGTAGATGGACATGCAGAAAAATGTACAGTCAAAGGTGACGCATAGTTATATCCGGGAGGCGCGGTGAAAAAACCGACTACAAAATCTAACAACTCTAACAACTCACTAGAACTTGTATGACGAGACATGTCCAATGGTGGGGCCAGCAAGGTTTGCAAAATAAAATGACTCAAATAAGATATACCTAACACGTATCCTAAAGGGTCCACTAGTCGAGTCAACGGATCAGGAGGGAGAGTCGGTAAAACTAAACCCGGGAGAGAATCAAAATCATCTTCAATTTCACGCAATGGAAACAGCATCAAGGGACGCTCATCCGTGTCTACTTCAATATCGTCATCCAAAAGTACAACTCTCTCACTTGGAAATTCTTCCAACACACTGGTCGCATTATCCAAATAAAAATCAGTAAAGGTCTCAGAAATCGGCAAAATAGAACCCAGCAAAAATTTTAATTCACATATAGCTTCATGCAATGGTGATAAAATCAAAGAAATATCCTTCGGGTTCTCAGTGCTAAAGTCTTCCAAAATTAACCTTCCCTCATAAGGTAAATCATCCATAATAAAACTAGGGAAATCCTCACTCTTAGACTCCTCCGATGACTCAGATACAATCTCAGCTGGTGTAATCATAGGCTCTATCACGATGGGGATCGTTGCCTGGAGAGGGCACTCAATACTAGGGTGATCAAGCACAATGCTAGAAGGGTATGTAATAGGTAACGAGATACTCTCACAGATTGGAATTACATCATCCCATACATCATCTTCAAAATCACTAGGATTTCCAACATCCTTAACGTCACTAAAATCATCAATTAAATCGACCTAGCCCTCAATGGCGGGCTAAGTCCTAGACATTGCCTCAGACTCATCAAGAGAGTCAACGACTAGATCAGGCAGCTCAGGGGGAGACCCAAAAGGGACTACATGCATATTCAGAATAGGATGCACAATAGAACAATGATCAGATATGCCACTAAACTCACATGTTGTAATCATCTGTCTACCCCTACAGATAGGACTACTCTCACCCTGCGGTCTTATGAAAGTCCTAGCAGTCACTTGTACCGAACTCTGGATAGGGGACTAAAAGTCTTTAATTTCATGGATAACTAAATCACCTAGAAGGGGGGGGGGGGTGAATAGGTTATTGGTCTATTTATGTGTTCTTTTCTTTCTTTTAGTTTTTTTGCTTTAGTGGTTTGTTAATTTTTTCTTTCAAGATGAGTTACCCTGCATAAAGAAAACAATACAGCAAAGCAAATATATATTTATAGTGGTTCCCCAACTGGGTACATCTACTTTCCCTCCCAGCTATCCAACAGTCTTGGTTTACTAGGCACTTCTCCAAAATGCTCCAAAGAGCTTTCAACTCAGGCCCTCAACCTTAATCAGGTTCTCTTTAGAACCCTACCTCAGAACCACAAAGGTTTCAACCTCAGAGCCCTATAGTGCTCCTACAACTCAGTGGTCCTCAAACCACCTACCTCAGCCTTATCCTTAAGGCCTATAGCTCAGGCTTTTTCAACCTTACACATCAGGCACAAGGCCCTACTCTTAGAGTGCTACAACACTCCTACAACTCAGATCCAGAGGGATCCTTCAAGACAGAAATGGGTTGATGAGGTTCTTGATTAAAGACAAGAGGAATTCCTCTATGACAATCAACTTTGGGTGAGTTAGACTCAGTCCCCCACTATGATACCAAGACAGTTTTCTTGTGTAAACTTTTCTGGAATAAGACCACCTTAGTCCTAACTACTTCACATCAATAAGTTTATCCACTTGAGCAGGAAGGGACTTGCAGAATACTATTCTGCCCCTTTCTGAATAGACACAAAGGTTCAGCTCTCTCCTCTTCACAGCAACATTGTTGTATAAGCTTTGGCTTATGCTGGAAGTAACTGGCAGATAAGCTACTCTTCTCTTTTCTGATCTGAGTTAACTGGTCAGCTCTAACTTCTTCTTCACAGCTCCTCAAGAGAGTGTTCTTTGGAATGTATTTGCTAGATCTGTGAAGCTCTGCAGCAAGTTTTTGCCCTTGCTGATATCTCTTTCTCAGAGAATCACCGTGAGCTTGCTAGCTGATGCAGATGAAGATGGCACCAGCAATATTATTTTTGAAGATGTTGATCTCAACATCTAACTTGCTCTTTTTCTTGTTGACTTGAGCTTCCTGTTCTTCTGCTCCACAACAATGGCAGAGAAGAAGGATTTGATGTGGAAAATGCGCTCTTGCACTGTCTTGTTCGAGAGTGGAGAACGATCGGTCAAGGATGTGGGGATGAGGAGGAGGTTGATGAGGAACTGGGTTTCTTTGACGGTTAGAACTACAGGTTGACGCCGAGACAAAGAGAGGAGTTTAAAAGAAGAGGGGGCCGCTGGCAGCGGCAATAGCAGACTTCGCCCGCTGCGTCTTGAATTCCACTCTTGCGACGGGCTTTCCATTGATTAAGAATCAGTATTACTGCTTGAGATTGCCCCTTTACACAGAAAGCAAATAAACGGTACAAAAAGGGGGAAGCTGGCAGCTAAGGAGAAGAAAATGCCAAGGCTGCGCGGGTTGACCAGAGAGGTCGACAGACCGCGCGGTTAGCTGATCAAGCAGCTCGCTGAACAAAGCTGGGCAGACTGCGTGATCTAGATGAGGAGAATATTAGGAGGTCGCACGGACTGAGAAGAAGAGTTCGCAGGAAATGATACCTTGACCTTGACGTCTCCACCGTGTTTGCCCCCTAGATGAGAGGTATGGGGGGCCTATTTATAGGCCCCAGGAGGTAATGGTCTTGGTAATGTCACCACCGGTAGAACGGTAAATTGTGTGAGTAGAATGAAGATTCCGCTGAGTCCGCGCCTTGTCGAGCGGTTTGGGACTTCTTTACTTGAGTTGATCTTTGTTCTATCGGACTAGGACGAGTCCGCCTCTGCCATGCTGAGCGATCCTGCGTCAAGCTGTACGAGCTGAGGAGCAATTTTCCTACTGCGGCCGGTGGCTTGTCATTCTTGATGGGTAAGGCTTGGAAACCTTTAGGACTGAAGAGTCTAGGTCGCCACTACTGACGGGCGACCTGGAGGCAGGTCGCCACAGCTGACAGGCAACTTGGAGGCAGTCTCTACTGCTGTTGGAGGATTGCATTAGAGTTAGGAAACATGTCAGACTAAATATAGTTGGTCGCCTTCCTACTAGAGTTGAGTCTACGTTGTTTGGCGGCGTCTGGTGTAGATCGGTTGACAATGTCGCCCTATATATGCGGGCTGAGTCCGAGTCCGCATATTTTTGGCGGACAAGAGAGCTGGTCGTCGTCTGGATGTGCGGTCTAGAGAGCTAGAGGGAGGAGCTAGTCCACCCCCCTTAGGCAGACTGTAGACTGAGTCCGCCACCTCCTGCCGAATAGAAGTGACAGGTCACCCTCTCTGGTGGAGCAAGTTCGTTTCCTAGGAGAGAATGAACTATTGCGCGGTTAACCAATCTAACCGCACGGCCTGTAGGGGCGGACTGAGGAAGAATTACGCAGCCCATGCACAACGAGCGGCTACAGCGCAAGCTCGGCAGTTAGACCGGGGAGACCGCCCTAACCACGCGACCTGAGCAGACAGAGAAGTCTGTCCGCCCATCCTTAGAAAAAGGGGGCTGACAGGCCGTGACCCTCAGGGGGAAAACGGAGTAGGCCACGACTTATGAGCTAGCTACCTTAGGAGGGATCATCGATTTTTGGGTTAATAAAAATGTGCTCTTCCACTCTTCCACTAGCTTGCTTGAGAGTGGAGCATGATCAGTCGGGGATGCGGGGATAAGAAGGAGGTTGATGAGGAAATGTCGAGCAGACGATTACATTGACGGTTAGCTCTGCAGGTTAATGTCGAGACAAAGAGAGGAGTTGAAAAGAAGAGGGGGCCGTTGGCAGCAACAACAGTAGACTTTGCCCTCCGCGGCTTGAATGCCACTCTTGCGACCGGATTTCCCTTGATTAAGAATTAATATTACATCTTGAGATTGCCCCTTTACATAGAAAGCGAATAAAGGGTACAAAAAGGGAGAAGCTGGCGGCTAAGGAGATGAAAATGTCAGAGGTCGCGCGGGTTGACCAGAGAGGTCAATAGACCACGCGGTTAGCTGATCAAGCATCTTGCTGGACTAAGCTTGCCAGACTGTGTTATCAAGCTGAGGAGAATAGAAGGAGGTCGCGCGGACTAAGAAGCAATGTTCGCAGGAAATGATTCCTTGACCTTCACGTCTCCACCGTGTCTGCCCCCTGGATGAGAGGTAAGGGGGGCCTATTTATAGGCTAGAGGAGGTAACGGTCTTGGTAAAGTCACCCCTGCAAGAACAGTAAATTGTGTGAGTAGAACGAGGAGTCCGCTGAGTATGTGCCTTGTCGAGCAGTTTGGGACTTATTCACTTGAGCTTATCTTGCTTCTGGAGGACTGGGATGAGTCCGCCTCTGCTGTGCTGAGCGAGCCGACGATGAGTTGTGCGAGCTGAGGAGTTGTTCCCCTACTATGGCTAGAGGCTTGTTGTTCCTGCTGGGCGAGGCTTGGCAACACTGTGGACTAAAGAGTCCAGGTCTCCACTACTGACGAGTGACCTAGAGGCAGGTCTCCACTGCTGACTGGTGACCTGGAGGCACGTCGCCACTATTGTTGGAGGCTTGCGTCAGAGGTATGCGACCTGTCAGATTGAATATAACAGGTCGCCTTCCTGCTGGAGTTTAGTCCGCATTGTATGACGTGATCTCGTGTAGATTGGTTGGCAATGTCGCCCTCTATAGGCAGGCTGAGACCGAGTCCGCATATTTCTAGCGGACTGGAGAGTTGGTCACTATCTGGATGTACGGTTTGGAGAGCCGAAGGGAGGAGCAAGTCCACCCCCCTTATGCGGACTGTAGACTGAGTCTGCCACCTCCTGCCGAATAGAAGGGGTAGGTCGCCCTCTCTGGTGGAGCAAGTTTGTTTCCTGGGAGAAGAATGAACAATTGCACTGTTAACCGATGTAATCACACGGCCTGCAGGGGTGGACTTAGGAAGCAGTCTGCAGCCCCTGCAGAATTAGTGGCTGCTGCGCCACCTGGGGGGTCAGATTGGGGAGACCTCCCTAGCCGCCCGGCTTAAGCAGAAAGAGAAGTCTGTCCACCCATCCTTAGAAAAAGGAGGTTGACAGGCCTCGACTCTCCGGGAGAACCTAGAGCAGGCCGCGACTTACGAGCTAGCTATCTTAGGAGGGTTCACCGATTTCTGGGTTAACATAATCCCGGTACTTTTTTAAGTCCCTAGGGGAACTTTGAAAAAGTAGGAGACCCACGTAAATCGTGATCCATCCCTCGGAAAAACAAGAGGTAGGGACAGATAGAACATGATATCTCTCCTCAGAGAAGGACTGGCAATGTCTGTCTTTTTTCCTGCAAAGGAAAACTTAATGCAAGAGAAAAGAGGTACATCTCGCGCGTACCTGAGTTGTTTTCTCAAAACTAAGAAGACATACATTTCTTCTAATGGGCTCTTCAAAATAATGATGAGAGAAAAGCATAGAAGAATGATAACTTGCAAGTACCTAAAGGAGGCTTGCCAGCACTTGTTAACTTCTACAAAAGGAAGAATAAGTCGCAGGTATGAAATGAAACTAAGTTGTAAGTACTTGGATGGAATTTGCATGTTTCTGCTAATCTCTGCAAAGGAAGAGTGAGTAGCAGATATGATAGAAAAGTAAGCAGCAAGTACCTGAAGAAAACTTGCTAATATCTACTAATCTCTACAAAATAAGAGTAAGTAGCAGATATAATAGAAAAGTAAATTATAAGTACCTGATGGGAACTTGCTAATATCTGTTAATCTCTGCAAAAGAAGAGTAAGTAGCATATATAAAAGAAAACTAAGCAGTAAGTACCTGGATGGAACTTGCAAGTCTCTGCTAACCTCTACAAAGGAAGAGTGAGTTGTAAATATGACAGAAAAGTAAGCAGCAAGTACCTGAAGGGAACTGACTAATATCTGCTAATCTCTGTAAAAGAAGAGTAAGTAGAAGATATGATAGAAAATTAAGCAGTAAGTACCTGAAGGGAACTTGCTAATATCTACTAATCTTTGTAAAAGAAGAGTAAGTAGCAGATATGATAGATACGTAAACTGCAAGTACCTGAAGGGAACTTGCTAATATCTGATAATCTCTGCAAAAGTAGAGTAAGTAGCAGATATAAAAGAAAACTAAGTGGCAAGTACCTGGATGGAACTTGCAAGTGTCTGCTAACCTCTACAAAGGAAGAGTGAGTAGCAGATATGATAGAAAAGTAAACAGCAAGTACCAGAAGGGAACTTGTTAATTTCTATTAATCTATGCAAAATAAGAGTAAATAGCAGATTTGATAGAAAAGTAAACAGCAAGTACCTGAAGGGAACTTCCTAAAATATACTAATCTTTGCAAAAGAAGAGTAAGTAGCTGATATGATAGAAAATTAAACTGCAAGTACTTGAAGAGAACTTACTTATATCTGCTAATCTCTGCAAAAGAAGAGTAAGTAGCAGATATTAAAGAAAACTAAGTCGCAAGTACCTGTATGGAACTTGCAATTCTCTGCTAACCTCTGCAAAGGAAGAGTGTGTAGCAGATATGAAAGAAAACAAAGTACCAAGTACCTGGATGGAACTTGCAAGTCTCTGCTAACCTCTACAAAGGAAGAGTGAGTAGCAGATATGACGGAAAACTAAGTCGCAAGTACCTAGATGGAACCTGTGATTCTCTTCTAACCTCTGCAAAGGAAGAGTGAGTAGCAGATATGATAGAAAAGTAAGCAGCAAGTACCTAAAGGGAACTTGCTAATATCTGCTAATCTCTACAAATGAAGAGTATGTAGCAGATATGAAATAAAACTAAGTCACAAGTACCTGGATGGAATCTGCGAATGTTGACTGTTGATATGATAAGATATAATTGGATTGCAGATGAGATACTCGGCAGACTCTACTATTAACTCAATAGAGATTAAATCGCGATAATGATCATCTCGCGTAATTAAGTATGATGTTTTTAATATGAAATCTAAATCAGCAAGATGAAACCATCTCAATTAGACATCTATAACATAGCTTGTCAGTAAATAGAAATAGAATGCTTGATTGAATAATAGATGTCAAGAGTAAGCATAATCAATCGTCAGTAGATGGAGCTTCTTGAAATCCAAATATATAAAATGAGCATAAGAAAGTAGATGCTACAAATCCTTTTGATAGTATCGGATTTAACATGTTAACCTTTAAGAAGGCAAAAAACAAAGAAAGGAGGGCTATACCTTGAAGATGACCAAAAAAGACTGGATGTTGACACAGGAGATCACCTGTGTGCTTTATGCATCGCTTGCCTAAGAAAAATAATCTAGGGCATAGTCCTACCTAGAGAGGAATGGCCGCGCATCCTTTAGAAAGGCACAAAAGAGAAACGTGCATTGAAAATCCTAAGAAGGATCGACAGATACACTGCTCTCATGCCTCGGGTTACAAGCATCGCTGATCAATTAGACTAGATGAGCCAAGTGTCCTATTACTTGTCTGCGGATTGATCAGCAGAGTTGTGGGCCCTGCGAAGGCACGGATTGATAGTACTATAGAGTATTCGCCCATTACAATTGTGAGATTATCAAGGAGGCAAGTCTATACTTGATCGCCATTGCTTGCCTAACAAAGATCATCGTAACTGTAATGTATCACTAACGGAGCGCAGTAGAGCTAACACATGGACCTCCCTTGATGCTCACTCTATGTTAGATACCATCTAGGATCCGAAGTCCCATCATCCTCCCCCATGAGAGTTGAACGTCACCCACTGCACATATGTGAACACTCCCCACTATATATGGTCATTGTGGTCTTACGACGGAGTCCAACTCCGAGGAGGCCCTAAGTAAGACTCGGCGATATCTCGGTAGTTCAGTGATCTCTTTGCAAAGAGAAAATATAGAGGAGGAAGCACTCTGTAACATCCCTTAGACAACTAGACCCTCTAGGAGTTGTTTTGTCATGACTAGGTCATGACAAAACCCTAGAAGCCCAAGAAGACCAAGTGGACTTAGGAATATTAGTGAGATCATTATGGTATGTATATAGTATATTCCTAAACCCTATTTTAGGATTATCATGAGAATCCAAGACCCCAACATGACCTCACCAATCTGTTGAAAGGCCCTAAGGGTCCATTTGAGTCAACTTAGTATGGCCAAGTTGACCTAGGATCATCCTAGGCCTAAATTGGGCAAGATGACCTAGCTAAGGGCAATGTGCCCTAATGATCCCAACTAACCCTACTAAGGTCTACCTAGACCTATATTGGGGTAAATGGGTCACCAAAGATCCATTGGGGTCAACTTTAGAGCTTTAGTTGACCTAAGTCAACCCTAACCCTAAATGGGTCAAACTGACCTACATAGGGTCTATTGACCTTACCTTAGCCAAGTGGACCCAACCCATGCCCTCCTCACCCAAGATTGAGGTCAATGGGTCACCAAGGACCTATTGGGGTCAACCCTAGTGGCTAAGTTGACCCAAGTCAACTCAAACCCCAAAGTAATCAATGTGCCCTTAATAAGGGTCAAGTGACATTCAAGGTGCCAATTCAACCCTACCCATCCCTACCTAGACCCTAGGGGTTGCCAATAGGTCACTAAGTAAGCTTTAATGGTGACACAAATGGTCAATTTGACCAATGTTAACCCTAGGCATGGTCAAGTCAAACATAGCTCAAAAGGGCTAACCCAAGCTCAAGCCCTAGCCACTTGGGCTAACCACCTCCTAACCACTTTATATTAGCTTAGTGGGCTGTATTTACAGAAAAAGTGATAAATATCAAAGCTGTACCCTAGGAGTGTACTTTATTTTAAAATTTGTTTGAACCAAATTGGTTGCCTGCTTTGACTAGGGCACTCATTTTGGTGGGGTCTATACCTTGGGCTAGCCAGAGATTAAAGTGTGTGCCCCCACTTCACCAAGAGTCCAAATGACCTGAAATTTGGACAGGGAGTCACCCTAACCGATACCTAGGACCTGCCCAAAAATGAGAAATTTTGGGGTTAATGTTTCTATAATATTTGGAATTATTTAATAATCCTAGGTTAAATTAATTTAGGGACCTAAAGGCTCCAAACCCTCCAAAATTTTGGAAAGTGGTTCTTAGGATAATAATGAGGTTCTGTGTAAATTTTCACCTCATTTTGAGTTGGTTTGGTTAGGAAATGAGTAAACCCAAGTTTTGCCCTAAAGGGGGTATTGAGGTCAAAAGTTCACCTTGTGGGATTGGGTGGCCAAACCACCTCAACAGAGGCTGAAATTTGGGCCACTAGTTTGACATGACTTTTAACACCCTCTTATGGGTTGTGGGGTGGTTTGGGGTAGGATTTCCCGAGGACCCAAATTCAAACCAAAAGTTTGGACTTTGGGGGATTGAGAAGGGCATGGGGTCAAATTCTCTTGTATGGACTTGAAATTTAGTAGAGAGGACACTAGGATAGCTAATGTCCTCTGAAAAAAATCTTATAGGATTTGGAGTTGGATAAACCCCTCAAAACCCTAACCCTAATTTAGGGCACAACCATTAAACATGCATGATATGCCACCAAATCTTTATGAAAAGTTATGAAACTTGGGTAGTATGGTCATATGGTTAATTAGAGCCTCTGGTCATTTTCTTGGTAATTTTTGAATAACACACTTAGTACCTCCTTTATAATTCATGGAATTTCCCTTGATAGAATTTTTTTTGTTATGATCACACTATTTAATAGGAGGTTCTAAAAATTGGGGCAGAGGGTATTTTAGGTCAATATAACCATACTTGAATTTTATTACAATTTTTAGAGGTATATTTCGAGTACTTTCTTCACAAGCTTTTAAAAATGCAAGTATATTCAAAAATGGACTCAGAGCTCTATGATTGATTTAAAAATGTGAAACTTGATCAGTAGTGATTTTTAGGATAATATGCTTATGTGGGAATTTTATTGTTATTTTTAGATAAACAAATTCTATATTTAGTTCATTAATTTATCAATTTGGATTATTATAAAATATTAAGTTTTGTGTTCAATACTCATTAAAAATTTTTGAAACTTGACTTAGAGTGTTTATAGGTAATTATATACATGCTTGAATATTCTTAGATTTTTTGGAAGTATTTTAGCAGTACTTGTCTCTTTAAAATGATTAATGTAGTTTATGTTCAAAATTAGGTTTTGAGGTCCAAATCTAGCTGAAAAATTGGGAGACTTTGAATTTACTTTTAAATAGTTATCTTGTATTTATCATAAATTTATGGAGCATTTGCATGCCTAAAAATGGTACTTCAAGTTCAAACTAAGGATTTGGATTACTTAGAAAATTAAATAAATTATCAAGTAAATTAAGAAAATCATGAAATTCCTGATTTAGGCTAAAAATATCATGATAGACCCGCAATAATTATTATAGGGATTTTTGATGATAATTTGGAGTACCTCCCATTATATACATCACATAGATTAGGATGGTCTGCGTTTAATAATATTGCAGAAATCGTGTTAACATGGGGAATGGTCGTCGGGAGATGGGAATGTGTTTACTGATTTTGGTAAGTGGATTGGAGTATACCATTGGTAGTTGGGAAGAGTAGGTTGTAGAGTTGTCTAAGTTTAGGTGGTACTCGGGATCGATGAAAGATCGTCTATCCAGTAAAGGGGGAGATAGGTCAAAACACATTAGGGTTAGAACCAGTATAATATGTAAGGGATCGGGAATCAGGTATTAAACAATAATAATAAGAGCCGTGTGAAATGGAGCTTTGGGGTTCAGCCCATCGTAGTTCCTAGTGCCCTTTGAGAGCCCTTCAAGGGGTATGCTGGGGGCAGTCCTGGGCTAACCTAAACTGTAGGCAAACTAAACTTCAAGAGTAACTAGCATTACTAGTGATTCAATTTCACTCACCTCGATGTCTCGGGATGTTAGGATGGCTCACACGGGCAGTAGGCTCAGTGGTTTGATGATGGCAAGGTTGGCCCGGGAGCTTAGGCTCGGTTGTTGGTTTTGACAGACAGGATAGTCTTCGGAGCTTAGACTCGGTTGTTGAGTGTGACAGATTGGATGTTCTTATGAGCTTTAGCTCGGAAGCTGATACATAAGGTTGCATGTGCATAAAGTATAAGGTTGTCGGTCTTCGATATTGGAGGTTCGATGCACCGACACAAATACGTTGACTCGATTAGTGTGGTTTTGCACTTTGCCAAATAAAGTCTGGTGCGCAAGCCGGTAATAGTATGCAGGAGCTCCGCTTAGTACACCAGCATCGAGGCGTATGATAGGTCTGGCTGGAAGTGCAATTACCAGTTTAGAAGTGGGCGAGGCCCAACCCACAGCCTTTATTTGCCTCTACGTAGGTATCCTGGGAGGTTAGGCTCCAGAAAGGGGGAACTAAAGGTCTGTGTACACGGAGTCGAGTGGGTGAGTTGCCCTTGCATGTTCACATCATAGCATATTTTGCATGTCATACCACCATCATTCCATATAACCCCATCACCTATTGTATAAAGTGGTATGGGACACTTTATAAAATAGGCCATGCAAAATGACCCCTTGGCTTATAAGCTCGCGTGAGCGTGCTTATAAGTTAAGGTTCTTACTCTGTAGATATATACATGATGCTAGAAAACCGACAAATTATCGTATATATTGGTATGGGACTTTTTATACGATAGGAGCCTTGCAGAAGATCCCTCAGCTTATGTGTTTTTATATAAGTTAAGGTAACATATTATATATTCAGTCTTACACATTTTCTTTACTTTCACATGTACTCTTAGAACTTCTAGATTCATTCTGCCGTCACCTGATATTTTATTATTCTCCACCTTCATTACCTCTCCTTTCCTCCTCTCCGCTTGGTGCCTAGGAGCCATGGGGAAAGGGGAGGGGGATGATAAGACTTAGTCTTTTAGACTAAAGGTTTTCGAACCATATCATTTAAGGGGACCGTGGAGCCCAGCATGGAGGAGCAGCATCGGAGGTCGACATGCTTTGAGATGGGACAGTCTAGCAGCGGAGTTCAGATAGCTGGGACTGTAATTCCCGATCGTTAGTAGATGTTTAGCTTTTTCTTCCGCACTGAGTGATATGTAGTGAGATGTACCGGGCATGAGCCCTTTTATCTGTACCTTGTTATTTCTGTGGACTCTCCCTTCATGTAGATTGTTTACTATATATGTGATTTCTGTGGACTTGCCATTTATTATTTTGCTACTGTTTTGCGATCGATTCGGCCGGCAGGATCGGCGTTTTGTATAGATGACCTTCCCAGGCATGAAGGTGTCACCGCAAAGCGGCGGTTCAGGGCCTAAGAGCCCGGTAAAAATGGGGTCTTACACACTCCATAAAGGGAAATGTGTCAGTATGGGATCTCTAACGTAAAATTTATTAAAATGAATGAAAGAATACTTAGAAGTGTTTTTAGAGCGAAAATGTTTAGAGAGCAACGTAGAAACAAACAGTCATGATTGTAAGGAGTTTGCGAGGTTCTTTTTGCTTTAGAATAGTCTTCCAAAGGCGCCCTCGTCATCGGCATCAATGGTCTCGCCTATAACGAGGTCTTGATACTTATTAATTTGATTCACTCCCTTTGAGTTGCAAGGAATGTCTGCTACTTCTTTGCCTTTAGAAACAGGCGGATCAGAATGGTCATCCTTTGAGATTAGATCGCGCATCTTCCACTTCCTCAGCATCTTATGTACAAGTTAAGGAAGTGCTCAATAGTTTTCAGTCAAATGTCCGCATTCTTTGTGGAACTCACAGAAAGGATCTGAATCTTTGATCTTTGATCTGTCGGCTGGTAAGGCCTTTTGAAATTTTACCTATCCTTCATTATTTGGCTAACTTCTTGCATGGATTCATCTAGTTCGGACTCTGGCAAATCATCCTCTTACTATTGATGGACCAAAGCTGTTTGCGGAGCTGGTGCTGGTAATAGTAACAATTGATCTCGGGCACGATCCTAGCCAAGGAAAGGGTGTTGATGACGTTGAAATCTTCTTCCCTTCCTTGAGTAGTATGGAAAATCTTTTCGAGGGAACCTTGGAGGTTACTTGTAAGATGAAGAAGAATCTTTCTCTGTTATAAGCCTGGAGATAAAGCTCGGATTGCCTTTTCCATCTCAAATATATAAGTTGGCTAAGCCAATCAACTCTTTATATGTCCTTGACACTCAGACATTAGCCTCAAACTTGAGTGTCCCTTCACGCAGACCATGAATAAGAGCCACTCGATACATTTCTTTATCGATGATCTCAATGTCCAAGATTTCTTTCTGAAAACAATCCACAAAATGAGAACAAGTCTCGTTCTCTTGTTGTCTGATCTCAAAGAGGGCTTCTGGACCGCCCTTTATCTTTGTAGAGGTATAAAACCTTAACAGAAACTCTCTTTGCAAATCAGCAAAGAAAGAGATGGACTGAGGATGCAATCCATAGATCCAATCTCTCTCTTGCCCATCAAAGGTTCTTACAAAGAGTTTGCATTTGGTAGCATCTGAAAGGGTCTTGAGAGCTACGGCTGATTCAATTGCTTGAAGGTGCTTCATTGGATCAGTCTCTCCTGTGTAAATTGGCGGTCGTGGCTCTCTAAAGTTAACTTGATTTGGTTCATGTCGAACATTATACAAAATGATGACGGCTCTTCCTGTTCTCCTACACCATAAGGAAATAAGGGAGCATAAGTTATAGCTGTGAATGAGCAGGTGGATAAAAGGAAAAAGTTGTTGAGGGAGGAGCAAAGGAAGGAGGTGAAGAGTAGGGATGACTTGCCTGAAAAATTTAGAAATCTTGTTGGACTTCCCCGGGCAGCTTCCCAGAAGAAGTTTTGATGAGCTATTAACTCATCATTCTGAGAATGCAAAGAAGCTATATGCCCTTGAGGAAAGGTTGGAGGGTAAACAGGAGGATTGACCTACGGATAAGCTGGCGGGTAAACTTGCGGAGTCTTCGATGCTGGTGCTTGATTGACCAGAGGAACTGGTGCTGCTGCAGATTGCATTTCTAATCGCTGTGTGATAGCAGCTAGAGTGTGGTTGATTTATTGAAACTGTTGGGCAGTTTCTCTACGCGATTGTTCCAAGGCTTCCCAGAGAGGATCTTCACCAGGACTAGACGGAGCAAGGTTCTCGGCTGGTTGATGGTCTTGCATGAGTAACCGCTGATTTTGCCGTCTATTCGAGATCTGAAGGTGGCATGATAAATGTTGATGTGGAAAATACACTCTTCTGCTGGCTTGCTCGAGAGTGGAGCACGATCGGTCCGGGATGTGGGGATGAGGATGAGGTTGATGTGGAACTGTCAAGCAGGCGGTTACTTTGACGATTGCTCTGCAGGTTGATGCCGAGACAAAGAGAGGAGTTGAAAAGAAGAGGGGGCCGTTGGCAGCAGCAACAGCAGACTTTGCCTACCATGGCTTGAATGCCACTCTTGCGACGGGCTTTCCCTTGATTAAGAATCAGTATTATAGCTTGAGATTGCAACTTTATACAAAAAGAAAATAAAGGGTACAAATAGGGGGAAATTGGCGGCTAAGGAAAATAAAATATCAGAGGCCTCACGGGTTGACAAGAGAGGTCGGCAAACCGCGCAGTTAGCTGATCAAGCAGCTCGTTGGACTAAGCCGGGCAGATTGCATGATGAAGCTGAGGAGAATAGGAGGAGGTCGTGCAGACTGAGAAGCAGAGTTCGCAGGAAATGATTCCTTGACCATGACGTCTCCACCGTGTCTGTCCCCAGGATGAGAGGTATGGGGGGACTATTTATAGGCCCAAAGAGGTAATGGTCTTAGTAACGTCACCCCCGGTAGAACGGTAAATTGTGCGAGTAGAACACGGAGATTGCTTAGTCTGCGCCTTGTCGAGCGGTTTGGGACTTCTTCACTTGAGCTGATCTTGCTTCTGGCGGACTAGGATGAGTCCACCTATGATGTGCTGAGTGAGCCCACGTCGAGCTGTGCGAGCTGAGGAGCAGTTTACCTATTATGGCAGGAGGCTTGTCATTCCTGCTAGGCGAGGCTTGGCAACCTTGTAGAATGAAGCATCCAGGTTGCCACTACCGACGGGCGACCTGGAGGCTGGTCTCCATTACTGACTAGCGACCTAAAAGAAGGTCACCACTACTATTAGAGTCTTGCATCAGAGGTAGGCGACCTGTAGGACTGAATATAGCAGGTCTCCTTCCTGCTGAATTTGAATCCGCATTATATGACGAAGTCTCATGTAGATCGGCTGGCAATATCACCCTTTATAGGCGGGCTGAGACCGAGTTCGCATATTTCTGGCGAACTAGAGAGCTGGACGCCATCTGGATATATGGTCTGGAGAGCTGGAGGGAGGAGCAAGTCAACCCCCTTTAGGCGGACTGTAGACTGATCCCACCACCTCCTGCTGAATAGAAGGGAAGGTAGCCCTGTCTGGTGGAGCAAGTTTGTTTCCTGGGAGAAGAATGAACTATTACCCGGTTAACCGATCTAACCGCGCGGCCTGCATGGGCGGACTGAGGAAGTAGTCCGCAGCCCCTACAGAACGAGCGGCTACTACATGACCTGGGCAGTCATATCGGGGAGACTGCCCTAGACGCGCGGCCTGAGCGGATAGAGAAGTCTCTACGCCAAACCTTAGAAAAAGGGGGCTGACAGGACGCGACCCTCAGGGGGAACCTGGAGCAGGCTGCGACTTGTGAGCTATCTACTTTGCGAGGGATCGCTGATTTCTAGTTTAACAAAGGACTTCTGTCACAGTTAACAAAGGACATCTGTCACAACCCGTATTTTCTCCGAATAAAAGAATTATCAGAGTATGAGAAAACACGCGTCATGATGCCACGTCAAGTAGGGGATAACTGCGGACGCTCAGGCAAAACCATCTACTATACTTATGAAAAAAATTCATGAGTTTAATGATTTGAAAATCAGTTATATTTAGAGGCCGTATCCCTCGGCTCGGTGGATCACCTAGTCCACAGTTAAAAACTATACTTAAGCGCTGCGGGAAAATACTTTATTCAGGTTTGACATCCTAAGAAGTGCATAAGAGTCCTAAGAGGACCACTTATGCTATGCAAGACTCTACATTTAATTTATATTATATATAGGAAAACGATCTTTATACGCTGCTTGAAAAATAGTGATTTACTTTTATAAATCATGCTGATCATGCAATATATTTACAATATTAGTTGTAGTTTCAAAATAACTAGCAACCTAGCATAAATCCTCCCTAGAGCAAGTAGACTATCTCCAAAAAATGGTAGCAGCAAAAGTAATATATCTAGTACAAAGGTAAAAACTACCAGTGAGCGCCAACAACCTGACACGAACCCACTGTCAAATATGTATGCCTGTAAGAAAAGTGCAGAAAAACTACCTCACTAACAAGCAACAGAACCTCCAAGGTTAAAGAGGCGACCAACAACACCACCGCAACCTAGCCACCAAATTGGCTACTGCTCAGAACCTGAGGCATTCAAAAGAAGAAAGAATACCTCAGCAAGCAAAACAAGAAAGAACTTCATGAAAGTGCCAACCAGGGGGGTAAGTGAAAGTGGAAAACACACAGCAGTAAAAGTCACAACTGCCCCAAGGCAAGACAACAAGGAATGCACTAGTTGCGAGGAAACAACATCAACCCTACCCAGAAACTACATCTTGCAGGGTCTACTAGGCTTCCAAGAGCCCAAAATGCTGCAATCAACCAAGGAAAAAACACCTAACACCCTAAGCTGTGGGAGATGGTAGTAGCAAAAACAAATAACATTGATCCGGGTTGCAGGCAAACTCAGTCCCCCAACCTCCATTTCAAAGCCAACAAGCTCAAGGGTCTACATGTGAAAGCACAAGGGACCTTCCACCCCCTTGCCCAGCCCGTACCTGGAGAAAGATAGAAGAATAAGGGTGGCCTTCGCTAAATTACACAACACCTCCCCCATGAAGAGCTTCAAACCACCACTACTAACCACGACCCACGATTCGGCCTTTAGGAAAGAAAAACATGGCCAACAAAGAAACTACAAATATAATCAAGTAATTCACTCGGGAACGAAAATCAAGGTAAGGGAAATAGTGTTGAAATCACTCAACACGGCTTGGTGTCGAGTGGGACCCACTCAACGCCTAACCAAACCTTGGCGTTGAGTGAGTTAGCCTCACTCAGTGCCAGAACAGCCATGGCGTTGAGTGAGAATCACTCACTCAACGCCCTCCGCCAGAAAAGCTCTGGCGTTGAGTGAGCTATCCTCACTCAACGCCAAAACAGCCATGGCGTTGAGTGAGGTCCACTCCCTCAACGCCTTCAGCAAAAGAGGCAGTGGCGTTGAGTGAGCGAACCTCACTCAACGCCAAAACAGCTATGGCGTTGAGTGAGGTCCACTCCCTCAACGCCTTTAGAAAAACCACAAAACCCAATAGTGGCGTTGAGTGAGTCCACCTCCCTCAACACCAAAATAGCTTTGGTGTTGAGTGAGGTAACCTCACTCTATGCCAAAGTTCATTCCGCAGGACAACCCTAAACCATCGCCAACAAGAGGAGGTCGGCGGGAATGTCGACGTATTCTCGCCGAATCGGCGGGAATGCAGGATGATTCTCGCCGAATCGGCAGGAATCCAGGATGATTCTCGCCGATCGGCGGGAATCCAGGATGATTCTCGCCGATCGGCGGGAATCCAGGATGATTCTCGCCGATCGGCGGGAATCCAGAATGATTCTCGCCGAATCGGCGGGAATCAAGGTTAATTCTCGCCGATCAGTGGGAATCATTGATGTTATACGTCGAAATCGGCGGGAATCACTTGGTGATTCCCATCGATTTTGACTTAGACGAAAATTCTCACTCAATCAACCCACCACTCAGCCGCAAAGAACAAACCAAACTATGGCTTTGAGTGTGTCCACCACACTCATCGCCAAGTCCGGGCGGCTTTTGGCTTTGAGTGTGTCCACCACACTAACCACCAAAACCCGAGAGTCTACCAAGACTGGTTCTAACAAGAGCCCTACCACAACAAACTTCCTCACTCTCTCTCTCGGCTCCACCCGCCAAAGCACCCAACTAGAACTACAAATCTAGAATCTAAATAATGAACACAACTAGCAGGTTGAGAAAACAGCACAAGGAGGGGGCTCATAGGAGAATCTAAGCCCTAAATTTAGCAAGATAAAGGAGAACATGCTTGGTTTCTACCCTAAGGCTAACTGGTAAATATTCCAGAATTCAAAAGAACAACAATGGCATGGGCAAGAATACCACTTGCCTCGATTTCCGGCAAAGCTTGGTCGGCTTTCCCTCCTCTTCGTTCTGCACTAGATGGAGCAGCACCTAACAAGCAAACCCACACTTTAATGGCGGAAAACCCCAAGAAACCGAAAATCCAAGTCTCCTAAAACTCCACGAAAACAAACCTCTTACCATCGAAATGTTGAACTGAGCGAGAGCAAGACAACGCCGCTTTCGGAATCGAAATCTATCCACGAACACTCTCGGAATCACCGTCCGAAGGCTAGGGCTAACAGTCGCTTCCGCCTCTGCTTTCCGCAAAATAGGAACAACAGTTTTCTTTTGATCTCGGGAAGAAGGAGGAAGGAGAAGTGGGCCCGCTGATTCTAATTAAGGCTTTAAAATAAGTCAAACACGCCAGTTCAGCCTAACCGTCTCCCAAGCAACCGGTTCACTTAAATTAAGAGGGTTTCTAATTAGATTTTACTAATGGCACACCCAAAACGACATGAAAACCGAACTACCTCGGAATTCGACGAAATTCGCACCGTAGCTAAATATCCACGCTACGAACACAACGACGAAGTCAAAATAAACTTTCGAAGAACAGAAGTCGAGTTATAACCTCCCGAAGCCAAAACACAAGCATCCCCCGAGAGGCCACACCGGGTCACCCAAAACGACTCGGCTTGCGAGGGAGATCTTGCCAATAGGCTACAAAATAGGGCACCCAGTTCTAAGGAGTTAAAACCCACACTCAACAGATGGCACAAGCCAAGAAAACGCGTCGACGTAACGCCAAACAAGAATTAAATAATTGCAGAAAAAATCGGGGGCGTTACAGTCACTCCCCCTAAAAGGAAGTTTCTTCCCGAAACTTTAAGCCCGACACTTCTACTATAGAAGGAAAGTAATAATCCAAACATTTCAAGAAGAAAAACAAACCAAACTAATCAGGGAAACAGTTGAGGGTGAGCCTCCCTCATAGCCGACTCTAACTCCCAAGTCATGCTTTCTAAACCCATATTCTTCCATAGAACTTTCACCATCGGAATGGACTTCTTTCGCAGCACCCATTTTTGAGTATCCAAAATACGAACCGACACTTCAACAAAAGAGAGGTTGGGCTCCAACTGGGGCACAACGTCCAAAACTTGCCCACGGCTGCGCACACACTTCCGCAATTGACTAACATGAAAAACATTATGAACACCTGGGAAGTTTGCTGGCAAATCCAACCTTTAAGTTGACACGCCAATCCGCTCCAAAATCTTAAACGGGCCCACATACCTCGGGTCCAATTTTTGATTCTTACCAAACCTCTTTACACCCACCATCGGGTAAACCTTTAGAAATACAAGGTCCCTTACAGAAAACTCCAAGGCAGACCTACGCCGATTGGCGTTATTCTCGTACCTCTCTTGAGCTATACGAAGGTTCTCTCGAACAAGCTTCACTACGACTTCCATTTCCTTGGGCGCATCAGGACCCAACAAAGGCCTCTCACCAGCCTCAGCACAAAATAACGGAGTTCTGCAGCACCTCCCATACCAGGCTTCGAACGGATCCATCTGCAAGCTCTCCTGATAACTATTGTTGTATGCAAATTCCATAAGTCGCAGCCGCTCATCCCACACTCCACCGTAGTCTAAAATGTAGCATCAGATCATATCCTCAACTATCTGGTTCACCCGCTCCGTCTACCCATTGGTTTGTGGGTGATAAGCAGTTGAATACCTCAGATCGGTACCCAAACCCTCCTGCAGACTCTGCCAAAAGCGAGAAGTAAACCGGGAATCTCGATCAGAAATGATGCTAACCGGCACACCGTGCAGTCGGATGACTTCATTCAAGTACAACTCCGCTATCTTCTTCATCGGGTAATCAATCTTATATGGCACGAAGTGAGCACACTTTGTCAGTCTATCCACTATGACCCAAACAGAATCAAACCCCCTTTGGAATTTCGGTAAGCCCGTGATTAAATCCATAGATATACTTTCCCACTTCGAAGTCGGGATCTCTAATGAAGTCAACTTGCCACCAGGCCTTCCATGATCGTCCTTAACACACTTGCAAGTGTGGCACTCCGCAACAAATCGGGCTATATCGCCTTTCATGCCATACCACCAGGCAATTTGCTTTAGGTCACGATACATCTTTATAGATCATGGATGGTAGGCAATGCTGGATCCATGAGCCTCTTTGTAAACCATACCCCTAATGTCCCCAACCGTGGGGATGCAAAATCTGTCGCGGTACTTCAAAGTTCCCGCATCATCGATGGAATAATCCGGCAACTCTCCTCTCTCAGTCCTGGATAATAAGTGTAGAAGATCCGGGTCGTCCTTCTGGTGCAGTCTGGTCAAAGAAATCCAAGACGGCTCTGCCACTAACAAACTACTCAGCAAGCCACAGCATCCCACTGATATATCCATAAGGAGGAACTCCTCTACTAAACGATCTGCGGTGAGATTAAAGATCTTTCCCGTCTTACGGCTCAGGGCGTCGGCCACCACATAGGCCTTTCCTGGATGATACTGGATCTCTACGTCATAATCGGCCACATACTCTAGCCACCGATGCTGGCGCAGATTTAACTCCTTCTGCGTGAACACGTACTTCAGGCTCTTATGGTCGGTGAAGATCTTGCACTGAGCCCCATAAAGTAGGTGTCTCCACAGCTTCAATGCATAAATAACCGCTGTGAACTCGAGGACATGCGTAGGATAATTCTTCTCATGAGTCTTCAGTTTCCTTGACCCATAGGCAATCACCTTACCAACCTGCATTAATACGCATCCTAGACCTACATGCGAAGCATCCACGTATACATCATAATCCACACCCTCAATAGGCAGGGTCAGAACGGGAGCAGTGCACAATCTCCTCTTTAACTCCAGGAAGGCTTCTTCGCACTTCTCGCTCCAAACAAAAGCCACGTTCTTCTGAGTCAGCTTGGTCAAAGGTGCAGCTAGGGTAGAGAAACCCTCCACGAACCTCCTGTAGTATCCGGCCAACCCTAGAAAGCTCCTTATCTCCTTAGGCGTGTCCGGCCAACTCCAATCCATCACTGCTGTGATCTTTTATGGGTCGACCGAGATCCCATCCTTATTCACCACGTGGCCCAAAAACGAGACCTGAGGCAACCAAAATTCACACTTGCTCAACTTGGTGAATAACTTGTGGTTCCTCAACTCCGATAGAACAAAGCGCAGATGCTTCTCATGCTTTTCAGCGCTACGAGAATAAACCAACACGTCATCGATGAAGACTACCACGAACTTATCTAGGAAATCCTTGAACACCCGGTTCATCATATCCATGAACGCTGATGGTGCGTTGGTCAATCCAAACTACATCACTAAGAACTCAAAATGTCCATGCCTCGATCTAAACGCAGTCCGTGGAATATCTGCCTCACGGATCCTAAACTGATGATTGCCTTAACGAAGAACAATCTTGGAAAAGACCGTGCTACCGCGCAACTGGTCAAATAAGTCATCGATCCTCGACAGAGGGTACCTATTCTTAATTGTGACTTTGTTCAGCTCCCTATAGTCGATGCAAAGCCGCATTGACCCATCTTTCTTCTTCACAAATAGAACTGGAGCACCCCAAGGCGACGAACTCTTCCTGATAAACCCTTTCACCAACAACTCATCTAACTAGACTCGCAACTCCTCTAGCTCTCGAGGGGCCATCCGGTACGGCGCCTTAGCAATAGAATGCGTACCCGGCTCCAAATCGATCACAAACTCAACATCCCGCTCGGGAGGAAGACCAGGAAGGTAATTAGGAAAAACATCGGCGAAATCACGAACAGCTGGAATCTCCTCTAAGTGCGGTATACTAACAGAAGTCGTCCCAACCACTGAGACCAGACAAGCAAAACAATCCGAAAGAAAAAGCTTCTGAGCACATACCGTAGAGATGATAGGAGAATCCTGGCTCAGATCTGCATACACGCTTCCGGGCTGACCGTCATCCCTGATGAAGTCCAAGCGCTTCCCTTTGCACTGAATGACTGCATAAAACGTAGACAGCCAGTCCATGCCTAAAATAATATTGAAGTCCTCCAGATCAATCATCTTCAGGTCTACCTTCGCAAGGAAGTCCCCCAACAAAATAGGGCAATCTAACATGCCCAAATCTGACAACACAAATTCACCAGAGGGGAACTTGACACGATAGGTATCCCGAACTCGATCTAAAGTCAACCGATGTCGCTCTACAAAGGCTCTAGCCACGAACGAGTGGGTAGCGCCGGAGTCAAACAGAACACACGCCCAACAGTCCTTCACCTTAAACTTCCCTATAGGAACATATATAACTAAGGAACTATCACAACAATACAACAAACATTCTACCAAGACAAGAACAAAACATTCAGGCTGGAAAGACAACTAACCTGAGATGACCTGAGTCGAAGCTTGAGCCTCCTCGGAGGAGATCTCGTTCAGCTTTCTGTTTCCTTTGTCCATATGCTGAGGTGGAGGTAATGCCTGCAGAGGAACTGCAGGAAGAGCAGGATGGACCTGAGGACACCTAGACTTGATGTGTCCCTTCTGCCCACACTGAAAAAAGACCTTATCCTTAGACCAGCACTGGGCAGCGTCATGCCCAGGTCGCTTGCAAACGGAACAGGAGACATCTCTCCTAGGAGCTCCCTGAATCGCATGAACCTGCTCCTTCCTCTGAGCTACTGCCCTCTTGAAACATATCTCGACAGGGTGGCCTGACCGGCCACAGAAACTACACACCACTTTTCTCTTCTTTCTCGGAGCTGTATCAGGTACCTTGGGTTTCTTTTCCTCCACAGACTTCCTCTTATCCTTCCTCATTTGCTGGCCTCTGGTCTTCGCGGTCTCAATAGCCTCCACATTGAGAGTAGCCTCCACTACTCCTGCATAAGTCTCTAACCCATAAGCACTGGTCAACTGCTGCACCTCGCTCTTCAAACAACTGAGAAATCGTTTAACTCGATCAGCCTCAATGCTGACCAATCCAGGGGCAAAATGGCTCAACTTGCTAAACTCTATCTCATACTCACCCATCGTGAGTTGTCTTTGCTTCAGATGGAGGAAGTCGTTCATGAGGCGGTCACGCTCGACTGAGGTTAAGAACTTCCTCAACATCATCACCTTGAACACCTCCCAAGAGCATCCAGCTACCAAGCTCTCCTTCTCTCTCAGCCACCAATTCTTAGCAAAACCTTTAAGCTGATAGGCAGCTAACATAACCCTCTAATCATCTGCAATCCCTGACTACGAGAACATCTCCTCCATGGAGATCAGCCAGTCATCTATCACCATGAAATATGCCTTCCCGTCATAAGTGGGAGGGCTCAGCCTCTGAAACTGCGAGATGAAGGCCATCTCTGCTGGCACCACCACAGGAGGTCTTAAGGGTGCAGGAGGGGAGGAACAGCAATCCCCCCTTCAGGGACTTGCACTCCCTGAGTCTGTCCTGCCACAACTGCTACCAAAGACTAGATCTGGGCTCGCACCTCCACCAACTGCCTGCTCAAGGAATCGCTACTCTGCCGCAAGCTTTTGATCACAGCATCATTCTGCGCTCTCGGTGACTCACCCTCAGACAGGGGAGTCGATCTAGTCGAAGTACGTCTCTCCATCCTAAAGCCATAGCAACACTAGTTGTCACAACCCGCATTTTCTCCGAATTAAGAATTATCAGAGTAAGAGAAAACACGCGTCATGATGCCACGTCAAGCAGGGGATAACTGCTGACGCTCAGGCAAATCCAACTACAATCTTTATGCAAGAAAATCATGTGCTTAATGAATAGAAAATCAGTTATGTTTAGAGTCCGTATCCCTCGGCTCAGTGGATCATCTAGTCCACAAAAGAAAACTATATTTAAACGCTGCGGAAAAATACTTTAATTAGGTTTTACACCCTAAAGAGCGCATAAGGGTCCCAAGAGAACCACTCATGCTATGCAAGACACTACACTTAGTTTATATAATACATATAAGAAAACGGTTTTTCGTACGTGATTTGGAAAATAGTGATTAAGTTTACAAAACATGCTGATCATGAGCTTCATTTATAATAATAATTATAGTTTAAAAATAACTAGCAACCTAGCATAAAACCTTCTCAAAGCAAGTAGACTATCTCCAGAAAAAATAAATGGTAGCAGCAATAGTATATATCTAGTACAAGGTAAAAACTACTAGTGGGCGCCAACAACCTGACACGAACCCACCAGCACACATATATATCTGTAAGAAAGTACTGAAAACAACCTCACAAACAAGGTAAACAAAACTCCAAAGTCCGGGAGTCCACCAACAACAACACCTCCAACTAGCCACCAGACTGGCTACAGCTCAGAACCTGAGGCATTCCAAAAGAAAACAGAATACCTCAGCAAGCAAAAATCAAGGTAAAACTGCATGAAAGAGTCAACCAAAAGGACAAAATAACAGGAAACATGCAGTAGAAAGAGTCACAACTGTCCAAAACAGGACAACAAGAAATTCACAATGTGCAAAGAAACAGCAACGACCCAGCCCAGGAACAACATCCTGCAGGGCCTACTAGGCTACCAAGAGCCAGAATGCTGCAAACTATCAAAGAAGAAACTTCTAACACCCTAAACTGCGGGAAGTGATAGTAGCAAAAACAACAACGAGGAACCGGATCGAAGGCAAACGCAGTCCCCCAATCCACCATGTCCAAGTCAAAAGCTCGAGGGTCAACACGTGAAAACACAAGGGACCTTCCACCCGACATGCCCAGCCCGTACCTGGAGCAAGAAATCCATGGGTGGCCTTGGCTATATCACACAACTCCACCCCCATAAAGAGCTACAACCACCACTACTAACCACGACCCACGATTCGGCCTTTAGGAAAATAAAGAAAACGGCCGACAAGGAAAAACCCAGAAATACAACTGGAAATCCACTCGGAAATGAAACACAAGGTAAAGGAAGAGTGTTGAAATAAACCAACACGACTAGGCGTTGAGTGAAACGCACTCAGTGCCTACCTAAACTTTGGCGTTGAGTGAGCTAGCCTCACTCGCCGCCAAAATAATGTTACTACCCACAAACCCACTAAAGAATACGGAGCTCGACGACAGTCGAACGACCAAGGCAGAAGATCCAGAACTCGAGTAGTTGCCTGCCACTTGAGTATCTAAACTCCCGCACTCGAAACCATCTAAATTCGCCTAGCAACAGAAAATATACAAAGCGCACGATCAGTGACGCACGATCAGTGGTCGTGCGCACTCATCGGCTGATGATCGTGCGAAGCGAACCTGGAAAACCTGACAGAAAACCTAGCAACTGCGCACGATCAGTGTCGCACGATCAGTGGTCGTGCGCACTGTTGCCAGCGCTCGTGCGATTGCCCGAGACAGAACTTTGGAAACTGAAATTTATACGCGCACGAACAGAGGCACACGACCAGTGGTCGTGCTCCCTAAAGGTTGATGACCGTGCGCGGTCAACCTGCACCGTTTTGAATTTCCCGAACGACACCGGAACGCGCACAAGACTCACGCCACTGCAGTAGCAGTAGACAACTATCACGTCGCACGCTACTACCATTCAAACTATGCCTAACCATTCGAATAATTCCTTAACGAAAGAAATTGGCAACCACACCCCCCCCCTCCTAACTCTCCCTCTCGGCTACACCCGAACCAGAGCAACAATCAAAAATAAAGGAAAACAACGGCTCCACGCCGACAATTTGGATTCCAAACATCACAACATAGGGGGGGGGGTTTCAGTAGGAAGAACTAAGCCCTATAGTTAGCAAGAAAATGAGAACAACAAGGCCTCTAACCTGGGCTAACCGGGATTTCAATTTCAGCAAATAAAATCAAAGAAAACACTTGGCAAGGGCAAGAATACCACTTGCCTCAATTCACAACAAAGCTTTGGACTGCTTTCCTCCTCTTCGCACGGATCAAAACGGCCGCAACACCTAGAACAAAGACTCGGCCATTAATGGTGGAAAACTTCCAAAACCGAAAATTCCAATCCTTCCAAAACTCCACGAAAATCGAATTTCTTACCGCAGGAATGAAGGTCTCGACGAGAGCAATCCGAATCCACTCTCAGAATCGAATTACATCCACAAACGCTCCGGGAATCGGCGTCCGAAGGGAAGGTAGGCGGTTACTCTGTTTCTCTGGTACAAGGGGCCGGCGGTTTCTATCGGGGAAGATGAAGATGATCGATCCTTTCATTCTAATTCTTTATATATATATATATATATATATATATATATATATATATAATTATATAATTATATTATTAATTACAAAATTACATAAAGCACCAAATCGACGCGAAAACCGAACTACCTCGGAATTCGACGAAATTCGCACCGTAGCTAAATACCCACGCTACGAACGCAACGGCGAAGTCGAAATTAACTTTCGACGAACAGAACTCGAGTTACACCCAAACAAAGCCAAACACAAACATCCCCCCGAGAGGCCACACCGGGTCACCAAAACGACTCGGTTTGCTAGGGAGATCTTGCCAACAGGCTACCAAACAGGGCACTCAGTTCTAAGGAGCTAAACCGTACTCCACACATGGCACAAGCCACGGAAACGCGTCATCGTAACGCCAGACGAGAATAAAAATAATCGCTGAAAAAAACGGGGCGTTACAGTCACTCCCCCTAAAAGAAAGTTTCGTCCCGAAACTTTACGCACAACCCTCCTACAAAAGAAGGAAAAGTAACATACAGAAGTTACAAAGGGAAACATACCGATCAAATCAGAGAAACAGGTGAGGGTACGCCCTCCTCATGGCCGACTCTAGCTCCCAAGTCGCGCTCTCCAAATCCTGATTTTTCCATAGAATCTTCACCATCGGTATGGACTTCTTTCGCAGCACACGCTCTGAGTATCCAAAATACGAACTGGCACCTCAACGAAAGAGAGGTTGGGCTCTAACTGGGGCACAACATCCAAGAGTTTCCCACTGCTGCGCACACACTTCCGCAATTGGCTAACATGAAAAACATTATGAACACCAGGGAAGTTCGCTGGCAAAACCAATATATATGCAGACACACCAATCCGCTCCAAAATCTCGAACGGGCCCACATACCTTGGGTCCAATTTCTGATTTTTACCAAATCTCTTCACACCAACCATTGGAGAAACCTTGAGGTATACATGATCCCCTACTAAAAACTCCAAGGCAAACCTACGCCGATTGGCGTTCTTTTCATACCTCTCCTGAGCTAACCAAAGCTTCTCCCGAATAAGCTTCACGGCGACTTCCATCTCTTCCAGAGCATCAGGACCCAACAAAGGCTTCTCACCAGCCTCAGCCCAAAACAACGGAGTCCTACAGCGCCTCCCATACAAAGCTTCGAACGGAGCCATCTGCAAGCTTTCCTGATAACTGTTATTGTAAGCAAATTCCATGAGTCGTAGACGCTCATCCCACGCTCCACCGTGGTCTAAAATATAGCACCGGATCATATCCTCAACAATCTAATTGACCCGCTCCGTCTGCCCATTGGTCTGAGTGTGGTACGCAGTAGAATACCTCAGATCCGTACCCAAACCCTCCTGCAGACTCTGCCAAAAACGAGAAGTAAACCGGGAGTCTCGATCAGAAATGATGCTAACCGGCACACCGTGGAGTCGGATGACTTCATTCAAGTACAACTCTGCTATCTTCTTCATCGGGTAACCAATCTTATAAGGCACGAAGTGAGCACACTTCGTCAATCTATCCACTATAACCCAAACAGAATCAAATCCTCTCGGGGATTTTGGCAAACCCGTAATGAAGTCCATAGATATACTCTCCCACTTCCAAGTCGGGATCTCTAGCGGAGTCAACTTACCACCAGGCCTCCCATGATCGGCCTTCACACGCTTGCAAGTGTGACACTCAGCAACATATCGGGCTATATCTCCTTTCATACCATACCACCAAGCAATTTGCTTTAAGTCACGGTACATCTTCGTAGATCCTGGATGATAGGCAACGCTGAAACCATGAGCCTCACTGCAAATCATACTCTTAATGTCCCCAACAGCGGGAACGCAAAACCTGCCGCGGTACTTCAAAGTACCCGCATCATCAATAGAAAAATCTGGCAACTCTCCCTTCTCTGTCCTGGTAAAAAGGTGCAACAGATCCGGATCGTCCTTCTGATGCAGTCTAGTCAAAGAAATCCAGGACGGCTCTTCCACTGATAAGCTACTCTGCAAACTATAGCATCCCACTGAAATATCCATAAGGAGGAACTCCTCAACTAATCGATCGGCGGAGAGGTTAAAGATCTTTCCCGTCTTTCGGCTCAGGGCGTCGGCCACCACATTGGCCTTGCCCGGATGATACTGGATTTCTACGTCATAATCCGCCACATACTCAAGCCACCGCCGCTGACGCAGATTCAACTCTTTCTGCGTGAACACGTACTTCAGGCTCTTATGGTCAGTAAAAATCTTGCACTGAGCCCCATAAAGTAAGTGCCTCCAAAACTTCAACGCATAGATAACCGCTGCAAACTCAAGGTCATGCGTAGGATAATTCCGCTCATGAGTTTTCAACTGCCTTGACCCATAAGCAATTACTTTTCCATCCTGCATTAATACGCATCCCAGACCTATATGCGAAGCATCCACATACACATCATAATCCATGCCCTCAGTAGGAAGGGTCAGAACGGGAGCAGTACCCAATCTCCTCTTTAACTCCTGAAAAGCTTCTTCGCACTTCTCGCTCCAAACAAAAGCCACATTCTTCTGAGTCAGCTTGGTCAACGGTGCGGCTAGAGAAGAGAAACCCTCCACGAATCTCCTGTAATAGCCAGCCAACCCTAAGAAACTTCTGATCTCCTTAGGAGTATTCGGCCTACTCCAATCCGTCACTGCTGCAATCTTTTCTGGGTCAACCGAGATCCCATCCTTGTTCACCACGTGGCCTAGAAAAGAAACCTGAGGCAACCAAAATTCGCACTTGCTCAACTTGGCGAATAACTTGTGGTTCCTCAACTCTGATAGGACCAAACGCAAATGCTGCTCGTGCTCCTCAGCACTGCGAGAATAAACCAACACGTCATCGATGAAGACCACAACGAACTTGTCTAGGAAATCCTTGAACACCCTGTTCATCATATCCATGAAGGCTGATGGTGCGTTGGTCAGACCAAACGACATCACCAAAAACTCAAAGTGCCCATGCCTCGACCTAAACGCAGTCCGTGGAATATCTGCCTCACGGATCCTGAGCTGATGATAGACCGAACGAAGATCGATCTTGGAGAACACCGTGCTACCACGCAACTGGTCAAATAAATCATCGATCCTCGGCAGAGGGTACTTGTTCTTGATAGTGACCTTGTTCAACTCTTTATAGTCGATGCAAAGCCGCATCGACCCATCTTTCTTCTTTACGAACAAAACAGGAGCACCCCAAGGCGACGAACTCTGCCTGATAAAACCTTTAGCCAACAACTCATCTAACTGAATTCGCAACTCCTCTAACTCACGAGGGGCCATCCGGTACGGCGCCTTAGCAATAGGACGCGTACCCGGCTCCAAATCAATAACAAACTCCACATCCCGTTTAGGAGGGATACCAGGAAGATCATCAGGAAAAACATCGGCGAAACCACGAACAATAGGAATCTCCACCAAGCATGGCACACTAACAATGGTTCCAACCGCCGAGACTAAACAAACACAACAATCAGAAAGAAACAATCTCTGAACACATACCGCAGAGAGAACAGGAGAATCCTGACACGGATCAGCAAGCACGCTGCCGGGCTGACCGTCATCCCTGATGAAGTCCAAGCGCTTTCCTTTGCACTGAATGACCGCATCATACCGAGAGAGCCAGTCCATGCCCAAAATGACATCGAAGTCCTCTAGATCAATCATCTTCAGATCCGCCTTCGCAAGAAAATCCCCCAACAAAACCGGGCAATCAAAAATACCCAAATCTGACAACACAGATTCACCAGAGGGAAACTTGACACGGAAGGAATCCCGAATACGATCTAGAGACAACCGATGACGATCCACAAAGGCTCTAGCCACGAACGAGTGGGTAGAGCTGGAGTCAAACAGAACACGCGCCCAGCGGTTCTTCACCTTAAATTTCCCTATAGGAACGCACAAAGCTAAGGAACTAGCACAACAGTACCGCAAACAATCTAGCAACTAAACTACCAGGCTAGAAAGAAAAACAACTAACTACTAACCTGAGATCACCTGGGTCGAAGTCTGAGCCTCCTCGGAAGAAATCACGTTCAGCTTCCCTTTTCCCTTGTCCACACGCTGAGGTGGAGGTAATGCCTGCAATGAAACTGCAGGAAGAGCTGACTGGACCTGAGGACACCTCGACTTAACATGACCCTTCTGCCCATACTGATAGCAGACTCTATCCCTGGACCAACACTGGGCTGCATCATGCCCGGATCGCTTGCAAACTGAACAAGAGACATCTCTCCCAGGAGCACCCTGAATCGCATGAACCTGCTCCTTCTTCTGAGCTGCCGCCATCTTGAAACACCTCTCGACAAGATGGCCTGACCGGCCACAAAAACTGCACACCACCCTGCTCCTCTTTCCCGGAATAGCATCGGGTACCAGGGGTTTCTTCTCCTCTACCAACTTCCTCTTATCCTTCCTCAACTGCTGGCCTCTGCTCTTCGCCGTCTCAATGGCCTCAACCTTAAGAGCAGCCTCTACAACTCCAGCATAAGTCACTGACCCATAAGCACTGGCCAACTGCTGCACCTCACTCCTCAAACCACCGAGAAATCGCTTAACTCGATCAGCCTCAACGCTGACCAATCCAGGGGCAAAACGGCTCAACTTACCAAACTCTATCTCATACTCACCCACCGTGAGCTGCCTTTGCTTCAGATAGAGGAAATCATTCATGAGGCGGTCACGCTCGACCGAGGGTAAGAACTTCCTCAACAGCATCTCCTTGAACACTTCCCAAGAGCATCCAGCTACCAGGCTCTCCTTCTCTCTCGGCCACCAACTCTTAGCCAAACCTTTAAGCTGATAGGCGGCTATCATCACCCTCTGATCATCTGAAATCCCTGAGTACGAGAACATCTCCTCCATGGAGATCAGCCAGTCATCTATCACCATGAAATCTGCCTTCCCATCATAAGTGGGAGGGCTCAGCCTCTGAAACTGCGAGATGAAGGCCATCTCTGCTAGCACCACCACTGGAGGTCTCAAGGGTGCAGGAGGAGGAGGAACAGCTAACCCCCCTGCAGGAACTTGCGCACCCTGAGCCTGCCCTGCCACAACTGCCACCAAAGACTGAATCTGGGCTTGCACCTCCTCCAACTGCCTACCCATAGCTTCGCTACTCTGACGTAGACCCTCGATCACCGCATCGATCTGAGCTCCAGATGATTCACCCTCAGACAGGGGAGTCGATCGAGTCGCAGGACGCCTAGCCATCCTAAAAATCATTACAACGCAAATTAGATCCAAATCCCACGACTAGAACCGACTACCAGTACAGACAATACATATGTAGATATAGACTTAAAGCTGCTAAACTTGCTCTGAGAGTTTATCTTCTTCACAATAATTAGATGATATGCCCTAACCTAGGATGGTTAACCACCACCTTACTAACTCTTGTGCCTAGATCGGATGCATGAACTTATGTTAGTTTGAAAACTTATGTGTGTACATATGTCATCCTGCAAATCTTTAGCTCGGCGCGTTGTGCTTATGCAATGTTATGATATGCATGATTGTGCTATGCATTCTAAAAAAAAGGCCCTAATGCATGATATGAGCGGCGTACACATGAAAATGTTATGCATCCCATACTACATAACATTTCCATGCAACGAAAAAGAAACGTGCTAGTCGCAGTCATGTGGTGAGGTTATGCATCCCATACTACATAACCCTCACTTGTAGCCCCTATGGTGGATCCATATATGAACACATTATGCATCCCATACTACATAATATGCCACGTATACTTCATGTTATGCTATGAGTGTAGTGTTCGTGCTTTTGCCAAGACGTGCTGATGACATATCGGTGTGTGAATGACATGGTGCTGAACTACTAAAAGCATCCAAGGAAGGTTGCCCAACTAACTTATCAAGCAACCTCCCTCTGATACCAACTGTCACAACCCGCATTTTCTCCGAATTAAGAATTATCAGAGTAAGAGAAAACACGCGTCATGATGCCACGTCAAGCAGGGGATAACTGCTGACGCTCAGGCAAATCCAACTACAATCTTTATGCAAGAAAATCATGTGCTTAATGAATAGAAAATCAGTTATGTTTAGAGTCCGTATCCCTCGGCTCAGTGGATCATCTAGTCCACAAAAGAAAACTATATTTAAACGCTGCGGAAAAATACTTTAATTAGGTTTTACACCCTAAAGAGCGCATAAGGGTCCCAAGAGAACCACTCATGCTATGCAAGACACTACAATTAGTTTATATAATACATATAAGAAAACGGTTTTTCGTACGTGATTTGGAAAATAGTGATTAAGTTTACAAAACATGCTGATCATGAGCTTCATTTATAATAATAATTATAGTTTAAAAATAACTAGCAACCTAGCATAAAACCTTCTCAAAGCAAGTAGACTATCTCCAGAAAAAATAAATGGTAGCAGCAATAGTATATATCTAGTACAAGGTAAAAACTACTAGTGGGCGCCAACAACCTGACACGAACCCACCAGCACACATATATATCTGTAAGAAAGTACTGAAAACAACCTCACAAACAAGGTAAACAAAACTCCAAAGTCCGGGAGTCCACCAACAACAACACCTCCAACTAGCCACCAGACTGGCTACAGCTCAGAACCTGAGGCATTCCAAAAGAAAACAGAATACCTCAGCAAGCAAAAATCAAGGTAAAACTGCATGAAAGAGTCAACCAAAAGGACAAAATAACAGGAAACATGCAGTAGAAAGAGTCACAACTGTCCAAAACAGGACAACAAGAAATGCACAATGTGCAATGAAACAGCAACGACCCAGCCCAGGAACAACATCCTGCAGGGCCTACTAGGCTACCAAGAGCCAGAATGCTGCAAACTATCAAAGAAGAAACTTCTAACACCCTAAACTGCGGGAAGTGATAGTAGCAAAAACAACAACGAGGAACCGGATCGAAGGCAAACGCAGTCCCCCAATCCACCATGTCCAAGTCAAAAGCTCGAGGGTCAACACGTGAAAACACAAGGGACCTTCCACCCGACATGCCCAGCCCGTACCTGGAGCAAGAAATCCATGGGTGGCCTTGGCTATATCACACAACTCCACCCCCATAAAGAGCTACAACCACCACTACTAACCACGACCCACGATTCGGCCTTTAGGAAAATAAAGAAAACGGCCGGCAAGGAAAAACCCAGAAATACAACTGGAAATCCACTCGGAAATGAAACACAAGGTAAAGGAAGAGTGTTGAAATAAACCAACACGACTAGGCGTTGAGTGAAACGCACTCAGTGCCTACCTAAACTTTGGCGTTGAGTGAGCTAGCCTCACTCGCCGCCAAAATAATGTTACTACCCACAAACCCACTAAAGAATACGGAGCTCGACGACAGTCGAACGACCAAGGCAGAAGATCCAGAACTCGAGTAGTTGCCTGCC
Source organism: Platanthera zijinensis (assembly GCA_039513925.1). Classification (NCBI taxonomy): domain Eukaryota; kingdom Viridiplantae; phylum Streptophyta; class Magnoliopsida; order Asparagales; family Orchidaceae; genus Platanthera; species Platanthera zijinensis. The sequence goes on from CM077081.1 coordinate 142,103,811, forward strand.
ACTTGAGTATCTAAACTCCCGCACTCGAAACCATCTAAATTCGCCTAGCAACAGAAAATATACAAAGCGCACGATCAGTGACGCACGATCAGTGGTCGTGCGCACTCATCGGCTGATGATCGTGCGAAGCGAACCTGGAAAACCTGACAGAAAACCCAGCAACTGCGCACGATCAGTGTCGCACGATCAGTGGTCGTGCGCACTGTTGCCAGCGCTCGTGCGATTGCCCGAGACAGAACTTTGGAAACTGAAATTTATACGCGCACGAACAGAGGCACACGACCAGTGGTCGTGCGCCCTAAAGGTTGATGACCGTGCGCGGTCAACCTGCACCGTTTGGAATTTCCCGAACTACACCAGAACGCGCACACAACTCACGCCACTGCAGTAGCAGTAGACAACTATCACGTCGCACGCTACTACCATTCAAACTATGCCTAACCATTCGAATAATTCCTTAATGAAAGAAATTGGCAACCACACCCCCCCTCCTAACTCTCCCTCTCGGCTACACCTGAACCAGAGCAACAATCAAAAATAAAAGAAAACAACGGCTCCACGCCGACAATTTGGATTCCAAACATCACAACATAGGGGGGGTTTCAGTAGGAAGAACTAAGCCCTATAGTTAGCAAGAAAATGAGAACAACAAGGCCTCTAACCTGGGCTAACCGGGATTTCAATTTCAGCAAATAAAATCAAAGAAAATACTTGGCAAGGGCAAGAATACCACTTGCCTCAATTCACAACAAAGCTTTGGACTGCTTTCCTCCTCTTCGCACGGATCAAAACGGCCGCAACACCTAGAACAAAGACTCGGCCATTAATGGCGAAAAACTTCCAAAACTGAAAATTCCAATCCTTCCAAAACTCCACGAAAATCGAATTTCTTACCGCAGGAATGAAGGTCTCGACGAGAGCAATCCGAATCCACTCTCGGAATCGAATTCCGTCCACAAACGCTCCGGGAATCGGCGTCCGAAGGGAAGGTAGGCGGTTACTCAGTTTCTCTCGTACAAGGGGCCGGCGGTTTCTATCGGGGAAGATGAAGATGATCGATCCTTTCATTCTAATTCTATATATATATATATATAATTATATAATTATATTATTAATTACAAAATTACATAAAGCACCAAATCGACGCGAAAACCGAACTACCTCGGAATTCGACGAAATTCGCACCGTAGCTAAATACCCAAGCTACGAACGCAACGACGAAGTCGAAATTAACTTTCGACGAACAGAACTCGAGTTACACCCAAACAAAGCCAAACACAAACATCCCCCCGAGAGGCCACACCGGGTCACCAAAACGACTCGGTTTGTTAGGGAGATCTTGCCAACAGGCTACCAAATAGGGCACTCAGTTCTACGGAGCTAAACCGTACTCCGCACATGGCACAAGCCACGGAAACGTATCATCGTAACGCCAGACGAGAATAAAAATAATCGCTGAAAAAAAACGGGGCGTTACACTAGTTATATTCTAGTACAACGGCTAGACCCAACTACAAGTACAGACAATACATATATAGATATGAACTTAAAGCTTCTAAACTTGCTCTGGGAGTTTATATTTTTACAAAAATTGATGTTATGTCCTAACCTAGGATGGTTAACCACCACCATACTAATTCTTGTGCCTAGGTCGGGAATGCATGACTTTATATTATTTTTGACTCGAAAACTTATGTGTGTGCATATGTCATCTTGCCAGTCTTTAGCTTGGCACGTTGTGCTTATGCAAGGTTATGTTATGCATGTTTGTGTTATGCATTCTAAAAAGGCCCTAATGCATGATATGAGCGGTATACGCAGGAAAATGTTATCCTTCCCATACTACGTAACATTCGCATGCCACGAAAAAGAAAACGTGCTAGTCGCAGCCATGTGGTGAGGTTATGCATCCCATACTACATAACCCTCACATGTTGCCCCTATGGTGGATCCATATACGAACACATATTATGCATCCCATACTACATAATATGCCATGTATACTTTATGATATGCTATGAGTGTAGTGTTCGTGCTTTTGCCAAGACGTGATGTTGACATATCAGTGTGTGAATGACATGATGCTGAACTACTAATGCAATCAAAAGGGAAGGTTGCCCGACTAACTTGTCAGGCAACCTTCCTCTGATACCAACTGTCACAACCCGCATTTTCTCCGAATTAAAGAATTATAAGAGTATGAGAAAACACGCGTCATGATGCCATGTCAAGCAGGGGATAACTGCTGACGCTAAGGCAAAACCATCTACTATACTTATGAAAGAAATTCATGAGTTTAATGATTTGAAAATCAGTTATATTTAGAGGCCGTATCCCTCGGCTCAGTGGATCACCTAGTCCACAGTTAAAAGCTATACTTAAGCGCTGCGGGAAAATACTTCACTCAGGTTTGACATCCTAAGAAGTGCATAAGAGTCCTAAGAGGACCACTTATGCTATGCAAGACTCTACATTTAATTTATATTATATATAGGAAAACGATCTTTATACGCTGCTAGGAAAATAGTGATTTACTTTTATAAATCATGCTGATCATGCAATATATTTACAATATTAGTTGTAGTTTCAAAATAACTAGCAACCTAGCATAAATCCTCCCCAGAGCAAGTAGACTATCTCCAAAAAATGGTAGCAGCAAAAGTAATATATCTAGTACAAAGGTAAAAACTACCAGTAAGCGCCAACAACCTGACACGAACCCACTGTCAAATATGTATGTCTGTAAGAAAAGTGCAGAAAAACTACCTCACTAACAAGAAACAGAACCTCCAAGGTCAAAGAGGCGACCAGCAATACCACCGCAACCTAGCCACCAAATTGGCTACTGCTCAGAACCTGAGGCATTCAAAAGAAGAAAGAATACCTCAGCAAGCAAAACAAGAAAGAACTTCATGAAAGTGCCAACCCGGGGGGGGGGGGGGGGGGTAAGTGAAAGTGGTAAACACATAGCAGTAAAAGTCACAACTGCCCCAAGGCAAGACATCAAGGAATGCACTACTTGCGAGGAAACAACATCAACCCTACCCAGAAACTACATCGTGCAGGGTCTACTAGGCTTCCAAGAGCCCAAAATGCTGCAATCTACCAAGGAAAAAACACCTAACACCCTAAGCTGTGGGAGATGGTAGAGCAAAAACAAATAACATTGATCCGGGTTGCAGGCAAACTTAGTCCCACAACCTCCATTTAAAAGCCAACAAGCTCAAGGGTCTACATGTGAAAGCACAAGGGACCTTCCACCCCCTTGCCCAGCCCGTGCCTGGAGAAAGATAGAAGAATAAGAGTGGCCTTCGCTAAATTACACAACACCTCCCCCATGAAGAGCATCAAACCACCACTACTAACCACGACCCACGATTCGGCCTTTAGGAAAGAAAAACATGGCCAACAAAGAAACTACAAATATAATCAAGTAATTCACTCGGGAACGAAAATCGAGGTAAGACAACATCAACTATACTTATGAAAGAAATTCATGAGTTTAATGATTTGAAAATCAGTTATATTTAGAGGCCGTATCGCTCGGCTTAGTGGATCACCTAGTCCACAGTTAAAAGCAATACTTAAGCGCTGCGGGAAAATACTTTACTCAGGTTTGACATCCTAAGAAGTGCATAAGAGTCCTAAGAGGACCACTTATGCTATGCAAGACTCTACATTTAATTTATATTATATATAGGAAAACGATCTTTATACGCTGCTTGGAAAATAGTGATTTACTTTTATAAATCATGCTGATCATGCAATATATTTACAATATTAGTTGTAGTTTCAAAATAACTAGCAACCTAGCATAAATCCTCCCCAGAGCAAGTAGACTATCTCCAAAAAATGGTAGCAGCAAAAGTAATATATCTAGTACAAAGGTAAAAACTACCAGTGAGCGCCAACAACCTGACACGAACCCACTGTCAAATATGTATGTCTGTAAGAAAAGTGCAGAAAAACTACCTCACTAACAAGCAACAGAACCTCCAAGGTCAAAGAGGCGACCAGCAACACCACCGCACCTAGCCACCAAATTGGCTACTGCTCAGAACCTGAGGCATTCAAAAGAAGAAAGAATACCTCAGCAAGCAAAACAAGAAAGAACTTCATGAAAGTGCCAACCAGGGGGGGTAAGTGAAAAAGGAAAACACACAGCAATAAAAGTCACAACTGCCCCAAGGCAAGGCAACAAGGAATGAACTACTTACGAGGAAACAACATCAACCCTGCCCAGAAACTACATCCTGCAGGGTCTACTAGGCTTCCAATAGCCCAAAATGCTGCAATCTACCAAGGAAGAAACACCTAACACCCTAAGCTGTGGGAGATGGTAGTAGCAAAAACAAATAACATGGATCCGGGTTGGAGGCAAACTCAGTCCCCCAACCTCCATTTCCAAGCCAATAAGCTAAAGGGTCTACATGTGAAAGCACAAGGCACATTCCACCACCTTGCCCCGCCCGTGCCTAGAGCAAGATAGAAGAATAAGGGTGGCATTGGCTAAATTACACAATACCTCCCCCATGAAGAGCTTCAAACCACCACTACTAACCACGACCCACGATTCGGCCTTTAGGAAAGAAAAATATGGTCGATAAAGAAACTACAAATATAATCAAGGAATTCGCTCGGGAACGAAAATCAAGGTAAGGGAAATGATGGTCGTGGAACAGAGACCGACTGTGGTTGGTTCGAAATGGTCAGATTCCGCGGGCCGAGTTAGATGATCGAGTTTTCTAACGAGAGGAGGCAAGTGCACCAATCGCAAGTATTACTCAGTATTCAGGAAAATACCGAGGTCGTATTATTCTCGGGGAAGCGTTGATTATATCTACTCTTCCAGGAACACTATTATCTTTCTATCAGTAAGGTGAGATTTTTTAGTCTAATTAAAATGGAAAGAAAGAGAGCTGAATTTTACTAAGTTAGTTCGATGACGGGTTAACGCTCGGCATCGAATCATATTAAGACTAAAATAATTCTTAACAATTATTGAACTTTATTTTTAAATTAATAAAAGGCACTTGGCCGTGGAGGTTCCATGAACATGAGCTCACCATGGTCTAGGGATATCGCTCACCTGGGCGCTAAGGCTATTCGACCGAACGTTAGTCCGACGAAGGATTCCCCTTAACGCTCGCATTACGCTAAGAACCCCGCTATTGGGTGGGGAATCCAATCCGACAGAACTACGTTTCTCCTCTTTCGAGGGGGCATACGCAGTTCTCTTTACCCAAGAGGGATCGGTCCATACGTGCGGCCTCTCGGCGTTGCGTATGGATAACGGAAATATAGCCCACAAATCGATTATGTGGTCCTATACGTCGTTAACCCAGGGCCACCATAAGTCCTTAAATTAAAATAAAAATAAAGTTCTTTAATTATTTCAAATCATTTTATTTGTCCCAATGCTCTTCGATGCCGAAGGCTAATAGAGATTAGCCACTAATCGGTATGGGGACGGCTTTATGTTTTTAGGTGAAGCGTGAGTGTTAAATTAAGCACTGAACAATTATAAGAGAAAACACAAAAAATAGGACAATTAGATAAATTGAAGGCTAATTGATGCAGGCACTCACGCACACTTCAAACCCATAAAGAAAATTAAATAAAGCAAGCCCTACTCAAATGAGTAGGCGGGAAATAAAAGCACGCCATTGAACTCTTAATGAGTAGGCGGAAATAAATGCACATACGCACACACTCTTCTTAATTGAAGAAAGCGATAAATAAAGCGTAAAAATTATCTCCTACACGCACGCACTCTACATAATTGAGAAAGCGATAAAATTGCGAGTCCCGGCTCAAATGAGTGGGCGAGGGTAAATTTATCTCATACACGCACACACTCTACTTGAAAGTAAAACACACACACACTCTCTAAATAAATAAAAACACACACACACACGCACTCTAAGTTTCCTACTCAAGTGAGTAGGAGAAAATAAAAGCAATAAAAAACAAGTCCCACTCAAACGAGTGGTCGGGAAATGAAAGCAGAGCGCCATTTAACTCTAAACGTGTAGGCGGAAATAAATGCATACGCACACGCACACTCTACAGAAATTGAAATAAAGCAATAAAACCTAACTCATACACGCACGCACACTTGCAAAAATAAGAAAAACGATATTGTTGGAAAATTAAAACGACTGCATTTCTACCGCTGGAATGCGGTAGAAATGCATAAAAAGTGAAAATAAAAATTAACCGAGCGAAAAAGTTTTGCAAATAAACGCAAAATGAAAGTACTCGAAAAATTAAAACAACTGCATTTCTACCGCTAGAATGCGGTAGAAATGCATAAAAAGATGAAATAAAAATTAAAGGGACTAAAAGTTTTACAAATAAAAAGCTAAAATGATGTGAGCGAAAAATTATAACGACTATATTTTCATTCTTATATTTTTATAAAAACTCCTAAAAAGTGAAAATAAAACTAAAAAAGACGAAAAAGTTTTACAATCCTAAAAACCCTAAGTTAAGGAAAATGAAAATCACACTTTTTTAGGTGCTTTTATAAACCCTTAAGAATGAAAATAAGGGGAAAAAGGAAAAGCTAAACCTAAACAAGTGTGGATTATGAAAATAAAACGGACATTACAACGGCTAGAAATGCCGATAAAATCTTAAACTAAGCGAGATTATGAAAGCTTTAAAAGATAAAACATAAAAAAGAACAAAAAAGGGGGAACGAAAAATTGTAAAGAGAAGGGCGCTTAATTGAATTCCAAACCATATGAAGAGACAAAAAAAACTAACATTTCATTTAATAAAAAGCTATTACATGGGAAGCTAAAACAAACAAATAACCTAATACAAACTAAGAGAGATGGGGGGGGGGAGAAATTCTCCTTACATAAGCATGGAATCCAAATGGGCAGCACCTCCCCTAAGCAATTTGGACCAAAAAGTGGACAGAAATCTCATACAGCAGCTGGCCTTTTATAGGCAAAATTTCGGGTTGGTCACGCCCGTGACTAGGGCGTGACAGTGGGGCGTGTCGATACTGTACATGAGCTGATCGGGTGATTTGACTGGAAAGTTGACTTCGGCTGAAAACATGGCGGTCACGCCCTAGGTCACGGGCATGACATGTGTCAGTCACGGGCGTGACTGGGGTGTATCGGGGAGGTCAATCGGGGCGCGGTCTGGCCGCAAAGTCACGCGCATCACGTCGGGCCAGGTGGCTAAGTCACGCTCGTGTCACACTTTGACACGGGCGTGTCGAGTTCGGTTTGATGATCGCCGATTGTCGAGCTGGAAACCTATGGTCAGCGATCGTCGAGGGCGTGACACGGGCGTGTCGGTCATGTGACACGGGCGTGTCAGTCAACTTTTTGAATTTTTCTGGAATTTTTCTGGAATTTTTCTGAAATAAAAATAAAGCTAAGTTAGAAATAATATTTACAAAAATAAGCAATTTATTGAATAAAACTAATAAAAAAGACAAAAATAAACAAAATTGACTTAAATAAAATAAGAAAAAATATTTATATTTACAACTCATCAAATACCCCCATACTTAAGCTTTTGCTATTCCAGAGCAAAAGTTTGAGGTGAACTTATAAGGAATAAAAAAACCCTATGTTCTGCTACCGCTAAATTAATTATAAGAGAGATCAAATAAAATATACGAGGTATAAGAGTTAAGTCCTAAAATCATTTAGATGATTTAAACAGGGCAAAAGTTTTGGCCAAAAGACTTCTTGATGTAATCAAATAGAAATCAATAATTGTATTGGTTATATTAACAGAAAATAGTTTGGAGTTATACTAACTTTAGCTTTTAGGAGTTTTACTGGAAATAATGCAATTTACGAATTATGCTCTCAAAAAGATTTTTGAATTAATTCTAGAGTCATGAAATTGGCTAAGGGGGGTTGATGTTGGTTTATGAAGATGCTTGGATTTTGAGGCGAGGTTATTATTTTATTTTTTTGAACCTCCAGTTTTTTTTGATTTGGATGTTAAAGGAAAACGAAATCTTATTTTCCTTAACATAAATTTCTTCTTCTTCATAAATAAAAATAACCCAATGTATATGTGTTGGAGTAATGAATTTTATCCTCTTACTCCATGACATATAATCTTTTAATTTATTGGGTGCCTATGTTTACGGAATGAAATCTTATTCCCATTGACATAAGATCTTTTTCTTTTTGGGGAAATATTTTTATCATACCAAGTAGGTTATGATAGGTAAGGGGAGAAAAGAGAACTAGATTTTTAATTGAAAAAATAATTGAGAGCAACCTTTATAAATTGTACGTTCCAATTTTTAAGAAAGCTAAAAGCAAGCATAATTGAATTCTATAGTCGTTATTTTCTAACATGGTACATATGCTCCTACCTATGAAAAATTAGAAGTAGTGCCTAAAGCGAGTCCCCTATTTTTAACAAAGTATAATAAATTCTTTAAAACTTAACCCCGACTATTTAGATTTTTCAATCTATAATTAACAAACGAATAGTGAACAAATAATTGATCAAATTCGCATATAAATAAACTCAAAACTAAATTTTTGGATACCAAGAAACTTAAGAATGAGATGTTTGATTTATTTGTTTCATAACTTACATAATTTTTGAATTTTTTTTTTGAAGTTATGCTCTTTTTTTTGTATTTTTGTATTTATATCTTTAATATATACATACTAAAGAAAAAATAAAAAAAAATGCGAAAATAAATTTTTTTGGATTTTTAAGTTTTGGATTTTTTTTGTATTTTTATGTTTTGTGAATTTTTTTTTGTATTTTTAATGAAATTTTCATTTTATTTACAAAAATTTGGGGAAAAAAAGAAAAAATATTTACAATGATGAGAGGGAAAAAGGGAGAGGGGAAAGAGAAAGAATATTTACCAAAAGGACTTATAAAAATTATTTACAAAAAATATTTACAAGAATATTTAAAAAAATATAAACTAGATTGCCGCGAGACGACTCGTTATGTGGATTTCTCGATGAGCCGGATCTCGCGGATCAAGTTAAAAATAAGTCAATGTTTCAAAAATGAAACTTCAAAATTTATAATAATAAATTTTTTTTTTATTTTTGTGTTATATATATATATATTTTTTATTATTATTTTTGAAGTTTTGTTTTTAAATTTTTTTTTTGTTTTGTTTTGTTTTTGTAAGTAAAAAAGAAAGTACGGAAATACGAAAACACCCCCATACTTAGATCCAACATTGTCCCCAATGTTGTATGCTAAGCATGAGGAACAAGACAGCAGGTATATGTACAAAAAAAGGAAAAAGAGGGGGCAGAAAACGTCCCTGATCCGCGCTAGGGGAAGCCCATTAGAAACACTGCATTTATTAGAAAAATAGAAAACATAATAAATAAAGACGTAAAAAAAAATGTGGGGTTCCTCCCAGGAGCGCTTTGTTTATAGTCGCGTAGCTTGACTATATTGGCGGGTTTATATATGGAGAAGGGTTATGGTTTCGCTCCTACTGATCACAGGGTCGCCCGCTATATAAGACTTTAACCGATTACTGTTCACCTTAAAAGTGCCTTTTTCGGGGTGGGAGATGAGTATGGTCCCATATGGCCAAACCTCTTCAACCTTGAAGGGGCCGAACCATCGCGATTTTAGCTTACCCGGGAAAAGCCTAAGACGTGAATTATAAAGAAGGACTAGATCGCCCGGAGAAAATTTTTTGGGGGTTTTAATTTTTCGATCGTGATAGAACTTAGAACGCTCCTTATAGAACTTATTTCTCTCATAAGCATTCGCACGCCATTCATCGAGCTCGTTTAGTTGCAGTTTTCTATTCTGAGCGGCTAAGTTAGAGTCGAGGTTTAAGAGTTTTAATGCCCAAAGTGCGCGATGTTCTAGTTCTACGGGTAAATGGCACGCTTTGCCATAGACTAATCGAAACGGGGAACAATCGGTAGCGGTTTTGTACGCCGTATGATACGCCCATAACGCGTCGTCGAGCTTAGCGGACCAATCTTTCCTATTAAGTGAAACGGTTTTTTCTAATATGAGTTTTATCTCTTGATTTACTACCTCAACTTGGCCACTTGTTTGCGGGTGGTAGGGGGTGGCAAGCTTGTGCGTGACTCCGTATTTAGCTAACGTCTTAGCCATTAGAGCGTTACAGAAATGCGTTCCCCAATCACTAACAATAGCGCGAGGCGTGCCGAAGCGAGAAAATAATTTTTTTAGAAATATAATGACGACTCGCGTATCGTTGGTGGGGAGAGCTTGCGCTTCCGCCCACCTTGATACGTAGTCGACCGCCACTAAAATATATGTATTTTTATAAGAAGGAGGTAGGGGGCCTACAAAATCTATGCCCCATAAATCGAAAACTTCGCATTCTAAAAACATATTTTGGGGCATCTCGTCTCGACGTGAGATGTTACCCGACCGCTGACAGCTATAGCATGCGCGCACAAAATTGTGCGCGTCTTTGAAGAGAGTGGGCCAAAAGTAGCCCGCCTCTAGCGCCTTCTTAGCTGTCCGGTGTGCTTGATAGTGCCCCCCAACTGGACCCTCGTGGCAGTGCCTCAATATTTGTGTGCACTCCACTCCCGCGACGCATCTTCGAACCGCTTGGTCCGCGCAGATACGGAAAAGAAATGGGTCATCCCAAAAGAAATTTTTCAAGTCGGAAAAGAATTTCTTCTTTTGATGACTTGAAAAATCTTTTGGAAGTACCCGCGCGACTAAGTAGTTCGCAAAATCAGCAAACCAAGGCGAAGATGACGAAGACGAACGAATGGCGAGAAGGTGTTTCTCGGGGAATCTGTCATTTATTTCAGATTCGACGAGCGCTTCCGCACCCGGATTTTCTAAATAGGAGAGGTGGTCTGCCGCTAGATTCTCCGTGCCCTTCTTATCTCGGATCTCCAAGTCAAACTCTTGTAGGAGGAGAATCCATCAAAGAAGGCGGGGCTTCACGTCGGCTTTGGCTAGTCAATACTTAAGGGCGGAGTGATCGGTGAAAACGATAACTTTAGATAGCGTAAGGTACGAGCGAAACTTATCGAAAGCGAAAACGACGGCTAAGAGTTCCTTTTCCATCGTTGTGTAATTCACTTGTGCGGAAGTGAGCGTCTAGCTAGCGTAATAAATAGGATGAAAATGTTTTTCTACGCGTTGGCCAAGAACGATGCCTAAGGCAATATCACTCGCGTCGCACTTGATTTCGAACGGAAGGGACCAATTAGGGGCCACTAGAATTGGAGAATTGATAAGTTTTTGTTTTATAAAATTAAAAGCAGACTCGCAATCGCTACTAAAGACAAAAGGTGATTCCTTTTCCAAGAGGTGAGTAAGCGACTTTGTTATTTTTGAAAAATCTTGAATGAAGCGCATATAAAAGCCCGCGTGGCCTAAGAAACTCCTAATGGATTTTATGTTTGTCGGCTGAGGAATCTTTTCTATGATTTCTACTTTGTCCTTATCGACCTCTATCCCCTTAATCTAAATCGTATGGCCGAGGACCAAACCTCCTCGAACCATAAAGTTACAATTTTCCCTATTTAAAACAAGATTCGTGTCCTCGCATCGCTGGAGGACACGATCGAGATTACGGAGACAATCTGGGAATGAGCATCCGAATACAGAAAAGTCATCCATAAATACTTCCATAATATCTTCTACTAGCTCGCCAAAGATTGCCAGCATACATCTTTGGAATGTAGCTGGCGCATTGCAGAGGCCAAATGGCATTCTTCGATAGGCGAAGGTGTCAAACGGGCAAGTAAAAGTCGTTTTCTCTTGGTCTTCAGGGGAAATGGGGATTTTGAAAAACCCCAATAAACCGTTAAGAAAACAATAATATGGATGACCGGAGAGACGCTCGAGAATCTGGTCAAGGAACGGAAGTAGGAAGTGGTCCTTGCGGGTGGCATCATTAAGTTTGCGATAATCGATGCACACACGCCAACCCGTAACAGTACGAGTTGGGACGAGCTCGTTGTGCTCATTTGCCACTACGGTCAGACCGCACTTCTTGGGCACGACATGAATCGGACTAACCCATGCACTATCAGAAATGGGATAAATAATCCCCGCATCTAATAATTTGATTATCTCAGTTTTCACGACGTCTTTCATGTTTGGGTTAAGACGTCGCTGCGGCTGAATGGTTTTGCGGCAATTATCGTTTAAGAAAATTTTGTGAGTGCAGAAAGAAGGGTTAATCCCCTTTAGGTCAGAAATTTGCCACGCAATTGCGTGGCGATGTTTAAGCAAAACCTCCAATAAATTGGAGGTCTCCGAATCGCTTAAATGCGAAGAAATGATTACGGGGAGTGTATCATTTTTCCCCAAAAAGGTGTATTTGAGGGATTCGGGTAATGGTTTGAGATCTAGGGTGGGCGGTTCTTCTAGTGAGGTTTTAGTGCTAATGTCTTTTGAACCAATTGGTTCAAAAGGCATATTCGTAGACGCGTCCTCATCACAATAAAAATTTTCGAGCGAAAAAATATTTTCGTTAAAAAACTCGGACTCGAAAACTGGAGAAGAACAATCTCCATAAAAAGAATCTAAAGAGTAGCAGAAATCGTCGCTTGGCGACGAGTCTTCCATAGAGGAGTTAATAGGAAAAGTAACTTGGTCGTCTCCTACCCGAAGGAGAAGCTGACCATTACTTACATCGACTAACGCACGTGAGGTCGCGAGGAAAGGGCGACCAAGTATTATTGGTACGTTGGCGTCTTCCTCGATGTCCAAGATGATGAAGTACACCGGGAAGGTGAACTTGTCTACTCGGACAAGGACATCCTCAACCACCCCGATGGGAAACCTAACCGAGCGATCCACTAGTTGGATGCGCATATTGGTAGGAGCAGGAGTACCCAATCCTAAACGCAGGAAGAGCGAGAACGACATCAAATTAATGCTCGCGCCTAAGTCTGCTAAGGCATATTTTACTAATACAATGCCAAAAAGGCACGGGATGGAAAACCGTCCCGGGTCATTTTGTTTTGAGGGAAATTTACTAGAAAGAGCCGCCGAACAGACAGCGTTGAGAGATATATGCGAAATATCCTCGAGTTTGCGTTTATTAGAAAGTAGTTCTTTTAAAAATTTCGCATATTTAGGCATTTGCGAGATAGCCTCGCAAAAAGGAACATTAATATGAATTTGTTTAAGTAATAAAATAAATTTTTCATATTGCGCGTTTACTCGCTCGTTATTTAACTTATGCGGGTTGGGCAACGCCTTGTTTAAAATAGTTTTGTCGTTAAAAATCGGTAAGGGTTGCGTAATCGAAGAAGAGGGAAGAGGGGTCGGAGGTGAAATATGTACCTGAGGATCGATCCGTTTTGGATCGACCACCTCCTTACCGCTACGGAGGGTTATAGCATTGGCAGTTTCCCTTGGATTGGGCTCCGTGTTCCCTGGCAGTGCCCCCAGAGCACGTTTTGACATAAGTCGTGCCAGCTGTCCAACCTGGATTTCTAAATTTTTTAGCGATCCGGTGATGTTCTGGATATTGGACTCATTGGACGTGACATAACGATTAAAATTTTCCTCCACCGGGGATGGCTTCATAGGAGGGGGAGGAGGAAACGTTGGCGCAAAGGGAGGGGGAGGGGGGCGCTGCACGTTGTTCGGGTTGCTCCATGAGAAATTCGGGTGGTTCCTCCAACCCGGATTATAGTGTCTACTATAAGGGTTGTTTTGAAAGGAGGGACGCACCAGATTTCCCATGTTGTCCACGAACTCGTCGACTACGCAGATGTTAGAGGGGGGAAGAAAACAAGGCGGAGTGGAGGAGGCAACAGACAACTCCGCCACCTGCTTAGTTAGCCTTTGGACTTGAAGGGCTAGCTGAGCAGTGGCATCCACTTCATAAAGGCTCGCCTGCTTATGGCGCGCCCGCGGGACATTCCATTGATAGGCATTCATAGCCATCTCTTCGAAAAGGGCCTGGGCGGCCTCGGGGGTCTTATTATTCAGAGTGCCCCCGGCAGCCGCGTCAATCATATGACGCGTCTGACTGTTCAGTCAATTATAAAAAATTTGTACCTGCAACCATATTGGCAGCGCGTGGTGCGGGCACCGGCGGAGAAATTCCTTAAAACGCTCCCAAGTCTCATAAAGAGACTCGGAGTCGATTTGAGTAAAAGAGGAAATGTCCGCCCGCAATCTTGCAGTTTTTGCGGGTGGAAAATATTTAGTAAGGAATTTTTCCGCCAACTCCGCCCAGGTCGTGATGGATCCCTGCGGGAGGGAGACCGGCCACTCCTTGGCTTTGGACTTAAGCGAGAAGGGGAAAAGGCGCAAATGAATGGCGTCATCAGTGACGCCATTAATCTTAAAAGTATCTCAAATTTCCAAAAAATTAGACAAGTGATTATTCGGGTCCTCATCCGCCTGTCCGTCGAACTGCACGGCATTTTGGATCATTTGTATAACACTTGATTTAATTTCAAAATTATTGTTCGCCACAGCAGGCCGAACAATACTCGACCCCGTATCATCCAAGTTGGGTCGAGCATAGTAAGACATCGTACGCTCGGCCGCTTGGGCATTTTTTGGGTCGGCCATAGAAGAGAAAGAGGGTTCTCCGGTGGATTCTGCGGAGTCTAAAAAGGGAATTCGACAGAGAGATCGGATACGCGCAAGAGAGCGGTCGATCTCGGGGTCGAATTCAAGATTTTCAAAACTCGAAGGTTGTCCATGGGTCATACACCCTAAAAAAAATGAAAGGGGGAAGGATTTTTTTTTTGTATAAAATTTTTTTATTTGAAAATAATGTAAAATTAATAGAGTCCCGGATTCAATATAACAACCGTGCTCCCCGGCAACGGTGCTAAAAACTTGATGGTCACGGAACAGAGACCGACTGTGGTTGGTTCGAAATGGTCAGATTCCGCAGGCCGAGTTAGATGATCGAGTTTTCTAACGAGAGGAGGCAAGTGCACCTATCGCAAGTAGTACTCGGTATTCGGGAAAATACCGAGGTCGTATTATTCTCGGGGACGCGTTGATTATATATACTCTTCCAGGAACACTATTATCTTACTATCAGTAAGGTGAGATTTTTTAGTCTAATTAAAATGGAAAGAAAGAGAGCTGAATTTTACTAAGTTAGTTCAATGACGGGTTAACACTCGGCATCGAATCGGATTAAGACTAAAATAATTCTTAACAATTATTGAACTTTGTTTTTAAATTAATAAAAGGAACTTGGCCGTGGAGGTTCCCTGAACATGAGCTCACCTTGGTCTAGGGATATCGCTCACCTGGGCACTAAGGCTATTCGACCAAACATTAGTCCGACGAAGGATTCCCCTTAACGCCCACATTACGCTAAGAACCCCGCTATTGGGTGGGGAACCCAAATCGGCAGAACTACGTTTCTCCTCTTTCGAGGGGGGCGTACGCAGTTCTCTTTACCCAAGGGGGATCGGTCCAGACGTGCGGCCTCTCGGCATTGCGTATGGATAACGGAAATAGAGCCCACAAATCGATTATGTGGTCCTATGCGTCGTTAACCCGGGGTAAACCATAGGTCCTTAAATTAAAATAAAAATAAAGTTCTTTAATTATTTCAAATCATTTTATTTGTCCCAATGCTCTTCGATGCCGAAGGCTAATAGAGATTAGCCACTCATCGGTATGGGGACGGCTTTATGTTTTTAGGTGAAGCGTGAGTGTTAAATTAAGCACTGAACAATTATAAGAGAAAACACAAAAAAATAGGACAATTAGATAAATTGAAGGCTAATTGATGCAGGCACTCACGAACACTTCAAAACCATAAAGAAAATTAAATAAAGCAAGCCCTACTCAAATGAGTAGGCGGGAAATAAAAGCACGTCATTGAACTCTTAACGAGTAGGCGGAAATAAATGCACACACGCACACACTCTTCTTATTTGAAGAAAGCGATAAATAAAGCGTAAAAATTATCTCCTACACGCACGCACTCTACATAATTGAGAAAGCGATAAAATTGCGAGTCCCGGCTCAAACGAGTGGGCGGGGGTAAATTTATCTCATACACGCACACACTCTACTTGAAAGTAAAACACACACACAGTCTCTAAAAAATGAAAACACACACACACGCACTCTAAGTTTCCTACTCAAGTGAGTAGGAGAAAATAAAAGCAATAAAAAACAAGTCCCATTCAAACGAGTGGGAGGGAAATAAAAGCAGTGCGCCATTTAACTCTTAACGAGTAGGCGAAAATAAATGCATACGCACACGCACACTCTACAGAAATTGAAATAAAGCAATAAAACCTAACTCATACACGCACGCACACTTGCAAAAATAAGAAAAATGAAATTGCTGGAAAATTAAAACGACTACATTTCTACCGCTGGAATGCAGTAGAAATGCATAAAAAGTGAAAATAAAAATTAACCGAGCTAAAATGTTTTGCAAATAAACGCAAAATGAAAGTACTCGAAAAATTAAAACAACTCCATTTCTACCGCTAGAATGCGGTAGAAATGCATAAAAAGATGAAATAAAATTAAAGGGACTAAAAGTTTTACAAATAAAAAGCTAAAATGAAGTGAGCGAAAAATTATAACGACTATATTTTCATTCTTATATTTTTATAAAAACTCCTAAAAAGTGAAAATAGAACTAAAAAAGACGAAAAAGTTTTACAATCCTAAAAACCCTAAGTTAAGGAAAATGAAAATCACACTTTTTTAGGTGTTTTTATAAACCCTTTAGAGTGAAAATAAGGGGAAAAAAGGAAAAGCTAAACCTAAACAAGTGCGGATTATGAAAATAAAACGGACATTACAACGGCTAGAAATGCCGATAAAATCCTAAACTAAGCGAGATTATGAAAGCTTTAAAAGATAAAACATAAAAAAGAACAAAAAAGGGGGAACGAAAAATTGTAAAGAGATGGGCGCTTAATTGAATTCCAAAGCATATGAAGAGACAAAAAAACTAACATTTCATTTAATAAAAAGCTATTACATGGGAAGCTAAAACAAACAAAAAACCTAATACAAACTAAGAGAGATGGGGGGGGGGAGAAATTCTCCTTACATAAGCATGGAATCCAAATGGACAGCACCTCCCCTAAGCAATTTGGACCAAAAAGTGGACAGAAATCTCATACAGCAGCTGGCCTTTTATAGGCAAAATTTTGGGTTGGTCACGCCCGTGACTAGGGCGTGACAGGGGGGCGTGTCGATACTGTACATGAGCTGATCGGGTGATTTGACTGGAAAGTTGACTTCGGCTGAAAACGTGGCTGTCACGCCCTAGGTCACGGGCATGACATGTGTCAGTCATGGGCGTGACTGGGGCGTGTCGGGGAGGTCGATCTGGGCGCGGTCCGGCCGCAAAGTCGCGCGCGTCACGTCGGGCCAGGTGGCTAAGTCACGCCTGTGTCACACTTTGACACGGGCGTGTCTGGGGGCGTGTCGAGCTCGGTTTGATGATCGCCGATTGTCGAGCTGGAAACCTGTGGTCGGCGATCGTCGAGGGCGTGACACGGGCGTGTCGGTCATGTGACACTGGCGTGTCAGTCAACTTTTTGACTTTTTCTGGAATTTTTTTGGAATTTTTCTGGAATAAAAATAAACTAAGTTAGAAATAATATTTACAAAAATAAGCAATTTATTGAATAAAACTAATAAAAAAGACAAAAATAAACAAAATTGACTTAAATAAAATACGAAAATATAGGTATATTTACAACTCATCAGGAAACAGTGTTGAAATCACTCAACATGGCTTGGCGTTGAGTTGGACCCACTAAATGCCTAACCAGACCTTGGCGTTGAGTGAGTTAGCCTCACTCAGCGCCAGAACAGCCATGGCATTGAGTGAGAATCACTCACTCAATGCCCTCCGCAAGAACAGCTTTGGCGTTGAGTGAGCTATCTTCACTCAATGCCATAACAGAAATGACGTTGAGTTAGGTCCACTCCCTCAACGCCTTCAGTAAAAGAGGCTGTGGCGTTGAGTGAGCTAACCTCACTCAACGCCAAAACAGCTATGGCGTTGAGTGAGGTCCACTCCCTCAACGCCTTTAGCAAAACCACAAAACCCAACAGTGGCGTTGAGTGAGTCCACCTCCCTTAACGCCAAAATAGCTTTGGCGTTGAGTGAGGTCAACTGACTCTACGCCAAAGTTCATTCCTGCAGAACAACCCTAAACCATCGCCAATAAGAGGAGGTCGGTGGGAATGCCGACTGATTCTCGCCGAATCGGCGGGAATGCAGGATGATTCTCGCCGAATCGGCGAGAATCCAGGATGATTCTCGCCGATCGGCGGGAATCAAGGATGATTCTCGCCGAATCGGCGGGAATCAAGGATGATTCTTGCCGAATCGGCGGGAATCAAGGATGATTCTCGCCGATCGGGTGGAATCACTGACGTTACACGTCGAAATTGGCGGGAATCACTTGGTGATTCCCATCGATTTTGACTTAGACAAAAATTCTCACTCAATCACCCCACCACTCAGCCGCAAAGAACAAACCAAACTATGTCTTTGAGTGTGTCCAACACACTCAACGCCAAGTTCGGGCAGCTTTTGGCTTTGAGTGTGTGCACCACACTCAACACCAAAACCCGAGAGTCTACCAAGACTGGTTCTAACAAGAGCCCTACCACAACAAACTTCCTCACTCTCTCTCTCGGCTCCACCCGCCAAAGCACCCAACTAGAACTACAAATCTGGAATCTAAATAATGAACACAACTAGAGGGTTGAGCAAACAGCACAAGGAGGGGGCTCATAGGAGAATCTAAGCCCTAAGTTTATCAAGATAAAGGAGAACATGCTTGGTTTCTACCCTAAGGCTAACCGGGAAATATTCCAGAATTCAAAAGAACAACAATGGCAAGGGCAAGAATACAACTTGCCTCTATTTTCGGCGAAGCTTGGTCGGCTTTACCTCGTCTTCGTTCTGCACTAGAAGGAGCAGCACCTAAAAAGAAAACCTGCACTTTAATGACGGAAAACCACAAGAAACCGAAAATCCAAGTCTCCTAAAACTCCACGAAAAACAAACCTCTTACCGTCGAAACGTAGAACTGAGCGAGAGCAAGACAACGCCGCTTTTGGAATCGAAATCCGTTCACGAACACTCCCGGAATCACCGTCTAAAGGCTAGGGCTAACCGTCGCTTCCGCCTCTGCTTTCCGCGAAACAGGAACAGAAGTTTTCTTTTGTTCTCGGGAAGAAGGAGGAAGGAGAAGTGGGCCCGCTAATTCTAATTAAGGCTTTAAAATAAGTCTAACACGACAGTTCAGCCTAACCGTCTCCCAAGCCACCGGTTCACTTAAATTAGGAGGGTTTCTAATTAGATTTTACTAATGGCACACCCAAAACGACACGAAAACAGAACTACCTCGGAATTCGACGAAATTTGCACCGTAGCTAAATATCCACGCTACGAACACAACGGCGAAGTAGAAATTAACTTTCGACGAACACAACTCGAGTTATACCCTCCCGAAGCCAAAACACAAGCATCCCCCGAGAGGCCACACCGGGTCACCCAAAACGACTCGGCTTGTGAGGGAGATCTTGACAATAGGCAACAAAATAGGGCACCCAGATCTAAAGAGTTAAGACCCACACTCCACAAATGGCAAAAGCCAATAAAACGCGTCGACGTAACGCCAAACAAGAATTAAATAATCACAGAAAAAATCGGGGGCGTTACATAGTCCGCAGCCCCTATAGAACGAGCGGCTGCTGCATGACCTAGGCAGTCATATCGGGGAGACTGCCCTAGATGCGCGGCATGAGCGGATAGAGAAGTCTCTATGCCCAACCTTAGAAAAAGG
Source organism: Platanthera zijinensis (assembly GCA_039513925.1). Classification (NCBI taxonomy): domain Eukaryota; kingdom Viridiplantae; phylum Streptophyta; class Magnoliopsida; order Asparagales; family Orchidaceae; genus Platanthera; species Platanthera zijinensis. Next base: position 142,123,577 of record CM077081.1, read on the forward strand.
GGGCTGACATGACGCGACCCTCAGGGGGAACCTGGAGCAGGTCGCGACTTGCGAGCTGTCTACTTTGGGAGGGATCGTCGATTTCTAGTTTAACAAAGGATTTCTGTCACAGTTATCTCTCCCTGTAAAGTGCATTTTCTTTTATTTATTGAAACCCAACGGCTTTTTTAGCAGTAGGTCCCACACTTTTAATGTTGGTTTTATTTTGCTTTAACGCTAACTTTCGTATAGTAGGTCTACGAATACATTTGTCGCGTACTATAGCCATCCCACCACTTATTTGAAATATGTTGCCTTGTTGACTTGCTGACATCACTAGCTATGGACTTAGCAAAAAATCAAGCAACATTAGCATAGATGTTGAGTAAGTAAGCATCACTCAATGCCAAAACACTTAGACAGATTTACTGTCTCTTGGCATTGAGTGAGTAACCTTCACTCAATGCCAAACTACTTAGAATGTAAATATGTTTCTAGGCATTGAGAGCGTTGAGTGAACATCCCTCACTCAACGCCATCTGCTTTAGCCATATTTCAGCTCATTCCAACTTAGGATATTACTTCTTTAGCCTGATTCGCAGGATTTTGTTGTATGGTGTTGATTTAGTTGACTTCATTCAACGCATATGGACTTAGTCATTTTCTCAGCTTGCTACTATATGACTTTGGTTGTATAGGCTTCACTCAGTGCTATAAGTCATCTAGCATTGAGTTATTTACCTTCACTCAATCCTTGTGGACTTAGACAGATTTCTGTCAGCCCACACCATAGGTAAGTGCTTACTTGACTTAGCCACTTAGGCTACCTATCCCATCATTGCTTATCAAGACAATCTGCAATCACTAATCTTGAACACAAGTTAAATCACAATATGTGTAAACATTATTTGCTGGTCCTTCTTCTAATTCAGGACATTGGGATCAATGGATCCAACAATCTCCCCCTAGTTGAAGAAGTAAAAATCTAAGACAATGTATACACTAACATATTTATGTTATAAATTTATAAAACACATCATCACAACATAATTCAGATAAATCATAGACATAGCAAATGATGTAACAGATAAGTCAAAAATCATAGTAGTTGATGAGTTAGACAGATTATAATTATAGGAAATGTTTGTACTATTTAATCATATAGGGAATAAATGTTTGTGTAATCTACATAAAGTGTAACATCCCTAGCCCTATAAGTAGAACCTAAAACATTTTAAGTTTCAGGTTCCCTTATTGTAATCCACCTACTTCTGGATTTCTTTGCCGGTTTGTTTTCAGCACCAGATATCTTCTTTCCCGTCTTATCAACATCATCAGCAGCCTTAGACTTAGTAGCTCAAGCTTCAGCTTTATCCTTTTGTCTATCAAAATAACTGAAGGGCTTGGGGAAGTATTTGGATAGTTCCACATCATCAGGAGTGAGAAGATTAGCCTTTTTGTTCCTCCAAAAAATCCTTCTTTCTGTGTCTTACTTTTCCATCTATCTTATTCAGTCTTACTATACCATTTACCACTGTCTGATTTCTTATTTTTTACCAGATCCCAAGAAAGCAAGATGATTGATCTAGACTCTGGGCTATATTGCTCGAAATCAGGCCGTTTTTCCAATTCTTCTCTATATATTCTCTTTCTCATCCTGACTTCTTCTTATATTTCAGCAGTTTCAGCAGTAAATTCTTTTATCTTTAGTGTTTGGTCAACAGTGGGGCTAAAAGAGGGAATTTCAGGAGTAGTGTGCTGCACTCCCCACTGATTACCAGCACTATCATGATCTTCCATATACATCACATACTCTTAATTATCTTGAGCAGGCTCTTTGTTTAAGGTTTCTAGTACTTGAGTAGGCATCATTGAGATATTTTCAAATTATGCTGACTCTAATCCCAATAAGCCTCTCACAACATTTGTTTCCCAAACCATGTTTTCAGCAATGGTCCTTATGGCTTCTCTCTCCTCCTATTTGGCTTCTTCAATTAATTTATTGGTCTGGGAGCTTCTTTCCATACTTCTTTCCAATTCCAGGTAGTTTACTCCAGTAGTAACTTGATTCTTAACTTCCAACATGTGGTCATCAAACATCTAGGTGCAGAAATCCATCTTTGTGAAGATTTCAGTGTTCTTTTCACTTCTCAGAATTTTATCATTTTCATGAAATGTCACGATATTCTTGGCCTGAATCTTTTGATTTTCTATGATAACAGCAATGTTCTGTCCTGACAGATCCAGCTTCTCCATTGTAAAGTCTACAGCTCCAGCAGCTCTTGTGAAGAATGTTAATGTTTCTCCTTTCAGCAGATTCAGTTCAAACCTTATAGATTTGATCTCAGTTGCAAGATAATTTCTAACATCTTTGAGGGCATCATCCACATAACTTTGCAGTGCTCTCCTTTGCTCATCCAACAAACCCTTTAGCTGGGCCATGGAAGTTGGTGGTAGCTGATCAACTTTGGTAGATGTGCCCTCATCCAGAGCTTCTTGTTCAGGCATGCTCCCAGTTTCTTGAGCTGTGTCATTTTCGGGATGGGGTGAGGAGTTAGCTTTCTTGTTGTATTCCTATTTCTCAAATTCCGAGGAAACTAAATCATGTACTTCATGACCAGGGAGATCAGATGGTATCTCCTCCTCAACCTCTTCCATGCTTTTATTAGTATGCAGATCAACAACAGTAGCAATAACCTCTGTTGGAGGAACCCTCGGTTCCTCCCCTACAAATAATGCATCATGCATTATCTCTTGTGTAACGACCCCATCCGTTACATGACGTATAGTAGAAGGTCCGGCCGGGGCCCCACACTATATGCCATAAACAGACGGTGAGGTCACAGGATAATACCAAACCATACACGAATCCTAACTCAGAGCATTCTAGAGGAAGCTTTAAGTTGCAATTTGAAATCTAACCAGGAATGTCCAATATATAAACCACCTTTATATATATCGCCACGGAATGTACAACAAATACATAGAGTTTGGCCTTAAGGCCTTACAGTTCCTCTTTCCACACCATATGGTTTACAAACCTCGGCGCGCAGGCCGGCCATACATGAGTAAAAGAAAACAAGCAAAAACATTCGCTTAGCCTTCAAGGGCTAGCCGCAGCAGCAGCAGCAACAGCAGTAGGGCTTCAGCCCTTCATTTACCATTTGGCTCTCCAGCACCTGCATAGGGACAATCCACCCAAACGGTGGCAAACAATGCAACGTTCAGCATTCAGCTGACCCAATTATAACAATCCTACCCCTTTCTCGGGGCATTAGCATTCTTTCCCTGCATAGCATGGCATCATCATATAGCAACTATATGCGCACAGGCACATTCAAGCCATCACAACTATCGGGCACACGGCCCGACAGTCTGTGCACTCAGGGCACATTCTTGGTGTACCGGAATACCAGGGTCAACACCACCGTCTACACGGTATTTGAGCATTCTAGTCTTTCCGGCGCACGGGCCTAAGACTCTCATTAGGTGCTCCAACAAAACCCATAACCAGGCTTCCAAGTCGGACGGACCTAACGCAGGTACGGATCAGCCACCCCCCGTTGCTCAAGTCGCCGTGCCACCTCGAATATGGAAGTATCCATGGCTATTTATAGGCGCAGGTCGGTTTCACCTTTCCTGTTCGGCAATCTGCCTTTCATCGACTTGTAGCCCAACGGCTCAACCGCACACAAAGTGGCAATGCAATACCACAAGAGTTGCATCCAACCCTCTTCATTTCCTGGACATCATCCAGTACTTCCTGCTGCACCAAGCAACAGGTAGGCACAAGGCAACACAAGCCATAATCACGGAGCCTTCTCCGATATGCAAACAAGCATCACCAATCCAGACTAGCATGTCCAGATGGGCTTCACACAGCATGTCTAGATCCGTACTCCAATTCCGGACTCTAATAAGGGGGACTTCACATATCTACCCCAAGGGACACCACAACCCACCACACACTCGCGGGGAAGGGTTTTCCCTATGCAATGCAGAAAAGAAGGACTTCACATGTCCAAGAAGGGAGATCGTTACCCTTGTCGATCTCTTGGGAGACATCGAAAACTAGCCGGTGAGAAAGAACCGCAGCAGCTTTGCCTTCACAACGTCGGCTTCGGATCACGAATCGGACCACGGGAACTCCGCCGGTGGCTTGATCTCCTCCTTCTTCTTCTTCCTCCTCTCTCTTTCACTCTTCCTTAACCAAATGAAGAATGACTTTCTTCATCAGCCTCTGCTGATTAAATCCAACCAGGAAACACCTGAGCCCTTGGATCCAAAGAGAGAAAATAAACTGCCACGATTTTCCCCAAAACCCATATTTTTGGCTGACACGGCCTGTGACACGCCCGTATCACAGGCCGTGTACCCTTAAGCGGCACACGCGGTATTCGTACCGACTGATATTTACCAGAACACGGGCATCGACACGCCCGTGTCGAACCTGACACGCCCGTGTCAATCATGAGACACGCCCGTGTCACCCCTGCCTCATCGAGCTCCAAACTCAACCAGCAGTACACGGGTAGGCACACGGCATCGGACACGCCCGTGTCCAATCTGACACGCCCGTGTTCAAGGCTTGGTTCTAGGCCGTGTAATCTTCTGACTCAGAACGCATTTTATTTGAGTGACACGCCCTGGGACACGGCCGTGTCCCAGGCCGTGTACCCCTAACACGCCCTGGGACACGCCCGTGTCCCAGGCCGTGTAAAATGACCTGCACCTCAAATCCATTTTTGAGACTTTTTGGGGTGTTACAATCCTCCCACCATTAACAAAATTTCTTCCCGAAATTTGCACGGCAAGGAAACAAGGAAAAATAATGCTATAACTTGATAACTCTGTTATAACAAAAAGTACACGGTCTACAGTTTATACAAACAACTCGGGAAATTCAGCTCGCATGGTCTGCTCTTGCTCCCATGTTAGCTCTTCACGGCCACAATTGTCCCATCGGACCTTGACCATCCCGATCACATTGTTCCGTAACTGTTTCTCAGCTCGATCCTCGATCCGAATGGGTCTAACTCTCGTCGTTAGCCCATACTCGACCGGTACCCGATCATTCTCAACTACTTGAGCTGGATCCTTGACAGCCTTACGAAGTACTGAGATGTGAAATACATCATGTAATCCACCCAAGTCTGCTGAAAGTGCTAGTCGATAAGCAGCTTCCCCAACTCGCTCCACCACCTCAAACGGACCAAGATACCTCGGACTTAGCTTTTTCAAACGCAGAATCCTGGAAACGCCTTTGAAGGGTTTGATCTTCAAATATACCCAATCACCCACCGCGAACTCCACGTTCCGGTGTTTGGCATTGTAGTACTTTGCTTGACGATCTTGGGCTATCAATAGCCTCTCCCGAATAGAGCGTATGAGCGAAGTAGCTTCTTCAACTTCCTTTTTGCCACTCAGCTTAGATTCGCCTGCTTCTGCCCAAGCTAACGGTGTACGGCATTTACGACCATATAACGCCTCAAATGGTGCCATACCGATACTCGCTTGGTAGCTATTATTATAGGCAAATTTGACAAGAAATATATAATCTTCCCATCTCTTACCAAAGTCTAGGGCGCACATGCGGAGCATGTCCTCCATCATCCTGTTGGTTCGTTCAGTCTGGCCATCCGTTTGGGGATGAAAGGCCGTACTAAACGCTAACTTTGTACCCAACATTTGATGAACTAGCCGCCAGTCATTCGATGTGAACCGCCCATCATGGTCACTGACGATGCTCCGAGGAAAACCGTGCAGTCGAACAACCTGCTCTACATAAAGCTTGGCCAAGGTTTCCACTGAATCGTCTCTTCTGTTTGGAAGGAAGTGCGCCACTTTTGTCAACCGGTCCACAATCACCCAGATTGAATCATGACCGCGTTGAGATCTCGGCAACCCGTGCACGAAATCCATCGAAATGTCATCGAACTTCCACTCCGGAATAGGTAACGACTTCAGGAAACTGCCAGGCTTCTGGCATTCCTATTTCACCAATGCACAATTATTGCATTCAGCCACATAACATGCTACAACTTTCTTTAGTCTGAGCCACCAGAACAGCTTTTTCAGATCTCTGTACATCTTTGTGCTCCCTGGGTGAACTGAGTACTTTGCAAAGTGAGCTTCGTACATCAACTCTTCCATCAATTTACCCACACTCGGGACGCACACTCGACAATTTCTTCGTAACAAACCGTTATCCCAAGAAAATTGGTCATCCGGCCCAACTTTAGCATAGCGCTGGAGACTTTCATCAAGCTCCGTTGCTCGCCGAACTCTGTCCGTAAGGTCATATTGCACCTCCGTCCAGTTCAAGCATGCATCGGTCGACGAACCCTTGTCAACACAAGATATCTCCAACGCTTCCAATTCCTGGATTAAACGCTGATCATGCCTCTGCAACCAGCTTGCCCGTACCGGAGTCTTCTGACTCAAAGCATCAGCGACTACATTTCCCTTCCCGGGAGTATATTGAATCTCGAAGGTGTAGTCCCCAAGGAACTCCATCCATCTTCGTTGTCGCATATTCAGATCCTTCTGATCTATCAAGTACTTTAGGCTTTTGTGATCTGTATAGATATCCACTTTCACGCCATAAAGGTAGTGCCGCCACAACTTGAGCGCAAAGATTACCGCCGCCAACTCCAAATCATGGACGGGGTAATTCCGCTCATGCACTTTCAACTAGCGCGAGCCATAAGCAATCACTTTCCCAAACTGCAGAAGGACGCAGCCTAAGCCGCTCCCCGAAGCATCACTATAGATCTCATACCCATCTGTACCACATGGCGATGTCAGCACAGGCGCCGTGGTCAAACGACTCTTCAAGTCTTCAAAAGCTCGCGCGCACTCCTGCGTCCAAATGAACTTTTGATCTTTTCTCGTCAGCGTGGTCAGAGGTAAAGCAATCCGTGAGAAGTTTTCCACAAACTGTTTATAGTAGCCCTCAAGTCCAAGGAAGCTCCTGACCTCGGCCACTGAATACATCACTGGCCAATCTCGAATGACACTTATCTTCAACGGATCCACCGCGATACCTTCTCCACTTACCACATGGCCTAAAAAGGCTACTGAAGAGAGCCAGAACTCACACTTTGAGAACTTGGCAAAAAGGTTATTCCTCCGCAGGGTATGCAAGACCAACCGCAAATGGTTTGCATGATCCTCTTCCGACTGAGAGTATACTAAGATATCATCGATAAACACAATCACGAACAAATCCAAGTACTCTCGGAACGTTCGATGCATTAGGTCCATAAATACCGAAGGCGCATTACATAGGCCAAACGACATTACCGTGAACTCATAATTACCATAGCATGTTCCAAACGCCGTCTTGGGAATGTCACCTTCCCGAATTCTCAGCTGATAATATCCCGATTTCAAATCCAACTTGGAATAGACCGTTGATCCTGCCAGCTGATCAAATAGGTCATCAATCCGTGGGATCGGATATTTGTTTTTCTCTGTCAGCTTATTCAATTCGCGGTAGTCAATACATAACCGCAAACTACCGTCTTTCTTTTTCACAAATAGAACAGGCGCGCTCCAAGGTGATATACTTGGGCGTATGTATCCCTGCTCCAACAACTCTTGCAACTGGACTTTCAACTCAGCCATCTCTTTTGGCGCGACGCGATATGGAGAGCGGGCCACAGGTTTAGCACCTGGCACCAACACAATAGAGAAGTCAATCTCCCGCTGGGGTGGTAACCCAGGAAGATCTTTAGGAAACACATCGGCAAACTCTGACACAACCAGTACTTCACCGACACTGGCCTTTGGCTCAACAGCCTGAATTAGCATGAAGAATAACTCCGCGCCCTTCCGAACAGCATTGACGACTTGGAGCGCAGACAACAGAGTCCCGCCAACTCCTCGCATACCAGCGAACTTCGTCACAAGTCCGGTATTCTGGCCCAGTGAAATCTCCTTGGATTTGCAATCAATAAACGCACGCTGCTCTGAGAGCCAGTCCATACCAAAGATCACATCAAACTCCGATAACGGTAGCACAGCTGCACTCAAACCGAAATCCCGACTTCCTATTTGAACATCCACATCGCAAGCCCTATCCGCAAGCATCACACAGCCATTCGGCAATAGCACCCTTGTACTATCCACTGTCACATGACTCGGTACCCCAATGCGAGATACGAAATCCTCAGACAGAAAAGAATGCGAAGCACCCGTATCAAACAGGGCTCTCGCCAGATTATTCCGAATCAGGACAAAGCCTGCAACATACACATCATGCACAAGCTATACATAACCACAAACAATAGCACTTAAGCAAGTAAGCTATAATCAACTCGTACCTGTGACGACGTCACTTTGCTTAATCGCTTCCTGTTGGCCAAGCTGATAGATTCGGGGATGTTCCTGGGACGCAGAGGAATCAACCACCGCTTTGCCCTTCTCAACATAAGACGCACCCGTCTTCTTTTCCCCTTTGGGCTGAACCACCCGACAGTCACGGGATATATGCCCCACCCGGCCATAGTTATAGCATGTACGAGAATCCGGCCTTGATGTCGTTCCCGACACAACGGTCGTAGTCACTTGCCCAGACGGCTTGGACCTCTTGCCCCCTTTCTTCTGGTAGAACGATTTGCTAGGGCGAGGTGCTTGAACCTCTGGCTTTGACACAATCAAGCCCTTGTTCCCTTGCACCCGCCGCATGTCCTTCTCCAACGCACATGCAGTATCAACCAACGCCTGAAACCCTTGGTTCACTGAACTCGAAAGCAGGAATCTCAACTCATCCCGCAATCCTTCATAGAACCGATTCGTTTTCCTTTGGTCATCCGCGAAGATTGTTCCCGCATACCGTCCCAACCTGGTAAACTCATGCAAGTAGATATCCATGCTATCTTCTCCTTGCTTTAACCGTTGGAACTCATTTTCCATCGCAATGCATTGCGCCGCTGGGACATGCTTCGCTAGAAATATTCAAGAGAACTCCTCAATCGATACTTGCGTTAATTGCCTGCCCGCCAAATGGTGTACCTCAACCTCGTCCCACCACAACCGCGCCTCTCCTTCAAGCATGAAGGTGGCCAAGGTGACCTTTATAGTTTCCTCTGCCCTGATCGCTGTCATTATCCGCTTGACACGCGATAACCAATCCTCTGCCTGCGTTGGGGATCTCATTCACATAAACGTAGGCGAACTGAAGCTCATGAATTGCTTCAACTGTCGGTCAGCTGCTCGTGGATCTACAGCCTCAACCGGCTCGGGTCGTACAATAACACGAACTGGTTCCACTGCCGGCTGCGCTTGCCCGGTCGGCTGAATCATGGCAAATAGAGCCTCAAAAACTAAGCGAACAGTTTCCGCAGATGGAGGAGGTGTTGGCACCTCAGCTTGTGCCGCACTCTCATCAGAGCGCTGGGGATCAGACTGCCCAGCACCACTACGCGTCACCTATAGGTGGACAAGACACACATTAGCGAACGTATGCAAGCAAAACAACACAAAAAGGAACGCGCAGATTCCTCAAACAAGATTTTGTACATTCCTTAGTGGACATTCCAGAGTTCATTAGCGTTACAGCAGGGCGCATAAACACGCGCTCGCCACCCCATAAAAGAATTCTTCCACGAATTCGATAGAGGAAGACCGAATGAAGCTGATACCAAAATATAACGACCCCATCCGTTACTTGACGCATAGTAGAAGGTCCGGCCGGGGCCCCACACTATATGCCACAAACAGACGGTGAGGTCACATGATAATACCAAACCATACACGAATCCTAACTCAGAGCATTCTAGCGGAAGCTTTAAGTTGCAATTTGAACTCTAACCAGGAATGTCCAATATATAAACCACCTTTATATATATCGCCACGGAATGTACAACAAATACATAGAGTTTGGCATTAAGGCCTTACAGTTCCTCTTTCCACACTGTATGGTTTACAAACCTCGGCGCGTAGGCCGGCCATACATGAGTAAAAGAAAACAAGCAAAAACATTCGCTTAGCCATCAAGGGCTAGCCACAGCAGTAGCAGCAACAGCAGTAGGGCTTCAGCCCTTCATTTACCACTTGGCTCTCCAACACCTGCATAGGGACAATCCACCCAAACAGTGGCAAACAATGCAACGGTCAGCATTCAGCTGACCCAATTATAACAATCCTACCCCTTTCTCGGGGCATTAGCATTCTTTCCCTGCATAGCATGGCATCATCATATAGCAACTATGTGCGCGCAGGCACATTCAGCCATCACCACTATCGGCCACACGGCCTGACAGTCCGTGCACTCAGGGCACATTCTTGGTGTACCGGAATACCAGGGTCAACACCACCGTCTACACAGTATTTGAGCATTCTAGTCTTTCCGGCATGCGGGCCTAAGACTCTCATTAGGCGCTCCAACAAAACCCATAACCAGGCTTCCAAGTCGGACGGACCTAACGCAGGTACGGATCAGCCACCCCCCGTTGCTCAAGTCGCCGTGCCACCTCGAATACGGAAGTATCCATGGCTATTTATAGGCGCGGGTCGGTTTCACCTTTCCTGTTCGGCAATCTACCTTTCATCGAGTTGCAGCCCAACGGCTCAACCGCACACAAAGTGGCAACGCAATACCACAAGAGTTGCATCCAACCCTCTTCATTTCATGGACATCATCCAGTACTTCCTGCTGCACCAAGCAACAGGTAGGCACAAGGCAACACAAGCCATAATCATGGAGCCTTCTCCAATATGCAAACAAGCATCACCAATCCAGACTAGCATGTCCAGATGGGCTTCACACAGCATGCCTAGATCCGTACTCCAATTCCGGACTCTAACAAGGGGGACTTCACATATCTACCCCAAGGGACACCACAACCCCCCGCACACTCGCGGGGAATGGTTTTCCCTATGCAATGCAGAAAAGAAGGACTTCACATGTCCAAGAAGGGAGATCGTTACCCTTGTCGATCTCTTGGGAGCCATCGAAAACTAGCCGGTGAGAAAGAACCACAGCAGCTTTGCCTTCACAACGCCGGCTTCGGATCACGAATTGAACCACGGGAACTCCGCCGGTGGCTTGATCTCCTCCTCCTTCTTCTTCCTCCTCTCTCTTTCACTCTTCCTTAACCAAACGAAGAATGACTTTCTTCATCAGCCTCTGCTGATTAAATCCAGCCAGGAAACACCTGAGCCCTTGGATCCTAAGAGAGAAAATAAACGGCCACGATTTTCCCAAAAACCCATATTTTTGGCTGACACGGCCTGTGACACGCCCGTGTCACAGGCCGGGTACCCTTAAGCGGCACACGCGGTATTCGTACCGACTGATATTTACCAGAACACGGGCATCGACACGCCCGTGTCGAACCTGACACGCCCGTGTCAATCATGAGACACGCCCGTGTCACCCCTGCCTCATCGAGCTCCAAACTCAACCAGCAGTACACGGGTAGGCACACGGCATCGGACACCCCTGTGTCCAATCTGACACGCCCGTGTTCAAGGCTTGGTTCCAGGCCGTGTAATCTTCTGACTCAGAACGCATTTTATTTGAGTGACACGCCCTGGGACACGCCCGTGTCCCAGGCCGTGTACCCCCGACACGCCCTGGGACACGCCCGTGTCCCAGGCCGTGTAAAATGACCTGCACCTCAAATCCATTTTTGAGACTTTTTGGGGTGTTACATCTTGCATCAGTTGCTCCACCTCAATTTGAGCATTCCTTCCCTCAGCACTTGGAATTTCCAAGACTTTATCCTGTAGTTCCTCATCTTCAGACATAGGCATATGCCTATCTGTATCTTCCAAACTAGAGGCATCTTTCTCTATTTCTGCAGATATTTTGTTAACAGTTTCCTTTTCTATTTTCCCAGCATCCTTAGCTGAAGGCAAAACATCTCCTTCCTCCCCAGGAGATCCGTCTAACTCAGCAGCAATCTAATTCACTTCAGGAACAGTATCTGACTCTAATCTGCTCTCACGACTAAGAGGGGTAAGATCAGAAAAGGTAAATACTTGAATATGTATGTCTCTTCTGGACTCTTCAGCAGATGATGATAGATCATGGTTATGAGGCTCTTCTTCCTCAAATGATCTGCTAGAGAAGGTGGGCTCAGTAGCAGCAATTCTCTTTCCTTTCCCCTGTTTCTGGACTATGGGGATGAAGGACCCTGTCCCATCTCTCAAGCATTCTGATATCCATTTTTCTTGTGTGGTGTATTCTTACACCGAGCTTCTAATTAAGAATTTCTGGGGCTATTTCTCGCAGATACAGTAAAAGGATTCTCCCCAAATTGGATTCAGTAATGCATTCCACTATCCTTTCAAACACCAATCTTCCCCCAATCAGTTCTCTTAGACAGTATGACCCTATCCATTAGTTCAAACATCCTTTTTGTGATTTTGTCATGGGAGACTGTTTTGCATGTCAGATCTTTCTCGATTACATTAGCTATAAACTTACCTCTCAGGTTAAGATCTTTCCTTAGAATTGATCATGTGGTGTGCTTGGAATGTCCACACAATTTCATTAGGGATTTTACATTATCTAGTAATAGCTCTTCTTCATTCTCAGTTACAGATAGCTTTGGCAACAGCAGAGCCTTGCTGAGCCTTCTAGGAGTTATCTTGATCTTCTTTCCTCTTATTATGGTTTTAATTTTACCAGCCAAAGCATCCACTTTGTCGTTGGAGAACAACTCCAGCACATCCCTCTTCCATAGAAAACAGGGTTCCGTCAGGACAAAGGCTATGTCAGATTTATGTAGAAAATTAAGCACCTGCTAAACTTCTTTCAGAGCATCAACGAATCTATTTCAAACCACCTCTTCTCCTTTGAAGAGAAAATCCGGTCCCTTAAGCGCCATTTATCCGTAGAATTTGACAATGCTAAAGAAAGCGGCTTCCCATCGATTTAGCGAATGCGGGCGGGAGAGGGTAAGGAACAGTGACTTGGCTTATTGCACAAGCAATACTATTTATAGGTGTTCCTAAAAAGATGGCAGAAAGTCAATATTACATATTTGTTGTTTAATCTTGATCAATGGCTAGGATTGAACCCCGACACATATCTGTAGTCCGTCTTTTCTCCAATATTGGATGAGTAAGCTTATTTAGCTTAACATTAGTTTTTTTTAGTAATTAAATTTTCAACTAGCTCCTAACTGTGTTAGCCTAACTTTCAGGGGTACAATAGGCCTGTAGCACAAATTCTAAGATGTGTTCTATTGGGGTGCAATTAGACATAATTTCAATATCTTTACATAAATTCAATAGAGATTGTATTAGTCCCCAACCATAATTAGCTCAACCAAATTTTGATACTTATCTAGCTTAGTATTGCAAATGCAATATTTCTTTGTGTATGTTGAGACAAGTTACACCTTATGGCATGGTGAATGTAAGCCACTAATATATTTATTAAGAAGAGTTGTTTAGATTGTTGTATTTACATCGTCTTAGTCAGTTGTTTCAATTAACCTATCTCATACATGTGTAATCAATTTTGAAATAAAGTAGTAGGATTAAAGAAAGGTAAATTCTACTTATCTCTGCACTGTATACTTGAAGTCCATACTGGATTAACAGTTTTTGAGCATACCAGTAAACTTGCTTCTGAGATTTAGCCTTTGATGTTCATCTAGCTTTCCTTTGTAAGCTCACCCTTAATAATTGCACTTGTCATTGACATCTAGTGCATGATGATAGGTTTAATCATCTCTTGTATCAAGACTTGTGTCTGTTACAACTCAGTCCAAGGATCATAAATTGTTATGTCCACTTGGACTATCCTGCAAGATAGAATTACCTTGCCTTAGGAACCCAAGCTGACTTGGGTCCTAGGTTCTTGTTAGCTTGAAAAAGCAAATGTCTACTTACAGGTGCCCTATCAGAAATACTTTCTCTTGCCCTTGGCACACTAGGGTTGTGCAAACAATCAATGGCAAAGCGGCCAACTTTGCTACAACACCAGCACTCATGAATATTGTATCTTCTTTTCTGAGCAGGTCTGGAGGCATGGTTGACTGCAGACTAAATAGAAGGAAGAGCAGCTTCCTTGTTCCAAATTCTCTTTGCCACAGTCTGACTTAGAGTGGGTGTGACTTAAAAAGAGCTTGGTTTTTCACAAGCTCTATCAGTAGTAGTTCTCTTTGCAGAGGACATGTTGTCGGTGCCCTTGGAAGATTCCAAGTCTTCCATCCTGGCAGATTTACCCTTGGTCAGAGTGTGACCAGAGAGATTTTGAGAAGAGGCCACTGCCTTACTTAAGAGAGATGGAGCTGGTGCATTAAATACAAAAGTTCTAGGATGGGCCTTTTGCACTTCTTCATGGGGAGCCATTTGAGCACTCAGACCCATGTCCTATCTTCTTCCATTATAAGAGGCATTTGTAGTCTTATAAGGAAGATTCCCATTCCTCTAATGAGCATCCCTGAGGTCTTGGCCATACCTATTGGAAGAGAGAATTACCTTGTTAAGGGTAGGCTGAGGCCTTACAGGAACTTGGCCTCTTTTCTTAGATTGGATCACTTTAGAAATCCACTCAGATTCAGATCTTCTCTTTATCGAATCTATTTTAGAGAAGTTAGGCAAAATTCTCCTCTCCCTATCATGTTTCTCTTAAAGATTCATGATAATAGAGTCCTTGTATTTTAAGGACTCAACATGGATATCTACTATAATCTTCAGATGTGCTACTTACCTCTCTTTTAGACATATCAAGGATGAAGCTTCATCTTGCTGGGAAGCAGTCTTCTATAGGGAGGCTATTTCCTCTTCCTGTTTCTTGACAAGCAGCTTGCTTTCCTTGAAAGCTTTCAAAAGGGCGGCATGATTGTCAATCAATTGATTTATATTATCATCTATCAAAGGACCCTCATCATCACTTTATGAGGAGACATCAGAGTTTGTACTGGATTCATATCCAGAGTCTGAGGATGAGCTAGATGGGGAATATACCTAATTTTGACCAGGCTGATCCTGGTAAGATTCTTCTTCTAGTATAGCTATTGGTCCATGGCATCTGTATTCCCCATCTTTAGCTTCAAACACCTCTGTGTCACTCTCTGAATGTGACTGAGGGTCCCTTATTCTTGCTCTTGCATTTGGAAGGACATTGAATTCACCAAGAGTAGCCAACAGCCCAATGATGTACTTGTCCTCTCTGCAGATATGATGCTCCATAAAGTACCACATCTTATGGCTCATATTAGAACACATAAGTTTAACCTTTTACCTATCCTTGTAGGTCAACTCAGACTGTAAGGTCCTTTTTGAGTAACCTCCCTATGATACCACTTGAAAGTCTTTAATTTCAAGGAAAGCTAAATCACCTAGAGGGGGGGGGGGGGGGTGAATAGGTTATTAGTCTCTTTATGAGTTCTTTTCTTTTATTATAGTTTGCTGCTTTAGTCGTTGGTTAATTTTTGCTTTCAAGATGAGTTAACCTAAACAAAGGAAATAACACAACAAAGCACACAGATATTTATAGTCGTTCCCCAATAGGGTACATCCACTTCCCTATCACCTATCCAATTGTATTGTTGGACTAGGCACTTCTCCAAAATGCTCCAAAGAGCTTACACATCAAACCCTCAGCCTTACTCAAAGATTCTCTTCAAAACCCAACCTAGACACCGCAAAGGTTCCTAGCTCAGAGCCCTATAGTGCTCCTACATCTTAGCAGTCCTCAAACCACCTACCTCAGCCTTATCTCTAAGGCCTACAACTCAGGCTTTTCAGCACTACAAATCAGGCACAAGGCCCTACTCTTAGAGTGCTACAGCACTCCAACAACTAAGATCTAGAAGGATCCTACAAGACGGAAATGGGTTGATGAGGTTCTTGATTGAATAATAGAGGAATTCATCTACGACAATCAACCTTGGGTGAGTTAGATTTAACCCCCCACTATGACTCCAGGACAGTTTTCCTATGTCAACTTTTCTAGACGAAGATCACCTTAGTCCTAACTACTTCACAAAAACAAGTATATCCACATGAGCTAGAAGAGACTTATAGAATACTATTCTGCCCCTTTCTGAACTGACCCAATGGTTTAGCTCTCTCTTCTTCACAGCAACAATGATGTAGAATCGTTGGCTTATGCTGGAAGCAACTGGCAGATCAGCTACTCTGCTCTTTTCTAAACTGAGCTAACTGCTCAGCTCTAACTTCTTCTTCACAGCTCCTCAAGAGAGTGTTTTTTGAATGTGTTGGTTGGATCTGTGAAGCTTCTACAGCAAGGGTTTTCCCTTGCTGCTATCTCTTTCTCAGAGAATCGCCCTGAGCTTGGTAGCTGATGCAGATGAAGATGGCACCAGCAATCTTGCCGTTGAAAATGTTGATCTCAACAGCTAACTTGCCCTTTTTCTTGCTGGCTTGAGCTTCCTGTTCTTCAGCTCCACAACAATGGCGGGGAAGAAGGACTTCTGTCATAGTTATCTCACCATATATAGAGCATTTCCTTTTATTTATTGAAACCCAATGGCTCTTTTAAGAGTGGGTGCCACACTTTTAATGTTGGCTTCTTTATGTTTTAACGCCAACTATCTTACAGTAGGTCTGCGGCAACATTTGTCGCGTACTGTATCCATCGCGCCACTTATTTGAAATATGTTGACTTGTTGACTTGCTGACGTCACCAGCTGTGGACTTAGCCAAAAATCAAGTAACATTAGCTTAGACATTGAGTGAGTAAGCATCACTCAACATCAAAACACTTAGACAGAATTACTATCTCTTGGCATTGAGTGAGTAACCTTCACTCAACGCCAAACTACTTAGAATATAAATCTGTTACTAGTCATTGAGAGAGTTGAGTGAACATCCCTCACTCAAAACCATCTGCCTTAGCCATATTTCTTCTTCTTCAACAACTTAAGCGTTGAGAGCATTGAGTGAACATGCCTCACTCAACGCTATTTGCTGGAACTCGTTTCTGCATAATGGCATTGAGAGTGTTGAGTAAGCACGCCTCACTCAACGCTTTTTTCCTTAGCCAGAATCCTTAACTTAGTTCGACGAACTGAACTGAGTTCAACAAAAGGCGAGCTCAGCTCGACAAATGGCCAAAATCTTTCTGCAACTAAGGCATTGAGAGCGTTGAGTGAGCAAGCTTCACTCAATGCTTTTTGCCTTAGCCAAAATCCTGAACATAGTTTGACGAACAGAACTGAGTTCGACGAAAGGCAAGCTCAGCTCGACGAATGGCCAAAATCTTTTTGCAACTAAGGCATTGAGAGCATTTAGTGAGCAATCCTCAATCAATGCTTTTTTCCTTAGCCAGAATCATGAACTTTGTTTGACGAACTGATCTGAGTTCGACGAAAGGCGAGCTCAACTCGACGAACTCTGACCTTAGTTCGACTAGTTCAATTTACAGCCTTTTTGTTGTATGGCATTGAGTATGTCTTCATCACTCAACGCCAAAACACTTAGCCATATTTCTCTTTAGTAGCATGGCGTTGAGTGAGTTGACTTCACTCAATGCATGTGGACATAGCCGCATTTCAGCTCATTCCAACTTTGGCTATTACTGCTTTAGCCTGACTCACAACATTTTGATGTATGGCATTGAGTGAGTTGACTTCACTCAACGTCTGTGGACTTAGTCATTTTCTCAGCTTGCCATTATATGGATTTGACTGTATAGACTTCACTCAGCGTTACAAGTCATCTGGCATTGAATGATTTACCTTCACCCAATGCCTGTGGACTTAGACATATTTCTGTCAGCCCACACCTTAGGTAAGTGTTTATCTGACTTAGCCACTTAGGCTACCTATCCCATCATTGCTTATCAGGACAATCTACAATCATTAATCTTGAACACAAGTTAGATCACAACATGTGTATAAATTGTTTGCTGGTCCTTCATCAAATTCTGGACATTGGGATCAATGGACCCAACAGGGACCTCAACTTATCCTTTCCTCCATAGGTGGGTGCAGGTATGCTATTGGTAGTTCTACCAACCTGGGGAAAGGGTCAATCCTGATGGAAAATATCACTCCTATGGTCAGGTGGGGATCTTGTGCCATAACTATTTTTTGTTACGGTTGTGGTGATATTAGTACGAAGGTATTCAGGATCAAATTGATCCTCAAAAAAGCAACGCATGTGCAGCCAAGCATATTGATAGGTACCAACACGACGCTCTTCTTTTAACCAAAACACGCGGACTTGACCTACTAATCGCTCTCGGGCGACGACAACCTTTTGGTGGTCATCCCATATGCGGAAATCAAAATAAATTTCTATCCCCATAAGCCAGTCTCTAAAAATTTGAGGACTCCCATAATCGTCATAATTGGGTACCTCATTCCTAGTGGGAGGAAATGTGTTGGGATGGTATGTATTCCTCTGATATGTAGGCAAGGCTGGGGTGTGATGAGCCATAACCTTTGCATACCAATAGTATAATCAGGATACATAAACATCATATGTCATTTTCTAGCGGTGACGGGATAGAAAATTCTACTCAAATCTGTTGTACATGCAATGAAATAATGACTCAGATCCTATAAAATTGTATTAGATGGAATCATTCTCGCTAAACACCTAAGGCAATAAATTATTATTTTTATATATTTTCTTGCTGATAATAAATATAAGATTATAAAATAATTTTTTTTTGAATTTGTTTGCAGAAAAATAAAAATTTAGACCGCTATTGGCAGACTAGGGAATTTTTTTTTTGTAATTTTGACTTATAAAGGTGCAAGATAAGTGCGTTTCGACATCCTAAGAAAAGTTGGAGGGTGCCAATTAGGAAATTTGGGTAAACCACCATCTGATACCAAATTGATGCAGGCTACGTCTCCCGATGAACCGCAACGGACAAACGACACCGAATTGTCCTCACTCGTTCCAATTCTACGATCGCATAATTTAAACGCAGCACACCTGAGTCGCAATAATATCAATCTAATACTAACGCACGGGTTTGCGACACCCTTAGAGATCAAACATAGGTGATGAACCAATATTATCTCAAGCGAAATGGACCGACCCGATCCGTTCGAGCGTGTGTTGTACCAAAAGAGATCCACTGAAAATAAATGATTCGGAAATGGTAGATCTCTCCCAAGAAAATTAAAACAAGGTCCTCCAATCCTCACAAACTTAAATATATTAAAATAAAACACAAAAATCGTTTTAATCAAAAAACTCCGATGAAATCAAAGTTTCGCAAGCAACACCAAAGAAAACCACCACAAGAGTTAATCTAAGAGGTAAACACTCAAAGGTAGAAAGTTCGTTACCCCAATCAGAATAGATGATTTCGAGTTACTAAATCGGTTCGCTCTTCAATGGCTCCGCCGGAGTCATGCCGAATAGAGAGAAACTCGTCCGTCATTCTTGTTTCACAGTAGAGAAGGTTCGTCGTCGTCGTTGATCTTTCCCTTGGCTGAAACTCCACCAAGAATGGCTGAATTAGATTGGCCGAAATCTATGAGAGAAGCCAAGAGATGGCTGAATTCTTCAAGGGGGGTTAGCCTTCGAATCCTTGTGGGGGATTGGAGAGGAAAAAGTTAAGGTGTAGAAGAGTGGAGGGAAGAGGGGAGAAGAATTGTGGCTGAAATCCAGAAGGAGGGTAGAAGGGAGGGGGCCGCAAAGGAGGAGAAGAAGAGGGAAATCTCAATTCATGATTTGGGTTTCAATTTTCATTCATCAATCTACAAAATCCTTCATAAGCATGACCTTTTATAGCCTACACCACTCAATCTTCTTCATTCATATAAAATAAACACATGATGGTTAAATGCACCCATCATAAACATAACATAATAAATACATTCATTAAATGCATGAAATTAAAACTCCCATATTAAAACAATGCAATAAGGAAATAAATAAATGAAAGTCACTCTAGTGTCAACTACCTTCACCTATGTGGGGGGATAGGTGATTTGCAGTCTTTTTGCGGAATTAAAAATTTACCTGCATAATAAAACAAAACAAGCACAGCACAGAAACACACAGGCAGTTATTGTGGTTCCCCGATTTAGGTACGTCCACTTTCCCCCTTCGACCTATCTCCCAAAAGGGACGACTCGGTCACTTCACTAACCGGATTGAAATCCAATCCTCACACTATGGAAGGAACCCTTCCACCCGAAGGAGTCACTACTCCTCCACCACGGGTTTCACCCAACCCTTACAATGAGGAACCAAAGTTCCTTTACAACAAAAGTAAAAATAGAATGTAAAAAATACAAACTACGTTTGGAGCGCTTGGTGTCCCTCTTCGTTCGGTGAAGCATTCTTGAAGAAGACAAAGAGTCCACGACCTAAGCACTCTCTTGGAGAAGATCTTCTCGAGATCGGCGGCGGCAAGGATTGCGGCGGCGATGCTTTGTAGATCCAAACTTCTTAACAAAGTTAGCAAGGTCTACCAACGATCTTATTTGGATCGATCGTCTCAATCGATTTGGAAGGGGAAAGTATTCCCGTTCAACAAACCAAGAGACAAAGGATCTCAAGAAAGAAACGTGAGACGCGTTGCTTGGCTAAGTTTCTGTCGCCGAGAGATCAAGAAGAATCCGATCAGCGGCGGCGATAACCTTTCGAGCGGCGACGGCGGCAGAAGGAAATCCGCGATCTGCTAGGTCACGTCAGCGACGGACGACTTGTTCATTTTCTTGGCTACCTCTTACGTTTAAAATAAGAGAGTATTTATACTGTAGAATACTCCTTTATGACCGCTGTGGGCCCCACAAGACGAAACCCTAATTCTGGTTCAAATAGTGCCTGAGTACATGGTCCGGTCCAGCGAGTCGACGGAAAATGCCTAGGGCAAATTCGGCGGGAATCATTGGTGATTCTCGACGATTCGGCGAGAATCACTTATGATTCCCGTCGAATTCTACTTAGAAGAATTCTTGCTGAAAAGCTTGCCATCCGGAGAGAATCGGCGAGAATCACAACTATTCTCGACGAATCGGCGAGAATGCAAAGTGATTCTCGACGATTCGGCGAGAATCAGTTGACGATTCTCGTCGATTCTGCCTTAGCAGAAATCTTGAATGCGTTGAGTCAGCCGGATGCAGTCGATGAGAATCGGCGAGTGATTCTCGATGATTCGGCGAGAATCACTAGTGATTCCCGTCGAATCGGCGAGAATCACTTAGTGATTCCCGTCGAATCGGCGAGAATCACTTAGTGATTCTCGTCAACTTTAACTTAGACGATTCTTTGTCTTTCTGCCCATGAGTTGGTCTTTGACCCATCCTTGCTCCTCTTCTTCTCTTGATCTATCTCAGCCCTGTACTTGAAAGTAAGTACAATCCAATAGAGAGAGTACACGTAAGCCAACACACTGATCTGCTCAACGAGGGATTACGTTGCGCAGACCCGTGTATATTGACCTACTGCACCCTGACATTGGTGTCTACTTAGCGTGGAATAACTGCAAGCACAACTTGAAGACAGGGCATCAAACACATTGTGAATTCATCTTAGCTTAACAGGAGGCTTCCTCAAATCTAGGTAATTGTGGTTACAATACCCAACAATCTCCCCTATTTGAAGAAGCCAAAATCCTACTAGCTAAGATGAATTACACCAACAAGAGTAATATACAAGGTAAATTAAGAAAGACAAGACACAGAGAAATAAAGGCAAACAGAATAATATTGAGTCAATCATGAAATCATATATATATATATATATATATATATATATATATATATATCCACAAGAATTGTTCATACAACAACATGAAGATAAAAACGTGCATTGAGGAAATGACAAGCCATAATCCTAAGCCTATTTCTCCTTAGCTAAATCATCCTTTAGTTGTTGAGCCAAGAATTTTAATTTCTTGCTTTGTCTCTCAAAATACTCCTTAGGCTTTGGATAATATTTGGTGGGAGGATCTTTATGTTCCACTTTGTTATTCGTGAAAAATATATTTTGTTTAGCTTCATACATCTTGTGCATCTCCCATTCATACTGATTGTATACATCATTCCGATTGATTTCCCCCCTCTGCTGTAGCATAAAAGTATCCAAAATAATGCTCCTTAAAACAGGACTCCATCTTTCATTTCGCACTTCATCCTCCTTCAATCTTACTTTCTTTTCGGTTTGAGTTTCTTTGGATGTCTCTTCTTGGAGTTTCCGCTTTCCTTTTGCTTTTGCTAGGGCTACTTGGTCTAACATGGTACTGAGTGCAGCTTTGGCAGCAGCCTTCTTAGCATCAGCTTCACTAAGAGGAACTTCCTCAACATTTGCACCCTCATCAGCAGCAAAGGCAACCTCATCAGAAGCAAAGGTAACCTCATCAGAAGAAGGAACCGGAATTGGGATTTGTACACCTGATGCTTGCTGCACTAGCCAGTGGAAGCTATCAAAGACAAACTTATTTGACTGTTTGAAGTTTTCGACCATAATCTGTTCCAGCCCTGTCATCTTAGCTATGTATGCCTTATCCCCCTTTTTAGCTTCGAGAGCAATGGAGTTTGCATAAGAATGCAGTGACTCATCTATATGTTTTGCAGTCTTAGTGAAATCAGTTAGAAGAGAAGTCTGATTTACGTTGAGAGTTACCATGCTGGCATCGAATTGCTTGATGTTATTAGCCACAACATGTGCATTCTGATTAACCACTGCTAGGTCATCCGTGTTCTTTTTGCATGCTTGCAAAAGAAGAGTAATAGTAGTGCCAGCCTCTGTATACTTGGCCTCAAACTTCTTTTCCATCACATCCAGCTTGTGATTAATTTCCACGATGTTCTTGAGCATTAGATCCTCCGATTTCTTAATCCTTTTTAGCAATTTGTTCTGTGCTTGCTCAAAAGACAGTATGAGCTCATCCACTATACCTTGAATGACGTCCACTCTGTGATTTGCTAGATTAGATCGAAGTGGATGTCCCTGAGGCAAGCCTTAGTCTGGCTCTTCAGCAGATTCACTAGGGGAGCTTGATACATGCACTGTCTCAACTGGGGTGATAGGGGCAACCTCTGTAGTTTTCTGAGGAATGCTTATCATCTTTTGCTGAGAGTAATCCCCCTCCATTATTGCACCAAATTTCTCATGAACTACCATAGGAGCCCGTTCCACAGATGGAACTTCAACTTCATCCTGTGGCTCCACTGTCTCCACCCTCTCTCTCAAGGTTATTTCATCTTCAACGACATCATCCACTTCTTCAGCACCCTCATCACTATATCATTATTATCAATTGCATCATTATCTAGGGCTTCCTCATCTTCCTACTCATCCAGGGTATCAACTGCATCTTTGGCTATCTGAGAGATGTCAGAACCAACATCAGCAGGAGCAGGTACTAAGAGATATGTCCTGTGAGTTCCAGTCGCAAGGGGTAGAGACTCACCCTCGGTTCCTGCAGGCAGCAGATCAGGAACTTCACTGGGTTCAGCCACGAGATCTTCTAGAGTTCCATTGTCCTAATCCCCATGGGACTCAACCAGGGATTCATCATGTTCTTCAGCAACGACTGCTTGACCAATTCTTCTTTCCAATCTATCAGAAACACTTGAATCCATTTTCTTCAGGTAGTGTAGAGGAACTCCCTTACTCATATCGAACCTGTCTCCATCCAGCTGGTAGAGAAACAGGCTAATGATTCTTCCAAAACTTGGGTTTCGCAGAGTATCTTTTATTTTCTCAAACAACATAGCTCCCCAGTTGTATCTCTTTCGACAGACTATATCCACTAAGATCTTGAACATATCTCCTGAGATATGATCATGGGAGCCTGGTTTGCAGATCAGGACTTTCCCAACGATATCCGACAGCAGCTTCCCTTCCTCGTTCATTTCCTTTCTCTTGATCGATTTGGTTCCTCGAGCTAATCCACAGAATAGAAGAGTCCTGGCTCAATCCTCTTCCTCCAGATAATCTTCTTGATCAGAACTGGATAGCTGCAAATATTGTATTAGTTTGCCTGCTGTCATCTTGATCCGTACACTGGCAATCTTACTCTTGATCACTGTATCTTCGTGACGTAGCCTTGTCGTTGTAAAGAACTCCAGCACCTCCTTATCCAGAATTTTGCAAGGATGCTCCAGGATGAATGTAAGTCCGGCCTCTTCAAGCATGAGGATAATATTCCTAAACTGATCGGAGGCATGAGAGAAGCCTGTTTGAACCAGTTCACTTCCAGTGAGGAGTCCTGCAGTGGTTCTAGGAGCCATTGCAAACCTAAACAGGACATCTAACCCAATCAGTACTTCTAGAATAGGAGATGCACTTAGACACGAACCTTCAAGAATGAGGGAAACTTACCCTAGCGCCGAGCGATTTGAAAGGACGACGGCGACTAGAAGGATCGTCAACCGGTGATGGAAATCTTTAGGGAAGGTGAAGGATTCACAGAACCGATGGCAGCACGGGATGGTCCTTGCAATTTGAGGGTGTTGTCGACGGGAGCCCGGAGGAGAGACGGTGAGCACCAGGCGAAGCAGCTTCCGCACGACCACGATATTTCGCGAGGAGACTGGGAAGTCGATGGGATGCTCTAGGGGATTCGTCGGGAGTTCAGCGATATTCGGGGAGATGAAGAGTCAAACCAATTTATGCTATTTATATCTTCCGAACCGAGGGAAGTCGAAGGGATTCGACGGGGTTTACTAATTATTTCTATCGTACGATCGAGGAGAGTGCGATGGGATTTTCTATACACATTAACTGTGGCATGTTAATTTCAAGCCTTAGCCTTCATTATATTTCTTAATCACGAAACCTCGATCGAGTTGAACAATATATGAGCCCTATACGTAATTCCAGAGTTATTCTAGGTGAAAAATTGTAATATTTTGTTATACCCACTGACATACATTCTTTAATTTCAAATGGGCTGATTTATGCCTATTGAGATTCATTATCAAATATATAAATATGTACCTAAAAGGAAATCTTCAGATTGTACCTAAGGATCATTTAACAGTTTCGGTCTGTCATCAAGTGTGTGAACATATGTGTGTATATATACATATAACCATTTATTTTTTAAAAGTAAGAATTGACAAATTGTTATGGATAAACATGAGGATATATATAAATGTAAACATCAAGATAATCTGACTCAAGTCTTGACACTGAATACGTGTACCTGGGATAATAAAATTTATCATTGAGATCTTCTATTTGAGGTACACTAGGTGTCAAATTTGAGTAGGCCATTGTAGTTAGCACTGCTCTTATCCCTAATACTTGTTCCATGTCATTCTTGGAACATCACATGTCTAGTTCCCATCATGTTTACGGGAACCTAGACTAACCTGCAAAAAGGATTATCTTACCTTAGGAACCCAATATGTATTGGGTCCTAGGTTCTTGTCAGCATAAAATCTTGAATGCCTTCCTACAGGAATCCTATCAGGAAGGCTAAATCTGCCCAGAGGAAGTGGACATACCCTTTCCCTTGGCACAGAGGGATTGTGCCAACAATCTACGGCAAAGTGACCCACCTTGCCACAACACCAACACTCATGAATGTTGTATCGCCGTTTCTGACCTGATCTACTGACTGAGGTAGTCATGATCTTAGGTCTAAACGGAATAGGGCAAATTCTGCTCACAAAATTGCCTTTTCCACCGTGACATATGGGAGGGTGGAAAGAGAGCATGTGGTGAGTGTCATGAGGCCTGGGAGGTGGTGCCTTCCTTTTAGTCCGCACACTTCCAAAGGCCCCATGGGTACTTACCGCATGTTTCCTGACCCCCCTTTCCTGTGTCCTAGGGAGGTAAGTACAACAGTGAGAGCTGGTTCCTGCAGATTCATGATGAGTTGAGGCAGAGGCCGAGAATACAAAGGGTTCAGGATGAGCCTTGGGTATTCTCTCATGGGTAGCCATGACAGCTCTTGCACTGTGGGCATTTCCACCTGAGGGTCGATCATTCTTGTAGTGACCATGGATGTTCCTGTGGTCATACCTGAAAGCATGATGTGTGCCCTTCCTACTCGGGGTGGGGGGTCTGAACACAGTTTCCCCATTTCTCCATGAATTAATGATTTGGGAGATCCACAAATTTTCTGCTTTTCTCTTGATAACATCTATCTTAGAAAAGTAAGAAACTATCCTCTTCTCGGTTTCTAGACGACTCTCTAGATCCGAGATCTTTGAGTCCTTTACCTTGATGGATTCAAATTGGAGATTCATCAAGGTCTTCAGCTGAGAAATCTCCTTAGCTTGCTCCTCCACAAGTAAGTTGCTCTTCTGAAGGGCACTCTCAAGGGAATCAATATTTTCAATCTTTTGATTGAAGCTATCCATATCCATTATATCACTAGAAGGACAACCCTCTGAACTATTCCTGTTTTCAGGAACTTCAAGGGGAGAGGAGCATGATGAAGAAGTTACCTGATCCTGACTTTGATGTTCCGGGTCAGCGTTAAGATCGGCAGAGACTGTTGTGTCAGCTTCATCAGAACTGCTTTCCTTAGCCTCTTCTTAAGTCTCTGACATGGACACAGGAGCCCTGATACTGAGAGATTGGTCTTGACCTTCATCTTCAGAAATGAGGACCCCCACATAGGCTTCATCCTCCTGCTCGCATCCAGTCCTAGCTGTCTCCGATCCCACCATGAGATCTGAGATAGTTTGCCACATAGACTTTGCAGTATTATACTTATCCAATCTTGACCGAGATGATCCAGACCACACGTCAGTGATGATCTGACGAATCATCTTGTCCAGGTTGAAAAGTGAGAGCTCAGTCTCAAACATCTCTTCGAGACTCTTGGGGATTTGGAGATTGTTTCCTAAGCTAGAAGCCTTTATGGGAATGAAGGGACCCTCTTCCAAAATGAGTGATGCGCGAGGGTCAATTGCCTCCAGATGAAATATAACTCTCATCTTCCAGATGGCATAATACTCCGTTGTGCAAGCAGGGAGTCTCAGAGGAGAGACATCAGAGTCCAGCTCCATACTTGAGTCTTGTCTTCTTCTTGACACTAAAACCGGGATCTTACTCAAGGTGTTAACCTTATTGCTGAGCAACCTCCCTCTGATACCACTTGAAAGTCACTCTAGTGTCAACTACCTTCACCTATGGGGGGGATAGGTGATTTGCAGTCTTTTTGCGGAATTAAAAATTTACCTGCACAATAAAACAAAACAAGCACAGCACAGAAACACATAAATAGTTATAGTGGTTCCCCGATTTGGGTACATCCACTTTCCCCCTTCGACCTATCTCCCAACAAGGGACGACTCGGTCACTTATCAAACCAGATTGAAATCCAATCCTCACACTATGAAAGGAACCCTTCCACCCGAAGGAGTCACTACTCCTCCACCACGGGTTGCACCCAACCCTTACAATGAGGAACCAAAGTTCCTTTACAACAAAAGTAAAAATAGAATGTACAAAATACAAACTACGTTTGGAGCGCTTGGTGTCCATCTTCGTTTGATGAAGCATTCTTGAAGAAGACGAAGAGTCCACAACCTAAGCACTCCCTTGGAGAAGATCTTCCCGAGATCGGCGGAGGCAAGGATTGCGGCGGCGATGCTTTGTAGATCCAAACTTCTTAACAAAGCTAGCAAGGTCTACCAACGATCTTATTTGGATCGATCGTCTCAATTGATTCGGAAGGGGAAGGTATTCCCGTTCAACGAACCAAGAGACAAAGGATCTCAAGAAAGAAATGTGAGACACGTTGCTTGGGTAAGTTTCTGTTGCCGAGAGATCAAGAAGAATCTGATCAGCAGCGGCGACAACCTTTCGAGCTGCGACGGCGGTAGAAGGAAATCCGCGATCTGCTAGGTCACGTCAGCGACGGCCGACTTGTTCGTTTTCTTCGCTACCTCTTACGTTCAAAATAGGAGAGTATTTATAATGTAGAATACTCCTTTATGACCGTTGTGGGCCCCACAAGACGAAACCCTAATTCCGGTTCAAACAACGCCTGAGTACATGGTCCAGTCCAGCGAGTCGACGGAAAACTCCTAAGGCAAATTCGGTAGGAATCATTGGTAATTCTCGAAGATTCGCCGAGAATCACTTATGATTACCGTCGAATTCTACTTAGAAGAATTCCTGCTGAAAAGCTTGCCATCCCGAGAGAATCGGCGAGAATCACAACTATTCTCGACGAATCGACGAGAATGCAAAGTCATTCTCGACAATTCGGCGAGAATCAGTTGACGATTCTCGTCGATTCTACCTTAGCAGAAATCTTGAAGGCGTTGAGTTAGCCGGATGCAGTCAACGAGAATCGGCGAGTGATTCTCGACGATTCGGCGAGAATCACAAGTGATTCCCGTCGAATCGGCGAGAATCACTTAGTGATTCTCGTCGACTTTAACTTAGACGATTCTTTGTCTTTCTGCCCATGAGTTGGTCTTTGACCCATCCTTGCTCCTCTTCTGCTCTTGATCTATCTCAGCCCTGTACATGAAAGTAAGTACACTCCAATAGAGAGAGTACACGAAAGACAACACACTAATCTGCTCAACGAGGGATTACGTTGCGCAGACCCGTGTATATTGACCTAATGCACCCTGACATTGGTGTGTACTTAGCGTGGAATAACTGCAAGCACAAATTGAAGATAGAGCATCAAACACATTGTTAATTCATCTTAGCTTGACAGGAGGCTTCCTCAAATCCAGGTAATTGTGGATATAATACCCAACAATAAATATAATAAAACATAATAATTATTAGATTATTATCATGGCGATGACGTTGCAGCGGCGATGGCATTGTAGAGACGATGGCATTGTAGCGAAATTATTATTGCGATGAGGGTGTTGTAGCGGCGAGGGTGTTGTAGCAAAATAATTGTCACAGTGATGGCGTTGTAGCGGCGTTGGAATGAATCGAAATTATTGTTTTGGCATCATCCATCTGAGTCTTCAAATGTACGGTTGTGGTGGCGATCAACATAATGCATGGACCCAGCGTCGCCATGGAGCTCTCCAAAGAACTCGTCAGCACCATCTGTAACATCATCACAAATAAATGGCAGGACATCTTATCCACCAATCAAACGGTCACGATCATCACAAGCATGTGGCGGGACAACGTAGCCATCCCTTTTGGGGTTAGTCATGATATTTTTTTGGCTGATGGATGACCTGATTTTAGTGGAGGATGAGCAGACTTTAGCATTCGAGTATAACTTAAGCACTTCCCTCTTCCATAGCAGACTCGACTCTAAAAGAATGTGTTCTAGGTCCGCGACCTTCAGGAGGTGGAGAACAAGTTGAACTTCCTCTGGCGCATCCTTGAACCCATTTAGCACTAAATCTGATCCCTCTAACAAGAAATCCAATCCTCTCGGTGCCATTGCTTTTGTGAATTTCTATAGATTTTCTGAGCTTTCGTCGCAGGGGTAGAAAAGGACGAGGAATAATGTATTTTGTTATAAGCACACACCATTCTATTTATACAAACCTCTAATTTAAGAATTTTGAGAGGCGGATACCTATTGTGATGATCATTAGGAGATCATCTGCTGAGATTAATCCCATAGATAAGCCGTAAATAGATAACCCTGAAATTTTGCATTGAGTGGATTCGACGCAGTCAACGCACTCGACTCTTGGACACTTAGTCCATAATTCCTTTATTATCCTGCATAGGTAAATACTTCCTGCAACTAAAATACATGTAGAGCATATGAAGCTATTCTAAGTTCATCATACCCAATTAAAATTTGAAGGAGTTTAACTTGGCTTCATCTAGTGGCTTAGTGAAGATATCATCCACCTACTTGTCTGTGGGTACAAACTCAAGGGTGATTTCCTTATGTTACACAAGCTCTCTAATAAATTAATGCATAATCTCTATATTCTTAGTCCTGCTATGAGATACAAGATTACTAGCAATTAAAAATGCACTAATGTAATAAGAAAATATGGGAGTTCTACTTAGCTTGATGATATAGTCCTGGAGCTGATGTTAGATCTATAATAGTTAAGCATAGCAACTTCCAGCAGATATGTATTTTGATTCAACTATTGATATTGAAACACTAGTTTGCTTCTTATTACTCCAAGATAAAATCCCCCTTCTTATAAATTGATAGGAGCCAGAAGTGTTTTTCATGTCTTCTTTGCAGCCTGTAAAGTTTTCATCTGAATACCTAGTTAGTTCAAAATCAGTTTTCTTACAGTACCATAGGACAAGATCAGGTGTGCCCTTAAGATATCTCAAAATTCTTTTAGCTGCAGAATAATGAGACTCTTTAGGGCAAGCCTGGTATCTAGCACAAACACATGTGTCATACCTGATGCCTGGCCTACTAGCAGTAAGGTTGAGGAGGGAGCCAATTATGCCTCTATACATGGTTTCATCAACAGGTTTCCCAATCTCATCCTTATTTAATGACACATATTACCCCACTCTCCATTCCAAACTTTTTAATTAGTTTCTTTGTGAACTTAAACTGTGAGATGGATAAACCATTCTCAAATTATCTTACTTGGAGGCCTAAGAAGTACTTAAGTTCACCCATACCGCTCATCTCAAATTTCCCATGCATAAGTTTAGCAAACCTTCTACAGAGGTCATCATTAGTAGTCTGAAAAATTATGTCATATATATAAACTTAGACTAGGATGATCTTACCATTGACTTCTCATAGGAATAATGTCTAGTCTATCTTTCTCATTGAGAATTTGTTCTCAATGAGAAAACAAGTCATTATTTCAAACCATGCCCAAGGGGCTTGCTTCAACCCATACAATTCTCAATGAGAAAACAAGACATGGTTTCAAACCATGCCCTAGGGGCTTGCTTCAACCCATACAAAGCTTTTCTAAGCTTAAATATAAAATCAGGAGAGTAGGATTATCAAAACCTGAGGGTTGCTCAACATAGACTTACCATTTAGGAAGGCTTACTTCACATCCATTTGGTAGACTTTGAATCCTTTATGTGTAGCATATGCAAGGAATAGTCTTATAGCTTCCAATCATGCCATGGTGCACATGTCTGATCAAAGTCAATACCTTCTTCTTGTCTGTATCCCTTAGCAACTAGTCTGGCTTTATTCTTAATTATAACACAATTTTCATAAAGTTTGTTCCTATATATCCACTTGGTTCCAATAATGTTATGCCCTTATGTTCTAGGAACTAGCTTCTAGACATTGCACCTATTGAACAGGTTAAGATCTTCTTTTATTGCCCTAATCCAAAATGGGTCTATATTGGAATCTTCAAACCTTTTTGATTCAACCTAAGACAGAAAGATGGCATACAAGTCAATGTTGATTCTTCTACTCCTTATTGTAACTGCTTGGCTAGCATCTTCTTGCATAGCCATTGAAGTTCATGATGTCTAAGTAAGAAAGCCTCTTGTAGGCCCAGGTCGAGCCAGCTCGCCTCAGCCCTCTCTTTGGGCCAGGAGGATCGACTTTTCTATCCACTCAAACTGTGCGGCTAGGGCAGTCTCCCATGTCTGGCCACCCAGGTCGTGCAACAGCTGCAGTCTGCGGGGGTGCGGAATGCTTCCACAGTTCATCTCCGCAGGCCACGCAGTTAGCTTAGGATAACCGCGCAGTACTTTCTACTCCACCAGGGGCGGACTATATCTTTAGTTCCCCACCTCGTCACATAGTAGCAATGGCTATAAATATCCAGGCTGCCAACCATCAATAGTGGCGACAAGCCTCAAGACTGCAAGTCAGCAG
Organism: Platanthera zijinensis; assembly: GCA_039513925.1. NCBI lineage: Eukaryota > Viridiplantae > Streptophyta > Magnoliopsida > Asparagales > Orchidaceae > Platanthera > Platanthera zijinensis. The sequence goes on from CM077081.1 coordinate 142,155,153, forward strand.
TGGCGACCTTCCCCTTCTGTCCGACAGTAGTGGGTGAACTCGGTCTCAGTTCGGCTGAGTGAGGACTTGGCAACAGGACTCCGTCAGGCTACACGACACAGTGCGGACTCAACTCCAGCCTGCCAGAAGGTTGAAAACTTACTCCATCTAGCAGCAGAGGATGACTCGTTACTCAGTCCGCTAGAAGATGGAGGCCTGCTCCTCCAACTCGCCAACATAGTTTAACCTGCCTCTTCAGTCTGCAACATGTTACAGACTCGATCAAAGCTCACCACCCTACCGGGGGTAACGTTACTTGGTCCTTCTCCGACCCGAGCCTATAAATAGGCCCCCATACCTCTCATTCGAGAGGACAGGACACAATAGTCAGCCAAGGTATCAGAACCTGCGGACTCCAACTTTTAGTCTACGCGGCCTCCATGATCGAGCCCTTACGGCCTGCCTTGGCTTCAGCAACCTCAGCTATCCTCTCAGCCTGATCGCTCAGTCCGCTCAGCCTTGAGTAGCAAACTGTGGTATCAGCTTTCTGTGCGGCCTCTAGCGCCCTCTTCCCTCTTGTCGCCAGCTTCCCCCTTTGTACCCTTTATTTTCTATCCATATAAAGGTGCAATCTCAAGCTGTAATATTGATTCATAATCAAAGGAAAGCCTGTCGCAGGAGTGGCATTTAAGCCTCGGTTGGCGACTCTATTGTTGTCACTGCAAGCGGCTTCTCTTTCCCACCTCTCGGTCTCAACCATCAATCCAAACTGTCAAAGTAACAGTCTACTCAATTGTTCCTGATCAACCTCCTTTTTATCCCCGCATCACGGATCGATCGTGCTCCACTCTTGAGGAGGCTAGAGGATGTTCGCATTTTTGGCATCAACATAAATACGCGACCTTCATATTTCAAGCAGACGGTGAAGTCCGACAGTTAGCCATGTCAGACCATCAAACAGTCGAGAACCTTGCTCCTTCAAGTCCTAGTGAATATCCACTCTGGGAAGCCTTAAAGCAATAATATAGAGAAACTGCCCAACAGTTTCAAGCAATCAACCGTACTCTAGCTGCTGTCACACTGCGATCAGAAATGCAACCTACAATAACGCCGATTCCTTTAGTAACCAGACACCTAATTGAGAACCCGCAAGTCAATCCACCGGCCTATCCGCCGGTCTATCCACCTATTTACCCACCAACCTACCCACCAGTATAGCCTGCAACTCCTTTGCAGTCTCAAAATGTTGAGTTTGCTGCTTGTCAAAACATATTTCGGGAAGCTGTCCGGGGATGTATAGTAAGATTTCTGAATTTTCAGGGAAGTAATCCATATTTTTCAGCTCCTTCCTTTGCTCCTCCCGCATAAGCTTTTCCTTTCTAACCTTGATGAGTCCAATTTTGTTTGGGTTTTTCGGACTCATTTGGGCTTGTTTTCTCACTCGTGCACTGCATTTCAACCGGATATCGGTTGATTTACATCGTTCAGTCATTGACCGCTTAGTGCACTATTTTGGCTGGTGGGTGTGTGATTGTACATTCATTTTTTGGGGGCAAGCATGTGGTGCTCCCCATGGCTCTTTCTTGCTGCTGATGTTTGCTTCTTGCTGTGGGGTGCTGGTGTTCCAACTGGTTTTATTGCTTTGTAGGTGGCCGCGATGTCCAAAGTTTCATTTTCCATTTCCTGTGTGAGACGCACGGTCGTGCGCATTTATTCACGCACGGTCTGTTGGCAATCGTGCGCTTTACACAGTAGTGTTGGGGACATCTGTGGCTACCCGTGCATTTTTTTCACGCACAATTTCTCCCAAACCGTGCGAGAAGGAAATGCACGGTGTTCCTGTAGCTTTCCTGTTTGCACCAGTCTGTGGTTAATCATGTGATTTGTTCACGCGCAGGAGGCAGCGCCCGTGCGCGAGTAAAATGTGCTGTTTTCCTGTTTGTTCCTTCTTATTCTATTCTGTCGTTACCCGTGTGATTTCCTTCATGCACGGGCGGAAGCGCCCGTGCGTGAGTAAAACGCACGCGTCAAAGCCTCTTCTTCTGAAGACTTATACTGAAAATTTAATAACGCACGGTTGACGCACAGTCGTGTGCAAAACCGTGCGTGCCCATTTTTCTTACCTATTTCTATATAAAATACAGATTTCTTCTTCCTTCCATCCAAGCCTGAACCAGTCTTCCTCCAGCCGCCATTCCTGCTCTTTTGAGCAGGAAATCTTTCCTCCAGCCAACATTTTCTCTCTCCTCCTTGGAGAGTTGATTTTGCCACCATTTGTACTCCAAGTGCTTTCAAACTCTTCATCTTCGGCCACCATTGTTATCCCCAAGCTCCATGTCAAGCTCAAAGGTTGCTGCATCCATGAAGTTCTCCGGTTAGAACTAGCCAACGATTATTCACGAAGAAGATTGGATATTCAAAGGAAGTGAAGACCCTTCTTGGTTCCCGGACGTCAACCGTAGACCGAGTTATGACAAGGCCCGACAACTCTTGCATCTGGCCATGAATCTCGGAGAGACATCGTGCGTTTGGTTTAATCTGTCACCCTTTACTTGTAGAGTTTCCATTTTCTTAATATTTGGAGAGTTTGAATGATGTGTGTGAATATTATTAGCTTGAATATTTCAGCATGTCTAGGTGTTGATTTATTTTAGTTCTTGATAACTTGTTGACCTCCATTTTCTTCTATGATAGTTGTGATTGTGTCGTTCTAGCGATTGCTAGAAGTGTGCATTGTGAAGAGGTGATTGTGACCCTCGTTAGCTCATCCATCTTCCCTATTACTCTCTTGAGAAATCCACCCAAGAGATGTAGTGACGACGACCCGCAATAGGATTTTAAGCATTAGATTTAGGAAAACCACAAAACAAAACCCCCTTTGGTTACTTTCCCGCTTGCAATCTCTTTTCAAATAGCGAAATCACACTCCCTACTTGCACTCCTCGAGAGATCGATATCCAGGGATTCAACTCCTCACTTTATTACCTGACTACGATCGGTACATTTGCCGACACATCAGATTTTTGGCGCTGTTGCCGGGAAGTTCAACCGTTGTGTGCACTTTTTCTTTTTGAAAAAGATGATTGTTGTTTGACTTTTCTATCATCTTCTTTCCTCGTTCTTTTTTGTTCAAATTTGTCTGCGACTAATTCAAAATGCAAGAACCGCAGCAAGCCTCCAACCATGATGAGGACAACTTTGAGTAATCCGCGGAGCTGATCGGGTTTATCTCGCATCATTATTTGTTTAAGGGACTATATGGGGAGAATGTCGAGTATCATATTGATAGCTTCTTGGAGCTTTGTGGAACCTTTTTTATGCAGGGGACGTGCAGGACAAGTCCATGATTAGGCTTTTTGCGTTTTCTCTTGCTGGGAAAGCTAGATAATGGTATAGGGATATTATATAGTGCGGGCTTACTTCATGGAAGAGCGCTGAAGTGCAATTTCCTATAAAGTACTATTCGCGTGCGCAATTAACACAGGTGAATTTATATTTGGTTTCATTTGCGCAGATCCCTGGCGAATCTCTCTGTGAGGCTTGGGAAAGATTTCGGTTGCTATAATCCAAGAATTCTGTTCAGAACGCATTTGGAATGTCGTTCTTGCAAACATTTTATTTCGATATTCAGGAGCAGTTTCGATATTTATTCGACACCGCCGTTGGGGACACCCTCTTTAATAGGAATATGACTGACGCTTGGCTGATCGATGATGACATGATGTGCTCCAGCAGTTTATGGAAGATGCCTCCCATGCCCAAAGCGGTAGGGGACTCTCAGTTCACAGTTAGCAATATCGTGGAGAGCGAGCAGCTCATCCATCATTTTATGGAGTGGTTTGGAAAGCGGTGCTGATCTCAAGCGGTAATATTGCAACAGTTGCAAGATACTATTGTCGTCGTTGGTAAAATGTTTGAATTATGGGTCTGTCGTCCAGCTGAGACCGTTAATGCTATGAAGCTCATAAGTGGTAGGCTGGTTGATAATCGTGCATATCGAGAGGACAAACCGTCTGAACCCAGGGATAAGCCATGTACTGATGAGATGCCTGAGGAACCCTCGGCGGCTATTTCTTTGGAAGTCCAACTCTAGTGGGCTAGGCATCCATTTCCGCATAGGCTACAAAATATCAGGAAAGAGAGACAGCAACAAAAGTTTCAAGACATTCTTAAGGGTGTTCAGGTGATAATTCCCATGGTCTACCTGCTGACACAGGTACCGCATTATTCAAAGTACTTGAAGGATCTTCTGGCGAAAAATCAAGCTTTCGAGTTATGCGGCAGCATTTTGACCTGAGACGAATGTCCCACTATTGCGGTGCGGGATTGGCCCGTAAAACAAAAGGATCGTGGGAGCTTCAAAATTGCGTGTACCATTAGGCGAACTGTGTATAGTCATGTGTTGTGTGATTCTGGAGTGTCCATCAACCTCATGTCGTTATCCATTTTCCGGGAGCTGGGTTCTGGTGTTCTTCAGCCCACTAATGTTATTTTGCAGCTAGCTGATCGATCAAAGAAGAAACCGGTTGGGGTGGTTGAGGATCTCACAGTTGTGGTTAACGGGTTATCCTTTCTAGCTGACTTTGTTATCCTCGATATTGAGTATGCGGATGGAACGCCGATTATTCTGGGGCATCTGTTCCTTGCCACTGCCAGAGCCATCATCGATGTGGAAAAGGGTTTGCTGACGTTGCGCCTAAGATCAAGAGAATTCTTTTTTTGATATGTATAAGGCGTTAATGGGGGATAGCCGTGCGGAGCTGGGTGCTATGAAGGTTAACGAAGGTCGGACTTTTCAGCCAGATGAGGTTGAGGGTGACTGTTGTGACCCCGATATAAATATTCAGGAGGGGTTGTGCGAGGCGCGGAGTGAAGACCCTCAAATTATTGCGGTACCTCTGTTTGACTCAGATGGATCTCGCGAGTTCAAGTCGCTCGCTAGCGCGCTGAAGTATGTCTTTCTGGGAGAGAAAGAAACTCACCCCATCATAATTTCGGCTATTCTTACAGCTGATCAGGAGGTCCGTCTCGTTGAAGTGCAGAGGGTACATAGAAAATCCTTTGGGTTGAAAATTTTAGATGTAAAAGGAATTATCCCCACGATGTGCATGCACAAGATATTATTGGATGATAATTTCAAGCCTTCAGCTCAACCGCAGTGTAGATTGAACCCTATGTTATAGGATGTGGTGAAGAACGAGGTTATCAAGCTTTTGTATGCTGGTATTATATATCACATAAGCGACATCGAATGGGTGAGTCCGGTGCAGTTTGTGCCCAAAAAGGGAGGAATTACAGTCGTTTGTGATGAGAACGGTGAGCCGCTTCCTATGAGGCCTGTCATTGGGTGGAGAGTTTGTATCGACTATCGAAAGCTCAATGCAGCAACCAGGAAAGACCACATCCCACTGCCATTCATGGTCCAGATGTTAGAGAGGCTAGTCGGGCATGATTATTACTGCCTCCTTGATGGGTACTCGGGTTACTATCAGCTGGCGATTGCCCCAGAGGATCGGGAAAAGACAACGTTTACGTACCCGTCAGGGACCTTTGCATTTAGGCGGCTACCTTTTAGGTTGTGTAATGGGGTAGCCACCTTCCAACGATGCATGACCGTGGTTTTTCGCGAGATGCTTGGGGATTTCTTGGAGGTGTTCATGGATGACTTCTCCTTGTTTGGTGAGATCTTCGATGAAGCACTGCACTACATCACTTGGGTTTTGGAACATTGTGAGGATAGTAATTTTGTGCTCAACTGGGAGAACTGCCATTTCATGGTGCGAGAGGGGATCATTTTGGGGCACAAGGTTTCTCATCTGGGGCAAGAGGTTAATCCGGCGAAGGTTGAGGTGATTAGAAACCTGCCCCCTACCCCCCCCCCCCCCCCCGCCCCTGTCGACACTTCATGGCATTCGTAGATTTTTGGGGCATGCTGGATTCTACCGACACTTTATTCGATATTTCTCGGCTATAGCTAAGCCCATATCTAATCTATTTGCGAAGGATGTCAAGTTTGTGTTCGATGGCAATTACATTCGGGTGTTTAATTGCTTGAAGGGTATATTGGTTTCGGACACGATTCTCTCCTCCCCTGATTGGACAGTGCTTTTTGAACTGATGTGTGTTGCTAGATATGTCGCGGTGGGGGCTGTGTTGGGACAGCATAAAAATAAAATATTTCACATAATTGTCTATGCGAGTCGGACGTTGAATGAGGCACAACTGAACTATACCATGACCGAGAAGGAGTTTTTTGCTATCGTTTTCGCCTTCGAGAAGTTCCACTCTTATTTTATTCTTTCCAAGGTGGTGGTACATTCTGATCATGCGGCTATTCGTTTTCTCATGCATAAAAAAGATACTAAGCCGCGGCTCATGCGTTGGATTTTATTGATGCAAGGATATGATATTGAAATCCAAGATTGACGTGGAGTTGACAATGTGATTATCGACCATCTATCAAGACTTGATGGGGGAGAAGGTGAAGGCACCCAGGGAGTTCCAATTTAAAATACTTTTCCGGATGAGGGCTTGTTCACCGTTTCTTCCATTGCTTCTACGTCGTAGTATGCCGACTTTGCTAACTACTTAGCAAGCAAGGCGTAGCCACCGCATTTGACATATCAACAAAAGAAAAAGTTTTTCTCAGACGTCAAGTATTATCTTTGGGTGGATCCACTGCTCGAAAGGTTCTTTAGTGCGGTTTTTTTTTGCCTACGTTATTCGGTGACTCTTATACACACGTCAAAGAGTGCAACGAATGTCAGCCCACGTGGAACATTGCTAGACCAGATGAAATCCCTCTGAACAATATGCTGGTTTGTGAGTTATTCGATGTTTGAGGGATTGACTTTATGGGTCCTTTCCCCATGTCGCATGGGAAGCCGTACATCCTAGTTGCGGTGCATTATGTGTCTAAATGGGTGGAGGCGGAGGCGGTTACATCAAATGATGCTCGCACCGTGCTCCACTTCCTTCATTAAAATATCTTCTCCCGCTTTGGCGCACTGAGAACTATAACTAGCGACGGGGGTAGCCATTTCTGCAACCAGCAGTTAGCGCAACTGTTGAAACGGTTTGGTGTTCACCATAAAGTTGCTTTGGACTACCATCCCCAGACTTGCGGGCAAGTGGAGATTTCCAATAGAGAACTGAAGCAGGTTTTAGAAGAGTCTATTCACTCTAACCGGAAGGAGTGGGCGAACAAGGTGGATTATGCTCTGTGGGCTTACCGAACCATATTGAGGAGGCCGATAGGGATGTCACCCTTCCAACTGGTATATGGAAAATCATGCCACCGTCATTTCTAATTGGAGCACAAAGCATTGTAGGCCACCAAATTGCTCAACATGGACTTTAGAGAAGCTTCTAACAAGTGACGTAATCAGATTTGCGAGCTCGATGAATTCCGCTTGGGCGCTTATGAGAGCACGAGCATATATAAGGAATGGACCAAGCGCTGGCATGATAGACATATCTCGCCCAAAAGATTCAAGCGGGATGATTAGGTTCTTTTGTATAATTCACGACTACGGCTATTTCCTGCGAAGTTAAAATCAAGATGGAGCAGCCCCTACATGGTTGTGAGTGCCTCACCGTATGGCAAAATAGAGATTCGGGATGATAAGGACGACACTTTCAAAGTAAACGGGCATCGGTTCAAGCAATATGTGGGGAAGTTCATTGATAAAGACGAGCACTGCATACTGCTGCATGACCCCAATGGATGTTAATTTCTTTTCGTTGTTTTGCTTATATTTATTGATTGGATTTACTTCTTCTTAGAATTGTAAAACATTATATAAAACTGCTAATACAGGTATTTGGTCCACCTTAAGAACGGTAAAGAAAAGGGCTTATGGGAGACAACCCAATTTTGCCGCTTTTAATTTATTCATATATGCTTTTGGAATATATGTTTTGAGTATGCGTGGTTGGAAATAATTTCATGTGCAGGTGGGGTTAGTTTGAGCTGTGCACTGTCTACTAAAATTAATGTTGATCTTATGGTATGCTCATTTGCTGAGCATGGGGTAACCTCTTCCCTCAACTTTTATTTTTCTTTTTTTATTGTAAATCATTGATTGATTGTTTAGTATAAGTCTGGTGGGGGAAAGATTTGTAAGTTACCTTTGCACATGCACTTGCATACCACAAGTATATTTTCATTTTCAGTTTTTATTTTATCATGACAGCATTGTGAACCTATATCGCTTGAGCACGCACTTAAGCATGTGCTCGACCCAAGTTTAATTTATTTTTTTTGTGTTAACTTTAAGATAGTGGTGTTGGCTTATGATTTTTTGACAGAGTAGTGAGAAACTCGTGCAGTGCTCCTAATCGAGGACTCATGTTGTGTAGAAATAATATAGAGATAATTTTTCTTTATGCTCGTAGATTTATGATTTTCTTCATTTGTAAATAATGTTTATACTACTCAAAACTGTGGAATCTTGAGCAATCGAACGGTAGTGTAGAAATGTGTGTAGCCGCCACTAGCCTTGTATTTCTCTAGTCGGGAGGAAGGATCATCTTTCATGGTGGCTAAGAACATGCCCCAAGCTACTCTTGAAGTATTGGCGCATGGTTAGTCAAGCGTGAGCGTGATGTAGGTCATCATTTTGGCCCGTTTGAGCCTTGTACCGTTTCTGACATTCTATCCTCGCTAGCCCCATTGTGCATACCTCTTCTTTTTATTCAGCTCCACTATTATTTCACCAAAGCCCCATAGCCTTTCATAGTCGCACACCCATGTTGAGCTTTAGTGTTGTACTATTTCGTATGGTGGTGTGGATGTGGAAATTTTTGTTGTGAATATATGGATAAACTCCCATGTTTGCATTTGCTGAAAATAGAAAAAGTAAAAAGAAAAAGTGAAAAGAAAAGTTAAAATAAAATTCTACTTGAGATTTTTGTGGTGGTAGGCGGTGCACACGCCTATATATTCAACTTTATGCTTGGTGGCATGGAGCTTCTACTTGTATTATTGGCTTGGGGATATCTTTTAGTAGAGCTCCTTTGGGTTTGGTGCATAGACTTCTATTTTATCTTTCTTTTCCTCACCGAAACCCAAGCCCCACTTTTACCCTAAAGTCTTACGGATTCGACGTAGAGTCAAACTAGCGTTGTGGAGAGAGTGTGAATGGGCAAGCATATTGTCCCCAACATTGGTGGATTCCTTTGGAGGTGATCCCGATCCCCGATCTTTTGCAATGCTCAACTTAGTGGACTGTCTACTTTCTTCCTACGCATGACTGAACGATTCTCCAGAATTCTATTTTTGAGTCGTTACAATACTTATTTACACTTGTCAGAATTTATAAACCTCGTAGCATAATTAAAAAATTGCATCTATTATATTTTCTTTGCCCATGCAGTTTTTGATTTCTCGCTTTACTTTATTTATAAATCTCTAAACCAGCTAGCCATGTTCTAGTTCATGAAGAGTTGATTTTCTCGGGACGAGCAAATGTTTAAGTATGGTGGTGTGATGAGTCTGATATTTATAGGGTTTTACGGACTCATCTGGGCTTGTTTTCTCACTCGTGCACTGCATTTCAACCCGATATCGGCTTTATTTGAATTGTTCGGTCATTGGCCACTTAGTGCACTATTTTGGTGCGTGGGTTTGCGATTGTACATTCGTTTGTTGGGGGCAAGCATATGGTGCTCCCCATCGCTCTTTCTTGCTGTTGATGTTTGCTTCTTGCTGCGGGGTGCTGGTGTTCCAGCTAGTTTTATATCTTTGCAGGTGGCCGCGATGTCCAAAGTTTAATTTTTCATTTCCAGTGTGATACGCACGGTCGTGCGCATTTATTCACGCATGATCTGTTGGCAATCGTGCATTTTACACAGTAGTGTTGGGGACATCTGTGGCTACCCGTACATTTTTTTCACGCACATATTATCCCAAACCGTGCGAGAAGGAAACGCACGGTGTTCCTGTAGCTTTCCTGTTTGCACCAGTCTGTGGTTAATTGTGCGATTTGTTCACGTACGGGCGGTAGCGCTCGTGCACGAGTAAAATGTGTGATTTTCCTGTTTGTTCCTGCTTATTCTATTCGGTCGTTACACGTGTGATTTCCTTCACGCACGGGCGGAAGCGCCCGTGTGCGAGTAAAACACATTAGTCAAAGCCTCTCCTTCTGCTGGATTATCCTGAAAATTAAATAATGTACAGTTGATGCACGGTCATGTTCCAAACCCTGTGTGCCCATTTTTCTGACATCTTTCTATATAAAATGCAGATTTCTTCCTCCTTCCATCCGAGCCCAAACCAGCCTTCCTCCAGTTGCCATTCCTGCTCTTTTGAGCGAGAAATCTTGCCTCCAGCCACCATTTTCTTTCTTCTCCTTGGAGAGTTGATCCGACCACCATTTCTACTCCAAGAGCAAGCAAACTCTTCATCTCTATCCACCATTGTCATCCCCAAGCACCAAGCTCCATGTCAAGCTCAAAGGTTGTTGCATCCATGAACTTCTCCGATTAGAACCAGCCAACAGTTATTCACGACGAAGATGGGATATTCGAAGGAAGTGACAACCCTTCTTTGTTCCCGGACGTCAACCGTATGTAACACCCCAAAAACCATAAATCCCAAAATGGGGCAAGGCTGGGTGACACGGCCTGGGACACAAGCGTGTCCCAGGGCGTGTCCATTACACACGGCCTAGGACACGTGCGTGTCCCAGGGCATGTCTTTTACGGTGGGCGTCGAGTCGAGTTCTCGAGATTGAATGGTCGACAATCATCCAGAGGCGACACAGCCCTGGACACGTGCGTGTCCCAGGGCTTGTCCTGCTCACGTGAATAACCTTGTAGCGTTGAGTGGCGAGCACAGCCTGTGACACGGGCATGTCATAGGGGCATGTTTGGTACAAGGCTAAGGACACGGGCGTGTTCCTTAGCCGTGTTCTTCTCGGGTGATTTGGTCATGTAGAACTGAAGCAGGTTTTAGAAAAGTCTATTCACTCTAACCGAAAGGAGTGGGCGAATAAGGTGGATGGGCTTACCGAACCGTATTGAGGACGCCGATAGGGATGTCACCCTTCCAACTGGTATATGGAAAATCATGCCACCGTCATTTCTAATTGGAGCACAAAGCATTGTAGGCCACCAAATTGCTCAACATGGACTTTAGAGAAGCTTCTAACAAGTGACTTAATCAGATTTGCGAGCTCGATGAATTCCGATTGGGCGCTTATAAGAGCTCGAGCATATATAAGGAAAGGACCAAGCGCTGGCATGATAGACATATCTCGCCCAAAAGATTCAAGCGGGATGATTAGGTTCTTTTGTATAATTCACGACTACGGCTATTTCTTGCGAAGTTAAAATCAAGAGGGAGCAGCCCCTACATGGTTGTGAGTGCCTCACCGTATGGCGCAATAGAGATTCGGGACGACAAGGACGACACTTTCAAAGTAAACGGGCATCGCTTCAAGCAATATGTGGAGAAGTTCATTGATAAAGACGCGCACTGCACACTGCTGCATGACCCCAATGGATGTTAATTTCTTTTCGTTGTTTTGCTTATATTTATTGATTAGATTTACTTCTTCTTAGAATTGTAAAACATTATATAAAACTGCTAATACAGGTATTTGGTCCACCTTAAGAACGGTAAAGAAAAGGGCTTATGGGAGACAACCCAATTTTGCCGCTTTTAATTTATTCATATATGCTTTTGGAATATATGTTTTGAGTATGCGTGGTTGGAAATAATTTCATGTGCAGGTGGGGTTAGTTTGAGCTGTGCACTGTCTACTAAAATTAATGCTGATCTTCTGGTATGCTCATTTGCTGAGCATGGGGTAACCTCTTCCCTCAACTTTTATTTTTCTTTTTTTATTGTAAATCATTGATAGATTGTTTAGTATAAGTCTGGTGGGGGAAAGATTTGTGAGTTACCTTTGCACATGCACTTGCATACCACAAGTATATTTTCATTTTCAGTTTTTATTTTATCATGACAGCATTGTGAACCTATACCGCTTGAGCACGCACTTAAGCATGTGCTCGACCCAAGTTTAATTTATTTTTTTGTGTTAACTTTAAGATAGTGGTGTTGGCTTATGATTTTTTGATAGAGTAGTGAGAAACTCATGTAGTGCCCCTAATCGAGGACTCATGGTGTGTAGAAATAATATAGAGATAATTTTTCTTTATGCTCGTAGATTTATGCTTTTCTTCATTTGTAAATAATGTTTGTACTACTCAAAACTGTGGAATCTTGAGCAATCGAACGGTAGTGTAGAAATGTGTGTAGCCGCCACTAGCCTTGTATTTCTCTAGTCGGGAGGAAGGATCATCTTTCATGGTGGCTAAGAACATGCCCCAAGCTACTCTTGAAGTATTGGCGCATGGTTAGTCAAGCATGAGCGTGATGTAGGTCATCATTTTGGCCCGTTTGAGCCTTGTACCGTTTCTGACATTCTATCCTCGCTAGCCCCATTGTGCATACCTCTTCTTTTGATTCAGCTCCACAATTATTTCACCAAAGCCCCAAAGCCTTTCATAGTCGCACACTCATGTTGAGCTTTAGTGTTGTACTATTTCGTATGGTTGTGTGGATGTGGAAATTTTTGTTGTGAATATATGGATAAACTCCCATGTTTGCATTTGCTGAAAATAGAAAAAGTAAAAAGAAAAAGTGAAAAGAAAAGTTAAAATAAAATTCTACTTGAGATTTTTGTGGTGGTAGGCGGTGCACACGCCTGTGTATTCAAGTTTATGCCTGGTGGCATTGAGCTTCTGCTTGTATTATTGGCTTGGGGATATCTTTTAGTAGAGCTCCTTTGGGTTTGGTGCATAGACTTCTGTTTTATCTTTCTTTTCCTCACCGAAACCCAAGCCCCACTTTTACCCTAAAGTCTTACGGATTCGATGTAGAGTCAAACTAGCGCTGTGGAGAGAGTGTGAATGGGCAAGCATATTGTCCCCAACATTGGTGGATTCCTTTGGAGGTGATCCCGAGCCCCGATCTTTTGCAATGCTCAACTTAGTGGACTGTCTACTTTCTTACTACGCATGACTGAAAGATTCTCCAGAATTCTATTTTTGTGTCGTTACAATACTTATTTACACTTGTCAGAATTTATAAACCTCGTAGCATAATTAAAAAATTGCATCCATTATATTTTCTTTGCCCATGCAGTTTTTGATTTCTCGCTTTACTTTATTTATAAATCTCTAAGCCAGCTAGCCATGTTCTAGTTCATGAAGAGTTGATTTTCTCGGGACGAGCAAATGTTTAAGTCTGGTGGTGTGATGAGTCTGATATTTATAGGGTTTTACGGACTCATCTGGGCATGTTTTCTCACTCGTGCACTGCATTTCAACCCGATATCGGCTTTATTTGAATTGTTCGGTCATTGGCCACTTAGTGCACTATTTTGGCGCGTGGGTTTGCGATTATACATTCGTTTGTTGGGGGCAAGAATATGATGCTCCCCATGGCTCTTTCTTGTTGTTGATGTTTGCTTCTTGCTGCGGGGTGCTGGTGTTCCAGCTAGTTTTATATCTTTGCAGGTGGCCGCGATGTCCAAAGTTTAATTTTTCATTTCCTGTGTGATACGCACGGTCGTGCGAATTTATTCACGCACGATCTGTTGGCAATCGTGCATTTTACACAGTAGTGTTGGGGACATCTGTGGCTACCCGTGCATTTTTTTCACGCACATATTATCCCAAACCGTGCGAGGAGGAAATGCATGGTGTTCCTGTAGCTTTCCTGTTTGCACCAGTCTGTGGTTAATTGTGCGATTTGTTCATGTACGGGCGGTAGCGCCCGTGCACGAGTAAAATGTGTGATTTTCCTGTTTGTTCCTGCTTATTCTATTCGGTCGTTACCCAAGTGATTTCCTTCACGCACGGGCGGAAGCGCCCGTGCGTGAGTAAAACGCATTAGTCAAAGTCTCTCCTTCTGCTGGATTATCCTGAAAATTAAATAACGTACGGTTGACGCACGGTCATGTTCCAAACCGTGTGTGCCCATTTTTCTGACATGTTTCTATATAAAATGCAGATTTCTTCTTCCTTCCATCCGAGCCTAAACCAGCCTTCCTCCAGCTGCCATTCCTGCTCTTTTGAGCGGGAAATCTTGCCTCTAGTCACAATTTTCTTTCTCCTCCTTGGAGAGTTGATCCGACCACCATTTCTACTCCAAGAGCAAGCAAACTCTTCATCTCTATCCACCATTGTCATCCCCAAGCACCAAGCTCCATGTCAAGCTCAAAGGTTGTTGCATCCATGAACTTCTCCGGTTAGAACCAGCCAACAGTTATTCACGACGAAGACGGGATATTCAAAGGAAGTGACAACCCTTCTTTGTTCCCGGACGTCAACCGTATGTAACACCCCAAAAACCATAAATCCCAAAATGGGGCCAGGCACACGGCCTGTCCAGTGCACACGGCCTGGGACACATACGTGTCCCAGGGCATGTCTTTTACGGTGGGCGTCGAGTCGAGTTCTCGAGATTGCATGGTCGACAATCGTCGAGAGGCGACACAGCCCTAGACACGGGCGTGTCCCAGGGCGTGTCCTGCTCAGGTGAATAACCGGGTAGCGTTGAGTGGCAAGCACAGCCTGTGACACGGGCATGTCATAGGGGCATGTTTGGTACAAGGCTAAGGACACGGGCGTGTGCCTTAGCCGTGTTATTCTCGGGTGATTTGGTCATGTGTTGAAAGGGTGACACGGCCAGTCACACGGCCATGTCATGTTGATACGGGTGTGTCTACCCTGTGACATGGGCATGTTGACACCCGTGTTATAATCTGGTTTGAGTCAGTTCGTACAACGCTTGGAGTACATGACCTACGACACGGCCGTATCACAGGCCATGTCAAGTAAAATTTTGACTTTTGGGCAGATCTTGGCCATCCAATTATTTCTATTTTGATTCAATGGCCCAAGTGCATTCCTATAGTGATAAGACTGGGGGTTGGCATCTTCTCTCATTCATACCAGGAGAGAAAAAGGGAGATCTTGAAGGAAGGAGAAGGAGGAGAAGGGCAAGCCATTGGTGGAGCTCCCGAGGTCCGATTCGTGATCCGAGGCTAGTTCTGTGGAGGAAAAGCTTTTGCGGTGCTTTCCAAATGGCCAGATTTTTGATGGCTCCCAAGTGATCGTCAAGGGTAACGATCTTCCTTCTTGGACATGTGAAGTCCTCCTTTATGCATGAGTACGGATTCCTCTCCACCAAAAGGTGGAAAGAGTGGGTGATTCTGATGGGTTGATAGTTACTATCCCCTGTTGAGTCTGCATCTAGACCCGGAAGTGTGTAGTATGGGATAGGCATGCTGTGTGAAGCACATCTGGACATGTTGGTCTGGATTGGTGATGTATCATTTATGCAGCGGAGAAGACTCCACATATACTCGTGTAGTTAGTGGGTCGATGGGTTGTGCCTGTGAAGGGGAGTAGTATGAAGTACTGGAATGTGGAATTCCAGGAAAATGCTTTTGTTCTATTTGTCCTGTGGCTACGGTGTATCCAGTCCTTGAAGGACAATGCAGCAAGTCCTATTTGGACCAGGTGGCTATTGTGAAGCCAGTCCTATTTGGACTGTGTGGCTATTGTGAATCCAGTACTTGCCGAACGTTATGGCTAGAGTGAGCTCCGAGCTCTTAAAAATGCTTCGTGCCGAACATGAAAGGTAAAACCTACCCTCACCTTTAGTGTAGCCTCGAGTACATTGTACTTGGTGATGGCAATGCGATTTGAGCAATGGGGGGTGGTTGATCTGTACTTGCGTTATGTTCGTCCGATGGGAGGACCTAAGTGATGGTCATGTTGGAGCGCACAAGGAGAGTCTTAGGCCTGCGCGCCATTAAGACTAAATGCTCAATACCGTGTAAACGGTGGTGTTGACCCCTTGTTCGCCGGTGCACCAATAATGTTCCCTCAGTGCACGGATCGTCGGGTTGTATGGATGGCGATTGTGTTGGCTTGAATGTGCGTGAGAGCACAATATATGCTATATTGATGATATATGGCTTTGCAGGGAAGGAATGTCACTGCCCCGGGAAAGGGTTAGGATTGTAATAAATTGGTGAGCTGAATGCTGATTGTTGCCTTGTTTGTGTCCTTCTGGGTGGATTGTCCCTGTGCAGGTGCTGGAGAGCTGAGCGGGAAGTGAAGGGCTAATGCACCTGCTGTTGTTGTTGCCGCTCTTGCTGTTGTTGTTGCTGCTAGCCCTTGAAGGCTAGATAGTTATGTTTTCTTTTATTCATGTATGGCCAGCCTGCGCACCGATGTCTATAATCCATACTGTACAAAGAAGAATTGTAAGGCCTTAAGGACAAACTGTCGTATTTGCTATCCTCTCGTTTGAGTGGTTGTATATATAACTTTGGTAATATATAGAGTGGATATTCCTGGTATGAGTTCAGCCTACTATTTATTATTCCGCTAGCATGCTCTGAGTTAGGATGCATTGGTGGTATTAACCTGTGACCTCACCATCTGTTTTTAGCATATAGTGTGGGGACCCAGCTGGACCTTATATTATATATTGTGTAACGGGTGGAGTCGTTACACTTTGGTATCAGCTTGTCTCTGTCTTCCACTTTCGAATTCGTGGTCGAATTCTTTTGTGGTGTGGCGAGCACGTGTTTGTGCGAACTGCTGTAACACTAATGAACTCTGGAATATCCACTAAGTAATGCAAATACACTTGTTTGAGGAATCAGCGCATTCCTACTTTATTATTATTGCTTGTGTATTGTCGATAATGTATGTCTTGTCCACCCATAGGTGACTCGTAGTGGTGCTGGAAAGTCTGAGCCCCAGCGCTCTGATGTGAGTGCGGCACCAGCTGAGGTGCCAATACCTCCTCCATCTGCGGAAACTATTTCGATTAGTTATTGAGGCTCTATTTGCGATGATTCAGCTGACCGGGCAGGTACCGCCGGCAGTGGTGGCAGATCGTGTTAGTGTCAGACTCAAACCGGTTGAGGCTGTGGATCGGCGAGCAGCTGAATGACAATTGAAGCAATTCATGAGCTTCAATCTGCCTACGTTAATGGGACTAGGATCCCCAGCGCAGGCTGAGGACTAGTTATCGCGAGTCAAGCGTATCTTGACGGCGATAAGGACAGAGGAAACTCAAAAGGTCACTTTCTCCACCTTCTTGTTGGAAGGAGAGGCGAGGTTATGGTGGGATGAGGTTGAGTTACACCATTTAGCGGGCAGGCAATTGACTCAAGTATCGTTTGAGGAGTTCTCTCGCATGTTTTTGGCAAAACATCTACCGGCGGCACAATGCATTGCTATGGAGAACGAGTTCCAGCGGTTAATGCAAGGATAAAATAGCGTTGATGCGTACTTGCATAAATTTACAAGATTGGGACGGTATGCAGGATCAATCTTCGCCGATGATCAAAGAAAAACAAATCAGTTCTATGAAGGATTGTGGGATGAGTTGAGGTTCCTGCTTTATAGTTCAGTGAACCAAGGATTTCAGGCTTTGGTTGATACGGCGTGTGCGCTGGAGAAGGACTTGAAGCAGGTGAAAGGTAGGAAGGACTTGGCTGTGGCAAAGCCCGAATTCAAGGCACCCCGCTCTAGCAAATCGTATTACCAGAAAAAGTGGGGAAAGAGGTCCAAGCCTTCTGGGCAAGCTTCTGTGACGGTTGCATCAGGAGCAACGTCGAAGCCGGAGTTTCGTACATGCTTTTCCTGTGGCAAAGTGGGCATATTGCCCGTGATTGTCGGGTTGCTCAACCCAAAGGAGAAAAGAAGGCGGGTGTGTATTATGCTGAGAAGGGCAAAGCAGTGGTTGATTCCTCTGCATCCCAGGCGCAGCCCAGAGTGTACAATCTTAGACAACAGGAGGCTATCAACCAAAGTGATGTGGTCACAGGTAAGAGTTAAGATAATGCTTGTTTTAATGATTGCATATTTTGTATGTAGCTTGTGCATGATGTTTGTATTGCATGCTTTGTCCTAATTTGGAACAATCCGACAAGAGCCCTGTTTGATACGGGTGCTTCACATTCCTTTTTGTCTAAGGACTTCATAGCTCGAATTGGAGTACCGAGTAACGTGACGACAGATTGTGTAGAGGTGCTATTATCGAATGGTTGTTTCATGCTTGCGGATAAAACCTGCGATGTGGAAGTGCATATGATGGATATTTTCTCCACGCTAGCACGTGTTTCCAATTAATGAGGCAAGTATACCTATCGTTTGGAGTATAGAATCAAGTGTCGTATATCGACTCGGGGCTGTCGAATACTTGTACTCACAAGGAAGACTACTATCTTATCAGAAGAAAATTTGGTTTTTGTTGAACCGAAAAAGAAGCGTTGTACTACGGAAGAGAAATTCAATTATGAGTAAGCTAGCACTTGATCTAGAATCCCCTGGGACTAAAATAAATCTTCTTGAAAAATAAAGTAATGCGATTTCTTATTTACTCACTCGACCGTGAAGGTTCCTAGAGTACAAAAGCGTCTCTTTTGAGCTCATGCTTCTGACTAACCTTAGGTTGATCGATTAAGACCTTTCGGCCAGTCGAAACCCCTAAGCTTGCTTTAGGAGGTGAACCCCTCTATTGGATTTGACTCCAATACGGATGATTGACGTCGTACTCTCTCGAGGAGTGCATTCAACTCCTTTTAACTTTGAGTGATCTCCTCGTATTCGCAACCTATCGGTCATTTAGGATACGGATCTTAGATCGAAACCCATATCCGCGTAATATGAATTCGATGAAATAAAAAAAATCAAAGATAAATCGTAGCGAGTAAAATTAAGAACAAGACATTTGATAAAACAAGGAGAAGATTTTATTTTAATCCAAGGTTCATCATGATCAAGTGCTAAAAGGAAGTTAACTACTCATCATGATTAGGGAATTACAAAAGAGGGTAGAGAGAGACATGCTTGAAATAAAAAAAAACTAGAATTAAGAGTAACAACAATTGTAATCTATACTAGGAAATGTAAAATACAGTAAAATAAAACAACAAACTATAAGACTCTAACTCCCAAAATTCGACCATTGAGCATCTGAAGCTGTCTAGAATTTATAGGAAAAATTTCTGTTTGGTCACACCCTAGGTCACGCCCGTGATCGAGGGCGTGTCAGGCTCGGAACAGTCGTCTTGAAACCCAAGGAATGTTTGGAGGAGAAACTGCAAAAATCTGCTAACTGACGGGTCACGCCCCTAGGTAACGCCCGTGACCTAGGGAGTGTCAAGTATGTTTCTGGAAAACCACGGGAAGCTGAAGACAGCGGGAGTGACTGGTCTTTATGGAGGTGTCACACCCCCCCTGTCACGCCCATTACTAAGGGTGTGTCTAGCTGCAACGGCTTCTGGCGGCAACGGCCGAAACAGAAGATTAATTGGCTGGAAATGCCCGTGACACGCCCTTGGTCACGCCCGTGACCCAGGCGTGTGAATTTAATCTGACGTAGCAAGTTCAACAGTCATTCCACTTGATGGCACGCCCTGTGTAAGGGTGACACAGGCGTGTCTGAGCCAATCGATAATCTTTAGGCGCGGTTCGTCGGGCTACATCTGCAGACTTAACTCTTGTGTGTCACGCCCCTGTGTCACGCCCAAGTAGGGCGTGTCACAAGGCGTGTTTAGGCCAATAATGCAAAATTCCAAATTTTTCTCCAAATA
This sequence comes from Platanthera zijinensis, assembly GCA_039513925.1. Lineage (NCBI taxonomy): Eukaryota > Viridiplantae > Streptophyta > Magnoliopsida > Asparagales > Orchidaceae > Platanthera > Platanthera zijinensis. The sequence goes on from CM077081.1 coordinate 142,174,772, forward strand.
ATCTGTAGAATTACCCTGCAAGATTAAAAATTATTTTATTAGAACAAATAAATTTAAAATTTAAAAACTAGTTAATTATAACTTAATATTATAAAAGTAATATATAATATCTAACTATTAATTAGAAAATAGCATAATAAAAATAGGAAATAATTAGAATTATCAAATACTCACATACTTATTTGTTTGCTAGTCCCGAGCAAACAACTTCCTATAGGGAGTATAATAATTTTAAATGCTAGAAAAGAAAATTGAGCCTAAGTAGTAAAATGCGAAGTCTTATGCCTATGCTTGTAGCTATTTTTGTAGAAAGACTTACTCAACATACAAATTAGGTTTTTATTTTTCTTAAAATGCGTTTTCACTATTATTTTTACTTTTAAACTGAAAAATCCGGTAAATCTCAAAATTATCTTTAGGGAGAGTGTAGTGTGTGTACTAAGATAACATTGCACAAATGAAGATTAAGATACCCTCCAAAGAAATCCATCAATTTTGATGGCCATAGGCTTGCCCTTTCACACTCTCGCCATGGCACTAGTCTAACTTATAAACATAAATCAATAGGGCTTAATTAGGTTGAAATGTAGGCTTAGGTTTTTGGTGATGGTGGTCAAAGATAAAAATGATGGCTAGTCACACCAAAACCAAGGGAAAGCTTTTACACAAAAATTTGCTATGGCTTTAAGAACGCAACCAAATTCCTAATTCTGTTGCTTTTTTTATTTCTTTTTTCAACTCTTTCATCATGTTGAAATTTTTTTCTACCTCTTTATTTTTTTAATAAATTTTTTTTTTATTTTGAAAGGAGAGAAGAATAAAACAACTCTTTTTTTATAAGAAACGTGCCACCAAAAATGAAAAAGGCTCCTAATTACTCACAGACCTTGTTTGTATGTTTATGTTCAAGCATGGTATTAGGTGTGCAATTAGGTTGCTTTTTAGACTTTAGTAAAATACTTGGTGGAGCTAAAACAAAAGAATAGGGAAATAGACTCAAAATGGCTTAACAAAGATAAAAATTTTAGGTACGGGTACAACAGCTAAAACTGGCCAAAAGAAGTGCCTAAATCATATTTATGTTAATTAGTTTAACTTATGCAAAGTCTTGAGAATAGTTAGTGGGCAAGTTCTAGACATCGAAAAAGAATACCTCTCTCTTGGTCTGTGAAATATCTCTCTAGCAAACTTCTACTTACTCACCTAAATTATTTTAAAGTTTACCGATTTTAAAAATTAAAGAAAAATAAAAGATTTCCACGCATTTAGAAAAATGAAAATCTAATTATATGTTGAATATTTAAATCTACATAAAATTCTACTTACACGTGCATTTGACTAGAAACACTGCATGGCCAATAGTTTTACTCCAGAATTCAAAATTCAATTAAAACATTAAAATTCTCTAAACACTATAAAGAGATTGAATTACTAGAATTTTGCATGTAAACAAATATAGAAATAATGACTTTTCTAATTAAAAAATAAACCTAATTTTTTTTGTTACTTCTTAGACTTCCCGAGGTATACCCTGTGAAGGGTTCTCACCAGTACTAGGAGGTAAGATGAGGAGATATCCCAAACATCCCTTTCTAAGAAATTTAATTTTTGATTTTCTAATTTTTTTGTTATGTTTTAAATTTTTGAAAGACAAAATATTAAAGAAATATAATATTAGTTTTTTATCTAACTTTTCGTTTTGTTTAGTTTTTTTTAAATATTAAAAGATTTTTTTATATATATATTTTGCTTGAGAAATATTCGTCCCCCATACTTAAACATGACATTGTCACCAAGGTAAAATTTAAGAAAAGGCAAGAAAAGGAAACTTTCCTGAGAATATCCAACCAGCATCAAAAGAGACCTGTAAGAGAGTGGCAAAGCAAAACATAATATTTCATAGAGTTTTTTTCATAATAAAAACAAGTACATATATAAAAATCAAAGATAGAGATAATGAGAGGTGACTCTCTACAAGTCCAAAGAAATGAAAAGATAGCTACTCCTGGTCAGGAGCGTCCTCATGCTCCCGATAGAAAGTCCGCATGTTCGCGAACTCGCGGGTAATATGCGCCATGGAAGAAGTATGGTTTTGCTCGAGCATGGCAAAACGAGCATCAAAAGAAGCAAAGAGACCGTCAAAATGGGTTTGCAACTGGTCTATACGAGTATGTAGCAATCCTAATTGTCAATCCCAATAACTTGAAGGCTCGGGCGCTGGAGTAGAGTGAAGCAGTGGTGGCGGAATCTGGGGGGAATGATGAGTACCGCTGGTACCAGCACCAAGATACAGATCATGATCCCTGCCACAAACTAATGGGGGAATAGTCTCAAACTTCCCTTCGCGTCGTCTCGCTAGGCCGAGAGCCTTAAGGGTAGGGTATTGAAGAGGATGTGGCATTTGCATGCAAGTGAGCCGCGGAAGAGCATCCCAAACGCCGGTCTGCTTGGCGAGGAAAGTGATGAAATTCTCGCCGTGCACCGCCCCTAATCTCACATTTTCGTCCTGGTGCCGAAAGAAAATGACGAGCATGTAACCAAGGTTTAGTGGGACCCGATAAAACATACTATACAAGTATAGTAAGTCCGCCCGAGTCACCACGCCGTGGCTATCACCGCGTCCGGAAAGAGTGAAAGTGAGAAGGTTGTGTAGAATGTACAATGCGGGGGAGATGAGGTTTCTACCCTTGGATTTCTTTGGGGTGTAGGGGGTGGCATCATTACTGATTTCCGACCAAAAAGTGAGGAGGTTGAAGTCGGGAGGGAAATCAGTTTTTAGGTCAAGGTAGGCGTGGGATGTGGAAAAGGCCTCCGAGTAAAAGCCCATGGCGACATTGAGTTGGCGGATGGTGAGTTGGTGCATCATCCCGCCCATGCGAAAGATGATGAAATCATCTTGCGCTGCCCAACGGAACTAAAAAGAGGCCAAGAACTCGATGGTGAGCTCGAGGAAAGCAGGCTCAGAAATAGAGAAGAGGGGAGCCCATCCCAGGGTGGATAGAAATCCCTGAACTATCTCCGCCGCTCTGAAGGTGGCAAAGATGGCCTAGTCCAAGATACGGAAAATGCCAAATGGTTTGGCGCGCAGTCGCTCGCTCTTGTATTGTTGGGTGGCATTTGCAAAAAGGAGTATAGCCTCTACCGATGCAGGATCGGCGGGGTGCTCGGAGGAAGAAGCGGAGGAACGAGGATGGTGGCGAGGCATGGTGAGGAAGTGGGAAGAAATTCAGCCACAAGGAGAGGGGAAGAGAAGGGTTGAAGGCTGGAAAGTGTGGAGATAAGAGAAGAGAAAAATACCTATTTAAAGGAGTTTTCGGGTCGGTCACACCCCTAGTCACACCCGTGACAGGGGGCGTGACAAGCACGGGTCAAACGCGGAAGGAATCCGAGGCAGACGGCCTTGGATTCGGGGGTCACGCCCTAGAGTCACGCCTGTGACTCTCAGAGTCACGGCCGTGACTAAGGGCGTGTAAGAGGAATCCAATGCAGGGGCGCAAGGGTCTGAGGCGCTGGCCTCGGATTCTGTTATCATGCCCCAGTGTCACACACATGACTCTGGAGCGTGTCAGTCAAATCCGATGCGTGAAAAAGGAATCCGAGGCGTGACTGGTCAACGCCTCGGATACACGTGACCCGGGAAGGACATGCTCGTGACCTATATTAGTCATGCCCGTATCATATCCAAAAGACGGACGGGAAACCCAAGGGAGGAGGGATGTAACGACCCCATCCGTTACATGATGTATAGTAGAAGGTCCGGCCGGGGCCCCACACTATATGCCACAAACATACGGTGAGGTCACAGGATAATACAAAACCATACACGAATCCTAACTCAGAGCATTCTAGCGGAAGCTTTAAGTTGTAATTTGAACACTAACCAGGAATGTCCAATATATAAACCACCTTTATATATATAGCCACGGAATGTACAACGAATACATAGAGTTTGGCCTTAAGGCCTTACAGTTCCTCTTTCCACACCGTATGGTTTACAAACCTCGGCGCGCAGGCCGGCCATACATGAGTAAAAGAAAACAAGCAAAAACATTCGCTTAGCCTTCAAGGGCTAGCCGCAGCAGCACCAGCAGCAGCAGTAGGGCTTCAACCCTTCATTTACCACTTGGCTCTCCAGCACCTGCATAGGGACAATCCACCCAACCGGTGGCAAACAATGCAACAGTCAGCATTCAGCTGACCCAATTATAACAATCCTACCCCTTTCTCGGGGCATTAGCATTCTTTCCCTGCATAGCATGGCATCATCATATAGCAACTATGTGCGCGCAGGCACATTTAAGCCATCACAACTATCGGCTACACGACCCAACAGTCCGTGCACTCAGGGCACATTCTTGGTGTACCGGAATACCAGGGTCAACACCACCGTCTACACGGTATTTGAGCATTCTAGTCTTTCCGGCGCGCGGGCCTAAGACTCTCATTAGGCGCTCCAACAAAACCTATAACCAGGCTTCCAAGTTGGACGGACCTAACGCAGGTACGGATCAGCCACCCCCCGTTGCTCAAGTTGCCGTGCCACCTCGAATACGGAAGTATCCATGACTATTTATAGGCGCGGGTCGGTTTCACCTTTCCTGTTCGGCAATCTGCCTTTTCATCGAGTTGCAGCCCAACGGCTCAACCGCTCATAAAGTGGCAACGCACGGCGACAAGAGTTGCATCCAACCCTCTACTTTTCTTGGACATCATCCAGTACTTCCTGCTGCACCAAGCAACAGGTAGGCACAAGGCAACACAAGCCATAATCACGGAGCCTTCTCCGATATGCAAACAAGCATCACCAATCCAGACCATGTCCAGATGGGCTTCACACAGCATGCCTAGAGCCGTACTCCAAATTTCGGCCTCTAACAAGGGGGACTTCACATATCTACCCCAAGGGACACCACAACCCACCGCACACTCGCGGGGAAGGGTTTTCCCTATGCAATGCAGAAAAGAAGGACTTCACATGTCCAAGAAGGGAGATCGTTACCCTTGTCGATCTCTTGGGAGCCATCGCAAACTAGCCAGTGAGAAAGAACCGCAGCAGCTTTGCCTTCACAATGCCGGCTTCGGATCACGAATCGGACCACGGGAACTCCGCCGGTGGCTTGATCTCCTTCTCCTTCTTCTTCCTCCTCTCTCTTTATCTCTTTCTTAACCAAATGAAGAATGAATTCTTCCTCAGCCTCTACTGATTAAATCCAGCCAGGAATCACCTGAGCCCTTGGATCCAAAGAGAGAAATCTGAACGGCCACGATTTTCCCAAAAACTCACTTTTTTGGCTGGCACGGCCTGTGACACGCCCGTGTCACAGGCCGTGTACCCTTAAGCGGCACACGCGGTATTCGTACCGACTGAACTTTACCAGAACACGGGCATCGACACGCTCGTATCGAACCTGACACGCCCGTGTCAATCATGAGACATGCCCGTGTCACCCCTGCCTCATCAAGCTCCAAACTCAACCAGCAGTACACGGGTAGGCACACGGCATCGGACACGCCCGTGTCCAATCTGACACGCCCGTGTTCAAGGCTTGGTTCCAGGCCGTGTAATCTTCTGACTCAGAACGCATTTTATTTGAGTGACACGCCCTGGGACACGCCCGTGTCCCAGGCCGTGTACCCCCGACACGCCCTGGGACACGCCCGTGTCCCAGGCTGTGTAAAATGACCTGCACCTTAAAACCATTTTTGAGTCTTTTTGGGGTGTTACAATCCTCCCCCCCCCCTTAACAAAATTTCGTCCCGAAATTTGCACGGTAAGGAAACAAGAAACAACAATGCTATAACTTGATAACTCTGTTATAACAAAAGGTACACGGTCTACAGTTTATACAAACAGTTCTGGAAATTCAGCTCGTATGGTCTGCTCTCGCTCCCATGTTAGCGCTTCACGGCCACAATTGTCCCATCGGACCTCGACCATCCCGATCACTTTGTTCCGCAACTGTTTCTCGGCTCGATCCTCGATCCGAATGGGTCTAACCCTCGTCGTTAGCCCATACTCGACCGGTACCCGATCATTCTCCACTACTTGAGCTGGATCCTTCACCGCCTTACGAAGGGCTGAGATGTGAAATACATCATGTAATCCACCCAAGTCTGCTGAAAGTTCTAGTCGATAAGCAGCTTCCCCAACTCGCTCCACCACCTCAAATGAACCAAGATACCTCGGACTTAGCTTTTTCAAACGCCGAATCCTGGACACGCCTTTGAAGGGTTTGATCTTCAAATATACCCAATCACCCACCGCGAACTCCGCGTTCCGGTGTTTGGCATTGTAGTACTTTGCTTGACGATCTTGTGCTATCAATAGCCTCTCCCGAATAGAGCGTATGAGCGAGGTAGCTTCTTCGACTTCCTTTTTCCCACTCAGCTTAGACTCGCCTGCTTCTGCCCAAGCTAACGGTGTACGACATTTCCGACCATATAACGCCTCAAATGGTGCCATACCGATGCTCGCTTGGTAGCTATTATTATAGGCAAATTCGACAAGAAATATATAATCTTCCCATCTCTTACCAAAGTCTAGGGCGCACATGCGGAGCATGTCCTCCATCGTCCTATTGGTTCGTTCAGTCTGGCCATCCGTTTGGGGATGAAAGGCCGTACTAAACGCTAACTTTGTACCCAACATTTGATGAACGAGCTGCCAATCATTCGATGTGAACCGCCCATCACGGTCACTAACGATGCTCCGAGGAACACCGTACAGTCGAACAACCTGCTCCACATAAAGCTTGGCCAAGGTTTCCACTGAATCATCTCTTCTGTTTGGAAGGAAGTGCGCCACTTTTGTCAACCGGTCCACAATCACCCAGATTGAATCATGACCGCGTTGCGATCTCGGCAACCCGTGCACGAAATCCATCGAAATGTCATCGAATTTCCACTCCGGAATAGGTAACGACTTCAGGAAACCGCCAGGCTTCTGGCATTCTGCTTTCACCAACGCACAGGTATTGCATTCAGCCACATAACGTGCGACATCTTTCTTTAGTCCGGGCCACCAGAACAGCTTTTTCAGATCTCTGTACATCTTTGTGCTCCCTGGGTGAACTGAGTACTTTGCAAAGTGAGCTTCGTACATCAACTCTTCCCTCAATTTACCCACACTCGGGACGCACACTCGACCATTTCTTCGTAACAACCCGTTATCCCAAGAGAATTGGTCATCCGGCCCATCTTTTGCATAGCGCTGGAGACTTTCATCAAGCTCCGTTGCTCGCCGAACTCTGTCCGTAAGGTCATATTGCACCTCCGTCCAGTTCAAGCATGCATCGGTCGAAGAACCCTTGTCAACACTAGATATCTCCAAGGCTTCTAACTCCTAGATTAAACGCTGATCATGCCTCTGCAACCAGCTTGCCCGTACCGGATTCTTCCGACTCAAAGCATCAGCGACCACATTTCCCTTCCCGGGAGTATAGTGAATCTCGATGGTGTAGTCCCCAAGGAACTCCATCCATCTTCGTTGTCGCTTGTTCAGATCTTTCTGATCCAATAAGTACTTTAGGCTTTTGTGATCTGTATAGATATCCACTTTGACGCCATAAAGGTAGTGCCGCCACAACTTGAGCGCAAAGATTACCGCCGCCAACTCCAAATCATGGACAGGGTAATTCCGCTCATGCACTTTCAACTGGCGCGAGCCATACGCAATCACTTTACCAAACTGCAGAAGGACGCAACCTAAGCCGCTCCCGGAAGCATCACTATAGATCTCATACCCATCTGTACCACATGGCAATGTCAACACAGGCGCCGTGGTCAAACGACTCTTCAAGTCTTCAAAAGCTCGCGCGCACTCCGGCGTCCAAATGAACTTTTGGTCTTTTCTCGTCAGCGTGGTCAGAGGTAAAGCAATCCGTGAGAAGTTTTCCACAAACCGTCTATAGTATCCCGCAAGTCCAAGGAAGCTCCTGACCTCGGCCACTGAAGCCATCACTGGCCAATCTCGAATGGCACTTATCTTCAACGGATCCACCGCGATACCTTCTCTACTTACCACATGGCCTAAAAAGGCTACTGAAGAGAGCCAGAACTCACACTTTGAGAACTTGGCATAAAGCTTATTCCTCCGCAGGGTATGCAAGACCAACCGCAAATGGTTTGCATGATCCTCTTCCGACTGAGAGTATACTAAGATGTCATCGATAAACACAATAACGAACAAATCCAAGAACTCTCGGAACGTTCGATGCATTAGGTCCATAAATACTGAAGGCGCATTACATAGGCCAAACGACATTACCGTGAACTCATAATGACCGTAGCGTGTTCCAAACGCCGTCTTGGGAATGTCACCTTCCCAACTCAGCTGATAATATCCCGATTTCAAATCTAACTTGGAATAGACCGTTGATCCTGCCAGCTGATCAAATAGGTCATCAATCCGTGGGATCAAATATTTGTTTTTCTCCGTCAGCTTATTCAATTCGCGGTAGTCAATACATAACCGTAAACTACCGTCTTTCTTTTTCACAAATAGAACAGGCGCGCTCCAAGGTGACATACTTGGGCGTATGTATCCCTGCTCCAACAACTCTTGCAATTGGACTTTCAACTCCGCCATCTCTTTTGGCGCGACGTGATATGGTGAGCGGGCCACAGGTTTCGCACCTGGCACCAACTCAATAGAGAAGTCAATCTCCCGCCGGGGTGGTAACCCAGGAAGATTTTTAGGAAACACATCAGCAAACTCTGACACAACCAGTACTTCACCGACATTAGCCTTTGGCTCAACAGCCTGAATTAGCGTGAAGAATAACTCCGCGCCCTTCCGAATAGCATTGATGACTTGGAGTGCAGACAACTGAGTCCCGCCAACTCCTCGCATACCAGCGAACTTCGTCACAAGTCCGGTATTCTGGCCCAGTGTAATCTCCTTGGAGTTGCAATAAATAAAGGCACGCTACTCCGAGAGCCAGTCCATACCAAAGATCACATCAAACTCCGACAACGGTAGCACGGCTGCACTCAAACCGAAATCCCGACTTCCTATTTGAACATCCATATCGCAAGCCCTATCCGCAAGCATCACACAGCCATTCGGTAATAGCACCCTTGTACTATCCACCGTCACATGACTCGGTACCCCAATTCGAGATACAAAATCATCAGACAGAAAAGAATGCGAAGCACCCATATCAAACAGGGCACTCGCTAGATTATTCCGAATCAGGACAAAGCCTGCAGCATACACATCATGCACAAGCTATACATAACCACAAGCAATAGCACATAAGCAAGTAAGCTATAATCAACTCATACCTGTGACGACATCACTTTGCTTAATCACTTCCTGTTGGCCAAGCTGATAGATTCGGGGCTGTGCCTGGGACGCAGAGGAATCAACCACCGCTTTGCCCCTCTCAGCATAAGACGCACCCGTCTTCTTTTCCTCTTTGGGCTGAACAACCCGACAGTCACGAGCTATATGCCCCACCCGGCCACAGTTATAGCATGTACGAGATTCCGACCTTGATGTCGCCCCCAACACAACGGTCGTAGTTACTTGCCCAGACGGCTTGGACCTCTTGCCCCCTTTCTTCTAGTAAAACGATTTGCTAGGGCGAGGTGCTTGAACCTCTGGCTTTGACACAACCAAGCCCTTGTTCCCTTGCACCCGCCGCATGTCCTTCTCCAACGCACACGCAGTATCAACCAACGCCTGAAACCCTTGGTTCACTGAACTCGAAAGCAGGAACCTCAACTCATCCCGCAATCCTTCATAGAACCGATTCGTTTTCCTTTGGTCATCCGCGAAGATTGTTCCCGCATTCCGTCCCAACCTGGTAAACTCATGCAAGTAGATATCCACGCTATCTTCTCCTTGCTTTAACCGTTGGAACTCATTTTCCATAGCAATGCGTTGCACCGCTGGGACATGCTTCGCCAGAAATATTCGAGAGAACTCCTCAATCGATACTTGCGTTAATTGCCTGCCCGCCAAATGGTGTACCTCAACCTCATCCCACCACAACCGGGCCTTTCCTTCAAGCATGAAGGTGGCCAAGGTGACCTTTAGAGTTTCCTCCGCCCTGATCGCTGTCATTATCCGCTTGACACGCGATAACCAATCCTCTGCCTGCGTTGGGGATCCCATTCCCGTAAACGTAGGCGGACTGAAGCTCATGAATTGCTTCAACTGTCGGTCAGCTGCTCGTGGATCTACAGCCTCAACCGGCTCGGGTCGTACAACAACACGAACTGGTTCTACTGCTGGCTGCGTTGCCCGGTCGTCTGAATCATGACAAATAGAGCCTCAGCAACTAAGCGAACAGTTTCCGCAGATGGAGGAGGTGTTGGCACCTCAGCTGGTGCCGCACTCTCATCAGAGCGTTGGGGCTCAGACTGCCCAGCACCACTACGCATCACCTATAGGTGGACAAGACACACATTAGCGAACGTATGCAAGCAAAACAACACAAAAAGGAACGCGCAGATTCTTCAAACAAGATTTTGTACATTCCTTAGTGGACATTCCAGAGTTCATTAGGGTTACAGCAGGGTGCATAAACACGCGCTCGCCACCCCATAAAATAATTCGTCCACGAATTCGAGAGAGGAAGACTGAACGAAGCTGATACCAAAATGTAACGACCCCATCCGTTACATGACGTATAGTAGAAGGTCCGGCCGGGGCCCCACACTATATGCCACAAACAGACGGTGAGGTCACAGGATAATACCAAACCATACACGAATCCAAACTCAGAGCATTCTAGCGGAAGCTTTAAGTTGTAATTTGAACTCTAACCAGGAATGTCCAATATATAAACCACCTTTATATATATAGCCACGGAATGTACAACGAATACATAGAGTTTGGCCTTAAGGCCTTACAGTTCCTGATGTAGGCCACTATGTTTGTCACTATAACGGCTAAGGGGATTACACGTACGCCTCTCTATTTCCACTATTACGCTCACACAATAATTAAACGCAGCACACTCACGAACAACGTTATCAACTATTACTAATCGTACGGTAGCCACGCCGTTTTAAGATCGAACAAACGACTATAGGTCGTCGTTCTTTCAAGCTAAAAGGACCCACCCGGTCCGAACGAGCGATGGTTGTACCAAAAGAGATCTACCGAAAAGTTCGATTCGGAATTGGTAGATCTCCCCCAACAAAACGAAAGACGAGGTTCGCCAAACCTTTCGGAGAATTAAACACTCTTGAAATAACAACTTAAGCTATATGAAAATTAAACCACGACGAATAACGATTCCAAAAATAACGCACGGAAATTCCACCAAATAAAATTATCTAAAAAAATAATGGATCACACAAGCGGTAGTAGTTCTCGTTACCCCAACCGGAATGGATGATTCCGGTTCACTTCTCTTGGATTTATTCTTCCACGGCTCCGCCGGAGTTTCGCCGATCGGAGAGAAATTTTGTCCGCTTTGTTCGCTTCACGCCGGTGTTAGGATTCCACAAGGAGGCAAACTTGCCTTGGCCGATTTCTTCACAAAACAAAGGGGGGAAAGGGATCCTTAATGGATGGCCGAGAGACCTTGGGGAAGTAGGAAGGGGCTCGGGTTTTGGGGTGAAGAGGGAGGGCTGGTTGGTTTTCTTTGGAAGAGGGAGGAGGAGGAGAGGGAGCCGAGATAGAGAAGGGGAGGGGATGTGGCCGGCGGCCAAGAGAGGGAGCAAGAGGAGGAGGGCCGAAAATTTCCTAAGGGGGAAGAGGAAAAGAGGGGGAAATTCAATCTTGAATTTTGGTTTCAATTTTTCATTCTTCATCAATTACTCAACAATGAAAAGTTCATGCCTATATATAGGCCTATTACAAGCTATGGCTATCTGCAGCCCAAAAGAAAATAAAACATAATCTAAAATTAAACAAATACATGAAGAAATAGTACATGCATAATAACTAAATAAAAGTCTTTATTATGTAGCTCCTTATGTAGCTTTTTTTATGTAATAATTTGCCTTTGCCGTCACCGTCAAAATCTCCAACATGTAGGAGAACGCCATTGCCGTCGCCATCGCCGTCATCTTCTTTACGCCATCTTCGTCACCATCATCAACAACATGAATGAAGATGTCGTCTTCATCAATCCTCCCCCGCTTCAATGAACTCATCACCGATGAGTTGGAATGGAGGTACTGGCGCCGAAAAGCATCATCCCAAAGAACCTTTGTCGAGTCCGGAGTCCAAGAGCCACCGGATACCGGACGATCATACCATCGCATTACGGAACACTGCATACCACCGCTTGGAGAGGAGAGCCAAGCACCATCAATGAACCTGTCTAGCCAAAAATTTGTCCTGTGGAACTTGGAAAACGCATTAGGCAAATCAAGAAGATAAATTTCTGCTTCAACAATCAACGTACCTCCGTTGGAGACCAATGGAGAGAACGATCCAAGAACCAACTCACCCCCCGACCCAAATGCAAATTTAGTGGCACCAAACGTAGAGTTAGATATTCTAAATGGTGGAAAAACATAATGCGTGAAATTGGAAACATTTAAACTATGGGAATTACCCCATTCAATGGTTAATTTCAATAGATATTTTGTTTTTCCCATTTGATTAAAAATCCGAAAAGTTCTAACTCGCCAAATCGTCAACGTTTCTATAGTGCCCGTAGGCATCCGTTTAGGGGCGAGACGCACCAAAAGTAAACCGAGAACTTTATAGGGAAATTCCCTCTTATGTAAGTTAGCAATAACATAATAAGATGACATGTGCGTGACTAGCGCTTCCTTACGGTGCTCATGTAATAAGAACATGTGAGAGGCAGCTATAAGTGCATATAGGCTTAACATAAAGCATAGCAATAACGAAACTACATAAGTAGAAACCAAAGGAACTAAATAAGTAGGAACCAAAGGAACTAAACATAATGGCATCAACATAAAGTAATAGGGTGGCGCTAGGGGAACTACACGTAGTGTCGACATCGGAACTAAATATGGCGGTGCCAACGGAAATAACTCTGGTGGCACCAGAGGAACTACATCAGGAGGCATCATCCTAACGGGATCAGGTGGCACCAACATAATGCGAACAGGTGGCAAAAACGGGACTAGATCCGGTGGTAGTAGTCGAATTAAATCAGGTGGTACTAACTGAATGCAATCCGATGGGACAAATGATGACCACATCATTAATGGATTCTCGAAAAATTGGTCAATCCTAGGAAGTCGAGAGGGTACCGAATTTATGAGACTTTCATCAGGACCACATACAAAATCTATCTTCACACTATGTGACATGTCCCAAGGAGGATCCATCGTGGAAGATAAAACAAATTGACTCCAAACAGGCAAAATAATCTCATATCCAAACGGATCTGTAGGTCGGGTCAACAAAATGGTGGGGATAGCCGGTAAAACTAATACGAGGGGAGAGTTAATAATGCAATTAAATTCATGCCACGGAGTTTGCATCAGGGGACGCTCACCCGGGTTGACCTCAATATCGTCCTCTAAAATAATAACTCTCTCGATTGGTATTCCTCCAAACACATCGGTCACGTCAGCAGTAGCGGTAAAAACCTCAGAAGGTGGCTCTACAATATGTCTTGGGCTAAAGATAACCAGTTCGTGTCCTAATGTATCATCGCGTAAATCATGAACGGGTAAGCTCTCACCATAAGGTAACTCTTCCGACTCATAAATCACTATATTAGCAGCCGTACAATTCTCATGAATGGGCGCATCAATAGACTCCAGAGGAGGGGCTAAATCATGCCGAAAGTCAAAATATGGATTTTTTGTCCAAGTGTAATCCTCCGGGTGCAAGTCATCAAAATCATAGGATAATTCAAACACAGGATTCTCCCTCACAGTAAACTCATCTGGCTCGTCTTCACCTAACTCACAATCAGAGAAGCATTCGTCATAGGGTGATTTTATCAACTCAAAAGGTACTTCGCCCAAATCAGAATCAGTATCATTCTCAGAAACCTCGACGAGGGGAAGCAGAGATAATTCCTCAGAGGAGAAATCGTCATCCAGGTCACTGGGGTAACCAATCTCCTCATCGCCACTCATGTTGTCAACATTTACAGCACCGTCCTCAGTGACGGGCATACTCGTAGTCACAAGATCAGATTCAGTCACGCTGATAGGAACACTCTCATAAACAGGAAAGGGACTAGTGCCCCGCCGTAAAGGTGTCACTACATCCAACAATTCCGCAGGAGCGTACTGTTGGGTGAGAAGACTTTTCATGATAGTCCAACTGGCATCAGGTGCATAACGTCTCTTGGCGCTGTTCCAAAAGCGCCAGGCTAGACCAGTTAATTGTATACTCGCAACGCAAGCCTGGGAGTGGTCTGGCACAAGTGCACGCTCGAAGTAACTCTCCAACTCAACAACCCAACTAAGGACGGCATGGGGACCTCCCAACCCATTGTAGGGGGCTGATACGATCCTAGTTGACTTAGAATTACCATCACACTGGTGGTGTTGTCTAGGGGCCTCAAGAGGAGACGTCGGAAACTGACCACTAAGTTGGGCTAATAAATCCTCAAGGTTGTCAAATTTGCGGTTCATCTCCTTGCGAAATGCACCAATCGAGGAAGGTGGGGAAGGAGGACTCCGACAACCCGTCATAAATGATTTTCCTCGGGTGACGTTGAAGTCATGGGCCATTTCCGGGGGAACCGGAGAGAAATCTCAACCAGAACCGGTGCACATGAAAAGAAAAGAAAAAGCCTGGGTCTATTTATTTTGTAAAGATTGATTTGTTCCCGCTAAACCTCTAAGGTTGTAAAGATTATAGGATAGGGTTTTTGCTGGAAAAAATAGGATGAACATTAAAAAATTTTGCTGGAATTTTTTTATTTAGAAAGTAAGAATCTAGACCGCTATTAGCACACCAAATACTAAATTTTCAAATTAATTAATAAAAATAAGTACTTAATAAAAATATATTTTTTTTGGTTTTCTTACTAATAATTAGAGGGAGAAATTCCAGAAATTTTAAATTTTATATTTTGAGAAAAGTTGACATTTTAATGCCGCTATTTGCAGACCAATATGTAGAAAAACTAGTTTTCATGAAACTTAAAAGTTTTGAACTTTGAATTTTGAAATTCGAAATTGAAATTTGAAATTTTGAAATTTGAAATTTAAATTTTGAATTTTGAAATTCGAAATTCGAAATTCGAAATTCGAATTTTGAATTTTGAATTTTGAATTTTGAATTTTGAAATTTGAAATTCGAAATTCGAAATTTGAAATTTGAAATTTGAATTTTGTAATTTGAAATTTGAAATTTCGAAATTGGAAATTTGAGATTTGAAATTTGAAAATTTGAAATTTGAAAATTTGAAATTTTGGAGAGTTATATTGGGAACTTCATTGCATTTCAAGATAATTATATTTTCTAATTAATTAGCCTACTAAATTAGCCTACCTAAAGATAGAAGGATGGTGCCGATTAGGAAATCGACAATAACCTCCCTCTGATACCAAATTGATGTAGGCCACTATGTTTGTCACTATAACGGCTAAGGGGATTACACGTACGCCTCTCTATTTCCACTATTACGCTCACACAATAATTAAACGCAGCACACTCACGAACAACGTTATCAACTATTACTAATCGTACGGTAGCCACGCCGTTTTAAGATCGAACAAACGACTATAGGTCGTCGTTCTTTCAAGCTAAAAGGACCCACCCGGTCCGAACGAGCGATGGTTGTACCAAAAGAGATCTACCGAAAAGTTCGATTCGGAATTGGTAGATCTCCCCCAACAAAACGAAAGACGAGGTTCGCCAAACCTTTCGGAGAATTAAACACTCTTGAAATAACAACTTAAGCTATATGAAAATTAAACCACGACGAATAACGATTCCAAAAATAACGCACGGAAATTCCACCAAATAAAATTATCTAAAAAAATAATGGATCACACAAGCGGTAGTAGTTCTCGTTACCCCAACCGGAATGGATGATTCCGGTTCACTTCTCTTGGATTTATTCTTCCACGGCTCCGCCGGAGTTTCGCCGATCGGAGAGAAATTTTGTCCGCTTTGTTCGCTTCACGCCGGTGTTAGGATTCCACAAGGAGGCAAACTTGCCTTGGCCGATTTCTTCACAAAACAAAGGGGGGAAAGGGATCCTTAATGGATGGCCGAGAGACCTTGGGGAAGTAGGAAGGGGCTCGGGTTTTGGGGTGAAGAGGGAGGGCTGGTTGGTTTTCTTTGGAAGAGGGAGGAGGAGGAGAGGGAGCCGAGATAGAGAAGGGGAGGGGATGTGGCCGGCGGCCAAGAGAGGGAGCAAGAGGAGGAGGGCCGAAAATTTCCTAAGGGGGAAGAGGAAAAGAGGGGGAAATTCAATCTTGAATTTTGGTTTCAATTTTTCATTCTTCATCAATTACTCAACAATGAAAAGTTCATGCCTATATATAGGCCTATTACAAGCTATGGCTATCTGCAGCCCAAAAGAAAATAAAACATAATCTAAAATTAAACAAATACATGAAGAAATAGTACATGCATAATAACTAAATAAAAGTCTTTATTATGTAGCTCCTTATGTAGCTTTTTTTATGTAATAATTTGCCTTTGCCGTCACCGTCAAAATCTCCAACATGTAGGAGAACGCCATTGCCGTCGCCATCGCCGTCATCTTCTTTACGCCATCTTCGTCACCATCATCAACAACATGAATGAAGATGTCGTCTTCATCAGTTCCTCTTTCCACACCGTATGGTTTACAAACCTCGGCGCGCAGGCCGGCCATACATGAGTAAAAGAAAACAAGCAAAAACATTCGCTTAGCCTTCAAGGGCTAGCCGTAGCAGCAGCAGCAACAGCAGTAGGGCTTCAGCCCTTCATTTACCACTTCGCTCTCCAGCACCTGCATAGGGTCAATCCACCCAACCGGTGGCAAACAATGCAACGGTCAGCATTCAGCTGACCCAATTATAACAATCCTACCCCTTTCTCGGGGCATTAGCATTCTTTCCCTGCATAGCATGGCATCATCATATAGCAACTATGTGCGCGCAGGCACATTCAAGCCATCACAACTATCGGCCACACGGCCCGATAGTCCGTGCACTCAGGGCACATTCTTGGTGTACCGGAATACCAGGGTCAACACCACCGTCTACACGGTATTTGAGCATTCTAGTCTTTCCGGCGCGCGGGCCTAAGACTCTCATTAGGCGCTCCAACAAAACCTATAACCAGGCTTCCAAGTGGGACGGACCTAACGCAGGTACGGATCAGCCACCCCCCGTTGCTCAAGTCGCCGTGCCACCTCGAATACGGAAGTATCCATGGATATTTATAGGCGCGGGTCGGTTTCACCTTTCCTGTTCGGCAATCTGCCTTTTCATCGAGTTGCAGCCCAACGGCTCAACCGCTCATAAAGTGGCAACGCACGGCCACAAGAGTTGCATCCAACCCTCTTCATTTCCTGGACATCATCCAGTACTTCCTGCTGCACCAAGCAACAGGTACGCACAAGGCAACACAAGCCATAATCACGGAGCCTTCTCCGATATGCAAACAAGCATCACCAATCCAGACCATGTCCAGATGGGCTTCACACAGCATGCCTAGAGCCGTACTCCAATTCCGGCCTATAACAAGGGGGACTTCACATATCTACCCCAAGGGACACCATAACCCACCGCACACTCGCGGGGAAGGGTTTTCCCTATGCAATGCAGAAACGAAGGACTTCACATGTCCAAGAAGGGAGATCGTTACCCTTATCGATCTCTTGGGAGCCATCGCAAACTAGCCAATGAGAAAGAACCGCAGCAGCTTTGCCTTCACAACGCCGGCTTCGGATCACGAATCGGACCACGGGAACTCTGCCGGTGGCTTGATCTCCTCCTCCTTCTTCTTCCTCCTCTCTCTTTCTCTCTTTCTTAACCAAATGAAGAATGAATTCTTCCTCAGCCTCTACTGATTAAATCCAGCCAGGAATCACCTGAGCTCTTGGATCCAAAGAGAGAAATCTGAACGGCCACGATTTTCCCAAAAACTCACTTTTTTGGCTGACACGGCCTGTGACACGCCCGTGTCACAGGCCGTGTACCCTTAAGCGGCACACGCGGTATTCGTACCGACTGAACATTACCAGAACACGGGCATCGACACACCCGTGTCGAACCTGACACGCCCGTGTCAATCATGAGACATGCCCGTGTCACCCCTGCCTCATCGAGCTCCAAACTCAACCAGCAGTACACGGGTAGGCACACGACATCGGACACGCCCGTGTCCAACCTGACACGCCCGTGTTCAAGGCTTGGTTCCAGGCAGTGTAATATTCTGACTCAGAACGCATTTTATTTGAGTGACATGCCCTGGGACACGCCCGTGTCCCAGGCCGTGTACCCCCGACACGCCCTGGGACACGCCTGTGTCCCAGGCAGTGTAAAATGACCTGCACCTCAAAACCATTTTTGAGTCTTTTTGGGGTGTTACAATCTGCAGCTCAATTGGTGATGAGAGTTGAAAGAACTCCATAGTTAAGCGTGCTTGGGCGAGAGTAATACTGGGATGGGTGACCTCCTGGGAAGTCCCCGTACGACCCAACTTAACTGTCGAGTTCGCTCATCAAAGGGAGGCTGTGGCCACCAACAACCCGCATGTGGAGGGAGAGGGGTTGGGGTGCTTGGGCTGCAGCCCGGTAGCGATGCCTGGAGGGCGGAGCCGTAACGCTGTTACGTACGCACCAGGGTCGTTACAAGGGACCTCCCGTGGGTTAGGTAAATCATGCCCTGGACACGCCCGTGACCAACAGGTCACGCCCATGACAGGGGCGTGTACGAGGAAAAAAAGAAATTTTTTTCTTTTTCTTTTATAAATATATTATTACTAATTAATTAGCCTTTTTTGTTTTTTTATTATATTTTATTTTGTTTTTGTTTTTTTTAATCCGAATAAAAATAAAATAATATACAATTTACCGACATGAAGTAACACGTATGCTTGACGGTCATTCCGAACCGATCACCATGCATCGATATCCTTCATACCTGTAAAAACTTAAAAAGAAAATTAGAATAAAACGAAAAGATAACTGTGGGATGCCTCCCAGGAGCGCTTTGTTTATGGTGGGTGAGCTCGACCATAGTGGTGCGCGTGAACTAAGGATTTGACAATATTATGTTGTCCAGTTGTGCGTTAATATTATCACCGAAAACAAATTATTTCAGCCGGTGCCAATTCACTTTAAAGTCACCTCCTTCCGAGTACGAAATAAGCACCCTCCCGTAGGGCAGAACCTCCTTTACGATGAAAGGGCCGGACCAACGAGACTTAAGTTTACCTGGAAAAAAACGCAAGCGCGAGTTATAAAGGGGGACATGGCCTCCCGGTTGGAAAACCTTTGGGTGCTTAATTTTCTTATCGTGATAAAATTTTGTGCGCTCCTTATAGAGTTTATTATTCTCATAAGCAAGGGAGCGCCACTCATCGAGCTCGTTAAGTTGGAATTTACGAAGCTCGGAGGACAAATTTTCATCAAAATTTAAAAATTTAAGTGCCCAAAAGGCACGATTTTCAAGCTCAACCGGTTGATGGCATGCTTTCCCATAGTCCAATCGATACGGCATACAACTGATAACAGTCTTTTACGCGGTCCGATAAGCCCATAGAGCTCATCAAGCTTGACCGACCAACCCTTTCTATTGGTAGAAACCATTTTTTCTAGTATACGTTTAATTTCACGGTTAACTACTTCTACCTGGCTACTAGTTTGAGGGTGATAGGGGGTGGCTAACCTATGTGTAACTCCGTATTTATATAAAACCTTAGCACATTGTATGTTACAAAAGTGTGTGCCCCTATCACTAACAATTGCCCGCGGTGCTCCAAATCGTGAAAATAGTTTTTTGAGAAATCGAGTAACGACTCGAGCGTCATTAGTGGGAAGGGCTTGTGCTTCCGCCCACCGTGACACGTAGTCAACCGCTACTAAAATATATTTATTTCCATAGAATATTGTTAGCATTCCAACAAAGTCGATCCCCCATATGTAAAAAACTTCTACTTCTAAAAACGAATTTAAAAGCATTTCATCACGGCAGGAAATATTACCTGAGCGTTGGCATTGTTCAGAACGACTTACATGGGCGTGAGCATCCTTAAAGATGCTTGGCCAATAGAAGCCTGCTTCAAGTACTTTCTAGGCCATCCGATTAGCTTTATAGTGCCAACTGGCGGGTCCCTCATGACAATGCTTTAAAATTTGGGCGCCTTCCTCATGAGAAACACATCTCCGCACTACTTGGTCCGCACAAACACGAAAGAGAAACAGATCCTCCAAAAAATAATTTTTCAAATCAGAAAAGAATTTCTTCTTTTCTTGATAAGAAAAACCATTCGGGAGAAATCTCGCAATAAGGTAGTTTGCGAAATCGGCAAACCAAGGAGTGGGGAGAGTAATAACCTTATGAATGGCGAGAAGGCGCTCCTCGGGGAAAGTGTCATCAATGTCCTCTTCTATGAGCTCCTCCAAATTGGGGTTCTCCAATCGCAAAATATTATCAGCCGCCAGGTTCTCCGCTCCTCTCTTGTCACGAATCTCCAAGCCAAATTCTTGTAGTATGATCCACCTAATCAATCGTGGCTTTGCATCTGTTTTTGTTAGTAAATATTGCAAAGCAGAATGATCGGTAAAAACAATAATTTTAGACAAGGTTAGGTAGGAACAAAATTTATCAAATGCGAATATAACGGCTTATAATTCTTTTTCGATGGTAGTATAATTTTCTTGTGTGGCAGTTAGTGTTTTGCTCGCATAATAAATCAGATGAAAATTATTATTTTTTCATTGTCCTAAAACCGCACCTACGGCAAAATTAGTAGCATCGCACATTATCTCAAATGGAAGTTCCCAATTGGGAGCCATCATTATAGGAGCGTTGATTAATTTTTCTTTAATAAGAGAGAAAGCGCGCAAACAATTTTCATCAAAAATAAATGGCGCATCTTTTTCTAATAAGTGTGTAAGGGGCTTAGTTATTTTAGAAAAATCTTTACTAAACTGGCGATAGAAGCCGGCGTGCCCCAAGAAACTACGAACGACCTTAACATTTTAGGGGGGAGGTAGCTTTTCTATAGTTTCAATTTTGGCTTTATCTACCTCTATGCCCTTGCTAGAAATTTTGTGGCCTAAGACCAACCCTTCCCGCACCATAAAATGGCACTTCTCCCAGTTCAAGACTAGGTACATGTCCTTACATCTTTGGAGTACACGGGAAAGATTTGTCAAACATAAATCAAAAGAATCTCCAAAGACAGAGAAATCGTTCATGAAGATTTCCATGATATCCTCCACTAGTTCATAAAAGATCACTAGCATGCACCTTTGGAAGGTTTTTGGCGCATTGCATAAACCAAAGGGCATCCTTCGATAGGAGAAGGTGCCAAACGAACAAGTGAAGGTTTTTTTCTCTTGGCCTTCGGGAAAAATTGGGATTTTTAAATATCCTGAAAAACCATCAAGAAAACAATAAAAAGAGTGCCCGGATAACCGTTGAAGGATTTGGTCAATGAACGATAAAGGAAAATGATCCTTACGGGTGGCATCATTTAATTTGCGATAATCGATGCACACCTGCCATCTGGTAACGATTCGAGTAGGAATTAATTCATTTTTATCATTAGGAACTATTGTTAATCCTCCTTTCTTAGGCACCACCTTGAACGGGCTCACCCAAGAGCTATCCGAAATCGGATAGATGATGCCCGCATCTAATAATTTAATTACCTCGGCCTTGACTACATCCTTCATGTTAGGATTAAGCCGGCGTTGAGGTTGAATAGTTTTGTGATCGTGTTCTTCCAATAAAATTTTATGGGGGGAAAGGAGGTATTAATCCCTCTCAAATCCGTGATCTTCCACGCAATTGCACGGCGATGACGTTTTAAAATATTAGATAATTTATTTTTTTCATCATCGGTCAAGTAGGCCGACACAATTACGGGAAGTTTAGAATCCTTCGCTAGAAATAAATATTCTAAATGATCAGGCAATTGTTTTAGTTCAAGAGTAGAAGGTTCATCATAAGATGTTTTAAAACGATCACTACCGACTTCTAAAATTTCAGATATATGTGCGCGAGTGATCGAAATGTTATCACTATTTTCATGAGCAATTAAATCTAAATTTTAAAAATCAGATTCATGATCAATAGATGATAAAGTAAGTTCAAAAAAAGGAAAGCAGTCTTCTTCGGGAGAAGCCTCCAAGTAATAACATGAGTCATCATTAGCAAGCGAATTTTTCATAGACAAGTCAATAGTGAAGGTAACTTCTTCATCTCCGACTTTAAGGAGAAGTTTACCATTACTAACATCTTTGATAGCGCGCGAGGTGGCAAGAAAAGGGTGACCGAGAATGAGTGGTACCTCGGTGTCCTCTTCGATGTCTAAGATGACAAAATCTATCGGAAAGATAAATTTGTCAACTTTGGCAAGCACATCCTCTATGTTCCCCATAGGGAGCTTAACAGACCGATCTGCCAATTGAATGCTCATTCTTGTGGGTTTAGGTTCTCCTAATCTCAACTTTTTCACTAAATAATAAGGCATTAAATTGATAGAGGCGCCTAGTTCGGCTAACGCACGTTTTACCAATAAATTGCCAAATAAACAAGGAATGGAGAAACTACCCGGATCGGGTAATTTCTTTGGAAATTTATTGAGTAAAACTATCGAGCACTCTGTGTTCAATGGAACCATAGAGATATCCTCAAGTTTCTTTTTATTGGATAAAAGATCCTTGAGGTACTTGGCATACTTCGACATTTGTACAATTATTTCGTAAAATGGTAAATTAATTTGAATTTGTTTAAACATGTCTAAAAATTTACCATGATGCTCATCCACCCAGTCTTTTTGCATTCTAGACGGATAGGGATGAGGCGGTTGATAAGCTTTTGGTTAATTATAACTAGAAGGCTTAATCGGAGGAGAAGATGAAGAAATTGTTTCCTCTGTATCAACCAGAATTGGAGATGTTGCAACCATAATTGCAGAAGTGGTTACCTCCTTCCCACTCCGTAAAGTGATAGCTTTAGCTTAATCCATTGGGTTGGGCTCCGTATTGCCTGGTAGCGCTCCTTGTTGGCGATCGGAGAGCATTTTAGCGATTTGACCAATTTTGGACTCCAAATTACGAAGAGATCTGGTGAGATTCCGGATGTTGGCATCATTTGTAGTCGTATATTTAGTGAACAACTCCTCGGGATTGTGAGCTTTTGGAGCTTGTGGTGGAAAATAACCGGGAGGGATGGTGTTAGGTGGGCGAGCTGCGTTCCCCGGATTACTCCAAGAGAAGTTGGTGTAGTTCCTTATACTCGGGTGATAGGTATTACCAAAATTATTACCCGGATTATAAGGTGGCCAATTCGGATTACCCATGTAATCCACATGCTCGACAATAGTAGAAGGCTCCCAATATTGGGGCTCACAGGTAGGTGTAGACGAGGAAGCAGTCATCTCGTTCATTTGTTTTTGTAGTTTCTCAACCTGGAGAGATAAACTAGAGACCGTATCTATTTCGTACATCCCGGCCGATTTTGGTGGATGAGACCGAGGTGTACTCCTCTGATACGTATTCATGGCCATACCTTCTATAAGTTCTTAGGCGGCCGCTGGTGTCTTGTTATTTAACGTTCCACCGACGGTGGCATCAATATGTTGCCTCGTTTGTTGATTGAGGCCATTATAGAAGGTTTGCACATGCAACCAATCAGGGATTGTATGATGCGGGAAACAACGAAGCAATTCCTTAAATCGCTCACAAGTATCATATAATATTTCCATATCAACTTGGGAGAAATAAGTAATATCATTACGCAATTTGGCCGTTTTAGCAGGCGGAAAATATTTCGTGAGAAATTTTTCCGCCATCTCGGCCCAAGTACTGATGGAGCCTCTTGGAAGAGAACTCAACCACTGTTAATCCTTGGTGCTCAAAGAGAAAGGAAAAAGTCTTAACCGAATGGCATCATCGGAAACCCCATTAATTTTAAAAGTATCGCATATTTCTAAAAAGATAGAAATATACGCATTTGGGTCCTCATCTTGAAGCCCATCAAATTGTACTGATTGTTGTACAATTTGAATGATGCTTGGCTTCAATTCAAAATTTTTGTTCGCAATAGCAGGTCGAACAATACGTGATTGCGCCTCATCGAAATTTGGCCGGGCATAGTAGGACATAGTCCGTTCTTCAGCCATATTTGGATTTTGATTACCCAAATTAGAAGAAAATTGAGTGGAAGAAGAAGATGGAGATGGTGAAGAAGAAAAAGTGTTACCTACGGATTCCTTAACCAAATCTGGAGAATTGAGGTCACAGAGTCTTAGGCGTCGCCGTAAGCTTTGCTCGATCTCCGGATCCTAATCAAGTAGATTTGACGGATTCCCTCGGGTCATACACAACAACAACAAAAAAGATAAAAGTTTTAAGATTTAAAAATTTACAAAATAAAATTTCCCAGACTTCCCAAGGGCTACCCAGTGACGTGTTCACAAGGTACTAGGTGGTATTACGGGATGAAAACCCAGCATGGCCCTTTCGCAAGAAATTTTAATTATAAAAATGTAACAATAAAACTTTCAAATAAAAAAAATTAAAATAAGAAGAAAGATGATAAAACTAATAGATCCTTGCTTTCAAAATATCAACAAAGAAAGGTCCCCGGCAACGGCGCCAAAAATTTGATGGATATTTTCTCTACGCTAGCGCCTATTTCCAATTGATGAGGCAAGTATACCTATCGTTTGGAGTATAGAATCAAGTGTCGTATATCGAATCGGGGCTGTCGAATACTTGTACTCACAAGGGGGACTATTATATTATCGGAAGAAAATTTGGTTTTTGTTGAACGGAAAAAGAAGCGTTATACTATGTAAGAGAAATTCAATTATGAGGAAGCTAGCACTTGATCTAGAATCCCCTTGGACTAAAAAAAATCTTCTTGAAAAATAAAGTAATGCGATTTCTTATTTACTCACTCGACCGTGGAGGTTCCTAGAGTACAAAAGCATCTCTTTCGAGCTCATGCTGCTGACTAACCTTAGGTTGATCGATTAAGACCTTTCGGCCTGTCGAAACCCCTAAGCTTTCTTTAGGCATTGATACCCTCTATTGGATTTGACTCCAATCGGGAAGATTTACGTCGTCCTCTCTTGAGGAGTGCATTCAACTCCTTTTATCTTTGAGTGATCTCCTCGTATCCGCAACCTCTCGGCCATTTAGGATACAGATCGTAGATCGAAACCCATATCCGTGTAATATGAATTCGATGAAATAAAAAAATTCAAAGATAAATCGTAGCGAGTAAAATTAAGAACAAGACATTTGATAAAGAAGGAGAAGATTTTATTTTATTCCAAGGTTCATCATGATCAAGTGATAAAAGGAAGTTTGCTACTCATCATGATTAGGGAATTACAAAAGAGGGTAGAGAGAGACATGCTAGAAATTAAAACAACTAGAATTAAGAGTAACAACAATAGTAATCTATACTAAGAAATGTAAAATATAGCAAAATAAAACAGCAAACTACAAGACTCTAACTCCCAAAATTAGACCCTTGAGCATCTGAAGCTGTCTAGAATTTATAGGAAAAATTTTGGTTTGGTCACGCCCTAGGTCACACCCGTGACCTAGGGCGTGTCAGGCTCGGAACCGTTGTCTTGAAACCCCGAGAATGTTTGGAGGAGAAACCTCCCAAATCTGCTAACTGACGGGTCACGCCCCTAGGTCACTCCCGTGACCTAGGGCGTGTCAAGTATGTTTCTGGAAAACTGCGGGAAGCTGAAGATGGCGGGAGTAACTGGTCTTTATCGAGGTGTCACGCCCCCCTATCATGCCCATGACTTAGGGCGTGCCTAGCTGCAACGGCTTCTGGCGGCAACGACTTGAACGGAAGAATAATTGGCTGGAAATGCCCGTGACATGCCCTTGGTCACGCCCGTGACCCAGGCGTGTTAATTTAATCTGACGTGGCAAGTTTAATGATCATTCCACTGGCTGGAATGCCCCGTGTAAGGGAGATACGGGCGTGCCATAAAATAACACGGGCGTGTTTGGGCCGGTCGACGATCTTTAGGCGCGGTTTATAGGGCTACATCCAGACTTAACTCTTGTGTGTCACGCCCCTGTGTCATGCCCAGGTAGGGCGTGTCACAGGGCGTTTCTAGGCCAATAATGCAAAATTCCAAATTTTTCTCCAGATAATTAGTAGAATTACCCTGCAAGATTAAAAATTATTTTATTAGAGCAAATAAATAAAAAATTTAAAAACTAGTTAATTATAACTTAATATTATAAAAGTAATATATAATATCTAACTATTAATTAGAAAATAGCATAATAAAAATAGGAAATAATTAAAGTTATCAGCATATAGGAAATCGAGATTTTGGATTGAGGGAATTTGGTCTACCGCTATCGGAGTTTGATGTGATCTTTGGCATGGACTGACTCTCGGAGCAGCGTGCGTTTATTGATTGCAACTAAAAGGAGATCACACTGGGCCAGAATACCGAACTTGAGATGAATTTTGCTGGTATGCGAGGAGTAGGTGGGAACTTGTTATCTGCGCTCCAAGTTGTCAGTGTTATTCGGAAGGGAACAGAGTTATTCTTCACGCTTATTCGGGCTGTTGAGCCAAATGCTAGTGTAAGTGAAGTTCCTATTGTGTAGGAGTTTGCCGATGTATTTCCTAAGGATCTTCCTGGGTTATCGCCCCAGCGGGAGATTGACTTCTCGATTGAGTTGGTGCCAGGTGCGAAACCTGTGGCCCGCTCACAATATCGCGTCGCGCCAAAAGAAATAGCTTACCTTAAAGTCCAATTGCAAGAGTTATTGGAGCAGGGATACATACGCCCAAGTATGTTACCCTGGAGTGTGCCTGTTCTATTTGTGAAAAAGAAAGACGGTAATTTGCGGTTTTATAATGACTACCGCGAATTGAATAAGCTGACGAAAAAGAACAAATATCCGATTCCACGGTTCGATGACCTCTTCGATCAGCTAGCGGGGTCAACCGTTTATTCAAAGTTGGATTTGAAATCGGGATATTATCAATTGCGGATTCGGGAAGGTGACATTCCCAAGATAGCGTTTGGGAGACGATACGGTCATTATGAATTCACGGTAATGTCGTTTGGCTTATGTAATGCGCCTTCGGTATTCATGTATCTAATGCACCGGACATTCTAAGAGTACTTGGATCTATTCGTAATTGTATTTATTGATGATAGTCTCGTGTACTATCAGCCGGAAGATGATTATGCAAACCATTTGCGGTTGGTATTGTATACCCTGCGGAGGAATAAGCTGTATGCCAAGTTCTAAAAGTGTGAGTTCTGGCTATCGTCAGTGGCTATTTTGTGCCATGTGGTAAGTGGAGTGGGCATTGTAGTAGATCCGGAAAAGATAAATGCCATACGGGATTGGCCAGTGATGTCTTCAGTGGGTGAAGTCAGGATCTTCCTTGGTCTGGCGGGCTACTACAGATGATTTGTGGAAAACTTCTCAAAGATTGCTTTACCTCTGACCACGTTGACGAGAAAATATGAGAAGTTCATTTGGACATCGTACTGTGCGCGAGCTTTTAAAGAGATGAAGAGTCGTTTGACCACAGCGCCTGTGTTGACATCACCATGTGGTGCAGACGGCTATGAGATCTATAGTGATGCTTTAGGGAACGACTTAGGCTGCGTTCTTCTGCAATTTAGTAAAGTGATTGCTTATGTCTCACGCTAGTTAAAGATGAATGAACTGAACTACCCCGTCCATGACTTGGAGTTGGTGGCGGTAATCTTTGCGCTAAAGTTATGGTGGCACTATCTCTATGGCGTTAAAGTTGATATCTATACAGATCACAAGAGCCTAAAGTATTTGTTAGATAAGTAGGATCTGAATATACGACAACGGCGGTAGATGGAGTTCCTTGGGGACTACACTTTCGATATTCACTATACTCCCGGGAAGGGAAATGTGGTCACTGATGCTTTGAGTCATAGGATGCCAGTACGGGCAAACTGGTTGCAGATACATGATGAGCGGCTAATCCAGGAGATGGAAGTGTTAGAGATATCTTGTGTTGATAAGGATGCTACGGTCGACGCATGCTTAAACTGGACGGAGGTACAATATGACCTTACGAACAGAGTTCGGCGAGCAATGGAGCTTGATGAAAGTCTCCAACGCTAGGTATAGGATGGTTTCGGTGTCCAATTCTCCTGGGATGATGGCTTGTTACGAAAAGATGGTCGGTTATGTGTCCCAAGTACGGGGAAGTTGAGAGAAGAGTTGATGTACGAAGCGCACTTTGCCAAGTACTCAATTAACCCTGGGAGCACAAAAATGTACAGAGACATGAAGAAGTTGTTCTGGTGGCCCAGACTAAAGAAAGACATAGAAAGTTATGTGGCGGAATGTCACACTTGTGATTTGGTGAAAGGGGAATGCTAGAAGCCTTGTGGTTTTCTGAAGCCGTTATCGATTCTGGAGTGGAAGTTTGATGATATTTTAATGATTTTCGTACAAAGGTTGCCGAGATCTCAATACGGTCATGATTCTATCTGGGTAATTGTAGACCGGTTGAAAAAAGTGGCTCACTTCCTTCCAAATAAGAGGGACTATTTAGTGGAAACCTTGGCTCAGCTCTATGTGAAGCAGATTGTTTGACTGCACAGTATTCCTCAGAGAATTGTTAGTGATCGTGATGGGCGATTCACCTCAACTGATTGGAGGCTAATTCATCAAATGTTCGGCACAAAATTAGCCTTCAGTACGGCCTTTCATCCACAAACAGATGGCCAGACTGAGCGAACCAACAAGACGATGGAAGATATGCACCGTATGTCCGCCCTGGATATCGGTAAGAAATGGGAAGAGTATATTTATCTGGTAGAGTTCTCCTATAATAACAGCTACCAAGCAAGCATCGATTTGGCACCGTTTGAGGATCTATATGGTCTTAAATGTCGTACACCATTAGCTTGGGCAGAAGTAGGCGAATCCAAGCTGAATGGGAGAAAGGAATGTGAATAAGCTACCTCGATAATATGCTTTATTCGGGAGAGGCTATTGATAGCCCAGGATTGACAAGCAAAGTCCTACAATGCCAAGCATCGGAACGTGGAGTTCGTGGTGGGCGATTGGGTATATTTGAAGATCAAACCCTTCAAGGGCATATCTAGGATTCGGCATTTGAAAAAGCTAAGTCCGAGATACCTTGGTCTGTTTGAAGTGGTGGAGCGAGTCGAGGAAGTTGCTTATCGGCTAGCGCTTTCAGCAGAGTTGAGTGGATTGCATGATGTATTCCACATCTCAGTACTTCGAAAAGCTGTCAAGGATCAACCTCAAGTTGTTTAAAATGATCGTGTATCAGTCGGGTATGGGCTAACGACAAAGGTTAGGCCCATTCGAATCGAGGATCAAGCCGAGAAACAGTTGTGGAATAAGATAATCGGGATGGTCAGAGTTCGGTGGGACAATTGTGGTCATGAGGTGCTAACATGGGAGCGAGAGCAGACCATGCGAGCTGAGTTTCCCGAGCATTTTGTATAAACTGTTGACCGTGTACTTTTTGGGATAACAGATTTTTTTTAGCGTGATAGCATTTTGATGTTTGTTCCCCTTCTGTGTACAAATTTTGGGACGAAATTTATATTAAAGAGGGGAGGATTGTAACACCAGAAAAACATTAAATCCCAAAATAGGGCCAGGCTGGGTGACACGGCCTGGGACACGAGCGTGTCCCAGGGCATATCAAGTGCACACAGCGTGGGATACAGGCGTGTCCCATGTCGTGTCCTTTATGGTGGGTGTCGAGTAGAGTTCTCGAGATAGCACGGTCGACGATCGTCAAGAGGCGACACGGCCTGGGACACGGGCGTGTCCCAGGGCGTGTCCTGCTCGGGTGAATAACCGGGTAGCATTGAGTGGCGAGCACAGCCTGTGACATGAGCGTCTCATAGGGGCGTGTTTGGTACACGGAAAAGGATACAGGCGTGTGCCTTAGCCATGTTCTTCTCGGGTGATTTGGTCCTGTGTTGAAAGGGTGACACGACCAGTCACACTCCCGTGTCAAGTTGACACGGGCATATCTACCCTGTGACACGGGCATGTTGATGCCCGTGTTCTGACCTGCTTTGAGCCAGTTTGTGCACCGCTTGGATTACACGGCCTGTGACACGGGCGTGTCATAGGCCGTGTTAAGTCAAATTTTGACTTTTGGGCAGATCTTGGCCATCTAATTATTTTTATTTGGATCCAATGGCCCAGGTGCTTTCCTGCATTGATAAGACTGGGGTTTGGCATCTTCTCCCATTAATACCACGAGAGAAAAAGGGAGAGCTTGGAGGAATGAGAAGGAGGAAAAGGGCAAGCCATTGGTGGAGCTCCTGATGTCCGATTCGAGATCCGAGGCTAGTTCTGGGGAGGTAAAGCTGCTGCTGTGCTTTCCAACCAGCCATATTTTCGATTGCTCCCAACAGATCGTCAACGGTAGCGATCTTCCTTCTTGGACATGTGAATTCCTCGTTTATGCATGAGTAAGGAATCCTCTCCACCAAAAGGTGGAAAGAGTGGGTGATTCCGGTGGGTTCATAGTTGTTATCCCCTGTTGAGTCTGCATCTAGACCCGGAAGTTTGTAGTACGGGATAGGCATGCTCTGTGAAGCCCATGTGGACATATTAGTCTAGATTGATGATGTTGCATTTATGCACCAGAGAAGACTCTGCGTATACTCGTGTAGTTAGTGGGGTCGATGGGTTGTGCCTGTGAAGGGGAGTAGCAGGAAGTACTTGAATATGGAATTCCAAGAAAACGCCCTTGTGTTGTTTGTACTATGGCTACGGTGTAGCCAGTCCTTGATGGACAATGCAGCCAGTCCTATTTGGACCCTGTGGCTATTGTGAAGACAGTCCTATTTGGACAGTGTGGCTATTTTGAAGCCAGTCCTTTGCGGATGTTATGTCTAGTGTGAGCTATGAGCTCTTAAAAAGGCTTCGTGCCGAATAGGAAAGGTAAAACTGACCCGCGCCTTTACTGTAGCCTCGAGTATGTTGTACTTGGTGATGGCAAGGTGATTTGAGTAATAGGGGGTGGTTGATATGTACCTGCATTATGTCTGTCTGACGGGAGGACCTGAGTGATGGTCATGTTGGAGCGCATAATGAGAGTCTTAGGCCTGCATGCCATTAAGACTAAATGATCAATACAGTGTAAATGGTTGTGATGACCCTGGTTCGCTGGTGCACCAAGAATGTGCCCTCAGTGCACAGATCGTCGGGCCGTATAATTGGCGGTTGTGTTGGATTGAATGTGCGTGGGAGAATAATATATGATATATTGATGATGTATGGCTTTGCAGGGAAGGAATGCCACTGCCGTGGGAAAGGGGTAGAATTATTATAAATTGGTCAGCTGAATGCTGACCGTTTCCTTGTTTGCCACCTTCTCGATGGATTGTACCTATGCAGGTGTTGGAGAGCCGAGTGAGAAGTGAAGGGCTGATGCCCTTGCTACTGTTGTTGTCGCTCTTGCTGTTGTTGTTGTGGTTAGCCCTTGAAGGCTAGCTAGTTATGTTTTCTACTATTCTTGTATGGCCAACCTGCGCGCCGATGTCTGTAATCCATACTATACGAAGAGGAACTGTAAGGCCTTAAGGACAAACTGTGGTATTTGTTATCCCCTCGTTTGAGTGGTTGTATATATAACTTTGGTAATATATATAATGGATATTCCTGGTATGAGTTCAGCCTACTATTTATTATTTCTCTAGCATGCTCTGAGTTAGGATGCATTGGTGGTATTAAACTGTGACCTCACCGTCTGTTTGTGGCATATAGTGTGGGGCCCCGGCCTGACCTTTAATTATATGTTGTGTAACGGGTGGAGTTGTTATACCGTAGACCGAGTTTGGACAAGGCTCGACAACCCTTGTATCCGGCTGTGAATATCGGAAAGACTTCGTGCGTTTGGTTGAATCTCTCAACCTTCACTTGTAGCGTTTCCTTTTTCTGAAAATTTGGAGAGTTTGAATGATGTGTGTGAATTTTATTATCTTGAATATTTCAGCATGTCTAGGGGTTGATTTATTTTAGTTCTTGATAGCTTGTTGAGCTCAATTTTCTTCTGTGCTAGTTGTGATTGCGTCGTTCTAGCGATTGTTAGAAGCGTGCATTATGAAGAGGTGATTGCGACCCTCGTTAGCTCATCCATCTTCCCTATTACTCTCTATAGTAATCCACCCAAGAGATGCGGTGACAGCGACCCGCAATAGGATTTTTAGCACTAGAGTTAGGAAAACCACAAAACAAAACCCCCTTCGGTTACTTTCCCGTTTGCAATATCTTTTTAAATAGCAAAATCACAGTCCCTACTTGCACTCCTCGAGAGATCGATTTATAGGAATTCAACTCCTTACTTTATTACTTGACTATGATCGGTACACTTGCTGATGCATCAGTCCTCCTACTCCTTTTACAGCTACAGCTTATGCTCCCTTTTTTCCTAATGTTCCAGGAGAGTATGAAGAGCCATCACAATTTACAGAGAATGTTCGGCATGAACCAACTCCAGTTAACTTCAGATAGCCGCGATTGCCAATTTACACTGGAGGGTCTGACCCATCAGCATACCCTTCAAGACTTTGAGTCAACCATCACTCTCAGGACTATTATAAATGATACCAAGTTTAAGATCCTCGTAATGTCCTTTGATGGACAGGCAAGAGAGTGGTTCTATGGATTACATCCTCAGTCAATCGCTTCCTTTTCTAATTTGTGGAGGGAGGTATTGCTAAGATTTTCTACCTCTTCAAAGAGGAACAACTATCCTAAAGCCCTCTTTGAGATCAGGCAGCGTGAGAATGAGACTTGGTCTCATTTCGTGGATTACTTTTAGAGAGAGATTTTGGACGTCGTGAGCGTTGATCCAGAAATGTACCGAGTTGCTCTAATAATTGGTTTAAGAGAAGGGCCACTAAAATTAAAATCTAATGTCTAAGAGCCGAGGACATACCAAGAGATGATTAGCCTGGCTAACTCATACATACGATGTGAAAATAGCAGTCCCAACTTCATCTCCAGGATGAAGTTGGGACTACCTTCACCTATGGGGGGTATAGGTGACTTGCAGCATATTTGCGGAATTAAAATTGTACCTGCAGAATCAAAACAAACCACACAGCACAGAAAATAACACAGGCAATTTATAGTGGTTCCCCGATTTGGGTACGTCCACTTTCCCCCTTCGACCTATCTCCCAATCCAGGGATGACTCGGTCACTTCACCAACAGGATTGAAATCCAATCCTTGCACTATCAGAAGGAACCCTTCCACACGTATTAGTCAACACTCCCACAACACGGGTTGCACCCAACCCTACAACTAGGAACCAAATGTTCCTTTACAATGAAAAAGAAATTGGAGTGTATAAGAAATACAAACAACTTGAAGATCTAGGTGTCCCTTTTTGTTAGTCTACTTGTTCTTGTAGGCAACGAAAAGTCCACAACCCTTGATCTTTCTTGGAGAGAATCTCCCCGAGACCGGCGGCGGCAAAGGGCGGCGGCAAGGTTCTCGGTGTTGGCGGCGGCAACTGAAAACAGCAGCAATGCACTGGAGATTCAATCTTCTTAGCGAAGTCAGCAAGGTCTTCCAACGGTCACACTAGGATCGATCGTCTCGATCGATTCGGACGGGGATGGATTTCCCTATCTCAAATCAAGAGACAAAAGATCTCTGGTTAGACGCGTGACACGCTGTGCAAGACTTGGCTTCTATCACCGGGGATCTGGTGGAGATCGAGATCCTCTACGTTGACTACTGCACGAGCGGCGGCGGAGACGATCGGCGGAGCAAGATCGAGAGCTAGGGCTCGATGGCGGCTGTCCTTTTTGAATTCGCGTGTGTTGTGTTTTACTGTTCACCAATACCCGTATATTTATACATTAGGTCAAAAAGATGACCGTTGTGGGCCCCTCCAGCAATAAGACTTAAGTCCGGTTCGAAATACCGCTGGAAACCTGGACCGGTCCAGGAAGTGTCGGAAATTTGCCCAAGTCAAATTCGGCGAGAATCGTAGGTGATTCTCGACGAATCGGCGAGAATCACCTACGATTCTCGCTGAATTTTACTTAGTCGAATTCTGACTGCACATGTATAGTAGCCGGGGAGAATCGGCGGGAATCACACTTGATTCTCGCCGAATCGTCGAGAATGCAAAGTCATTCTCGACGAATCGGCGAGAATCACTTAGTGATTCTCGACGATTCTGCCTTAGAGAATTTTCTGGCGGCGACGAGACAGCCGGCCCAACCTGGCGAGAATCACTAGTGATTCTCGACGAATCGGCGAGAATCTCTTAGTGATTCTCGACGATTTACACTTAGACGATTCTCGTCTTTCAACCCGTGAGCTGGTCTTTGTCCCATCCTTGCTCCTTGTCTGCTCATGCTTTATCATAGCCCTGTACTTGAAATTAAGTACACCCCAATAGAGAGAGTACACGTAGGCCAACACACTAATCTGCTCAACGAGGGATTACGTCGCGCAGACCCGTGTATATTGACCCACTGCACCCTGACATTGGTGTGTACTTAGCGTGGAATAACTGCAAGCACAACTTAAAAGATTTCATCAAACACACTGTCTATTTACCTTAGCTTGTTCAGGGGCTTCTTCAAATCAGGTACATTGTGGATACAATACCCAACAATCTCCCCCTATTTGAAGAAGCCTAAACCCTACAAGCTAAGGTGAATAAAGCATATAGGAATGAAAATCATAAACTTTAAAATTGAGTTGAGAGAGATATTCATTACAAATTACTTGAGAGCAAACTTGGAGCCACCTTATCCTTAGCCGAGAGGGTAATCTCCCCCTTTTCGGCTTCTGCAAATCTGGGTCTGGTGCATTTGACACCATGCTCCCCCTCAGTTCTTGCACCTATGCTTACAGTTGAGTTCCTGGAAGATGCTCCCCCTAGATGCATGAGCTAGGAGCTTCTGGAGTCTTCATTCCTCGTAGTTGAGCATCCCCAATTCAGTTTTGAAGAGACTGAACTTGGCCTCGTCTAAGGGCTTTGTGAAAATATCTGCAATCTGCTTATTCGTGGGGACATAACAGAGAGAGATGTCCTTGTTCTCCACGTGCTCCCGAATGATGTGGTAGCGCACTTCAATATGCTTCGTTCTGCTGTGCGATACCGGATTGTTGGCAATAGCAATTGCACTTGAGGAGTCGCAGTACATTGGTACGTCCTTGAACTGGAGGTCATAGTCGGCTAACTGGTTTCTTATCCATAGGAGTTGTGCGCAACAGCTGCCAGCCGAGATGTACTCAGACACTGTAGTGGAGGTTGCTACATAATTCTGCTTCTTGCTGTTCCATGAAATAAGCCTTCTTCCCAGGAATTGACACGTCCCGGAAGTGCTTTTCCTGTCATCCCTACTCCCTGCAAAATCAACATCTGAAAAACCTATTAGCTCGACATCATTGTTTCTCAGGTACCACAAGCCAAGATTGGGGGTACCTTTAAGGTATCTTAGAATTCGCTTTGCAGCGAAATAGTGCGATTCCTTAGTGTTCACCTGATATCTGGCACAGACACATGTGGAGAACATGATATCCGGTCTACTGGCAGTAAGGTAGAGCAGGGATCCAATGATGCTTCTGTATTTGGTTTCATCGAAAGGTTTACCTTTCTCATCCTTATCCAGAGACATAGTGGATCCCATTGGAGTCCACATAGAGGTTGCATTCTCCATTTCGAATTTCTTGAGGAGTTCATTTGTGAACTTCGTCTGAGAGATGAAGATTCCATCCTCAAACTGTTTCACTTGAAGTCCCAACAAATACTTTAGCTCTCCCATACTGCTCATTTCAAACTTTCCTTGCATAAGTTTAGAGAACTTTTTGCAAAGATTGTTGTCCGTTGAGCCGAATATAATGTCATCGACATAGATTTGCTCCAGCAAGATCTTGCCTTTGACTTCCCTAAGAAACAATGTCTTATCTATTTTTCCTCTAAAGAACTTGTTCTCAAGAAGAAAACTAGACAAGGTCTGATACCAAGCTCGAGGAGCTTGCTTTAAACCATATAGAGCTTTATTAAGAAAATATACATGATTAGGATAAGTAGGATTGACAAAATGTGGGGGTTGAGCGACGTATACTTCCTCCTTCAGGTCTCCGTTCAAGAAGGCTGATTTCACGTCCATTTGATAGACAGCGACTCCTTTGTGCGAAGCATACGCCAGGAACAATCTGATGGCCTCGATCCTTGCCACTGGTGCAAAGGTCTGGTCGAAGTCAATCCCCTCCTCCTGTCGGTAACCTTGAGCCACTAGCCTGGCCTTGTTCTTTATGATGACACCATGTTCATCCAGTTTGTTTCTGAAGATCCACTTGGTGCCAATCACATTCTGCTTTTGTGGTCTGGGAACCAGCGTCCAAACGTTGCATCGTTCGAATTGATGCAATTCATCTTGCATGGCCAAAATCCATGCAGCAACTTTGTTCGCCTCGTCGAACTTCTTTGGCTCAACCTGTGACAGGAAGCAAAGATGCAAAATCTCGTTAATGGTACCTCTTCGAGTTCTGACCCCGCCACGAGGATCTCCGATGATCTGATCTCTAGGATGATCCCTCACGTGTCGGAGCTCAAGAAGTCTGGCATCAGGAGCTTCGACTACTTCTTGGGCATCTCCTTCATCTAAAGGATTTGCACCATTTTGATCTTCAACTTCTCCGATCGGCGTTGATGTGGAGACCTTGACGTATTTTGGAGTTGCATCTTTCTCGGGATCATCCAGTTGTAACTTTTCGAGTCTGGCACCTGCATCTTCAGGAAGACCACTAGAAGTCTTGCAATTAAGCAAACTCCTTCATCAAATACAACATTTATTGATTACTCGACCACTAGGGTTTTCTTGTTGAAAACTCTATATGCCCGGCTATGGCTACTATACCCCATGAATATGCCTTCGAAGCATTTTTCACCAAACTTAGTACGTGGGTACTTCCCATTATTCAGTACATAACATTTGCAGCCAAAGATCCTCAGATAGGACATGGTTGGTTTCTTGCCTTTCAGTAGCTCATAAGGAGTCTTACGATGGCTCTTGTTGATCAACGCCCGGTTTTGTACATGACAAGCCGTATTGACAGCCTCGGCCCCGAAGTATTCTGGGAGAGAAGCTTCATTCAACATTGTCGTGCACGCCTCAATGAGTGTTCTATTCCTACTCTCCGCCACTCCATTTTGTTGAGGAGTGCGAGGGGAGGAGAACTCATGAAAGATACCAAGTTCTTCACAGAACTCTGTCATAGCCCCAGACTCAAACTCTGTTCCGTGGTCACTTCTGATTTTGACCACTGAGCAGTTAAGTTCGTTCTGTATCTGCTTGACAAAACTGGTGAAGATGTCAAACGTATCAGACTTGCGCTTTAAAAAGAACACCCACGTAAACCGAGAGTGATCATCTACAATCACTAGCGTATACGACTTCCCTCCTAAGCTATGAACTTGCATAGGACCGAACAAGTCCATGTGCAGAAGATAAAGACATCTGGAGGAATCTTTGTCTGGGATGCCCTTAAAGGTAGCCCGAGTCTGCTTGCCTATCTGACATGCAGGACATGGACTATCTTTAATGCACTTAATAATGAGAGCATCCCTTACTAAGTCTTTGGAAAACAGCATATTAATTGTCTTGTAATTAATGTGTGCCAATCTCTTGTGTCATTGTTCACAAAGAGATGCACTGCCTTTTGCAACGAGGCATACTGGAGTAGAAGAATCTAAACTAAGAAAATCTAAACAGAAAATATTTCTGCTCCTAATGCCAGTTAATACAGTCTCCGAAGAATCACATGATATTATCAGGCATTTATCCTTGCAGAACTTAACGTCATATCCTTTATCACATAACTGGCTTACGCTGATCAGGTTATGATTTAATCCTTCAACATAAGCTACGTTAGTGATAGAGAGTATACCGTTGGAAATCGTACTGTAGCCTCTGGTGACTCCCCGATCAGATCCCCCAAATATGACTTTGGGTCCATTCTTGACTGGAGAGTACTCCCGCAGCAGGCTTCTTGTCCCAGTCATGTGACGGGAGCATCCAATGTCCAAATACCAAATAGGAGTTTTGTTGGCCTTTGGACATTCCTGCAAAACAGAATTAATTTGCCTTAGGAACCCAATCGAACTTGGGTCCTAGATTCTTCGTTAGCATACTCCCCCTCGGTTGGTTAGCCCTACGAGAGGTCGGCCTCGCATTGTCAACATGAGGAGTCTCGATATTCCTAGGATTAAACCAACAATCCATGGCAAAGTGACCAATTTTGCCACAGCACCAGCAGTCAAACCTGTTATACCTCCTCTTGGGCGCCTGCTTCACCCTTGAAACGTGGGGTTCAGCCGGGGCCGAATACCTGGAGGTGGAGGCATCATGATGACCACAGTCACATGACTTCTTCACCTCTTGGCTTTTCAGTGTAACAGGCTTGGCCTTAGGTGTCTGCTTCCTATTATGGCCGCTAGAGAATTGACCATAATTTCCCAAGTGGATTTCCTCATAAGGTGCCTTGAAGACACTCTCACTGAAGTTACGGGAAAAGGTCCACCGATCATACCGGCTCTTCGGCTTTGCAACCGAGGGCCTGAAGTGATGGCCATATGTTGACTCAAAGTCATGTTGGTTACAGGGAAAGCTAGGCTTTCTGAACTCAACAGGGCTGAGTGGGGCCTTTCCTTTCTCAGCAGCAGAGGCTTTCTTGGCAGCCTTATTCTTCCTCTTGTTCCTGTTTCTCCTGGATGAGGAGCTAGATACCCCTACATGCCCCAAGCCAGCTCCTTTGGCCTGAGCAAAGAAGGTATCAACTAATGGAAGAACAGTTTTTGGCATAGAGAAGCTCTTGACGATCTTCCTTTCTGCCGCAACTAGTTCTTCCAACTTGTCGACTTCCTCCTGCTTAAGATCAAGGAGCTTAAGAGACTCTGAATGCTTTGAAGTCAGGTCCAAGTGCTCCTGTCGGAGGGAGATCAAACTGGTGATCTCTTCCCTCAGGGATACACTCTCACCTTTAAGGAATTTAACTTCCTTTTTCTCAGCCTTCAGTTTCTTTCGACATTCCACGAAAGTATTGAGCAGAAGCTCATACTTATCGACGAGCTCAACTTCACGGGCAGAAGGGCTATCCTCAGGGTCATCATCCTGAGACTCAGGATCAGATTTAGAGTCGGAGAGAGGGGTGTGAGCTTTTACCTTCCCAATAAATGGGGGGCAATCTCCTTCCGAGTCACAGCGACCCATTAGCCCAAAGTAGGCTTCCTCGTCATCGCTGGTGTCTGATGTGTCAGATTCACTCAGCGTCTTTGGCTTCTTCGCGATGTAACTCCTCTCCTTCTTCTTGTCTCTTGAGGACCTGTGCTCTTCTCCCTTTCCCTTTTCCCTCTTGCCTTGATGGCAGTCGGCCACGACGTGTCCTGGCTTGTTGCAACCAAAGCAAATAATGTCAGATGAGCGATGTTTGTTCGGTTTAGAAACATACCTGTCAGAAGAATAGTTCTTCTTCTGATCCCTTGAAGAGGAGCCGTTTCTCTTTCTCTGATTCCTCAGCTTGAGGAACTTCTTGAATTCCCTTGTGATAAGGGATAAGTCTTCCTCAAACAATTCTGAGCCGGAAGAGCTTGGCTCAGAGTCTTCCTCTTCATCCTTCTTCCACGCACGGGAAGAGGCAGCACCCTTGCCCTTTCTAGAATGAATGGCTTTCAGGGCCACCGTCTTTTTCCTTGGCCGCGGCTTTCTCTGCTTCTTCTTCAGCCTTCCTTGTGTTCAACTGAAGCTCATAGGACATGAGCTTCCCGAACAGAATCTGAGGGTCGGTTTTCGCAAGTCTGCCAAACTCGCGGATGGCGCAGATCTTTGTGTCCCATTCCTTAGTGAGGGACCTAAGGAACTTACCATTGAGTTCACCGTTAGTGAACACTCTTCCATATCCTTTGAGTGCATTGACGATCTTGAGGAAGTTTTCGAAGGTAACTCTGATCTCCTCCTTTGGCCCTTGCTTGAAGGCCTCATATTTCTGATTGAGGAGGGATCTCCGATCATCCCTCACTTCATCTATGCCCTCCATTAGGACAATCAGACAGCTCTAGAGATCCTTGGCTGTGCTGCAGTTGCAGAAGTTCTGCATCATAGAGTCGTCAACTACGCTTACCAGGATGTTCTGAGCTTTCTTGTCGAGTCCGAACAGCACCATTTCGTCCTTGTCCATTTCCGAAAGTTTCTTGGGCACTTTCTTGGTAGGATCAATGGTGGAGGCCTTAGTGGGAATGTAAGGTCCCTCCTCCACTATCATGAAGAGCCGGGGATCGACTGCTTCCATGTAGAATCTGATTCTTTCCTTCCAGATAGGAAAGTTTAGTTTGGTGCATACTGGGATTTTGCCGGAGTGCTTGAGTCCGTCCATGGAAGATATCGGTCTTCTTCTTGACACTGGTGGCAGGATTCTACTCAAGGTGTGAACCTTTTTGATGAGTAACCTGGCTCTGATACCACTTGAAAGTCCACCTAGTGTCAACTACCTTCATCTATGGGGGGGGATAGGTGACTTGCATCGTATTTGCGGAATTAAAATTGTACCTGCAGAATCAAAACAAACCACACAGCACAGAAAATAACACAGGCAATTTATAGTGGTTCCCCGATTTCGTTACGTCCACTTTCCCCCTTCGACCTATCTCCCAATCCAGGGACGACTCGGTCACTTCACCAACAGGATTGAAATCCAATCCTTGCACTATCGGAAGGAACCCTTCCACACGTAGGAGTCAACACTCCCACAATACGGGTTGCACCCAACCCTACAACTAGGAACCAAATGTTCCTTTACAATGAAAAAGAAATTGGAGTGTATAAGAAATACAAACAACTTGAAGATCTAGGTGTCCCTTTTTGTTAGTCTACTTGTTCTTGTAGGCAACGAAAAGTCCACAACCCTTGATATTTCTTGGAGAGAATCTCCCCGAGACCGGCGGCGGCAAGGCTCTCGGTGTTGGCGGGGGCAACTGAAAACAGCAGCGATGCACTGGAGATTCAATCTTCTTAGCGAAGTCGGCAAGGTCTTCCAACGGTCACACTAGGATCGATCGTCTCGATCGATTCGCACATGGATGGATTTCCCTATCTCAAATCAAGAGACAAAAGATCTCTGGTTAGACGCGTGAGATGCTGTGCAAGACTTGGCTTCTATCACCGGGGATCTAGAGGAGATCGAGATCCGCTACGGTGACTACTACACGAGCGGCGGCGGAGATGATCGACGGAGCAAGATCGAGAGCTAGGGCTCGACGGCGGCTGTCCTTTTTGAATTCGCATGTGTTGTGTTTTACTGTTCACCAATACCCGTATATTTATACATTAGGTAATAAAGATGACCGTTGTGGGCCCCTCCAGCAATAAGACTTTAGTCCGGTTCGAAATACCGCTGTAAACCTGGACTGGTCCAGGAAGTGTCGGAAATTTGCCCAAGTCAAATTCGGCGAGAATCGTAGGTGATTCTCGACGAATCGGCGAGAATCGTAGGTGATTCTCGACGAATCTGCGAGAATCGCCTATGATTCTCGCCGAATTCTACTTAGTCGAATTCTGACTGCACAGGTATAGTAGCCGGGGAGAATCGACGGGAATGACACTTGATTCTCGCCGAATCGTCGAGAATGCAAAGTCATTCTCGACGAATCAGCGAGAATCACTTAGTGATTCTCGACGATTCTGCCTTAGAGAATTTTCTGGCGGCGACGAGACAGTCGGCCCAACCTGGCGAGAGTCATCTAGTGATTCTCGACGACTCGTCGAGAATCACTAGTGATTCTCGACGAATCGGCGAGAATCTCTTAGTGATTCTCTATGATTTACACTTAGACGATTCTCGTCTTTCAACCCGTGAGCTGGTCTTTGGCCCATCCTTGCTCCTTGTCTGCTCATGCTTTATCATAGCCCTGTACTTGAAATTAAGTACACCCCAATAGAGAGAGTACACGTAGGCCAACACACTGATCTTCTCAACGAGGGATTACGTCGCGCAGACCCGTGTATATTGACCCACTGCACCCTGACATTGGTGTGTACTTAGCGTGGAATAACTGCAAGCACAACTTAAAAGATTTCATCAAACACACTATCTATTTACCTTAGCTTGTTCAGGGGCTTCTTCAAATCAGGTACATTGTGGATACAATACCCAACACTTTTAGAGAGAGATTCTGGATGTCGTGAACGTTGATCCAGAAATGTACCGAGTTGCTCTAATAATTGGTTTAAGAGAAGGGCCACTAAAATTAAAATCTAATGTCTGAGAGCCGAGAACATACCAAGAGATGATTAGTCTGGCTAACTCATACATACGATGTGAAAATAACAGTCCCAACTTCATCTCCAGGATTGTAATAGAGAAAGATTTTTCTTCTTACAAGCAACACCCGAGGTCTCTCCGGAAAGATTTTCAATCAAGGAAGGAAAGAAACTTTCAACGTCATCAACACCCTTTCCCAGGCCAGGATCACTTCCAAGGTCAAAGATTGTAATTACCAGCCCCACCTGCTTATCCAGCACAAGCTCCGCAAGCAGCTTCGGTTCATCAACAGCAGGATAGAGACTTGTTTGAGTCTGAACTGGATGCAGCCATGTCAGAAGTAGGCCAAGTCATGAAGGGAAAGAATAACTATAAATGGCCTTTCCAACTATCAAATTAAAGATCAAAAGATTCGGATCCGTTCTGTGAATTTCATAGAGATAAAGGACATTCAACCGAAAATTTCCGAGCTCTTCGCCAGTTTGTAGAAAAAATGATAAATCTAGGAAAATTCCATAAACTCTTCCCGATAAGTGATCATTTTGATCCATCTACTTCAAAGGGCATAGAAGTTGAGAATCCCTCTCTGGGCTCAAAAAGGGCAAACCAAGTCAGCAGCATCGACATCTATGAAACCATTGACATCAATGATGAAGGATCCCTTGGACTATTACAGGTCTGAGCCGCAGGAGGACATCAAAGTCCCCACAATTCCTCACAACCATGGCAGGTTTCTTTTACTTTTCATTCATCAAACATCTTCTCTTTAAAAACACTTCTAAGTGTTCTTACATTCATTTCAATACTTTTTACGTTTGAGATCCTATACTAACACATTTCCCTCTTTGGAGTGCCTCCTATTTTTTCTCTTTGCCAAAGGGATCACTGAACCACTAAGATATCGCCGAGTCTTGTTGTTCCCTCCATAGATTATCATCGGGCATAAGACAACGATGTCCACATATAGTGGGGTGCATTCGTGTAAGTGCAGTGAGTGTCATTCAATCTATGATGGTGGACTTCAGGACTTGGGATCCTAGTC
Organism: Platanthera zijinensis; assembly: GCA_039513925.1. Classification (NCBI taxonomy): domain Eukaryota; kingdom Viridiplantae; phylum Streptophyta; class Magnoliopsida; order Asparagales; family Orchidaceae; genus Platanthera; species Platanthera zijinensis. Next base: position 142,218,186 of record CM077081.1, read on the forward strand.
GGTATCTAACACATAGTGTGTATCAGGGGAGGTCCCAGTGTGTTAGCTCTGCTGTTCTTCGCTAGGGATACATTACAGTTAAGATGATCTTTGCTTGACAAGCAATGGTGGTCAAGTGTAGACTTATCTCTTTGATCATCTCATGACTGTAATAGTCGAATACTTTATGGTACTATCAATCCGTGCTTTCGCGGGGCCGACAATGTTGCTGATCTTTCCAAAGACAAGCAATACTACATAGCACTTGGCGCACCTAGTCTAACAGATCAGCACTTTTTTAACCCGAGGCAAGAGAGCAATAAATCATTTGTTCCTCCACAGGAGTTTGTGCATTTTTCTCTTTTGTGCCCTTCTAAGAGAATGCGGCTTGTCCGCTCTAGGTAGGACTATGCTTTTGATGACCTTTCGTGGGCAAGTGATGTGTAAGGCCCCGAGGGAACACCTGGGGCACATCCGGCCTTTTTTTGTCATCTTCAAGTGTAGACCTCCTTTTATCAACTTTCTTTTTATAGGTTAACAGATTAAATCCGACCTATCCAAAGGATTTAGAACATCTTTTTTTCTTATGTCCATCATATATACTCGGCTTTTACAAAGCTCTATCAGATGATGTTTAACAATGTCTACTCTTATTGAATTATTCTGGCACTAATTGATAATCTGAGAATCTGGTTCTCTTTATTAACAAACTATTTAGCTAAAGTCTTATCAGTGATTTCAACTTAATGATTAGGATTTCATATTAAGATATCATATCTAACTAAGCAAGAAGCTTATTTTTGTGGCTTGATATCTACTTGATTTTGCTTACACAGTCAATAGCTGGATTACATGGATGTTCCTTCTACAGTCTAATCATATCTATATTATCGCACTGACTTTTAGCAGAAGATTTATCCATGAACTCCTCAGGTACTCGAGCTACAATTCTTTCGTATCTTCTTCTCACTTTTCTTTTGCAGAGATTAATAGATGCTTGCAAGTTCATTCTAGGTACTTGCAACTTAATTTCTTTTCATATCTACTTCTCACACTTCTTTTGCAGAGATTAGCAGACGTTTGCAAGTTCCCTTCAGGTGCTAGTAGCTTAGATTTATATCATATCTGCTACTCACTCTTCTTTCTACAGGGATTAGCAGATATTTGCAAGTTCCCTTCAGGTACTTGCATCTTAGTTTTTCTTTCATATCTACTGCTTACTCTTCTTTTTGCAGAGATTAGAAGATATTTGCAAGTTCCCTTCAAGTACTTGCAACTTACTCTTCTTTCATATCTGTTACTCACTCTTTTTTTGCAAAGAATAGAAGATATTTGCAAGTTCTCTTAAGGTACTTGCAACTTAGTTTTCTTTCATATCTGCTACTCACTCTTCTTTTGTAGAGATTAGCAGATATTTGCATGTTCCCTTCAAGTACTTGCAACTTATTTTTCTTTTATATCTGCTGTTTACTCTTCTTTTTCCGAGATTAGCAAATATTTACAAGTTTCCTTCATTTACTTGCAACGTACTCTTCTTTCATATCTGCTACTCACTCTTCTTTTGCAGAGATTAACAGATATTTGCAAGTTCCCTTCAGATACTTAAATATTCTTTCATATCTACTGCATAATATTTTTTTTGCAGTGATTGACATATATTTTCAAATTCCCTCCAGGTACTTGTAACTTACTTTTCTTTCATATCTGCTGCTTACTCTTTTCTTGCAGAGATTATAAGATATTTGCGAGTCCCCTTCATATATCTGAACCGTATTTTCCTTTTGTATCTGCTTCTTACTCTTTTCTTGCAGAGATTAGCAAATATTTGTAAGTTCCCTTCAGGTACTTGCAGCTTAGTTTTCATTCATATTTCCCGCTTACTCTTTTCTTGCAGAGGTTAGTAGATGCTTGCAAGTTTCTTCCAGGTACTTGCAACTTAATTTCACTTCATGTCTTTTCTCACTCATTTTTTCAGAGATTAACAGACTCTTGCAAGTTACCACCAGTTACTTGCAACTTAATTTCTTTTTATGTCTTATTCTCACTCTTTTTTTGCAGAGATTAGCAGATGCTTGGAAGTTCCCTCCAGATACTTGCAACTTAATTTCTCTTTCATGTCTGCTTCTCACTCTTCTTTTGCAGAGATTAGCAGACCCTTGCAAGTTCCCTTCAGGTACTTGCAACTTAGTTTTCTCTCATAACTACTGCTAACCCTTCTATTTGCAAAGGTTACTAGGTGCTTGCACGTTTCCTTCATGTACTTACAAATTATTATTCTTATATGTCTTACTCTCACCTTTGTTTTGCAGAGCTCAATGGAAGACATTCACATCTTCTTCATTTTGCAAAAGCAACTTAGGTACGCAAAAGATGTGCCTCTTTTTGCCTACATTAACTTTTCCTTTGTAGAAAAAAGATAGGCATTGTCAAACATTTTCTGAGAAGAGACATCAGGTTCTATCTCTCCCGAAGTCTTTTCTCTTCTGAGGGGAAGATCGCGATTTTCGTGGGTCTCCAACTTTTTCGAAGTTCCCTTCGGGACTTAAAAAAGTGCGGGGATTATGTTGACCCAGAAATCGGCGATCCCTCCCAAGGTAGCCAGCTCCCATGTCGCGGCCTGCTCCAGGTTCCCCTAGAGGTCGCGACCTTCCTTAGCCCTCTCTTTAGGCTAGACAGATAGACCTTTCTATCCGCTCAGGCCGCGCGGCTAGGGCAACCTCCCCTTTCTGGCCTCCCAGGTCACGCAGCAGCTACAGTCTGCGGGGGTGCTGACTGCTTTCGCAGTTCATCTCCGTAGGCTATGTGGTTAGCATAGGCTAACCGCACAGTACTCTCTACTCCACCAGGAGCTGACTATATCTTTAGTCCGCCAACTCACCGCATAGCAGCAATGGTGACAAGCCTCTAGGCCGCCCACCATCAACAGCAGTGACAAGCCATAAGTTAGCCAGTCAGCAGTGGTGACTTGCCCCTTCTGTCCGCCAGTAGTGGGCGTACTCAGTCTCAGGCTGCCTGAGGGAGGACTTGACAACAGGAGTCCAGCAGGCCACACGATACTACGTGGACTCAACTCTAGCCCGCCAGAATGTGGCAAACTTGCTCTATCCAGCAGTAGAGGCGCACTCGTTACTCAGTCTGCCATAAGATGGCGGTCTTCTCCTCCAGCTCTCACGCAGAGGCAGACCTACCTCTTCAGTCCGCAGTATGTCGTGGACTCGATCAAAGCTCACTACCCTACCTGGGGTAACGTTACTAGGACCGTCTCCGGCCCGAGCTTATAAATAGGCCCTCATACCTTTCATTCAAGAGGACATGACACAGTAGTCAGCAAAGGTATAAGAACCTGCAGACTCCAACATTTAGTCCACGTGACCCCCATGGTCAAGCCCTTGTCTTGGCTTCGACAACCTCTATTGTCCTCTCAGCCTGATCGCGCAGTCCGCTTGGCCTTGAGTACCGAACTGCAGGATCGGCTTTCCGCGGGACCTCTGGCATCCTCTTCCCTCTAGCCGCTAGCTTCTCCCTTTATACCCTTTATTTTCTTTCCATGAAAAGGTGCAATCCCAGGTTGTAATATCGATTGATAATCAAAGGAAAGCCCGTCGCAGGAGTGGCATTTAATCCTTGGCTGGAGAACTCTGTTGTTGTGGCTACAAGCAGCCTATTTTTTCCCCACTCTCTATCTCAACCATCAATCCTAACCGTCAAAGAAATTGTATGCTCGACAGTTCCTCATCAACCACTTCTTTATCCCTACATCCCGGATTGATCGTGCTCCACTATCGAGCAAGCTAGGAGAAGTTCATATTTTATGCATCAACATTAATATGCGACCTTCAGAAAAAGGTAGGCATTGGCAAACCTTTTCTGAGGAGATACATCAGGTTCTTTCTCTCCCGTCCTCTTTTTTCTTCTGAGGGGAGGATCACAATTTTCATGGGTATCCTACTTTTTTGAAGTTCCCTTTGGGACTTAAAAAAGTGCGGGGAATATGTTGACACACAATCGGCGATCCCTACCAAGGTATCCAGGTCACAAGTCGTGGCCTGCTCCAGGTTTCCCCTAGAGGTCGCGGCCTGCCTCATCCCTCTCTTTAGTCCAAGAGGATAGACCTTTCTATCTGCTCAGGTCGTGCGTCAAGGGCATTCTCCCCTGTCGGGCCGCCAAGGTCGCGCAGTAGCTGCAGTCTAGGGGGGTGCAGACTGCTTCCGCAGTTCATCTCCGCAGGCCGCGCAGTTAGCTTAGGATAACCGTATAGTACTCTCTACTCCACCAGGGGCAGACTCTATCTTAAGTCCGCCAGCTCTCCGTATAGTAGCAATGGTGATAAGCCTCCAAGCTGCCCACAATCAACAATGGCGACAAGCCTCAAGACCGCCAGTAAGTAGTGGCGACCTTCCCCTTCTATCCGTCAGCTGTGGGCTGACTCAATCTCAGTCCGCCTGAGGGAGGATATGGCAACAGGACTCCGTCAGGCCGAACGACAGAGCACAGACTCAACTCCAGCCCTCTAGAAGGTGGAGAACTTGCTCCATCCAACAGTAGAAGCGGACTCATTACTAAGTCAGTTAGAAGAAGGCGTCCTGCTGCTTCAGCTCGCCAGTAGAGGCCTACCTACCTCTTCAATCCGCAACATGTCACGAACTCGTTCAAAGCTCACCATCCTATTGGGGGTAATGTTACCAGGACCGTCTCCTGCCCGAGCCTATAAGTAGGCCCCCATACCTCTCATTTGAGAGGACATGACACAGTAGCCAACCAAGGCATCAGAACTTGCGGACTCCATGGTCAAGCCCTTACGGCCTGCCTTGGCACCAGCAACCTCAAGTGTCCTCTTAGCCTTATCACGCAGTCCGCTTGGCCTTGAGTATCGAACTACGGGATCAGCTTTCTACATGGCCTTTAGCGCCCTCTTCCCTCTAACACTAGCTTCCCCCTTTGTACCCTTTATTTTCTTTCCATGTAAAGGTGCAATCTCAAGCTGTAATATCGATTCATAATCAAAGGAAAGCTCGTCGTAGGAGTGGAATTTACTCCGTGGAGGGCGAACTATGTTGTTGCTGGAGTAAGCGGCCTCTGTTTCCCCCCTCTCGGTATCAACGATCAATCCCAACCATCAAAGTAACCATTTGTTCAATAGTTTCTCATCAACCTCCTTTTTATCTCGGCATCCCAGATCGATTGTGCTCCACTCTCGAGCAAGCTAGCGAAAGTTCGTATTTTCTACATCAAGCATGTGGGGATTATGTTGACCCAGAAAATAGCGATCCCTCCCAAGGTAGCCAGCTCTCATGTCGCGGCCTTGTCCAGGTTCCCCGTAGAGGCCGCGGCCTGCCTCAACCCTCTCTTTGGGCAAGGCGGATAGACCTTTTTATCCTCTCAGGACGCGTGGCTAGGGCGGTCTCCCATGTCTTGCCACCCAGGTCATGCAGCAGCTATAGTCTGCCAGAGTGCGGACTGCTTCAGCAGTCCGCGCGGTTAGCTTAGGCTAACCGCACAGTACTCTCTACTACACTAGGGGTGGACTCTATCTTTAGTCCGCTAGATCGCCGCATAGCAATAATGGTGATAGGCCTCCAGGCCACCCACCATCAATAGCGGCGACAAGCCTCAAGACTGCCAGTCAACAGTGGCAATCTACCCCTTCTATCCGCTAGTAGTGGGCAGATTTGGACTCAATCTGCCTGAGGGAGGACTTGGCAACAGTACTTCGTCCGGTCACACGACATAGTGCGGACTCAATTCCAGCCCGCCACAAGGTCGAGAACTTGATCCATCCAGTAGTAGAGGCAGACTCGTTACTCAGTCTGCCAGAAGATGACGGCCTTATCCTCCAGCTCACCAGTAGAGGCCGACCTGCATCTTCAGTCTGCAGTATGTCGCGGACACTGTCAAAGCTCACCACCCTACCGAGGGTAACATTACCAGGACCTTATCCGGCCCGAGCCTATAATTAAGCCCTCATACCTATCATTCGAAATGACAAGACACAACAGTCAGTCAAGGAATCAGTATCAGCGGTCTGAAACTTTTAGTCCGCATGGACACCACGGAAAGCCCTTGAGGCCTTCATTGGCTTTATCAACCTCAACTGTCCTCTCAGCCTGATCGCGCAGTTCGCTCGACCTTGAGTAGCGAACTACGGTATCAGCTTTCTACACGGCCTCTGGCGCCCTCTTCCCGATAGCCGTCAACTTCCCCCTTTGTACCCTTTATTTGCATTCCATGTAAATGTGCAATCTCGAGCTTTAATATCGATTCATAATCAAAGGAAAGCCCATCGCAGGAGTGGCATTTAAGCAGCGGTGGGCAAAATTTGTTATTGCCGCTGCAAACAGACTCTCTTTACCCCCCTCTCGGTCTCAACTATCAAAGTAACCGCCTGATCGACAGTTCCTCATCAACCTCCTTTTTATCCCCGCATCCCGGATCGATTGTGCTCCACTCTCGAGCAAGCTAGCAGAAGTTCGCATTTTCTGCATCAATAATCCCAATAACGAAAGCCAGTTACATTAGGCGATCTAGTCTTAACGACATAACATGGGTATAGTTCATCCATAGCTCGTTGCTCAAATGGCCATGTCAACACCGACGGTCCCAACCATCATTACGAATGACAAGACGTGGGTCAGTCTCCCCATGCCCGTTTGGCTCTCTAGCATTTTTGCTGGGTACTCCGGGCACTCAATATATATTTCCGGTCACATGTCCCCAGGACCTAAACCTGCAATGATCATCATGGATCTCATGTCCAATAGCTGGTCTATCCAGGCTCACAGCTTTTCATGTTACGCACCTTATCTCAAAGACACAGGCTTCGTAAAATACTATGCACCTTGTCTCACAGTCACAGGCTTCGCAACAATATTTAGGCTGGCTCGCATTGCCACCTTAGATGGGCTCACAAGGCTCTCATGTTCAAATAATGGCCCCAGGTCTCCCATAGACAGGCCCCAGGTCTCCCAGAGATAGGCCACCTTAGCGTGGCTCACAAGGCTCTCAACATTTAGGCTGGCTACACAGTAGGGACAGAAGTCACTTCTTCCACCATTTTTGTGTGTTTTGCTGGAGATCACCTCCAATACTATCACTGCAGCAACCTCCACACCCCCAGGCCCCAGAATCTACACATTTAACCACACGAGTCTTCTCTGGCATGCAAATCAATTCATAACCAATCCAGACCAACTTGTCCAGATGAGCTTCACACATCATGTTTATTCCATACTTCGATTCCGGATCTATATGCAAGTTTTATCGGGGATCACAATGATCTACACGATAGAAACCACCCTTTTCTTCACCTTTTGGTGAGGGGTTCCTTGTACGTATACAAATTGAGGACTTCACTTGTCCAAGGAGAAATTCGTTACCCTCGTAGGTAATTTTGAAGCCATGATCAAGTCTTCTATCTGGATGGAAAGGATCGCCTCGCTTTCCCCCTCACGGATCTTGGTTCAGCCATTAAATCTGACTACAGGATTTCCTTCACCTAGCTTGTAAAGATCATCCCCAAACTATTGCTCTCAAGAACTTCAAGAACTAAGAGAGAGAATAATGAGAATTCATTCTCCTGTACAACTTATATCTAGAGGCTCCTGCCGTGCGGTATCTACTACTGCAATGCGGTATCGTAGGCGGTCGCCGCTTGTCCAAATTGACATCGCTCTGTTGCCCAAATCAGACTCCACCTTACAACCGCGTGGCAAGCTACCTCCATGCAGTATTTTGCCTCGAGCTATCGCCATGCGTTAGCTCACTATCGCCGTATAGTACTCAATCAATGCTTCGTTGACAGCGTTGAGGGCATTTAGAGCGTCGAGTACTTCGAGAACATCTATCGCCATACGATAGATCACTACTGCCACATGGTAGTCACTCAACGCTCCGTAGAGAGCATTGAGTGCATTGAGTGATACTGCAATGCGGTACCTATCTACCTCCACGTGGTAGATACCCAAGACACCAGATGATTTCATTCAATAGCTAACACCGGCGTTAACAAAACCGCCGCACGTTAACTTCCAGAAATCAATTCCTTCCCTTTTTAGGATTTTTGGGGCATTACAATTCTCCTCTCATCAAGAAATTTCGTCACGAAATTTTATTTATTGAAAGGAAATCGATGAATTAGCTTACAACATTAATTTACAATAATAACTCGGGAAATTCTTCTCACATAGTTTGCTCACGCTCCCATATAAGTTCTTCACGACCACAAATATCCCGGCAGACTTTGACCATCCCGATTGTAATACCCAAAAAATGAGAGGTGGTCATTGGAGGTTATCGCGCGGCGATAGGCTTATCGCCGACGATTGATCAGTTAATTAAAATACCCAGGGCTTTGGTTGTTACCGCCTGGCGGAGGAAGATAGCATGAGGCGGTAGCCCTCAAAGCTTTTGATGTTATCGACGAATCGTTTAGTGTGCTATCGCGCGGAGCTAGAGAGTTATCGTGGGAGGATAGTTCTAGATAGCGACACCGACTGGTCAAAGTGTTCATCGCCTGTGATACTGTACGGCAGTAGGAGTAATCATACGGCAGTAGCTTTAGAATAAAGGCTGGACTTGATATTTCATTCTCATTTTCTCTCACACACACTCTCTTGCTTAGTTCTTGAGAGGGAAGAGGAGGTGATGTCCAGGAGCTCAAGAGAAGAATTGATCCAAGGTGTTCTTGTGATCGGAATTGCTGATGAGTCCTATTTATATACTTATTTTTGGACTCATCTTGGCTAGTTTTCTCGTTTATACACTACACTTTAGAGCAACAATTGTTCAAATTTGTTATTATGCCCATTTTGTGTTAAGGTGCAGTTTTGGCCCGTTTTCTGTGTTATTTCGTAGTTTTTTGCTTTGCCCTACTTTGTGTTTTTCTGTGTTTGGAGAATATGGTATGCCCGTTTCAGTGGCTCGTCTGTTTTCGCTGTAGGTACAAAGGTCGTGTGCGTGTCCCGGGATTGTTTGGGAATGTTTTCTACCTAAGGGCCACTGATTGTGCATTTTTACACGTGCACGGTCAGTGGACTCCTTAGAGCACGACCGTTGGTCGTGCGCGACCTATTCGTCGAACCCCAAACAGTACAGGAACACTGCTCACGATGATTGGATCGATAACGCACGACCACTGGTTGTGAGACACTGATCGTGCGCACTATTCTACATTTTTTCAAGTTCTATCTGAGGAATTTGCACGAGCATAGGACATAGTATGCAAGACGACTGGTCATGCACCAAAACTAGTGCGCTTTTATTCCTTTTTTCTTGAGTTCTGTCTTGGGAAATCGCACGACCATTAAACATAGTCTGCACGACCACCGGTCGTGCGCCGCTGCTCGTGCGTGTTATCCTAGTTTTTCTTTGAGTTATGTCATGCCAATACGCACGATCACTGGACACAGTGCGCATGACCACTGGTTATGCGCCACTGATCATGTGCATTATTATTTATGCAATCTATAAATTCGTAGGTTCTGCCCTAATTCAATATTCTGGACTTTTTCTCCGCCATTTTCGCCTCTGAGGAGGGTTCCGACATTTTCCTTCTTCCTCCACTGTAAGGAGGGGTTCCGGGCAAGATTTCAACGCCAAATTCAAGACGGAGCTTCCTCTTGGCCTCCTCCTTCATCCTTGAGCTTCAAGAAGGGTTTGACCTAGCTTTCACGATCAAGCTCGGAGGAGTTTGTGTCATTCTCCACCGAATCGTGGCACGAAGAAGAAGGGTCCATTGGGAGTTTGTGGCAACCTCCTCTACCCCGGACGCAGTTCAGGACCGAGCTTTGATGCGGACTGACAATGCGGTGATTCCTTCTGTGAATCATTAGCAAGACCTCGGATCCGGTCGATTTTGAACTCTCTTCTTCTCTTATTGTTGATAGTGTAGTTTGATCTCTTTGTATTTGATGAAGTGTGTTTAATTTTATATACATTTGTGTATAATCATGTCTATGTGATTTTATATTGACGTCATTTGATTGAGGTGCTCCATTACACATCCTCCACCACATAGTACCGCACTAGCAATTTCTAGTGGCATGCGTAGCAAAGAGGTGTTCACGACCCTCATTTCACCGTTCTCACCACCTCATCCGTAAGCCTACTCATCCACCCGCCTAGCGATTCGGTGCATAGCATCTTGTGTAGTTTTTAATCCGCCTAGCGAAGCATTGCATTGCGGCATTGCATAAGAGTAGTTTATTAGTGTTTTACTTTCTTTTTCCGCAAATAATCACAACCCCCCTTCATAAACATCGACCTAAGGACTTCAATCTCAAGTCCTCCTCAAAATTAACTCCACCTTACTGTGTTCCTTGAGAGATTGATACTTGGGAAAATTCGCCAAATTTTTATTACTTGTGCGACCGGTACACTTGTCGTAAACTGCCTCAAGTTTTTTGCATCATTGCCGGGGAACACAGTCGTGAGAGTTTTTGGAGAGGGAGATAGGAGATAGAACACCTTTTCCATTTGTTCATATCATGTATCTTATTTGCTTTAGTTTTTAAAACTTGTTGCATATTTTTCTTTGTTCCTTTTCTATTTTCGGCTTAGCTAGCGGACCGTATTACTTTTTATTTTATTTTCAGTTGTGTAGCACCCTTGCTGCAAATATTTTTGTTCGCAATGTATTATGTAGCTGAGTGACATCTCTTTGACACTTTGCGCCGATACATTGATGCCTTGGCTGTTTTAAATGCCAAGCATTGTATTAGGTGTTTGCTATGTCAAGGTATAGGACACATGTTGAAGGTTTTCCCTTATTTGTGCGAGCCTTCTCCCTCTGAGGGCTTATGCGCAGAAACCCCCTATTTTCGGAGGACTATTGTGGACAGGACTACCAGGGTGTTGCCTAGCCCATACCCTAACATCGTATATCTTGCTCGTTCTTCGCTCGTTGAGATTACCGAAGAATCTCTTGCCGCATACAGGTCTTTCATGGGTCCCTCGCTCCTTTTTTACGAGATTCCCTTGAGTGATGACGATCACTCTTGTGTTAGCCAGCAAAAAGAGGATCAGGAACTCATGGGCACTCCTGTATTGGATGATGAGATTGTTCCAGTCAGCGGGAAGGAGTCAGTTGACGATTTTGCAATGGGGCCTGCTCATTCAATGCCAAGTTTCAAGAGTAGTTTTTCACCTCTATAATTTTTTCCTGATGGTGCTACTCCATTTTTGTGTGAGTGGGCTGATGATGCTGTATTTTTGGAAGATTTAGTGCCTGAGGTGGCACCAAAGTGGGATGAGGAGACTACAGTCTCCGACAGAGAATGTGGATCTTCGGAATGCTATGATGCTCCTCGGTGGGGTGAGGAATATCCCCTTTTCTGATGCAGAGATTTGCACATCCTTATTGGATGAGGCGGTCCCTCTTACTATCGGGGACCTCGAGTTCTCGGCTTCCCCATGATACGACTTATATGAAGCCGACGATGATTTGTGCTTGGATCTTGCTAAGAGTTATACCAGGACCACTCTCCCATATTTTGCGTGTTTTAGTTTATCCTCTCGTTTATTACTTGACCCCCACCTTCATTATCTGAGACTGTGCAGGCTGAGTCTCCACGGGTGCGTTGGGATGACGATGAGCATTGTGCTCATGCCGACGGCGAGTGCATCTGCTGGTGCAAGAAGGTTTCTACCTCCTTTGTATTGGAAGTCCCTGCCATCGTCATCGCCTCCTGCGGACCTGCGGTGAATGACGCCTTGCTGGGCAAGGATTTATTTTGTGGTGAGATGAGTGAGGACCAACGCTTCTCCTCTTCCTACTTTCTATTTCCTCTACCTGTGTTGGGTAGGTATTATTATTTAGGTAGAGGAGTAACTGCTCTATCTACGTATTAGTACTCGCTATCGCAACTGATAATAGAACAATTACATGTGCACTTTTCTTTTCATAGGCCCATTTGCTAGAAATGTATAGAATTTAATAAGTCGTGTTGGAAGGACAATAACCCCAGTAGTTTTCATATATTTCCTCCATTTTTTTCATGTTTATCTTAGTTTTAGTATTTCTTTGTATCTTGTCAATTTATCTTTTGTTTTTGTGGAGCTCACCCCAACAGATATTCATGGCCAATTTGTATTGGCGGGGTTGTGATTCTACGTTTGGTCAGCCTGCTTCTATTTTTCACACGTCTTCTGGTATGCTCACTGGTTGAGCATTGGGTAACAACTTCCCTTGTCTCTATCTGATTTAAATTTCTATATCATATGCTGTGTAGCTTAGTTTAAGTCTGGGGGAGAGCCAGTATTTGTTACCTTTTGCACGCGCACATTTCATCTGCATACTAGAAGCTTTTATTGTTTTATTTTGATTAGTTCATTGCATCTCACACCACTGCACCCACATGAGCGTGTGCATAGTTGTTAGCGTGCTGCGAGTTAAACACGTTTCTTTTGTATGATTTTGGAAAATTATTGTGCTGGCATAGGATTGTGAGACGGAGTAAAATGTTTACTCCTGCAGTGCTCCTAGTGAAAAATGTTGACTCATGCAGTGCTCCTAGTCGAGAGCTCTCGTCTCGTGTATAAACTGGAGTAGATTTAATTTTCCTGTATGCTTATAGTTTTATATTTTTTCTATTTGCGTAAAGACTTTTATTCTACTCAAAAATTGCTGAATCTGGGATGAATCGAACGGTAATGTAGGGATGTGTGTAGCTATCACTAGACTCATTTTGCTCGAGTTGGGAGGAAGGATCATCTTTCTCGGTGTCTAAGAACATGCCCCAAGCTACTCTCGAAGCATTAGTGCATGGTTAGTCAAGCGTGAGCGAGATGTAAGCCATCATTTTGTCCTGGTGGAGCTTTGTACCATTCCTAACATCTTGACCTCGCTAGCCCTGTTGTGCGTACCCCTTCTTTTGATTCGGCTCCACCATTATTTCACCAAAGATTCATATTCGATCCTAGTCGCACACCCAAGTCGATCTTTAGTGTTTTACATTTTCATTTCGGGGTGTTGATGTGGTGATATTCCTTGTGAATATGTGGATATGCTCCAAAGTTTTTATTTGCTGAAATTGTTAAAATAAAAGGATGATTTGAAAAAATATATATATAAATGAATTGTAAAAAAAAAAGTGAAATGACAAAGCATAATTGAAAATTCTATTTGATATGAGATTATATTTGGAGTAGGCGGTGCACACACCAATATTTTTAAAAATTAAGTTTGGGGGTGTGGTGTACCCGCATGTATTTTAGTTAGTGGATAGATTCTTTTTTATGTTAGCTCATTTGGGTTAGGTGCGTAGCCTTTTTTTTTAACCTTATTTACCTCACCGAATCCCAAGCCCCATCTCTTCACCTAAATTCCTACAGATTCACGCTTGAGTCGAAGTAGTACCGTGGAGAGAGTGTGAATGGGCAAGCGTTTGGTCCCCAACATTGATGGATTTCTCTGGAGGTGATCCTGAGCCCCAGTCTTTGGCAATGCTCACCTTAGTGGCCTGCCTATTTTATCCCTACGCATGATCGGAAGATTCACCGTGATTCCATTTTAAGTAGTAATAAAATATTGATACATATTGTGAAAAGTATAAACTATTTTGTATACTTAGAAATTTCCTCTATTATATTTTTATGCACGCGAGCATGCGACTTCGCATGGTACTTTGTATCTCAATTTTTATGTTAGCTAGTTTATTTTCACTTTCTACATAGATTGTGTTTGATTGGGACGTGCAAACAGGTATGTTTAGGGGTGTGATGAGTCCTATTTATATACTTATTTTTGGACTAATCTGGGCTAGTTTTCTCGTTGATGCACTACACTGTAGAGCCATAATTGTTCATATTTATTATTATGCCCATTTCATGTTAAGGTGCACTTTTGGCCCATTTTCTATGTGATTTCATAGTTTTTTCTTTTGCCCTACTTGGTGTTTTTTTGTGTTTGGAGAATGTTGTATGCCCGTTTTTGTGGCATGTTTGTTTTCGTTATAGGTAAAAAGGTCGTGTGCGTGTCCCGGGATTATTTGGGAATGTTTCTGCCTAAGGGCCACTTATCGTGCGTTTTTACACGCGCATGGTAGTGGACTCCTTAGCGCACGACTACTGGCCGTGCGCGGCCTATTCGTCAGACCCTAAACAGTACAAGAACACTGTGCATGATCATTGGATCTATAGCGCATGACCACTAGTCGTGAGCCACTGATAGTGCACACTATTCTCCATTTTTTCAAGTTCTGTATGAGGAATTAACACGAGCATTGGACATAATGCGAACGACCACCGGTCGAGTGCCACTGCTCGTGCGGATTTATTCCTTTTTTTCTGGAGTTCTGTTTGGGGCAATTGCATGACAATTGGACATAGTGTGCACGACCACCGGTCGTGTGATGCTGCTCGTGCGCGTTATCCCAATTTTTATTTAAGTTCTGTCATGCCAATACGTACGATCACTGGACACAGTGCGCACGACCACTGATCGTGCTCCACTGATCGTGTGCATTATTATTTCTGCAATCTATAAATTCGCAGGTTCCTCCCTAATTCCATATTCTGGACTTTTTCTCCACCATTTTCGTCTCCAAGGAGGGTTCCGTCGTTTTCCTTCTTCCTCCACGGTAGAGAGGGGTTCTGGGGAAGCTTTCAACGCCAAATTCAAGTCGGAGCTTCCTCTCGGCCTCCTCCTTCATCCTTGAGCTTCAAGAAGGATTTGACCTAGCTTTCACCATCAATCTCGGAGGAGTTTATGTCATCCTCCACCGGATCGTGACACGAATAAGTCTGGTCCATTGGGAGTTAGTGACAGCCTCCTCTACCCCATACGCAGTTGAGGACCGAGCTTCGATGTGGACTAACAACCCGGTGATTTCTTCCGTGAATCCTAAGCAAGACTTCGGATTTGGTCGACTTCGCACTCTCTTCTTCTCTTATTGTTGATAGTGTAGTTTGTTCTCTTTGTATTTTATGAAGTGTGTTTAATTTGATATACGTTTGTGTACAATCATGTCTATGTGATTTTATATTGACGTTATTTGCTTGAGGAGCGCCATTATCCATTCTCCACCACATAGTGTCGCACTAACAATTGCTAGCTACGTGCGTAGCGAAAAGGTCCTCACAACCCTCATTCCGCCGTTCTCACCACCTCATCCGCAAGCCTACTCGTCCATCCTCCTAGTGATTCAGTGCATAGCGGCCCGTGTAGTTTTCCATCCGCCTGGTGAAGCATTGTATAGCAGCATTGCATAGGAGTACTTTATTAGTGTTTTACTTTCTTTTTCCGCAAATTACTCAAAACCCCCTTCGTAATCATCGACCTAAGGACTTCAATCTGAAATCCTCCTCAAAATTAACTCCACCTTACTATGTTCCTTGAGAGATCGATACTTGGGAAAATTCGCCCATTTTTCATTACTTATGGGACCGGTACACTTTCCGTAAACCGCATCAATCGCGAATTGATGATAGATCCGCGGAGAGGAAGTTGTGACAATCAATTCCATCCGGATCAAAGATCACGGTTATGGCTCCGAAGAAAACTACAAGGTTAACGATTTTCTCCTTGGACAAGTGAAGTCCTCAATATTCATACTTCCATAGAACCCCTCACCAAAAGATGAAGAAAAGGTGGTTTTCAGTGGGTAGATCGGTATGATCGGTGTTTAATATTGCATATAGATCTGGAAATATATAGCACAGATTAGGCATGATGTGTGAAGCCCATCCAGATGGGTTGGTTTGGATTGGTGATGTTTATTATGTGTGTTAGTGAAGACTCCAAGTATAAATGTGTAGTTGTATGGAGTCTGAGGGTTGTACCAGTGAAAGGAGAGTAACTGGAAGTACTAGAGTTCAGCTCCAGGAAAATACCCAGGAAAGATCAATTTTCAGGGAATTGTTGATGTCGCCAGGCGAGTGTGAATGTCGCCAGGCGATAGCTCATGTGTGCTAAAAGTTTGTGTGGCATGTCTCTAAGATACCTGGGGGTCATTGCATGTAGAGTTGTGAGCTTAAATTTTTTAAGTTAAGTACCTCTGAATGACATAGTCGTCAAGTTAAGTACCTCTGAACGACAAGGGTTACTGTTAAGTTAAGTACCTTTGAATGGTGGTGAAACACGGGAAGTCCAGTACACCGAAAATGTGCCCTGAGTGCACAGGGCATTTGGCCGTTGAGTCTACGCTTGTGGTAAATGGTTCTTAAAATCACTTTATAGGGAAGGAGAACCGCCTCACATAGTAAGGGGTGGGGTCATTATAAATTTGTCAGCAAAATGCTGACCGTTGCTTTGTTTTCCACATTTATGTGCGCCGATTGTTCAGGTGTAAGAGAGCTAAGTGGGAATTAGCGGGTTGAAGCACTTATACTGCGATTGGCTTGCCCTTGAAGGGCCAAAGACGAGCTTTTTACTGTTTTCATGTGTTGCCGGCCTGCGTGCCGATGTTTTAAACCACTTGATGTAAACGAAACAAGTGTATGGCTGAAAGGCCAAAACATGTATTGTATTATATATATATATATATCATTCCTGTAGAAGCTTTTGTATTGGACAATCCGACTGTTATGGGTTCTTAACCTAAATGCTTCCGCTAGAATGCTCTGAGTTAGGATGCATTCATAGTTGAATTAGGATTTGCAATCAATAAGTAATCTCCTTACCTGTCTTTAGTATAAGGTGTCGGGCTGCGGCCGGAACTTCTATCATATGTTATATGACAAATGGGGGCGCTACAAAATTGGTATCAGATTCCGTTCACGGTCTTCCTTCTTCGAATTTGCGGTCGAATTCTTTTAAGGGGTGGTGAGCACGTACATGTGTGCTACCTCGATAACATAAATGAACCCATTAATATCCACTTAGCAATGAAAATACACATATTTGAGGAATTGGTATGTTCCTATAATTTCTTTTGGCAATATTCGTAGTTACTTAATTGTGTGTTTCACACTGTAGGTGACTAGAAGTGGTGTGGGGAAGCTAGAACCCCAGCGCTCGGTGGAGAGTAGTGCACCAAATCAGGTTCCAACACCTCCTCATTCGGTAGAAACTATACAGTTGGTTGCTGAAGCCGTATTTGTAATGATTAATGCGCAACAAGGGGGGTCAGAGATAACCACATATTCCTGCAATGGTCCAGGAACTGGTTGGCATGGTTGAGCACGTAGCAGTGAGACAAGTGGCTTTTGAGCTAGTGTCCTCAAGGTGAGCGACGAATAAGCAACTGAAACACGTTATGAGTTTCAATCCCCCAGTGTTTATAGGTACTCAAACCCCTACACAATCTGAAGATTGGCTCTCAAGAATAAAGAGGGTCCTGATGGCAACTTGAACGGAAGAGTGGAAAAAAGTCACTGTGACTACCTTATTGTTGGATGGTGAGGCAAGACTATGGTGGGATGAGCTGGAGCAGCACTAGTTTGCGTGTCGGCCGTTGATTGAGATCTCAATGGAGGAGTTCTCAAGGTGTTTTATTGTAAGATAAATTCCATCGGCACAGCGGATTGCGATGGAGAACCAATTTCAAAGGTTAACTCAAGGAGAGAGGTCGATGGCAGACTACTTGCACGAGTTTACGAGATTGGGAAGATATGCAGGCTTTACGTTTGCATATAAGGAACAAAAAACTAATTGGTTCTATGAAGGGTTGAGAGATGACCTGCGATTGCTTCTCTCGGGCTCGATGATGCTGGGTTATTTCACCTTTGTAAATACCGCCCGCTCCCTCGAGATGGACATGAAGCGCATGCAGCATAAGAATGATTTGGTAGGGAATAAGCCAGAGTTCAAGGTACCTAGTTCTTCAAAGTCTGGGTATCGATGGTGTAAAAAGAAGCCTAAAACTTCTGCGCCGACTACTTCTTCTCCACAATCTGAAGCAACATCTGGGAGAGGTCCCCTCACATGTTATACTTATGGTAAGGTGGGGCATGGATCGAGATTGTTGGTGTAACGACCTACCCAGCACCACGCTCGCAAGGAAGGCCGCCGGCACCCCCAGCATCCAGCTCGAAAGGGTTCAACCTAACTAGGTCTGCAGACCATGCACCACAACACCTCTCCGTGCCTGCTTTTTCAGCAGCGGTAGGTTATTGCCACTGGGGATCGAACCCAGGACCTTGATAAGAGAGTCTTTACCACATATCTCATCACGAACTGAGTTACAGCTCAGTTGGTGATGAGAGCTGTGGTAAAGGGTTTCTTATCAAGGTCCTGGGTTCGATCCCAGTGGAAACAACCTACTACTGCTGAAAACAGGCGCGGAGAGGGGTTGGGGTGCTTGGCCTGCAGGTTTGATGTGATTGGCTAACTACCTGTAGTGGGCCTGGGTCTGGACTTCTGGTAGGCCGGCAGTGCCAGCTGGGTCCCGCAGGGTTGGTGGGCCTGGACCGTTACAAAAAGTGCACTTTTTGTAATGGCCTCCCCAGCACCACGCTCACAAGGATGGCCGCCGGCACCCCCAGCATCTAGCTCGAAAGGGTTCATCCTAACCAAGTCTATAGACCATGCACCCCAACCCCTCTCCACGCTTGTTTTTCAGCAGCGGTAGGTTGTTGCCACGGGGGATCGAACCCAGGACCTTGATAAGAAACTATTTACCACAACTCTCATCACCAACTTAGGAGATGAAGAGATTCTGGAAGGGCTTAGATGCTTGGTCGGAGGAGGAGCATGGCTTCTTAGAAAATGATGATGTTGCTGTTGGGGATATCTGCTTCCAGAAGATTGATGGGGTTTGTCTTGCCTATGATAGGTTTTAGTAACTGATGAGGGTCTCTAGCTAAGATTTCCAGTTGCACCAGCAGTTGGAGGAGGAGGAGGTGGTGGATCTTTCCTGAATTTCTTCACTGGAGAGGATCAAGACTTCTTCTTCTTTTTTGTGCAGCTCAGTTGGTGATAAGAGCTGTTGTAAAGAGTCTCTTATCAAGGTCTTGGGTTCGATCCCCAGTGGCAACAACCTACCACTACTGAAAAAGAGGTGCGGAGAGGGGTTGGGGTGCATGGTCTGCAGACCTGGTTAGATTGAACCCTTTTGAGCTGGATGCTTGGGGTGCCGGCGTCCATCCTTGCGAGCGTGGTGTTGGGGAGGCCGTTACAGCTGGAGTGGCCTTCCAAAAGGGGAGAAAAGGATTGGTGCATCTTATGCTGAAAAGGGAAGGCAATGTTGTAATAAACTGCATCTCAAGCGCAACCCCAAGTCTATAATCTTGGCCAACAGGAGGCAATAAAACAAAGAGATGTCGTAACAGGTATGAGTTAAGATACAGTTTTTACTACTTTTCATACTTAATACCATGTGCATTGCTTGTGTATGATTGGTTTGAATTAGGCTTTGTCCAGATATCGGAGTGTCCGGCAAGAGCACTGTTTGATACATGAGCTTCTCATTCCTTTCTGTCGGAAGACTTCGTGGGGAATATCGGAGTGCTTTCGTTTACACCGACAGATTGAGTGAATGTGTTGGTACCTAACGGGTGCTTGATGCACGCGAATCAATCATGTTGTGTTGAGGTGTGAATAGGAAGTCGGGATTTTTGATTGGAAGCATCTGTGCTACCGATATCAAAGATTGATGTAATTTTAGGTATGGACTGGCTCTCGCAGCAGCGTGCCTAAATAGATTGCAACTGTAAGGAAGTCACACTGGGACAGAACACTGAACGAGAGACTAAATTAGCTAGTATGCGAGGATTGAGCAAGATAATGATGTCTGCTATCCAAGTAGTCAAGGCAGTTCGTAAGGGCGCAGAGTTGTTCTTCACATTGTTGGAGGCTGTTAAGCCGAGGCCTCGTGTGAGTGATATTCCTATTGTATCAGAGTATGCTGATGTAATTCCTAAAGATCTTCTGGGTTTACCACCCCATCGGGAGATTGACTTCGTTATTGAGTTGGAGCCAGGTGCGAAACTTGTGGCCCGCTCGCCATATCGTGTTGCGCCAAAGGAGATAGCGGAACTAAAGGTTCAATTGCAAGAGCTACTGGAGCAAGGCTTTATATGCCCAAGTATATCACCTATGAGCGCTCCAGTCCTATTTGTGAAAAATAAGTACGGAAGCTTGCGACTATGCATTGACTATTGAAAGCTGAATAAGCTGACGGAAAAGAAAAAGTATCTTATTCCACAGATTGATGACATGTTCGACCAGCTAGTGGGATCAACTATTTACTCGAAGCTGGATTTAAGGTATGGATATTATCAGTTGAGGATTCGGGAATATTAAATTCCCAAGACAGCATTTGGTACACGCTATGGTCATTACGAGTTCACTATAATGTTGTTTGGGCTAACAAATGCGCCATCGTTATTCATGGACCTGATGCACCAAACATTTTGAGAGAACTTGGACTTGTTTGTAATCGTATTTATTGAGGACATATTAGTGTACTCTCAGTCTGAAGAAAACCATGCGAACCATTTACGAATGGTGTTGCACACCCTGAGAAGGAACAAGCTTTATGCGAAGTTCTCAATGTGTGAGTTCTGGCTATCGTCAGTGGCCTTTCTTGGCCACGTGATAAGTGGAGATCGCATTGCGGTGGATCCGGCAATGATAGTTGTGATATGGGAGTGACCGATTTTATCTTCTGTGGATGAAGTCCGGAGTTTCCTTGGACTTACAGGACACTACGGGCGCTTTATAGAGAACTTCTTGTGGGTAGCCTTGCCTCTCACCATACTGACAAGGAAAGATCAGAAGTTCATTTTGATGCCGGTGTGCGCGAGAGCTTTTGAGGAGCTAAAAAGTCATCTGACTATGACGCCAATCTTCACGACGCCATGTGGTTCGGATGGCTAAGAAATTTATAGTGATGCATCAGGGAGTGGATTAGGCTGCATTATTTTTCAGTTTGTAAAGTCATAGCTTGTGGCTCACGCCAGTTGATGGTGCATTAGAGAAACTATCTAGTCCACGACCTAGAGTTGGCAGAGGTGTATTTGCACTTAAACCTTATCTTCACTACTTATATGGTTTGAAAGTTGACATCTCCACGGACCATAAGAGCCTTAAGTATCAGCTGGATCAGAAGGATCTAACTATGCGATAACAGAGGTTGATGGAGTTCCTCAGGGACTACACCTTCCAAATTCATTATACTCCCGGGAAGGGAAATGTAGTCGCAAATGATTTGAGTCATAGGATTCCGGCAAGGGCAAGTTGGTTGCGGATGCATGATGAGACTCTAATCCAGGAGTTGGAGGCCTTAGACATCTCTTGTGTGAACAAGAATGCTACTACAAGTGCATGCCTGAACTGTATCGAGGTACAATATGACCTTGCGGACAGGGTTCAGCGAGCAATAGAACTAAATGAAAGTCTACAACGCTATGCAGTGGATGGGTCAAATGCCCAATTCTCTTAGGATGACGGCCTTTTATGAAAAGATGGTCATTTGTGCATCCCAAATGTGGGTAAACATCGTGAGGAATTGATGTACGAAGAACATTTTACAAAGTACTCAATTCACCCACGGAGCATGAAAATGTACAAGGACATGAAAAAGTTGTTATGGTGGCCATGTTTGAAGAAAGACATAGCCCATTACATGGAAAAATGTCAAACTTGTGCCTTAGTGAAGGCTGAATGCCAGAAACCTGGCGGTTTCTTGAAGTCATTACCAATCCCAATATGGAAGTTCGATGCCATTTCTATGGATTTCATGCATGGACTGCCGAGATCTCAGAGCGAAAACAATATTGTGTTGTTGATCGTTGATCGATTAAAAATAGTGTCGCACTTTATACCAAATAGGAAGGATGATTCAGTGGAAAAATTGGCCAAGTTGTATGTGGGTAATATCGTACGATTGCACGGCGTGCCCCGTAGCATCGAAAGTGATAGAGATGGGGACTTTACTTCAAATGATTGGAGTCTAATCAATAAGTTATTGGGGACCAAACTAATGTTCAGTACGGCTTTCATCCGCAAACAGATGGCCAGACTGAGAGGACAAAAAGAATAATGGAGGATATGCTCTGTATATGTGCCCTGAAATTTGGGAAGAGGTGGGAAGATCACCTCTATATGATTAAACTGGACTACAATAATAGCTATCAAGCTTGTATACAGATGGCGCCCTTTGACGCTTTATTCGGTAGGAAGTGTCGTACACCGTTAGCTTGGGCGGAAACACGCGGGTTAAAGCTCTATAAACGTAAAGAGGACGAAGATGCAAATTCGACAATACGTACTATTCGAGAGAGGCTATTAATATCCAAAGATAGGCAGGTGAAATATCACAATGCCAAACACCAAAATATGGAGTTTGCGGTGGGTGATTGGGTATACTTAAAGATCATTCCATTCAAAGGCATATCTAGGATTCGGCGCTTAAAAACGCTGTGTCCAAGGTATCTTGGCCCATTTGAAGGGGTGGAACAAGTTGGAGAAGTAGCCTATCGATTATCTCTATCAACGGAGCTAAGTGGCTTGCACGATGTGTTTCACATATCGGTGATGTGCAAAGCTGTAAAAGAGCAAACTCAATTGATTGTGGATGATCGAGTACCGGTCGATAGTGGGTTAATGAAAAAGTTAGGCCCATTCGGATCGAGGATACTGTGATTGATAATACGTTTTGTAGCCTAAACTATTATCGTATTTTCTATTTTATATTGTACAAATTATGTCTATTATTAGTTTATTTTTATCATTTTTATGTAAATATTATTTTCACTGACTTTTTCTTGTCTTTTTGCAGGTTTCCAGAAAATTGGCCAAAATGACCTGTTACGCCCCCCTGTCACGCCCTCCCTGGGCGTGACCTAGGGAGTGTCACCCGATCCCGAGGACTCCTGCTGGAAGGGACAGAAAACTGTCAAAACCGCTATCACGCCCCCTGACACGCCCTCCCTGGGCGTGTCACCAGGCGTGACTATGGGCGTGTCGACCTCTGCCGCAAAGCCTGCCGCCGCATTAAATGTCGTTCCTCCTCAACACGCAAACAGTACTGTCACGCCCCATGTCACGCCCGTGACATGGGCATGACACCCTCCTTTTTCGGTGACTGACGGATTTCCGACCAATGATTTGGACATGACGTGCCTGTCACGCCCCCTTGTCACGGGCGTGACCTAGGGAATGTCCACCAACGTACTGAAGCAATCATCCCTCCCGCCAGAATCCAGAGCCTGAGGTCAACATAGTACTGTCACGCCCCCTGACACGCGCCCCCTAGGGCATGTCAGAGGGCATGACCAACCCAAGAAAAATTTCTATAAATTGAGACCCCCCCTCTCCATTTCAAAAAGCTTTGGTTGAGAGGGGGAGGTGCTGCCCCTTTGGTTCTTGAGTTTTTTCATGCTTTTCTCTCTCTCTCTCTCTCTCTCTCTCTCCCTCTCTTTGTAATTTTTGTTTAACCCTAGTTTAATCTTAGCTTGTTTATGCTTTCTTTGTAATCTTTGCTCTTGCTTAGTGCTAATTGTAGGGATAGAATAGGATTTCCATTTCATGCACTTGTAATTTTATTTTCAATAGTGTAGCTTGCCCCTTTTAATTAATAAAAGTGTTCTTGTTTAGCTTGTGTTTAGCTTGTGTTCTTGTTTAGTTTGTGTTGTTCTTATGCTTTACTACTCATCCCCCTTCCTCCATTCCATAATGATTAACTAATCCTCCTTGTACTCAATCTTGATGATCCGAGGTTAGAGCGATTATGTTATGATGTTTTAATTAATCTTTTCTTTTAGGTTAGGGCCTTGAATTACTCTTGATTAATCACGGGTTGGAGGTATATTTTCAATATATACTCTCCGCCTTTGCTTTCATTCTAGGCTAGCCGAGAGGCCGAAAGAATGAAGTGAGCATTCAAGAGTAAAGGGAGTTGTACGCACCCCTCGAGAGAGTCAGACGTCCAAATCTCCCGGATTGGAGTAAAATCCAATAGTGGGGTTCACCGCGTAAAGCGAGTTTTAGACCTCCGATTTAGACGAGTGTCGGTCGGACCTTCCTAAACTCAGTTGGGCACGACTTCGAGAGAAGCGTGTTCAAGCTTTAGGAACCTCCACGGTCAAGCACCTTTATCCTATTAAGTTTAGATTTTTTATCGCATTTTCTTAATCATCTTTAGCCGAGGTGAATCTTGATCGAGTGCATTTCCTTTTCATATTTTCTACCATTCGTAGTAATCATTTTACTTAATAGCTTTACTTAATTGTAGTGTTTCTCATTCTAGTATAGCTTTACTTTCTCCCCTGCACTTAGATTTTCTAAAACCCTAGTTTTTCCGTCGATAAGATAATAGCGTTCGTGTGATTAAGCATAGCCAATAGTTCCCGGATTTCAATACGACACTTGTGTCCCCTTGCTACAATTCGATAGGTATACTTGCCTCATCGGGTTGCTAGTTCGGTTGCGTTTATATTTTTCGAACCCTAGCGCGCAATAAGTTTTTGGCGCCGTTGCCGGGGAACCAACTTCCGTTGATATTTTAAAAACACGAACCTATTAATTTTATCTCTTCTCTTTCTCATCCTCTTTCTTTAAAATTTTAAAAATCAAAAATTTTTTTATCACCGCTCTTAATAGTAACCAACCTCACAATTTTTCTACGCCACCTAATTCTCTCGAAAAGGGCAAAGGGCTTTAAGCGCCACTGTCTTGTCTAGTACCTTGCGAACCCTTCACGGGGTAGTCCTTGGGAAGTTTGGGAGTTAATCTATAAAAAAAAATCTATTTCAAAAAGAAAAAAATTCTAATCTTTTTTCTAGTTTATCCTTTTTCTCTTCCTCTTCTTCTTTTCTGTTCTTTTAGTGCATGACCCACGGGAGTCCGTCGGTTTTTTTGGACTTGGACCACGAAATTGAGTGTACTCTTCGGAGAAAATCGCGATTTCAAGGTCCTACTATCCAAGTGCCGGTTGAGGACTCCGAGTCATTTGCTACTTTAAGAATGGAAGAACCCAACGTAGATGAGGCTGTGCAAAGGACTATGTCCTATTATGCATGACCGAACCTCGAGGGAACAGAATCAAGTATAGTCCGCCCTGCTATAGCAAATAATAACTTCGAACTAAAGCCTAGCATAATTCAAATGGTGCAGCAATATGTGCAATTTGACGGACTTCAAGATGAAGATCCGAACGCCCATATAGCTAGCTTTCTTGAAATTTGCGACACCTTGAAGATAAATGGTTTCACAAATGATGCGATCAGGCTGAGACTCTTCCCCTTCTCTCTAAGAACTAAAGCTAAGCAGTGGCTGAACACATTTCCGAAAAATAGCATCACCACTTGGAATGAATTAACTGAAAAATTTTTGGCGAAGTATTTTCCGCCAGCTAAAACTGCAAAACTTAGGAACGACATCTCTGCCTTCGGACAAATAGACTCTGAAACCCTATACGAAACCTAGGAGAGATTTAAAGAATTATTATGACGATGCCCACATCACGCGCTGCCTGTATGGTTACAAGTGCAGACGTTTTATAACGGGCTAAATCAAAGCACGAAACAAATGATAGACGTATCTTCTGGCGGTACTTTAAATCATAAGACCCCGGAAGCCGCTCTTGAGATTTTTGAGGACATGGCCATGAACACTTATCAGTGGAATGTGCTTAGGTCCCGCCCGAATAAGCCTGCAGGTATCTATGAAGTGGACAACGTCTCCCAGCTCGCTCTGCAAGTAGAAATCCTAAGCAAAAAGATAACGGAGATGACTGCTACCTCCGCCCCTCAGGTATGGGAATCTGCAACCCCTACTCCAGAACATTTAGATTATGTTAATAATATGCCTAGAACTGCTTTTAATAATTTTTCTGCTGCGAATTTTCATCCGCCTGGTTTTAATTTTCTGAATAGTTATAACCCTGCTTTAAGAAATCATCCGAACTTTTCATGGAGTAATCCATCAAATGCGATGCGCCCACCCCCGCAAAATGATTTTTCTGCACCACCACCACCACTTCTTCAAAATTACCCAAAACCTCCAAGCTTGGAGGAATTACTTCCTAAATATATCACCACAAATGACGCTACCATAAGAACTTTAACCGGAAGCGTAAAAAGTTTAGAAAATCAGGTAGGACAGCTCGCAAAAATAATTTCTGAGCGACCCACAGGGTCTCTTCCTTCCAATACCGAACCCAACCCGAGAGAGCAAGCGAAAGCTATAACTCTTCGGAGTGGGAAGCAAGTCTCCGGTATGGTAAGTGAAGAGCCCGAGGCAAGCTCCGCTTCCGCTTTTAAAAATCGAAGCTCCGCTCCCGCCTCTAAAAATCAAAGCTCCGCTCCCGTTTTAAAAATTCCGCCATCTGCTGAAGAAGTAATCACCCCTATTTTAGAAAATAATCTCACTCCACCACCCATCTTCAAAAATAATTCAACTCCTCCATACCCCTCTGAACTTAATAGACAACGTCAAGATGATCAGTACTCCCGCTTCTTAGAAATCTTCAAACAAATCCACATTAATTTTCCCTTCCACGAGGCTATTTCGCAGATGCCGAAATACGCCAAATATCTTAAAGACCTCCTCACAAACAAGAAGAAGTTAGAGAATCTTTCGCACGTCACGCTAAACGCCGAGTGCTCTGCCGTTTTAACAAACGGTTTGCCAAAGAAAATCAGTGACCCGGGTAGTTTCTCTATCCCGTGTGTCTTCGGTGATCTTTTTGTTAAACACGCGTTAGCCGACTTAGGGGCGAGTATAAACCTGATGCCCTTTTCGTTGTTCAAAAAGTTAGGGATTAGTAGCCCTAACCCCACCCGTATGAGTATCCAGCTAGCCGATAGATCCGTCAAGTACCCGTTAGGAATAGTGGAGGATGTTCTAGTGAAAGTCTACAAGTTCATCTTCCCGGTGGACTTTGTCATTTTGGACATCGAAGAAGACGTCGAGCTTCCCCTGATCCTTGGCCGACCCTTCCTTGCCACCTCCTGAGCCATCATTGACGTAAGTAATGGTAAGCTCTTTCTTCGAGTAGGCGACGACATAGTCACATTTTCTATCACCCCTTCGATGAAGAACACCTTAGCGAACGATGACTCATGTTTTTTCGTAGACGCCGTGAGTGATGATTCTTCCTACTGCCTCTCCGACTTTGAAAAAGAATTTTCTACTTTTTGCTCCTCTTCTCTTACAATTGAATCACTGTAAGGAAGTGATGAACCTTCTTATTGTCTTTCTGAGTTTGAAAAAGAATTTTCTGATTTTTGTTCTTCTTCTTTTCTTCCCACTGAATCTCTACAAGAAGCCGTCTTGGCTGCTAGCCCCACCCCTTATTACGTTCCTTATAAAAAAGTTTATGAAGATATTATTTTTGAAAAAGAAAGAATATCAAAATCCTCTTATGAAGAACCCCCTACCCTAGAACTTAAAGAACTTCCTAAACACCTTAAGTATGCTTTCTTAGAAAAAGATTCCAAGTTACCAGTTATCATTTCGGCCTACCTCACGGATATGCAAAACGATAAACTTCTCCTAGTTCTACGTAAGCATCGCCGGGCTATTGCTTGGCAAATTTCTGATATCAAGGGCATAAGCCCATCTTTCTGTACCCATAAAATTTTAATGGAAGATAATTCGCATAACTCTATCCAACCTCAATGCCGTATAAACCCGAATATGAAAGAAGTAGTTAAGGGCGAGGTAATGAAATTATTAGATGCAGGAATTATCTACCCTATTTCGGACAGTAAGTGGGTTAGCCCCGTTCAGGTAGTGCCAAAGAAGGGAGGGATAACCGTAGTTTGTAATGAGAATAATGAATTAATCCCGACACGGACGGTTACGGGTTGGCGTATTTGCATAGATTACCGTAAGTTAAATGACGCCACCCGCAAGGACCACTTTCCTTTACCGTTTATCGACCAGATTTTAGAACGTCTCTCTGGCCATAGCTTATATTGTTTTCTCGATGGCCTCTCGGGGTACTTTCAAATACCCATCTCTCACGAGGACCAAGAGAAAACTACGTTTACTTGTCCCTTCGGCACCTTCGCGTACTGAAGAATGTCGTTTGGATTATGCAATGCGCCAGCTACATTCCAGCGATGTATGCTCGCAATATTTGACAAGTACGTAGAAAGCATTATGGAGGTATTCATGGACGATTTCTCCGTGTTCGGCGATTCCTTCGATAGATGTTTAGAAAACCTCGAAAAAGTCTTAGAACGATGCGAAGAAACTAACCTTGCCCTAAATTGGGAAAAATGCCATTTTATGGTGAGGGAAGGGTTAGTTTTGGGTCATAAAATTTCTGCTAAAGGTATTGAGGTAGACGTTGCCAAGATAGAAGTTATTGAGAAGTTGCCGCCGCCTACAAACATAAAAGCTATAAGAAGTTTCTTAGGCCACGCTGGTTTTTATCGTCGTTTTATAAAGGACTTCTCCAAGATCACAAAGCCCCTCACCCATCTCTTAGAAAAAGACGCTCCATTCATTTTTGATGACTCTTGTATTTCTGCCTTTGAATCAATTAAAGAAAAGTTAATTAACGCACCGATTATGATAGCTCCGGTGTGGGACCTTCCTTTCGAGATTATGTGCGATGCGAGTAGTTTTGCGGTGGGGGGGTATTAGGTCAACGCATATCTAAGAACTTCCACCCCATCTATTACGCTAGTAAAACCCTCACATCTGCACAAGAAAATTACACCACAACCGAGAAGGAGCTCTTAGCTGTAGTATTTGCGTTTGATAAATTCCGCCCTTACATTACTCTTTCAAAAATCATTATTTTTACGGACCACTCGACCCTCAAGTACCTTCTTGCCAAAACATATGCCAAGCCTCGCTTGATTCGTTGGGTCTTACTCCTCCAGGAGTTTGACTTAGAGATCCGTGATAAGCGAGGAGCCGAGAACTTGGCCGCCGACCATCTATCCAGATTAGATAACCCCTTTATAGAAAAATTAAATGAAAAATCTTTTAATGACTATTTTCCTGACGAGAAGCTGCTTTTAGTTAATACATCTACTTCTCCTTGGTTCGCGCATATCGCCAACTATCTAGTGGCCCGGGTGCTCCAAAAGGAGTTCTCTTCTCAGCAAAAGAAGAAATTCTTTTCTGAGCTGAAGAACTACTTTTGGGAAGACCCACATCTTTTCAAAATTTGTGCGGATCAAGTGATAAGGAGATGTGTTTCTTTTGATGAAGGAATTGATATTCTAAAACATTTGCATGAAGGTCCGACAGGTGGGCACTATCAAGCTGCTCGCACCGCTCATAAGGTGCTTTGCGCGGGTTTTTACTGGCCTAGCCTGTTTAAGCACGCGCAAGCCTTTTTGAGCAGGTGTGATAGTTGCCAACGGTCGGGCAACATCTCTAATAAAAATGAAATGCCGCAAAATTATTTCTTAGAGTGCGAAATTTTCGACCTCTGGGGAATTGATTTTGTTGGCCCCCTTCCTTCTAGCTTCGGAAACAAATATATTTTAGTTGCTGTTGATTATGTTTCACGATGGGCTGAGGCCCAAGCTCTTCCTACGAACGACTCCCGAGTTGTGGTCACGTTTTTAAAAAAATTATTTTCTAGATTCGGTACGCCTCACGCAATCGTTAGCGATAGGGGTTCCCATTTCTGTAACGCACAATTTTCAAAAATCCTTACCAAATACGGCGTTACGCATAAGCCGTCCACTACCTACCACCCCCAGACTAACGGACAAGTCGAAGTAGTTAATAGAGAAATAAAAAGAATATTAGAAAAGACTGTTTCAACTTCTAGAAAAGACTGGTCAACCAAACTTGACGATGCTCTATGGGCCTACCGAACAGCATACAAAACCGCCCTCGGATGTACGCCGTATCGGCTGGTCTATGGAAAATCGTGTCATCTGCCCGTAGAGTTAGAACACCGCGCCTTTTGGGCCTTAAAATTTTTAAACTTCGATCCCCACTCAGTCGGTGACCTTCGAAAATTTCAACTAAATGAACTCGACGAGTGGCGCTCTTATGTTTATGAAAATAATAAACTTTATAAAGAGCGGACGAAGCGTTTACACGATAAACACTTAAGGCACCCTAAAAACTTTAAGCCGGGCGACCAAGTCCTTTTATATAATTCTCGTTTATGTTTATTTCCGGGCAAATTAAAATCTCGCTGGTCTGGCCCGTTTTCTGTTTTAGAAGTATTTCCTTATGGAACTGTTTTAATTTCTCACCCTGATAAGGGTAATTTCAAAGTGAATGGTCAGCGTCTTAAACTCTACTTTTCTGGTGATGATGATGTCAGTCCAAACATTATTAAGTTTCTGCTTCACGAACTTTAATCTTGAACTTTTAATTTTTTGCTAAAGACAATTTTATTTCGGGACAACAATATTTTTGGACAAAATTATTTTTTGATGCGTCGAGCTCAACGACGCTTTAACCAAAGGGCGCTCTTGGGAGGCAACCCAAGTTATCTTTTTCTGTTTTCTTTATTTTACAATTTTTGCCTCGGACGGCTCCGACAAGCTGAAGCTTCTGTGATCGCCTGCTCCAACATTGCTGAATCTATCACGAAGTCCAAAGAAGACATTCGGGGGGCGGCATCACTCAGCTTTCGCAGCAAATAAATCCGGGGAAGTACTTGTATTTCAATTCTGTCTTTCAATTCTGTACTTTATTTTTCTCTCCTTCTCCAATCCCCTTCTTTAGCCATTGAGGACAATGTCTGTTTTAAGCTTGTGGGAGGATTTCCTCCTTCATTTTTGCTTAGTGTAAATAATTTTTCTTTTTGTATATATTTTAAAATTCCAAAAAAAAAAGAGAAAAATTTCTAAAATTCCAAAAAAAGAGAATATTTCTCAAAATTAAAAAAATATATATATGTGTTTTTGAATGGTTTAGACATTTTGATATTTCAATAGTACCCCTAGTTTTTGTTTTTGTTTTACTCAAAATCTCCTATAAACAACTTAGTTAATTATAATATTTCTAATCGTCCTTTTTAATCATGTTTCACAAGTAAAATGTTGGCCATGCTGTGTTTCTAATTCACGGTAGCATGTTAAGGTGAAATATTTTTCTAAAACTCGCATTTCTATTATGGTTTTTTGTTGTTTATTTCCTTTACTTTCTCAAAAATTCATCATCCACTATTTTCTTTTTCGTTTTTGAATAATTTTTGTAAAGTCAACTTTTGAATAACGTAGTAGATGTGAACGATCCAAGTCACCTATTATTTCTATTTTCAAGTTAATTTCATCAATCTTCTTTTATTATCTAGGACTCGCTTTTTGAAAATTTTCAAACCTTTGTTTTAAATAAATTCAAAAGCGTGAAAATGATTTAGGCCGTTTTTGTTTTCGTTTGAGCTTTCCTGCCAACCTAAAAACTTTTACCACTAGTTAGCCGTTTTTGAGCCTTTTCCGATTTCATTTGATAGCTCCTCCTTTCATTTCAGTTTCACCAAAGCCAAAATTTCCGACCTATCGAATCACACTAGCCTTTTTGAGTTTCATAAATTATTTTGACGATTTTGATAGGGTATTTTGTGATTTTTGTGGGAGAAAGGTTTTCGAAAAAAAAAGTATGTTCAAAAGTGATGTTTATTTTTGTTTGGCCAACTCAAAAAGGAAAATAAAAATATTTATGGTCTTTGTTTTGAAAAATGAAAAAAAAAATGAAAAAAAAAGAAGAAAAAGAAAAAAAATGTGTGTATATATTTTTATGAATATTTTTTGAAACTCTTTGCTTTGGTTTAGTGTGATTTTAAAACCTTCACGTTTATCTTTGAATTCCACTCCTAATCATTTTCCTAAACCAAACGTTTCTGTCCTATTTAAGTTCTTTTGATTCACGCTTTTTGATTTTTATTTAACAACTAAGAAAAGAAAAACAGTAAATCAGTTTTAGTTTTAGATTTAAACCTAGATTTTTGATAATTAAATTGATATAATTATAATGCGTTGCTTGGATCCAGTAACAACTCAATGCGTGTTTTTCATTTTCGTTGCTTTGCTTAAGTCCATTTAAAAAATCTCGTTAAAATTTTGGATGATTTGTTTTTATTAAGTAAAGTTTATAAAAGTTTTACCATACCTAAATAATTGTTTTAGACTTATATTTCACCTTTCCCCTACTAAGAATTTCGCATAGTACTTGTGTAAGCATAATTAGAACTTTTTGATTAGTCCTTTTTATAAATATCTAGTTTTTATATTTTTGCTTGGGGACAAGCAAAGCTTAAGCTTGGGAGAATTTGATAATACGTTTTGTAGCCTAAACTGTTATCGTATTTTCTATTTTATATTGTATAAATTATGTCTATTATAAGTTTATTTTTATCATTTTTATGTAAATATTATTGCCACTGACTTTTTCTTGTCTTTTTGCAGGTTTCCAGAAAATTGGCCAAAATGACCTGTCACGCCCCCCTGTCACGCCCTCCCTGGGCGTGACCTAGGGCGTGTCACCCGATCCCGAGGACTCCTGCTGGAAGGGACAGAAAACTATCAAAACTGCTGTCACGCCCCCTAACACGCCCTTCCTGGGCGTGTCACCAGGCATGACTATGGGCGTGTCGCCCTCTGCCGCAAAGCCTGCCGCCGCATTAAATGTCATTCCGCCTCAGCACGCAAACAGTACTGTCATGCCCCATGTCACGCCCGTGATATAGGCGTGACACCCTCCTTTTTCGGTGACTGACGGATTTCCGACCAATGATTTGGACATGACGTGCCTGTCACGGCCCCTATCACGGGCGTGATCTAGGGCGTGTCCACCGACGTACCGAAGCAATCATCCCTCCCGCCAGAATCCAGAGCCCGAGGTCAACATAGTACTGTCACGCCCCCTGACACGCCCCCCCTAGGGCGTGTCGGAGGGCATGACCAACCCGAGAAAAATTTCTATAAATTGAGACCCCCCCCTCTCCATTTCATAAAGCTTTGTTTGAGAGGGGGAGGTGCTGCCCCTTTGGTTCTTGAGTTTTTTCATGCTTTTCTCTCTCTCTCTCTCTCCCTCTCTTTGTAATTTTTGTTTAACCCTAGTTTAATCTTAGCTTGTTTATGCTTTCTTTGTAATCTTTGCTCTTGCTTAGTGCTAATTGTAGGGCTAGAATAGGATTTCCATTTCATGCACTTGTAATTTTATTTTCAATTGTGTAGCTTGCCCCTTTTAATTAATAAAAGTGTTCTTGTTTAGCTTGTGTTTAGCTTGTTTAGTTTGTGTTGTTCTTATGATTTACTACTCATCCCCCTTCCTCCATTCCATAATGATTAACTAATCCTCCTTGTACTCGATCTTGATGATCCGAGGTTAGAGCGATTATGTTATGATGTTTTAATTAATCTTTTCTTTTTAGGTTAGGGCCTTGAATTACTCTTGATTAATCACGGGTTGGAGGTATATTTTCGATATATACTCTCCGCCTTTGCTTTCATTCTGGGCTAGCCGAGAGGCCGAAAGAATGAAGTGAGCATTCAAGAGTAAAGGGAGTTGTACGCACCCCTTGAGAGAGGCAGACGTCCAAATCTCCCGGATTGGAGTAAAATCCAATAGTGGGGTTCAATGCGTAAATCGAGTTTTAGGCCTCCGATTTAGACGAGAGTCGATCGGACCTTCCTAAACTCAGTTGGGCACGACTTCGAGAGAAGCGTGTTCAAGCTTTAGGAACCTCCACGGTCAAGGACCTTTATCCTATTAAGTTTAGATTTTTTATCGCATTTTCTTAATCGTCTTTAGCCGAGGTGAATCTTGATCGAGTGCATTTCCTTTTCATATTTTCTACCATTCGTAGTAATCATTTTACTTAATAGCTTTACTTAATTGCAGTGTTTCTCTTTCTAGTATAGCTTTACTTTCTCCCCTGCACTTAGATTTTCTAAAACCCTAGTTTTTCCGTCGATAAGATAATAGCGTTCGTGTGAGTAAGCATAGCCAACAGTTCCCGGATTTCAATACGACACTTGTGTCCCCTTGCTACAATTCGATAGGTATACTTGCCTCATCGGGTTGCTAGTTCGGTTGCGTTTATATTTTTCGAACCCTAGCGCACAACAGCGATCAAGCAGCTGCGGAACAAGACAATCGAGATGGCCAAGGTCCAGTTTGACAACGACTGTGGCCATGGAGAGTTGACATGGGAGCGAGAGCAAACCATGCACGAGGAATATTTCGAGCTATTTGTAAAATGATGTTGTAACATTATTTTGTGAAAGGAAAATATATGGTGTTGGATTCATAGTTGGATTTGGGCTAGGTTCACTAAATTCGGCTGAGTTTGACCCATCTTATATAGCCAGGATCAAGTCTAGCAGTCCTAGAGTTTAGTCTAAGTCATTAGATTCAACCTTCTTGGACCAGCTAGCAGAGGACATCAGAAGACTAAGACTTAGAAGAATTCAGAGTTCAGAATATCAGTTCGAAGTTCTTCGAACTCCACACGATGATCGTCGATCTCAGATCGGCGAACTCAGAGTTATTTCTCTAAGCTGAGCTCAACGATGTTTGAGCTCAAGTCAATGACCATTTCCTTCAAATAGATTCTAAGCTCGACAAACTCAGAGCATAGAATTGACAAGTTATTCTCTGAATGCAGTTCGCAGAAATCAGGTCGACGATCAAGAATTCTCAGGTCGACGGACTTGGAACTCAGGTCGACGAATTCTGTTCAGAGGTCGACGATTTATGTCCCGCTCTAGAATGAGAAGTTTTCTTTCTTTTGTCCCTTAATTTCTAAATTATTTAGCAGTAATATTCCTGAGTAATTAATGCTCATATTCCTTTGAATATAACCGTTACTGGCAGCATTAATTATGGTATTCATTAGGGTAATTACTTGCTTATTTTATTAGGGACATTTGGGGAAACTCATTTAAGTCACATTCCAGCCGTTTGTATTCTCCAGATCAGTCAGCAATTAATGCCAGAATTCAAAATTCAAAGGACAAATTGACTGTAGAATATAAAAGAGATTTTTCTCTTTTCAGTAGAGATACACTGAGAAACTGGGCAAGAAATCAAAATATACTGAGCCAAAGATTCTCAAAAAAGATACAGCACACAAGAATTCTGAGAGACATAGACTAAACATTCAGAACTGTCTCACAGTGCAGAAAAAAATCTGGTTTCTACCTTGTTATTTCTGAAGACTGAAGAAGAACATTCATC
Organism: Platanthera zijinensis; assembly: GCA_039513925.1. Lineage (NCBI taxonomy): Eukaryota > Viridiplantae > Streptophyta > Magnoliopsida > Asparagales > Orchidaceae > Platanthera > Platanthera zijinensis. The sequence continues at coordinate 142,253,158 of CM077081.1, forward strand.
ACAATCAAGAGTCTTCTTCAACCTTCTCCTCTAGGAAAATTCAAGGACAACTAATCTTGATTCAGTCAGAAAGTTCCAGAATTGTTTTCAGACAAGGCTGAAGACCTACACCCTGAAGCAAAGCTTCCAGTTTTCATGAACCATTCAACATCTCAAGGGGAGCTTTGTCAACATCATGATCTACTAGTCTTCTCTGTTGATTAGAGAAAGATAAGACACCATCACCTCCTCTCACCTCCTGTAAAAGGGTTTTAACTCCCTTCAAAAGTTAACCACTTGGTTGTCAAGTCACCTGATCAAAAGACATGAGTTGGTTTTTGGGCACCTGATCAAAAGCCTAAAGGGTTGCTATATCTCCCTGCAAATAGATATTATGGTGGCAGTCACCTAATCAAAACCTATTAGTGCATTCCTACTAGGGTGGTAGAAGAGTGGATGTACCCAGTTGGGAAACCACTATAAAAATTGTTGTGTTGTCTGGTTTTGCTCATTTTCTTTTTTGTTCTTGATGAGGCTGTGATAGATATAATAGCTTAGCCTGCTTTTCTTTTCTTTATATATTATTAGTATCACCTACTTTCACTCCGATATAAAAGTTAAAAACAGCCAAAATTTTAATACTCTATTCCCCCCCTCTAAAGTAAGTCTGATCTTACCCCTCCTTTCACATGGTAATATATTAATTGCTAGTTTTCCTTATAGATGCGTACAATTTCGGGACGAAATTTCAGTAAGGAGGGGAGGGTTGTAACACCCAAAAAATGAGAAGTGGTCATTGTGAGTTATCGCATGGCGATTGGCTTATCGCCAGTAAAAGCTCAGTGAATTAAAAGGACTAGGACTCGGGTTGTTACTGCCCGGCGGTAGGAAGATAGCACGTCGCGGTAGAACTCAACGCTTTCGATGTTATCGACGAATCATTGAGTGTGCTATCGCTCATCGCTAGAGAGTTATTGCGGGATGATAGCACTGGATACCGGCATCGGCTGGTCAAAGCGGTCACCTCCTGTGATACCGCGTGGTGGTAGGAGTTATCATGCGGAGGTAGCTTTCAAATAAAGTATATACTCGAGATTTCATTCTCATTTTCTCTCACACACTCTCTTACTTTGTTCTGGAGAGGGAAGAGGGAGAAAATTCTAAGAGCTCAAGAGGAGAATCGTTCCAAGGTGTGCTTGTGATCGGAATTGCGAGTCAATGCTTGATCCGTGGAAAGGAAGTTATGACAATCAATTCCATCTGGATCAAAGATCACGGTCATGGCTCCGAAGAAAACTACAAGGGTAACGATTTTCTCCATGTAAAAGTGAAGTCCTCAATATGCATACTTGGATGGAAGCCCTTACAAAAATGTGAAGAAAAGGTGGTTTCCAATGTGTAGATCGGTATGATCCCCGTTTAATATTGCATATAGATCTAAAAATATAGAGTACAGATAAGGTATGCTATGTGAAGCCCATCCTGATGAGGGCTCACACGTTGACAATGGTTGTTAACGGACAAACATGACTTTCTCTCAATGACCCAATTTATGTTCGCACAGAAACTTCAACGCGACACAAACGTTACACAATTTTATCAATTAAATGCTAATGTACGGGCATCCAAACCTTTTAGGATCGAACAAAGGCTATAGACCAATATTCTTTCCTGCTAAAAGGACCCACCCGGTCTGATCGAGCGGTGGTTGTACCTAAAAAGATCTACCAAAATTTACAATTCAGAAAATGGTAGATCTCTCCCAACAAAAAGAAAATGAGGTTCGCCAATCCTCTCGAACTTAAATGAAACAAGGATGAACAAAAAAATCAATCGAAGAAAACCACGAAAATTCCAACGTTTCAAAGATCACGCTAAAGTAAATCCACCACAATGAAAATCTAGAGGGAAAAAACACAAAAGGAGAAAACTTTCGTTAACAGATCAGAATGGATGATTCCGAATTCACTAATATGGATTGCTCTTAAACGGCTCCGCCGGAGTCACGCCGGATGGAGAGGAAACTCGTCCTCCTTTTTCTCTTCACACCGGAGTAGGATTTACAAGGAGGAATCTTGTACCTTAGCCTAGATCGACCCAAAGATTTGAGGGCTGGTCGATTTTTATTGGGCTGAGGGTGGTCGGATTTTGAGATGATGAGGGTGGTCAGTTTTCTCTAGAGAAGGGGCTGCTCGGGTTGGGGGGTAAAGAGGCTAGCAGGTGGTGGTAAGGAGGTTTGCCGGAAGTTTGGAGAGGGAGAGAGGAGGAGGAGAAAATTATTGGCTGTTTGGAGAGGGAGCAAGGCTTGGCCGAATTTTGAAGGAGGAGGAGGGAAATTCTAAAGGAGGAATTAGGGTTTCAATCTTTTTATCATTCAACTTAATAATAATAGCAATAGTGAAAGTTATTACTTCAATGCTAGCTAGTCACCTAGATGGGGGGTGAATAGGTCTTTGAAATTACTTAAGCCTTTTTGTTGTTTTCTTATTAAATGATCTAGAGATTGTCCTTAATACCTGCAATACAAGAGTGAAACATGAAACACAATAAGGACACATATATTTATAGTGGTTCCCCAATTGGGTACATCCACTTTCCCTCCCACCCATCCAACCGATTTGTTCGATGAGGCACAAACTCCACCAATATGTTTCTCAGAGCTTACACCTCAGGCCCTCAGCCTTACACATAGATTCTTTTCAGAATCAAAACTCAGAACTACAAGGGTTCCTACCTAAGAGCTCTGCAGTGCTCCTACAGCTCAGTGGTCCACTGACCACCTACCTCAACCTTATTTCTAAGGCCTACAGCTCAGGCACAAAGTGCCCTATAACTTCCAACACAAGGTCGTACTCTTAGAGTGCTACAACACTCATACAACTCAGTACCTATCTAGGTACCTACCTCAGTGCCCTTCCAAGCACCAACAGCTTAGCCTCCTCCAAGGCCTACAACTCAGTTACACACTTGTCACCGACAGCTCAGTGACTCACGAGTCACCTACCTTAGGCACTATGCCCTACACTCAGGCTGGGAGGACATCCCTACCTCAGATCCATACATGGATCCTACCTCAGAGAGCAGCACTCTCATACCTCAGGCAATTAAGCCTTATAGCTCAGATCCACACTTGGATCCTACCTCAGAGAGCAGCACTCTCCTACCTCAGGTAATTAATCCCAAAAGCTCAGATCCATACTTGGATCCAACCTCAAAGAGCAACACTCTCCTACCTCAGGCAATTAAGCCCTATAGCTCAGATCTACACTTTGATCCAACCTCAGTAGCCCAGCAGGGCACCTACCTCAGTGACAAATTAGTCACATACCACTCAAGCACCAAGTGCCCTACACTCAGATTCAGATAAATTGAATCCTACAGGAAATAATCAAGTAAATTGAAATACTGACTCAGAGATAAATCTCTGAGTCTAACTTGCTAGACTGAGCAGGTATCAGTCCAGCTCACTTGTTGTAGAAGGGATGAATCTTCTTCTACAAATAATACTTTTCTACTGCACTAATGAACAACTATCTGTTATTACAGGCTGTCAGTCCTTAATACAACTATCACTTCTTATTGATTGGATGAATCAGTCACCTTATTCTTCAAAGAACAATCTTGCTGATCTGGAAGAAGCTTTCACTAACTTTTTCCTTCTGGTTTTTACTGTTGGACTTTGCTTTCAAGCTTGTAGAAGAAGATGAAATCCAGCCGCCCCTTTTTCATTTTCTAAATTTTGCTCTGGAATAGCAAAAGCTTAAGCATGGGGGTATTTGATGAGTTATAAATATACGTGTATTTTAGTACTTTATTATATTATTTTAGTTCTTATTATTTGTTTTTTGTTATTTTTATATATGAATATGCTTCTTTTTGGAAATATATTTCTAGCTTTACTTAATTTTTATTTTCTAAAAATTTTCAGAAAATGGTCAAAATAGACCTGACACGCCCGTATCACATGACTATCACGCCCGTGTCACGCCCTCGACAATCGTCGACCTCAATTTCCAGCTCGAAGCTCAGCCTTAATCGACCCGAGAATGACACACCCGTGTCACATGTCGACCCGCCCGTGTCACTCACTCAACGCCTCCTTGTTGGGTATTGCATCCATAATAGACCTGATTTGAAGAAGTCCCTGAACAAGCTAAGTTTAATTGACAATGTATTTTTAAAATTCTATCAAGTTGTGCTTGCAGCTATTCCATGCTAAGTACACACCAATATCAGGGTGCAGTGGGTCAAAATATACGGGTTTGCGCAACATAATCCCTCATTGTGTAGATCAGTGTGGTTATTCATGTGTGCTCTCTCTATTGGAGTGTACTTATTTTAAGTATAGGGTCAAAATAGATTAAGAGCAGAAGAAGGATCAAGGATGGTTCAAAGACCAAGTTTTCAAAAGAAGGAAGAAGGAAAATTCTTACAAGTCAAAATCGACGGGAATCGCTAGTGATTCCCGCCGACTTCGACGGGACTCATTAGTGATTCCCGCCGACTTCGACGGTAATCAATAACGACTCCCGCCGACTTCTTCCAACTTGCAGATTTCAAACCGAAATTATGCTAAGGCAGAATCGACGGGAGTCGAGAGTGATTCCCGCCGACATCGATGGGAATCACCAACGACTCCCGCCGATTTTACCTTAGGCAAATTCTCACCATTCGCTGGACCGAACCAAGCCGTTGTGCGTTGTTTCGGCCAGAGCTAGGGCTTCTCCTCATGGGCCCCACAATGGTCATTAGGGTTGGCTCCTAGTATAAATACATAGGTATTTTGAAACTCAAATAAAAAAGAGAACATACACAGAAATATAAAAGAACGCCAACGTCGTGACCTAGCCGATCGCAGAAACCGTCGATCGCACGTCACTGCTCACAAGGTCATCACCGCCGCTGATCTCAGTTCATCTCTGATCGTTCGATGATAGAATCGAGGCAAGCAGCCGGTCTCATGTATCTCTCTCGAGATCTCTTGTCTTCTGATTCGTTGAACGAGACTTGTTCTCCCTTCCGAATCGGTTGAGATGTTTGATCTGACTGAGATCGTTCAAAGACCTAGCTTGCTTCGTCAAGAAGTTTGGATCTACAAAGCATCACCGCCGCACTTACTTGCCGCCGCCATTCTTGACAAGATCCATTCCAAGTGAGAAATCAAGTTGTGGACTCTTCGTACTTTTCGTGCAAGCTTCAACGAACGAAGAAGGACATCGAAATCTCCAAAGCATTGTTTGTATTTTTTCTTACATTAAATTTTGTTGTAAAGGAATTTTCATTCCTAGTTGTAAGGGTTGGGAGTAACCCATTGTGGTGGAGTTGTGACTCCGTTGTTGGAAGGGTTCCTTCCGTAGTTAGGGGAGCGTTGCTCCTAGTGTGAGGATTGGATTTCAATCTGTTTGAAGAAGTGACCGATTCATCCCTTGGTGGGAGATAGGTCGAAGGGGGAAGTGGACGTACCCAAATCAAGGAACCATTATAATTCTTTATGTATTTTTTGTGTTTTGTTTGATTACTTGTGCAGGTTAGTTTAATTCTGCAAAAGGCTGCACGAGACCTATCCCCCCCCCACCATAGGTGGATTAGTTGACACTAGATACTTTCAATTGGTATCAGAGGGAGGTTACTCATCAATAAGGTTAACACTTTGAGTAAGATCCTATGTCAAGTGTCAAGAAGAAAGAAGATCTCAGGAATGGACGGACTCAAGTATTAAAGAAAGATTCCAGTATGCACCAAGCTTAATTTTCCCATCTAGAAGGAAAGGATAAGGTTCTACATGGAAGCAGTCGATCCCCGAATCTTCATGATAGTGGAGGAGGGCCCTTATATCCCCACTAAGGCCTCCACCATTGATCCGACCAAGATGGTTCCAAGAAGCTCTCCGAAATGGATAAGGATGAGATGGTGCTTCAAGAAAGCTCAAAATATTTTAGTAAGCGCCATCGATGATTCATTGATGCAGAATTTCAGCAATTGCAGGACTGCCATGAACATCTGGCAATGCCTGATCATTCTGATGGAAGGCACAGATGAAGTAAGGGATGATCGAAGATCCCTTCTGAACCAGAAGTATGAGGCCTTCTGGCAAGGTCCCAAGGAAGAAATCGGAGTGACATTCGAGAACTTCCTGAAGATCGTCAATCCCCTGAAGGGTTATGGCAGAGTGTTCACCGATGGTGAACTAAATGACAAATTCCTTAGATCCCTTACTAAGGAATGGGACACCAAGATCTGCGCCATCAGAGATTTTGGCAAGCTGGTAGAAACAGATCCCAAGATTCTGTTTGGGAAGCTACTGTCCTACGAGCTTCAGCTGAACACCAGAAAAGATGAAGAAGAAGCCGATAAGGCCACTGCCAAAGAAAAGACTGTGGCCCTGAAAGCTAATCACTCAAGGAAAGGCAAGGGTGCAACCTCGTCCCGCTCTTGGAGAAAGGCAGAGGAAGAAGACTCTGAGCCATGCTCATCTGGCTCAAAGCTATCTAAGGAAGAATTCTCCTTCATCACTCGAGGGTTCAAGAAGTTCCTCAAGATGAGGAATTAGAGAAAAAAGGATGGCTCCTCCTCCAAACATCAGAAGAAGAATTACTCTTCTAACAGGTATGAGTCTAAACAAAACAAACATCATTCTGCTGACATTATCTGCTTTGGATGCAATAAGCCAGGCCACGTCATTGCTGACTGCCACCAAAGAAAGAGAGATAAGGGGAAAGGAGAGGAGCCCAAGTCCTCTAGAGATAAGAAGAAGGAGAGGAGCTACATTTCTAAAAAGCCAAAGACACTGAGTGAATCTGATTCTTCAGACTCCAGTGATGATGAGGAAGCCTGCTTCGGGCTATTGAGTCGCTCCGACTCAGATGGAGACTGTCCCCCATTTACTGGGAAGGTAAAAGATTGCACCCCCCCTCTAACTTTGACTCTGATTCTCCTAAAGATGAACACGAGGACAGTCCATCTGCCCGTGAAGCAGAACTCATCGAAAAGTATGAGCTTCTGCTCAATACATTCGAAGAGTGCCGAAAGAGTTTGAGTGCTCAGAAAAAGGAAGTCAAATTCCTTAAGGCTGAGGGTGTGTCCCTAAGAGAAGAGATCACTGGCTTGATTTCTCTCCGATAGGAACACCTGGACCTGACTTCTGAGCACTCAGATTCTCTAAGGCTCCTTGACCAAAAGAAGAAAGAAATTAACAAGCTTGAAGAATAGCTTGCGGCTAAGAGGAAAATTGTCAAAAGCTTCTCTATTCCCAAGATCGTTCTTCCTCTGGTTGATGTATTCTCTGCTCAGGCTAAGGGGACTGGCTTAGGGAATGTGGCCGTTCCTGATAAATAATCCAGGAGAAACAAAAATCAGAGGAAAAATAAGGCTACTAAGAAGGCCTCTACTGCAGAAAAGGGAAAGGCCCCAATCGGTCCTGTTTCATTCAGAAATCCTAGCTTTCCATGCAATGAGCATGACTTTCAGTCAACCTATGGCCAATTCTTCCGACCCTCGGTTGAAAAGCCCAAGAGCCGGTATGATGGTTGGACCTTCCTCCGCAATTACGGTGAGAGTGTCTTCAAGGCACCTTATAAGGAAATCCAATTGGAGAATTATGGCTACTTCTCTAGCGGCCATTATAGGAAGCAGGCCCCAATGGCCAAGCCGGTTATACAGAAGGAATAGGAAGTGAAGGAATCATGTGAATGTTGTCGTCATGATGCCTCCGCCTCCAGATCCAGGGCCCCGGCTGGACCCACCATTCCAAGGGTGAAGTAGGGGCCTAGGAATCGGTACAACAGGTTTGACTGTTGGTGATGTGGCAAAGTTGGTCACTTCGCCATAGATTGCTGGTTTAATCCAAGAAACAATGAGATTCCTCATGTTAGTAATGCGAGGCCGACCACTCGTAGGGTTAACCACCCGAGGTGGAGTGTGCTAACAAGGAATTTAGGACCCAAGTTGAATTGGGTTCCTAAAGGAAACTAATTCTGTTTTGCAGGTATGTCCAAAGGCCACCAAAACGGTAATCTGGTACTTGGAGAGTGGATGTTCCCGGCATATGACCGAGATAAGAAGCCTGTTGCATGATTACTCCCTAGTCAAAAATGGACCGAAAGTCATCTTTGGAGGATCAGATCGAGGAGTCACCAAGGGTTATATTATGATATCTAACGGTCTGTTCTCTATCACCGACGTGGCCAATGTTGAAGGGTTAAACCATAACCTGATCAGTGTAAGCCAGTTTTGTGATAAAGGATACGACGTTAAGCTCTGCAAGGAAAAGTTCTTGATAATATCGTGTGCCTCTTCGGAGACGGTATTAACTGGCATTAGGATTAGAAATATTTTTTGTTTAGATTTTCTTAGCTTAGACTCTTCCTCCCCCGTTTTCCTAGTAGCAAAAGACAGTGCATCTCTCTGTGAATAATGGCATAAGAGATTAGCACAAATTAATTTCAAAACTATTAATATGTTGTTTTCCAAGAATTTAGTAAGGGATGCCTCTACTATTAAGTGCATCAAAGAAAGCCCTTGTCCTGCATGCAAGAAGGGCAAACAGACTCGGGCTATCTTTAATGGCATTGCAGACAAAGACTCTTCCAGATGTCTTTATCTTCTGCACATGGACTTGTTCGGTCCAGTGCAAGTTCATAGCTTAGGAGGCAAATCATATACGCTAGTGATTGTTGATGATCACTCTCGGTTTACGTGGGTGTTCTTGAAACGAAAGTCAGATACGTTTGACATCTTCACTAATTTTATCAAGCAGATTCAGAATAAACTTAACTGCTCTGTGGTTAAAATCAGAAGTGACCATGGAAAAGAATTCGAGTCTGGAGCTATGACAGAATTCTGTGAAGAACATTGTATCTTTCTTTAGTTTTCCTCCCCGCGTACTCCTCAGCAAAACGGAGTTACGGAGAGGAGGAATAGAACGCTCATTGAGGCATGTACGACAATGTTGAATGACGCTTCTCTTCTAGAGTACTTCTCGGTAGAGGCTGTCAATACAGCCTGTCACGTGCAAAACTGAGCCTTGATCAACAAGAATCATCGTAAGACGCCTTATAAGCTAGTGAAAGGCAGGAAACCGAACATGTCCTATCTAAGGATTTTTGGCTGCAGATGCTATGTACTCAATAATGGTAAGTACCCACGTACTAAATTCGGAGAAAAATGCTTCAAAGGCATCTTCATGGGCTATAGTAGCCATAGTCGGGCATATAGGGTTTTTATTAAGAAAACCCTAGTGGTAGAGGAGTCCATTAATGTTTTATTTGATGAAGGAAGCCTGCTTCACAGCAATTCTTCCAATGGCATTCTTGAAGATGCATGTGCAAGGCTTGAACAGCTAAGTCTAGATGAGACTGCTAAAGATGAAACTCCCAAGTATGTCAAGGTCTCCACCTCAACGCCAACTAGAGAAGATGACGGTCAGGATGGAGAAATTCTCCTAGAAGAGGGAGGAGCCCGAGAAGCTGTTGGAGCTCCAGATGCCAGACTCTTATAGCTCAGACACGTGAGGGATCACCCAATAGATTAGATCATAGGAGATCCTTGGGACGGTGTCAGAACTCGCAGAGGTACAATTAACGAGATTCTGCACCTTAGCTTTCTGTCATAGGTTGAGCCAAAGAAGTTTGACGAAGCGAACAAAGATACGACATGGATATTGGCAATGCAAGATGAACTGCATCAATTCGAACGATGAAACGTCTGGACGCTAGTTCCCAGACCAAAGAAATAAAATGTGATCGGGCACGGATGCAAGAACTGAGGGGGAGCATTTTTCTCCAAGTGACGTCCAAGATTTGAAGAAGCCGAAAAGGGGGAGATTACCCTCTCGGCCAAGACTAAAGTGGCTGCCAATGCTAAGTAGGCCACAAAGGCTATGTTGCTCTCAAGAAAATGGTAATGAATTCCACTTTCAACTGAATTTTCATTTTATGATTTTCATTCCCATCTGTTCTATTCACCTTAGCTTGTAGAGTTTAGGCTTCTTTAAATAAGGGGAGATTGTTGGGTATTGCATCCACAATATACCTGATTTGAAGAAGCCCGTGAACAAACTAAGTTTAATTGACAATGTATTTGACAATTCTATCAAGTTGTGCTTGCAGCTATTCCATGTTAAGTACACACCAATGTCAGGGTGCACTGGGTCAATATAAACGGGTCTACACAACGTAATCCCTCATTGTGTAGATCAAGGTATTTATTCACGTGTGCTCTCTCTATCTGAGAGTACTTATTTTCAAGTACAGGGTCAAGGTAGATTAAGAGCAGAAGAAAGAGCAAGAATGGGTCAAAGACAAATTTTTCAAAAGAAGGAAAAAGGAAAATTCTTCCAAGTCAAAATCGACGGGAATCGCTAGTGATTCCCGCTGACTTCGATGGGAGCCATTAGTGATTCCCGCCGACTTCGATGGGAATCAATAATAACTCCCGCCGACTTCTTCCGGCTGGCATATTTCAGACCGAAATTCTGCCAAGGCAGAATCGACGGGAGTCGAGAGTGATTCTCGCCAACATCGACGGGAATCACCAACGACTCCTGCCGATTTTGCCTTAGGCAAATTCTCACCATTCGCTGGACCGAACCAAGCCGTCGTGCACTGTTTCGACTGGGGCTAGGCCTTCTCCTCATGGGCCCCACAACGTTCATTAGGGTTTGCTCCTTGTATAAATACATGGGTATTTTGAAACTCAAAAAAAACGTACACAGAAAAACAAAAGAACACCGACGTCGTGACCTAGCCGATCGCGGAAACCGCCGATCGCACGTCGCAGCTCACAAGGTCGTCGTCGCCGCTGATCTCAGTTCATCTCTGATCGTTCGACGACAGAACCGAGGCAAGCAGCCGGTCTCACGTATCTCTCTCGAGATCTCTTGTCTTCCAATTCGTTGAACGAGACTTGTTCCCCCTTCCGAATTGGTTGAGACGTTTGATCCGACTGAGATCGTTCGAAGACCTAGCTTTCTTCTTCAAGAAGTTTGGATCTACAAAGCATCTCCGCCGCTGTTCTTTACAAGATCCATTCCAACTGAGAAATCCGATTATGGACTCTTCGTACTTTTCGTGCAAGCTTCAACGAACGAAGAAGGACATCGGAATCTCCAAAGCATTGTTTGTATTTTTTTCTTACATTCAATTTTGTTGTAAAGGAACTTACATTCCTAGTTGTAAGGGTTGGGTGTAACCCATTATGGTGGAGTTGTGACTCCGTTGTTGGAAGGGTTCCTTCTCTAATTAGGGGAGCGTTTCTCCTTGTGTGAGGATTGGATTTCAATCCGTTTGAAGAAGTGACCGAGTCGTCCCTTGGTGGGAGATAGGTCGAAGGGGTAAAGTGGACGTACCCAAATCGGAGAATCACTATAATTCTTTGTTTGTTTTCTGTGTTCTATTTTCTTACTTGTGCAGGTTATTTTAATTTCGCAAAAGACTGCACGACACCTATTCCCCCCCCCCATAGGTGGATTAGTTGACACTAGATACTTTCACTCCCGCAAGTCGACACTTAACGCCATCAACTCGACACTTAATGCCACCTGACACGCCCATCGACACACCCGTGACCGAGCCTGTCACGCCCGTGTTGATATCGGCACTCAACGCCTCCAACCAGCAAAGTTCAAACTGATTTCCTCCACCAGCTGTCCGGTCACGCCCCCCCTACACGCCCGTGTCTGATAGATGTCATGCCCGTGACTGCCACGTGTCAGTACACGACCTTCCAGAATGTTGCCAGCTCGATGGATTTTGCCAAGTAAAACACGCCAACCCTTAAATGCCCCCCGACATGCCCGTGTCGTAGGGCATGTCAAACCCGAAATTTTTTCTATAAATAAGAGCTTTTAGAAAGCTCACTTGTCCACTTTTTGGTCCAAATTACTTAGGGTAGGTGTGTAACACCCCGAAACTCAAAAGAGGGACGGGTGATGTTTTAAGCCTAGTTTGGTTTTTGGAGCAGGTGTCACGGGCGTTTCACGGGCGTGTTACGGGCGTGACACAGGCGTGTTCGGCCTCGGGTCGTGCGGTCGACGCTTTGGCGGTCGACGCTAGTCGAGTTGTAGAACACGGCCTAGGACACGGGCGTGTCCTAGGCCGTGTCACTCCAGGGATTCTGCAAGTGTGGTACACGGGCCGTGACACGGGCACAAACATGGGCGTGTCAATTTTGACACGGGCGTGTCTGATTCCGTGTCACAAGGCCGTGTACCTCTCTGACTGCAAAATGTTGGTCGAGTGCACACGGGGGGCGTGACACGGGTCCCGACACGGGCGTGTCGCAGGTGACACGGGCGTGTCGGAGGCCGTGTCAAAGGCCGTGTACTGGTTTTTCGACTCGATCGAGACGGAGAATGGGTGACACGGCCAGGCACACGGCCGTGTTGCAACCCGTGTTCGGCCCAGTTTTTGTGATTTTAGGCTGAATCGTGGCCGTTCGTTTCTTTGATTGAGATCCAACGGCTGGGGGCTAGGTCTAAGGGATTAATCTCGGGAATAGGGTTTGAAACCCTCACTCTTCTCCCATCTTTATCTCTCTTGATTCTAGAGAGAAGGGAGAGCAAGGAGGAGGAAGAAGGCCAAGATCCGGCCGCCGGCGAAGCTTCAGAGGTCCGTTTCGCGAACGGAGTTCAGATCCGCGAAGGTGGGAGCGTTGCGGTGGTTTTCAACTGAGCAAATCTTCTCCATGGCGAGGAAGAGGGGACGGAAGGTAACGACACTTCTCCTCTCGGTTTTTAGTATTTAGGATGCATGAATAGCATCCCCTTCCTTTCGTATTTTGAGCACCGAATCTCTCAAATGAGAGGGATTCGCGTAGCCTAGGTTCAAGAGGACCTCCGGGTTGAGTATGTTCATCCCAGCATGCTTTGCATTAGAGATCCGCTCCATTAGCGGATTAGGCATTGTGGGTGAAGCCGTGGTCGCGATTGTTGGTCCGACCCGGTGATGTTGCATAGCGAGTTTCGGGGTTTCGATAGAAATCCGCAGCGGCAATACGCCGTTTTATGTATGCGTTTTCTCCCTCATATTTGAGCGAGTACTCGTAGTCGGAACCGGACGAGGTTAGCTCCGCTTTATGCGGTAGATGGTTTCCTTGGAGCACGGGAAGGACACAGTGCGAGTGGCGATTGGGGTGGGGAAACCTTTGTTTGTGCTGTGCTAAGGCGCGGCTATGTCTCCGTGGTCGGCTGGCTATCCCGTGGTGTGCAAGTCATGTGGGGGAAGTGTCCCGGCGAGACTAGCCCCTTTTATGGACTGACGAGAATATCGAGCGGAGGACAAGCCCGGGCAATGTGGCCATGAGCGGGTGGGGTCCAGCAAGGCTTCTTAGAATCGATCAGTGTGAGAGGAACCCTGACGTGCGAAGTCAGAATGTGCGGGCAAGCCCCGGGGTATATGACCCTTGTGCGGGTCGGGCCTTTGCAAGGTTCCGTGTGACGGCGTGTGTGCCGTTAGGGACATGGTGGTTCCCTTGTGTTTGCGGCTTTAAGCCAATGGGGAAACAGAAGTACCCAGTGTTTGATGTTGTGCTAGATACATACGAACTAGGGTGCCTTGGGTGAAACCCGGGTTGCATTCATGCTGCATAGTAGGCCCTTTCACTTTGTACAAAACATAGAGAACATGTATGCTGTATGAGACATCCAAGCCTGTTTTACCGCTTTATTATATATACTCTTTTGGTATACGAAGTGCTAACTTGCAGGTGAAGTGGTACCCCGGGGTCCGTTAGGGACGGCCGGGAGGAGATGTGTTTGTTACACAGTAGAGGTCAGCCTTTGTTGACCCACGTTACTTCAAATCCTTATAGGGCAAGGATCGCATGCAGGAGCTAGCACGCCGGGCGAAAAGTCCTAAGCCTCATGAAGTGTTGCTGTGCTTGGATTTTCCTTTCGTGTTTGCTACCCTTGTTATGTTTATGTCCAGCTTGCATGCCGAGGTAGCCTAGGAGTGCTTGGCACATTTATATTTTTGGATTATTTTTGTGTAAGGCCTTAAGGCCATTTGATACTCTACCGTTAGTGGATAACTTCTGTCTGTTAGTATTCTGTTTCCGCTGTGTTTGTCTGGAGTTTTGAGATTGGGTAGTTTTCATATCATCTTTTAATACTAAAGCTGTGGCGTCCGTATGTTGTGGGGCCCCGGCCGGACCCATATTATATGGTCCTTACAGGGGAGGTGTTACAATTTGGTATCAGGAGGAGGTTGGCGTTCCAGTGAGAAGTTTCGCGGTCGAAAGTATAAGTCGAGTCGCGTATTAGAAGTTATCCACATAGGAGTATCGCAGTACCATGAGTGTCCTTGTGTTCGAGTCTTGTAATTAGAGACTAATTTACGTTTTCTTGCTTGTTTTTAGAGTGCAAGCAACGAGGCTGGGACCTCGAGGCCAAGATAAGAGCTCTCGACAAGTAGTGCGACTGCGCAAGGTCCGCTAGGGATGTGGGTCACACCGGCCGACTTCTGTCGTATGCTTGCAGAAGCGATGGTGGCAGCCCAAGCTGCAGCGACAGCACAAGTAGCAGCTCCCGTTGCTCAGGTAGCAACTCCGGCTACCCCGGACACGGCAGCGACCGTGCAAGTTGAGGAAGCCAGGCGGGCAGAGCCGCAGGCCGAGAGAGTGGTTGTCGGGGATGGGGACCGACAAATGAAGTACTTTCTGAGTTTCCACCCTCCAACCTTCAAGGGAATCGGCACACCCACAGATGCAGAGGATGGGTGGGCTAGAATTCAGGAGCTTCTGAGGGCAGCAGAGGTGCTAGATGAGAAAAAGGCAGAGTTCGCAGCCTTTATGTTGGAGGGAGATGCCAAGTTATGGTGGGTGAGCCACAGTGGCAGGCAGTTTCTAGGACGCACACCGTCCCTCGAGGAGTTTGGGAATGCCTTCCTGAAGAAGTACATACCCGCGTCAACGAGGTTAGCCCTCTAGAGGTAGTTCCTACATTTGATGCAGCGAGACAAGTCAGTGGATGAGTATGTTCAGGAATTTACTCGCTTGGGTCGTTATGCAGGGACGACCATGGCAGACGATGAAGAGAGGGACAAACTCTTCTACTATGGATTGAGGGAGAACCTAAGACAACCCCTCATATCGATGAAACGTGCGGGTTTCAACGAATTGGTGGAGGCGGCCTGAATTTTGGAGAGTGACATGGAGCGATCCCAGCGTCGCAAGGGTTTCACACCCAAACAGGGGGAGGAGAAGAAGCCTGCCCAGTCACATGGAAAGGCGAAAGGGAGCCGATGGAAGAAGAAGCCTTCCCCATATAAGTCAGGCGAGAAAAGTATTTGGACGTCCGTAGGGTCACGCTCTAAGGGCCCTCAGACATGCTATAGTTGTGGCAAGCCGGGCCACATAGCAAGATTTTGTACCCAAGGGGGAACTGAGCAAGAGCCAAGGCAGGAGCAAACTGTGCGCTCCGGCCCCAGTGCCACAGAGAAAGGGAAGATGGCGGAGTCGAGTGCTTCTCGGTTTCAACCAGTGCATCCAAGGGCCTACGACCTTGGGCAACAAGAAGCAATCTGTCAACCCGATGTGGTGACAGGTACGAGAGTTCAACCTGCACCTTAGATTCCTGTCTTTCAAGCCTTTATGTTTGTTGCACGTGTGTAGGCTTTGTGATGGTATCTGGGTACCCCGCTAGGGTACTCTTTGATACGGGAGCGTCACACTCCTTCCTTGCGGAAGGCTTTATCCGGAGGATCGGAGTGGAGTCTTTATTTACGGACTCCGAGTTGAAAGTGCGCATGCCCAATGGGTCATCTATGACTACCAGGGCTAGAGGCCGGATTTGTTGGAGTCTTGAGGGAGTCGACTTCTTATTGGTAGCAGCGATCTTGCCGTTGTCCGAGTTTGATGTGATTTTGGGGATGGATTGGCTAGCGGAGTAGCGTACCAGTATCGACTGTTTGTCTAAGGTGGTAACCCTGAGGGGCGTGGGGCAAGCGGAAGTCAAGTTTGAAGGCCTGCATGAAGTGGCCTGTTCCCTAGTTTCGGCACTTTAGTTAGTGCGAGCTGTTAACCAGGGAGGTGTAGCTCTAGTAGCGTTGTTGGAGGTTAGCCTTTCCAGGCTGTCTCTTGGAGAAGTGCCCGTGGTGGCGGAGTTTGGAGATGTATTTCCTGAGTAGTTACCGGGAGCACCTCCTCGGCGGGAGATTGATTTCTCCATCGAGTTGGTGCCCGAGGCTAGGCCAGTGTCGCGTCCACCCTTCAGGATGGCACCAAAGGAGTTGGCCGAGCTCAAGGTTCAGTTGCAGGAGCTTTTGGAGCAAGGGTATATCAGGCCCAGCTCTTCACCGTGGAGTGCGCCGGTGTTATTTGTAAAGAAGAAGGACGGTAGTATGTGTCTGTACATAGACTACCGAGACTTGAACAAATTGACTGTCAAGAATAAGTATCTGATTCCTCGGATAGACGATCTCTTCGACCAGTTGGTGGGGTCGGTGGTGTACTCCAAGTTGGACCTGAAGTCCGGGTATTATCAGTTGCGGATTCGTGACGAAGACATACCCAAGACCGCGTTTGGTACGA
This sequence comes from Platanthera zijinensis, assembly GCA_039513925.1. Taxonomy (NCBI): domain Eukaryota; kingdom Viridiplantae; phylum Streptophyta; class Magnoliopsida; order Asparagales; family Orchidaceae; genus Platanthera; species Platanthera zijinensis. The sequence continues at coordinate 142,269,661 of CM077081.1, forward strand.
GGTATGGTCATTTTGAGTTCTCGGTGATGCCGTTCGGGCTGACGAACGCGACGTCCGTGTTCATGGACTTGATGAACCGAGTGTTTCGCGAATATTTGGACTGGTTCGTAGTTGTCTTTATCGATGACATTTTGGTGTATTCCAAGTCGGAAGCGGAGCACGAGTCGCACTTGCGGACAGTGTTGCAAGTATTGAAAGAGAACCAGCTTTATGCGAAGTTCTCCAAGTGCGAGTTCTGGTTGGAGAAAGTGGCATTTCTAGGCCATGTGATTAGTGGGGATGGGGTGGCGGTGGACCCAACAAAAGTAGAAGCCATCAGAGAGTGGCCAGTTTTGAGGACCGTGGCAGAAGTCCGAAGTTTTCTTGGACTGGCCGGGTACTACCAAAGGTTTGTGGAAAACTTTTCGCGGATAGCTCTACCCCTCACTTCACTAACTCGTAAGGATCAGAAGTTTGTATGGACTCAAGAGTGCAAACAGGCCTTTGAAACCCTGAAGGAAAGGCTAATGACGGCGCCGATCCTAAGTCTACCAAAGGGGACCGAAGGGTTCCAGATTTTCAGCGACGCATCCGGATGCGGTTTAGGGTGCGTGTTGGTGCAGCATGGTAGCGTGATAGCTTTTGGGTCGAGGCAGCTGAAGCCTCATGAGAGAAATTACCCCGTCCATGATTTGGAGTTGGCGGCGGTAATTTTTGCTTTGAAGTTGTGTTGGCACTACGTTTATGGTGCAAAGGTGGAGATCTTCACGGACCACAAGAGTTTGAAGTATCTCCTAGATCAGAAGGACCTAAATATGCGGCAGCGCAAGTGGGTCGAGTTCCTTGGGGACTACGAGGTGGCGATTCAGTACACGCCAGGGAAAGCCAATGTGGTGGCAGATGCTTTGAGTAGGAAATACTCGGGGCAAGGAAATTGGATTGAAGCTCATGATGAGCGGTTAAGGCGGGACTGGGAGTCCCTTGGCTTGGAATGTGTGGCAAGAGGCGAGTCTAGCGTGGCTCGACTAAATTGGATTGAGATGCAGAGTGACTTATGCGATCGTATTCGGGAAGCGACCCGTGTAGATGCGGAGTTCCAACCCTTCGTGGAGGAAGCTCTAAAGGGCGAGGGTAGCGCCTGGGAGATGGTTGATGGGATTCTGAGGAAGGGCGGAAGGATTTGTGTACCGCAGTTCGGCAAGCTCCGCGAGGAGTTGATGTTTGAGGCCCACTTCACTAAGTACTCCATTCACCCGGGTAGTACAAAGATGTACTTGGACTTGAAGAAGTCCTATTGGTGGCCTGGGATGAAGCGGGACGTAGCTTCGTGTGTGAGTTGGTGCCAAACATGTGCCTTGGTGAAGGCTGAATGTCAGAAGCTGGGTGGGTTCTTGAAGACTCTTCCAATCCCCGAATGGAAATTTGATGACATCTCCATGGATTTTGTGCATGGGTTGCCTAGATCGCAGCAGGGTAATGATGACATTTGGGTGATTGTGGACCGCTTGACCAAAGTGGCACATTTCATCCCAAACCGGAAGGAGGACAGTGTGGAAAAGTTGGTGGAGTTGTACGTCCGCAATATTGTATGACTCGATGGGATTCCGAAGAGTATAGTCAGCGACTGGGATGGACGTTTCACGTCTAAGGTTTGGCGGTTGGTGTAGAAGAGCTTGGGCACAAAACTCAAGTTCAGTACGGCTTTTCATCCTCAAACCGATGGGCAAACTGAGAGAACGAACCGTACTTTGGAAGATATGCTGAGGATGTGTACTCTCGACTTCGGCAAGAAGTGGGAGGATCACCTCTTCATGGTGGAGTTTGCGAATAAAAATAGTTACCAAGCTAGTATCAAGATGGCGCCATACGAAGCTCTATATGGGAGGCGGTGTCGAACACCGATGTCTTGGACAGAGGCGGGAGACACCAAGCTTGTGGGGAAAGAAGTGGTAGCCGACGCTAGTGAGCTAGTGCGGACCATCCAAGAGCGCATGAAGGTAGCTCAAGATCGGCAGTCGAAGTATTTCAATGCTCGCCACAGGCATGTGGAATTCGCTATGGGCGACTGGGTGTATCTTAAGATCAAGTCGTTCAAAGGCGTTTCGCGAATTTGCCGACTCAAGAAGCTGAGTCCGAGATTTTTGGGACCATTCAAGGTCATCGAGCGAGTGGGAGAGGCAGCGTACCGGTTGGCGTTGTCCACAGAGCTAAGTGGATTGCATGACGTTTTTCACGTCTCCATCCTGAGGAAAGCGTTGTTAGAAACCAGCGTGGTGATTGAGCCGACGGCGGTACCGGTAGAGGAAGACTTGAGGATGCGTGTTCGTCCAATCGGGATAGAAGACTCAGAGGTTCGGCAATTGCGGAACAAGGAGGTCAGACTCGTAAAGGTCCGTTGGGACAACTGCGGTTGCGAGGAGCTCTCATAGGAGCGAGAGCAGGCCGTGCTAGAGGAGTACCCCGAGCTTTTCTCATCAAGTACTGTGTAGTTTTGTTTATCGTCCATGTTTTAAATTTCGGGACGAAATTCTTTTAAGGGGGAGAGAGTTGTAACACCCCGAAACTCAAAAGAGGGACGGGTGATGTTTTAAGCCCAGTTTGGTTTTTGGAGCAGGTGTCACGGGCGTGTCACGGGCGTGTCACGGGCGTGACACAGGCGTGTTCGGCCTCGGGTCGTGTGGTCGACGCTTTGGCGGTCGACCCTAGTCAAGTTGTAGAACACGGCGTAGGACACGGGCGTGTCCCAGGCCGTGTCACTCAAGGGATTCTGCAAGTGTGGTACACGGGCCGTGACACGGGCACAAACACGGGCGTGTCAATTTTGACACAGGCGTGTCTGATGCCATGTCACAAGGCCATGTACCTCTCTGACTGCAAAATGTTGGTCGAGTGCACACGGGGGGCGTGACACGGGTCCCGACACGGGCGTGTCGCAGGTGACACGGGCGTGTCGGAGGCCGTATTAAAGGCCGTGTGCTGGTTTTTCGACTCGATCGAGACGGCGAATGGGTGACACGGCCAGGCACACGGCCGTGTTGCAACCCGTGTTCGGGCCAGTTTTTGTGATTTTAGGCCGAATCGTGGCCGTTCGTTTCTTTGATTGAGATCCAACGGCTGGGGGCTAGGTCTGAGGGATTAATCTCGGGAATAGGGTTTGAAACCTTCACTTTTCTCCCATCTTTATCTCTCTTGATTCTAGAGAGAAGGGAGAGCAAGGAGGAGGAAGAAGGCCAAGATCCGGCCGCTAGCGAAGCTTCGGAGGTCCGTTTCGCGAGCGGAGTTCAGATCCGCGAAGGTGGGAGCGTTGCGGTGGATTTCAACCGAGCAAATCTTCTTCATGGAGAGGAAGAGGGGACGGAAGGTAACGACACTTCTCCTCTCAGTTTTTAGGATTTAGGATGCATGAATAGCATCCCCTTCCTTTCGTATTTTGAGCACCGAATCTCTCAAATGAGAGGGTTTCGTGTAGCCTAGGTTCAAGAGGACCTCCGGGTTGAGTATGTTCATCCCAGCATGCTTTGCATTAGAGATCTGCTCCGTTAGAGGATTAGGCATTGTGGGTGAAGCCGTGGTCGCGATTGTTGGTCCGACGCGGTGATGTTGCATAGCGAGTTTCGGGGTTTCGATAGAAATCCGCAGTGGCAATACGCCGTTGTATGTATGCGTTTTCCCCCTCATATTTGAGCGAGTACTCGTAGTCGGAACCGGACGAGATTAGCTCCGCTTTGTGCGGTAGATGGTTTCCTTGGAGCACGGGAAGTACACGGTGCGAGTGGCGATTGGGGTGGGGAAACCTTTGTTTGTGTTGTGCTAAGGCGCGGCTATGTCTCCGTGGTCGGCTGGCTATCCCGTGGCGCGCAAGTCATGTGGGGGAAGTGTCCCGGTGAGACTAGCCCCTTTTGTGGACTGACAAGAATGTCGAGCGGAGGACAAGCTCGGGCAATGTGGCCATGAGCGGGTGGGGTCCAGCAAGGCTTCTTAGAATCGGTCAGTGTGAGACGGAACCCTGACATGCGAAGTCAGAATGTGCGGGCAAGCCCTGGGGTATATGACCCTTGTGCGGGTGGGGCCTTTGCAAGGTTCCGTGTGACGGCGTGTGTGCCATTAGGGACATGGTGGTTCCCTTGTGTTTTCGGCTTTAAGCCAATGGGGAAACGGAAGTACTCAGTGTTTGATGTTGTGCTAGATGCATACGAACTAGGGTGCCTTGGGTGAAACCCGGGTTGCATTCATGCTGCATAGTAGGCCCTTTCACTTTGTACAAAACATAGAGAACATGTATGCTGTATGAGACATCCAAGCCTGTTTTACCGCTTTATTATATATATTCTTTTTGTATACGAAGTGCTAACTTGCAGGTGGAGTGGTACCCCGGGGTCCGTTAGGGACGGCCGGGAGGAGATGTGTTTGTTACACAGTAGAGGTCAGCCTTTGCTGACCCACGTTACTTCAAATCCTTACAGGGCAAGGATCGCATGCAGGAGCTAGCGCGCCGGGCGAAAAGCCCTAAGCCTCATGAAGTGTTGATGTGCTTGGATTTTCCTTTTGTGTTTGCTACCCTTGTTATGTTTATGTACGGCTTGCATGCCGAGGTAGCCTAGGAGTGCTTGGCACATTTATATTTTTGGACTATTTTTGTGTAAGGCCTTAAGGCCATTTGATACTCTACCGTTAGTGGATAACTTCTGTCTGTTAGTATTCTGTTTCCGCTGTGTTTGTCTGGAGTTTTGAGATTGGGTAGTTTTCATATCATCTTTTAATACTAAAGCTATGGCGTCCGTATGTTGTGGGGCCCCGGCTGGACCCATATTATATGGTCTTTACAGGGGAGGTGTTACAAGGTGCTTCCCAATAGGCTTCTCATGCAATGTAAGGGAATTTTATCCCCCCTCCTCTCCCTCTCTTAGTTTATTTTAGGATTTTGTTTTAGCTTTCCTTGTAACCGCCTTTTTATTAATAGAATGATAGTTTTTTTTCTCTTCATGTTGCATGGAGTTCATTTAGAAGCGCCTACTCTAGTAATTTTTCATTCCTTTTTTCTATGTTTTTATGTTTTCATTTTATAGCTTTTATTTAGTCTAGACTTAGGATTTTATCGCATTTTCAAGCCGTTATACCGCCCGTTTGCTTTTCATACACCTTAGTTTTATTATACTTAGGATTTTATTAGCTTTTTATGCATTCCTATAAATCTGTAAAAGCATTTTCAAAGTGGTTTTCTTTTTTTACTAACTTAGATTTTCTTTTAGATCGTAAAACTTTTCGTTCTTTTTACTTTATTCACACTTTTTACGCACTTTTACGGAGTTATAAAAATGAAAATGTAGTTGTTTTAATTTTTCGAGCATTTCCATTTTGCGTTTATTTGCAAAACTTTTTACTCATTTTATTTTTATTTTGTCTTTTTATGTATTTCTACCGCATTCTAGCGGTAGAAATGTCGTTTTAATTTTCTGGTAACTTATTTTTTTCTCATCTTTGTACGTGTGCGTGGGTGTATGAGTTTGTGTTTTACCCATATATTTTAATTTTATGTAGAGTGTGTGCATGTGCGCATTTATTTTCACCTACTCGTTAAGAGTTAAATGTCGTGCTTTTATTTCCCGCCTACTCATTTGAGTAGGACTTGCAATTTACCATTTTCATCTTCGTCCTACTCATTTGAGTAGGACTTTGCATGTGTGAGTTTTCGTTTACGTAGAGTGCGTGTGTGGGTGCATTTATTTCCTCCTACTCGTTTGAGTAGGGGCTCGCTTTCATTTATTCTTGCCCACTCGTCTGAGCCGGGACTCGCAATTTATTGCTTTCTTTACAACTTTCCTTTACTGCTTTCCTTTTACTACTTTCATTTTCTCCTTTTCTTTTATCGCTTTTTGCTTAAGCCATCTCCATTCCGCTGAGTGGCTAACCGCTCTTAGCCCTCAATATCGAAGAGCATTGGGACATATAAAATCACTTTAAATAATTAAAGGTCCTCTTTTTCTCGTTAATTAAAAGTACTTAAGGTTTGCCCCGGGTTAACGACGTGTAGGACCACATATTGATGTGTGGGCTCTATTTCCATTGTCCATACGCAGGAGGCCGAGAGGTCGTGCGTATGGACTGATCAGCCTTGGGTAAAGAGAGCTTCGCATTTACCCTCGAGTGAGGAGGCGCTTAACTCGACCGGATCGGGTTCCCCAGCCAATAAGGGGTTCTTAGCGTAATGCGGGTGTTAAGAGGAATCCTTCGTCGGACTAGCGTTCGGTCGAATAGTCTTAGCGTTCAGGTGAGCGATAGTCCTAGAGATAAGTGAGCTTATTCTTTTGGAACCTCCACGGCCAAGTCTCCGCCTTAATTAATTTGAAATTTAGGATCTTTTTATTAAAAGTTTATTTTAGTTCGAATTCTATTTGATATCGTCGCGCTATTTTATTCTTCGGCTTTCCTGTAGTTTTTTATGCTTTCATTTTCTGTATTATATATATTTTTATGCCCGCCATTAATTAAATATAAACCAACCAAATATTATCGATAAAATAATTGTCCTTTCAGGGAAAGAGTAGAAATAGGCAAACCGACCCCGAGAACAATACGACCCCGATATTCCTCACCGAAATATCATGTACTTCATGTGATAGGTGCACGTGCCTCCCTTTCGTTAAAACTCGGTTTCATCCTTTTTTATAGATAATAAATCTGCGTGCCCCGCCTTTCTAAATAAATAAAACCACCGCTTCCTCCTCTTTAATAAACACCACCCTGCGGGCGCCGCGAGTTTTAACCATCAAGTTTTTGGCGCCGTTGCTGGGGAGTCTTCGATTTACTATTTTGAATTCCTCAAAACTATTAATTTTACCTTTTATTTCTATTATATAAAAAAAATGGTCATCCAAAAAAATTATATTAATGATGGAGACGACGGCCCACAACATTTTGAGGACGGCGACGGCATGCTTTCGGATGACCATGCGGAGCGTCAGCATAATAACCGTCCAGAACACAAACCCATATATTATTATTTAATAATTATTATTATTAATAAATTATTATTAATTAATAATGCATTTCTATGTTTGGTATTTTATGTCGCAATGTTATTTTCATTTCATGTGTGATGGGTGTTTATAACCATCATTTGTTATTTTATTTCATGTTCTTAATTATTGTAATTGTTATGTCATGATGGGTGCTAATAGCCATCATGAGTGGTTTAATTTTCTAAGGTGGAGATTGAGTGGTGTAGCCTATATATAGGCATGTATGTTTCATATTTTAATTATTGAATGAATGAAAGAAGAAACTAAATTTCAAGATTGAAATCTCCTCCCTCTCCAAGGCAAATTTCGGCCATCCTCTAGTCCTCTCCTACTTTGGCCGCCGGCCTCCAACTTCCCCTCCTCCTCCTCCCTCCTCCATATCTTCGTCTTCCTCTAGCTACTCGAGCCCTCCTCTTCTTCTACGAAGAAAACCGACCCATTCCACCCAACAAGCCACCGGCCTCCTCCTCCCCTCACCAACCTGGCCACCCCCCTCCAAAATCGGCCTCCTCCCTTCATCACAATCCGAGCCCCTCCATCTTCCACAAAATCCTTGCCGCCAACCCCAACACCAACAAGTCCGACCCCCTCTTCATCCCCTTCCAAAATCGACCACCACCTTCCATATTAATCCCTACAACCTACCATATTTGCCCTCTCCTACCATATTTACATATATTTGTTGCCAAATCTAGAAGACCTCCTCGTGGTGGATTTCCAATTCCGGCATGACGCGACGAAGGTGGGAGAGTTTCTCTCCTACCGGCGTGACTCCAGTGGAGTCGTCGAAGAACGATCCTCTCCGAGAGAACCAGAATCATCCATTCCGGTTGGGTAACGAACTTTTCCACTCCCGTGTGTTCCTTTCTTTAGATAGTCTTGTGGTGGAATTTCTAGCGTTAATTTTGAAATCATTGAAACATCGTGGTTAGCTTTCATTGTAGTTGCGTTTTTCTTGGTTGATTTAATTTTCATAAAAGGGTTTGGCGAGCCCTCGTTTTCTTTTTTTGGGAGAGATCTACCTTTTCCGAATAGTGTTTTATTCAGTAGATCTCTTTTGGTACAACACCGCTCGGTCAGATCCAATATTGGTCCTTTTAGCCGGAACGGATATTTGCCTATAGCCTCTATTCGGTCCCAAGTGGTTTGGCTACCCGTACGCTAGCGTATAATTGATTGGACATAATAATGTGGTGCAGCGTAGAACGATTGTGTGAGCGTAGACTTTAGTTCGCGGAGAGATAGTCGTGTGCGTCCGTAATTATATTTCGGTCCAAACGTGTACGCCTACATCAATTTGGTATCGGAGGGAGGTTATTGTCGATTTCCTAATCGGCACCATCCTTCTATTTTTTTAGGTAGGCTAAAGAAAATATAAATTTCAAATTTCAAAATTTAAAATTCAAATTTTGAATTTCGAATTTCAAATTTCAAATTTCAAATTTCAATATTAAAAATTAAAAATTCAAATTTCAAATTTCAAATTTCAAAATTTAAAATTTAGAAATTCAAAATTTCAAATTTCAAATTTCAAATTTCAAATTTCAAAATTTCAAATTCTAAAATTTCAAATTTCCAATTTAAAATTTCAAAATTTCGCCAATTTAAAAAGAACAAAATTCTAGAATTTATCCCTCTTATTTTTAATAAGAATTGAAAAAAAAAATTTGTGATCTGCCAATAGCCAACCAAATTTTATTTTCAGCAATAAAAAAATCATAAAAAATTTAAATAATAATCATAATATTTTATTCAGCAAGAAAATCTATTTTGTATTAGTATTACCATTGTGCTTAAGCGGGAACAATTCTAACAAACTTATTTTAATTGGGTTAGAGGCATTTCTCATTGTATGTGCACAAAATCCGGATTGAGTTTTCTCTCTGGTTATCATAATATGGCCTACGACGTCAATGTTTCCCGAGAACAATCATTAGGTTCCACTAGGAGCGTTAGAAAGCCATTCCATTGCCCGGTAATGGATGAGATTAAGGCATTCATTGGCCAACAAAAGGCTAATCAAGTTGCACCACACTCATTTAGGCAGGTTAGAATTTCTGCTCCGACATATGATGGGCTAGGTGGACCGCTAGTGTTTCTATGTTGGGTGAACGACATGGAGCAATATTTTGAGCAATATCGTATTGTGGATCCCCACAGGATTCCCGTTGCGAGACTGCAATTATTTGGTCGAGCACATACCTTCTGCCTCAATGAGGAAAGACATTTAGGAATGCCCTCCATCGACCCACGTATAGGTTGGCAGATTATGAAAAATTACTTAACGGATGATTATTACCCTACCTACTGTCGTTCCCAATTTCCTGATTATAGGAATGATTATAAGCCTCACGCTAGATACTTGTGCCGCAAAGATCTGATTATCTCAAGCATGAGTATACCTACCTATAAGAGGATAGAGAAACATAGGACCTTTATCCCTAGGTCGTTAGACGTAAGTGCTAAGAATGTCATGAGCCCATGGGGTGAGAGTGTTCCTATTAGCATGATTGAGTCTGAGGCTGTGGTTACGAGTGTGCCCGTCACTAAGAACGAGAATATTATCCCTGACGATTATAGCGACGATGAGGATATTGGTTACCCTAGTGACCTGGATGAGGATTCCACCACTGAGGAATCATCTCCACTCCCCATCGACCACATTTTGGAGCCTACGGTTACTCCTGCTGAGATTACACCTGAGTCGGTAGGCATTTTACCTGATGATGAGAGTTTACTTAGTAGTGACTTAGGAGATTATCTGTTCGGACTCGAGCTGGTTCCTCTTAAACAGAGATATTTTGACGACTATTCTGATGATCCTGATATATTGGACGTTCCGACTGATTGTGAAGACTTACCGTGGGTGAACGAGTTATCCTTGGATGATTTTAGTGTTATGAGCCCGAACGATATTTCTTTGATGCAAACACCTTTAACTGATGTTCTTGATTTAAAGCTTCAGTTGGGCTCAATTTTACCCTTGTCTAAGACCATAATTGATTCTAAATTAAATAACTTGGATAGTGTGTCAGAAGAAATTGTCAGCAAGGAAGTTGCATTATTGGATGACTTTTTGGATTGTACCCCGGGTTTGATTTTACCGACTCGTCCCCCTGACCCGTTGACTCGACGTACTGATCATTTAAGACATGAGTGCAGTACGATTAATTTCAGGAGTTCTACGGTGCCCCCTGAGTTCATTCTTCCAGTACCCCCAGATGAGGTCCTGTTAGTGCCCCAAGATCTCGTATTATTATTGCCGACCTATGACCTGACCACTGATTCTAAATTACATGATATGTCTAATGAATTGGTAGACTTGTCGGATGAATTTTCTGTAAGGGCGAATCCATTATTTGAATTTTCATATGACTTTAATGGCTTGCAACCGGGTGATCTTTCTTGGACGTTAAACCCATGTTTCGACATTGAGAATGACTTAGCTCCTCCTTTTGACATGTCCCCTTTGACGGTCTATTACCCTACGAGTCCATCATTGGTCACACCCTCGGATGTTTTAGATTTTATATCTATGGCGATTATTTCCTTTATCCTAATTTTATCCTCCATGAATTTTAAAGAAAATCATTTATCGAATTATACGTTTAGGATAGGGCCGCTTATAGTGCCTCCTGATGAGATTACCTCGGCGCCACCAGATTTAGTTCTGTTGGTGCCGCCTTATGTCATTCCATTACCACCGAATGCACTAAGTACGTTTGCGCAAGATTATGCTCGCCATGAACATTATTTACGTAAGCACTTTAGTGAAGCGCTGCCCACGTCACAAAATCCTTATCAATTTCTTGCTAGCATACATAAAAGGGCGTCTTATGATATAATTGGCGATTTTGTTTTGGTGCGTCTCGTCCCTGAATGGTTGCTTTCGGGCACTATAGAAAGTGGGCGAGTTGGTGAGCTGCATCTTTTGCGTACATTAATGAAATAAGGAGAACACGCATTTCTTTTGAGGTTTTCCACTGATTGGGGTAATACCCTTATTTTTAATGTTTCTGATTTAACGCTGCATGTTTCTCCACCACTTGAATTATCTGCCTGTCCGTTTGGTTCCACTTCGTTCTCTCATGGTTTGGGTAGTGAGTTTGGGCTTGGATCACTTTCTTCTTCGGTCTTCACTGGAGGTACGTTGGTAGTTGATGTTGAAACTTTTCTTCCTTTATTGCCTAATCTTTTTCAAGGGTCCCTAGGACCAACATTTTGCTTGACAGGATACTCTAGGTTGAAGTGCTCTCTTCTCCAAGTGGTCTTGTTCGCTGCTACGTGTCTCTTGTAGATGATGCTCTCTTGCACCGGTACTCTCGGACCAACTCATCGGTGATGAGTATTTTTGAGCGGGGGAGGATTGATGGAGACGATAGCCCACAACATTTCGAGGACGGCGACGGCATGCTTGCGGAAGACCATGCGGAGCGTCGGCATAATAACCGTCCAGAATGCAAACCCATATATTATTATTTAATAATAATAATTATTAACAAATTATTATTAATTAATAATGCATTTTAATGTTTGGTATTTTATGTCTCAATGTTATTTTAATTTCATGTGTGATGGGTGTTTATAACCATCATTTGTTATTTTATTTCATGTTCTTAAATATTGTAATTATTATGTCATGATGGGTGCAACTAGCCATCATGAGTGGTTTAATTTTCTAAGGTGGAAATTGAGTGGTGTAGCCTATATATAGGCATGTATGTTTCATATTTTAATTATTGAATGAATGAAAGAAGAAACCGAATTTCAAGGTTGAAATCTCCTCCCTCTCCAAGGCAAATTTCGGCCATCCTCTAGTCCTCTCCTTCTTTGGGCGCCGGCCTCCAACTTCCCCTCCCCCTCCTCCCTCCTCCATATCTTCCTCTAGCTACCCGAGCCCTCCTCTTCCTCTACGAAGAAAACTGACCCTTTCCACCCAACAAGCCACCGGCCTCCTCCTCCCCTCACCAACCCGGCCACCCCCCCTCCAAAACCGGCCTCCTCCCTTCATCACAATCCGAGCACCTCCATCTTCCACAAAATCCTAGCCTGCAACCCCAACACCAACAAGTCCGACCCCCTCTTCATCCCCTTCCAAAATCGACCACCACCTTCCATATTAATCCCTACAACCTACCATATTTGCCCTCTACTACCATATTTACATATATTTGTTGCCAAATCTAGAAGACCTCCTCGTGGTGGATTTCCAATTCCGGCGGGACGCGACGAAGGTGGGCGAGTTTCTCTCCTACCGGCGCGACTCAAGTGGAGTCGTCGAAGAACGATCCTCGCTGAGAGAACCGGAATCATCCATTCCGGTTGGGTAACGAACTTTTGAACTCCCGTGTGTTCCTTTCTTTAGATAGTCTTGTGGTGGAATTTCTAGCGTTAATTTTGAAATCATTGAAACAACGTGGTTAGCTTTCATTGTAGTTGCGTTTTTCCTAGTTGATTTAATTTTCGTAAAAGGGTTTGGCGAGCCCTCGTTTTCTTTTGTTGGGAGAGATCTACCTTTTCTGAATCGTGTTTTATTCGGTAGATCTCTTTTGGTACAACACCGCTCGGTCGGATCCAATATTGGTCCTTTTAGCCGGAACGGATATTGGCCTATAGCCTCTATTCGGTCCCAAGTGGTTTGGCTACCCGTACGCTAGCGTATAATTGATTGGACATAATTACGTGGTGCAGCGTAGAACGATTGTGTGAGCGTAGACTTTAGTTCGTGGAGAGATAGTCGTGTGCGTCCGAAATTATATTTCGGTCCAAACGTGTACGCCTACATCAATTAATAATAATAATAATATCAATAATAATAATAATAATAAATACTTAAAAAAATTTAAATTTTTTTTTTTACAAAAATCAAAAACTTAAAAATCTACAAATCAAAAAACTACAAAATTTAAAAATCTAAAAAATCAAAAACTTAAAATACTTAAAAAACTAAAAAATTTAAAAACTTAAAAATCTTTAAAAAAAGGGATTAAAAATTTTATCTTATTTTCATCAAAAATTCAAAATTCAACAAAAAAATATATCTTTCATATATTTATTTTTATTTATGCCTTTATCTTATTTTATTTTTTTATTTTTTTACAAAAATCAAAACTAAAAAAAACTTAAAAATCAAAAAAAAAATTCAAAAAGTAAAGAAAAATCATATAAATCAATAAAAATCAAAAACTACAAAAAACTAAAAAAAACTAAAAACACAAAAAATCTAAAAATTATATATTTATTTTGTCGCTTCGGCGCGCTTCACTATTGTGAGCGCTAGGGGAACGCATATCCGTCACACTCATATAGCTAAGAAGTTAGCTTACGAGTCACACTCACTTGCCACCCCCATCACCCGCACACTTTTTGCCGAATTTATCTTTTTCATTTTTTCTGTTTTATTTTTGGTTTTTATTAATTTTGCAGGGTCATTACTAACGGGCATCCCCGAACGCGTTTTCAGGGAAGCTTTTCTTAACTCCTATTTTTATTTCTTGTACATAACTGCTTATTATTTTTTTATTATTCCTCGTATTTAGTGCAACATTGAGGACAATGTTGGATTTAAATATGGGGGTGTTTTCCTGCTTTCTGTCCTTTTATTTTTCTGCACCAAATAAAAAAACCAAAAATTGCAAAAATTAAAAAACTCAAAAAAATTTATTTGTTATTTTCATGTTTTTAGTATTAAAAAACTAAAAAAAAATGTGGAAATATCGCTCTGCGACGTTCGACTCATCGAACGAACCACCAAAATAAGAGTGTGTTCGCGGGCAATCAGTTTTTTTACTTTGTAATTATTTGTTGTAAATATTCTCTTTCCTCATCTTTTTCCCTCTTTCCTTTGTAAATGGCACCTCTTTGTTTTCCCTTTCTTGTAAATAACTTAAAAAATAAAAAAAAAATATTTGAAAATCCAAAAATCCAAAAAAAGAGAATAACTCTAAAGATCCAAAAAAAGATAATAATAAAAAAACACACAAAAAGATAAAAAACCTAAAAATCACAAAATTTTGATTATTATGTAACAAATAAATTGAATATCTCATTCTTAACCCTTTTTGCTCTCCAAAAATCTAGTTTCGAGTTGATTTATATGCTAATTTTACTTATTCTTTGCTTAATATTCGTTTATTAATTAAACTTTGATAAGTTTAAGTGTCTGGGTTAAAATTTAAAGAATTTTTTATGTCTTTTTCTTATAATAGAGAACCTGTTTTCCACCACCACTTCTAACTTTTATAAATAGAAGCTCGTATCTATGTTAGAAAATAACAATTTTGGATTTCAATTATTTCTACTTCATGCTTTTAGAAACAGAGGAACGTTCATTTTAAAAAAAGTTGCTTTCAAAACTTTTTATTAAAACCTAGTTTTCTTTCTGAAAACTCATTTCCACTTTTTTTTTCATATCTTACTTAGCATGATTACCTCTATTTCATCCCCTAAAAGATCCTATGTCAATGAGAATAAGATTTCGTTCCGTAAACATAGGCACCCAATATTTTCAAAAAGATTATATGTTACGGAGTAAGAGTATAAAATTCATTACTCCTATACATATACATTGTGTTAATTTTAATTTATGAAGATAAAAAAAAATTAATTTTTATGTTAGGAAAATAAGATTTCATTTTCCTAATAATCAAAAAAAAGAAAAAATGGAGGTTCGAGAAAAATTACCTCGCCTCAAAATCCAAGCCCTCTTCATAAACCACCAAACCACTTAGCCTATTTCAATGATTCTAGAAATAATTTAACAACTTTTTGAGAGCATAATTTTTAAATTGCATTGTTTCCTTTAAAATTCTTATAAGCTAAAGTTTTTTTATATATATAATTTCAATCTATCCTTGTTAAACTAACAAAAATAATTTTTTGCTTTCTATTTATGTCGCCTAGAAGTCTTTTTGAAACTCTTCCTCTATTTATAATAATTTCATAATTTAGTATTTAATTCTTTAACCCCAGAAATTTATTTTGATCTCTCTTATAATTAATTAAGCGGTAGCTAAACTAAGGATTTTTTGAATTCCTTATAAGTTCATCTCCAACATTTGCTTTGGAATAACAAAAGCTTAAGTTTGGGGGTATTAGATGAGTTGTAAATATACGCGTATTTTAGTACTTTATTTATATTATTTTAGTTCTTATTAATAGTTTTTTGTTATTTTTATATGTGAATATGCTTCTTTTTGTAAATATATTTCTAACTTAATATTTATTTTCTAAATTTTTTTAGAAAATGGTAAAAATTACCTGACACGCCCGTATCACATGACTGTCACGCCCGTGTCACACTCTCGACGATCATCGACCTCAATTTCCAGCTCGAAGCTCAGCCTTCATCGACCCGTGAATGACACGCCCGTGTCACATGCCGACACGCCCGTGTCACTCACTCAATGCTTCCCGCCAATCGACACTCAACACCATCAACTCGAAACTCAATGCCACCCGACATGCCCATCGACACGCCCATGTACGAGCCTGTAATGCCCGTGTTGATGTCGGCACTCAACATCTCCAGCCAACAAAGTTCAAACTGATTTCCTCCACTAGCTGTCCAGTCACGCCCCCACCCCCTACACGCCCGTGTCTAACAGATGTCACGCCCGTGACTGCCGCGTGTCAATTCCCGACCTTCCAGAACGTTACCAGCTCGCTCGATTTCGCCAAGTCAAACACGCCAACCCTAACACGCCACCTGACACGCCCGTGTCGTAGGGCATGTCAAACCCGACTTTTTTTTCTATAAATAAGAGCTTTCAAAAAGCTCTCTTATCCACTTTTTGGTCCAAATTATTTAGGGTAGGTGCTTCCCAAATGGCTTCTCATGCAATGTAAGGGAATTGTATCACCCCTCCTCTCTCTCTCTTAGTTTATTTTAGGATGTTTGTTTTAGCTTTCCTTGGAACCGCCTTTTTATTAATAGAATGATAGTTTATTTCTCTCTTCATATTGCTTGGAGTTCATTTGGAAGCGCCTACTCTAGTAATTTTTCGTTCCTTTTTTCTATGTTTTTATGTTTTCATTTTATAGCTTTGATAACTTAGTCTAGACTTAGGATTTTATCACATTTTCTAGCCATTTTTGCCGCCCGTTTGCTTTTCATACACCGTAGTTTTATTAGACTTAGGATTTTATTAGCTTTTTATGCATTCCTATAAACCTATAAAAGCATTTTCAAAGTTGTTTTCTTTTATTACTAACTTAAATTTTCTTTTAGGTCGTAAAACTTTTCGTCCTTTTTACTTTATTCCCACTTTTTACGCACTTTTACGGAGTTATAAGAATGAAAATGTAGTTGTTTTAATTTTTCGAGCATTTCCATTTTGCATTTATTTGCAAAACTTTTTACTCACTTTATTTTTATTTTATCTTTTTACGCATTTCTACTGCATTCTAGCGGTATAAATGTTGTTGTTTTAATTTTCTGGTAACTTAGTTTTTCTCATCTTTGTACGTGCGCGTGCGTGTATGAGTTAGTTTTTTTCCCTTATGTTTAATTTTATGTAGAGTGTGTGCGTGTGTGCATTTATTTTCGCCTACTCATTAAGAGTTAAATGGCGTGCTATTATTTCTTGCCTACTCATTTGAGTAGGACTTGCAATTTACCATTTTCATCTTCGTCCTACTCATTTGAATAGAACTTTGCTTGTGTGTGTTTTTGTTTACATAGAGTGTGTGTGTGGGTGCATTTATTTCCTCCTACTCATTTGAGTAGGGGCTCGCTTTCATTTATTCCTGCCCACTCGTTTGAGCCGGGACTCGTAATTTACTGCTTTCTTTACAGCTTTCCTTTACTACTTTCTTTTTAATGCTTTCATTTTCTCCTTTCCTTTTATCGCTTTCCTCTTAAGCCATCTCCATTTCGATCAGTTGCTAACCGCTCTTAGCCCTTCATATCGAAGAGCAGTGGGATAGATAAAATTGCTTTAAATAATTAAAGGTCCTCTTTTTCTCGTTAATTAAAAGTACTTAAGGTTTGCCCCGGGTAAACGATACGTAGGACCACATATCGATGTGTGGTCTATATTTCCATTGTCTATACGTAGGTGGTCGAGAGGCCGTGCGTATGGACCGATCACCCTTTGGTAAAGAGAGGTTCGCACTTACCCTCGAGGGAGGAGGCGCGTAACTCTACCGGATTGGGTTCCCCACCCAATAGCGGGGTTCTTAGCATAATGCGGGCATTAAGAGTAATCCTTCATCGGACTAGCATTCGGTCGAATAATCTTAGCGTTCAGGTGAGCGATAGTCCTATAGATAAGTGAGCTCATTCTTTTGGAACCTCCACGGCCAAGTTTCCGCCTTAATTAATTTGAAATTTAGGATGTCTTTTTATTAAAAGTTTATTTTAGTTCGAATTCTATTTGATATCGTCACGCTATTTTCTTCATCGGCTTTCCTGTAGTTTTTTATGCTTTCATTTTCTACATTATATATATTTTTATGTCCGCCATTAATTAAATAAAAACCAACCAAATATTATCGGTGAAATAATAGTCCTTTCAGGGAAAGAGTAGAAATTGGCAAACCGACCCCGAGAACAATATGACCCCGATATTCCTCACCGGAATATCCTGTACTACACGCGATAGGTGCACTTGCCTCCCTTTCATTAAAACTCGGTTTCAACAATTTTTATAGACAATAAATCTACGCGCTCCGCTTTTCTAAATAAATAAAACCACTGCTTCCTCCTCTTTAATAAACACCACCCTACGGGCGCCGCGAGTTTTAACCACCATTCTCCTTCAGCAATAGCCATTAGCCTAATGTAGGATTCTTCTTCTTCACTGCCTGACCCACAGGAAGAGTCAGACCACGTCTTTCCTTCTTGGCCACAAGGGACTTCTCTTTCTTCTTTCCCTTGTGGTGCTTATTCACTCCTTCTCCTTTCCTCTTCACTGGGCAGTCAGCAACTACATGCCCAGATTTGTTATAGCAGAAACAAATAACATTAGAGGTAGTATGTTTGGTAGAGTTAGGATCAAACCTGTCCTCCTTAAAGGATTTCCTTCTGTGCTGTGTGGAAGAGGATGCCCTTCTATTCTACCAATGCCCCTTCTATCTGCAGATTGGTAATTTCATTGCCCCCCCCAGTTCCTTGTAATTTACACCAGACCCCAATTTTATATCTTATTGCTAACCTTAGAGGTGTACTCAGATTGTTAAATCCTTTTTGAGTAATCTTACTCTAATACCACTTGAAAGTTATTACTTAAAGGTTAGCTAGTCACGTAGAGGGGGGGGGGGTGAATAGGTCTTTGAAATTACTTAAGCCTTTTTGTTGTTTTCTTATTAAATGATTTAGAGCTTGTCATTAATACCTGCAATATAAAAGAGAAACAAACAACACAACAAGGACACAAATATTTATACTGGTTCCCCAATTGGGTACATCCACTTTCCCTCCCACCTATCAAACTGATTTGTTGTACTAGGCACAAACACCACCAATATGCTCCTCAGAGCTTACATCTCAGGCTCTCAGCCTTACAAAAAGATTCTTTTTAGAATCTAAACTCATATCTATAAGGGTTCCTACCTCTGAGCCCTGTAGTGCTCCTATAGCTCAGTGGTCCACTAATCACCTACCTCAGCCTTATTTCTAAGGCCTAGAGCTCAGACACAAACTGCTCTACAACTTCAGGCACAAGGCCCTACTCTTAGAGTGTTGCATCACTCCTACAGCTCAGTACCTATGCAGGTACCTACCTCAGTGCCCTTCTAGGAACCTACAGCTTAACCTCCTCCAAGGCCTACAAATCACTGACACACTTGTCACCTACAGCTCAATGAATCACCAGTCAACTACCTCCGACACTAGCCCCTACACTCAGGCTAGGAGGATACCCTTATCTCATATTCACACTTAGATCCTACCTAAGAGAGAAACACTCTCCTACCTCAGGCAATTAAGCCCTACAGCTCAGATCCATACTTGGATACTACCTCAGAGAGAAGCACTCTCCTACCTCAGGAAATTAAGCCCTATAACTTAGATCCACACATGGATCCTACCTCAGAGAGCAGCACTCTCCTACCTCAGGCAATTAAGCCCTAAAGCTCATATCCACACTTGGATCCTACCTTAGTACCCCAGCAGGGCACCTACCTTTGTGATAAATTAGTTACCTACCACTCAGACACAAAGTGCCCTACACTCAGATTCAGATAAACTGAATCTTATAGGAAATAATCAAGTAACTTGAAATACTGACTCAGAGAAAAATCTCTGAGTCTAACTTGTTGTACTGAGCAGATATTTGTCTAGCCCACTTGCTGTAGAAGTGATGAGTCTTCTTCTACAACTAATACTTTTCTGCTTCACTAATGAACATCTACTTGTTGTTGATGGTTTTCGCCCCTTCACACAGCTATCACTTCTTACTGATTGGATGAATCAGCCACCTTATTCTTCAAAAAACAATCTTGTTGATCTGGAAGAAGCTTCAGCAATATTTTTCCTTCTTGTATTTATTGCTGAACTTTAGTTTCAAGCTTGTCAAAGAAGATTAAGTCCAGCCGCCCCTTTTTCATTTTCTACATCCATTTTTGTTAACCCTAATATTCTTTTCTTCTCTTCCTTTTATATCTGTTTATTTGAATCAACGACACAAGTTGAATGTGGGCCCAGTCAAGTATGGTGAGCGCCGCCTCCCTCAGAAGAAGACAAACAGTAGCTAATGGTGCTACTGTAGCTTTCCCGTAATGGCATGAAGTATTTGGACAGGGCTCGACGATCGTCAATCTGAGATCGATGAACACTGTGTTGAGCTCGACGAACTTCATAATCTTCAACTTTAACTTGAGCTCGACGAAAGGCGGGCTCAGGCTGATGATCTCTAAATCATCAACCTTTAACCTGAGTTCGATGATCTGTGAGCTGAGCTTGACGAACGCTAAATCTTCAACCTTCAACTTAAGCTCGACGATTAGTGAGCTGAGCTCGACGAACTCTAAATCTTCAACCTTAAACTTGAGCTTGACGAAAGGCAGGCTTAGGTAGATGAACTCTGAATCTTCAACCTTAACATGAGCTCTACGATCTGTGAGCTGAGCTCGATAAACTCCGCTTTCTGAACTTAGAAGAATTCTGGTGGCTTTGTCTGATCAGTTCTGTCTCAACTATCTCAGAGGTTTCTTCTTCACAGCTGAGACAAGCTTCTGTCTTAGTGCTTTCTACTCAGCAGTCTCAATTCTTTCTTCTTCTCAGCTATGATAGTCTTCTTTCTCAGTGGTTTCTTCTTTGTGGTCTCACCAGTCTCAGCGATTTTTCCTTAGTCAATTTTTCTGACTTTAGGTCGACGAATGTTGAACTGCGTTCGACGATCGGTCGGCTGAGCTCTACGAATCCTGAACCTAAAGCTTCTGAATTTAGCTCAATGAGTAGAGAGCTGAGCTCAGCGATCTGTGTGCTGAGCTCGACTAACTGTGTACTGAGCTCGACGAACTGCGTACTGAGCTCGATGAATTCTGAACCTCGAGCTTTTGAGTTTTAGCTCAAGGAATGGTTAGTTGAGCTCGACTATTTGTGAGCTGAGGTCAACGAACTGCGATCTGAGCTCGACGAAATCTGAGACCCACACATTGAACTAAGCTTGACAAAATTTGAATTCTCCAGCCTATTCTTCTTTTTGACAAGTCCAATCATGGACTACCTGTCTAGACTTGTTCCTTGGAACATCCTGACTTGGTCACTTAGGCTTCTTCCTGCCTTTCCATCATCTTCACTTTGTAACCACCTGTCATATCACTCAGACAACCTGTCTAGACTTGTTCCTTGGAACATCCTGTCTACACTTGTTCCTAGGAACATCCTGCACATGATTAGCTTAAACAACATCTAATATAAATATGCTCTTATTTTTGATGGAGATGCCTCTTCAAATACAATCTAGGGAACATTCTGGGCAATGGACCCAACAAATTGCAAGGCCTTATATAGGCTTACAATAATGTTTGGCTATATGCGCCCCAAATAAAAATAAACATCACATAAAGTTTAAACATAACATGATAAAATAAGATGCACTCAAATAAATGCAAATAAATATTAATAGGTTGTTAAGCGTGGTGGTCGCAAAGCTGTGAAGAAAATAAAAGCAACCGAACTAGCAATCCAATGAGGGAAGTATACCTATCGAACTGTAGCTAGGGGACACAAGTGTCGTATTGAAATCCCGGAACTATTGAGTACACTTACTCACACGAAGACTATTATTTTATCGATGGAAAAACAAGGGTTTGAGAAACTAAATACAGTCAAAGAAAGGAAATAAAGCTAAAGAAGAGAACTAATTGCACTGAACTAGAGAGCATAAAATAAGCGGTTAAAACCAAGGGCTGAAACTATGAAAGGGAAATGCACTCGATCAAGAATCACCTCGACTTAAGACGACTAAGAAATGCGATAAAAACCTAAACTTAATAGGGTAAAGGTCCTTAACCGTGGAGGTTCCTAAAGCTTGAACATGCTTCTGTCGAAGTCATGCCCAACTGAGTTTAGGAAGGTCCGAACGACTCTCGTATAAATCGGAGGCCTAAAGCTCGCTTTACGCGGTGAAGCCCACTATTAGATTTTACTCCAATCCGGGAGATTTGGATGTCTGCCTCTCTCGAGGGGTGCGTACAACTCCCTTTACTCTTGGGCGCTCACTTCAAACTATCAGCCTCTCGGCTAGCCCAGAATGAAAGCAAAGGTGGAGAATATATATCGATGATATATCTCCAACCCAAAATAAGTCAAGAGTAATTCAAGTTCAAACCCTAAAAAGAAAAGGTAAATTCAAAACATCATAACTTAATCACTCGAACCTCGGATCATCAAGATCGAGTATAAGGAGGATTAGTTAATCATATTGGATTGGAGGAGGAGGGATGAGTAGTAAAGCATTAAGAACATAAATAAGAAAGGAGACAACAACACTTTTATATTAATGATAAAGGATAGCTACAAAACCTGGAAATAAAATTACACTTGCAAGAAATTAAAGACTAATCTAGCATTAATACTAGGCTACAAATGAAGAAATACAAGAACTAGTACAAAAGGAGAACAATAAGCTAGATTAAGTAAAAGAAAACTAAATAAGAAAGAGAGAGAGAGATAGAGAGAGAGGGAGAAAAAAGGCAAGAAACAAAGGGGCAGAACCTCCCCTCTCAACCCAAGCTCCCTTGAAATGAAGGGGGAGGGATCAATTTATAGAAAAACCTAAGGGGGGTGACACGGCCAGCGACGACACGGCCGTGTTGCTGGTCGTGTCATGTACAGTTGACCTCGGGTAGCCGTTCTGGAGGGAGTGATCATGGCGTCATTGAAATTTTGGTCTCTCCTCTATCGACACGACCAGCGACACGACCATTTTGTGGCCGTGTCGCCTGCAGTTGATGGGCTTTGATGCTGGATGCATTTATGGCGGGCAGTAGCCTTCGATGTGATGGCGACACACCCGGCGACACGGCCGTGTGGGTGTTCGTGTCCTGCTCGGGAGGGTCTTCGGCTTCTGGAAACATGGAGGTGACACGACCATGTTTATTGGTCGTGTCCTTCTCTGGAGAGTCTTCAACTTCTAGAAACACGGAGGCGACACGGCTGGGTTGACACGCCAAGCAAAACGGGTATAGACATAGCTATGTCAACTAGCCGTGTCCTTCACTGGAACATCTCTGGAATATTCCTCTGGTGACACGCCATGTTGACGCAGCAAGGTTGACAGGCCCTATGACACGGCCATGCCAGTGGCCGTGTCAGGTCATTTTTTTGCCAAAATTCAGGAAACCAGCAAAAATAGAAATAAATATTAGCGGAAAAAATAATTACATAAGAAAGATAAAAATAAGCTATAATACAAGATAAACGCAATAAAAATAAGGAAAGATACCCTAGTAGTTTAGACTACAAAATGTACTATCAAATTCCCCCAAGCTTAAGCTTTGCTTGTCCACAAGCAAAGTTATAAAAACTAGATAATCATAAAAAGGTGACTAATCAAAAGATTCTAATTATGCCTACACAAGTACTATGTGAAATTATAAGTAGGGAAAAGGTGAAATGTAAATCTAAAACAATTATTTAGGTATGATTAAACTTTTATAAACTTTACTTAACAAAAATAAATCATCCAAAATTTTAACAAAATTCTTTATATAGATTTAAGCAAAGCAATGAAAATGAAAAACACATTGAGTTGTTACTAGATCCTAAGAGGCATTTTATACCCAACTAAAATAAAGAACAACAATCTAAATTTAAATCCAAGACTTAACTAGTCTACTGTTTTTCTTTACTAGCTAAAAGAAAACCTAGGAGCATGAATCAACAGGACTTAATTGGACTGAAACGTTTGGCTTAGGCATATAATTAGGAATGGAATTCAAAGATAAATATGAAGGCTTAAAATCACGATAAAACAAAAATAAAGAGCTTTCAAAATCTTAATAAAAACATATATATATATATATTTTTTCTTTTTCTTTTTCTTTTTCATTTTATTTTTTCTTTTTTTATTTTATTTTCAAAACAAAGGCCATCAACATTTTGAAATTGGCCACAAAAAGAAGCATAATTTTTTAGCATTCTTTTTCAAAAGGATTTCCAAAAAAAATTTCAAAGCAAACCTATCACATCATGAAATTTATGAAGCTCAAAAATTTAAGCGTGACAAGAAGGGTTGGAAAAATTGGCTTTGGTGAACATGGTATGAAAAGTTGAGTTATCAAATGAAATTGGAAAATTGTTCAAAAGCGGCTAACTAGGGGGATAATTTTCGGGTTGGCAAGAAGGCTCAAACGAAAACAAAAATGACATATATCATTTTCATGCTCCTAAAGTTTGCCTAAAGCATTAGTTTTTAAAAATTTCAAAAAGTAGGTCCTAGAAATTAAATAGAGATTAATGAACTTGATTTAAAAATTAGGATAATATGAGTATAGAATCGTTCACATCTACTATGCTAATCAAAAGTTGACTTTACAAAAATTATCTTAAAACGAAAAGAAAAATAGTGGATTATGAATTTTTGAGAAAATAAAGAAAATAAAAAACGAAAACCATAATGGAAATTCGATTTTTAGAAAAATATTTCTCCTTAACATGCTACCGTGAATTAGAAATAAAGCATGACCAATATTTTACTTGTGAAACATAATTAAAAAGGACGATTAGAAAGATTATAATTAATTAAGTTATTTATATCAGATTTTGAGAAAAACAAAACAAAAGCGAGGGGTACTATTGAAATACCAAAACGTCTAAACTATTAAAGTGAAAACAAAAAGCATATATATTTTTTTTATTTTTGAAATATTCTCTTTTTTTGGATTTTGGAAATATTTTATTTTTTTGGGATTTTAAGATATTCATTTTTTGGGGTTTGTTTTTTGAAAAAAAATATACACAAAAAGCAAAATATTTACATGAAGCAAAAAAAAGGAGGAAGTCCTCCCCCAAGCTTATAATGTACATTATCCTCAATGGAAAAATAAAGGGATTGGAGAAGGAGAGAAAATGAAATTACAGAATTGAAAAATAGAATTGAAAAATAAGTACTTCCCCGGATTTATTTTCTGCGAAAGCTGAGTGATGCCGCTCCCCCAAATGTCTTCTTTTGACTTCATGATGGATTCAGCAACGTTGGAGCAGGCGATCACAGAAGCTTCGGCTTGTCGGAGCCGTCCGGGGCAAAAATAGTAAAATAAAGAAAACAGAAAAAGATAACTTGGGTTGCCTCCCAAGAGCGCCCTTTGTTTAAAGCGTCGTTTGAGCTCGAAGCATCAAAATAATATTGTCCAAAAATATTGTTGTCCTGAATAAAAATTAAAGTTTTTAATAAAAAAAATGTTCAAAGTTAGAGTTCATGCATCAGATACTTAACAATGTTTGTACTGACATCATCATCACTAGTGAAATAAAGTTTAAGATGCTGACCATTCACTTTGAAATTACCCTTATCAGGGTGAGAAATAAAAACAGTTCCATAAGGAAAAACTTCTAAAATAGTAAAGGGCCCAGACAAACGTGACTTTAATTTTCCAGGAAATAAATGTAATCGAGAATTATACAAAAGAACTTGGCCGCCCGACTTAGAGGTTTTAGGGTGCCTTAAGTGTTAATCGTGAAATCGCTTTATCCGCTCTTTATAAAGTTTGATATTCTCGTATATATAAGAGCACCACTTTTCGAGTTCGTTGAGTTGAAATTTTATAAGGTCACAGACAGAGTGGGGATCGAAGCTTAAAAATCTTTAGGCCCAAAAAGCGCGGTGTTCTAATTCTACGGGTAAATGGCATGATTTTCCATAGACCAACCGATACGGCGTACATCCGAGGGAAGTTTTGTACGCTGTTGGGTAGGCCTATAGAGCATCGTCTAATTTGGCTGACCAGTCTTTCCTAGAAGTTGAAACAGTCTTTTCTAATATTCTTTTTATTTCACTATTCACTACTTCGA
This sequence comes from Platanthera zijinensis, assembly GCA_039513925.1. Taxonomy (NCBI): domain Eukaryota; kingdom Viridiplantae; phylum Streptophyta; class Magnoliopsida; order Asparagales; family Orchidaceae; genus Platanthera; species Platanthera zijinensis. The sequence goes on from CM077081.1 coordinate 142,295,119, forward strand.
CTTGTCTGTTAGTTTGGGTGTGGTAGGCGGATGAAAGTTTATGCATCACGCCGTATTTAGTAAGAATTTTAGAAAATTGTGTGTTATAGAAATGAGAACCCCTATCACTAATGATGGCGCGCGGCATACCAAATCGAGAATTTTTTTTTTCAAATAGGTAACTACAACTCGGGAGTCATCCGTAGGAAGAGCTTGGGCTTCAGCCTATTGAGAAACTTAATCAATGGCAACTAAAATATACTTATTTCCGAAGCTAGAAGGAAGGGGGCCAACAAAATCGATCCCCCAGAGGTCGAAAATTACGCACTCAAGGAAATATTTTTGCGGCATTTCATTTTTATTGGAAATGTTGCCCGACCGTTGGCAACTATCACACCTACTCACAAAGGCTTGCGCGTCTTTTAACAGGCTAGGCCAGTGAAAACCCGCGGAAAGCACCTTATGAGCGGTGCGAGAAGCTTGATAGTTCCCACAAGTCGGACCTTCATGTAAGTGCTTTAAAATATCAACTCCTTCTTCATAAGAAACACATCTCCTTATCACTTGGTCTGCACAGATTTTGAAAAGATGCGGGTCTTCCCAAAAATAGTTCTTCAGCTAAGAAAAGAATTTCTTCTTTTGCTGAGAGGAGAACTCTTTTTGGAGACCCCAGACCACTAAATAGTTGGCGATGTGTGCGAACCAAGGTGAAGTAGATGTGTTAATTGAAAGCAGCTTCTCATTAGGAAAATAATCATTGAAAGATTTTTCATCTAACTTTTCTATAAAAGGGTTATCAAGACGGGGGAGATGGTCGGCGGCCAAGTTCTCGGCTCCTCTCTTATCACGGATCTCTATATCAAACTCCTGGAGGAGTAAGACCCAGTGAATCAAGCGCGTCTTGGCATCCGTTTTGGAAAGAGGATATTTGAGGGCCGAGTGGTCCGTAAAAATAATAATTTTCGAAAGTGTAATATAAGGACGAAATTTATCAAACACGAATAATACAGCTAGGAGCTCCTTCTCGGTTGTGGTGTAATTTTCCTGTGTAGATGTGAGTGTTTTACTTGCATAATAGATGGGGTGGAAGTTTTTAGATATACGTTGACCTAATACGGCTCCCACCGCAAAACTACTCGCATCGCACATTATCTCAAATGGAAGATCCCACACCGGAGCTATCATAATGGGTGCGTTAATTAACTTTTCTTTAATTAATTCGAAGGCAGAAAGACAAGAGTCATCAAAAATGAATGGGACATCTTTTTCTAAGAGATGGGTAAGGGGTTTGGTGATCTTGGTGAAGTCCTTTATGAAGCGGCGGTAGAAACCAGCGGACCAGGAAACTTCTTATAGCTTTTATGTTCGTAGACAGCGGCAACTTCTTGATAACTTCTATCTTCGCAATATCTACCTCAATTCCTCTCGCAGAAATTTAATGACCAAAAACTAACCCTTCCCTCACCATAAAATGGAATTTTTCCAAATTTAGGGCAAGGTTAGTTTCTTCGCATCGTTCAAAGACTTTTTCTAAATTTTACAAACAACTATGAAAGGAATCGCCAAAAATGGAGAAATCATCCATAAATACCTCCATAATTCTTTCTACGTACTTGTCTAAGATAGTGAGCATACATCGCTGGAATGTAGCTGGCGCATTGCACAATCCAAACAACATTCTTTGGTAGGTGAAGGTGCTGAAGGGATAAGTAAACATAGTTTTCTCTTGGTCCTCGAGAGAGATGGGGATTTGAAAATACCCCGAGAGGCCATCGATAAAACAATAAAAGCTATGGCCGGATAATCGTTCTAAAATCTGATCGATGAACAACAAAGGAAAGTGGTCCTTGCGGGTTGAATCATTCAACTTCCTATAATCTATACACATCCGCCATCCCGTTGCCGTCTGTGTCGGGATTAATTCTTAATTCTCATTACTAACTACCGTTATCCCACCCTTCTTCGGCACTACCTGAACAGGGCTAACCCACTTACTATCTGATATAGGATAGATTATTCCTGCGTCTAAGTGTTTCATAACCTCGCCATTTACTACTTCTTTCATGTTCGGGTTTATAAGGCACTGGGGTTATTTGAATTGCGTGAATTATCTTCCATTAAGATTATGTGAGTGCAGAAAGAAGGGCATATTCCCTTGATATCAGAAATTTGCCAGTAAATAGCTCAGCGATGCTTACATAAAACTAACAGAAGTTTTTCATTTTGGACATCCATGAGGTAGGCCGAAACTATAACTGGCAGCTTGGAGTCTTTTTCTAAGAAGGCGTACTTGAGATGTTCAGGAAGTTCTTTATGTTCTAGGGTAGGGGGTTCTTCATAAGAGGTTTGAGAAATTCTTTCTTTTCAAATACTATATCTTCGTAGATCTTTTTAGACTAAAAATTAAAAGGGGTGGAGCTGGTGCCCAAGGCGCCTTCTTGCAGTGATTCAGTTGGAAGAGTAGAAGAGGAAAAAAATCAGAAAATTCTTTTTCAAAATCAGATAGAAGATAAGAGGATTCTACACTTTCTTTACTTAGGTGTAGCGATTCAGTTGGAAGAGAAGAGGAGGAAAAAAAAGCAAAAAATTCTTTTTCAAAATTAGAGAGGCAATAGGAGGACTCATCACTCACGGTATCTACGAAAAAGCAGGAGTCATCATTTGCTAAGCTGTTTTTCATCAAGGGGTGATAGGGAAAGTGACTTTGTCGTCGCCTACTCTAAGGAAGAGCTTACCATTGCTTACGTCAATGATAGCTCAAGAGGTGGCAAGGAAGGGTCGGCCAAGGATCAGGGGAACCTCGACGTCTTCTTCGATGTCCAAAATAACAAAGTCCTCTGAGAAGATGAACTTGTCGACTTTAACTAAGACATCCTCCAGGATTCCTAACGGGCACTTGACGGATCTGTCGGCGAGCTGGATACTCATACATATGGGGTTGAGGCTACCAATTCTTAAATTTTAAAATGAGAGGGGCATCAGGTTAATACTCTCACCTAAGTCGGCTAATACGTTCTTGACAAAAAGATCACCAAAGACACACGGAATAGAAAAACTACCCAGGTCACTGATTTTCTTTGGTAAGCCATTTGTCAAAACAAAGAAGCACTCGACATTTAACGTGACATGCGAAAAGTTCTTTAACTTCTTCTTGTTGGTCAGGAGGTCCTTAAGGTACTTGGCATACTTCAGCATCTTGGAAATCGCTTCAAGAAAGGGCATATTTATGTGGATTTGCTTAAACATCTCTAAGAAATGGGAGTATTGATCGTCCTTACATTGTTTATTAAGTTTGGAAGGGTAAGGCGGATTTGGATTATTTTTAAAGATGGGAGGTGGAGTGAGATCTTTTTCTAAAATGGGGGTGACAACTTCTTCAGTAGAGGGTGGAATTTTTAAAATGGGAGCGGAGCTTTGATATTTTAGAGCGGGGGCGAAGCTTGCCTCAGGCTCTTCACTTACCATACTGGGAACTTGCTTCCCACTCCGAAGAGTTATAGCGTTCGCTTCCTCTCTAGGGTTGGGCTCGGTATTTGAAGGAGGAGACCCTATGGGTCGCTCAGAAATAATTTTAGCGAGCTGTCATACTTGATTTCAAGACTTTTAACGCTTCCAGTTAAGGTTCTTATCATAGCGTCATTTGTGGGGATATATTTGGAAAGTAACTCCTCCAAGCTTGGAGGTTTTTGAAAGTTTTGAAGATATGGTGGTGGTGCAGAAAAATCATTTTTAGGTGGCGATCACATCGCGTTCGAAGGATTACTCCAAGAATAAATTGGGTGATTTCTTAAAGCAGGATTATAACTATTCGGAAAATTAAAATCAGGAGGATGAAAATTCGCAGCAGAAAAATTATTAAATGCATTTCTAGCAATATTGTTAACAAAATCTAATTGTTCTGGGGCAGGAGTTGCAGATTCCCATACCTGAGGGGCCGAGGCAGCAGTCATCTCCGTTATCTTTTTTCTTAATATTTCAACTCATAGAGCGAGCTGGGAGACGTTGTCCATGATGCGCATAAAATACGGCAAGCGTACCGGTCGCACAAGTAATAAAGTTGGGAATAAATCCCCGGATGTTGGTCTCTTGAGGAATGCAATTGGCGTCGAATGATTTAGACTCCAAAACTATTGTTATGAGAGTTAATTGAAATAAGCAAAAGAAGGGGGCTTTGGTTGGTGGTCTTACGACCAATTACACTAATGTAAACTATGCGGGTCGCAATCACAGCTTCTCAAGGCGAGATGGATGTAGCGGCCGCGATGCCGTACTTCGGTTGGTGAGTGGACGGAAGTCTAGCGAGTGAGGTGATTAGCACGGAGTGGAATTGAGTGCAACGAATGTGTGGAGTGGAGTGAGATGGAGCGAGGCGCATCAAATGATAATTCTCACAAGCATGAAGAAGCACAAAAGATCCAATTTAACATCAGAAATTTATGTTCATTACATGCATACACAATCCATACAACAAGGAGAGAGAGAGAGAATGCAAAACCGTGAGATTGAAGATCCACCGCGGTTGTTGGCCGGAGGTGCGGGTTGTCAATCCGCTTCCAAGCGCAGTCCGAGGAGGGATTCCGGTACCGCCGAGCTGTCACCTCGAGGGCCTGTAATTCCGTTCTCTAGGTATGCTTCGTCTTCTTCCTTGGTGGAGAGCTCGGTCAAGAATGCTTCGATGGCCGGGAGGGTCACCGGAGGAGGCGGAATGCTTTAGAATCGCCGGAGAAGGTCCTCCCGATGGTGGGGATGAAGGTGGAGGCGAAGGAAGATGCTGGAGGGCGAAACGGCGAACTGGCGTAGGCTCCGTAATAATCCGATTGCCCTAATTTGCGGAACAGCGCTTTATATAGCTTGCAGAATAAATAGGACGCACGACCACTGGCGCACGACCACTGGCGCACGACCAGTGGTCGTGCGCGACCAACCTGAAGACTTGCATCAGAAAATAAATGGTCGCGCACGATCAGTGATCATGCGAGGCAATGCTGATGATCGTGCGGATGGCCAGACAGAACTTTTGTAAAATGGGATATGCCTGCGCACGATCAACGCCGCACGAACAGTGGTCGTGCGCGGTATGGCAAGTGATCGTGCGGAAGGTTCAAGACAGGGATTTCAGAAATGAGTCCGGGCTGCGGACGATCGGTGATCGTGCGCCAGGAGGTCGATGGTCGTGCGTGGGTAAAAATGCACGACCACTGGCTCCTTTGCCAAAAACAGTGAAATGCCTATCCCGGACGCCCACACGATCCCAGAACCTACAGGAAAACTGCACGGGACATCGATCGCGGCAGCCACAGCAAACAATAATAATCATGACAAGAATGAAAATGCACACAGCACAGAGATGGGCTAAAAAGGTGCACATGGCGTGGAATGCCGCAGCTAACCAAAAAGAGTACTAATGGCGCTAAAAGATAGTGCAAAGCTGACGAAAAAGGCCTAGATGAGTCCAAAATAAGATATAAAATAGGGACTCATCACACCCCCAGACTTAACCATTTGCATGTCCCGGGCAAATAATCACCTCGTGGACTCAAAAATGGCTAGCTGACGTAGTAATTTCAAAATACAGTAGGACGAGAAATCGAGAAACACAAGTGCATAGAAAAAATAATAGAAGGAGTTTTTAATCATGCTAAGCAATTTATAATTTTCGATAAACATAATAAATACTGTCACTACTCAAAGATTGAATTTCTGGAGAATTGCGCGGTCATGTGTAGGAAGAAAATAGGCAAGTCGGATGGCGGAGCATTGCCAAAGAGCGGGGCTCTTGATCACCTCCAAAGGAATCCACCAATGTCGGTGACCATATGCTTGCCCGTTCACGCTTTCTCCACGATGCTAGTTCGACTCGAGCATAAATCCGTAGGACTTTAGGTGAAGAGTTGGGGCTTGGGTGTAGACATAGCTATGGATGAAAAAGCTGAAAACGAAGGCTACGCACAACCCAACGGAGCTCGCACAAAAACAGATTTCCCACTAGCAGAATGACTATGAGTGCACCACACCCCCAGACCTGGTTTTTACAACATGGGTGTGTGCACCGCCTACCCCAAAACAGATTTCTCAAAAACAGATTTTCATTTATACTTTTTATTTTCGCTTTTTCTTTCTTTTTCACAATTTTTGCTTTTATAAATTTTGTTTTTTTCTTTCTTTTTCAAATTCTTGAATTTCAGCAAATATGACAAGATGGCAAATCCACAATATTCACAAAACCACCTCCCACATCAACAACCCAACGAGAAAATGCTTGAAACTAGAGCTCGACGCGGGTGTGCGACTAGGATTGGCTTGAGGCATTAGTGAATTGAGTGCGGAGCTGAAACAAAAGGGAGGTAGGCTCAACGGGGCTAGCGAGGGCTATGTTAGGACGGGTGCAAGGCACAACCGGGCCGAAGTGATGGCCTACGTCATGCTCACGCTCGACTAACCGTGCACTAATGCTTCGAAAGTAGCCTGGGGCAAGTTCTTAGTCACCGAGAAAAGTGATCCGTCCTCCCGACTCGAGCAATACAAAGCTAGCGACGCCTACACACATTCCTACACTACCGAGTGATTACTCCAGATTCATAGATTTGAGTAGGACAGACAGTATGTACGAGTGCAGAATAAATATAAATTGCAAGCATAAAGAAAAACTAAATCTATACAATTTCTACACAATGCGAGCACTCGATTAGGAGCACTGCACGAGTTTCGAACTACTCTAAATCAAAATCCTACGTCAGCACCACCATCTTAAAGTTTACACAAAATAATACATCAACTCGAGCCGCACGCGTGGTCAAGTGCGCGCTCATGTGGGTGCTAACGTGTGTACAGCAGGAATCATAAACAATGAAGCAAAAAGGAAAACTGCTGGCATGCGAAATTAAATGTGCTCGTGGAGTGCACAGGCGGCTCTTCCCCCAGACTTGAATGAAAACATAAGTAAGTAAAATAGACATTCAACCAAGGAATGAAATCTGAAGCGAGAGAGAGTACCTAAGCTCCAAAGAGGGGAGCATACCAGAAGATTGCGTGATGATTCGCGGGAGTTGCTACTTCGCACAAAAGAATAGCTGAACCTGCGAATTAGGCCGAACAATAGAAAGTACAAAAAAATAGAAAACATAAAATAAAAAGCATAAACGAGGGGACCAAAGGGTCCAAGCTTGGGTTGTCTCCCGGATAGCCCTTTTATTTACCGTCCTTAAGGTGGACCAAATACCTGTATTAGCAGTTGTATATAATGTTTTTGCAGCAAAATAGATAAATAACGACCAAAAATAAAATAAAATAAAACGGACAAACAAGAAACACAGATTCTGAAGACACAAATGCAGAGGCAAGCATTTTTAGACTAAAAGGCAAGAATATATAAGATGAGATGCGAAAAGTGGAAGAAAATTGCCCAAAAATTCTAAAAGAAAAGAAAAGAATACGCTACCTAGATAACTATTGGGTTTTCTGTCTCCCAATAGGACTTATTCAAATTCTCGACATTGCTTAACTGATTGGCGTATGGAAATGGAAATGCCCAGGCAATTGTTCTTGCTCACGTATTGGTAGCAGGTACCGGTATGGAGACAAAACAAATGCCCCACTACCTGTATAAGTACACCTGCCATTAGTGTCAGGCATGGGCAAGACATAACTTGTGAAGTTCTTCATTTCCAACTCCACCTGCATCTGGTTGCTAGCAGACATAGGCCGCATTACAAGCCCTTGCACTGGTTGAACCGATTCCAAGATGGAATCCTGCAGGGAAGTGGAAACAAGAACGGGGTCAAGAAATAAATCAGAAGAATAACATAAACAATCCTTAATCTTGGAAATGATCCCGGAATCATCTCCCGTTGGTGGAATTGCAGAAATCTGAACACCACTGTCCAGGATGGTGCAAGATGTTCCTAGCGCAGCATCCATTTCGTCCATGCATTGGACATCCTCACATAGGGTGAAGGTAGCAACCTCAACCACGGAAATGTCCTCCTCGACCGGATCTAACAGAAAGCTGAGAGTGCTAGTTTCCACCTGCGAATCAGCCTCACCAAAAACATCAGAAAAAGAATGAATACTATGCAAAGCGGAAGGCGGAGGTACAGAACTCAACGGGAAGTCAAGAACTGTCTCTTCGCAACCGGACTCGATGCTAGGTGATGCATGTTCATCAGAAGTATACCTATCCATGCCGGGATGGGGATCAACACAAGCATCGGGGCATGTACCGGAAGTGCTTTCTCTAAAACATGGAGATGGCATCGATGTATATCCTGAGGCTGAAGGGGTGCTGCTCACGGTGGAAGTGGGAATAATCCGGAAGTTCGTCTCATTATCCACTTCCAATTCAGCTAAATAAGCAGTGCAGTCCTTCAATGCATGATCCCAGCTTCGACAAAAGATGCACTGCTTAGCCGGCTTCCGCGATGAAGCGTTTGCTGAAGCCGAGAAAAAGTAATGCGGTAATGGCTCCACTAGTCGGTGGATGACCGGCTTATGTCTTCGAAATGTAGAGTCGTGAATTTCCTGGGAACTATACTTCTGGGGACATCGATCACTTGCATGAGAGATATCTCTACAATGAGGGCAACGAATATTGAAATTGGCCCACATTGCGGAAATATCAAAGTCAAACGGAAGCAACTACTTTGCAAAGATTCATCGCGCAAAACTTACAATTCCAACAATGAACTACAGCAGAAGAGAAAAGAAATGAAACAGAGCAAAACAAATTAACTCGAATACCAATATTTTCAGAAATCCTCAGTCATTCCACAGTTGCATTCCCCGACAACGGCGCCAAAAACTTGATGCGCATAAAATACGGCAAGCGTACCGGTCGCACAAGTAATAAAGTTGGGAATAAATCCCCGGATGTCGGTCTCTTGAGGAATGCAATTGGCGTCGAACGATTTAGACTCCAAAACTATTGTTATGAGAGTTAATTGAAATAAGCAAAAGAAGGGGGCTTTGGTTGGTGGTCTTACGACCAATTACACTAATGTAAACTATGCGGGTCGCAATCACAGCTTCTCAAGGCGAGATGGATGTAGCGGCCGCGATGCCGTACTTCGGTTGGCGAGTGGACGGAAGTCTAGCGAGTGAGGTGATTTGCGCGGAGTGGAATTGAGTGCAACGAATTTGTGGAGTGGAGTGAGATGGAGCGAGGCGCATCAAATGATAATTCTCACAAGCATGAAGAAGCACAAAAGATCCAATTTAACATCAGAAATTTATGTTCATTACATGCATACACAATCCATACAACAAGGAGAGAGAGAGAATGCAAAACCGCGAGATTGAAGATCCACCGCGGTTGTTGGCCGGAGGTGCGGGTTGTCAATCCGCTTCCAAGCGCAGTCCGAGGAGGGCTTCCGGTACCACCGAGCTGTCACCTCGAGGGCCTGTAATTCCGTTCTCTAGGTATGCTTCGTCTTCTTCCTGGTGGTGGAGAGCTCGGAGAAGAATGCTTCGATGGCCGGGAGGGTCACCGGAGGAGGCGGAATGCTTTAGAATCGCCGGAGAAGGTCCTCCCGATGGTGGGATGAAGGTGGAGGCGAAGGAAGATGCTGGAGGGTGAAACGGCGGACTGGCGTAGGCTCCGTAATAATCCGATTGCCCTAATTCGCGGAACAGCGCTTTTTATAGCTTGCAGAATAAATAGGGCGCACGACCACTGGCGCACGACCAGTGGTCGTGCGCGACCAAGGTCAGCGCCCGTGCGCGAGCAACCTGAAGACCTGCATCAGAAAATAAATGGTCGCGCACGATCTGCAGCGCACGATCAGTGATCGTGCGAGGCAATGCTGATGATCGTGCGGATGGCCAGACAGAACTTTTGTAAAATGGGATATGCCTGCGCACGATCAACGCCGCACGAACAGTTGTCGTGCGCGGTATGGCAAGTGATCGTACGGAAGGTTCAAGACAGGGATTTCAGAAATGAGTCTGGGCTGCGCACGATCGGTGATCGTGTGCCAGGAGGTTGATGGTCGTGCGTGGGTAAAAACGCACGACCACTGGCTCCTTTGCCAAAAACAGTGAAATGCCTATCCCGGACACCCACACGATCCCAGAACCTGCAGGAAAACTGCACGGGACATCGATCGCGGCAGCCACAGCAAACAATAATAATCATGACAAGAATGAAAATGCACACAGCACAAAGATGGTCTAAAAAGGTGCACATGGCGTGGAATGCCGCAGCTAACCAAAAAGAGTACTAATGGCGCTAAAAGATAGTGCAAAGCTGACGAAAAAGGCCTAGATGAGTCCAAAATAAGATATTAAATAGGGACTCATCAATCCACTTCAAAGATACCTGTAGGTTTGTTTGGCCGGGACCTCTGCACATTCTACTGATAAGTGTTCATGGCCATGTCCTCTAAAAGATCAAAAGCAGCTTCCGGGGTCTTCTGGTTTAAAGTACCTCCAGAAGCTGCGTCTATCATTTGCTTTGTATTTTGATTTAGCCCATTATAAAACGTCTGCACTTGTAACCATACAGGCAGCGCGTGATGCGGGCATCATCTTAATAATTTTTTAAATCTTTCCTAGGTTTCGTATAAGGTTTCAGAGTCTATTTGTCCAAAAGCAGAAATGTCGTTCCTATGTTTTGTAGTTTTAGCTGGCGGAAAATACTTCGCAAAAAATTTTTCGGTTAATTCATTCTAGGTGGTTATGCTATTTTTAGGTAGAGTGTTCAGCAACTGCTTAGCCTTAGTTATTAGAGAGAAGGGAAAGAGTCTTAGCCTGATTGCATCATTTGTGACACCATTTATCTTGAAGGTGTCACAAATTTCAAGAAAGCTTATTATATGTGGGTTCGGATCTTCATCTTGAAGTCCGTCAAATTACACATACTGCTGCACCATTTGAATTATGCTAAGCTTTAATTTGAAGTTATTATTTACTATAGCAGGGCAGGCTATGCTAGATTATGTACCCTTGAGATTTGGTCGTGCATAATAGGACATAGTCCTTTGCAAGGCTTCATCTACGTTGGGTTCTTCCATTCTTAGAGTAGAGAATGACTCGGAGTGCTCAACCGTTACTTGGATAGTAGGACCTTGAAATCGCGATCTTCTTTGAAGAGTATACTCAATTTCGTGGTCCAAGTCCAAAATAACCGACGGACTCCACCGGGTCAGGCACTAAAAGAAGAGAAGAGAAGAAAGAGAAATAAAATAAACTAGAAAGAAAAGCTGGATTTTTTTTTAAAATAGATTTTTTTTAATAGATTAACTCCCGAACTTCCCAAGGACTACCCGGTGAAGGGTTCGCAAGGTACTAGACAAGATAGCGGCACTTAAATCTGCTTTGCCCTTTTAGAGAGAATTAGGTGGCATTGAAAAATTCTGAAGTGGGTTACTATTAAGAGCGGTAATAAAAAATTTTGATTTTAAAATTTTAAAGAAATAGGATGAAAAAAAAGAGATAAAATTAATAGGTTCGTGTTTTCAATATATCAATGAAAGTTGCTCCCCGACAACGGTGCCAAAAACTTGGTGGTCGCAAAGCTCCGAAGAAAATAAAAGCAACCGAACTAGCAATCCAATGAGGCAAGTATGCCTATCGAACTGTAGCTAGGGGACACAAATGTCATATTGAAATCCGGGAACTGTTGAGTACACTTACTCACACGAAGACTATTATTTTATCGACGAAAAAACTAGGGTTTGAGAAACTAAATGCAGTCAAAGAAAGGAAATAAAGCTAAAGAAGAGAACTAATTGCACAGAACTAGAGAGAATAAAATAAGCGATTACAATGAAGGGCTGAAACTATGAAATTGAAATGCACTCGATCAAGAATCACCTCGGCTAAAGACGACTAAGAAATGAGATAAAAACCTAAACTTTATAGGGTAAAAGTACATTACCATGGAGGTTCCTAAAGATTGAACATGCTTCTCTCGAAGTCGTGCCCAACTGAGTTTAGGATGGTCCGACCGACTCTCATCTAAAACGGAGGCCTAAAGCTCGCTTTATGCGGTGAACCCCACTATTGGATTTTACCCCAATCCGAGATATTTGGATGTCTGCCACTCTCAAGTGGTGCGTACAACTCCCTTTACTCTTGAGCACTCACTTCAAACTATCGGCCACTCGGCTAGCCAAGAATGAAAGCAAAGATGGAGAATATATATCGATGATATATCTCCAACCAAAAAAAATTCTAAAGTAATTCAAGGCCAAACCCTAAAAAGAAAAGGTAAATTCAATGCATTATAACTTAATCACTCGAACCTCGTTACATCAAGATCGAGTACAAGGAGGATTAGTTAATCATAATCGAGTGGAGGAGGGGGGATGAGTAGTAAAGCAATAAGAAAACAAATAAGAAAGGAGACAACAACACTTTTATATTAATGATAAAGGAGAGCTACAAAACTTGGAAATAAAATTACACTTACATGAAATTAAATACTAAGCTAGCATTAATACTAGGATACAAATGAAGAAATACAAGAACTAGTTCAAAAGGAGAACATTAAGCTAGATTAAGTAAAAGAAAACTAAATAAGAAAGAGAGAGAGAGAGGGAGAAAAAGGAAAGAAACAAATGGGCAATAACTCCACTCTCAACCCAAGCTCCTTTGAAATGAAGGGGGAGGGCTCAATTTATAGAAAAACCTAAGGGGGGTGACATGGCCAGTGACACGGCTGTGTTGCTGGCCATGTCATGTACAGTTGAACTCTGGCAGCGATTCTGGCGGGAGTGATCATGGCGTCGTTGAAATTTTGGGCTCTCCTCTATCGATACGGCCAGCGACACGACCGTGTTGGTGGTCATGTCACATGCAGTTGATGGACTTTGACGTTGGATGCATTTATGGCGGGCAGCAGGCTTCGATGTGATGGATACACGCCCGACGATACGGCCATGTGGCTGGTCGTGTCCTGCTCGGGAGGGTCTTCGGCTTCTGGCAACACGGCGGTGACACGGACGTGTTTATTAGTCATGTCCTTCTATGAAGAGTCTTCAGCTTCTAGCAACACAGCGGCATACGACCGGGTTGACATGCCCAGTAACATGGCTATAGACATGGTCGTGTCAACTGGCCTTGTCCTTCTCTAGAACGTCTCAAGAATTTTCCTCTGGTGACATGCCATGTTGACACGGCAAGGTTGACATGCCATATGACATGACCGTGTTAGTGGCCGTGTAAGGTCATTTTTTAGCCAAAATTCAGGAAACCTGCAAAAACAGAAATAAATATTAGCGGCAAAAATATTTACATAAGAAAGATAAAAATAAGCTAGAATACAAGATAAACGCGATAAAAATAAGGAAAAATACCTGAGTAGTTTAGACTACAAAATGTATTATCAAAGCGCCGAGGGAGGAGATGGTAACGTTGCTCCAAACGATCACCATGGTGTCGTAAGTATTTTACTAGATATGGAGAAAGATCTTCCGTAAGCATATCGTCGCCTTCTTCATCATGTTGGTGGTCGTCGTCTCAATCAATCCTCCCCCGCTCAAATGTAATCATCACCGATGAGTTGGTCTGAAGGTAACGACGCAGAAGAGCATCATCCAAAAGAGCCACCTCCGATTAAAGAAGACAAGAGTCATCGGAGGCCGGACAATCACGCCATCAAATCAAGTAGCGGTGAACGTAACCACTTGGAGAGGAAAGCACTTCATATTTGAGGATCCTGTCAAGCAAAAAGGTGGTCCTGGGGAACTTGGGAAAAGCATTAGGCAATAAAGGAGGAAAAGTTTCTTCATCAACAGTCAACGTACCTCCATTAGAGACTTATGAAGAAAGCGATCCACAAACAAGCTCACCCCTGAACCCATTAGAAAATGCAGTAGAATCAAACAGGCAGTTAGATAAATCAAGTGGTGGAGATACATATGACGTTAAATCAAAAACATTAAAAATAAGGGAAATACCCCAATCAGTGTGTAACTCCTAAAGGTATGTGTTTTCTCCTAATTTCTTTAAAATCCGAAAAGGTCCAGCTCGCCAATTTTCCAACTTTTTTATAGTGCCCAAATGCATCCATTCAGGGACGAGATGCCCTAAGACTAAATCGCCAACCTTAAGGTGAGACTCTCATTTATGTATGTTAGCATGAGCTTGATAAGATACATATTTTGTGGTTAGTGCTTCATTAATGTGTTTATGCAAATTATGAACATGAGAGGCAAAATTCGGCGCAAATTAACATGACTTATAAGATGGATGTAACGGAATCAAGTCAAGTGGCACTGGTGCTTTATATTCATGCACGATCTCATTTGGTGATAAACCTGTGGACCTATTTTTTGAGTTATTGTATGCTAACTAGGCATGAGGAAGGATTAGGTCCCACGTACCCTTGTGGTCACCCACAAGACAACAAAGTAAACTCCCCAGACTTCTGTTTACCACTTCTGTTTGCCCATCTATCTGTGGATGGTAGGCCGAAGTAAACAATAGTTTGGTGCCCATAATCCTCCACAGGGTCTTCCAAAAATAACTAGTAAATTTGACATCTTTATCTGTCACTATCATTTTTGGAACACCCTGATGCCCCAAACCTTCCTTAAAAAATAATTTCGCCACATTTGACGCATTATCGGTCTTACTACATGCAATAATATAGGCCATCTTAGAGAACCGATCTACTACCACTAGAATGGATTCATGATGTCTAAACGTGACAGGTAGGCCTAGAATAAAATTCATACTAACATCTTCCCAGGGGATACAAGGAATTGGAACAGGGGTATAAAGTCCTGTATTCGTTTTATTTCCCTTAGCTAGTTGACACGAGCGACAACTTCCCATAACTTTATTAAGCGTAGATTTAAGTCCTGGCCAATGGAACTTATCTTCTACTTACCTAATGGTCTTATCACGCCCAAAATGTCCACCTAGATCACCACTATGTAATTCCCTTACAATGAAATGTCGAAGGGAAGAACGAGGTATACAAAGCATCTAATGTTTGAAAAAATTACCGCCCCGAATATAATATGCTAAAATGGTTGTGGTAGAGTTGTTTAGCATAGAATAATAGATTTCCTTGAAATCCGGACAAATAATGTACTCATCCTTTATCCTATCAAACCCAATCACTTTGACCTTTAATGTAGATAACAGTAAGGAGACAAGACTAAGAGCATCCGCCACACAATTTAAAGTTCCTTTAAGATGTTTAATTATAAAGGTGTACTCCTGAAGATAGGAGACCCATTTAGCATTCCTTGGGCTAACTTTATTTTAGGAATTGATGAACCTAAAAGCCTCGTGGTTGGATAGGATAACAAATTCCTTAGAGATTTAATAATGTTGCCAATATTGTAGGCACTGAATAACCGCATAAAAATCTTTGTCATAATTAGAATAATTTAATTTTGATCCCACAAGTTTCTCACTAAAGTATCCAACAAGATGACCCCTTTGACTCAAAACACCACCAATACCGACTCCAGACGCGTCACAGGACAATTCAAAAACCTTATTAAAATCTGGTAATTGTAAAAAGGAGCTTCCGACATTCGGGATTTAATTTTTTCAAATGCTTTTGCGGCCGATTTGGTCGACGAAAAATTTCCCTTCTTCATGCACTCCATGATCGGTGCCATGATACTACTAAAATCACAGATAAATCAGCGGTAAAAGTAGCTTGACCGTGAAAACTCCGAACATCCCGTATATTGGTTGGTTCCGGCCAATCCTTGATGGCTTGGACCTTCTTAGGGTCAACATGGATGCCCTCCGAACTTACAATAAAACCAAGGAACTCCACAGATGGAACATTAAATGTACATTTTTTAAGATTAATAAATAATTTCTCTGTTTGCAACGTGGTAAGTACTGTCCCCAAGTGAGACTCATGATCGTTTAGTGAGGTGCTAAAAACTAGGATATTATCAAAATATATGACTACGAATTTTCCTAGGTAAGGTTTGAACACTAACGTCATCATTCTTGAAAATGTACTTTGACCATTAGTGAGCCTATCCTTAAGCACCAACCACTCATAAAGTTTGTCCTTTTATTTAAATGTCATCTTCCACTCATCTCCCTCCCTAATCCTGATTTGATGGTAGCCACTCTTAATATCTAATTTAGAAAAAATTGTGGCACCAACTAACACGTCCAATAAGTCATCCAATCGAGGGATTGGAAACCTGTATTTGAGAGTTATTTTATTTACGGCCCTATAATCCGCACACATCCGCCAAGAACCATCTTTCTTAGGAACCAATAATGCAGGTTTGGCACAGGGAATCTTACTATGTTGGATAAACCCCTTACTTAGCAAATCCGAAATTAACTTTTGCAATTCAAGGTGTGCGGAGGGGTTATGTCGATAATGGTGAAGGTTGGGCAACGAGGAACCCGGAATGAAATCAATCTCATGTTGAATTTCTCGCATGTGGGGTAACTCGGGAGATAAATCATCTGGGTAGACATCCTTAAATTCTTCCAACGGGTCTTCAATGCTAGAGGTAAGTTTGTAAAAGATGAGCTATCTTCCTTGACATGCAAGCATATTAATGCATACATGACACCGTCTATAAATGTATCGCACTCAAAGTCGTTCTTACCTATCAAGCTTAACGTTTTCTTCTCTACAGGCATAATCGTGTCTTTAGAAGAGACAGACGGATCCTTAGGCGGTGTAGCTTTTAAGATACTGGTCTTGCCATTAAACTTAAACTCATATGTGTTAGCTCGCTCTAAATGAGTAACATCATGGTCATAAAGCCATGGGCGTCCAAGTAAAACATGACATGCATCCATGGGGATGACGTCGCACATAACCTTTTTAGTGTAAGCCATGATGGTATGTGGAACCAAACAATGCTTTGAAATCGGGAGGGTTGTCTTATTTACCCATGTCACCTTATAAGGGTGAGGGTGCGGCTCAGTAGCTAATAACATTCGGGACACCGTATTTTCAAAAATCACATTCATACAACTTCCACTATCAATGATAACTTACACAACTTCTCTCAACTCTAAAAATTTAACAAAAAAATATTTGTTCTATTCAAGTCATCTAATGCTCGTGCAGTAGCAAGAATACACCACATGACCATCATATGCGCATCATCCTCTATATCGCTCGACACTCCTTCTGACTCGCTATCTTCTCATACCTTATATATAAGCTCGCCTGACTCACACAACGTATCAAAAAGTGCTAGGGGCTTGTGTAATAACCCTTAGACAACTAGGCCCCCTAGGAGTTGTTTTGTCATGACTAGGTCATGACAAAAACCTAGGAAGCCCAAGAAGACAAAGTGGACCTAGGAATATAGGTGAGATCATTATGGTCTACAAATAGTAGATTCTTAAATCATTGTTTAGGATGATCATGAGGCTTCACCAAGACTCCAAGACCCCACTATGACCTCGCCAAACTATTGAAAGGCCCTAAGGGTCCATTAGAGTCAACCCAGGGTGGCAAAGTAGACCTAGGACCATCCTCGGCCTAAATAAGGCAAGAAGCCCTAACTAAGTGAAATGTGCCCTAATGAGCCAAACCCACCCTACCAAGGTCTTCCTAGAGCTAAAGTGGAGTCAATCGGTCACAAAAGATCCATTAGGGTCAACCCTAGAGCCTGAGTTTACCCAAGTCAACTCTAGCCCTAACCTTCTCAAAGTGCCCTTCCTAAGGGTCAAGTGAACCCCCCAAGTGCCAATATAACCCTACCCATCCCTACCTAGGCCATATAGGAGACCAATGGGTCACTAAGGACCCATTGGGGTCAACCCAAAAGGTCAAAAGGACTGAGGTAAACTCTAGTCTAGTTTAGGTAAACTTATCCCAAATGGGCTAACCCAAGCTCAAGCCCTATTCACTTGGGCTAACCACCTCTTAATCATTTAATATTAGGAATTAGTGGGCTTTAATTAGGATAGTGTGATGAACAATTTCATCCATGAGGGGAAGGAGAGAGAAAGCTTCAATTTCTCTTTAATGGAGGAGAGAGAAAATGGGTTAAGCCACATGGCATAGGGAAGCCAAGGATCACCCTTCATTGCTTTATTCATCTTACCTAATAGCCCTGAGAAGATCAAGAGCCTTTCCATGCTTTTCCACTAATTGAATTTCGTGAACCACCATGGCCGAGAAAGGCTATTCATTGCCATTAATGTTCATTGATGACTTCGCTTCTCCCCACCCTTACTGAGGCTTAAAACACCATCAGTGGCCTGAGAGGAGTTTTTCCCACCACTTTCCTGAAGAATTCTAGCCCTTCCACTGTGTAGTTGCAGAAATCCGAGCGGCGCTAGCACCACCATGATGACCTGACGATCTGCACGACTCCAGACCACCACAAAGGTCCTCCTCCTCTCCTTACCCTATGGGTAGATTATAGCTTTCATTTAGGATGTGGATCGGGCTCAATTGAGCCCGATCCAAGCTTTAATTTTTCTTGTTTTTCCGAAAAAAATAAACTTGCGGGATCGCCGGAGTTGGCCCCTCCGGCAGTCGTGCTGCAGCCCAGCAATGACCACCACCTCAAAGGAGATGGTGGTGGCGGTGGCTGGCCAAGGAGGTGGCCGGCTGTGGCGGCTGGAAGAGGCTCCAAGTCGGGATCATCCTGGCCGTCAGCTGGAGGTAAATGATGACCAGGGGCCACTGGATGTACTTTAAGATTCGTGCTGGAGATTATTTAAATTATAGGTTATATATTCATATCATTTCATTTCTGTCACAGAGATTGTATTTAATGTTTTTAATAATTACAAATACCTAGGTTCACCTATAGAAAAAGCTATAAACAACAAAGTTGTATCCCTAGGGGTGTAATTTATTTTAAAATAGGTATGAACCAATTTGGGTGCCTTGTTTGACCAAGGCACTCATTTTGGGGGAGTCTATACTTAGGACTAGTAAGAGGTTTAAAGGTGTGCCTCCATTTCATCCCTTGTCCAATTGACCTGAAATTTGGACAGGGAGTTTCCCTAACCTATACCTAGGTCCTGTCCAAAAATGTGAATTTCTTGAGACGGTTTTCCTATAGTTTTATAAATTAATTAATAATCCCAGGGTAAATTAAATAGGAGACCTAATGACCTCCGAACCCTCCCAAATTTTGGTGCGTGGTCCTTAGGGTCATCGTGGGGTTTTGTATAAATTTCACCTAATTAGAGTTGATTTAGTGGGGAAATGAGTAAACCCTAGTCTTTCCCTAAAAGGGGTATTTAGGTCAAAAGTGCACCTTGTGAGTTTGGGTGGCCAAACCCCCTCAACAGAGGCTGAAATTTGGTCAATGGGTTTGACATGACATTTAGCACCCTCATATGCGCAATGGGGCTGGTTTGGTGTAGAATTGCCTTAGGACCCAAGTTCAAACGATAAGTTTGGTCCTTGGGGGTTTGAGAAGGGCATGGGGTCAAATGCCCTTGTGTGGACTTGAAATTTAGTGGAGAGGACCCTATGGTGGTTAAAATCCTCTGGTGGGAATATTAATGGATTTAGAGATGGTTAAACACCTCAAAATCCTAACCCTAGTTTAGGCTACAACACATATACATGTATGATAGGACATCAAAACTTAATGAAAAGCTATGAAACTTGGGTAGTATGGTCATATGTTTAATAAGAGCTTGTGGTGATTTTATTGGTAGTTTTGGAACAATAAATTTAGTACCTCCTTTATAATACATGGAATTGCCCTTGATAGTCTTTTGTTTGTTATGATCATACTGTTCAATAGGAAGGTATAAAAATTGGGCAGTGGGCATTTTAGGTTAATATACTTATACTTGAATTTTATTATAATTTTTAGATGTTTATTTTCAGTACTTTCTTCACATGCTTTTAAAAATGTTATTATATTCAAAAATAGATTTAGAGCTCAATGACTGATTGAAAATTGTGAAACTCATGAAAAAGTGTACTTGGGTCAATATGCACATGAGGAAATTTTATTATAATTTTTAGATGAATATTTTCAGTAGTTGTTTCATTAATTTAAGAAAGAGGTTTATTGTTCTAAATTAAAATTAAAGCTCATTATTCACTGGTAAGTTTGGAAACATGGTCAGGAGTGTTTTTTGGGGCACATTAGACATGCTTGAATTTTCATACAATTTTTGAAAGCTTATTTACAGCACTTGTTTCTTTAGCTGTTAGCTAAGTGATTATATTGAAAATTATGGATCAGAGGCTTAATCCTTGCAAAAATTTGGGAGACTTGAATTTACTAATTAATTATCTGCCTAGTATTTATCATAATTTTATGGAGCATTTTGCATGACTGTATGGGCCACTTCATATTCAAACTGGTGCATTTGGATTTTTAGGAGAAATAAATAAAATGTCAGATAAAGTAGGAAAATTCCAAGTTTCTCGATTTAGGCTCTAAATGTCATGATAGGCCTTCATTAATTAACTTAGGGTGTTTGGATGAGTATTTAGAGTACCTCCTATCATGCACGTCATATAACATAAGATGGTCTGCATTTAGTAAAACTGCGAAAATCGTGTTAGTATGGGGAATGGTCGTGGGGAGATGGGATTGTGGTTTACTGATTATAGTAAAGTGGATTGGAGTATACCATTGGAAGTTAGGATTAGTAGGTTGTAGGGTTGTCTAAGATTATGTGGTGCATGGGATCGATGAAAGATCGTCTTTCCTGTGAAGGGAGAGAGAGGGTTAAAACACATTAGGGTTCGAACCAGTGTAATACTAAAGGGATCTGGAATCGGGTATTAAGCAATAATAATAAGTGCCTTGCGAAAGGGAGATTTGGGATTCAGCCCATCATAGTTCCTAGTGCCCTCGAGAACCCATCACGGGGTATTCCTTGGGCAGTCATGGGCTAACCTAAACTGTAGGAAAAATAAACAGCAATAGTAACTAGTATAACTAGGGATTCACTTTCACTCACCTTGATGTCTCAGGATGTTAGGTTGGGTCACACAGGCAGTATGCTCGGTGTCTTTGGTGATGGGCAGGTTGGCCCGACGAGCTTTGGCTCGGTTGTTGTTTATGACGGACGGGATGGTCCAGGGAGCTTTAGATCGGTAGTTGATACATAAGGTTACATGTGCATAAAGTATAATGTGGTTGGTCTTCGGTATTGGAGGGTCAATGCACCGACGCCAATACGTTTACACGATAAGTGTGGTTTTGCACTTTGCTAAATTAAGTTCGGTGGACCAGCAGGCAAAGAGTACGTAGGAGCTCCGCTTAGTGCACCAACGTCGAGGCGTATGATTGGTCTGGCTGGTATTGCAATTACCAGTTTGGAGGTGGGTGAGGCCCAACCCACCACTTCTGTTTGCCACTACGGAGGTATCTTGGGTGGTTCGGCTCCAAAAAGGGGGAACTAAAGGTCTGTGAGCAAAGAGTCGAGTGGGTGTGTTGCACTTGCATGATTCACATCATGGCATACCTACATGTAATAGCATAACCATTGTATTTCACCCTTGACACCTATTGTATAAATTGGTATGGGACTTTTAATATAATAGGCCCTGCTAAACGACCCCTTGGTTTATAAGCTCGCGTGAGCGTGGTTATAAGTTAGTGGTTTTTATTCTGTAGATATATACATGTTTGCTAGAAAATCGACACCCTATCGTATAATTTGGAATGGGAATTTTTATATGATAGAAGCCTTGCAGAAGATCCCTTAGCTTATGTGTTTTCATAGAAGTTAAGGTTACTTATTATATGTTCAGTCTTTCATACTTTCATTACTGCAACATATACACTTAGAACTGCTAGACTAGTTCTTTCGTCACTTGTTACTTTGTTATTCTCCACCTTCATAACCTCTCCTTTCCTTTTCCCCACTCGGTGCCTAGGATCCATAGGGGAAGGGGTGGGGGATGATAAAAATTAGTCTTTTAGACTAACGGTTTTTGAACCACATCATTTTAGGGGACTGTGTAGCCCAGCATGGAGGAGAAGCCCCAGAGGTTGACACGCTTGGAGATAGGATAGTCTAGCACTTGAGTTCAGACAGCTGGGACTGTGAGTCCCGATCATTAGTAGATGTTTAGTTTTACTTCAGCGTTGAGTGATATGTAGTGAGGATATTGTTGTACCAGGCATGAGCCCTATTTTCAGTACCTTTATTATTATTTTTATGGACTCTCCCTTCGTGGAGATTATTTACTATATATGTGATTTCTGTGGACATGTATTTTATTATTTTGCTACATTTTTGCGATCAATTTGGCCGACAGGATCGACATTTTGTAGTGACGACCTTCCTGGCCATGAAGTTGTCACCGCAAAGCGAAAGTTTTGGGCCTAAGACCCCGTGGTTGTAAAAAGAAAAAGGGGGGGGGGGGGTCTTACAAGTGGTATCAGAGGAAAACCTCAATCGAAAAGGTAGCAGTCCACAAACCCTGGGTCACCCCCGCACAAATTTAGTTTGGGTACAAACTAAGCAGTGGAAGCAGTGGTGTGTCAATATGGGGGATCACATGTAAATTGTCCACTTTTAATTAGGTTTGAGTCGATTACTTATAAATGACTTTTGTTATGCAGCCCCCAGCACAACCTACACTATAGGGCGGAGTCCAGCAGACTACAAATGCTGCAGAACCTCCCTCGGTCTCTACTCTAGTCCAATAGTCGGAGATGGGGCAGACTTTGATAGCCATACTTGAGGATTTCAGGGACCAGCAAGTTCCCGCTCTGCAGCCATTCCCGGGGGCCAATTGGTTGAGTATTTTCTGAGGACTTTCTCCCCCGCCTTACTTAGGGACAGAGTCGGCTGTTCGGATTGAGGAGTGGCTGGACATCATGTATGAGATGTTGACCGGGATACGGTGCCCATGGGAGGAGAGGGTGCCTTTGGTGGTCTCTTGATTAGAGTCTCATGCTAAGAGATGGTGGAAGAAACTATTGGACATAACGTTTGTTGATAGAGAGGCTGCAAAGATTGCTTGGGAGGAGTTCAGGGCCGTATTGTTGGAGAACTTTGTTCCATAGTCGGCCATAGATGAGCTAGAAGACAGATTTCTACAGTTGAGGCAAGGTAACAATACGGTGGTGGAGTACCACCGGGAGTTCAATAATTTAGCCCGGTTTGTGGATTCTTATCAGTTGGATGACGCAGGATACACGAAGAGGTTCTATAAGGGCATGCGAGAGGATCTGAGAGAGGCTCTGCTGTTCGTATCCGATGGGACTATTCCTCGGATATTGGATATGACGAAGAGGATCGATGCAGGATGGCACACTACTCGAGGCCGAAAGCGGCCAACGGACGATCGGGGTCGGGGAGCCAGAAATGATCAGCGACGGGGCCGCATTGTTGATGGGAGAAATGGGAGAAGGGCAGAGGACTAACCTCGTCAGGATGTGAGAAAGGAGCCCATGGAGCTGGTGGTAATGGCCCCTCAACCTCTCCAGATGCGTGATATGGAGAGACCCGGGGGTATGGCCAGCTGGAGGGGGTGCATTTCTTTTCGAAACTGGATTTGAGGTCAGGCTACTACTAGCTACGGATCCAGGAGGAGGACATTCCGAAGACTACCTTCAGTAGTAGATATGGGTTGTTCGAGTTTACCGTAATGCCCTTCGGGCTCACGAATGCACCTTCAGCGTTCCTGAGCCTCATGAACCGAGTGTTCGAGCCTTATCTTGATGTGTTCGTAATCGTGTTTATTGACGACATCCTCATCTACTCGAGGATAGTGGAGGAGCACACACGACATCTGACACTAACTCTAGAGAGACTGATGAGTCCTCTTTATATACCTATTTTCGGACTCATCTGGGCTTATTTCCTTGTCTTTGCACACCGTTTAGCGTCATTTGCACTCCTTTTGGTTCGCTACGGTTTTCCACGCCCTGTGCACCTTTGTTGCCCATTTTCTGTGCTTGTGTGCATTTACTTTCTTGCTATGTTCATTACTGGTTGCTGTGGCTGCCGCGATCGATGCCCCGTGCAGTTTTCCTGCAGGTTTGGGGATCGTGAGGGCATTCGGGATAGGCGTTTCACTATTTTTGGCAAAGGAGTCAGTGGTCGTGCGTTTTTACCCACGCACGACCATCGACCTCCTAGCGCACGATCGCTGATCGTGCGCAGCCCGGTCTCATTTGTGAAAACTCTGTCTTGAACCTTCCGCACGATCACTTGCCATACCGCGCACGACCACTGCTCGTGCGCCGCCGATCGTGCGCAGTCATACCCATTTTGTAAAAGTCTGTCTGGCTATTTCCGCACGATCATCAGCATTACCTCGCACGATCACTGATCGTGCGCCGATGATCGTGCGCGACTACTGATTTTCTGATGCAGGTCTGTAGGTTGCTCACGCACGGGCGCTGACCTTGGTCGCGCACGACCACTGGTCGTGCGCCAGTGGTCGTGCGCCCTATTTATTCTGCAAGCTATAAATACGCTGTTCCGCGAATTAGGGCAAGGAGAATCGTTACGGAACCTTCGCCAGTCCGTTGTTTTGCCCTCCAACAAGTCCCATTCACCTCCACCTTCATCCATACCAACGGGAGGACCTTCTCCGGTGATTCCGAAGCATTCCGCATCCTTCGGTGATCCTCCCGGCCATTGAAGCATTCTTCTCCGAGCTTTCCACCAAGGAAGAAGACGAAGCACCCCTATAGAACGGAGTTACAGGCCCTCGAGGTGACAGCTCGGTGGTACCGGAAGCCCTCCTCGGACTGCGCTTGGAAGCGGATTGACAACCCGCACCTCCGGCCAACAACCGCGGTGGATATTCAATCTCATGGTTGTGCATTTTCTCTCTTTTTCTTGTTGTATGGAATGTTTGTGCTTGTAATGAACATCAACTTCTAGTGTTATTTCGTTTGGTTGTGTTTCATCTTGCTTTAGAGATTTATTCTTTGATGCGCCTCGCTCCATCTCGCTCCACTCCACATGTTCGTTTCACTCAAGCTTGCTCCGCACTAATCACCTCACTCGCTAGATTTTCGTCCACTCGCCAATCGAAGTACGGCATCGCGGCCGCTACATCCATCTCGCCTTGAGAAGCGGTGATTGCGACCCGCATAGTTTACATTAGTGTAATCGGTCGTAAGACCACCAACCAAAGCCCCTTTCTTTTCTGTTTATTTCAATTAACTCTCATAACGATAGTTTTAGAGTCTAGATCATTCGACGCCAATTGCATTCCTCAAGAGACCGACATCCGGGGATTCATTCCCAACTTTATTACTTGAGCGACCGGTACGCTTGCCGTATTTTACGCGCATCAAGTTTTTGGCGCCGTTGCCGGGGATTGCAACTGTGGAACGACTGAGGATTTCTGAAAATATTGGTATTCGAGTTAATTTGTTTTGCTCTGTTTCATTTCTTTTCTCTTCTACTGTAGTTCATTGTTGGAATTGTAAGTTTTGCGCGATGAATCTTTGCAAAGTAGTTGCTTCCGTTTGACTTTGATATTTCCGCAATGTGGGCCAATTTCAATATTCGTTGCCCTCATTGTGGAGATATCTCGCATGCAAGCGATAGATGTCCCCAGAAGTATAGTCCCCAGGAAATTCACGACTCTACATTTCGTAGACATAGCCGGTCATCCACCGACCCGCGGAGCCATTACCGCACTACTTTTTCTCGGTTTCAGCAAACGCTTGATCGCGGAAGCCGGCTAAGCAGTGCATCTTTTGTCGAAGCTGGGATCATGCATTGAAGGACTGCACTGCTTATTTAGCTGAATTGGAAGTGGATAATGAGCCGGACTTCCGGATTATTCCCACTTCCACCGTGGGCAGCACCCCTTCAGCCTCGGGATATGCATCGATGCCATCTCCATGTTTTGGAGAAAGCACTTCTGGTACATGCCCCGATGCTTGTGTCGATCCCCATCCCGGCATGGATACGTATACTTCTGATGAACATGCATCACCTAGCATCGAGTCCGGTTGCGAAGAGACAGTTCTTGACTCCCCGTTGAATTCTGTACCTCCGCCTTCCGCTTTGCATAGTATTCATTCTTTTTCTGATATTTCTGTTGAGGCTGATTCGCAGGTGGAAACTAGCACTCTCAAATTTCTGTTAGATCCGGTCGAGGAGGACATTTCCGTGGTTGAGGTTGCTACCTTCACCCCATGTGAGGATGTCCAATGCGCGGACGAAATGGATGCTGCGCTAGGAACTTCTTGCACCATCCTGGACAGTGGTGTTCAGATTTCTGCAATTCTACCAACGGGAGATGATTCCGAGATCATTTCCAAGATTAAGGATTGTTTATGTTATTCTTCTGATTTATTTCTTGACCCCGTTCTTGTTTCCACTTCCCTGCAGGATTCCATCTTGGAACCGGTTCAACCAGTGCACGGGCCTGTAATGCGGCCTATGTCTGCTAGCAACCAGATGCAGGTGGAGTTGGAGATGAAGAACTTCACAAGTTATGTCATGCCCATGCCTGACACTCTCGGCAGGTGTACTTATACAGGTAGTGGGGCATTTGTTCCGTCTCCATACCGGTACCCGCTACCAACACGCGAGCAAGAACAATTGCCTGGGCATTTCCATTTCCATACGCCAATCAGTTAAGCAAAGTCGAGATTTTGAATAAGTCCTGTTGGGAGACAGAAAACCCAATAGTTATCTAGGTAGCGTATTCTTTTCTTTTAGAATTTTTGGGCAATTTTCTTCCACTTTTCTCATCTCATCTTATATATTCTTGCCTTTTAGTCTAAAAAATGCTTGCGGTAGCTTTGCCTCATTTCTGTATCCCCCTAGCGCACCCTCAGCGTTATCCGAGCGATCTTGGTACAAAAATTGGCTGCCTGTAATTTTTAAGTATCGCGCACGATCAGTGATCGTGCGCGCTATTTATTTTCGCACGATCAGTGATCGTGCGGTCGGCCCAGTTTTTATAAAAAGACCGCTCGGGCTGTGCCGAGCGTGCGCCCTAATTCCCCGCTCCCGAGCTTTCGTCGTGCGTCGTTCTCTCGAGCTTCCGTCCCCCTCTTCTTCTCCGGCAAATCTCCGGGAGATTTCTTCCCTCCTCGCTCCACCGGATCTTCCTCTTGCAATGGCTTCTACCTCTAACCGCAGGGCTGTCAACGCCTACCAGCGCTCCACTCTGGCTCAGGTGCTGCAGAGGATGGCGGCATTTCAGAAGGACACCCACCAGCGCCGGTTTATTGATTTGAAGAACAAACCCTTCCTCCCTCAACGTCTTGTGGACTGGGAGGAGTTGAGGTCCATTGGCGACGGCGGTGTTCTTGCGGAATCTATCCTCCACCTCTACTCATTCGACAAGTGGAGCCACGTTTTCGAGTGCCGCGAACCCGGATTCAAAGAGCTCACTTTGGAGTTCCTCTCCACGTTTGAGTGGGAATGCGACACTCGCGGCTATCGCCCTGTTGAATGCTCCTTCCGGATTCGGGGACGGGTCATTTCCATGACCATCCATGAGCTTGGCGTCCGAGCCGGATTCTACTCAGATGCCTCGGAACCACAAGGTTTAGATTCAGGCTTCCCTGAAGGGTCCTCCCATGGGTCTGCTTGGCACGAAATTACCGGTTCCGACGAGGAGTATGTGGCTCGGAAGGCCAAGTCGACCAAGATCATTTCCCCTGCCTTGCGGTATCTTCAGCATCTTCTTAGCCACTCACTCACGGCGCGGTCACTTAGTCAGAATGTGGTTGGGTGGCAGGATTTAGTTTCACTATATAGCATGCTCCGTCGGGAACCCATCCACCTTGGTTATATGCTGGCGACATTCTTCCATCATGAGGCTACTTATCGCCTCGCCGGCGCGATCGGTGGTGCTTATTACATCACTCGCATCGCCAAGAATTTGGGAGTCTGGGATAGTTTGCCGCCGATGGAGCAGGTTACCACCCCTTCTGTTATCACCCGAGCCAACATGGTCAGTTTTCATCTGCTGCGTGTTATTGGGAGGCGATCCGATCGTCGATTCGAGATTGTTATGCCAGGTGACGCCCGAGGAGCTTTGCAGGAGGACGAGGATGTTGTTGCTCCAGAATCTTCCGCCATGGGTAGGCGGAGAGCTGCAGGAGGCACTCAGCCATGTCGTTCTCGGCCACCATCTGCTGAGCCGGAGAGGCAGCCCGACCCTCATTTCAGTGCTGCGCAGGGTCAGAACATACCATTTCTGAATGAGCGCCTTGCGGATATTGAGGCCTCCCAGTTGTGGATGCAGAACCTGGTATATCAGCAGGCTTTGCGTGGTGGCCTGAACGGGCAAGCTTATTACCCGAAGTCCTACAGACTTGCGCTTGAGTTGACTAGTGCCGTGGAGAGAGTGCGAACGGGCAAGCTTATGGTTTCCGACATTGGTGGATTCCTTTGGGGGTAATCTTGAGCCCCGGTCTTCGGCAATGCTCACCTTAGTGGCCTGTCTACTTTCTCCCTGCTTAAGACCGGATGATTCACCGTGATTCTACTTTGGAGTAATAATAAATTTTTGTTACGCATTGTGAAAAATATAAAATATTTTGTATACTTAAGAATTTCCTCTACTTTATTTTTATGCACGCGAGCATGCGACTTCGCATGGTACTCCGTTTGGCAATTTCTTTTTTTAGCTAGTTCATTTTTCCCCGTCTGCTTAGGTTTTGTTTGCTCGGGACGCGCAAACGGTTAAGTCTGGGGGTGTGATGAGTCCTCTTTATATACCTATTTTCGGACTCATCTGGGCTTATTTCCTTGTCTTTGCACACCGTTTAGCGTCATTTGCACTCCTTTTGTTTCGCTACGGTTTTCCACGCCCTGTGCACCTTTGTTGCCCATTTTCTGTGCTTGTGTGCATTTACTTTCTTGCTATGTTCATTACTGGTTGCTGTGGCTGCCGCGATCGATGCCCCGTGCAGTTTTCCTGCAGGTTTGGGGATCGTGAGGGCATTCGGGATAGGCGTTTCACTATTTTTGGCAAAGGAGTCAGTGGTCGTGCGTTTTTACCCACGCACGACCATCGACCTCCTAGCGCACGATCGCTGATCGTGCGCAGCCCGGTCTCATTTGTGAAAACTCTGTCTTGAACCTTCCGCACGATCACTTGACATACCGCGCACGACCACTGCTCGTGCGCCGCCGATCGTGTGCAGTCATACCCATTTTGTAAAAGTCTGTCTGGCTATTTCCGCACGATCATCAGCATTACCTCGCACGATCACTGATCGTGCGCCGATGATCGTGCGCGACTACTGATTTTCTGACGCAGGTCTGCAGGTTGCTCACGCACGGGCGCTGACCTTGGTCGCGCACGACCACTGGTCGTGCGCCAGTGGTCGTGCACCCTATTTATTCTGCAAGCTATAAATACGTTGTTCCGCGAATTAGGGCAAGGAGAATCGTTACGGAACCTTCGCTAGTCCGCCGTTTCGCCCTCCAGCAAGTCCCATTCACCTCCACCTTCATCCATACCAACGGGAGGACCTTCTCCGGTGATTCCGAAGCATTATGCATCCTCCGGTGATCCTCCCGGCCATTGAAGCATTCTTCTCCGAGCTTTCCACCAAGGAAGAAGACGAAGCACCCCTAGAGAACGGAGTTACAGGCCCTCGAGGTGACAGCTCGGTGGTACCGGAAGCCCTCCTCGGACTGCGCTTGGAAGCGGATTGACAACCCGCACCTCCGGCCAACAACCGCG
Organism: Platanthera zijinensis; assembly: GCA_039513925.1. Lineage (NCBI taxonomy): Eukaryota > Viridiplantae > Streptophyta > Magnoliopsida > Asparagales > Orchidaceae > Platanthera > Platanthera zijinensis. The sequence goes on from CM077081.1 coordinate 142,324,625, forward strand.
GTGGATCTTCAATCTCATGGTTGTGCATTTTCTCTCTTTTTTCTTGTTGTATGGAATGTTTGTGCTTGTAATGAACATCAACTTCTAGTGTTATTTCGTTTGGTTGTGTTTCATCTTGCTTTAGAGATTTATTCTTTGATGCGCCTCGCTCCATCTCGCTCCACTCCACATGTTCGTTTCACTCAAGCTTGCTCCGCACTAATCACCTCACTCGCTAGATTTCCGTCCACTCGCCAATCGAAGTACGGCATCGCGGCCGCTACATCAATCTCGCCTTGAGAAGCGGTGATTGCGACCCGCATAGTTTACATTAGTGTAATCGGTCGTAAGACCACTAACCAAAGCCCCTTTCTTTTCTGTTTATTTCAATTAACTCTCATAACGATAGTTTTAGAGTCTAGATCGTTCGACGCCAATTGCATTCCTCAAGAGACCGACATCCGGGGATTCATTCCCAACTTTATTACTTGAGCGACCGGTACGCTTGCCGTATTTTACGCGCATCAGAGACTGCAGGAGCACCACTTTTATGCGAAGTTTAGCAAGTACCATTTCTGGTTGAAGGAGGTTGCCTTCCTAGGCCAGATTATCAGCGGAGCTGGATTTGTAGTGGACCCGGCTAAAATTTAGGCAATTCGGGATTGGCCGCAGCTGAAGATGGCCATAGACGTGCAGAGTTTTCTTGGACTTGCTGGTTATTACCGAAAGTTCGTGGAGGGATTCTCTCGAATTTCGCTCCCACTCACATCCCTCACAAGAAAGGATGTGCCTTTTTCTAGACCCCGCAATTTGAGACGGCTTTCCAGGAGCTAAAGGATTGACTCACCTCCACCCCCATCTTTTCCCTTCCTTCGGGAAAGAAGGATTCCAGGTGTACACTGATGCTTCCTACCAGGGCATGGGTGCAGTGTTGATACAGAAAGGCCACATGATTGCTTATGCTTCCTGCCAACTGAAGAAGCATGAGCAGATTTACCCTGTTCATGACTTAGAGATGGGAGCGGTCATGTTTGCTTTAAATGTCTTGCGGCACTATCTGTACGGTGTCCACTGTGACATATACTCTGATCACAAAAATTTAAAGTACGTGGACACGCAGAAGGAGATGAATATCATACAAAGGAGATGGGTGGAGTTTCTAGCAGATTACCAGTACGAGATGCACTACCACCTAGGGAAGGAGAATGTGATAGCTAATGGACTGAGTCGGAGAGCCACCACCTCCGCATCGGAGCCTCAGATTATGTCTATAGAGCTGGTACAGATATTGGAAGATATTCATATCACGTTGGTATCGTCTGATGACCAAGAGCTTTATGAGGAGTATTTTGCAGTGATGAGCGCCACACATGAAATTCGAGACCGAGTTAGAGATGGGCAGAGGCAGGATGCCAAGTTAGAGCTGATATTCCAGGCCTTAGAGGTAGGCACTGCTGGAGATTACACACTGAGGGATGGTCTAGTGTGCTTCAGAGGACCGGTCTATATACCAAAGGGAGGCCTGGTCCGGAAGGATATCATGATAGAGGCCCACTGCAGCCGGTATTCGGTATACCCCGGAGTTACGAAGATGACTGTGGATCTGAAGAAGACCATGTACTGGCCAGGAATGAAGAAGGATTTCACCTACTTCGTGACCCACTGTAAGACATGTCAGATGGTGAAGGTTGAGTGCAGGAACACCACAGGATTGCTGCAACCACTCCCAGTGCCGGAGTGGAAGTTAGAGGTTATCGCGATGGACTTCATACATGGGTTTCCCCGATCGCGGACGGGGAATGATTCGATCTTGGTAATCGTCGACTGGCTGACAAAGGTAGCCAGATTTATCCCGATCAGAAAGGATGACTCGGTTGGTGTACTGGTTCGGAAATTCGTGGAGCAGTTTTTCCGTTATCACGGCATACCAAGGACGATCATATCAGATCGGGATGGGCGGTTTACATCCAGGGAGTGGTGATCTGTACAGACTTACTTGGGCACCCTGATGACATTCAGTATATCTTTTCATCCATAGACTAACGGGCAAACAGAATGCACCAATCAGACCATAGAAGATCTACTGTGACTATGCATTCTGGATTGCAGAGAGCCGTGGGAGAAGCTATTGCCATTAGTCGAGTTCTCATATAATAACAGCTACCAGTCCAGCATAAGGATGGCTCCTTATGAGGCCCTATAAGGCCAAAGGTGTAGGACTCCGCTATCATGGATACAGGATGAGGATCCAGAGGCTTTTGGTTCGGAGTTTGTTAAGGACACCGATGCTCAGGTAAGGCTGATACAGGACATGATGTTCGAGGCTCAGAGAAGACAAGCTAAGTATTATGAGGCTCAGCATCATAAGGTGGAGTTACAGGTGGGGGACCGGAAATTCTTGAAGATCCGAACAATGTATAGAGTTTCACGGGTGTCGGGTCGCAAGAAGAAGCTTAGCCTGAGATATATGGGGCCATAAAAGATCCTGAAGCGGATCGGTCCCTTAGCATACAAGCTAGAGCTGCCACCAGAGCTGGCGGGTCTGCACGACGTGTTCTATGTATCCTCTCTTAGGAGGTCTCTACTACGCCCGAAGTAGCAGATTACGGCCACAAATGGGCCGGTAGCATCTGATTGGTCAGTTCACCTAGAGCCAGCTCGGATTGACGACAAGGGGATATGAGACATGTGCCACAAGAAAATTCCGTTGGTCAAGGTCCTGTGTAGGAATCCCAGTTAGGAGGAGCACACTTGGGAGCCGTAGGATCTGATGCAATAAAAGTGCCCAGAGCTTTTCATTCAGGTATTCCTCACAACCTCTTGGGATGTTACAATTTACTTTTCATACTTGAAACCCTATAGGCCTAACTAGAATTTTGAGGACGAAATTTTTTGTTTATGTATTGGTATTAGTAACATCCCTCAGACAACTAGACAACTTAGGAGTGGTTATGTCAGGACTAGGTTATGACAAAACCCTAGGAAGTCCAAGAAGACTAAGTGGACCTAGGAATATAGGTGAGATCATTATGGTCTGCAAATTGTAGATTCCTAAACCCTAATTTAGGATGATCATGAGGCTTCACCATGACTCCAAGACCCCACTATGACCTCACCAATCTATTGAAAGGCCCTAAAGGTCCATTAGAGTCAACCCAGGGTGGAAAAGTTGACCTAGGACCATCCTAGGCCTAAATTGGGCAAGGTGCCCTAACTAAGGGAAATGTACCCTAATGAGCCAAACCCACCATACCAAGGTCTTTCTAGACCTAAAGTGTGGTCAATGGGTCACCAAAGATCCAATTGTGTCAACCCTAGAGCCTGAGTTGACCCAAGTCAACTCTAGCCCTAACTTGGACAAAGTGCCCTTCCTAAGGGTCAAGTGACCCCCAAGTGCCAAAATAACCCTACCCAGCCCTAAATAGGCCATAGGGGAGGCCAATGGGTCACCAAGGACCCATTGGGATCATTCCAGAAGGTCACCTCTAGTCTAGTTTAGGTCAACTTAGCCCAAATGGGCTAACCCAAGCTCAAGCCCTATTCACTTAGGTTAACCACCTATTATTCATTTAATATTAGGAATTAGTGGGCTGCAATTAGGCTAGTATGATGTACAATTTCGGCCATGAGTGGCAGGAGAGAGAAAGCTTCAATTTATCATTAATGGAGGAGAGAGAAAATGGGTTAAATCCATTCATGACATAGGGAAGCCAAGGATTACCCTTCATTGCTTGATTCATCTCCCCTAACAGCCCTGAGAAGATCTAGAGCCTTTCCAGGCTTTTCCATTGACTCAATGCAGTGAACCACCATGGCCGAGAAAGGCTATTCATGGCCATTAATGGCCATTGATGACATGGCATATCCCTTCCGTAACTGAGGCTTTAAACACCATTAGTGGCCTGAGAGGAGTTTTTTCACACAAATTACCTGAAGAATTTGAGCACTTCCACTGTGTAGTTGCAGAAACCCGAGCGGCGCCACCACCACCACCATGACGAGCCGACGATCGGCGTGACTCCAGACCACAACAAAGGTCCTCCTCCTCTCCTTACCCTATGGGTAGATCATAACTTTCATTTAGGATGAGGATCGGGCACAATTAAGCCCGATCCAATCTTTAATTTTTCTGGGTTTTTTTAAGAAATATCAACTTGTGGGATCTCCGGAGTAGGCCCCTCCGGTGGCCGTGCCGCCGCCCAGCGATGGCCACTACCTCGGCGGAGGTGGTGGTGGCGGTGGCTGGCCACGGAGGTGGTTGGATTGCCGGCTGTGGCAGCTGGAAAAGGCTCTAGTTAAGAATGATCCTTATCGTCAGCATTAGGTAGACGATGTGCAGAGGCCACTGGATGTACTTTAAGATTCATGCTGGAGACTATTTAAACTATAGGTTATATAATCATATCATTTCATTTCTATCACAGAAATTGTATGTAATGTTTTTTATTATTTAAATACATAAGGTGGCCTATAAAAGAAGTGGTAAACATTAAAGTTGTAGCCCTAGGGGTTTACTTTATTTTAAAATATTGTTTGAACCAATTTGGGTGCCTTGTTTGACCATGGCCCTCATTTTGGTAAAGTCTATACCTAGGACTAGTTAGAGGTTTAAAGGTGTGCCCCCACTTCATCCCTTGTCCAATTGCCTGAAATTTGGACAGGGAGTCACCATAACCTTTACATAGGTCCTGTCCCAAAATAGGAAATTTTGGAGACAATTTTTCTTTAATTTTAGAAATTATTTAATAATCATATGGTAAATTAATTAGGAGACCTACTGACCTCCAAACCATCCCAAATTTTTGTGAGTGCTCCATAGGGTAATCATGGGGTTCTGTATAAATTTTTACCTCATGTCAAAAGTGCACCTTGTGTGTTTGGGTGGCCAAACCCCCTCAACAGAGGCTAAAATTTCGGCCACTGGTTTGACATGACATATAGCACCTTCATATGGGTTATGGGGTGGTTTGGGGTAGAATTGCCCTAGGAACCAAGTTCAAACCCTAAATTTGGACCTTGGTGGTTTCAGAAGGGCATTGGGTCAAATGCCCTTGTGTGGAATTGAAATTTAGTGGAGAGGACCCTATGGTGGTTAAAATCCTCTGGTGGGAATATTAGTGGATTTAGAGATGGTTAAATCCCTCAAAACCCTAACCTTAGTTTAGGGCCCAACCCTTATACATGTAAGATAGGCCATCAAAACTTAATGAAATGCTATGAAACTTGTGTAGTATGGTCATAAGGCTAATAAACGCCTCTGGTGATTTTATTGGTGGTTTTGGAACAATAAATTTAGTACCTCCTTTATAATACATGGAATTGCCCTTGATAGTATTTTGTTTTTTATGATCACACTATTCAATAGGAAGTTATGAAAATTGGGCAGAGGGTATTATAGGTCAATATTCTTATACATGAATTTTATTATAATTTTTAGATGTATATTTTCAGTACTTTTTTCACATGCTTTTAAAAATATTATTATATTCAAAAATAGATGCAGAGCTCAATGATTGATATAAAATTGTGAAACTCATGCAAAAGTGTACTTGGGTCACTATGCACATGAGGAAATTTTATTATAATTTTTAGATGAATATTTTCAGTAGTTATTTCATTAATTTAAGAAATAGGATTATTGTTCTAAATTAAAATTAGAGCTCATTATTCAATGGGAAGTTTGGAAACATGGTCAGGAGTGTTATTAGGGAACATTAGTCATGCTTGAATTTTCTTACAATTTTTGGAAGCTTATTTACAACACTTGTTTCTTTAGCTATTAACTAAGTGATTATATTTAAAATTATGGACCAGAGGCTTAATCCTTGCAAAAATTTGGAAGACTTTAATTTACTGATTAATTATCTGCCAAGTATTTATCATAATTTTATGGATCATTTTGCATTAATGTAAGGGCCACTTCATATAAAAACTAGGGCATTTGAATTTTTAGGAGAAATAAATAAAATGTCACATAAAGTAGGAAAATTCCAAGTTTCTGGATTTATGCTATAAATGTGATGATAGGCATTCATTAATTAACTTAGGGTGTTTGGATGCAAATTTTGAGTACCTCCTGTCATGCAAGTCATATAGCATAAGGTGGTTTGCTTTTAGTGAAACTGTGGAAATCGTGTTAGCATGGGGAATGGTCGTGGGGAGATGGGATTGTGGTTTACTGATTTTAGTAAAGTGGATTAGAGTATACCATTGGAAGTTAGGATGAGAAGGTTGTAGGATTGTCTAAAATTAGGTGGTGCTCGGGATCGATGAAAGATCATCTTTTCTTTAAAGAGAGAGACAAGGTTAAGACACATTAGGGTTAGAACCAATGTAATACTAAAGGGATCGGGAATCGGGTATTAACCAATAATAATAAGTGCCTTGTGATAGGGAGCTTTGGGCTTCATCCCATCATATTTCCTAGTGCCCTCAATAACCCTTCACGGGGTATGCCTTGGGTAGTCCTAGGCTAACCTAAACTGTAGGAAAAATAAATAGCAAGAGTAACTAGTATACCTAGGGATTCAATTTCTCTCACCTCGATGTCTCGGGATGTTAGGTTGGGTCACACGGCCAGTAGGCTCTGTGGTTTTGGTGATGGGTAGGTTGGCCCATCGAGGATTGGCTCGGTTATTATTTGTGGCGTTCGGGATGGTCCGGGGAGCTTTGGCTTGGTAGATGATACATAAGGTTGCATGTGCATAAAGTATAAGGTGGTGGTTCTTCAGTATTAGAGTGTCGATGCACCGATGCCAATACATTTACTCGGCAAGTGTGGTTTTGCACTTTGCCAAATGAAGTCCGGTGGACCAGCCGGCAAAGAGTACGCAGGAGCTCCGCTAAGTGCACCAGCGTCGAGGCATACGATAGGTCTGACTGGTAGTGCAATTACCGGTTTAGAGGTGGGCGAGGCCCAACCCTCCGCTTCCATTTGCCACTACGGAGGTTGATAACTCTAATTATTTCTATCATTTTATTTACTATTTTATATTAATAGTTAGATATTTTATATCAATTTTATAATATTTAGTTTATATTTAAATTGTTTCGATGTTTTATATTTATTTGTTATAATAAAATTATTTTTAATCATGCAGGGCTGATCTATAGATTATTTGGAGCAAAATGGGGATTTAAAGTTTTCTTCCTAGACACGCCCTATGACACGCCCTACCTGGGCGTGACACAGGGGCGTGACACGCAAAAATCTAGTCTGCTGCAGAAAATCGTCGTCCCGTGCCTGAAGATCGTCGACCGGCCCAGACACGCCCGTGGCGAACTATGTAACGCCCGTATACCATTTACATGGGGCATGCCAGCTGGGGAATGACAGTTGAGGCACTTGCCACATCAGATTAAATTCACACGCTTGGGTCACGGGCGTGACCCAGGGCGTGTCACGGGCATTTCCAGCCAATTACTTGTCGTTCGAGCCGTTGCCACCAGAAGCCGTTCCAGCTTTACACACCCCTAGTCACAGGCGTGACTAAGGGGAGTGACACCTCCTTGAAGACCACTTTTACTCCCGCCGTTTTCAGCTTCCCGCCATTTAAAAGAAACAGACTTGACCTGCCCTAAGTCATGGGAGTGACCAAGGGGCGTGACCCGTCAGTTAACATATTTTGGCGGTTTCTCGTCCAACGTTCCCGGGGTTTCAAGACGACGGTTCTGAGCCTGACACGCCCTATGTCATGGGTGTGACATAGGGCGTGACCAAGCAGAAATTTTTCCTATAAATTCCAGACAGCTTCAGATGCTCAGGAGTCTAATTTTGGGAGTTGGAGTCTTGTAATTTTCTATTTTCTTTTCCTATATTTCCATTACTAGTATAGATTATTATTGTTGTAAGATTTAATTCTACTTGCTTTTAAATCAAGCATGTCTCTCTCAACTTTATTTTGTAATTCCCTAATCAAGATGAGTAGCTAACTTTCTTTTACCACTTGATCATTATTAACCTTGGAATGAAATAAAATCTTCTCCTTCTTTTATCAAATGTCTTGTTCTTAATTTTTGCTCGCTACGAATTATCTTTGATTTTTATTTCATTGAATTCATATTATGCGGATATGGGTTTCGATTTAAGATCTGTATCCTAAATTACCGAGAGGTTGCGGATACGAGGAGATCACTCAAAGATAAAAGGAGTTGAATGCACTCCTCGAGAGAGGATGACGTAAGTCTTCCGGATTGGAGTCAAATCTAATAAAGGGGTTCACCACCTAAAGCAAGCTTAGGGGTTTCGACTGGCCGAAAGGTCTTAATCGATATACCTAAGGTTAGTCAGAAGTATGAGCTCATAAGAGACGCTTCTGTACTCTAGGAACCTCCAAGGTCGAGTGAGTAAATAAGAGCTTGCATTACTTTATTTTTCAAGAAGATTTATTTTAGTCCAAGGGGATTCTAGATCAAGTGCTAGCTTCCTCATATTTGAATTTCTCATCCGTAGTGTAACGCTTCTTCTCATCAAAACCCAAATTTTCCTTCCGATAAGATAATAGTTTCCCTTGTGAGTACAAGTAATCGACAGCCCCGAGTTTAAATACGACACTTGATTCTATACTCCGAATGATATGTATACTTGCCTCATCAGTTGGAAACATGTGCTAGCGTGGAGAAAATTCACATTAAGTTTTTGGCGCCATTGCTGGGGAGTTGTTCACATCAAGTCTTTAGGAGTTTTTCACCAAATATACGACTACAAATGATGCCAACATCCGGAATCTCACCGGATCTCTTCGTAATTTGGAGACCCAAATTAGGCAAATCGCTAAAATGCTCTCCGATCGCCAACAAGCAGTGCTACTGGGCAATACAGAGCCCAACCCAAAGGAGCATGCTAAAGCCATCACATTACGGAGCGGGAAGGAGGTAACCACTTCTACAATTCCGATTGAAACTTCTCCAATTCCGGTTGATACGGAGGTAACAATTTCTTCATCTTCTCCTCCGATTAAGCCTTCTAGTTATAATAATCCAAAACCTTATAACCGCCTCTTCCCTATCCGTCTAGAATGCAAAAAGATCGGGTGGATGAGAATCATGGTAAATTTTTAGACATGTTTAAACAAATTCAAATTAATTTACCGTTTGCGAAATAATTGCACAAATGTCGAAATATGCCAAGTACCTCAAGGATCTTTTATCCAATAAAAAGAAACTTGAGGATATCTCTACGGTTTAATTGAACGCAGAGTGTTTGGCAGTTTTACTCAATAAATTACCTAAGAAATTACCCGATCCGGGTAGTTTCTCTATTCCGTGTCTATTTGGTGATTTATTGGTAAAATGTCTGTTAGCTGATTTAGGCGCCTCCATCAATTTAATGCCTTATTCTTTAGTGAAAAAGTTTGGATTAGGAGAGCCTAAGCCGCCAAGAATGAGCATTCAATTGGCGGATCGGTCTATCAAGCTCGCTACGGAGATCATTGAGGATGTGCTCGTCAAAGTGGATAAATTTATCTTTCTGGTAGATTTTGTCATCTTTGACATCGAAGAGGACACCGAGGTGCCACTCATTCTCGGTCGCCCTTTTCTAGCCACCTCGCGTGCAATCATAGACGTTAGTAATGGTAAACTTCTCCTTAGAGTCGGAGATGAAGAAGTTACCTTTACTATTGACTCGTCTATGAAAAATTCGCTTGTTAATGACGACTCATGTTATTACTTGGAGGCTTCTCCCGAAGAAGACTCCATTTCTTTTTCTGAACTTGCTTTATCTATTGATCATGAATCTGATTTTGAAAATTTAGATTTAATTGTTCATGAAAATAGTGATAATATTTCGATCACTCGCGCACCTATATTTGAAATTTTAGAAGTCGATAGTGATCATTTTAAAACATCTTATGATGAACCTCCCACACTTGAACCAAAACAATTGCCTAATCATTTAGAATATTTGTTTTTAGCGGAGGATTCTAAACTTCCCGTAATTGTGTCAGCCTACTTGACCGATGATGAAAAAAATAAATTATCTAATATTTTAAAACGTCATCGCCGCGCAATTGCGTGGAAGATCCCAGATTTGAGAGGGATTAACCCCTCCTTTTGCACCCATAAAATTTTATTACAATAATACACTCACAAAACTATTCAACCTCAATGTCGGCTAAATCCTAACATGAAGGAGGTAGTCAAGGACGAGGTAATTAAATTATTAAATGCGGGCATCATCTATCCGATTTCGGATAGCTCTTGGGTGAGCCCGGTCCAAGTGGTTCCTAAGAAAGGAGGCTTAACGGTAGTTTCTAATTATAAAAATGAATTAATTCCTACTCGAACCGTTACCGGATGGCGGGTATGCATCTATTATTGCAAATTAAATGATGCAGCCCGTAAGGATCATTTTCCTTTGTTGTTCATTGACCAAATCCTTGAACGGTTATCCGGGCACTCTTTTTATTGTTTTCTTGATGGTCTTTCGGGATATTTTCAAATCACAATTACGCCAGAAGAATAAGAGAAAATAACCTTCACTATTCCGTTTGGCACCTTCGCTCATCAAAGGATGCCCTTTGGTTTATGCAATGCGTCGGCAACCTTCCAAAGGTGTATTCTAGAAATCTTTGATGAACTAGTGGAGGATATCATGGAAGTCTTCATGGACGATTTTTCCGTCTTTGGATACTCTTTTGATTTATGTTTGGCAAATCTTTCCCGTGTACTCCAAAGATGTGAGGACACGAACCTAGTCTTGAACTGGGAGAAGTGTAATTTTATGGTGCGGGAAGGTTTGGTCTTAGGCCACAAAATTTCTAGCAAGGGCATCAAGGTAGATAAAGCCAAAATTGAAACAATAGAAAAGCTACCTCCTCACTCAAATGTTAAGGCCGTTCGTAGTTTCTTGAGGCATGTTGGTTTCTATCGCCGTTTTATTAGAGATTTTTCTAAAATAACTAAGCCCCTTACACACTTACTAGAAAAAGATGCGCCGTTTATTTTTGATGAAAATTGTTTGCTCGCTTTTTCTCTTATTAAACAAAAATTAATCAACGCTCCTATAATGATCGCTCCCAATTGGGAACTTCCTTTTGAGATAATGTGCGATGCTAGTAGTTTTGCCATAGGTGCGGTTTTAGGACAGCGCATAAATAAGAATTTTCATCCTATTTATTATGCGAGCAAAACACTAACTGCCGCACAAGAAAATTATACTACCACCAAAAAAGAATTATTAGCTTTTATATTCGCATTTGATAAATTTCGTTCCTACCTAACCTTGTCTAAAATTATTATTTTTACTGATCATTCTGCTTTGCGATATTTACTAACAAAAACAGATGCAAAGCCACGATTGATTAGGTGGATCTTACTACTTCAAGAATTTGACTTAGAGATTCGTGACAAGAGAGGAGCGGAGAACCTAGCGGCTGATCATCTTTCGCGGTTAGAGAACCCCAATTTGGGGGAGCTCATGGAGGAGGGCATTGATGACACTTTCCTCGAGGAGCGCCTTCTCGTCATTTATAAGGTAATTACTCTCCCCAATCCTTGGTTCGCCGATTTCACAAACTACCTTGTTGCGAGATTTCTCCCGAATGGTTTTTCTTATCAAGAAAAGAAGAAATTCTTTTCTGATTTTAAAAATTATTTTTGGGAGGATCCCTTTCTTTTTCGTGTTTGCGCGGACCAAGTGTTGGAGCATGCGTTCTGCACTTCTTAGTTTGAGAATAACAAATCCTGGATGTGTTTGATCTTGGTATGTGTTTTAAATGTGCAGGGATAACAGGCTTTTTAAGTACTAAGGAATGGTTGAGCATATTATTGAAGAAATGGAAAATCACACTATCGCTGGCGATAACACTACCGCGGCCGATAACATGGACAGGTACTGCTGACGTCAGCCTTGATCCGCATGATGCCGCACACGAAGTTACGGTTGAGCGATATCGCGGGGCGATACCGATATCGCCGAGCGATATCCCACGATCGTCACGTTCTCCACTCAGATCTTAAAGTCCGCGCGGCGTGTGCCACGTGTCAAGCAACGAAGAGTTATCACTATCGCGGGGCGTTAACTCTATCGCCGGCGATAGCATAAAGGGATATATACGGCCAAAAATTTCAGGGAATTGATTGATCATGCAGAGCTTTAGTTTTCCCAGAGAATTTTCAGAGCCTTCATCTCCGTTTCCAGAAGAACTCCCTTGGTCCGTTGAAATCTCAAGAGCAAAGGAGATACGACCGTGCGTTCAAGATTGGAGATCTTCTCATCGATCCATCATCATCTTCAGAGCTCGTGATTTTGAGGGAGTTTTTTTTAGTTTTACTATTGTACTTTCATTTTCACTTTTTATCTTTGTAATTGGGAAGGAAAATCACCTCCTTGTGTGTGGTGTCTAAGCCTGTGTGTGGCTTAGGGGCAAATCACCACCTTGTGAGTGGTGTCTAGGTCCTTGTGAGGCTTAAGAGTAAATCTCCGCCTTGTGTGCAGCGTCTAGATCATAGGTTTGATTTAGGGGGAGGCTAGTAGCCATATCTAGGGAGATATTGACTATAACCTACCGGTCCTTGGGAGAAGGATTGGTGAAAAAGCTAAAAACTATTATCATTGTAAGCCTTGATTTCAAGATTTATTGGAATCATTTTACATATATATTTTGGAGCAATAAAATCTTCTTTTTCATTTCATTGGTGTGTCTCAAACTTTACTTCTATTTTCGCATTTTAGAAAAAGCTTGTTAAAATTTTAAAGAGCCCTTATTCACCCCCCCCCCCCTCTAAGGGCGCCACAAGATCCTACAAGTGGTATCAGAGCTGGTTATTCCTAATTCGGTTTCACCACCAGGAATTATGGCGCAGCATGACCATGCTTTCTATGAGGGACAAGGAATTAGTAGACCTCCGTTATTCACTGGATCTGATTATAATTACTGGAAAACTAGGATGAAATGTTTTCTTATTTCTCTTTACATTGAAGTTTGGAATATGGTAGAGACTAATTATGCTCATCCCACTTATACAGTAGGAGATGTAGAAATGGAAAAACCAAAAGATAAATGGGATGATCAGGATAAGCTAAGGTGCAAAAATAATGCTAAAGCCATGAATGCATTATTTTGTGTATTAGATAGGACAGAATTTAATAGAACTTGTGCTTGCAATAATGCTTATGAAATTTGGAACTTACTTGAAGTTACTCATGAAGGTACCTCGCAGGTGAAGGACTCGAAGCTGTTTCAACTGGAATCGGAATTTGAAAAGTTTAGGATGGAAGTGGATGAGGACATAAATTCAATGTACACTAGATTCACCAAGTTAGTAAATGACTCAAAAGTGCTTGGTAAAAATTTCTCAAATGGTGATTTGGTGAGAAAACTTCTTAGATCTCTTCCCCCTAAATTTAATCCCAAAGTGACAGCTATTTCTGAATCTCACGATCTTAAGTCTCTTAATATTGAAAGCCTGATTGGGAACTTAAAAATTCATGAAGTTGAATTAAAAATTCAACAACAAGAGTATATGGAGCCAAAGAAGAAGGGGTTGGCTCAAAGATCTAAGAAAGAGGAAGATAGTAATTCTGAGGAGGAAGAAGAGGATGAGGAAAGTCTTTTTGTTAAAAAATTAAAAAAAATTATGAGAAATCCGGAGAGAAGAAATACTTTTAAAAAATATTTTAAGAAGGAAACGTTTAGAAACAAAAAACAAAAGGATGACGATGAGGAGGAAGAGAGACCCCCACCGGAGTGCTATCACTGCAGAAAGTTAAGACACATACGAAGCAAGTGTCCAAAGTACTTGAAAGAACTTAAAGAAAAGAAGCACAAAGGGAAGAAGAAGGTCCTGAAAGCTGAAACATGGGATGATACTACTTCTGAAGATGCAAGCAGTTCAAGCTCAAGCGAGGAGGAGGAGGCCAATATGTGCCTAATGGGAAAAAGCGTCATATCTGATGACGAGTGCAGTGTCCAAAGCGACACTGAGGTAACTCCTCCAACTTATGATGAATTATTTTCTGAATTTTTAAAGACTTGCAAATATTTTGAAAAAAGTTTAAAAGATAATGAGTTTCTTAAAACTGAAAATGAAAAGTTGTTAAATGAAATTAAGACTTTTGGAAAAGAAAAAGTGTCTTGCCAAGAGTGTGATCACTTGTTGGGAAGAATAAAAGAACTTGAAGAGTCTCTCTCAAAAGCTCAATTTAAAATAAAAATTCTCACTAAAAAGAATGAGATTTTAGAGAGAGATCTGAAATCTTCTATTTCCAAAGTCCATGAAGGAAAGAAAGCTTTTGAACGCAGATGTGTAAATCTAGTATCCGAGAATACTGAAATGAGGAACCAGATTCATGACTTAACACTAGCCATGAAAAAGTTTGGATTGGGCCAAAGATCACTGGACATGATCTTAGGTTACCAATATCACGGATCAGGAAGAATTGGACTCGGATACACGACTAGAAACTATCGTCCGACGATAACCACTACCGCCGGCGATAGAGAAAAGTTCAAAAAAGCGAATTTTAAAATTTCTGATAATAATAAATTAAATGATGGTACGTATTCTTACAGTAAAAGTCCAGAGAAGTTATATTCTTCTCGTTACATTACATGTGCCAAATGCAATAGATTTGGTCACACCACGAACTCGTGCTGGAAGAAAGGAAAAAGTAAAATTAAGCAAATCTGGATGCCTAAGGCTTCTACCTACACTATGGGTGGAACCACTTGGGTAGCCAGATCTTTACTCACATCCTCTTTCTAGGTGTGTTGGCAGGCGAAGGACAAAGAAGACGTGTGGTACTTGGACTCGAGTTGTTCAAAGCACATGACAGGCAATAAAGAGAAGTTCCTTAGCCTAGAAATGAAGAAAGGAGGAGTTGTAACATTTGGAGATAATGGAAAAGGAAAAAATCATCGGAATCGGTGTTGTGGGTAACAAAAGTTTTTCAATTTCAAATGTTTTGTTTGTAGAAGGTTTAAAACATAATTTGATTTCTATTAGCCAATTATGTGATAAGGGTTTAAATGTTTTGTTTGAATCCTCCACAAACTTATGCAAAATTATTGATTCCAAAACAAATGAAATTATTTTTACCGCACCCAGATGTCATAATGTATATATGATTAAATTTCATGATTTTTCAAATTCTACCTTAAAATATTTTTTGTCAAAAAATGATGAGTTAGAATTGTGGTATAGGCGACTTGGACATACTAGTGCCAAGTTAATTAAAAAAGTTTCAAAAGATAAATTAATCAAAGGTTTACCATTGCTAAATGGGAATTTATCTTCTTTATGTGAGCCTTGTCAAAAAGGAAAATTTTCAAAATCATCTTTCAAGTGTAAAAATATTATTTCTACAACTAGGCCACTCCAATTAATTCATATGGATTTATTTGGGCCAATTAATGTTTCTAGCTTAGGTGGTAGAAAATATACATTTGTAGTGGTTGATGATTATTCACGTTTTTGTTGGACTTTATTTCTAACCTCTAAATCTGATGCGTATTCTGAATTTTCTAAATTTTGTTTGCGTATTCAAAATGAATTTGAGTTAAAAATTACACGCATACGTTCAGATCATGGAGGGGAATTTGAAAATGAAAAATTTATTTCTTTTTGTACCGAGTTAGGAATTAAACAAGAATTTTCCACTCCACGCACACCACAGCAAAATGGTGTAGCGGAGAGGAAAAATAGGACTCTTCAAGAGCTAGCCCGTACAATGTTATCTGAATTTACACTACCAAAATCTTTTTGGGCTGAAGCGGTGAGTACTGCATGTTATGTAATTAATAGAATAATGTTTCGCCCTATTTTACAATTAACTCCGTATGAATTAATTTTTAATAAAAAACCAAATGTTTCTTATTTTAAAGTTTTTGGTTGTAAATGTTTTATTTTAAATTCTGAAGATTCCTTAGGAAAATTTGATGAAAAGTGTGATGATGGAATTTTTATTGGGTATTCTTCAACCAGTAAAGCTTATAGAGTTTTTAATAAACGAACAAAAATAGTTGAAGAATCTATTCATGTTAGGTTTGATGAGTTTGTTCCATGTGTAGATAAGAAAACTACAGGAAAAGAAGATAAACCCCTTCCTTTAATGGAAAATGATGATGAAGAACATGGAGGGCATGAAGAAGAAGAAAAAGAAGAAAAAGAAGAAGAAAAAGAAGAAGAAAGAGAAAAATATGTGCCTTCAAGTGAATTGATATTTTCAAAGGATCATCCGAAGGAGCTTATTATTGGAGATCCACAAAAAGGGGTCAGTACACGTTCTTCTTTACATGTTTTGTTTTCAAACTTATGCTTTGTATCTGAAATAGAACCAAAAGATGTTTCCACCGCTTTAAATGATGAATTTTGGTTTTTATCTATGAATGAAGAACTTAATAGATTTGAACGTAATAAGGTTTGGAATCTTGTAGAACAACCCAAAAATCATCCTATAGTTGGAGTAAAGTGGATTTTTAAAAATAAATTGGATAGTGACTCTAGAATTGTTAGAAATAAAGCCAGATTAGTTGCAAAAGGTTATGCACAAATAGAAGGGGTAGACTATGATGAAAATTTTGCACCCGTTGCTAGATTAGAAGCGGTTAGGATATTTCTTGCATTTGCTTGCTTTAAAAGATTTAAATTATATCAAATGGATGTCAAAACTGCATTTTTAAACGTGTATATAAAAGAAGAGGTTTATGTAGAACAACCCCTGGCTTTATAAATGAAATATATCCAAATTATGTTTATAAATTAGATAAAGCACTTTATGGGTTAAAACAAGCGCCTCGTGCTTGGTATGATCGTTTAACTCAATACTTATTAAAGCACGATTATAAAATGGGAAGTGCCGATTCTACACTCTTCATTAAGCAAATTGATCATGATTTAGTTATTTTGCAAATTTATGTTGATGATAGTATTTTTGGAGCCACTAGTGAAGAGTTATGTAATGAAGTAGATCAAATTATGAAAAATGAATTTGAAATGAGCATGGTAGGAGAACTTTCTTTTTTCTTAGGATTTCAAATTACACAAAGAAATGATGGCATTTTTATTAATCAATCTAAATACATTCATGATATGTTAAGAAGATTTGTATTTGAAAACCTTAAACATGCCAATACTCCTATGAGTGCTTCATTGAAATTGGGAAAAGATGAAAGTGGTATTTCGATTGACCAAACCCTATATAGAAGTATGATTGGGTCTTTATTATATTTAACTTCTTATAGGCCTGATATTATGTTCGCCGTTTAATTGTGTGCTAGGTTTCAAGCTAATCCAAAAGAATCACATTTAAAAGCGGTGAAACGTATTTTTAGATATCTTATAGGAACATCTACACTAGGCTTATGGTATCCTCATAATGACTCTTTTATCTTACATGGATATTCAGATTCTGATTATGCGGTGTGTTCATTAGACCGAAAAAGCACAAGTGGCACTTGTCATTTCATCGGCCCAACACTTATTTCTTGGTCGAGTAGGAAATAGAATTCTGTTGCCCTCTCCACTACTGAGGGCACCTACACTAGAAGATTTTGGCAATCCCACGATCGTCACGTTCTCCACTCAGATCTGAAAGTCCGCGCGACGTGTGCCACGTGTCAAGCAACGGAGAGTTATCACTATCGCGGGGCATTAACTCTATCGCCGGCGATAGCATAAAGGGATATATACGGCCAAAAATTTCAGGGAATTGATTGATCGTGCAGAGCTTTAGTTTTCCCAGAGAATTTTCAGAGCCTTTATCTCCATTTCCAGAAGAACTCCCTTGGTCCATTGAAATCTCAAGAGTAAAGGAGATACGACCGTGCGTTCAAGATTGGAGATCTTCTCATCGGTCCATCATCATCTTCAGAGCTCGTGATTTTGAGGGTGTTTTTTTTAGTTTTACTATTGTACTTTCATTTTCACTTTTTATCTTTGTAATTGGGAAGGGAAAATCACCAACTTGTGTGTGGTGTCTAAGCCTATGTGTGGCTTAGGGGCAAATAACCACCTTGTGAGTGGTGTCTAGGTCCTTGTGAGGCTTAAGAGTAAATCGCCGCCTTGTGTGCAGCGTCTAGATCATAGGTTTGATTTAGGGGGAGGCTAGTAGCCATATCTAGGGAGATATTGACTATAGCCTACCGGTCCTTGGGAGAAGGATCGGTGAAAAAGCTAAAAACTATTATCGTTGTAAGCTTTGATTTCAAGCTTTATTGGAATCATTTTACATATATATTTTGGTGCAATAAAATCTTGTTTTTCATTTCATTGGTGTGTCTCAAACTTTACTTCTATTTTCGCATTTTAGAAAAAGCTTGTTAAAATTTTAAAGAGCCCTTATTCACCCCCCCCCCCTCTAAGGGCGCAACAAGATCCTACACCAAGTAGTGCGGAGGTGTGTTTCTCATGAGGAAGGCGCCCAAATTCTGAAGCATTGCAATGAGGGACCCGCCAATGGGCACTATAAAGCTAATCGGACGGCTCGGAAAGTACTTGAAGCAGGTTTCTATTGGCCAAGCATTTTCAAGGATGCTCACGCCCATGTAAGCCGTTGTGAACAATGCCAACGCTCATGGTATATTTCCCGTCATGATGAAATGCCTTTAAATTTATTTTTAGAAATAGAAGTTTTTGATTTATGGGGGATCGACTTTGTCGGACCACTACCAATTTCCTATGGAAATAAATATATTTTGGTAGTGGTCGACTACGTGTCACGGTTGGCGGAAGCGCAAGCCCTTCCCACTAATGACGCACGAGTCGTGACTCGATTTCTCAAAAAACTATTTTAACGATTTGGACCACCGCGGGCAATAGTTAGTGATAGGGTCACACACTTTTGTAACGCACAATTTGCTAAAGTTTTATCTAAATATGGCATTACACATAGGTTAGCCACCCCCTATCACCCTCAAACTAGTGGCCGAGTAGAAGTAGTAAACCGAGAAATTAAACGTATACTAGAAAAAATGGTTTCTACTAGTAGAAAGGATTGGTCGGTCAAGCTTGATGATTCTCTATGGGCTTATCGGACCGCGTACAAGACCGCTATCGGTTGTACGCCGTTTCGAATTGTCTATGGGAAAGCATGCCATCTGTCGGTTAAGCTTGAACATCGTGCCTTTTGGGCACTTTAATTTTTAAATCTTGATGAAAATTTGTCCGCCGAGCTTCGAAAATTCCAACTTAACGAGCTCGATGAGTGGCGCTCCCTTGCTTATGAGAATAATAAACTCTATAAGGAGCGCACTAAATTTTATCATGATAAAAAAATTAAGCAACAAAAGGACTTCCAATAGGGATACCAAGTCCTCCTTTATAACTCGCGCCTTCGCTTATTTCTGGGTAAACTTAAGTCTCGTTGGTCCGGCCCCTTTGTTGTAAAAGAGGTTTGGCCCTACGGGACGGTGCTTATTTCGCACCCGAAAGGAGGCGACTTCAAAGTGAATTGGCATCGGCTGAAATTATTTACTTCCGGTGATAATATTAACGCACAATTTGACAACAAAATTTTGTCAAATCCCTAGATCGCGCGCACCACTATGGTCGAGCTCACCGACAATAAACAATGCGCTCGTAGGAGGCATCTCACAGTTATCTTTTCATTTTATTCCAATTTTCTTTTTAAGTTTTTACAGGTATGAAGGATATCGATGCATGGTGATCAGTTCGGAATGATCGTCAAGCATACGTGTTCCTTCATGTCGGTAAATTGTATTTTATTTTACTTTTATTCGGAAAAGAAAACAAAAAAATATAAAAAAAAGCAAAACAAAAACAAAAAAATAATAATAATTTTTTTTATAAAAGAAAAAAAGAAAAAAATTTTGTATTTTTTCTCGTACACGCCAAGGTCACGGGCCTGGCCCTTATAGGTCACGGGCGTGTCCAGGCCATGATTAGTCTAACTCGCGGGAGGTCCCTCCTCCCGCGAGTTCCCGTCCATCTTTCAGAGATGACACGGGCATGACCAGCATAGGTCACGGGCATGTCTGGCCCGTGTCGCGGGTTGCCGAGGCATTGACCAGTCACGCCTCGGATCCCTTGTTCATGTGTCGGATTTGACTGACACGCCCCATAGTCACGGGCGTGACTATGGGGCGTCACAGCAAAATCTAAGGCCAGCGCCTCAGATCCCCGCGCTTCCCTAGAATTGCAGTTACACGCCCAAAGTCACGGGCGTGACTCCTAGATTCACGGTCGTGACTCTGGGGCGTGACCCCCCGAATCCGATGCAGTCAGCCTTGGATTCCTTTCTGCTTTGACCTGAGCTTGTCACCCCCATGTCACGGGCGTGACAGGGGGGCGTGACCCACCCAAAAACGCCTATAAAAAGGCATTTTCCCTTTCTTTTCTTTTCACACCTCCACCCCTCAAACCTTCTTTTCTCTCCTCTGTGTGGCCGAATTCCTTCCCTATTTCTCACCATGCCCCGCCACCACGCTCGTTCCTCCGCATCTTCCTCAGAGCACCCTGCCGATCCTTCCTCGGCGGAGGCCATGCTCCTTTTCGATTACGCCACCCAACAAGATCTGAGTGAACGACTGCACGCCAAACCATTTGGCGTTTTCCGCATTTTGGACTGGGCCATCCTTGCCATATTTGGAGCGACAGAGATAGTTCAGGGATTTCTATCCACCGCGTGATGGGCTCCCATATTCTCCATTTCTGAGCCTACTTTCCTCGAGCTCACCATTGAGTTCTTTGCTTCTTTTGAGTTCCGGTGGGCAGCACAAGATGATTTCATCATCTTTCGCATGGGCGTTATGATGCACCAGCTCACCGTCCGCCAACTCAATGTCGCTATGGGCTTGTACTCGGAGGCCTTTTCCACTTCCCCCGCTTACCCCGACCTCAAAACTGATTTCCCTCCCGACTTCAACCTCCTCACTTTTTGGTCGGAAATTAGTAATGACGTCGCCCCCTACACCCAAAAGAAATCCAAGGGTTGCCACCTCATCTCCCCCGCTTTGCGTATTCTACACAACCTTCTCACTTTCACTCTTTCCGGACACGGCGATAGCCACGGCGTGGTGACTCGGGCAGACTTAATTTACTTGTATAGTATGTTTTACCGGGTCCCACTCAACCTTGGTTACGTGCTCGCCATTTTCTTTCAGTACCAGGCCGAAAATG
The DNA here is from genome assembly GCA_039513925.1 of Platanthera zijinensis. Classification (NCBI taxonomy): domain Eukaryota; kingdom Viridiplantae; phylum Streptophyta; class Magnoliopsida; order Asparagales; family Orchidaceae; genus Platanthera; species Platanthera zijinensis. The sequence continues at coordinate 142,345,685 of CM077081.1, forward strand.
TGAGATTGGGAGCGGTGCATGGCGGGAATTTAATCACTTTCCTCGCCAAGCAGACTGGCGTGTGGGCTGCTCTTCCGCGGCTCACTTGCATGCAAACGCCGCAGCCTCTTTAGTACCCGACCCTTTGTTGCGCGCTAGGGTTCGAAGAAATAAACGCAACTGAACTAGCAACCCGATGAGGCAAGTATACCTATCGAATTGTAGCAAGGGGACACAAGTGTCGTATTAAGATCCGGGAACTGTTGGCTAAGCTTACTCACACGAACGCTATTATCTTATCGACGGAAAACTAGGGTTTTAGAAAATCTAAGTGCAGGGGAGAAAGTAAAGCTATTCTAGAAAAAGAAACACTGCAATTAAGAGGGCTATTAAGTAAACAACTAAGCTAGAAAGGAAACTACTGCAGTTAATAAAAGAGCACAATATATGAGATTACTACAAAAGGTAGAACAATATGAAATGGAAATGCACCCGATCGAGATTCACCTCGGCTAAAGACGATTAAGAAAATGCGATAAAAATCTAAACTTAATAGGATAAGGGTCCTTGACCGTGGAGGTTCCTAAAGCTTGAACACGCTTCTCTCGAAGTCGTGCCCAACTGAGTTTAGGAAGGTCCGACCGACTCTCGTCTAAATCGGAGGCCTAAAACTCGCTTTACGCGGTGAACCCCACTATTGGATTTTACTCCAATCCGGGAGATTTGGACGTCTGCCTCTCTCGAGGGGTGCGTACAACTCCCTTTACTCTTGAATGCTCACTTCATTCTTTCGGCCTCTCGGCTAGCCCAGAATGAAAGCAAAGGCGGAGAGTATATATCGAAAATATACCTCCGACCCGTGATAAATCAAGAGTAATTCAAGGCCCTAACCTAAAAAGAAAAGATTAATTAAAACATCATAACATAATCGCTCTAACCTCGGATCATCAAGATCGAGTACAAGGAGGATTAGTTAATCATAATGGAGTGGAGGGGGGGGGAGATGAGTAGAAAAACATAAGAAGAACACAAGCTAAGGGAAGAACAATTTTATTAATAAAAAGGGCAAGTTACACTATTGAAAATTAAAGTTACAAGTGCATGAAAATTAAACCCTATTCTAGCCCTACATTAAGCACTAAGCAAGAAGAAAATTACATTAAAAGCTAGCACAAACTATGGTTAAACTAGGGTTAACCAACAAGTACAAAGAGAGGGGGAGAGAGAGAGAGAAAAAGCATGAAAAAGGATCAAGAAACAAAGGGGCAGCACCTCCCCCACTCAACCAAAGCTTGCTGAAATGGAGAGGGGGGGGGGCTCAATTTATAGGAAAAAATCTCGGGTTGGTCACGCCCTCCGACACGCCCTAGGGGGGGCGTGTCAGGGGGGCGTGACAGTACTATGTTGACCTCGGGCTCTGGATTCTGGCGGGAGGGATGATTGCTTCGGTACGTCGGTGGTCACGCCCTGGGTCACGCCCGTGACAGGGGGGCGTGACAGGCATGTCATGTCCAAATCATTGGTCGGAAATCCGTCAGTCGCCGAAAAAGGAGGGTGTCACGCCCATGTCACGGGCGTGACATGGGGCGTGACAGTACTATTTGCGTGCTGAGGCGGAAGGGCATTTAATGCGGCGGCAGGCTTTGCGGCAGAGGGCGACACGCCCATGTCACGCCCGGTGACACGCCCAGGGAGGGCGTGACAGGGGGGCGTGACAGCGGTTTTGACCGTTTTCTGTCCACTCCAGCAGGTGTCCTCGGGATCGGGTGGCACGCCCTAGGTCACGCCCAGGGAGGGCGTGACAGGGGGGCGTGACAGGCCATTTTGGCGATTTTTCTGAAAACCTGCAAAAAGACAGGAAAAAGTTAGTGGCAATAAAATTTACATAAAAAGGATAAAAATAAACTAATAATAGACATAATTTGTACAATATAAAATATAAAATACGATAATAGTTTAGGCTACAAAACGTATTATCAAATTCCCCCAAGCTTAAGCCTTGCTTGTCCCCAAGCAAAAATATAAAAACTAGATATTTATAAAAAGGACTAATCAAAAAGTTCTAATTATGCCTACACAAGTACTATGCGAAATTCTTAGTAGGGAAAAGGTGAAATGTAAGTCTAAAACAATTATTTAGGTATGGTAAAACTTTTATAAACTTTACTTAATAAAAACAAATCATCCAAAATTTTAACGAGATTTTTTTAAATGGACTTAAGTAAAGCAACGAAAATGAAAAACACGCATTGAGTTGTTACTAGATCCAAGCAACGCATTATAATTATATCAATTTAATTATCAAAAATCTAGGTTTAAATCCAAAACTAAAACTGATTTACTGTTTTTCTTTTCTTAGTTGTTAAATAAAAAACAAAAAGCGTGAATCAAAAGGACTTAAATAGGACAGAAACGTTTGGTTTAGGAAAATGATTAGGAGTGGAATTCAAAGATAAACGTGACGGTTTAAAATCACACTAAACCAAAGCAAAGAGTTTCAAAAACTTTCATAAAAATATGTACACATTTTTTTTCTTTTCTTTTTTTTTTTTCATTTTTCTTTTTCATTTTTCTTTTTCATTTTTTTTTTTCAAAACAAAGGCCATAAATATTTTTATTTTCCTTTTTGAGTTGGCCAAACAAAAATAAACATCACTTTTGAACATACTTCTTTTTTTTTCGAAAACCTTTCTCCACAAAAATCACAAAATACCCTATCAAAATCGTCAAAATAATTTATGAAACTCAAAAAGGCTAGTGTGATTCGATAGGTTGGAAATTTTGGCTTTGGTGAAACTGAAATGAAAGGAGGAGCTATCAAATGAAATCGGAAAAAGGCTCAAAAACGGCTAACTAGTGGTACAAGTTTTTAGGTTGGCAGGAAAGCTCAAACGAAAACAAAAACGGCCTAAATCATTTTCACGCTTTTGAATTTATTTAAAACAAAGGTTTGAAAAATTTCAAAAAGCGAGTCCTAGATAATAAAAGAAGATTGATGAAATTAACTCGAAAATAGAAATAATAGGTGACTTGGATCGTTCACATCTACTACGTTATTCAACAGTTGACTTTACAAAAATTATTCAAAAACGAAAAAGAAAATAGTGGATGATGAATTTTTGAGAAAGTAAAGGAAATAAAAAAACAAAAAACCATAATAGAAATGCGAGTTTTAGAAAAATATTTCACCTTAACATGCTACCGCGAATTAGAAACACAGCATGGCCAACATTTTACTTGTGAAACATAATTAAAAAGGACGATTAGAAATATTATAATTAACTAAGTTGTTTATAGGAGATTTTGAGTAAAACAAAACTAAAAACTAGGGGTACTATTGAAATACCAAAATGTCTAAACTATTCAAAAACACACATATATTTTTTTATTTTGAGGAATATTCTCTTTTTTTTTTGGATTTTGGAAAATTTTTCTCTTTTTTGGAATTTTAAGATATTCATTTTTTTTTTTTTTAATTTATGGAACTATTTACAAAAAAGGAAATTATTTACACTAAGCAAAAATGAAGGAGGAAATCCTCCCCCAAGCTTAAAACAGACATTGTCCTCAATGGCTAAAGAAGGGGATTGGAGAAGGAGAGAAAAATAAAGTGCAGAATTGAAAGACAGAATTGAAATACAGGTACTTCCCCGGATTTATTTGCTGCGAAAACTGAGTGATGCCGCTCCCCGAATGTCTTCTTTGGACTTCGTGATGGATTCAGCAATGTTGGAGCAGGCGATCGCAGAAGCTTCAGCTTGTCGGAGCCGTCCGAGGCAAAAATTGTAAAATAAAGAAAACAGAAAAAGATAACTTGGGTTGCCTCCCAAGAGCGCCCTTTGGTTAAAGCGTCGTTGAGCTCGACGCATCAAAAATAATATTGTCCAAAAATATTGTTGTCCCGAAATAAAATTGTTTTTAGCAAAAATAAAAAATAAAAATTTCAAGATTAAAGTTCGTGAAGCAGAAACTTAATAGTGTTTGGACTGACATCATCATCACCAGAAAAATACAGTTTAAGACGCTGACCATTCACTTTGAAATTACCCTTATCAGGGTGAGAAATTAAAACAGTTCCATAAGGAAATACTTCTAAAACAGAAAACGGGCCAGACCAGCGAGATTTTAATTTGCCCGGAAATAACCGTAAACGACTGTTATATAACAGGACTTGGTCGCCTGGCTTAAAGTTTTTAGGGTGCCTTAAGTGTTTATCGTGTAAACGCTTCGTCCGCTCTTTATAAAGTTTATTATTTTCATAAGCATAAGAGCGCCACTCATCGAGTTCATTTAGTTGAAATTTTCGAAGGTCACCGACTGAGTGGGGATCGAAGTTTAAAAATTTTAAGGCCCAAAAGGCGCGGTGTTCTAACTCTACGGGCAGATGGCACGATTTTCCATAGACCAGCCGATACGGCGTACATCCGAGAGCGGTTTTGTACGCTGTTCGGTAGGCCCATAGAGCATCGTCTAGTTTGGTTGACCAGTCTTTTCTAGAAGTTGAAACAGTCTTTTCTAATATTCTTTTTATTTCTCTATTTACTACTTCGACTTGACCGTTAGTTTGGGGGTGGTAGGCAGTGGACAGTTTATGCGTAACGCCGTATTTAGTAAGGATTTTTGAAAATTGCGCGTTACAGAAATGGGAACCCCTATCGCTAACGATTGCGCGTGGCGTACCGAATCTAGAAAATAATTTTTTTAAAAACGTGACTACAACTCGGGAGTCGTTCGTAGGAAGAGCTTGGGCCTCAGCCCATCGTGAAACATAATCAACAGCAACTAAAATATATTTGTTTCCGAAGCTAGAAGGAAGGGGGCCAACAAAATCAATTCCCCAGAGGTCGAAAATTTCGCACTCTAAGAAATAATTTTGCGGCATTTCATTTTTATTAGAAATATTGCCCGACCGTTGGCAACTATCACACCTGCTCACAAAGGCTTGCGCGTCTTTAAACAGGCTAGGCCAGTAAAAACCCGCGCAAAGCACCTTATGAGCGGTGCGAGCAGCTTGATAGTGCCCACCTGTCGGACCTTCATGCAAATGTTTTAGAATATCAATTCCTTCATCAAAAGAAACACATCTCCTTATCACTTGATCCGCACAAATTTTGAAAAGATGCGGGTCTTCCCAAAAGTAGTTCTTCAGCTCAGAAAAGAATTTCTTCTTCTGCTGAGAGGAGAACTCTTTTGGGAGCACCCGGGCCACTAGATAGTTGGCGATGTGCGCGAACCAAGGAGAAGTAGATGTATTAACTAAAAGCAGCTTCTCATCAGGAAAATAGTCATTAAATGATTTTTCATTTAATTTTTCTATAAAGGGGTTATCTAATCTTGATAAATGATCGGCGGCCAAGTTCTCGGCTCCTCGCTTATCACGGATCTCTAAGTCAAACTCCTGGAGGAGTAAGACCCAGCGAATCAAGCGAGGCTTGGCATCCGTTTTGGCAAGAAGGTACTTGAGGGCCGAGTGGTCCGTAAAAACAATGATTTTTGAAAGTGTAATGTAAGAGCGAAATTTATCAAACGCAAATACTACGGCTAAGAGCTCCTTCTCGGTTGTGGTGTAATTTTCTTGTGCAGATGTGAGGGTTTTACTAGCGTAATAGATGGGGTGGAAGTTCTTAGATATGCGTTGACCTAATACGGCTCCCACCGCAAAACTACTCGCATCGCACATAATCTCGAAAGGAAGGTCCCACACCGGAGCTATCATAATTGGCGCGTTAATTAACTTTTCTTTAATTAATTCAAAGGCAGAAATACAAGAGTCATCAAAAATGAATGGAGCGTCTTTTTCTAAGAGATGGGTGAGGGGCTTAGTGATCTTGGAGAAGTCCTTTATAAAACGACGATAAAAACCAGCGTGGCCTAGGAAACTTCTTATAGCTTTTATGTTTGTAGGTGGCGGCAACTTCTCAATAACTTCTATCTTGGCAACGTCTACCTCAATACCTTTAGCAGAAATTTTATGACCCAAAACTAACCCTTCCCTCACCATAAAATGGCATTTTTCCCAATTTAGGGCAAGGTTAGTTTCTTCGCATCGTTCTAAGACTTTTTCGAGGTTTTCTAAACATCTATCGAAGGTATCGCCGAACACGGAGAAATCGTCCATGAATACCTCCATAATGCTTTCTACGTACTTGTCAAATATTGCGAGCATACATCGTTGGAATGTAGCCGGCGCATTGCATAATCCAAACGGCATTCTTCGGTACGCGAAGGTGCCGAAGGGACAAGTAAACGTAGTTTTCTCTTGGTCCTCGGGAGAGATGGGTATTTGAAAGTACCCCGAGAGGCCATCGAGGAAACAATAAAAGCTATGGCCGGAGAGACGTTCTAAAATCTGGTCGATAAACGGTAGAGGAAAGTGGTCCTTACGGGTGGCGTCATTTAACTTACGGTAATCTATGCACATACGCCAACCCGTCACCGTCCGTGTCGGGGTTAATTCATTATTCTCATTACTAACTACGGTTATCCCTCCCTTTTTTGGAACTACCTGAACGGGGCTAACCCACTTACTGTCCGATATAGGGTAGATAATTCCTGCGTCTAATAGTTTCATAACCTCGCCCTTAACTACTTCTTTCATATTCGGGTTTATACGGCGCTGAGGTTGGATAGAGTTACGCGAATTATCTTCCATTAAAATTTTATGTGTACAGAAAGATGGGCTTATGCCCTTGATATCAGAAATTTGCCAAGCAATAGCCCGGCGATGCTTACGTAGAACTAGAAGAAGTTTATCGTTCTGCGTATCCGTGAGGTAGGCCGAAACGATAACTGGTAACTTGGAGTCTTTTTCTAAGAAAGCATACTTAAGGTGTTCGGGAAGTTCTTTAAGTTCTAGGGTAGGGGGTTCTTCATAAGAGGATTTTGAGATTCTTTCTTTTTCAAAAATAATATCTTCATAAACTTTTTTATAAGGAACGTAATAAGGGGTGGGGCTAGCAGCCAAGACGGCTTCTTGTACAGATTCAGTGGTAAGGAAAGAGGAAGAACAAAAATCAGAAAACTCTTTTTCAAACTCAGAAAGAGAATAAGAAGATTCATCACTTCCTTGCAGTGATTCTGTTGTAAGAGAAGAGGAGCAAAAAGTAGAAAATTCTTTTTCAAAGTCGGCGAGGCAGTAGGAAGAATCATCACTCACGGCGTCTATGAAAAAACATGAGTCATCGTTCGCTAAGGTGTTCTTCATCGAAGGGGTGATCGGAAATGTGACTTCGTCGTCGCCTACTCGAAGAAAGAGCTTACCATTGCTTACGTCAATGATGGCTCGGGAGGTGGCAAGGAAGGGTCGGCCAAGGATCAGGGGAACCTCGACGTCTTCTTCGATGTCCAAAATGACAAAGTCCACCGGGAAGATGAACTTGTCGACTTTCACTAGAACGTCCTCCACTATTCCTAACGGGTACTTGACGGATCTATCGGCTAGCTGGATACTCATACGCGTGGGGTTAAGGCTACCAATCCCTAACTTTTTGAACAACGAAAAGGGCATCAGGTTTATACTTGCGCCTAAGTCGGCTAACGCGTGTTTAACAAAGAGATCACCGAAAACACACGGGATAGAGAAACTACCCGGGTCACTGATTTTCTTCGGCAAACCGTTTGTTAAAACGGCAGAGCACTCGGCGTTTAGCGTGACGTGCGAAAGATTCTCTAACTTCTTCTTGTTTGTGAGGAGGTCTTTAAGATATTTGGCGTATTTCGGCATTTGCGAAATAGCCTCGTGGAAGGGAAGATTAATGTGGATTTGTTTGAAGATTTCTAAGAAGCGGGAGTACTGATCATCTTGACGTTGTCTATTAAGTTCAGAGGGGTATGGAGGAGTTGAATTATTTTTGAAGATGGGTGGTGGAGTGAGATTATTTTCTAAAGCGGGGGTGATTACTTCTTCAGCAGAGGGTGGAAGCGGAGCAGAGCTTTGATTTTTAAAAGCGGGAGCGGAGCTTTGATTTTTAAAAGCAAGAGCGGAGCTTGCCTCGGGCTCTTCACTTACCATACCGGAGACTTGCTTCCCACTCCGAAGAGTTATAGCTTTCGCTTGCTCTCTCGGGTTGGGTTCGGTATTGGAAGGAAGAGACCCTGCGGGTCGCTCAGAAATTATTTTCGCGAGCTGTCCTACCTGGTTTTCTAGACTTTTTACGCTTCCGGTTAACATTCTTATAGTGGCGTCATTTGTGGTGATATATTTAGAAAGTAATTCCTCCAAGCTTGGAGGTTTTGGGTAATTTTGAAGAAGTGGTGGTGGTGGTGGTGGTTGTGCAGAAAAATCATTTTGCGGAGGTGGGCGCATCGCATTCGATGGATTACTCCATGAAAAGTTCGGGTGATTTCTTAAAGCGGGGTTATAACTATTCGGAAAATTAAAACCAGGCGGATGAAAATTCGCAGCAGAAAAATTATTAAAAGCAGTTCTAGGCAAATTATTAACATAATCTAAATGTTCTGGAGTAGGGGTTGCAGATTCCCATACCTGAGGGGCGGAGGCAGCAGTCATCTCCGTGATTTTTTTGCTTAGGATTTCTACTTGCAGAGCGAGCTGGGAGACGTTGTCCACTTCATAGATACCTGCAGGCTTGTTCGGGCGGGACCTAGGCACATTCCACTGATAAGTGTTCATGGCCATATCCTCAAAAAGCTCAAGAGCGGCTTCCGGGGTCTTATGATTTAAAGTACCGCCAGAAGCTGCGTCTATCATTTGCTTCGTGCTTTGATTTAGCCCGTTATAAAACGTCTGCACTTGTAACCATACAGGCAGCGCGTGATGTGGGCATCGTCTTAATAATTCTTTAAATCTCTCCCAGGTTTCGTAAAGGGTTTCAGAGTCTATTTGTCCAAAGGCAGAGATGTCATTCCTAAGTTTTGCAGTTTTAGCTGGCGGAAAATACTTCGCCAAAAATTTTTCAGTTAATTCATTCCAAGTGGTTATGCTATTTTTCGGAAGTGTGTTAAGCCACTGCTTAGCTTTAGTTCTTAGAGAGAAGGGGAAGAGTCTTAGCCTTATCGCATCATTTGTGACACCATTTATCTTGAAGGTGTCGCAAATTTCAAGAAAGCTAGCTATATGTGCGTTCGGATCTTCATCTTGAAGTCCGTCAAATTGCACATATTGCTGCACCATTTGAATTATGCTAGGCTTTAGTTCAAAGTTATTATTTGCTATAGTAGGGCGGACTATACTCGATTCTGTTCCCTCGAGGTTCGGTCGTGCATAATAGGACATAGTCCTTTGCACGGCCTCATCTACGTTGGGTTCTTCCATTCTTAAAGTATTAAATGACTCGGAGTCCTCAACCGGCACTTGGATGGTAGGACCTTGAAATCGCGATCTTCTCCGAAGAGTACGCTCAATTTCGTGGTCCAAGTCCAAAATAACCGACGGACTCCCGCGGGTCATGCACTAAAAGAACAGAAAAGAAGAAGAGAAAGAGAAAAAGGATAAACTAGAAAGAAAAACTAGATTTAGAAAATTAAATTAAAATTTTTTTTTCTTTTTGAAATAGATTTTTTTTATAGATTAACTCCCGAACTTCCCAAGGACTACCCCGTGAAGGGTTCGCAAGGTACTAGACAAGACAGTGGCGCTTAAAGCCCTTTGCCCTTTTCGAGAGAATTAGGTGGCGTAGAAAAATTGTGAGGTTGGTTTCTATTAAGAGCGGTGATAATTTTTTTGAATTTTTTTTTAAAACTTTAAAGAAAGGGGATGAGAAAGAGAAGAGATAAAATTAATAGGTTCGTGTTTTCAAAATATCAACGGAAGTTGGGTCCCCGGCAACGGCGCCAAAAACTTGTTGCGCGCTAGGGTTCGAAGAAATAAACGCAACCGAACTAGCAACCCGATGAGGCAAGTATACCTATCGAATTGTAGCAAGGGGACACAAGTGTCGTATTAAGATCCGGGAACTGTTGGCTAAGCTTACTCACACGAACGCTATTATCTTATCGACGGAAAAACTAGGGTTTTAGAAAATCTAAGTGCAGGGGAGAAAGTAAAGCTATTCTAGAAAAAGAAACACTGCAATTAAGAGGGCTATTAAGTAAACAACTAAGCTAGAAAGGAAACTACTGCAGTTAATAAAAGAGCACAATATATGAGATTACTACAAAAGGTAGAACAATATGAAATGGAAATGCACCCGATCGAGATTCACCTCGGCTAAAGACGATTAAGAAAATGCGATAAAAATCTAAACTTAATAGGATAAGGGTCCTTGACCGTGGAGGTTCCTAAAGCTTGAACACGCTTCTCTCGAAGTCGTGCCCAACTGAGTTTAGGAAGGTCCGACCGACTCTCGTCTAAATCGGAGGCCTAAAACTCGCTTTACGCGGTGAACCCCACTATTGGATTTTACTCCAATCCGGGAGATTTGGACGTCTGCCTCTCTCGAGGGGTGCGTACAACTCCCTTTACTCTTGAATGCTCACTTCATTCTTTCGGCCTCTCGGCTAGCCCAGAATGAAAGCAAAGGCGGAGAGTATATATCGAAAATATACCTCCGACCCGTGATAAATCAAGAGTAATTCAAGGCCCTAACCTAAAAAGAAAAGATTAATTAAAACATCATAACATAATCGCTCTAACCTCGGATCATCAAGATCGAGTACAAGGAGGATTAGTTAATCATAATGGAGTGGAGGGGGGGAGATGAGTAGAAAAACATAAGAAGAACACAAGCTAAGGGAAGAACAATTTTATTAATAAAAAGGGCAAGTTACACTATTGAAAATTAAAGTTACAAGTGCATGAAAATTAAACCCTATTCTAGCCCTACATTAAGCACTAAGCAAGAAGAAAATTACATTAAAAGCTAGCACAAACTATGGTTAAACTAGGGTTAACCAACAAGTACAAAGAGAGGGGGAGAGAGAGAGAGAAAAAGCATGAAAAAGGATCAAGAAACAAAGGGGCAGCACCTCCCCCACTCAACCAAAGCTTGCTGAAATGGAGAGGGGGGGGGCTCAATTTATAGGAAAAAATCTCGGGTTGGTCACGCCCTCCGACACGCCCTAGGGGGGGCGTGTCAGGGGGGCGTGACAGTACTATGTTGACCTCGGGCTCTGGATTCTGGCGGGAGGGATGATTGCTTCGGTACGTCGGTGGTCACGCCCTGGGTCACGCCCGTGACAGGGGGGCGTGACAGGCATGTCATGTCCAAATCATTGGTCGGAAATCCGTCAGTCGCCGAAAAAGGAGGGTGTCACGCCCATGTCACGGGCGTGACATGGGGCGTGACAGTACTATTTGCGTGCTGAGGCGGAAGGGCATTTAATGCGGCGGCAGGCTTTGCGGCAGAGGGCGACACGCCCATGTCACGCCCGGTGACACGCCCAGGGAGGGCGTGACAGGGGGGCGTGACAGCGGTTTTGACCGTTTTCTGTCCACTCCAGCAGGTGTCCTCGGGATCGGGTGGCACGCCCTAGGTCACGCCCAGGGAGGGCGTGACAGGGGGGCGTGACAGGCCATTTTGGCGATTTTTCTGAAAACCTGCAAAAAGACAGGAAAAAGTTAGTGGCAATAAAATTTACATAAAAAGGATAAAAATAAACTAATAATAGACATAATTTGTACAATATAAAATATAAAATACGATAATAGTTTAGGCTACAAAACGTATTATCACCCTTCCGGCTCTTGGTTTAGCTCGCCGATGCGACGGTGAATTTGAGTCTATTCCCTCGTTAGTTGGTGGAGGGGATCTTGATCTTGATCATGGTGCCGGTCCCAGCGGTACTCATTATTCCCCCCAGATTCTGCCACCACCGCTACACTCTGCTCCATCGCCCGATTCACCAAATTTTTGGGACCAGAAATTTGGATTGCTACATACTCACATAGACCAGATGCAAACCCATTTTGACGGTCGCTTCGCTTCTTTTGATGCGCGCTTCGCCGTGCTCGAGCGAAACCATGCTTCTTCCATGGCGCATATTACCCGCGAGTTCGCGAACATGCAGACTTTCTATCAGTAGAACGAGGACACTTCTGACTAGGAGTAACTGCCTTTTCATTTTCTTTGGACTGGTAGAGGGTCCTCTCTCTGTATCTGTATCTTTGATTTCTTTTCATGTAATTGTTTTTATTATGAAAAAAAATTTATAAAAATATTATGTTTTGCTTTTTCACTCCCTTACAAGTCTGTTTTGATGCTGGTTGGATATTCAGGGAAGTCTCCTTTTCTTGCTTTTTCTTAATTTTTAAATTGGGGACAATGTCTAGCTTAAGTATGGGGGAGGAATATTTCTCAAGCGAAATATAAAAAAAAAATTAAAATTATATTTCAAAAAAATTAAAAAACAAAAAACCACAAAAAAAAAATTCAAAAAAATTAAAACTCAAAAAATTATATATCAAAAATTTAAAAAAAAGTATCTTTTCTTCCTTTAATTTTTTTTTTTCAAAAATTATAAAAACCTAAAAAAAATTTGAATATCAAAAATTAAATTTCTTAGAAAGGGATGTTTGGGATATCACCCCATCTTACATCCTAGTACCGGTGAGTGCCCTTCACAGGGTATACCTCGGGAAGTCTAAGAAGTAACAAAAAAATTTAGATTTAATTTTTAATTAGAGAAGTCATTATTTCTATATTTGTTCACATGCAAAATTCCTAGTAATTCAATTTCTTTATAGTGTTTAGAGAATTTTTGATGGCGGCAACCCCCAACGTGTCAAAGTTGAAAATGATGACGGCGACGGCATTCTCCTACAAGTTGAAGCTGATGACGGCGACGGCGACGACGTTCTCCTACATGATGAAGATGAAGATTGCCAAACAATATTTAGTTATTTCTATTTGCATTTTATTTTTATCATGTAATGTTTAAACATTTGAGTATTGTTTTATTTTTATTTAGGTGGGCTGCAAATAGCCAAGGCATGATGTAAAGCCTATATATAGGCATGGACCTTCATATTTTTACTTAGTGAATGAAAGATTAAAACCCTAAAACCTCTTGAGATTCCTCTCCCCTCTCCTTGGCCGAAATTCCTCTTCTCCTCCATCTCTCCTTCTCCTTGGCCGCCGGCCATCCTCCTCCCCTCCTTCCTTCTTGGATCCTCTTCTCCTCCCTCTTCCCCTCCTCTTCTTGCAAAACCGAGCCCCATCTTCCTCCACAAGAAAATCCGACCACTTCCATCCTCCCATAGCCGCCGGCCTCCACCTCCATCACCTCACCCGAGCCCCCTCTTCAACATCAACCCGGCCTCCCCTTCTCCTCCACAAAGCCAAAATCTTCCCTCTCAAATAATATCCGACCACCTCCCCTATCCTCTTCCCAAAACCGACCTCCATCAAGAGCCCCAAATCAGCCCCCTCTTTCTATTGTGAGGAAGAAGACCGGCCACGGCAAGGATTTATTTTTGTGACATCTCACTCCGGCGTGAAGCAAAGGAAGCAGACAAGTTTCTCTCTAGTTGGCGCAACTCTGGCGGACGCGTGGAAGAGCGATCTTTGAAAGTGAACCGGAATCACCCATTCCGGTTGGGTAACGAAATCTTCTACTGTTGTGTGTTCATTATTTTAGATTTTCATCTTGGTGGAATACCTTTGCGTTACCTTGGAATCGTTTTTCCGTTCGTGGCTTATCTTTCCGATTGCTTGTGTTGTTCTTTTAGTTGTTTAATTTTCCGAGAGGTTTGGCGAACCTCGTTTTTGTTTTGTTGGGGGAGATCTACCATTTCCGAACCGAACCTTTCGGTAGATCTCTTTTGGTACAACCATCGCATGATCGGACCCAATATTGGTGCTTTTAGCTTGAGAGAACAACGACCTATAGTCGTTTGTTTGATCATTATTCAGCATGGCTACCGTACGTTAGTGATAGTTGATAACGTTGTCCGTGAGTGTGCTGCTTTTCATTATCGTGTGAGCGTGATAGTGGAGATAAAGAGGCGTACGTTTTATTCACTTTGCCGCCATAGCATCAAACACCGTAGCCCATATCAATTTGGTATCAGAGGGAGGTTCACGTCAATTTCCTAATTGGCACCCCTCCCCCATCTTGTGGCACGTTACCCTCACTTTTGTTTGCACGTTAGTTGTCAAAAATCACAAAAAAAAATTATTTCTGGTCTGCCAATAGCGTCTTAAATTTCTTATTTTTCAGCAAAAACATCAAAAAAAAATTTATTATTAATCTTCAACTATTTTCCTGCAAGAAAACAAAAAAAATATTTTAGGTATCATATTATTTTAGTGGGAACAATTCCATATATTATAAAATTGTGGTTCCGGTTCTTTTTTATCCTTATTTGTGCTCTTAATCCGAGTAGTCTATCCCCAGTTTTCCCCACGGGAAAATGGCCCATGATGTCCCCGTTTCCCGAATGAAACCTGTAGGTTCCACATCAACCATTAGGGGTGACTATAGACCAAATGCCCAGGCCAAGCGGCATATAACTGATGATTTGGCTACCCTTAAACAAGGGAATAAGTCAGTCTCAAAATATATGCAACTCTTTAGGGAAAGGACGGTTAGGAGCGGTGTGAAGGAAATGCCCGAGGTTACCCTATCTAGGTTTCGTAGGGGGTTAGACCCCTACATCCAGGGGAAGTTACTACATTATTTCCACACCGATCTAGACGCCACCTTTATTACGGCTTTGGAAATTGAGAAGCACCAAATTCCTAGGAGTAAGGTTACATGTCAGAAGATTACTATAGGTGAGTCTATTGGCAAATCTGGTATTGGCTCTAGTGAGCGTCCTACTCCGAATACGCCCGTTGGACATTTTGAGTCTTCCCATGAGTTGCTTGATTTAGTGGTTGATTCCCCTGATGAGTCTAAGATTGTGCCTAGGACTGTGTTCGTCACTGAGGGCGAGGCTGAAATTACTGATGATAGTATTGACGTTGAAGAGATTGGTTACCCGAGTGACCTGGATGATGATTTCTCCACTGAGGAATCACCCCCATTCCCTTTCGACGATATTTCAGAGCCGTCTACCTTGATTTCCATGGAGTCTTCTGATGGCCCTGAGGCTGTTGATATTCTGGTTGAGTCGGAAGATTTACCTTATGCTGAGAGTTTACCCATTTGTGATTTAGGCTATAAAGTGTTTGGACGCGAGCTAGTTATTATTAGTCTGAGACATACTATAGTGCCCACTTCTGCAATTTTCACTTCCACTGATGTGGAGACTGATGTGTTGGGAGAAATTCCTAGTGAGAGGGTTACATTTTTGGAGGACGATATTGAGATAGACCCGGATGAGCGTCCCCTGATGCAAACTCCGTGGAGTGAATTTAATTGCAATCTTAACTCTCTCCCTATATTAGTTTTACCGACTACCCCTCCCGTAATGTTGACCCGACCAGCGGATCCTTTCGGATATGAATTTATTTTGCCTGATTTGAGTCATTTTGTTTCTCTGTTCATGCTGGATCCACCTAGGAACATGTCACGTCGTGTGTTATTGGATGATCCTTTGGTTTTCCCCCCGGCTGAAGGTTCTTGGGTGATAGCTTTATTGGGTAAAAATAATTTTTATTTGGATTTTTCGGGTGTGATTTTTCCGACCTTTCATCTTATTTTTGTGCCCTCGTTAGTCGATAGTTTAGGTTGTGGAGTCGGTATTCCCAGGCCGGTTGTGGTGTCCGATTCTCATATTTATATACCCCACCCGGTCACTCGCATTTATCCCCCGCCATTTGATGATCCTTTTTCCCACTCGTTAGTGACCTCGGCTAGACCTCGTGAGTTGTGTAGCTCGCGCTTGTTGTCACACCCGGGAGCGTTTAACTTTACTAGTATTAGTGATGAGTTGCTTACTTTGACGTATCTTCTTGCCACGTGTGATTATATTAAACATAAAATTTAAACTGTGATTTTCAAGCCTTTGAAAATCATCTTTGATTTTAAGGATCCCGTTCCCCCGGACTTAACTCCTTTATTCACTATAATTGGGGTGAGTCACATAGCACATGGGTTCACACCACACGGTAGCAAGTTAGTCAGGCGCACTTTTGAGAAATCACCCTACTTAGCGCATGATTTCATTCTGCTAGTACCACCTTATATAGTATCGTTATCACCACTTCCTATGTTAAGTCAAAATGCACTACTAGTTGCCTCTCACATTCTCATTTCACATCAGCAAGTTAAGGAAGCGCTTTTCACACAAATGTCTTCTTATCAACTTACCGCTAACTTACGTAAGACAGTGACTCCCTATAAGGTTTTCGGTTTACTCTTGGTGCGTCTCGTACCAAAATGGATGCCTTCGGGCCCTAAAGAAACGTTGGCGATTCAGCGAGTTAGAACTTTTCGGATTTTTAATAAATTAGGAGAAACAACATTTCTATTGAAGTTAACCACTGAAAGGGGTAATTCCCCAAGTTTAAATGTTTCCAATTTCACGCTTTGTGTTTTTCCACCATTTGAAATATCTAACTCTACGTTTGGTGCCACCATATTTTCATTTGGGTTGGGGGGTGAGCTTGTTCTTGGATCGTTCTCTCCATTGGTCTCCAAAGGAGGTACGTTGATTGTTGATGCAGAAATTTTTCCTCTTTATTTGCCTAATGCATTTCCCAAGTTCCGCAGGACAATCTTTTTGCTAGTCAGGTTCATATTTGGTGGTTTGCTCTCCTCTGCAAGCGACAGTATTCAGCGTTCCATGATGCGATGGTGTGATCGTCCAGTCCCCGGTGACTCTTGGATACCGGACTCGGAGATGGTTCTTTTGGATGATGTTCTTTGGCGCCAGTACCTCCATGCTAACTCATCGGTGATGAGTTCTTTCGAGTGGGGGAGGATTGTTGGCGGCAACCCCGAACGTGTCAAAGTTGGAAATGATGACGGCGACGGCATTCTCCTACAAGTTGAAGCTGATGACGGCGACGGCGACGGCGTTCTCCTACATGATGAATATGAAGATTGCCAAATAATATTTAGTTATTTCTATTTGCATTTTATTTTTATCATGTAATGTTTAAACATGTGAGTATTGTTTTATTTTTATTTAGGTGGGCTGCAAATAGCCAAGGCATGATGTAAAGCCTATATATAGGCATGGACCTTCATATTTTTACTTAGTGAATGAAAGATTAAAACCCTAAAACCTCTTGAGATTCCTCTCCCCTCTCCTTGGCCGAAATTCCTCTTCTCCTCCATCTCTCCTTCTCCTTGGCCGCCGGCCATCCTCCTCCCCTCCTTCCTTCTTGGATCCTCTTCTCCTCCCTCTTCCCCTCCTCTTCTTGCAAAACCGAGCCCCCATCTTCCTCCACAAGAAAATCCGACCACTTCCATCCTCCCATAGCCACCAGCCTCCACCTCCATCACCTCACCTGAGCCCCCTCTTCAACATCAACCCGGACTCCCCTTCTCCTCCACAAAGCCAAACTCTTCCCTCTCAAACAACATCCGACCACCTCCCCTATCCTCTTCCCAAAACCGACCTCCATCAAGAGCCCCAAATCAGCCCCCCCTTTCTATTGTGAGGAAGAAGACCGGCCACGGCAAGGATTTATTTTTGTGACATCTCACTCCGGCGTGAAGTGAAGGAAGCGGACAAGTTTCTCTCCGGTTGGCGCAACTCCGGCGGAGCCGTGGAAGAGCGATCATTGAAAGTGAACCGGAATCACCCATTCCAATTAGGTAACGAGATCTTCTACTGTTGTGTGTTCATTATTTTAGATTTTCATCTTGGTGGAATACCTTTGTGTTACCTTGGAATCGTTTTTCCGTTCGTGGCTTATCTTTCCGATTGCTTGTGTTATTCTTTTAGTTATTTAATTTTCCGAGAGGTTTGGCATACCTCGTTTTCGTTTTGTTGGGGGAGATCTACCATTTCCGAACCGAACCTTTCTATAGATCTCTTTTGGTACAACCATCGCTTGATTGGACCCAATATTGGTCCTTTTGGCTTGAGAGAACAACGACCTATAGTCGTTTGTTTGATCTTTATTCAGCGTGGCTACCGTACGTTAGTGATAGTTAATAACGTTGTCCGTGAGTGTGCTGCGTTTTATTATCGTGTGAGCGTGATAGTGGAGATAAAGAGGCGTACGTATTATTCACTTTGCCGCCATAGCGTCAAGCACCGTAGCCCACGTCAATTTTTAATGTTTTAATTGAATTTTGAATTTTGGAGTAAACCTGTTTGCCATGATGTGTTTCTTGTCAAATGAACGTGTAAGTAGAATTTTATGTAGATTTAAATATTCAGCATATAATTAGATTTTCATTTTTCTAAATGCGTGGAAATATTTTATTTTACTTTCACTTTGAAAACCGGTAAAACTTGAAAATAATTTAGGTGAGTAAGTAGAAGTTTGCTAGAGAGATATTTCGTAGACCAAGAGAGAGGTATTCTTTTTTGATGTCTAGAACTTGCCCTCTAACTATTCTCAAGACTTTGCATAAGTTAGACTAATTAGCATAAATATGATTTAGGCACTTTTTTTGGCCAGTTTGAGCTTTTGTACCCGTACCTAAAATATTTATCTTTGTAAGCCATTTTGAGCCTGTTTCCCTATTCCTTTGTTTTAGCTCCACCAAGCATTTTACCAAAGCCTAAAAAGCAACCTAATTGCACACCTAAACCAAGCTTGAACATAGATATACAAACATGGTTTGTGAGTGATTAGGAGCATTTTATTTTTGGGGGCTCTTTTCTTAAAAAAAAGTTGATTTATTCTTCTATCCTCTTCAAAATAAAGAAAAAAATTATCATTAAAAAAAATGAAGTGGTAGAAAAAATTTCAATATGATGAGAGAGTTAAAACAAAATCAGAAAAGAAATAAAAGATTTAGGAATTTGGCTGCGTTTTTAAAAGCCATAGCAAATTTTTTATGTAAAAGCTTTCTCTAGATTTTTGTGTGACTAAGCCATCGTTTTTATCTTTGACCACCCTCACAAAAAACCTAAGCCTACATTACAACCAAATTAAGCCCTATTGATTTATGTTTATAATTTTACGAGTGTCATGGCGAGAGTGGGAAAGGGCAAGCCTATGGCCATCGACATTGATCGATTTCTTTGGAGGGTATCTTAATCTTCGTTTGTGCAATGTTATCTTAGTACACACGCTACACTCTCCCTAAAGATAATTTTAAGATTTACCGGATTTTCATTTTAAAAGTAAAAATAATGGTGGAAACACATTTTAAGAAAAATAAAAATCTAATTTGTATGCTGAGTAAGTTTTTCTACAAAAATAGCCACAAGCATAGGCATAAGACTTCGCATTTTACTCCTTAGGTTCAATTTTCTTTTCTAGCATTTAATATTTTTCTACTCCTATAGGAAGTTATTTGCTCGGGACTAGCAAACGGATAAGTATGGGGGTATTTGATAACTCTAAATATTTCTATCTTTTTATTTACTATTTTATATTAATAGTTAGATATTTTATATCAATTTTATAATATTTAGTTTATATTTAACTTGTTTCGATATTTTATATTTATTTGTTATAATAAAAAAAAATATTTATCTTGCAGGGCTGATTTACAGATTATTTGGAGCAAAATGGGGATTTAAAGTTTTCTGCCTAAACACGCCCTGTGACACGCCCTACCTGGGCGTGACACAAGGGCGTGACACGAAAAAATCAAGTTGCTGCAGAAGATCGTCGACCCGCGCCTGAAGATCGTCCACCGCCCAGACATGCCCGTGGCGAACTGTGCCACGCCCGTGTACCATTTAAACGGGGTGTGCCACTTGGGGAATGACTGTTGAGGCACTTGCCATGTCAGATTAAATTCACACGCCTGGGTCACGGGCATGACCCAGGGCGTGTCACGGGCGTTTCCAGCCAATTACTTGTCGTTCGAGCCGTTGCCGCCAGAAGCCATTCCAGCTTGACACGCCCCTAGTCACGGGTGTAACTAGGGGGCGTCACACCTCCTTGAAGACCACTTTTACTCTCGCCATTTTCAGCTTCCCGCCGTTTTTAAGAAACAGCCTTGACACGCCCTAGGTCGCGGGCGTGATCTAGGGGCGTGACCCGTCAGTTAACAGATTTGGGCGGTTTCTCTTCCAACGTTCCCGGGGTTTCAAGACGATAGTTCTGAGCCTAACACGCCCTATATCACAGGCGTGACATAGGGCGTGACCAAACAGAAATTTTTCCTATAAATTCCAGAAAGCTTTAGATGCTCAGGAGTCAAATTTTGGGAGTTGGAGTCTTGTAATTTTCTGTATTCTTTTGCTATATTTCCATTACTAGTATAGATTATTATTGTTGTAAGTTTTAATTCTACTTGTTTTTAATTCAAGCATATCTCTCTCAACTTTATTTGGTAATTCCCTAATCATGATGAGTAGCTAACTTTCTTTTAGCACTTGATCATGATGAACCTTGGAATGAAATAAAATCTTCTCCTTCTTTTATCAAATGTCTTGTTCTTAATTTTTTCTCGCTACGATTTATCTTTGATTTTTATTTCATCGAATTCAAATTACACGGATATGGGTTTCGATCTAAGATCTGTATCCTAAATGACCGAGAGGTTGCGGATACGAGGAGATCACTCAAAGGTAAATGGAGTTGAATGCACTCCTCGAGAGAGGACGACGTAAATCTTCCGGATTGGAGTCAAATCCAATAGAGGGATTCACTACCTAAAGAAAGCTTAGGGTTTTCTACTGGTCGAAAGGTCTTAATCGATCAACCTAAGGTTAGTCAGAAGCATGAGCTCGAAAGAGATGCTTCTGTACTCTAGGAACCTCCACGGTCGAGTGAGTAGATAAGAACTTGCATTACTTTATTTTTCAAGGTGATTTATTTTAGTCCAAGGGGATTTTAGATCAAGTGCTAGCTTCCTCATATTTGAATTTCTCTTTCATAGTATAATGCTTCTTCTCATCAAAAACCAAATTTTCCTTCCGATAAGATAATAGTTTCCCTTGTGAGTACAAGTACTCGACAGCCCCGAGTTTAAATACGACACTTGATTCTATACTCCGAACGATAGGTATACTTGCCTCATCAATTGGAAACACGCGCTAGCGTGGAGAAAATTCACATCGGAGGTATACTTGGAAGTTCGGCTCCAGAATGGGGGAACTAAAGGTCTGTGTGCACAGAGTCGAGTGGTCGTGTTGCACTTGCATGATTCACATAATGGCATACCTGCATGTCATAGCATAACCAGTGCATTTAACCCTTGACACCTATTGTATAAATTGGTATGGGACTTTTTATACAATAGGCCCTACTAAACGACCCCTTGGTTTATAAGCTCGTGTGAGCGTGCTTATAAGTTAATGATTTTTATTTTATAGATATATACATGCTTGCTAGAAAATCGATACCTTATCATATAAATTGGAATTGGATTTTTT
This sequence comes from Platanthera zijinensis, assembly GCA_039513925.1. Taxonomy (NCBI): domain Eukaryota; kingdom Viridiplantae; phylum Streptophyta; class Magnoliopsida; order Asparagales; family Orchidaceae; genus Platanthera; species Platanthera zijinensis. The sequence goes on from CM077081.1 coordinate 142,366,968, forward strand.
ATACGATTATAGCCTTGCAAAAGATCCCTTAGCTTATGTATTTTCATATAAGTTAAGGTTACTTATTATATGTTCAGTCTTTCATAATTTCATTACTGTCACATATACACTTAGAACTGCTAAACTAGTTTCGCCACAACTTGTTACTTTGTTATTCTCCACCTTCATTACCTCTCCTTTCCTTCTCCCCACTCGGTGCCTAAGAGCCATGGGGGAAGGGGTGGGGGATGATAGGACTTAGTCTTTTAGATTAACGGTTATTGAACCAGATAATTTTAGGGGACCGTTGAGCCCAGCATGGAGGAGCAGCCCTAGAGGTCGACACGCTTAGAGACGGGACAGTCTAGCACTAGAGTTCAGACAGTTGGGACTATGAGTCCTGATCATTAGTAGATATTTAGTTTTGCTTACGCACTGAATGATATGTATTGAGGATATTGACGTACCGGGCATGAGCCTTATTTTCAGTACCTTTATTATTATTTCTGTGGACTCTCCCTTCGTGGAGATTATTTACTATATACGTGATTTCTGTGGATGTGTCTTTTACTATTTTGCTACTTTTCTGCGATCGATTTGGTCGGCAGGATTGGCATTTTGTATTGATGACCTTCCCAGGCGTGAAGTTGTCACCGTAAAGCAGCGATTCTTGGACTAAGACCCCATGGTTGTAAAAAGAAAAAAAGGGAGTCTTATAGCTTGAGCTTAGTAGTACACTCCCTAGCTTAATGGCCCTAAATCCCATAAGCAAAATAGGTAGCACTTGTTTTGCTAACCCTTCCTACGGGAACTCTCTCACCCGTTGGGTTTCTAATATTCCTAGTAGTCACGACAACTGATGGTCGCAGAACAGAGACCGACTGTGGTTGGTTCGAAATGGTCAGATTCTGCGGGCCAGTTAGAATATCGAGTTTTCTAACGAGAGGAGGCAAGTGCACCTATCGCAAGTAGTACTCGGTAATCGGGAAAATACCGAGGTCGTATTATTCTCGGGGACGCGTTGATTATATCTACTCTTCCAGGAACATTATTATCTTACTAACAATAAGGTGGGATTTTTTTGTTTAATTAAAACGGAAAGAAAGAGAGCAGAATTTTGCTAAGTTAGTTCGATGACGGGTTAACGCTCGGCATCGAATCGGATTAAGACTAAAATAATTCTCAACAATTATTATACTTTGTTTTTAAATTAATAAAAGACACTTGGCCGTGGGGGTTCCAAAAATATGAGCGCACTTATCTCAAGGAATATTGCTCACCTAAACATTAAGACTATTCGACCGATCGTTAGACCGACGAAGGATTCCTCTTAATGCCCGCTTTACGCTAAGAACCCCGCTATTGGGTGGGGAACCCAATCCGGCAGAACTACGCTTCTCCTCTTTCGAGGGGGCGTACGCGGTTCTCTTTACCCAAGGGGGATCGGTCCATATGTGCAGCCTCTCGGCGTCGCGTATGGATAACGGAAATAGAGCCCACACATCGATTATGTGGTCCTATGGGTCGTTAACCCGGGGTAAACCTTAAGTACTTAAATTAAAATAAAAATAAAGTTTTTTAATTATTTCAAATCATTTTATATGTCCCAATGCTCTTCGATGTCGAAGGCTAAAAGAGATTAGCCACTCATCGGTATGGGGACGGCTTTATGTTTTTAGGTGAAGCGTGAGTGTTAAATTAAGCACTGAACAATTATAAGAGAAAACACGAAAAATAGGACAATTAGATAAATTGAAGGCTAATTGATGCAGGCACTCACGAACACTTCAAAACCATAAAGAAAATTAAATAAAGCAAGCCCTTCTCAAATGAGTAGGCGGAAATAAATGCACACACGCACACACTCTTCTTAATTGAAGAAAGCGATAAATAAAGCGGTAAAATTATCTCCTACACGCACGCACTCTACATAATTGAGAAAGCGATAAAATTGCAAGTCCCCGCTCAAATGAGTGGGCTGGAGTAAATTTATCTCATACACACACGCGCTATACTTGAAGGTAAAACACACACGCACCCACACAAAGTTTTCCTACTCAAGTGAGTAGGAAGAAAATGAAAGCAGTAAAAAGACAAGTCCCACTCAAACGAGTGGGCAGGAAATGAAAGCAGAGCGCCATTTAACTCTTAACGAGTAGGCGGAAATAAATGCATACGCACACGCGCACTCTACAGAAGTTGAAATAAAGCAATAAAACCTAACTCATACACGCACACACACTTGCAAAAATAAGAAAAACGAAGTTGCTGAAAAATTAAAACGACTGCATTTCTATCGCTAGAATGCGGTAGAAATGCATAACAAGTGAAAATAAAAATTAACCGGAGCGAAAAGTTTTGCAAATAAACGCAAAATGAAAGTTGGCGAAAAATTAGAACAACTGCATTTCTACCGCTAGAATGCTGTAGAAATGCATAAAAAGTGAAAATAAAAATTAAAGGGACTAAAAGTTTTGAAATTAAAAAGCTAAAATGAAGTTGACGAAAAATTATAACGACTACATTTTTATTCATAAGTTTTTATAAAACCTCCAAAAAAGTGAGAATAAAACTAAAAAGGAACGAGAAGTTTTACATTCCTAAGAGCCTAAGTTAATGAAAATAAAAACGAACACCTTTAGGGGAGTTTTTATAAAACCTATATGAAGGAAAATGATAAAGAAGAAAAAGCTAAAGCTAAAAAGTGCAGAAAATGAAAACTAAACGGACGGCACAACGGCTAGAAATGCCGATAAATCCTAAATCTAACTAAGTTATCGAAGCTAAAAAAATGAAAACATAAAAGAAACACAAAAAGATGAACGAAAAATTGCTTAAGTAGGCGCACTCAAATGGATTTTTCATACTAATGAAGAGAGAAAAATTCAAATTTAATTAAAGCAAAAACCCTAATACAAACTAAGAGAGAGAGGGGGGGGGGGGAGAAATTCTCCTTACATAAGTATGGAATCCAAATGGGCAGCACCTCCCCTAAGCAAAGTGGTCAAAAAAGTGGACAAAATAAGCTTCCTGGAAGCTCTTATTTATAGACAAATTTTCGGGTTGGTCACGCCCGTGACTAGGGCGTGACAGGGGGGCGTGTCGACACTATTCATGAGCTGATCGGGTGACTTGACTGGAAAGTTGGCTTCGGCTGAAAACGTGGCGGTCACGCCCTAGGTCACGGGCGTGACATGTGTCAGTCATGGGCATGACTGGGGCGTGTAGGGGAGGTCGATCTGGGCGCGGTCCGGCCACAAAGTCGCGCGCGTCACGTCGCGCCAGGTGGCAAGGTCACGCCCGTATCACACCTTGACACGGGCGTGTCTAGGGGCGTGTCGAGCTGGGTTTGATGATCGCCGATCGTCGAGCTGGCACCTGTGGTCGGCGATCATCAAGGGCATGACACGGGCGTGTCGGTCATGTGACACGGGCGTGTCAGTCAACATTTTGACTATTTTTGGAATTTTTCTGGAAATTTTCTGCAATAAAAATAAAGCTAAGTTAGAAATAATATTTACAAAAATAAGCAATTTATTGAATAAAACTAATAAAAAAGACAAAAAATAAACAAAATTGACTTAAATAAAATACGAAAATATAGGTATATTTACAACTCATCAAACACCCCCATACTTAAGCTTTTGCTATTCCAGAGCAAAAGTTTGAGGTGAACTTATAAGGAATAATAAAAAACCCTAAGTTTTGCTACCGCTAAATTAATTATAAGAGAGATCAAATAAAAATATACGGGGTATAAGAGTTAAGTCCTAAAATTATTTAGATGATTTAAACAGGGCAAAAGTTTTGGCCAAAAGACTTCTTGATGTAATCAAATAGAAAGCAATAATTGTATTGGTTAGATTAACAGAAAATAGTTTGGAGTTATACGAACTTTAGCTTATAGGAGTGTTATCGGAAATAATGCAATTTACGAATTATGCTCTCAAAAAGATTTTTGAATTAATTCTAGAGTCATGAAATTGGCTAAGGGGGGTTGATGTTGGTTTATGAAGATGCTTGGATTTTGAGGCGAGGTTATTTTTTCTCGAACCTCCATTTTTTTTTATTTGGATGTTAAAGGAAAACGAAATCTTATTTTCCTTAACATAAAATTTTTTCTTCTTCATAAATAAAAATAACCCATGTATATGCGTTGGAGTAATGAATTTTATCCTCTTACTCCGTAACGTATAATCTTTTAATTTATTGGGTGCCTATGTTTACGGAATGAAATCTTATTCCCATTGACATAAGATAATTTTCTTTTTGGTGAAATATTTTTATCATACCAAGTAGGTTATGATAAGTAAGGGGAGAAAAGAGAACTAGATTTTTAATTGAAAAATAATTGAGAGCAACCTTTATAAATTGTACGTTCTAATTTTTCAGAAAGCTAAAAGCAAGCATAATTGAATTCTATAGTCGTTATTTTCTAACATGGTACACATGCTCCTATCTATGAAAAATTAGAAGTAGTGCCTAAAGCGAGTCCCCTATTTTTAACAAAGTATAATAAATTCTTTAAAACTTAACCCCGGCTATTTAGATTTTTCAATCTATAATTAACAAACGAATAGTGAACAAAGAATTGATCAAATTCGCATATAAATAAACTCAAAACGAAAGTTTTGGATAACAAGAAACTTAAGAATGAGATGTTTGATTTATTTGTTTCAAAACTTACATAAAAATTTTTTGTTGTTTTTTGAAGTTATGCTCTTTTTTTGTATTTTTGTATTTATATCTTTAATATATACATACTAAAAAGAAAGAAAAAAAATGTGAAAATAAAATTTTTTGGATTTTTAAGTTTTGTGAATTTTTTTGTATTTTTAATGAAATTTTCATTCTATTTACAAAAATTTGGGAAAAAGAAAAAAATATTTACAAGGATGAGAGGGAAAAAGGGAGAGGGGAAAGAGAAGAATATTTACAAAAAATATTTACAAAAATTATTTGCAAAAAATATTTACAAGAATATTTACAAAAATATACAAAAATGCTGCCGCGAGATGACTCGTTATGTGGATGGCTCTTTGAGCCGGATCTCGCGGACAAAGTTAAAAATAAGTCAAAGTTTCAAAAATGAAACTTCAAAAAATTTTTAATTAAATTTTTTTGATTTTTTTGTGTTATATATTTTTTTTTTTTGAAGTTTTGTTTTTTTAAATTTTTTTATTTTTTTTTGTAAGTGAAAAAGAAAGTACGAAAATACGAAAACACCCCCATACTTAGATCCAACATTGTCCCCAATGTTGTATGCTAAGCATGAGGAACAAGACAGCAGGTATATGTACAAAAAAAGGTAAAGGAGGGGGGCAGAAGACGTCCCTGATCCGCGCTCGGGGAAGCCCATTAGAAACCCTGCATTTATTAGAAAAATACAAAACATAATAAATAAAGACGTAAAAAAGATAGATGTGGGGTGCCTCCCAGGAGCGCTTTGTTTATAGTCGCGTAGCTTGACTATAGTGGCGGGTTTATAAGTCGAGGAGGGATATGGATTAGCTATACTCGATCACAGGGTCGCCAGCTATGTAAGTCTTTAATCGATGACCGTTTACTTTAAATGAGCTTTTTTCCGGGTGGGAGACGAGTACGGTCCCATATGGAAAAACTTCTTCAACTAAGAAGGGACCGGACCAACGGGATTTGAGTTTGCCAGGAAAAAGTTTAAGACGAAAATTATAAAGAAGGACTAGATCGCCCGGAGAAAAACTTTTGGGGGTTTTATTTTTCGATCGTGATAGAACTTAGAACGCTCCTTATAGAACTTATTGCTCTCGTAAGCGTTCGCACGCCATTCATCGAGATCGTTTAGTTGCAGTTTTCTATTTTGAGCGGCTAAGTTAGAGTCGAGGTTTAAGAGTTTTAATGACCAAAGTGCGCGGTGCTCCAGTTCTACGGGTAAATGGCACGCTTTACCATAGACTAATCGAAACGGGGTACAACCTGTAGCGGTTTTCTACGCCGTACGATACGCCCATAACGCGTCGTCGAGCTTAGCGGACCAATCTTTCCTATTAAGTGAAACGGTTTTTTCTAATATGCGTTTTATCTCTCGATTTACTACCTCAACTTGGCCACTTGTTTGCGGGTGGTAGGGGGTGGCAAGCTTGTGTGTGACTCCGTATTTAGCTAACGTCTTAGCCATTAGAGCGTTACAGAATTGCGTTCCCCTATCACTAACAATAGCGCGAGGCGTGCCGAAGAGAGAAAATAATTTTTTTAGAAATGTAACGACGACTCGCGCATCGTTGGTGGGGAGAGCTTGCGCTTCCGCCCACCGTGATACGTAGTCGACCGCCACTAAAATATATGAATTTTTATAAGAAGGAGGTAGGGGGCCAACAAAATCTATGCCGCATAAATCGAAGACTTCGCATTCTAAAAACATATTTTGGGGCATCTCGTCACGACGTGAGATGTTACCCGACCGCTGACAGTTATCGCATGCGCACACAAAATTGTGCGCGTCTTTGAAGAGAGTGGGCCAAAAGTAGCCCGCCTCTAGCGCCTTCCTAGCAGTCCAGTTGGCTTGATAGTGCCCCCCGGCTGGACCCTCGTGGCAGTGCCTCAATATTTGTGTGCACTCCACTCCCGCGATGCATTTTCGAACCGCTTGGTCCGCGCAGATACGGAAAAGAAATGGGTCATCCCAAAAGAAATTTTTCAAGTCGGAAAAGAATTTCTTCTTTTGATGACTTGAAAAATCTTTTGGAAGTACCCGCGCGACTAAGTAGTTCGCAAAATCTGCGAACCAAGGCGAAGATGACGAAGACGAACGAATGGCGAGAAGGCGTTCCTCGGGGAATCTGTCATTTATTTCAGATTCGACGAGCGCTTTCACACCCGGATTTTCTAAACGGGAGAGGTGGTCAGCCGCTAGATTCTCCGCGCCCTTCTTATCTCAGATTTCCAAGTCAAACTCTTGTAGGAGGAGAATCCATCGAAGAAGGCGGGGCTTCGCGTCGGTTTTGGCTAGTAGATATTTAAGGGCAGAGTGATCGGTAAAAATGATAACTTTAGATAGCGTAAGGTACGAGCGAAACTTATCGAAAGCGAAAACGACGGCTAAGAGTTCCTTTTCTGTCGTCGTGTAATTCACTTGTGCGGAAGTGAGCATCTTGCTAGCGTAATAAATAGGATGAAAATGTTTTTCTACACGTTGGCCAAGAACGGCGCCTAAGGAAATATCACTAGCGTCGCACATGATTTCGAACGGAAGGGACCAATTAAGGGCCACTAGAATTGGAGAATTGATAAGTTTTTGTTTTATAAAATTAAAAGCAGACTGGCAATCGCTACTAAAGACAAAAGGTGATTCCTTTTCCAAGAGGTGAGTAAGCGGGTTTGTAATTTTTGAAAAATCTTGAATGAAGCGCCTATAAAAGCCTGCGTGGCCTAAGAAACTCCTAATGGATTTTATGTTTGTCGGCTGAGGATGTTTTTCTATGATTTCAACTTTGGCCTTATCAACCTCTATCCCCTTAATCGAAATCTTATGGTCGAGGACCAAACCTCCTCAAACCATAAAGTTACACTTTTTCTAATTTAAAACAAGATTCGTGTCCTCGCATCGCTGGAGGACACGATCAAGATTACGAAGACAATCCGGGAATGAGCATCCGAATACAGAAAAGTCATCCATAAATATTTCCATAATATCTTCTACTAGCTCACCAAAAATTGCTAGCATACATCTTTGGAATGTAGCCGGCGCATTGCAGAGGCCAAATGGCATTCTTCGATAGGCGAAGGTACCAAAGGGGCAAGTTAAAGTTGTTTTCTCTTGGTCTTCGGGGGAAATGGGGATTTGGAAAAACCCCGATAAACCGTCAAGAAAACAATAAAAAGGATGACCGGAAAGACGCTCAAGAATTTGGTCAAGGAACGGTAGTGGAAAATGGTCTTTGCGGGTGGCATCATTAAGTTTGCGATAATCGATGACCACACGCCAACCCGTAACAGTATGAGTTGGGACGAGCTCGTTGTGCTCATTCGCCACTACGGTTAGACCGCCCTTCTTGGGCACGACATGAATGGGACTAACCCATGCACTATCAGAAATGGGATAAATAATCCCCACATCTAATAATTTAATTATCTCATCTTTCACGACGTCTTTCATGTTTGGGTTAAGACGTCGCTGGGGCTGAAAGTTTTTGCGGCAATTATCGTTTAAGAAAATTTTGTGAGTGCAGAAAGAAGGGTTAATCCTCTTTAGGTCAGAAATTTGCCACGCAATTGCGTGGCGATGTTTAAGCAAAACCTCCAATAAATCGGAGGTCTCCGAATCGCTTAAATACGAAGAAATGATTACCGGGAGTGTATCATTTTTCCCCAAAAAGGCGTATTTTAGGGATTCGGGTAATGGTTTGAGTTCTAGGATGGGCGGTTCTTCTAGTGAGGTTTTAGTGCTAATGTCTTTTGAACCAATTGGTTCAAAAGGCATATTCGTAGATGCGTCCTCATCGCAATAAAAATTTTCGAGCGAAAAAATATTTTCGTTTAAAAATTCGGACTCGAAAACCGGAGAAGAACAATCTCCAAAAAAAGAATCTAAAGAATAGCAGAAATCGTCGCTCGGTGACGAGTCTTCCATAGATGAGTTAATAGAAAAAGTAACTTGGTCGTCTCCTACCCGAAGGAGAAGCTGACCATTACTTACATCGATTAACGCACGTGAGGTCGCGAGGAAAGGGCGACCAAGTATTATTGGTACGTTGGCGTCTTCCTCGATGTCCAAGATGACGAAGTCCACCGGGAAGGTGAACTTGTCTACTCGGACAAGGAGATCCTCAACAACCCCGATGGGGAACCTAACCGAGCGATCCGCTAGTTGGATGCGCATACTGGTAGGAGTAGGAGTACCCAAACCTAAACACAGGAAGAGCGAGAACGGCATCAAATTAATGCTCACGCCTAAGTCTGCCAAGGCGTATTTTACTAATACATCGCCAAAAAGGCACAGGATGGAGAACCGTCCCGGGTCGTTTTGTTTTGAGGGCAATTTACTAGTAAGAGCCGCCGAGCAGACAGCGTTGAGAGATATATGCGAAATATCCTCGAGTTTGCGTTTATTAGAAAGTAGTTCTTTTAAAAATTTCGCATATTTAGGCATTTGCGAGATAGCCTCGCAAAAAGGAACATTAATATGAATTTGTTTAAGTAATAAAATAAATTTTTCATATTGCGCGTTCACTCGCTCGTTATCTAACTTATGCGGGTAGGGCAACGCCTTGTTTAAAATTGTTTTGTCGTTAAAAATCGGTAAGGGTTGCGTAATCGAAGAAGAGGGAAGAGGGGTCGGAGGTGAAATATGTACCTGAGGATCTATCCGTTTTGGATCGACCACCTCCTTACCACTACGGAGGGTTATAGCGTTGGCGGTTTCCCTTGGATTGGGCTCCGTGTTCCCTGGCAGTGCTGTCACAACCCGTATTTTCTCCGAATTAAGAATTATCAGAGTAAGAGAAAACACGCGTCATGATGCCACGTCAACAGGGGATAACTTCTGACGCTCAGGCAAATCCAACTACAATCTTTATGCAAGAAAATCATGTGCTTAATGAATAGAAAATCAGTTATGTTTAGAGTCCGTATCCCTCGGCTCAGTGGATCATCTAGTCCACAAAAGAAAACTATATTTAAACGCTGCGGAAAAATACTTTAATTAGGTTTTACACCCTAAAGAGCGCATAAGGGTCCCAAGAGAACCACTCATGCTATGCAAGACACTACACTTAGTTTATATAATATATATAAGAAAACGGTTTTCGTACGTGATTTGGAAAATAGTGATTAAGTTTACAAAACATGCTGATCATGAGCTTCATTTATAATAGTAATTATAGTTTAAAAATAACTAGCAACCTAGCATAAAACCTTCTCAGAGCAAGTAGACTATCTCCAGAAAATAAATGGTAGCAGCAATAGTATATATCTAGTACAAGGTAAAAACTACTAGTGGGCGCCAACAACCTGACACGAACCCACCAGCACACATATATATCTGTAAGAAAGTACTGAAAACAACCTCACAAACAAGGTAAACGAAACTCCAAAGTCCGGGAGTCCACCAACAACACCACCTCCAACTAGCCACCAGACTGGCTACAGCTCAGAACCTGGGGTATTCCAAAAGAAAACAGAATACCTCAGCAAGCAAAAATCAAGGTAAAACTGCATGAAAGAGTCAACCAGAAGGACAAAGTAACTGAAAAACATGCAGTAGAAAGAGTCACAACTGTCCAAAACAGGACAACAAGAAATGCACAACGTGCAAAGAAACAGCAACGATCCAGCCCAGGAACCACATCCTGCAGGGCCTACTAGGCTACCAAGAGCCAGAATGCTGCAAACTACCAAAGAAGAAACTTCTAAAACCCTAATCTGCGGGAAGTGATAGTAGCAAAAACAACAACGAGGAACCGGATCGAAGGCAAACGCAGTCCCCCAATCCACCATGTCCAAGTCAAAAGCTCGAGGGTCAACACATGAAAACACAAGGGACCTTCCACCCGACATGCCCAGCCCGTACCTGGAGCAAGAAATCCATGGGTGGCCTTGGCTATATCACACAACTCCACCCCCATAAAGAGCTACAACCACCACTACTATTCACGACCCACGATTCGGCCTTTAGGAAAAATAAAGAAAACGGCCGACAATGAAAACCCAGAAATACAACTGGAAAATCCACTCGGAATCGAAATACAAGGTAAAGGAAGAGTGTTGAAATAAACCAACACGACTAGGCGTTGAGTGAAACGCACTCAGTGCCTACCTAAACCTTGGCGTTGAGTGAGCTAGCCTCACCTGCCGCCAAAGTAATACCACTACCCACAAGCCCACTAAAGAAAACGGAGCTCGACGACAGTCGAACGACCAAGGCAGAAGATCCAGAACTCGAGTAGTTGCCTGCCACTTGAGTATCTAAACTCCCGCACTCGAAATCATCTAAATTCGCCTATCAAAAGAAAATATACAAAGCGCACGATCAGTGACGCACGATCAGTGGTCGTGCGCACTCATCGGCTGATGATCGTGCGAAACGAACCTGGAAACCTGACAGTAAACCTAGCAACTGCGCACGATCAGTGTCGCACGATCAGTGGTCGTGCGCACTGTTGCCAGCGCTCGTGCGATTGCCCGAGACAGAACTTTGGAAACTGAAATTTATACGCGCACGAACAGAGGCACACGACCAGTGGTCGTGCGCCCTAAGGGTTGATGACCGTGCGCGGCTAACCTGTACCGTTTGAAATTTCCCGAACGACACCGGAACGCGCACATGACTCACGCCACTGCAGTAGCAGTAGACAACTATCAACGTCGCACGCTACTACCATTCAAACTATGTCTAACCATTCAAATAATACCTTAACGAAGGAAATTGGCAACCACACCCCCCCCCCCTCCTAACACTCCCTCTCGGCTACGCCCGAACCAGAGCAACAATCAGAGCAAGGGAAACAACGGCTTCACGCCGACAATTTGGATTCCAAACACCACAACATAGGGGGGTTTCAGTAGGAAGAACTAAGCCCTATAGCTAGCAAGAAAATGAGAACAACAAGGCCTCTAACCTGGGCTAACCGGGATTTCAATTTCAGCAAATAAAATCAAAGAAAACACTTGGCAAGGGCAAGAATACCACTTGCCTCAAATCTCAGCGAAGCTTTGGACTGCTCTCCTCCTCTTCGCACGGATCAAGACGGCCGCAACACCTAGAACAAAGACTCGGCCATTAATGGCGGAAAACTTCCAAAACTGAAAATTCCAATCCTTCCAAAACTCCACGAAAATCGAATTTCTTACCGCAGGAATGAAGGTCTCGACGAGAGCAATCCGAATCCACTCTCGGAATCGAATTCCGTCCACAAACGCTCCGGGAATCGGCGTCCGAAGGGAAGGCTCGGCGGTTACTCGTTTCTCTCGTACAAGGCCGACGGTTTTCTATCGGGGAAGATGAAGATGATCGTGCCTTTTCTATTCTAAATATATATATATATATAAGTATATAATTATATAATTAATTACAAAATTACCTAAAGCACTAAATCGACGCGAAAACCGATTCACCTCGGAATTCGACGAAATTCGCACCGTAGCTAAATACCCACGCTACGAACACAACGGCGAAGTCGAAATTAACTTTCGACGAACAGAACTCGAGTTATACCCAAACAAAGCCAAACACAAACATCCCCCCGAGAGGCCACACCGGGTCACCAAAACGACTCGGTTTGCTAGGGAGATCTTGCCAATAGGCTACCAAACAGGGCACTCAGTTCTAAGGAGCTAAACTGTACTCCACACATGGCACAAGCCACGGAAACGTGTCATCGTAACGCCAACCGAGAATAAAAATAATCGCTGAACAAAAAAAACGGGGCGTTACAGTCACTCCCCCTAAAAGAAAGTTTCGTCCCGAAACTTTACGCACAACCCTCCTACCAAAGGAGGAAAAGGTAACAAACAGAAGTTATAAAGGGAAACATACCGATCAAATCAGCGAAACAGGTGAGGGTACGCCCTCCTCATGGCCGACTCTAGCTCCCAAGTCGCGCTCTCCAAATCCTGATTCTTCCATAGAATTTTCACCATCGGTATGGACTTCTTTCGCAGCACACGCTCCTGAGTATCCAAAATACGAACTGGCACCTCAACAAAAGAGAGGTTGGGCTCTAACTGGGGCACAACATCCAAGAGTTGCCCACTGCTGCGCACACACTTCCGCAATTGGCTAACATGAAAAACATTATGAACACCAGGGAAGTTCGCTGGCAAATCCAATCTATATGCAGACACACCAATCCGCTCCAAGACCTCGAACGGGCCCACATACCTTGGGTCCAATTTCCGGTTTTTACCAAATCTCTTCACACCAACCATTGGAGAAACCTTGAGGTATACATGATCCCCTACTAAAAACTCCAAAGCAGACCTACGCCGATTGGCGTTCTTTTCATACCTCTCCTGGGCTAAACGAAGCTTCTCCCGAATAAGCTTCACAGTGACTTCCATCTCTTCTAGAGCATCAGGACCCAACAACGGCTTCTCACCAGCCTCAGCCCAAAACAACGGAGTCCTACAGCGCCTCCCATACAAGGCTTCGAACGGAGCCATCTGCAAGCTTTCCTGATAACTGTTATTGTAAGCAAATTCCATGAGTCGCAGACGCTCATCCCACGCTCCACCGTGGTCTAAAATATAGCACCGGATCATATCCTCAACAATCTGATTGACCCGCTCCGTCTGCCCATTGGTCTGAGGGTGGTACGCAGTAGAATACCTCAGATCCGTACCCAAACCCTCCTGCAGACTCTGCCAAAAACGAGAAGTCAACCGGGAGTCTCGATCAGAAATGATACTAACCGGCACACCGTGGAGTCGGATGACTTCATTCAAGTACAACTCCGCTATCTTCTTCATCGGGTAATCAATCTTATATGGCACGAAGTGAGCACACTTCGTCAATCTATCCACTATAACCCAAACAGAATCATATCCTCTCGGGGATTTTGGCAAACCCGTAATGAAGTCCATAGATATACTCTCCCACTTCCAAGTCGGGATATCTAGCGGAGTCAACTTACCACCAGGCCTTCCATGATCGGCCTTCACACGCTTGCAAGTGTGACACTCAGCAACATATCGGGCTATATCTCCTTTCATACAATACCACCAAGCAATTTGCTTTAAGTCACGGTACATCTTCGTAGATCCTGGATGGTAGGCAACGCTGGAACCATGAGCCTCACTGCAAATCATACTCCTAATGTCCCCAACAGCGGGAACGCAAAACCTGCCGCGGTACTTCAAGGTACCCGCATCATCAATAGAAAAATCTGGCAACTCTCCCTTCTCTGTCCTGGTAAAAAGGTGCAACAGATCCGGATCGTCCTTCTGATGCAGCCTAGTCAAAGAAATCCAGGAAGGCTCCTCCACTGATAAGCTACTCTGCAAACTACAACATCCCACTGAAATATCCATAAGGAGGAACTCCTCAACTAATCGATCGGCGGAGAGGTTAAAGATCTTTCCTGTCTTTCGGCTCAGGGCGTCGGCTACCACATTGGCCTTGCCCGGATGATACTGGATTTCGACATCATAATCCGCCACATACTCAAGCCACCGCCGCTGACGCAGATTCAACTCCTTCTGCGTGAACACGTACTTCATGCTCTTATGGTCAGTAAAAATCTTGCACTGAGCCCCATAAAGTAAGTGCCTCCACAACTTCAACGCATAGATAACCGCTGCAAACTCAAGGTCATGCGTAGGATAATTCCGCTCATAAGTTTTCAACTGCCTTGACCCATAAGCAATTACTTTTCCATCCTGCATTAATACGCATCCCAGACCTATATGCGAAGCATCCACATATACATCATAATCCATGCCCTCAGTAGGAAGGGTCAGAACGGGAGCAGTACACAATCTCCTCTTTAACTCCTGAAAAGCTTTTTCGCACTTCTCGCTCCAAACAAAAGCCACATTCTTCTGAGTCAGCTTGGTCAACGGTGCGGCTAGAGAAGAGAAACCCTCCACGAATCTCCTGTAATAGCCAGCCAACCCTAAGAAACTTCTGATCTCCTTAGGAGTATTCGGCCTACTCCAATCCGTCACAGCTACAATCTTTTCTGGGTCAACCGAGATCCCATCCTTGTTCACCACGTGGCCTAGAAAAGAAACCTGAGGCAACCAAAATTCGCACTTGCTCAACTTGGCGAATAACTTGTGGTTCCTCAACTCTGATAGGACCAAACGCAAATGCTGCTCGTGCTCCTCAGTACTGCGAGAATAAACCAACACGTCATCAATGAAGACCACCACGAACTTGTCTAGGAAATCCTTGAACACCCTGTTCATCATATCCATGAAGGCTGATGGTGCGTTGGTCAGACCAAACGACATCACCAAAAACTCAAAGTGCCCATGCCTCGACCTAAACGCAGTCCGTGGAATATCTGCCTCACGGATCCTGAGCTGATGATAGCCCGAACGAAGATCGATCTTGGAGAACACCGTGCTACCACGCAACTGATCAAATAAATCTTCGATCCTCGGCAGAGGGTAACTGTTCTTGATAGTGACCTTGTTCAACTCTCTATAGTCAATGCAAAGCCGCATCGACCCATCTTTCTTCTTTACGAACAAAACAGGAGCACCCCAAGGCGACGAACTCTGCCTGATAAAACCTTTAGCCAACAACTCATCTAACTGAATTCACAACTCCTCTAACTCACGAGGGGCCATCCGGTACGACGCCTTAGCAATAGGACGCGTACCCGGCTCCAAATCAATAACAAACTCCACATCCCGCTCAGGAGGGATACCATGAAGATCATCAGGAAAAACATCGGCGAAACCACGAACAATAGGAATCTCCTCCAAGCGTGGCACGCTAACAATGGTTCCAACCGCCGAGACTAAACAAACACAACAATCAGAAAGAAATAATCTCTGAACACATACCGCAGAGAGAACAGGAGGATCCTGACACGGATCAGCATATACACTGCCGGGCTGACCGTCGTCCCTGATGAAGTCCAAGCGCTTTCCTTTGCACTGAATGACCGCATCATACCGAGAGAGCCTGTCCATGCCCAAAATAACATCGAAGTCCTCTAGATCAATCATCTTCAGATCCGCCTTCGCAAGAAAATCCCCCAACAAAACCGGGCAATCCAAAATACCCAAATCTGACAACACAGATTCACCAGAGGGAAACTTGACACGGAAGGAATCCCGAACACGATCTAGAGACAACCGATGACGCTCCACAAAGGCTCTAGCCACGAACGAGTGGGTAGCGCCAGAGTCAAACAGAACACGCGCCCAGCGGTTCTTCACCTTAAATTTCCCTATAGGAACGCACAAAGCTAAGGAACTAGCACAACAGTACCGCAAATAAACTAGCAACTAAACTACCAGGCTAGAAAGAAAACAACAAACTACTAACCTGAGATCACCTGGGTCGAAGTCTGAGCCTCCTCGGAAGAAATCACGTTCAGCTTCCCTTTTCCCTTGTCCACACGCTGAGGTGGAGGTAATGCCTGCAATGGAACTGCAGGAAGAGCTGACTGGACCTGAGGACACCTCGACTTAACGTGACCCTTCTGCCCACACTGATAGCAGACTCTATCCCTGGACCAACACTGGGCTGCATCATGCCCGGATCGCTTGCAAACTGAACAGGAGACATCTCTCCCAGGAGCACCCTGAATAGCATGAACCTGCTCCTTCTTCTGAGCTGCCGCCTTCTTGAAACACCTCTCAACAGGATGGCTTGACCGGCCACAAAAACTGCACACCACCCTGCTCCTCTTTCCCGGAACAGCATCGGGTACCAGGGGTTTCTTCTCCTCTACCAACTTCCTCTTATCCTTCCTCAACTGCTGGCCTCTGCTCTTCGCCGTCTCAATGGCCTCAACCTTAAGAGCAGCCTCTACAACTCCAGCATAAGTCACTGATCCATAAGCACTGGCCAACTGCTGCACCTCACTCCTCAAACCACCGAGGAATCGCTTAACTCGATCAGCCTCAACGCTGACCAATCCAGGGGCAAAACGGCTCAACTTACTAAACTCTATCTCATACTCACCCACCGTGAGCTGCCTTTGCTTCAGATAGAGGAAATCATTCATGAGGCGGTCACGCTCGACCGAGGGTAAGAACTTCCTCAACAGCATCTCCTTGAACACTCCCCAAGAGCATCCGGCTACCAAGCTCTCCTTCTCTCTCAGCCACCAACTCTTAGCCAAACCTTTAAGCTGATAGGCGACTATCATCACCCTCTGATCATCTGAAATCCCAGAGTATGAGAACATCTCCTCCATAGAGATCAGCCAGTCGTCTATCACCATGAAATCTGCCTTCCCATCATAAGTGGGAGGGCTCAGCCTCTGAAACTGCGAGATGAAGGCCATCTCTGCTGGCACCACCACTGGAGGTCTCAAGGGTGCAGGAGGAGGAGGAACAGCTAACCCCCCTGCAGGGACTTGCGCACCCTGAGCCTGCCCTGCCACAACTGCCACCAAAGACTGAATCTGGGCTTGCACCTCCTCCAACTGCCTACCCATAGCTTCGCTACTCTGACGCAGACCCTCGATCACCGCATCGTTCTGAGCTCCAGAAGATTCACCCTCAGATAGGGGAGTTGATCGAGTCGCAGGACGCCTAGCCATCCTAAAAAAAAATCAATACAACGCAAATCAGATCCAAATCCCACGACGAGAACCGACTACCAGTACAGACAATACATATGTAGATATAGACTTAAAGCTGCCAAACTTGCTCTGAGAGTTTATCTTCTTCACAATAATTAGATGATATGCCCTAACCTAGAATGGTTAACCACCACCTCACTAACTCTTGTGCCTAGATCGGATGCATGAACTTATGTTAGTTTGAAAACTTATGTGTGTACATATGTCATCCTGCAAATCTTTAGCTCGGCGCGTTGTGCTTATGCAATGTTATGATATGCATGATTGTGCTATGCATTCAAAAAAAGGCCCTAATGCATGATATGAGCGGCGTACACATGAAAATGTTATGCATCCCATACTACATAACATTTCCATGCAACAAAAAAAGAAACGTGCTAGTCGCAGTCATGTGGTGAGGTTATGCATCCCATACTACATAACCCTCACATGTAGCCCCTATGGTGGATCCATATACGAACACATATTATGCATGCCATACTACATAATATGCCCCGTATACTTCATGTTATGCTATGAGTGTAGTGTTCGTGCTTTTGCCAAGACGTGCTGATGACATATCAGTGTGTGAATGACATGATGCTGAACTACTAAAAGCATCCAAGGAAGGTTGCCCAACTAACTTGTCAAGCAACCTCCCTCTGATACCAACTGTCACAACCCGCATTTTCTCCGAATTAAGAATTATCAGAGTAAGAGAAAACACGCATCATGATGCCACGTCAACAGGGGATAACTGCTGACGCTCAGGCAAATCCAACTACAATCTTTATGCAAGAAAATCATGTGCTTAATGAATAGAAAATCAGTTATGTTTAGAGTCCGTATCCCTCGGCTCAGTGGATCATCTAGTCCACAAAAGAAAACTATATTTAAACGCTGCGGAAAAATACTTTAATTAGGTTTTACACCCTAAAGAGCGCATAAGGGTCCCAAGAGAACCACTCATGCTATGCAAGACACTACACTTAGTTTATATAATATATATAAGAAAACGGTTTACGTACGTGATTTGGAAAATAGTGATTAAGTTTACAAAACATGCTGATCATGAGCTTCATTTATAATAGTAATTATAGTTTAAAAATAACTAGCAACCTAGCATAAAACCTTCTCAGAGCAAGTAGACTATCTCCAGAAAATAAATGGTAGCAGCAATAGTATATATCTAGTACAAGGTAAAAACTACTAGTGGGCGCCAACAACCTGACACGAACCCACCAGCACACATATATATCTGTAAGAAAGTACTGAAAACAACCTCACAAACAAGGTAAACGAAACTCCAAAGTCCGGGAGTCCACCAACAACACCACCTCCAACTAGCCACCAGACTGGCTATAGCTCAGAACCTGGGGTATTCCAAAAGAAAACAGAATACCTCAGCAAGCAAAAATCAAGGTAAAACTGCATGAAAGAGTCAACCAGAAGGACAAAGTAACTGAAAAACATGCAGTAGAAAGAGTCACAACTGTCCAAAACAGGACAACAAGAAATGCACAACGTGCAAAGAAACAGCAACGATCCAGCCCAGGAACCACATCCTGCAGGGCCTACTAGGCTACCAAGAGCCAGAATGCTGCAAACTACCAAAGAAGAAACTTCTAACACCCTAATCTGCGGGAAGTGATAGTAGCAAAAACAACAACGAGGAACCGGATCGAAGGCAAACGCAGTCCCCCAATCCACCATGTCCAAGTCAAAAGCTCGAGGGTCAACACGTGAAAACACAAGGGACCTTCCACCCGACATGCCCAGCCCGTACCTGGAGCAAGAAATCCATGGGTGGACTTGGCTATATCACACAACTCCACCCCCATAAAGAGCTACAACCACCACTACTATTCACGACCCACGATTCGGCCTTTAGGAAAAATAAAGAAAACGGCCGACAATGAAAACCCAGAAATACAACTGGAAAATCCACTCGGAAACGAAATACAATGTAAAGGAAGAGTGTTGAAATAAACCAACACGACTAGGCGTTGAGTGAAACGCACTCAGTGCCTACCTAAACCTTGGCGTTGAGTGAGCTAGCCTCACTTGCCGCCAAAGTAATACCACTACCCACAAGCCCACTAAAGAAAACGGAGCTCGACGACAGTCGAACGACCAAGGCAGAAGATCCAGAACTCAAGTAGTTGCCTGCCACTTGAGTATCTAAACTCCCGCACTCGAAATCATCTAAATTCGCCTATCAAAAGAAAATATACAAAGCGCACGATCAGTGACGCACGATCAGTGGTCGTGCGCACTCATCGGCTGATGATCGTGCGAAACGAACCTGGAAACCTGACAATAAACCTAGAAACTGCGCACGATCAGTGTCGCACGATCAGTGGTCGTGCGCACTGTTGCCAGCGCTCGTGCGATTGCCCGAGACAGAACTTTGGAAACTGAAATTTATACGCGCACGAACAGAGGCACACGACCAGTGGTCGTGCAACCTAAGGGTTGATGACCGTGCGCGGCAAACCTGTACCGTTTGAAATTTCCCGAACGACACCGGAACGCGCACACGACTCACGCCACTGCAGTAGCAGTAGACAACTATCAACGTCGCACGCTACTACCATTCAAACTATGTCTAACCATTCGAATAATACCTTAACGAAGGAAATTGGCAACCACACCCCCCCCCCCCCTCCTAACACTCCCTCTCGGCTACGCCCGAACCAGAGCAACAATCAGAGCAAGGGAAACAACGGCTTCACGCCGACAATTTGGATTCCAAACACCACAACATAGGGGGGTTTCAGTAGGAAGAACTAAGCCCTATAGCTAGCAAGAAAATGAGAACAACAAGGCCTCTAACCTGGGCTAACCGGGATTTCAATTTCAGCAAATAAAATCAAAGAAAACACTTGGCAAGGGCAAGAATACCACTTGCCTCAAATCTCAGCGAAGCTTTGGACTGCTCTCCTCCTCTTCGCACGGATCAAGACGGCCGCAACACCTAGAACAAAGACTCGGCCATTAATTGCGGAAAACTTCCAAAACTGAAAATTCCAATCCTTCCAAAACTCCACGAAAATCGAATTT
This sequence comes from Platanthera zijinensis, assembly GCA_039513925.1. Lineage (NCBI taxonomy): Eukaryota > Viridiplantae > Streptophyta > Magnoliopsida > Asparagales > Orchidaceae > Platanthera > Platanthera zijinensis. The sequence continues at coordinate 142,387,232 of CM077081.1, forward strand.
CTTACCGCAGGAATGAAGGTCTCGACGAGAGCAATCCGAATCCACTCTCGGAATCGAATTCCGTCCACAAACGCTCCGAGAATCGGCGTCCGAAGGGAAGGCTCGGCGGTTACTCGTTTCTCTCGTACAAGGCCGGCGGTTTTCTATCGGGGAAGATGAAGATGATCGTGCCTTTTCTATTCTAAATATATATATATATATATAAGTATATAATTATATAATTAATTACAAAATTACCTAAAGCACTAAATCGACGCGAAAACCGATTCACCTCGGAATTCGACGAAATTCGCACCGTAGCTAAATACCCACGCTACGAACACAACGGAGAAGTCGAAATTAACTTTCGACGAACAGAACTCGAGTTATACCCAAACAAAGCCAAACACAAACATCCCCCCGAGAGGCCACACCGGGTCACCAAAACGACTCGGTTTGCTAGGGAGATCTTGCCAACAGGCTACCAAACAGGGCTCTCAGTTCTAAGGAGCTAAACCATACTCCACACATGGCACAAGCCACGGAAACGCGTCATCGTAACGCCAACCGAGAATAAAAATAATCGCTGAACAAAAAAAAACGGGGCGTTACAAGTGCCCCCAGGGCGCGTTCCGACATAAGTCGCTCCAGCTGTCCAACCTGGAGTTCTAAATTTTTTAGCGATCCGGTGATGTTCCGGATATTGGACTCGTTGGACGCGACGTAACGATTAAAATTTTCCTCCACCGAGGATGGCTTCATAGGAGGGGGAGGAGGAAACGTTGGCGAAAAAGGAGGGGTAGGGGGACACTGCGCGTTGTTCGGGTTGCTCCAGGAGAAATTTGGATGGTTCCTCCAACTCGGATTATAGTGGCTACTATAAGGGTTGTTTTGAAAGGAGGGACGCAACGGATTTCCCATGTAGTCCACGAACTCGTCGACTACGCAGATGTTGGAAGGGGGGAGAAAACAAGGCGGAGTGGAGGAGGCAACAGACATCTCCGCCACCTGCTTAGTTATCCTTTCCACTTGGAGGGCTAGCTGAGCAGTGGCATCCACTTCAAAAATGCCCGCCTGCTTAGGGCGTGCCCGCGGGACAATCCACTGGTAGGCATTCACCGCCATTTCCTCGAAAAGGGCCTGGGCGGCCTCGGGGGTCTTATTGTTCAGAGTGCCCCCGGCAGCCGCGTCAATCATTTGACGCGTCTGACTATTCAGTCCATTATAAGAAATTTGTACCTGCAACCACGTTGGCAGAGCGTGGTGCGGGCACCGGCGGAGAAACTCCTTAAAGGGTTCCCAAGTCTCGTAAAGAGACTCGGAGTCGTTTTGGACGAACGAAGATATGTTCGCCCACAGTCTTGCAGTTTTCGCGGGCGGAAAATATTTCGTAAGGAATTTCTCTGCCAACTCCGCCCAGGACGTGATGGATCCCCGCGGGAGGGAGAGTAACCACGCCTTAGCCTTGGACTTAAGAGAGAAGGGAAAAAGGCGCAAATGAATGGCGTCATCAGTGACGCCATTAATTTTAAAAGTATCGCAAATCTCAAGAAAATTAGATAAGTGATTATTGGGGTCCTCATCCGGCAGTCCGTCAAACTGCACGACATTTTGGATCATTTGAATCACACTTGACTTAATTTCAAAATTATTGTTGGCCACAGCGGGCCGAACAATACTCGACCCCGTATCATCCAAGTTGGGCTGAGCGTAGTAAGACAGTACGCTCGGCCGGTTGGGCATTATTCGGGTCGGCCATAGAAGAAGAAGAGGGTTCTCCGATAGATTCTGCGGGGTCTAAAAAGGGAATTTGACGGAGAGATCAGATACGCGCAAGAGAGCGGTCGATCTCGGGGTCGAATTCAAGATTTTCAGAACTCGAAGGTTGTCCGCGGGTCATACACCCTAAAAAAAACGAAAGGGGGAAGGATTTTTTTTGTATAAATTTTTTATTTAAAAATAAAGTAAAATTAATAGAGTCCCGGATTCAATATAACAACCGTGTTCCCTGGCAACGGCGCCAAAAACTTGATGGCCGCGGAACAGAGACCTACTATGGTTGGTTCGAAATGGTTAGATTCCGCGGGCCGGTTAGAAGATCGAGTTTTCTAACGAGAGGAGGCAAGTGCACCTATCGCAAGTAGTACTCGGTATTCGGGAAAATACCGAGGTCGTATTATTCTCGGAGACTCGTTGATTATATCTACTCTTCCAGGAACACTATTATCTTACTAACAGTAAGGTGGGATTTTTTTGTTTAATTAAAACGGAAAGAAAGAGAGCAGAATTTTGCTAAGTTAGTTCGATGACGGGTTAACGCTCGGCATCGAATCGGATTAAGACTAAAATAATTCTCAATAATTATTAAATTTTGTTTTTAAATTAATAAAAGGCACTTGGCCGTGGGGGTTCCAAAAATATGAGCGCACTGATCTCTAGGAATATTGCTCACCTAAACATTAAGACTATTCGACCGATCGTTAGACCGACGAAGGATTCCTCTTAATGCCCGCTTTACGCTAAGAACCCCGCTATTGGGTGGGGAACCCAATCCGGCAGAACTATGCTTCTCCTCTTTCGAGGGGGCGTACGCGGTTCTCTTTACCCAAGGGGGATCGGTCCATACGTGCAGCCTCTCGGCATCGCGTATGGATAACGAAAATAGAGCCCACACATCGATTATGTGGTCCTATACGTCGTTAACCCGGGGTAAACCTTAAGTCCTTAAATTAAAATAAAAATAAAGTTTTTTAATTATTTCAAATCATTTTATATGTCCCAATGCTCATCGATGTCGAAGGCTAAAAGAGATTAGTCACTCATCGATATGGGGACGGCTTTATGTTTTTAGGTGAAGCGTGAGTGTTAAATTAAGCACTGAACAATTATTAGAGAAAACACGAAAAATAGGACAATTAGATAAATTGAAGGATAATTGATGCAGGCACTCACGCACACTTCAAAACCATAAAGAAAATTAAAAAAAGCAAGCCCTACTCAAATGAGTAGGCGGAAATAAATGCACACACGCACACACTCTTCTTAATTGAAGAAAGCGATAAATAAAGCGGTAAAATTATCTCCTACACGCACGCACTCTACATAATTGAGAAAGCGATAAAATTGCAAGTCCCGGCTCAAATGAGTGGGCGGGAGTAAATTTATCTCATACACGCACGCACTCTACTTGAAAGTAAAATACACACGCACCCACACAGAGTTTTCCTACTCAAGTGAGTAGGAAGAAAATCAAAGCAGTAAAAAGACAAGTCCCACTCAAACGAGTGGGCGGGAAATGAAAGCAGAGCGCCATTTAACTCTTAACGAGTAGGCGGAAATAAATACATACGCACACGCGCACTCTACAGAAGTTGAAATAAAGCAATAAAACCTAACTCATACACGCACACACACTTGCAAAAATAAGAAAAATGAAGTTGCTGAAAAATTAAAACGACTGCATTTCTACCGCTAGAATGCGGTAGAAATGCATAAAAAGTGAAAATAAAAATTAACCGGAGCGAAAAGTTTTGCAAATAAACGCAAAATGAAAGTTGGCGAAAAATTAGAACAACTGCATTTCTACCGCTAGAATGCGGTAGAAATGCATAAAAAGTGAAAATAAAAATTAAAGGGACTAAAAAGTTTTGAAATTAAAAAGCTAAAATGAAGTTGACGAAAAATTATAACGACTACATTTTTATTCATAAGTTTTTATAAAACCTCCAAAAAAGTGAGAATAAAACTAAAAAGGAACGAGAAGTTTTACATTCCTAAGAGCCTAAGTTAGAGAAAATAAAAACGAACACCTTTAGGGGAGTTTTTATAAAACCTATATGAATGAAAATGATAAAGAAGAAAAAGCTAAAGCTAAAAAGTGCAGAAAATGAAAACTAAACGGACGGCACAACGGCTAGAAATGCAGATAAATCCTAAATCTAACTAAGTTATCGAAGCTAAAAAAATGTAAACATAAAAGAAACACAAAAAGATGAACAAAAAATTGCTTAAGTAGGCGCATTCAAATGGATTTTTCATACTATTGAAGAGAGAAAAATTCAAATTTTATTAAAGCAAAAACCCTAATACAAACTAAGAGAGAGAGAGGGGGGAGAAATTCTCCTTACATAAGTATGGAATCCAAATGGGCAGCACCTCCCCTAAGCAAGGTGGTCAAAAAAGTGGACAAAATAAGCTTCCTGGAAGCTCTTATTTATAGACAAATTTTCGGGTTGGTCACGCCCGTGACTAGGGCGTGACAGGGGGGCGTGTTGACAATATTCATGAGCTGATCGGGTGACTTGACTGGAAAGTTGACTTCGGCTGAAAACGTGGCGGTCATGCCCTAGGTCACGAGCGTGACATGTGTCAGTCACGGGCGTGACTGGGGCGTGTCGGGGAGGTCGATCTGGGCGCGGTTCGGCCGCAAAGTCGCGCACGTCACGTCGGGCCAGGTGGCAAGGTCACGCCCGTGTCACACCTTGACCCGGGCGTGTCTAGGGGCGTGTCGAGCTGGGTTTGATGATAGCCGATCGTCGAGCTGGCACCTGTGGTCGGCGATCGTTGAGGGCATGACACGAGCGTGTCGGTCATGTGACACGGGCGTGTCAGTCAACATTTTGACTATTTTTGGAATTTTTCTGGAAATTTTCTGCAATAAAAATAAAGCTAAGTTAGAAATAATATTTACCAAAATAAGCAATTTATTGAATAAAACTAATAAAAAGACAAAAAATAAACAAAATTGACTTAAATAAAATACGAAAATATAGGTATATTTACAACTCATCAACAACTAAGTTCGAGTAAGTGGACCGAAACTTACCTGTATCCTTATAGGTGGAGGTGGGGTGGTCCTAAGACGGACTTTCCTTTCTGAAATGAGGGAGTCATATTCTTATGAACGTTGTGCTTCTCAATATCTAATGCAACATTAAAGGTGGTGTTTAGGTCGGTGTGACTGTAACGCAGTAGTTTACCCTAAATGTCGTGGTTTAATCCCTTATGAAACCTGGAGAGGGTGATATCTAACATCTCCCTCACACCACATCTTACAATCATATCCTTAAGAAGGCTCATATACTTAGAGACTGACCTATTCCCTTGTTTAAGGGTAGCCAAATCTTCAAACATCTTCGTTCAATAGTACGCAGGGACGTACTAGTCTATCAGCATTGCCTTCATGCCTGCACAACAAATGTTTAATTCATCGTACATGGTTCGCAGGCATCATTTCTCATTAAACCTGAATATCCTAGCTCTACCTAACAGCTTCATCCTCGCCACTCGCACCTTATCCACGTTAGTTAAATTGTGCCACTCAAAGTAGCATTCTATTTACATAACCTACTCTAGGAAAACTTGGGATTCAACTAATCCATCATACGATGGGGGTTTGACCCAGATGGCTCTAGTTATGTCAAACTCATACGGTGCACGTGGGACATGTTCATTATTGATGTTGTTATGATTATTATTCCCTTCATCACATGTGTTGGCAGCTTGATTACGGGGAGCCACTTGATTTAATCTTAAGTCGTGTAGAATCTCCCTAATCTCCGTCAACTGATCTCTGAACTCCTGGAAAAGTTCTTCAATCATTGAGCGAACATGACCCGCTTCCCACTCGTCTGCCATTTGGGAGGAATATGGGAAATACTCTATGCACAATCTAGTGCGCATGCAAAGTAATAGTGATTCTAACTCAAGGAAAATACAATGGATGGAATTGTTTCTGCTTAATATCTAGGGTAGAAATATTATTATTTTTGCTTTTCTTACTGAAAAAAATAAAGAGATTATTTATAAAAAAATTTTGATTTTTTTGCAGAAAAATAAAAAAATTTAGGCCGATATTGGCAGACCAGGAATTTTTTTTAAAATTTTTACAATAAATATGCAAGACAAGTGTGTGTCAGCATACTAATAAATGGGGGAGTGTGCCAATTAGAAAATTTACGTGAACCTCCCTCTAATACCAAATTGATGCAGGCTCACACGTTGATACCGATTGTTAACGAACAAACACGACTTTCTCTCAATGACCCAATTTACCTTCGCACAGAAACTTCAACGCGGCACACACCTTACACAATTTTATCAATTAAATGCTAACGTACGGGAATTCAAACCGTTTAGCATCGAACAAAGGCTATAGGCAAATATTCTTTCCGGTTAAAAGGATCCACCCGGTCCGATCGAGCGGTGGTTATACCTAAAGAGATCTACAAAAATTTACGATTCGGAAAACAGTAGATCTCTCCCAAAAAAAAAGATAACGAGGTTCGCCAATCCTCCCGAACATAAATGAAATAAGGATGAACAACAAAATCAATCGAAGAAAATCACAAAAATTCCAACGTTTCAAAGATCACGCTAAGTAAATCCACCACAATGAAAATCTAGAGGAAAAACACACAAAAGTAGAAAAGTTTCGTTACCCAATCGGAATGGATGATTCCGATTTGACTAATCTGGATTGCTCTTTAACATCTTCGCCGGAGTCACTCTGGATGGAGAGGAAACTCGCCCGCCTTCTTTGCTTCATGTCAGAGTAGGATTCACAAGGAGGAATCTTTTACCTTGGCCGAGATCCACCCAAAGAGTTGAGGGCTGGTTGTTTTTTATTTGGCTGAGGGTGATCGGGTTTTGAGATGATGAGGGTGGTCGGTTTTCTCTAGAGAATGGGCTGCTCGGGTTGGTGGGGAAACAGGCAAGAGGGTGGTGCAAAGGAGGTTGGCCGGCGGTTTGGAGAGGGAGAGAGGAGGAGGAGAAAATGGCTGGCGGTTTGGAGAAGGAGCAAGGCTTGGCCGAATTTTGAAGGAGGAGGACGAGGGAAATTCTAAAGGAGGAATTAGGGTTTCAATCTTTCTTATCATTAAACTGAATAATAATAGAAATAGCAAGGCCTTATATAGGCTTACAAAATTGTTTGGCTATTTGCAGCCCCAAATAAAAATAAACATCCCACAAAGTTTAACCATAACATGACAAAATAGAATGCTCTCAAATAAATGAAAATAAATGCAAATAAATATAAATAGGTTGTCTAGCGCCGAGGGCGGAGATTGTAACGTCGCTCAACACGGTCACCACGGTGTCGTAAGTCTTTGATTAGAGATATAGAAGGATCTTCCATAAGCATATTGTCGTCTTCTTCATCATGCTGGGGGTTGCCGTCTCCATCACTTCCAGACGGGTATGTCTGGATTGGTGATGTTTATAATACGTACCGGAGAAGGCTCCGAGTATGTTTTCCCCTACAGCAAGAGGTCGACTTCCAGATCGAGCTTGTGTCCGGAGCTCGACCAGTGTCCCGAGCACCCTATCGGTTGGCCCCTAAGGAATTGGTCGAGTTAAAGATCCTACTTCAAGAACTGATAGATGTTGGATTTGTTCGCTGAAGTTCCTCGCCCTGGGGAGCCCCTGTATTATTTGTAAAAAAAGAAAGATGGGACACTGCGCTTGTACAAAGACTATGGGGAACTAAAAAAACTCACTATACGAAATATGTATCCACTTCTATTGATCGATGAGTTGTTCGATCGATTGCAAGGTGCATCCGTATTCTTTAAGATGGACCTAAGATCAGGCTGCTATCAGCTTCGGATCTGGGAGGATGATATCCCCAAGACTGTCTTTAGTTCTCGCTATGATCTATAGGAGTTTATGGTGATGCCTTTTGGACTCACTTACGCCCAATCTGCCTTTATGGCTCTAATGAATAAGGTGTTCGAATCCTTTCTAGATCTTTTTATGATCATCTTTATCCATGACATCTTGATCTACTCGAAGACCAGGGCAGACCATTCTAGACACCTGCAGATGGTGTTAATTAGGCTTCGTGAACACTCTCTCTTCGCCAAATTCAACAAGTGTGAATTCTGGTTAGAGGATGTCGGATTTGTCGGCCATACCATCAACAAGAATGGAGTGGCAGTAGATAAAACAAAAATCCAGGCAGTTCAAAGCTGTCAAGCACTTAAGACGGCAGCAGACATATGAAATTTCCGTAGTCTTGTCGAGTATTACAGGAAATTCATGGAAATTTGTCCAAGATTGCGTTACCCCTTATATCTTTTAAAAGAAAGGATGTTGCATTTCGATGGATGCCGAAATGTGAGACTGCATTCAAAGCAGCTAACTTCTTCCACAATCCTTACGATCCCCTCGAGAATCGAAGGATTCCAGATTTATCTTGATGCCTCTCTGAAAGGATTAGGAGCTGTTCTGATACAGCATGGCAAGGCATTAGCATTCACGTCATACCAGCAAAAGTCGCACGAGCTGAATTACACAACCTATAATCTATAATCGAGCGTCATTATTTTCACCCTCAAGATATGGAGATATTACTTGTACGGAGTAAGATGCGAGATCTTCTCGTACTATAAGAGCCTTAAATACATCTTTACTCAAAAAGAGTTGAACCTTCGACAACACCGATGGTTGGAATTTCTATGTGATTATGATTTCGCTTTCCAGTACCACCCCGAGAAGGCTAATAAGGTTGCTGACGCATTGAGTCGCCAGCCCTCAATGGCTATTAGCTGGATGGATCAAATTCCGAGGGATTTGTTTCAGTATTTATTAGACTTGGAGATTACTCTTGCTTCTTATAGGGATCCGGAAGAGTACCAGTCCCAATTGTACTTGATTGAAATACAGTGTGACATCCGAAATCGAATATGAGAGGCCCAAAAGGTCGATATGGAAGTGGTACCGATCATCTAGTCCCTACAAGATAGAGAACAAGAGGAGTTCAACTTGCACGATGGAATCTTGTAGTTAAGGCACCACATATTTATTCTCTCCACCGAAGGAATCCGAGTTTATATTCTTCAAGAAGTGCACCAGTTGAGGTATTCTATTCTCCCTGGTGTGGTTAGGAAGTATGTTGATCTACGCAGGACCATTTACTGGCCAGAATGAAAAGAGACATTGTAAGACCCCCCCCTCCCGGAACACAACACACGGCACGAGGGGAGTCTTATGCCCGAAATAGCCGCCTTGCGGTAGCACTAACACACGGGTTAGCCTTTACCATAAGACGCCTATTCTGCCGGCTACAATCCATATCACATAAACTATGCCAACCCAACCATAACAGAAAAGTAAAGCAGTTCAATTCACAGCTAAGTTTAAGTCCAAAAGAGCGGAAGATAACAAGCACAACAGGCTTGTATAAAAGAACAAGAGTCTAGAAATGTTTTGCCAAATGGCTACATGAAAACACTCACGACTGTCACTGACGGTGCCGACGACACCACCACTTCAGGTCCTATCGTCCGGGCCTGGCTGTCCTGCTGCATAGTCCGTTGCTGCTCTACCTGCGGGGTTTCCTCCTAAAAAGGAAGACGTAGCAACCGTTAGTCATAAGACTAAGTGGCTTCACATCCGCTCCCCCGGCGACTCCTCGGCACCGGGCGGAGAAAGGAACAAAGGTAAAATGTATATATATATATAAGCAAGTAAACAAACAGGTGACTGTAAATATGGTGGAGTATAAACTACGCTACACAACTAGCAGTTCTACAAATATCTATAATATATGACAGCAGGTATAATTAATCAGAATAGTAACTTAACTTATAAGAGTGCCCATACAAACTTATAAGTTAAGGATCGGTTTAACAGTAAAGTAACTCATCGTATAAGAGTGCCCATACAAACTTATACGATGAGGATCTTGTGTATGAAATGAATGACATGATATGAATGTTATGCTATGACCGAATCATGCGCACGCACATGCAAGTTGCTATGTCGACACAGACTTGAAGTTCCCACTTTTCGAGCAGGTAGCTAACCTCTCAGGCGTCGTCCGTCGTGGCCAGACGACGACAGTGGAGCGGGCGTCTCCACTACTAGGTGGTATCACACTACCTATCCTAGGCCCTCGTACGCCTCAACGCTAAAAACACAACAGCGGAGCTCACATGCGTACTACGGCTCAGAAGGGGTCTTGGGTAGATGTGCACCAAGAACACAGCCCAACCTGGCCTTTGATTTCGAACCGGATGGAACCTCAGAAACGCACGAGGTGCAAGCCCAACCGTTCTCATGGCGCGGAGGAGATCTCGGGTTATGGACACCAAGTATCTAACCCTACCGCCCAAGGTCTACCCATTGGTTCCCATCGGTGTGACGACTGGAGAACCCGTAGACCTGCAACAGTCATTATCTCAATATCGCGACACGATGAATCGTCGCACATCGCATGCCCCAAAACAACTCACTCGATGCTACCCGTAGGGAGGCTTCAACACTAAGCATCAGTTGTTAATAAACCCCTTGGGCTCGGATTATGGTTACAAAATACTCTTCACATAGTGTTCATCATATTCACGCCCATCTATTCAATGAATTCACCTCAACACTTCGCATAATAGATATGTTCAACACCAAACTTTATAAATATATTCTATACCAATCTCAACCCTTAATTTCTAGCCTTCTCATCCAATACATTTCTCTACCAATACATGGTTATTCCTTATTACACAACCAAATGAGTAACCATGCTAAATTACAGTAACTACAGCATTATAAATATATGGGAGCAAGATAACAAATGAGCAAATCACAACCATTGCAAGAGTGCTAGCATTATAAATTAACAAGTGCATTAACATAGGATAGCCCGATACTAAAACTGGGATTCCCGGAGCTACAGGAATCCGATCACAATGCTCAACCCCTCGTTGGAAAGGTATTCGCGAGGTCTACGACTTTCGTGTTGAGTCGAACGCCCAGATCTGGTCGCAACATACCAGAAATTCAACTCGAATACGTAAAGGAAACAGTTTCCTGTACAGGATTTTCCCGAACGCAGCGGACTCGAACCAGCTTTCTCGTGGCTACAGGTATTGCATGGAGACGTGCAACCACTCGTTGGAAAGGTAATTTCAAGGGCTACGATTTTCGTGTTGAGTCGATCACCCAGATCTGGCCAGAACACCTCTGAAATTGGCCACGAAGGTCGCCGCGTGCAGAAATCAGATTTCTGCACGCATCTTAAGGCGAGATGAACGGCATCCGTTCATCTTCTTCCTTGTAACGACCTCGCATAAACTTCTCCAGAAATCACACCCAACCTTATTCCTCCTTTCAAAGCCAAACCCTCAACGAAAACCCCTCTCATCTCCACTTTGAATGACGAGAAGGTTGAGGGAGACTAAGCCTAGAAAACCTAGGCATGGCTTATCCTAAGAACTCTCCTCCTCACCATCAAGACTCTATGGAGTCGATGTCTCTCCTAAAATAACTACAGATCTAGCACCAAGGGAGAGGGGAGAAAGCTCACCTCAAGTCCAGCGGTACCACCATGGCCGGCCATGAGCCTCGCACTCCTTCGTAGCGGCATTTTGTTTCCGCCAAGGATGGCCCGGCAATCATCTTCCAAGGATGGCTCCGGCAAGCCTCTTCCTCCTCCAGCCAAGAAAACTCTCTCAGAAATTTCGGGGCAGAAGAAAGGGGATGAAATGCTAGGGTTTCACAACTTTTTCGTTTTTATACACCGCAGACACGGGTAGGCACACGGCCGTGTTCCTACCCGTGTTCAGGTGACACGGCCGTGTCGCCTGCCGTGTTTAGGGCCGTGTTCATCCCAGAATATTTTTCTACCGTGTTGGGGTTGCGGCACACGGGTAGAGACACGGACGTGTCTCGACCCGTGTCCTCAGCACACGGGTAGGGACACGCCCGTGTCCCAATACCCGTGTACCTCTCTGACTGATAAGCCTAATCTTGGCATGAGGCACACGGGTATGGACACGGCCGTGTCCATACCCGTGTCGGCCAAAATTACCATTTTGCCTTGTTTTCCTCATTTCCCGTACGTTCGCACCTGTTCACCCACACCCCCATTGGGCTCACCACAGCCCCCCCTAGACTTAAATACGCAATCAAGGGGCCTAGCGCGAATTGGGACGTTACAAATCCTATAAACAAAATAAAAGATTTCGTCCCCGAAATCAGGGTACGGCTATGGGAGTGAAACACATAAAAGGGAACTATGCTTTCAAATAAAATTCTTACCTGGAGTAAATAATTCCGGGTAGCGCCCTCGCATTAAATCCTTTGGCTCCCATGTGAACTCCTCCTTCCCATGATTAGACCATAGCACTTTCACCAAGGGAACACTTTTACGGCGCAAGGTTCTTGTCTCGTTATCAACGATCCGCACCGGCTCCAGTCGCACAGACCTATCAAACGCCACGGCACCATCCGTCGTGGGGATATACTGTTCAGGCCGCAACAAAGCCTTCCGAAGCGACGATACATGGAACACGTCGTGAAGGTTCTCCAGCTCCGATGGTAACTCCAATCGATAGGCCAGAGGGCCAATCCTTTCCACTACGACATAGGGCCCGACATACCTTGGGCTGAGCTTCTTGACTCCACGTACCCGCGACACTCCGTGCATCGGTCGAACCTTCAGGAACACCTTATCACCCACTTGAAATTCCACCATACGGTGCCTTGTGTTGTAATATTCGCCTGTCGGCTTTGAGCCTCTAGCATTCGATCCCGGATCAACCTAACCACCGCATCCGTGTCATCAATATACTCATTTCCCAATGTCTTCGGATCTTCGCCTTGCACCCAGGACAAGGGTGTCCTACACCTCCTTCCATACAAAGCTTCATGAGGTGCCATTCCAATACTGGCTTGATGACTGTTATTATAAGAGAACTCCACGAGAGGTAAGAGTCTCTCCCATGGTTCTCCTTTATCTAGCACACACAACCTCAGAAGGTCCTCCAATGTTCGGATGGTTCGTTCAGATTGCCCGTCCGTTTGTGGGTGAAAGGCTGCGCTAAAGGCGAGGCGCGAGCCCAAATAAGCCTGTACAGCCCTCCATTCTCTTGAAGTAAACCGACCATCCTGATCGGAGACGATCGTCTTCGGCACACCATGGTACCGCACAAATTGCTCCACAAAGAGACGCACTAGGACGCCCACCTGCGCCTCCTTCTTCATTGGGATAAATCGGGCTACCTTGGTCAACCGGTCAACTATCACCCACACAGAATCATTCCCCGAGCGCGAGCGAGGTAACCCGTGGACGAAGTCCATGGAGATGTCCTCAAATTTCCATTCGGGGATGGGCAACGACTGTAGCATTCCACTGGGGCTTCTGCACTCCGCCTTCACCATTTGGCAGGCCACACAATGAGTAACAAAGTACTTGACATCCCTCTTCATGCCCGGCCAACACATTGTCTTTCTCAAATCGGTGTACAACTTCGCGATCCCCGGGTGCACCGAGTACTTGGAGCAATGAGCCTCCTTTAGAATATCCTCCCGAATGTTGTCACCTTCGGGGATGTAAAGCCGGCCACGAAAATGGACGAGGCCGTCTTTTAGGGAGTATTCTTCCGTAGTCCCATCCTCCATTGACTTGAAAGCCGGGGTTAAAGCCGCATCCTTCTTTTGTTCCGTCCGGATCCGGTCTCGTATGTTGCAAACTATACTCATCGCGGCCAAATATTCTGTATACTCTTCCGATTGATTCTTAAAGACCAAGGTGATTTCCATCTCTTGCAGTGTCCGGATTAACTCCATCCTCATCAAGCGGGATTCCGTGCTCGTTCCCGGTGCTTTTCGGCTCAAGGCATCAGCTACGGAATTAACCTTCCTGGGGTGGTAGTTCAAGGTGAATTCATAGTCGCACAAGAACTCCAACCACCGCCGCTGTCTCAAGTTTAACTCCTTTTGGGTGTGAACGTACTTCAGGTTTTTGTGATCCGAGTAGATCTCGCAGTGGACGCCATATAAATAATGCCTCCAAATCTTCAAGGCGAATACCACCGCTCCCAACTCTAGATCATGCACCGGGTAGCTGGCTTCATGCTTCTTCAACTGTCTTGAAGCATAAGCGATCACATGCCCATTCTGCATCAACACAGCTCCCATCCCTTGATACGACGCATCCGTGTAAACTTGAAAGCCCTCCTTCCCAGATGGAAGAGCTAGGATGGGTGCAGTCGTCAATCTGTCCTTCAACTCTTGGAATGCAGCTTCGCACTGGGGTGTCCATTCAAACGGCACACCCTTCTTGGTCAGCGTAGTACGGGGAAGGGCGATCTTCGAGAAGCCTTTCACGAACTTGCGATAGTACCCGGCAAGTCCAAGAAAGCTCCGTATGTCGGCCGCTGACTTCAATGGATACCACTCCTTCACGGCCCGCACCTTGGCCGGATCTACTGCTAGCCCCGCCCCACTAATCACATGGCCCAAGAACGCGACCTCTTGAAGCCAAAACTCGCATTTGCTGAACTTGGCAAACAAAGTGTGCTCCTTTAGCTTTCTCAGCACTAAAGTTAGATGTTCGGCGTGTTCTGCTTCAGTCTTGGAGTAGACTAGGATATCATCGATGAACACGATGACAAAGATGTCCAAATAAGGGCTGAACACCTTGTTCATCAAGCTCATAAAGGCGGAAGGGGCGTTTGTGAGCCCAAACGGCATCACGGTGAATTCATACAAACCATATCTCGAACTGAACGCCGTCTTCTGAATGTCATCTTCTTGTATCCTCAGCTGATAATATCCCGAACGCAGATCTAACTTGGAGAACTAATACGATCCCACCAATTGATCAAACAATTCATCAATGCGCGGTAGGGGGTAGGTGTTCCGCACCGTTAACCGGTTCAACTCTCGATAATCAATGCATAATCGCAGGGTGCCATCCTTCTTTTTGACGAACAAAACGGGCGCTCCCCAAGGCGACGAGCTTGGGCGAACGAACCCTGCTTCCACCAACTCCTGAAGCTGGACTCTAAACTCTGCAAGTTCCTTCGGAGCCATTCAGTATGGAGCTCGCGAGACGGGCTTGGCACCCGGAATTAGCTTGATTTGGAAGTCCACTTCACTATGCGGGGGTAGTCCCGGCAATTTCTCGGGGAATACCTCGGGAAATTCTCGCACCACCCGCACATCCTTGACCTCTAATGTCAATTTCTTCAACTCGAAGCAAATTACATAGACCTCATCCCCTTCCATATGAGATTTCATAGCTTGAATTGAAGATAATAATTTACGGGGTGCGAATCTAATACCTTGGAAGATGACTTCCGAGTCTCCATGCCTCAACATAACTTGTTTCTCCGCACAATTGATCCTGGCGTGGTGCCAATTCAACCACTCAAAGCCCAGGATGAGATCGAACTCCGGGATTCTTAACACTGTAGCCGGAGTTTCAAAGAACTTTCCTCCAATAAGGGTGTCGAAGTCGCAACTTGCTGACGACGTCATCTCAGAGCTGTCCGGAAGGCGCACCCTTTGAGTAGTGCACGTGAAGTGTTGCACTCCCTCCAAGTCCTTCACGAAGTCCGCCGAAATGAACGAGTGAGACGCACCCGTGTCAAATAACGTATAGGAGGGGCTCCCGCTAACCATGACAGTGCCTAGGTTCCAAAAAAAGGGTAATCACTATCCAGAATTGCGCGTATCATTTGTATCGTAAATCTAACAAGTCATATATTATTAATAAATTTTGCACGTACCGGTGATGACTTCCTGCGGATTTCTCTCCTGAGTCATATCCAATGCGAATACATGCTCCCGTGCATGTCCTTGATTTCTCCCTGGTGGTCCTCTTCCTCGGCCACGCATGTGCACTCGCCCCCGTGGAGCTACTGGAGGGAGAGCAATAGGAGCATCCCCGATAAGTCGCGGGCAAACTCGTCGGACATGCCCCGGTTGGTTGCACTCAAAGCATATCACCTCACGTTGGCCCCCAGGTTGTTGATAATGTTGCTGCTGTGGTGGTGGAGGTAAAGCTGGTGGTTGCGGAATTGGGTACTCCACCCGATAGTTTCGGTTGACCCACCGACCGCCTCTGTGGTTTCCCCTTCCTCTGCCATGATCATTCCGCCTTCTATTACTAGGGCCGACTTCAATTACTCCTTCCGCAGGTCTCTTGCCACATCCCATGTGGTCCGCCTCCAGTCTATTTGCCATGTCAATGATTTCTGCCAGGCTTGCATCGGCTATAAACAAAAGGGCCTGCCTCAGGGGGTCCCTTAATCCTTTGTAGAAGCGCTTCGCGTAGCCTCTATCGTCCAAATCATAGGAATCGGCAAACCTAGCGAGGTGTTGGAACTCCCTCTGGTACTCCGTTACCGATTTCGATCCCTACTTCAGCTGCAGAAATCTTTCTTCAAGTTCATCCCGAGCAGAAGAAGGGATGAAGTGATCCAGAAAGGCCTCGGTGAACTCGTTCCAACTGATGTCCGTGTACAACCGCCCTTGGAAGGTGGAGCCCATGAGGGACTTCCACCACCTTTTGGCGTGCAGCTCTAGCAGCGTCACTACCAATGTCACCGCCATGCTGTTCGGACATCTTATGCCAGCCATCAATTCCTGCACGGTATCAAGCCATTCCTCGGTGCGCTCCGGCAATTCTGTCCTAAGATAGGCAGGAGGGGACAGGGCACGGAAGGTGCTCAACCAGTTGGAGCCTGGCGCTTGTTGTTGCACCGGAGCTTGCTGGGCTTTAAATGCATCCAATATGGCTGACAGCGTTTGTCCTAGTTTCGACTGCTGGAACTGTGAAGGGACGGAAGGGGTAGGAGTGCCCCCAACCGGCTCCACCTGCGCTGGGACCTATACGCAAGGTACAAATTAGGGTCAGGTTGACTAAAACTAATGTCAAAGTTGGACAACTTAGTGCGAATTACATATGGGCACACCACTGCTTCCGCTAAGTCGGTTTATCCCCAAACCGACTAATCGAACGGGAGTGGCCTATTGTTACATGACTGCTCTAGTTGAAGATCGGCTAAGTCTGATACCATTTGTAAGACCCCCCTCCCGGAACACAACACACGGAACGAGGGGAGTCTTATGCCCGAAATAGCCGCCTTGCGGTAGCACTAACACACGGGTTAGCCTTTACCATAAGACGCCTATTCCGCCGGCTATAATCCATATCACATAAACTATGCCAACCCAACCATAACAGAAAAGTAAAGCAGTTCAATTCACAGCTAAGTTTAAGTCCAAAAGAGCGGAAGATAACAAGCACAACAGGCTTGTACAAAAGAACAAGAGTTTAGAAATGTTTTGCCAAACGGCTACATGAAAACACTCACGACTGTCACTGACGGTGCCGACGGCACCACCACTTCAGGTCCTATCGTCCGGGCCTGGCTGTCCTGCTGCATAGTCCGTTGCTGCACTACCTGCGGGGTTTCCTCCTAAAAAGGAAGACGTAGCAACCGTTAGTCATAAGACTAAGTGGCTTCACATCCGCTCCCCCGGCGACTCCTCGGCACCGGGCGGAGAAAGGAACAAAGGTACAATGTATATATATATATAAGCAAGTAAACAAACAGGTGACTGTAAATATGGTGGAGTATAAACTACGCTACACAACTAGCAGTTCTACAAATATCTATAATATATGACAGCAGGTATAATTAATCAGAATAGTAACTTAACTTATAAGAGTGCCCATACAAACTTATAAGTTAAGGATCGGCTTAACAGTAAAGTAACTCATCGTATAAGAGTGCCCATACAAACTTATACGATGAGGATCTTGTGTATGCAATGAATGACATGATATGAATGTTATGCTATGACCGAATCATGCGCACGCACATGCAAGTTGCTATGTCGACACAGACTTGAAGTTCCCACTTTTCGAGCAGGTAGCTAACCTCTCAGGCGTCATCCGTCGTGGCCAGACGACGACAGTGGAGCGGGCGTCTCCACTACTAGGTGGTATCACACTACCTATCCTAGGCCCTCGTACGCCTCAACGCTAAAAACACAACAGCGGAGCTCACATGCGTACTACGGCTCAGAAGGGGTCTTGGGTAGATGTGCACCAAGAACACTGCCCAACCTGGCCTTTGATTTCGAACCGGATGGAACCTCGGAAACGCACGAGGTGCAAGCCCAACCGTTCTCATGGCGCGGAGGAGATCTCGGGTTATGGACACCAAGTATCTAACCCTACCGCCCAAGGTCTACCCATTGGTTCCCATCGGTGTGACGACTGGCGAACCCGTAGACCTGCCACAGTCATTATCTCAATATCGCGACACGATGAATCGTCGCACATCGCATGCCCCAAAACAACTCACTCGATGCTACCCGTAGGGAGGCTTCAACTCTAAGCATCGGTTGTTAATAAACCCCTTGGGCTCGGATTACGGTTACAAAATACTCTTCACATAGTGTTCATCATATTCACGCCCATCTATTCAATGAATTCACCTCAACACTTCGCATAATAGATATGTTCAACACCAAACTATATAAATATATTCTATACCAATCTCAACCCTTAATTTCTAGCCTTCTCATCCAATCCATTTCTCTACCAATACATGGTTATTCCTTATTACACAACCAAATGAGTAACCATGCTAAATTATAGTAACTACAACATTATAAATATATGGGAGCAAGATAACAAATGAGCAAATCACAACCATTGCAAGAGTGCTAGCATTATAAATTAACAAGTGCATTAACATAGGATAGCCCGATACTAAAACTGGGATTCCCGGAGCTACAGGAATCCGATCACAATGCTCAACCCCTCGTTGAAAAGGTATTTGCGAGGGCTACGACTTTTGTGTTGAGTCAAACGCCTAGATCTGGTCGCAACATACCAGAAATTCAACTCGAATACGTACAGGAAACAGTTTCCTGTACAGGATTTTCCCGAACGCAGCGGACTCGAACCAGCTTTCCCGTGGCTACAGGTATCGCATGGAGACGTGCAACCACTCGTTGGAAAGTTAATTTTAAGGGCTACGACTTTCGTGTTGCGTCGATCACCCAGATCTGGCCAGAACACCTCTGAAATTGGCCACGAAGGTCGCCGCGTGCAGAAATCAGATTTCTGCACGCATCTTAAGGCGAGATGAACGGCATCCGTTCATCTTCTTCCTTGCAACGACCTCGCATAAACTTCTCCAGAAATCACACCCAACCTTATTTCTCATTTCAAAGCCAAACCCTCAACGAAAACCCCTCTCATCTCCACTTTGAATGACGAGAAGGTTGAGGGAGACTAAGCCTAGAAAACCTAGGCATGGCTTATCCTAAGAACTCTCCTCCTCACCATCAAGACTCTATGGAGTCGATGTCTCTCCTAAAATAACTACAGATCTAGCACCAAGGGAGAGGGGAGAAAGCTCACCTCAAGTCCAGCGGTACCACCATGGTCGGCCATGAGCCGCGCACTCCTTCGTAGCGGCATTTCGTTTCCGCCAAGGATGGCCCGGCAATCTTCTTCCAAGGATGGCTCCGGCAAGCCTCTTCCTCCTCCAGCCAAGAAAACTCTCTCAGAAATTTCGGGGCAGAAGAAAGGGGATGAAATGCTAGGGTTTCACATCTTTTTCGTTTTTATACACCGCAGACACGGGTAGGCACACGGCCGTGTTCCTACCCGTGTTCAGGTGACACGGCCGTGTCGCCTGCCGTGTTTAGGGCCGTGTTCATCCCAGAATATTTTTCTACCGTGTTGGGGTTGCGGCACACGGGTAGAGACACGGCCGTGTCCCGACCCGTGTCCTCAGCACACGGGTAGGGACACGACCGTGTCCCAATACCCGTGTACCTCTCTGACTGATAAGCCTAATCTTGGCATGAGGCACACGGGTATGGACACGGTCGTGTCCATACCCGTGTCGGCCAAAATTACCATTTTACCTTGTTTTCCTCATTTCCCGTACGTTCGCACCTGTTCACCCACACCCCCATTGGGCTCACCACAGCCCCCCTAGACTTAAATACGCAATCAAGGGGCCTAGCGCGAATTGGGACGTTACAGACATCACTAACTTTGTGGCTCATTATCAGACCTGCCAAGAGGTTAAAGCAAAATACTGCAACCCAAAGGCATGTTGCAGCCCCTGCCGATACTAAAGTGGAAGTTTGAGGATATTTCAATGGACTTTTTTCACGACTTAACTCGATCCCGTGCATGAAATGACTCTATATGGGTTATCATTGATCGACTTACCAAGGTAGCGCGGTTCATTCCAAATTGATAGGGTAATGCAGTTGACGTTCTTGCCAGATTATTCATAGAGAAAGAGGTCCGGTTCTACGGAGTGCCAAAGTCTATTATGTCGGATCGTGATGGATGTTTCACATACAAGGAGTGGAGGCAGGTGCAGACATACTTGGGGACCAAGTTGGCCTTTAGAACCACCCTTCACCCTCAGACAGATGGGCAGACAGAAGTGATGAACCAGACGATGGAGGATCTTCTCCGACTTTGCATAGTAGAGCACATCGAGCCATGAGAACAATTGCTGCCTTTAGTCGACTTTTCTTATAATAAAAGCTATCAGGCTAGCATTAAGATTGCACCGTACGAGGCATTGTATGGAAGGCGTTATCGAACACTGTTGACATGGGCTCAATATGAGGACCCGAAAGCCTTAGGAATAGCTTATATTGATGATACTACAACAGTGGTACAGCTAATCCAGGAGTGAATGCGGGAAGCGCAGAGCCGACATGACAAATATTACAATGTGTGACACCGACCGGTTGAGTTTAGCATAAGAGAAATGGTATTTTTGAAAACTAAGCCCATGCATTGTGTCTCCCTGTTGAGGAAGCAAAAGAAACTAGATCCCTGCTATTTGGTCCCCTATCAGCTGATAGAGCGTATTGGCCTTATTGCCGATCAATTAGCCCTGACCCCAGAATTGGGAAATCTCCATGATGTATTTCATGTCTCTTCCTTGAGACGAGTCCTCCGGCAACCAGAACAACCACTTCCTACACCGCCAGTACAGCTGCTGTCAGATAGATCCATCCAACTTGAACAGGTCAACATAGTAGATTATAAAGTAAATAATCTGCACAACAAGATCATTCTAATAGTCAAGATTTTGTGATCGAATTGCGGACGAGACGAGTATACATGATAACTTGAAGCACTCATCTAAGAAAAGCACCCAGAACTCTTTCCTCAGGTATCACTACTAGAAAATAGACTTTTGGCCAGGGCAAATTGCCCTGGCAAAAAGTCCAAAACCGTGGCTAAAAAACTTTAGCCACTGTCTAGCCACGGGAAAACTTTATGGCTAAAGTCGGCGTAGCTAAAACTTTTAAGCCACGGATTGGCCATAGCAAATAGTATTAGCCATGTGTAAAAACTGTCGTGCCAAATAAACTAACTATTAGCCACGGTATGAAACCCTGGCTAAAAGTGAACTCATCATTTAAAAAAAACTATTTGCCATAATTACAAGCCGTGGCAAATACTAATTTATGTTTTTTTTTTAAAAAACACATTAAAAATACTGTAATGCTAGATATGTGCATCCATTTGGACACTAAAAAATGCACTCAAGGTCATCCTTTATAAACAACTATGAGCGTCCATTAATAATGATTGTCTAAACCCTAAAATTGGACACTAAAAAATATTATAAAATTTCTAAAATTATAGAACAGCGAGCGAGGTGCAATTGCAGCCTTGTATCACCAAAAGGAAATCCATATCAATGCCTCCTACAGTGGTGTTCTCTGTTGGTTCATTGCAAAGACTACTGCATCCTCAACCTTCAAATGGAAAGTGGCCAAATATTAGATTTAAACTTGAAATATTGAAAGAATGAAAGCTAAATATAATAGAATAACAACTAGAAATGATTGAAATGTGATCATAGCTTAAGATAAACACTTCATTTGAGTAAGACAAATTAAGAAAATTGAAAGTCACGTACAAGCTTACTTCAATGTTTCCTTCTCCAGAAGTTTAATTCAATTCACGTACAAGCTTACTTCTTTCATTTTCATTACTAGCTAAACAAAAAAATTCAAATATCATATGTTTTTTTATGATGAGTGAAGGGAGAATCAAATAAATAAAACTCACCAGGACTCCTATTTTCTTCCTTTGCTTTTTGTCCCGGAGAAATGATATCTTCAAGGGGAAGAGGAGCCAGCATTGACCAATGCTCATATTTGGAAACAACGATCTCTAAATAAATTCCTTTTAGGAAATAAAACCATTAAAAGGAAGAGAGTTTAGAATATAATGAATCTAACACAAAAGATAACACAAGAGGGAGAGTTGTGCAAATTCATTGCAGGAATTATAAATGAAACGCTAAAGTAGTGTATAGTTAAACTTCACACTCATGCTCACATTTTAAGGGAATAATAAAATTTCTTTCTTTTTTTCTTTTCAAGAACTCATCAAAAAGTAGTTTGACATAAAAAAAGAACAAATGAAATAGAAATGGCCATTGCATAAATAGCAAGGTTTCCAATTATAAAAAAATTCACCATTGTGGAGGTTTAAGCCTCTATGCTCCACGACACTCCAAGCTCGTCAATGTTAATTGTTGGATCGGGTGTTATTATTGTTCGAGCAGAAAAGTCAACTCGTTTTCCCATCAAATTACCTCTAATTCGGCCCTCTTTTGCCTTAAGTCTGCTACAAATTGACTTAATCGGTTTTCCATATCGTTGAGTAGCCTGCGTGAGAGACAAAATCATTAGCGGGTAACGAGGAAGATATTAACAAAAAATATGAAATATAAAATAAGCTTACCCTTGGCTGACCAGGAAGCTCATTGTCAAAGTATGTTGCAATATGAAATTGCAGTAATTGAGAAAACTCCGTGATGATAAATGTTTGACCTTTTACTAATATTTATAAACATCATAAAATATGGAAATATAAATCCATAGTAAAAAGAAACAAATCGATGATTTACATTGCAGATAAAAACTATATCCAACCATACTGAGTAGTGTTACAATTGATAACAAACTGACAACCCCCACCTGCATCAGCTTTTCTCCTTTATTGCCATTAAACTTTTCAGGATAAATAGATGAATATATCATCAATAAACGGAGTTTGTTTTCTGGAGTAACATCCAGTAGGAATAAATTCCATATCAAATAAAGAATTGAGATTTAGGCTCCGTTTTGCGTGGTGGTGGTGGTCATGAATGTCGTAGTCATGAACTGCGGTTTGTGAATGGAGTGGTCATTAACCACGGTTTGTAAATTAAGATTTGTTTGGATGATTTATGTTTTTTGAGGTCATGAACATCGGTTTGTGAACTGAATTTTGTTTGGTAAATTTTTTTTCTATAATTATAGAAACTTTTTTTATCAATTTAGCCACTGAAAATAAAAACTTGATTAATGCACACCAAAACAAAACCTTGTTAAATGAAAATAAAAATTTTATAAATGTACATCAAAATAAAAACTTGATAACATATTTCAAAATCTAATGAGTACATTTATTATAAAGACTCTCTCCTTAAAATTCAATGAACATGGACAGACAAACTCAAGAAGAGAAAAGAGAGAATTGTTTACCTTGTGAATCATTGAGGTTAAAGTAGGCATGGATAGGTTTCATAGTACTCTTTCTCCAAACCAGGTGCACAAATGAGAGGATTCCATGCTTTGTTGGAGACAAAAAAAAGTGAGTTGAATTGGCATATATTGTATTTCATTCAATATGCTTGACTTATACATCAATAAGTAAGTAAAATATGCGATACATTGCTTATGCATAATAATTATAAAACCAACATTCACCTTATTGGACAAAAAATGAATTTGTTAGCAGCACTTTTTGCTGCAATACTCGTGATAGTCTAAAAGCATTATGCTTTGTGGAGTTGCTTATTTTGCTACAGGCTTTAAAATTGAGAGGTATTCTTGCTGCAAAAATTATTTTGCCATCTTCCTATTTTGAAAATGCTGCACTATTCTCTACTATTTTAAGAAAAGCTTAGTTTGCAATGCTTATTCTACTAATTCTTTTTTCAACACTTGAGGGCACTCTTTATGGGATTATAAGAATCCAGTGAGCTCTTATGGCGAGCTACAGGCAGGATAAAAAAGATTGAGGCTTCATTTGGTGCGGTAATGGCGGTAACAAACACAGTGGTTAGGAACCATTGTTCTCACCTAAAGAACTCCATCCACTTTTATGCTCAAAACAAGTTTTATTTTTTTGATGGCAGGTATAACCATACCATTGTCATGCCAAACATACATTTTATGAGAGTGATGTTTTATCCAAACTCATCGGAGCAAAAAAACCGTGACAAATGGAGCCCAAGTGAGTCTAATCCAAAAACAGAAACAACAAAATGTGCTCCCCTTCGCAAAGGTGTAGACATGTATGGTGTGGTTCTATGCCTTCTTCAACAAATTTGTTTCAACGCATGACATATTTGAAGCATTTTTCATTAAAATAACATGAATTTCAGAAGAAAAATATAAGACAACATTATTAAAAAATCATTTAAATGAAGAAAGTTTATATGAAAATTATGCCTTTTTGTATGATTCAGGAGTGTACTTAGCTGTGAATATCAAGAGTATACATTCACTTACGTCGATATCCATTTTGCAGAAGCATTGCAATACCTTTCATTTTCCACACCAGACTCCCAAACGGGTAAGTAATCAAGTACCTTCTTACTGGAAAAATCAATTTGCCCTTTTATCTCCCAGTTTATGCTCTTAAGGGTCTTCATCATGGCAAAATAGTGATAATACATCCACCTACATAAGAAAGCAGGAGAACTAAGCATGATGATAATAAAATGGATCAACTAAAAACTATAAGGCTCCGTTCATTTGCTCTTATGGATATCCTATGTTGTCAACAACACAAATAAGAACTTTTTACCAGAGAGAACAATGCTCTCTTATAAAATAGAAATGTTGTGGGAAAGCCCAATCTCAATACTCCCATACTCATTTTATGGCTCCTATGGGCTGAGCTACAAATTGAAAAGTTGAATGAAGTTCACTTTTCTAAGTGATATACTAAATAAATGGAACAAAAGTGATATACTCATTTTATGGTGCGGGTAAATATGTTATAAAATTCATTCAATAAAGAAGTTAAACAACATGCAGCAAATGTATATAACACAAGGGCTTGTAAAATCCATGGAGGTTTTAGTGCATACCGCTTCAAGCCAGTGCTACAAAGCTAGCTTTTGGGCTTTAGAATTCTTAGATAAACTTTTACCAACCTACACACATAGATCATACATCATAAACATGAGTTTCAGACAAATTTTAAAGATTCACATATGAAGGGGAAAAAACTTCAAATTTTTCATCATTTGGTTACACGAATATACCTTAGCCTGTATTTGGAGTGGCTTATCGCAGCTTATTTGCTCTGGTGAGGTTGTACAAAAACGTCATTGTCATAGAATGTATGTTTGATATCACAACTGTTACAAAAAAACTAGTAACTCTGATGATATCTCGCGTGCAAGAGAAGATGGAAGCCGAAGAAATCTTCTGATGCGGAGAATGAATGGCCTAGGTCTAAATCGAGTTTGAGGTCGTTAAAAAACCTAATGTTTACAACACCAGTAAATGCTCCGGGTGGGGTTTAGGCAAAGAATAAAGTAGCTCTGAAGAAGATGAAAACAATACCTCGCAGAAGCGAAGAATCCCAGGGATATCATCAATTCCCAGTCATTGATGTTGAGGCTGCTCGAAAGTAATAAATTTTATGGAGAAATTGATGGAAATAAAGATGGAGTGTTGTTTAAACTCAAAACCCTCCATCTTAGCCAATTCTAGATAACAACTTAAAAATGGGAAGAATTCAACATATACAAAAATAAAATTGTTTTGGTGACAGCGCTTAAAATTTAAATTTAAAGAGAAATACATAACTCCTAAAAATATTTTACCAAAATTTGAAAAGGTCTTTATGAGGGCTACAACATTGATGTTAAGGTCAAGAGTTGGATCTTTATGGATCAAGCCCAAAAAAAGGAAACATACAACATATGCAATAACATCAAAGTTTTGGTGACAGGAAGAGGGATATACTCAACCCCTAAAATTGAATTTCCCCAATTTTGAAATGGCAAAAAAAAAGGATAAGATTATTAATGATAATGATGATGAAAGGAAACAAAGATGAAACCATTCTCACAGTCTTCATGTTTGCGACGAATTTGCTAAAAGTTTGATAAAATGTCTCACTGAACTCATAAGCAAACTCGATACAAAGTCAATCCTATTGATATCTTCCATAGGCTCCCAGACACCCAACCCAAACCTATTATTACATTAACAATCAAAAAGGAGAAGGCCAATAGTACACATTAAGAATGCTACAGAAGAATTGCTTCTTGTTAAAATCATCAAGGTTTCAGTTGTAGAAGAAAGCATAAATATATAATTTGGAAAGACACAGCTTATATTCTACAGCATCAAGATTATGGAGCATACACAAGGGCTTTTTAGGATTCATTTGCATTACTATATCATACGCTTTTATCAATGCATAATAGTTGATTTTGCTGACTTATTGAACATCTTCTAAACTGGCGCCACATCTATAGTACTAAACCAAGCACATAGAATCTGGTAGAAAATACTCAATACTCTAAATACAAAGAATAGGAAGATTACACCATATATAAAAACATCACAGTTTTGGTGACAACAACTAAAAATTTAATTTAAAGAAACATATTCAACCAAGGAAAATATATTACCCCAATTTAAAAAGTAAATTATCACCCTAAACCCTAAGAATATTAATACAATGAGTCTCACAATAGAAATATAAACCCTCAAAATTTTCAGAATAATAAACAAAGTAATGTTATGAATATTTGTAATATGGGTTAGACTATTCAAATAGGGTTCGATCTAACCAATGTGGAAACCAAGCAACATTGAATGAAAAGAAGGAAAAAAAAGAAGACTTTTCAAGAAAATACGACCAAATCAGTCCCAGGACACAACCAAAAAGTCCCTCTATTTGGATGGAATTCGAGTTCTAGAATTAGAATTGGAGGTCCACTTCATCATAATTGGACATCCAATTCCAACTCCAAAGTCCTAAATCCATTCAAACAAATAGACTCTAACAGAAATCCGCCCCAAATAGCATTCATATAATAAACTAGAGAGAAAGAAGATTATGTGTGATAGCCTACAAAAGATTTGTCATCACTTACAAAAGTTAAAACCCACATTTATTATAGCTACATCCCAACAGCTTTTATTTTTATATATATAATAATACTTGGTGATATGCATTTCTTGAACATTATAACAAATCCAAGTTTAACAACCAAAGCTTAGATCATAGTTTTTAAAATATTGAATCTATTCTAATGTATTTGAATGCACCTGCAATTTTTTATCACCATGCTTCCATAAACTCTCCAATAAGTTTTTATAGAGAAGCTAAGGGAAAACATGATAAATACATAGAATTTCCAACTATGATAGGTTAACTACAGCCTCATCTGAGCTTTAAATTTCCAACTTGATAAATACATAGAATTTCCTTAAGTAGCATCTGCATAACAATGCACCAAAAAAAGCACCATCTACATAATAATGCATCAAAAAAAGCACGGCATATGTAAATAAAAGGGATACAACACATACAAAAACTTTCAATCTCGA
This sequence comes from Platanthera zijinensis, assembly GCA_039513925.1. Lineage (NCBI taxonomy): Eukaryota > Viridiplantae > Streptophyta > Magnoliopsida > Asparagales > Orchidaceae > Platanthera > Platanthera zijinensis. The sequence goes on from CM077081.1 coordinate 142,414,649, forward strand.
AGACGGCATATGTAAATCAATCCCCCGTTCTTTTGCATACACAAATCAATAATTGCATAGTCAATACTACAAAAACTTTCTACATTAGTAACAAACATCTATTTATTTTGGTGAATGACAACATTGTGAATTGCATTATAAACAATGAAGTAACATTTGGATAGGTGTGATCACGAACCCAAACTGTCGTGTATGTATGATCAAGCAGCAGCAATCATGAATACCCAGACCCTAAAAAGTAAAAGTAAGGCCAAGACAAACATCAACTATTATCAAAAACACTAGCTCATCCAAAACAATAGAAACAAACACAATTTAAAAGTGCATCTATCATTAAACTGGAGTTAATTTCATTTTGCCTAATTGATTGGGGGGAGGTTCAAGTGCTCTTTATTAAATGCATAAGAAATATATAAATTATAAAGTAAGCATTTAAATAAGAGACTGATAAAAAGTGATTTCAATACTTCTTCAATATTAGTAATCTCTGACCTCATTTTTGCTGATGTCTGAAGAGGATTAATAAATAATGCTTTCTTTGACATCCAGTTGTGATACCCATCACCACCCCTATGACGTACCATTTGTTTATATAAACATAATTTTTTATTAATGTATACAAAATTTGCAGCCGCAATATATAAAAGGAGGATAAGTATTTCAAGAGTAATTTTTGTTGCCACAACAAATTTTTCATATGCTATTTTTCTTAATTGTTCAGATTGTGAGTTTCATATATATTTAATTATGCGACAACTAAAAACTAAAAAAAACCAGCAAAAACACATAAAGTACAATGAGTGCAGAAATCTAATTCACGATCATATTAAGAGGACCCATCAAAATATCAAATGATCAAAACAATGAGTTTTGCAATAATTGCAAATATTATTTATAAACAACAATTGAAATCGGAATGAAAGTTTTACCTATTGGTTGTTGCTAGGGAACCAAGGGAAGGGCCGAAAACTTCTACCTTCTAGAATCCGACGATTGGCCTACTTCTAGAGAAAGGGCTGACTCAACACTCAACTAATTTGGGGGAAAATAAACCAAATATGATGGGGAAAACAAACCAAATATGATGGGGGAAACGCTGTGAATGCAAGATGTGGTTCATTTGTCGGACACCTGAACTACTCATCAGTGAAGAAGATGGAGCGGAGATAGAGTGTCGGATGGTGGTAAAACTCCTGCGAAGAAGATGAAGCGTGGATAGGGTGTTGGGCTGCTCATTGAAATTGCCATTGAGGAAGAAATTGAGGAAGCCTGAAAGCAATCATCAGAACGCAACCCCTCAAAAATCAAACTCTCAAACGAAGTGAAAAAGAGGAAGAGTTGAGAGATTACGATTTCATCGGGGCTGAGGATGCCAAACAGGCCGCATTGTACCTTAGCAACCTCCGTTGGGGAGTAGGGGAACCGTATGTCCATTGCAGTTGGGCTGCTGAGTGCTGGTGAGCGTGGGTTTCAGGGGAGATGTGTGTGGCACGAATGGAGGGTTGCCAGTGAGAGGGGCTGTGGCGTGGAGTCGCGAGGGGGATGGGCTGCAGCGTAGAATCATGAGGGGAGGGGCTGCGGCATGGAGTGATGGCTAGGGTTGAGATGGATGAAAGAGTTGGAGGGTAAATAAACCCGTGGATTTTGATTGATTTATGGGTTTTAGCCATGAATATTATTTTTCATGGCTAATACATCTATATTAGCCACACTATTTATAACTCTGGCCATAAAATACCTATTAACCACGGTTTTTGCAATCGTAGCTAATATCAGTGTATTAGCCATGATTTTTAGTCCCTGGCCAAAAAAAGTGTTGTCAATACTCACTTTTCTAGTAGTGTATGTTACTTTTCGCCCTAATTTAAGAAAATTTTATGAAATGAAGATCCGTTTATTTTTATTGGATTGTAACATCCAGAGTTTTATTGGGCCACCGGAACCCTAAAGGGCCTAATAAAAGTGACCCAAACCTCTACCCGTGACCCGGTAGGAGGCAACCCTAGGGAGGGTATAGAGCTAGGGAACTCTAATTTGAGTTCTGTCAGTACTTATGGCCTTATATTGTAAATACGAGCGTGTCGGAGCTCGTTCCTTTGAACTCTGAGGTCATATGGTGGATATGACCTTCCTCGTAGAACGTCGCAAATACAAGATTTTTGAATATCAAGCTAGAGAACTCCTATTTAAGTTCTTTCAGTTCATGTGGGCTTGTATAGTAAATATGAGTGCGTCGGAACTTGTTCCGTTGAACTCTGAGGTCATATGGTGGATATGACCATTCCTCGTACAACATTGCGAAAACGAGATTTTTGAATATCGAGCTAGAGAACTCTGATATGAGTTCTGTCAGTTCCTTTGGCCTTGTATAGTCAATCCAAGTGTGTTGGAACTCGTTCCGTTGAATTCTGAGGTCATATGGTAGATATTGTCATTCCTTGCAGAAAGTCGCGAAAAAGAGAATTTTGAATATTGACCTGGAGAACTCTGATTTGAGTTCTGTCAGTTCCTATGACTTCATATAGTCAATTCGAATGCATCAGAACTCATTGTGTGGCGATTCAAAGTCTAACGATGATTATGAGCATTTTGACCATTTTAGCGTGCTACAACACACATATTTTGAATATTTAACAAAATAACTCCGATTTGACCTCAGTTAGTGGCATTGGATTCATATGGTCAATACAAAGTCAACGAAGTTGGACCCGATCTATTTTGATGACGGGTGGTAAATCTATTGTAAAATCAAGCACATTTGTGCACCGAAAAGCGTGCGCACACCAATTGTGACACGACACACCAACTTTGACCCGACATCGATGTCATGGACCTCTTTTGACTTTTACCAGTATAGGGGACCCACCCTAAAGTTGACTTTGGTCAAATCCCCCCTAAAAGGCCCATTTCTCTCTCCATCCCTCTCTCCTTAACAAACTCACCATGGGCTAATTTTTTTGGCCATAAATGGGCCTTGCATGGTGGCTGATATCAAGGCTAAAAGGTGATTCAAAGCCCAAAGCTTTCTTTCTCCTCCCCACTCTCTCTTCCTCTCTTTCCATTGGATAAAACAACTTTTTATCACATGGCTATTAGCCTAGCCTAGGTCCTAGGTTATACTATCCTCCATTTAGAGGATGTCAGCTATCCCTACAGCTGCGAGAAGCTTGACCACATCTCGTCCATGGGGAATTTAGTCCCACACCGATAGAAGGAGTAAGGGGGCTCATCCTCCTCTTATAAAATGCACAGCCTTGCCTTAGAGGAATGTACTCCTCTCCCCAAGCTCAAACAAGCCACCACAACCCCTGCTGGAGCTCTGCTTCGCCAAAGAAAACTCAGCCGAGCTCCACCACCACCTCCACCACCATTAATGGCGGATCTCGCCGGAAGCCCTGAAGGCCCAAAAATCTGGTGGAAAGTTTCCCCTCTCCTTCCTCACTATATTCTGAATGCTTCACATGCAAGCTCCGGCGGCCTGAGCGCAGCCGCGAAGCCACCACCCCTTAAATAGAGGTGCTCTGTTTGGTTTTGGACGACGGTGGTCGGCAGTGGCAGGCCGGACCATCGCCGGAGGGAGCACCCCCACCCCGGGGAGTCGGTCGGTGGCAGAGCCATGGCCGACCGACGCCCGGCCGGCAGCAGGGAAGGCCCGTAAGGGCGGCTGTTCTGTACAGGCAGTAGGGAGAAGATGAAATTAATTATAAAAGTTATAATTTTATAATATTTACGATTATTATAATATTATAACTAAAATTGGTATTTTATTTTTTGAGGGGTAATATAGGCTCCTAGGAAAAAATGTTTTGAACATGAAAATTGTTCCCCTTAATGAGGGCAATCTCCACAAAAATTTAGGAATTTTTAGAACTAATTTGTTATTTTTAAAAGCCTAAATAAGAATTATTTGGCCAATTTGGAGACCAAAAATTGTGTAGAAAATTTCAGAAAAATTACTAGGCTCTTTTTATGCCCTCTTGAAGGTTGTATTGAAATTTAGGAACCTTGGGGTAAAATTTGAAGATTTTCCAATTTCTTAGAGCCATGGGTCACGCTTGGAAATTTAAGTGCTCAAATTCTTCGAAAATGAAAATCGAAGCGCATGACCACTTTATATATTGAATATTAAGTTCAATTGAGTAATCGATGAGAGTTATTGAGGCAAGATTCCCAACTCTGAGTATTTCGAGGTTTTTGCCAAAGCCACCGAATGCCACATTCTTAAAATAACTCTCGAGCATTTTGGGTAGACTCGAAAGATTAAAGTACGAGTTTCTAGAAAAATAAATCCACAAACTCGTTCCAGGTGAAGAATTTCCCTAATGTGTTAAAATTGATTTTTGAGGTTGAAATTCGAGGAAAAATGTGCCCTCTAATGAGATTCTCGGATTCGATCCGACGCAAGCAATCAAATTGATATTGATTCTCGGATGAATAATAAAAATATAACTCATAATAAGCTTCCCTTGATAAGATTAAGCCATAATTAAAAAAGGCACAACTGAATTGTTTTTGGATCTTAATAATGGGTGAAACCCAAACAAACCTCTTGAGAACGGAGATGGAACTGAACTAAACCTCCTGAGAATGGAGATGTAACTGAACTAAACCTCTTCAGAATGGAGATTGAACTGAACTAAAGCTCCTGAGAATGGAGATGGAAATGAACTAAACCTCCTGAAAACGCAGATGGAACTGAACATGCCTCCTGAGAATGGAGATGTAACTGAACATGCCTCCTGAGAATGGAGATGGAACAAAACATGCCTCCTGAGAACGAAGATGGAACTAAATATGCCTCTTGAGAACGGAGATAGAACTAAAGCCTCCTGAATGGTGTGATTGGACTACTAACCATTTTCTTTATGTTTAATTCCAGTCTCGTACAGGTCCAGTTCATATATTCATTTCAGTACTCAAGTCTCGTACTTGTCTAGTTCATTTATTCATTTCAGTTCAGTACTTTCTTTTCAGTACTCCAGTCTCATACTGGTTAAGTTCATTTATTCATTTCAGTTCAGTACTTTCTTTTCAGTACTCTAGTTTCGTACTTGTCATGGTTATTTACTTTCAATTCAGTTCAATTCTTTTTTAAGTACCATTCCAGTCCTGTACTAGTCCAGTTCCTTTTTGTACTTACTTTAAGTTCAGTAATACTCTAGTGTCCTACTAGTCCAATTTCTTTATAGCATTTCAATCATATAGCTTATACTAACATCAACTTTTATTACTGCACTTTTTTTTCTGCAATTTACTATTTTAAGCACGAATCCAGCCCTGACAGGCAGTGATTTGATAGGTTGAGCTTTAGTTTGGGAAAATAGGAGTTGAGATGTTCCTCCTAAGTTAGCCCGAAATAAAGTGCTCACACGCTCCTTGTCAAAAGTCGAACCAAGTGTCATTTTCTCGAATAATTAAAGTATAGTAGGGCAAGCCGTTGTAGACCTGGTGCATGCTAACAAAATTATTTTTACTTGTTTGCTTATAAATTGCTTGCGGTAAACCATGGCGGGTCGGTCACTTCCGTAGACCGTTTGTACCGGTGCGGGAAGTTCGATGACTCAAGGTGACAGTGATTTAAGTACCACGGGTAACCAGCCGTTATGTTTTCCTTATTGGATTTCCTCCGCTGGTCGTCCAAAATGTTGAATCACCGGATGTAGCTCACATCCAAGAGTACACGGGGTTATAAGTTAGAGCCTACGCTATGCGATACGACCACCCCCAAAAGTGGCAGGACTGTCCACTATCACCGACAACCAAATCGGTGAGGCCCACGGGGCTCGCTATCCTGCTTGAAAAGAAGTGGTCCATACTATGTCGATATAGGGTGTTATGTGCGGCTGTGAATGCCTGCGATGTGTTATGCACGGCTGTGAATGCCTGCGATGTGTTATGCGCAGCTGTGAATGCCTGCGATGCGTACACGACTGGGAATGCCTGTGATGTCTACGTAGTTGTGAATGTTTGTGATGTCTTATGCGCAGATATGAATGCCTGTGATGTGTACGCGGTTGTGAATGCCTGCGATGTGTATATGGCTGTGAATGCCTGCGATGTGTATGTGCGTCTGTGAATGCCTGCGATGTGTATGTAGCTGTGAATGCCTTTGATGTTTTGAATAAGTACTGTGTTGTTGCGCTAGTGGAGCCTAAATAATAACTGACGTATATTATTGTTGCTTGTCCAGTTATACCATGTTGTGTCTCTTTTTGGTTGCTCCTAGCTTATTCATGAAATGTTGTACTAACCCTCTCATGCTTCAGCTATCTACTTTTGTTGGGTGTGTGAACTCGCCCCTAGGATATGGATCTGAGGAGGACATTTGTTTCCACTTAGCTCTATGACTAACGGTTATTTAAATAACCATTCACATTAGATGGAGCACTGCAGCAACCAGCTACTACAAGACGATACGCCAGCTGAAAGGACTACTCGAGTAGAGGAACCCACGTCATCTCTAGAGTTTCGAGACATGAGTACTAGAAAGTAGAGTTGAGAGAGAGATGATTTGTTATTTCTAGTATTATATCGCCTACAAGCTTCGTGTATAAATAATGGCTAAGGCCTTTTGCATTTTCTTTTAAATATATATTGTTATATATATTTGTTGTGGCTCCCTATTAATGCTTCCGCAAAACTCAGTGATGAGATGTGAATGTTGTGATTCAAGCCGAGCAAGGCGGCAAACTAGTGCTTAGCAGAGTGGGTCGTTACCCCTTAAGGAGCACTGGGTGGGCAACTTGGGCAAGTAAGATCCCCTCTGGCCCGACCCGGGCAAATCTTAGGGGGGTCTTACATAGTCTTAGTGGGAAACGATATACATTTGTGATTATTGACAATTACTCAAGTTTTGTTGGACTATTTTCCTTACTAATAAATTTGATTCTTTCATTGAATTCTCCATTCTGTGCACTATAATTCATTACAAAATGGAACAAAAAATTAAAGTATAAGGTCAAATCACGGAGGAGAATTTGAGAATGAAAATTTTACTAATTTCAGTAATAATTTTGGACTAAAATGGGAATTCGACACAAGTTTTTAACTCCACGCACTCCACAACAAAATAGAGTAGTGGAAATGAAGAACCAGTCACTCTGAGAATTAGCTTACACAATGTTGGTCGAGTACGGCTTGACTCATTATTTTTGGACTAAAATGTTTAGCATTGCATGCTATGTGATGAACGAGGGCATGCTTCACCCTATTTTAAAACCCACCCCATATGAGCTATACTTTGATAAATAACCGTCTGTTTTTTATTTTAGAGTATTTGGTTACCCCTGTTTCATTTTTAACACCAAGGACAATATAGGGAAATTTGATGAAAAATCTGACCTAGACATCTTTTTTTGATATTCCTCCACGAGTTGTGCCTATAAGGTCTACAATAAAAGAATATTAGTTGTAGAAGAATTAATTCATGCACACTTTAACAAAAATACTCCAAAAGAAGACCCTAAATTAAATACAGTTGACGATGATATCATTTCTCAAGAAGAGGAGAGTGTGATGAGAGAGGTAGTAGTAATATGTGATGAATTAGGTGATATGGAAGGATATAAACCTCTAAAGGAACTAAATTTTTCAAAAAATTATCCCTGAGAACTCGTAAATGGAGAGCCTTCACATGGGATTATAACTCGTTCATCCATGCATTAATCATTTTTAAACTTATGGTTTATATCTGAAATTGAACCTAAAAACATTTCTGAAGCACTAAATGACGACTCTTGGTTTTTATCCATAAATAAGGAACTTAATGAATTTGAAAGAAATAAAGTCTGAACATTAGTTGAGCTCCCAGTAACCATCTAGTTATAGATGTTTAGTGGATCTAGAAAATTAAACTTGATGGTGAGTCTAGGATAACGAGAAATAATGCAAGGTTGGTTTCTCGGGGATACTCTCAGATCAAAGAGGTGGATTTGGAGGAGTCTTTGGCTCTTGTAGCTCTCCTTGAGTTCATTAGGATGTTCTTAGCATTTGCTAGTTTTAAAAGGATAAATTTATATCAAATTGACGTCAAGAGTGCGTTTCTAAATGGTCATATTAAAGAAGAAGTGTAAGTAGAGCAACCACCCGGTTTTAAAAATAGTAATCATCCAAATCATGTCTATAAACTCATAAAAGCATTATATGAACTAAAGCAAGCACCTCATGCCTGGTATGATAATTTAATGGTTTTTCATGTAAATCATATATTTAGGATGGGAAGTGTGGATACTACATTATTTGTAAAACACAGTTATTCAAATTTAATGATCATGCAAATATATGTCGATGATATAATCTTTGGTGCCACAGTTATTCAAATTATGTGAAGAAATTATAAAAGTGATGCAAAGTAAATTTGAAATGAGTTTAGTAGGAGAATTGGCATACTTCTTAGGATTTTAGATTTCTCAAAGAAAAGAAGAAATTTTTGAATGCCAATCGAAATATATAAAATATATGATTAAGTGATTCAGGTTTGAGAATATGAGACAAGAAAAAAACACCTATGAGCGCATCACTTAAACTACAGAAGGATGAAAGTGTCATTTTGGTGGGCCAAACATTATTTATAGGCATGATCAGATCTCTATTTCATATAAGTGCATCTAGACCAGACATCATGGTTGTTGTGTGTCTTTGTGCTAGATATCAAGTTAGTCCTAAAGAATCTCATCTTAAAGTCGTTAAACTTATTCTTAGGTATCTCATAGGCACTCTGAATCTTGGCCTTTGGTTTCCACACACTACAAACTTTACACTCCATGGATATTCAGATTTAGATTATGTCAGATGTTCACTTAATCGTAAAAGAATAAGTTGCACGTGTCACTTCTTAGGGTTGCACTAGTTTGATAGTCAAGTAGAAAATAGAATTTTGTTTCTCTCTCTATGGTCGAGGCCGAATATATTGCCTTAGGAAGCAGTTGCGCGCAAGCACTATGAATGTCACAAACATTAGAGGACTTTCGTCTCTCCTTCAAGAACGTTGAAATTAGATGCAAAAATAAGAGTGTCATAGACTTAACAACCAATTCGGTGCACCACTCACATTAGAAACGCATAGACATACGACATCACTTTATTTTTTATCACATTAAGAAGGAGAATGTGAGTGTGAGCTTCATTGACATTAACAATTAGTTTGCAGATATCTTAACCAAACCCCTCCCCGACGCTCATTTTTCTCTACTTAGATTAGAGTTGGGTGTTTTGGATCTCAATGCTTACTTCTCATAATCAGTAACAGTTGTGTGATTTCGTCTAGCTTTCTACTATATTAGATTTATAGTTCATAGCACATTCATATATAAGAATCATTGGAATCAAAACCTATAAAAATTGGGTTGTTTTTCCGTGGAATTGAGTCTTTGTGAGCTACCACCGTGCGTTAGTACTAGCGCTGGTGGTAAGTGTTTTGCATGCATACTTTATTTTTTTGTTCTTTTCTGATTTTGATTTCTAAAGTCTTCTTGTTTGATTGTCCATAGGTAGTTTCCTTTGTAGTTTGTTTTCAAAATTTTTTAAACAAAAATAACAAATAAAATATAAAGCCCAAAAATCACAAAAATATATATATTTGCTTAGTTTTCACATTTATTTATTTCATTTAAAAAATAAAAAAAATGCAATAAAAAGGTACTATCATTATCTGGACATTCATGACCTAGAACTGAAATCATAAAGATTACATGAAATATTTGATTTATGATTGTTAAACTCTATTTATGATTGTATGTTTTTGTCATGATGTGTCTAAGTGCGACTAAATAGGATAGTGAATGTTTAACATGCCTCTTGGTATGTGTGAGGATTTAGGTAGCATAATGATATTTCTTTGATCACACATTTTTAGAAAATACACTCTTGTAGAAATTTCAAAACTTAAATGTTATAACTCGTGATATTGTGACTAACATGATCAGAATGACTTGAAAAATCAATTTCATGTCGTTCATGTTTGATATATAGAGCTTAGAGCATTAGGCCAACATTACAGTACTAGATCTCTCGTATACAAGTTAAAATGCATCTATCTATGTGGGTAGATTTCAATTGATTCGGTGGCCTAGAACTCAAAAAAAATTGATATTGAAATAAAAATATGTAAACATTATATCTATGCTATCCAATTATGCATTAAGCATACCCCCCCCCCCCCAAATACTACTCGTCTCTCCTTATAAGTCTCCATGAGCATTGTGAGAATAAGCACCTTGGTCTATGGAATTGTTTCGATCTTGTGCAAAGATAATAAATTAAGTTAGACCTATTGTTCTAGTCTTGGTATATAGTATATAGAAAATGTGGCATGATTTTTCACTTTATCACTCTTGTGTTTGCATTATGTTTTATTGAGATCAAATATGTATTAATGATTATTTTTATTCGATGTTTTTCTTTGATATTACACGTACATCTGTCATTGTTCTATATAAATCTTCCATGCAAAAGAATTTTACTTTAGATTCACTTCTTATTTACTTCATGATTGTACTAATACATGATTGCTACTTATGATACTTACAATGTTAAATTGTATTAACTCTATAAATCACGTAACATTGTACGATAAATCTAGTGTATTTAGTTTATATGCTTTTGTCCAAACTTCATATGGTATGTTAATTTAAAAATCAAATGATCTTGTTTTTCATGTGTTGTCCTGTCCTTTTGACCCGTATTTTCAATTCTCTGATATGTTTTTGGACGCGCTTGTGACGTTCATGCTCATATCTATCTCATGCATTGTTTTTTATGCGTATTAAAAAATGCATATCTCTTTGTAAACAAAAACCATTTATGATCGTGCTCGGCCCTTTCGATAATATCAAAGTGGGAATTAGAATGTTCATGAACTAAGTCTTATGCTAGTCACATGGGGGAGATCACATGTAGGGGGGAGTTATGCGACTATCATGCATATCGATAGGGCGGGACAAATATAGGGAGAGTCATACTACATTCACACTATGATATCTTGATACATAAACCTGTTCATATTTCATGTTCATTACTGGATTACACTATAACATGCTACTAATAATTTATATCCCATGAATGAGATTTGATAATAGCAAATAGGGGGTTGTTGGAACTTGTGTTCTGCATCTCTTTAGTTTGACGACATGAAATCCCAAATTGTGATTGATCAAGCTTATGTTCGGTATAATGTGCAAGTTTATAGGTATGAAGACACCAAAAATACACAATCTGTAACCTACTGCTGGGCGCTAGCCCAACTACATGTGTTATACATGCCAGCTTATAAGTTGGGGTTGGTAGAATTTCTCTATGACTATCACTTGGCGATAAGAATACCGATCTGTGTTAGCCATATCATCGATTCAAGTCGATGGCGTCTAGAAGAGTAGGTAACAATTAGAAGACATGGTGGCACCGAGAAGACCAGACTATCGCGATGTGCTAGCAACGACGCCATGCTATTAAACAATGGCATGAGAATTTTTTAGGATCTTTTCCAAATTTGATGATGGACAAGTGGTAACAATGCATAAAAAGACCTAATGCTGCGCGGTTACCCTAACGCTGATGGTAGATTATTTAAAAGACTATAAGAGCCCATAGTTCTTTTCTTGAGAAGACAAGAAGGAATATTATACGTCTAGGGTTCTGCTTTCATCTCTGTTGTTGCGAACCATCGTCTCCACACAAGGAAAAGTGAACTATCTCCCTCCCATTCGGGATTGAAGAACTCCGAAGAGCGAAGTATCAAACTACCATCAGCAGTTGATTATGCAAGAATAATGACATTCAGAAGCATAGATCGCTTGTCGCTCTACAAAGGAATCCTTATTTGATGGAGCAATAGTTTCTAACTTCTATTTCTTTTCTAGCTGTATTTTTTCCTTTTTTTCTAATTATTTGGTGTAAGTTAAATCAATTGGCGAGGTCGTTGGAATCTTGAAAAGGTTCTATGGGAAATCATCCTGGGAGGACGTCAATATCAGGGAGATCTAGTAGGGCTCTAAGACCCTTCTGAGCAGGAAGGTGAGGAGCTGGTTCAAAGACTGAAAGTATCTAGCTGTCAACCCAAATCACCTAGAGGGCGTGAATAGGTGAATCCTGTAGATTTTAGAGGAATAAAAATTGAGTAAAAATAAAGTGCACATAATAAGAGAATAAGCACAACACAAATACAAGGAATTATAGTGGTTCCCCAGACTGGGTACGTCCATTATCCCTCCTCGCCTATCTAGCACTTCGGGCTAGACTCAGCTACTTCAATAAAACTCAAATTAATAATAATCTCACAACTCAGAGTCTTCCACTCCTATAAACTCGAAGAACAACATCCCCTAAACTGATCCTTCAACAAGGATCTATAAAATAAACTTGAAAGAACAAACTTCCTACAAAGCAATAAGAAAAATCTTGTTTGAAAATAGAACTTCTTTTTCTCAAATCTAAAAATATTTATACTCCGTTGCATGAAAGTTCGGACTGAATTCTTGAAGAATAAGAAGAATCTGAATTTACTACATGAATCAGATCTGAGAAATAATTGATTTCTAAATGAATATTAATCTAAAATCTTGAGATCAATCGTGTCCTTTCTTTCCAAGAGGAATCACAGATAAAGAGAGTAGTCAGGGACAAAGTTCTTCGTGAAACTTGATTTAAAATACCGATCATTTTTGGAATAAGATCACGATTAGATTTTCAATTTGAATGGAATTTCTAGGTTTTTAGAAATAATCCAAGACTATTCTTAACTAACAGCTTGATTTTGAACTAAGGTCTACCGTCCACGTTTACTGTACATGGCAGAAACCCTAACTTTGGAAAGCTGTGAAAATGAGAACAATGTTGAATGAAAATTTACTTAAGTCTAATTCGTCGAGATATCACGTGTACTCTCTAGACTACTCGATGAACTCGTCAAAATGACTTAGAAAGAACTTGTGTGAGAAGTTGAGACTTCACGAGATCTTTCGATGAATTATCTAACAGGTCTTCAGAGTACTTGATGAATTTACTTATCATGTCAATGAATTATATTTAGAATCGGCTAACACCATCTTCCTCTAGAGTTCTCTTGACTTTTAGAAAGGACTCAATGAATTCCACGAGTTCTCACATAAGTACTCGATGAATTCCCTTGAGTACTCGACGAATTTACTTAGTTTTTTTTTATTAAAACAGAATGGGTGCGTACCTGAGGTGCTGATAATAATAATTCTTTGGATATAATAATCAAGAAAGTCTAAACCAAGTCTAATTCTTCGATTCCTTATGGGAGTACACATCGAATACTTATGTGATTACATGTCTAATTCGTCAAAAGAGTCAAAGACCTCTCGTCGAATCATCAAGTATTCATAAATATTTGTCGAATGTACTTGTGACTTCCCGATTAATTTCATGAGTTCTTGAGTGATGACTTGATGAATTGAACCTTTGCTTGTGTAGATTTCTTTTGATTCTATGACACCTTAAGAGTCCTTGTTGAGCATTCCTAGTTCAGTTTTTAAGTATGTGAACTTGGCTTCATCTAGCGACTTTGTGAAAATATCTACAACCTTCTTGTCAATTGACACATAGTAATGGCTGATATCCTGATTCTCCACATGCTCTAAGATAAAGTGATACCGTATCTCGATATGTTTTGTCCGGTGATGAGAAACTAGATAGTTAGCTATTGAAATTGTACTTGATGAATCACAAAATATAGGAATCTCCTTCAATTTCATGTTGTAGTCTTCAAGCTGTTTCTTATCCATAGAAGTTGTGCGCAACAATTGCCTGCATAGAATACTCTGACTCGGTAGTTAAAATTGCCACACAATTTTTCTTCTTGCTACTCCATGAGATAAGCCTTCTTCCAAGGAATTAACACATCCCAGAAGTGTTTTTCCTATCATCCCTAATTTATGCAAAAACAGCATCTAAATAACAAATTAACTGACAATCATTACTTCCTGGGTACTATAAGCCTAGATTGGGTGTGCCTTTAAGGTATCTCAGAATCCTCTTTGCAGTTACATAGTGAGATTTCTTAGGAGTTCACCTATAATCTAGCGCCGACACATATTGAAAACACTATATCTAGTCTCCTGGCAGTGAGATAGAGCAAGGATCTAATTATGCTTCTATACTTGGTCTCATCAAATGGTTTCTCTTTCTCATCCTTGTCCAAAGACATAGTTGAACTTATTGGAATCCTCATAGAGGTTGTATTCTCCATTCTAAATTTATTAAGTAATTCATTGGTGAAATTTGTTTGAGAGATGAAAATTCTATCTTCAGATTGCTTCACCTGAAGTCCTAAGAAATACTTCAGCTCACCCATACCGCTCATTTCAAACTTACCTTGCATCGAGTTAAAAAATTCTTGTAAAGGTTGTCATCTATAGAACAAAATATAATATCATTGACATATAATTGCAATAGCAAAATCTTGTCTTTTACTTCCCTCAAAAATATTTTTTTGTCTATCTTACCTCTTGTAAACTTGTTTTCAAGAAGAAATTTAGACTGTCTCATACCAAGCTCGAGGTGGTATGTTTTAAACCATACAATGTTTAATGAAGAAAATAAACGTAACCAGGAAGGGATGAATTGACAAAACCTGTGGGTTGTTTCATGTATAATTCTTCGTTTAAATTACCATTAAGAAAGGCTGACTTCACATCTATTTTATAGATTTTGAAGTCTTTGTGAGCACAATACGTTAGGAACAATCTGATTACTTCAGTTTTGGCCACAAATGCAAAAGTCTGATCGAAGTCGATCCCTCTTCTTGCTTACCTTGTGCTACAAGTCTGGCTTTATTTTTTATGATGACTCCATTCTCGTCCAGCTTGTTTCTGAATACCCATTTCATCATTATAACATTGTGACCTTTGGGCCTTGGTAATAGCTCCCACACCTTGCATATTTTAAACTTATTGAGCTCTTCTTGCATTGTGAAGATCCATAAAGCATCCTTATTTGCTTCTTTGAACTTCTTTGGATCAATCTAGGAAAGGAAACTCAAATACAATACTTAGTTAGTTGTACCTCTTCTTCTTCAAACTCCTTCATTAGGATCTTCGATGATCAGATCAATAGGGTGATCTCTTGAATATCTGATCACTAGATTCCTTGCATTACCACCAGGAGGTTTTGCTTCTTCTGGTACACATTCTTCAACTTGATGTTCTTCATTGTCAATCAAGCTTGGAATATGACTTTGATGGAGCTTGATACCCCCTCTTTAACTGCTTCTTCTAATCTTAGCTCTTTTAGTTTTGAACCAACATCTTCAACAAAAATACTAGAAGAGCTACTATGAAGCATACTCATCTCTTTAAATATAATATTAATGGATTCTTCTACAACCAGGAATTTCTTATTAAAAATTACATATGTCATACTATGGCTACTATATCCTATAAAAATACTTTCAAAACATTTTTACTAAACCTTAATGTGTAATACTTCTCGTTATTAAGTATGAAGCAAAATCTTCCAAAGATTTTGAAGTAGGACACAGTCAGTTTCTTGTCTTTCAGAAGTTTATAATGAGTCTTACAATGATTCTTGATGATCAATGCTAAACGTCTTTGTTTTAAGAGTAGCTTTACACCTAGAGGAGGTGTGAATAAGTTTCTTAGTCTTTTGACTACATTCTTAATTTAGTGTGTTGTGATTTAAGTTATTTGGCTTGCTTTCAAGAACAAAAAACAACACACGGGTATTTATAGTTGTTCCCCAAGGTATGGGTACATCCAATATCCCTCTCAACTTTCTAACAGTTTGTTAGACAAGGCCAACTTCTCAAATCTCAGCTCAAGGTGCATACAACACAGATCCCTCAAGATCTCTCAGACTCCTCCAAGTCCTACCTCATGCTCAAGGTCCTAAACTCAGAGATATAATTCCTACAGCTCAGTGATCCTTCTGATCACCTACCTTAGACTTAACCAAAGTCCTACACTCAGGGTAGGAGGATAGCCCCACACTCAAAGAGAATAACACTCCAACATCAGATCTGATCCAGATCCTACCACAGGATAAAAGCCCTATAACTCAGAGAATAAATCTCCTACCTCAGATCCACAACTAGATCCTACCTCAGGCACACAGGCCCTATAACTCAGATCCACAACAGGATCCTACCAAAGCCTTTATATTTGAGATTACACCTCAGATCTAGAATGATCCTATAGAATGAGTGAGTTTGTTATTTATGATATGACTCTAGAGAAGTGATTCTTTGAGTCCATCTTTCTGGATTGAGTGAACTCTGCCCTAACTTTGACTCCAGAGAAAAGATTATATGAGTCTTCTTCTTCCTGAACTGAGAAAGCTAAGTCCTATCTTCTTCATAGCAATAAGATAGTTGATCTTCAAGTTGGTTCTGCTTGTGCTGAGAAGTATCTGTATAGCTCTATTTCTTCAAGCCTTTTATATAGATGAGTTCATTATAGTGGCCTTAAAGATGAACAACAACTTAGGCTTTCTCTGCTTCTTCTTCTTCTTGCTCAGAGAGAAAGCTGTCTGACATTGCTGTTTAAGACTTTTTCCAACCAGATAACTTTATCTTTGCTTCACCTTCAAACTCAGAGAGAAAACTCTCTGCACTTGATATTAAAAATAGACTTAATCTTTAGTGAATTATTTCTTCAACAGCCAGCACTGTCTGTGAATCACAGACTAACTGTAAAATAAGTTCTTGGAAAAAATATCCTTTGACGAGTGGAAGAAGATTATCGAAAAGGTAAGTTCTACTTTTCTCTCTCCAAACTCTCTTTTTCTTTTCTCTATACTCCACTTTTATGTCACGTAAATCCAACAGCTCTATGCATAGTGTGGACCCCTGGAATAGGCAACTACAGCACAACATTTTCTTTAACTACAGTACTAAAGGCAAGCTGTGCCTTTTGTCTTCGAGCATGAAAAACCCGAGATTTTTGAATTTCTGTTGATGTCAGCATGACTCAACTCCCGTGGACTTACCAAATTCCAGAAAATCTGCACAGGCATTGAGTGAAGCATTGTCACTCAACGTAAAAGTACTTAACTGAATTTTGCACCTTCAGGAATTGAGTGCGTTGAGTGAGCCTTCATCACTCAATGCAAACGTACAGCTTAATTCTGCATCTTCATGCATTGTGTGCATTGTGTAATCCTTCATCACTCAATTCAAAAGTACTTAGTTGAATTCTTCATCTTAAGGCGTTGAGTACGTTGAGTGAGCCTTCATCACTCAACGCATACAGACTTTATAGTCTAATAGCTTAGGCATCTAGTGAGCCTTTGTCACTCGGCGCTTCTTGACTTAGTTGAATTTTCTTTGTATATAGACATCGAGTGTTGCTTCTTCACTCAAAGCTTTCTGCCTTTGTCTGTCTTCTTGATGAGGCGTTGAGTGTCCTATCTTCACTTAATGCTTTTGTACTTAGTTTAATTTTCTTTGTTGAGTAGGCGTTGAGTGAACTGCCTTCACTCAATGCTTTTGAACTTAGATAGATTCTCTGTTGAGTAGGCGTTGACTGAATTGCCTTCACTCAACACTTCTTTCCTAAGAAAGATTTCATGTCTGCTCCTCTGAGGCTTTGATTTCTTGAGCTTCTGTCAACTCTTTTTCTCTTCGGGCATTGAGTGAAGTGGTTTCACTCAATGCTTCTAGACTTAGTGGATTTTCTACCTGTCCAGACACCAGTCTTCTTCATTGAGGAATTGAGTGAACTGCCTTCACTCAACGCTTCTTTCCTTAGACAGATTTAGGCATTGAGTGGACTGCCTTCACTCAACGCTTCTGTCCTTTATAGATTTCTTATTGAGTAGGCGTTGAGTTAACTGCCTTCACTCAATGCTTTTGTACTTAGATAGATTTTCTATTGAGTAGGCGTTCACTGAATTTCCTTCACTCAATGCTTCTTTCCTTAGACAGATTTCATGTCTGCTCCTCTGAGTCTTTGATTGCTTGAGCTCTTGTCAACTCTTTTTCTCTTCTGGCATTGAGTGAAGTGAGTTCACTCAACGATTTTAGACTTAGTGGATTTTCTACCTGTCCAAACACAAGTCTTCTTCATTGAGGAATTGAGTGGACTGCCTTCACTCAACGCTTTTATCCTTAGACAGATTTAGGCATTGAGTGGATTGCCTTCACTCAATGCTTCTGTCCTTAGACAGATTTCTTATTGAGTAGGCATTGAGTGAACTACCTTCACTCAATGTTTTTGGACTTAGCTAGATTTCTACTTTGCCAGCATCATGTCTTGAGTCCAACTAGTATTGTGACCCTGACATTATGTCTAATCATGGTATAGTAGATAACCTACATATATTGAACTTAAACATACATAAAAAAACAATTATGCACATAACATTGATGGCGATGCCTCTTTAAATTCAGGGAACATTGAAGGGCAATATTCCCAACAATCTCACCTATTTGAAAAAGCCAAAACACACACCAATGTTATGATGCATTAATACATAAAACATATTTGCTAAGCAAAGGTAGGCTTAGCAGATATAGCTTGTTCAAACTTAAGCTGACAAATATAACTTATTCAAAGTTCCCCAGTATTAACACTAAGTCAACATGACATGTCAAGTCATTACACTCTCCTCCCCCTTTCTGGCTTCTTCAATAGGCATTCATTTATTGAGGGTGGAGAAAGGATCATTGGTGAACTTTTCTCTTTGAACTTTTGACCATCATGCTTAGGAAGAGTTGATTCCTCAGCCAATAAGGTGGATGGAATGACCTCATCATAAGTAGGAACATGTGAATGCTCCCCCTCAACTACATCATTATTTTTTGGAGGAACATCATTCTTGTCCAACACTGTATCTTTCTCAGCTGATTCAGCTTATCTTACTGAAGTTTAACCTAGCTAGTTAAAGTAATTAACTGCTATCTATCTATCTAACCTTGTTAAAATTATACTTTAACAATAAGGCAGTCAGTCTTCATTATGAATTGAAAATAAAAACATAGTCATGTAGATATATAACTGAAACACTTAATGTACATGAGTCATTCAACATTAAGCATTCCTAACTCAATTTTTAAAGAATTGAACTTAGCCTCATCCAATGACTTAGTGAAAATATCAGCAACTTGATTATTAGTGGGGACAAATTCAAGACAAATTTATTCACTTTGTACATGTTCTCAATTTTCTAATTTCTAGAAGCTTAGTCGTGCTATGTGAGACAAGATTCTTAGCAATACAAAATGCACTTGATGAATCACACTATAAGGGTAAATGACTTACCTTGAGATTGTAGTCCTCTAGCTAATGTTGTATCTACAAAAGTTGTGCACAACAGCTCCCTGTAGAGATGTATTCTAACTCAGCAGTGGATATATCCATACTGGTCTGCTTCTTGCAACTCCATGAAATCAGCCTTATCCCTAGGAATTGACAAGTTCCACCCTTGCTTTTCTTATCTTCTCTACAGCCTGCAAAGTCTCTTCTTAATGAGCCTGATCTCTTCCTCTTCTTCAATAGCTGATTTGCCTCTGACTCTAGCTATTTAATAAGCAGCAGTAGAGGGTTCAGCCAACTAAGCACCATCTTGATCATCATTTTGATCTACGCTATGATCACCATACTATTCATCATACAGTCCATCTTGAATAGGGTCAGACATGTTTTCATCAAGATATCAGTCTCATTTTCTTGAGTAGGGAGTTCTGTTGGAATATCCCCCTCAATATCTATATTTCCCATAGGAATTTGCTGACTTGTATCAACTATAACTTGGGAAATCAAGCTATTCTTGAACAGATTGTACTTATTCTCCTACAGCAGGTGCAACTATCTAGGTAATCTCCCCCTCAACCTCAGAATTGTCCATAGGGACATTCTAATCTTCAGCAGTATTCTTTTGATCTATTCTGTGTTGGAGATACTCTGGGTAAGAGTCAAGCTCATCCATCATATCAGACTGAACTTGCTCTCCCTTAATAAGATCATCTAGCTTGTCAGTATCCTCTTAATATTTTCACAGATGTTTTCCACTGCCTACCCAGTCAGAATTTATAGAGCTTCTGCTGGACTTTCTTTATACTGAGATCCACCTATTTGATTTCTTGCTGCGGATTGAGAGGATTGAAACCTGAGCACTTGTATCTCTTATTATTTCCTCAGAAGTAACAGACAGTTGAGGATTGTCACAACCCGCATTTTCTCAATATTTAAGTTATATCAGAGTAAGAGAAAATACGCATCGTGATGTCATGCCGTGCAGGGGTTAACTCAGGTGCTCAGGTAAGACTCCTAACCATACAATTTTTATGAAATCCATAAGTTATTAAGTAAAAACCATTTTAAGTTTAGATGGACTTATCTCTTAGCACAGTGGATTATCTAGTCCACGAGTAAAAGTATAGTTATACGCTGTAGAAATAATTTTATTATGTTGAATTAACATCCTACACGAGCATAAACATCCCTAAAGGACAACTCGCGGTATGCAAGACTCTATCTTTATTATAAGTACAGAAATAGTCTTTACGTTAGTTAGAAAATAGCATTTTAGTTTTTAAAAGATGGCATGTATGAAATACTAGTAGTAATGCTTTTATAAGTTAAAATACCTAACATGCAACCTAGCATAAACATTCCCAGAGAGCAAGTAAATACAACCAAAAAATAGGCTAACTAGGCAGCTTAGCAAAGTAATTAGCATTTGAAAAGAAAACCCCCATTGGGCGTCAACAACCTGACACGAACCCGCTGGAGAGCATGTATGTCTGTACTAACATGAAAGAAACAAATCACTACCTGACTACTGTGAGGAAAACCTCTACAAAACAGCAGACCACTAGCAAACTTCCAAACCTAGCCGCTCACCCGGCTACTGCCCTGAACCTAAGGCATTCAAAAAAAGAACACCTCAGCAAGAAAGTACATGTGGCAATAGATATTCAATCAATAGATGGTTATAAAATGACAAAAGGGTTACCAACCCATGACTAGATGATTATAAGGAATCATCGACATTTAAGCCCAAGGAAAAAAAGGAAGAAGGAACTCATAAGGGTAAAACATCCCAAATTGCACCAAGTGCTATAAAGATCAAAGCTTAAATAAAATAAGCATAAATACGTGCATAAATGAAAGAAAAATTAGTCAATTCACCATTAGAGAACAAAAAAAACACCAACAAAGCCTGATACAAGAAGTTGATGGGACCTACCCAACACACCACGGTGGAAGGGACCTACCCAACACACAATTAGTAAAACTTCACTAGGCCTAAGAAAAAGGTGGTCTCATGCCTCGACACACCCAAAACCTGGGAAAAACCAGTACCTGTAGTTGAAGGGACCTACCCAACACACCAACAGTCACAAACCCACAGTGGAATCGACCTGCCCAACACACCAACAACCACCAACCCATATAGGGTAAAGATGCACAAAACCAAGCACCAAAGTCCCTAACATCCATGAATCGGCAAAACTTCAACCAACACTGGTTTATTTTGCTAAAATGAGGAAGAAAACCCCAAATTCACCCTGAGGCTCATACCCAAGGAATTAGATAAGAATTGGAGAAAAAATTCTAAGTCCACGAAAAAGCATCGAGTACACTCGACGTCGTATCGAGTGCATTCATTGCACTCGATGCAATCCAGCTAAACTCAGCAAAAACCAAACCACTCAAGGCCGCGTTGAGTCCACTCAACGCCGCATTGAGTCCACTCAACGCCGCGTTGAGTCCACTCAACGCCGCGTTGAGTCCACTAAACATTTTCAATGCTTTTTGACTTAGACTCGGAATTCCTACATGGCGAGTCTTCTCTCAACGCCGCATTGAGTGAATACAACTCACTCAATACTTTCATACTTAGATAGAAAATTTAACGATAGCATTGAGTGTCTTCAACACAGTCAACACCGCGTTAAGTGAAATCAGCTCACTCAACGCTTTTACACTTATCCACACAGACAATTAGCATGGCGTTGAGTGCATTCAACACACTAAATGTCGCGTTGAGTGAAGTCATCTCACTCAACACTTTTACACTTAGCCATTGTGATAGTTTTACTTTCAAGACAACCTAAACACCTAGAGGGGGGGTGAATAGGTTCTAAAGCTTGTTAACACTTTTTGGCATAATTCAATTACAGAATTAAAACACACAGCACATCAGTCACAGAAATTTAACAATCACAGATTGCACACTATTTTATAGTGGTTCCCCAAGGTCTGGGTACATCCACTTTCCCCCTTCACCTATCTAGCAGTATGCTAGATTCGGCCAAACTTCCTCTTTACTCAGATCCACAGATCCTACAGCTCAGAACCTTAAAAGGTTCTTACAACTCAGGCTCAACAGCCCTACCTCAGCCTTATCACAAAGCCTACAACTCAGAGAAGAACCTTCTCCTACACTCAGGCAAACAGCCCTACCACTCATAGATCAACTCTCCTACACTCAGCCTTTATAATACAGGCTTACAACTCAGATCTGTATTGACAGATCCTACAGAAATTAGAAAAGAAGTTTTTAATGTCTTGCCTTTGTTGAGAGAGAAAAGAACAAGACAAATCTTGATCAGCTGATGAAATCAACTGAATCTGAGCTTTCTTCAAAGCTTCTTGAATATGAACTTAGCTGAGTTGATTTCCAAACAGCTTCTTGAGAAACTAATGATGGCATCCTTCTTCTTCTTTAAGTGGCTGGATCCCTCTCTATCCAACACCTTTGATGATACTTCTGAATTCTTGAAAGAACTCTTCTTAGACTGATCTTGAGATCGTCTTCTTAGATCTTCTGATGAAGATCTTATTTAATGCCGTGCACTTTCATGAAGAGAGGACTTGTCTCTTAA
This sequence comes from Platanthera zijinensis, assembly GCA_039513925.1. NCBI lineage: Eukaryota > Viridiplantae > Streptophyta > Magnoliopsida > Asparagales > Orchidaceae > Platanthera > Platanthera zijinensis. The sequence continues at coordinate 142,437,456 of CM077081.1, forward strand.
CTGATGTGTTGATTAAGAATTAATTTCCTCTTGTGTGTTGTATATTTCTTCTTCTGAATCTGTCTATTTATAGATCTTCTTCATGGTAACCGGCTGATCCGGTTTCTAACTGACTTCTGACAAGTCTTACAGCTTCAGTTAAACTGTCATAACCCACAACTGTCAAGTCTTCAAAGAGATCCTGTGCCTTAGTCTTGGACAGCAAAGTGTTGAGACAGACTGTCAGAAAGTGTCGAGACCAACTGTCTATATGTGTTGACACAAGTGACTTTGGTGTCGACACAGCCTTTGATGATGTCGACTAGTTTGCCTTTAAGTCGACACTACTTCTTCAGAACTTCATCTTGAGAATGTGTCGACACAGAGAATTTGTGTCGACTCAACACTTCATCTTTCTTCAGAAAATAACTTGGTCTTGACTTTGCAGTGTGTCGACACAAGTCCTGTGTGTCGACACAGTTGTTGTAGATTCAGAAATCAGTATGTGTCGACTCTGCCTTCAGGTGTCGACATAGTTGAGGTCGACTATCTTTCTGTGAGTCGACACTGCTTCCCAGTATCGACACAAATATGGTCGACAATCTTTCTATGAGTCGACACTGCTTCCCAGTGTCGACACAAGTGTGGTCGACTATCTTTCTGTGAGTCGACACTGCTTCCCAGTGTCGACACAAATATGGTCGACTATCTTTCTGTGAGTCGACACTGCTTCCTTCAAGTGTCGACACAATTATTCTGAAGTGTCAACACAATTTCTTCAGGTGTCGACATATGGACATAGAATAATTTCCTGTATTCTTTAATACTTCTTCACCTGCACATGTCAACTTAAAACAACATCAAATACACCTTGATGTATATCATTAAGCTAAGTTAGGCTTCTTCAGTGCTAAGGTTTCTCCATATCCTTCGTTGACGTTATCTTCAACCTTTGGTGCCATTGAGCAGACGAGAAATCTTGAGAGAGAAGAGAGAGAGATTGTCGACACGGGGTTTCAATCTCCAAAACCCTATAAGCGTGTCGACAGAATAAGTTCTTGACCTATTTATACCTTCTAGGGAAAGAAGATCAAAGGTCAGGCAAAAACAGTCTATATGAGTCGATACAGATGGAGTGTGTCGACACCAACTTCTATTGTCTTGACAGCAAGTCTGTCTACTATGTGTCGACAGCAATTGTGGATATGTCGACACCTGAGAGACATAGTAGTGCATCAGAAATTTTGTGTCGACTCTTAGGATAAGTGTCAACACAAAATCTGTAAGTGTCGACACCACTATTCTGGTGAAGTCGACAATACATTCCTGGATGAGTCGACTATTTGATTCTTAAGTGTCGACACAAATTCTCTGTGTCGACACACATTCTCTGACTAGTCGACATGACTTCACTGAGTCGACACATTATCACTGAATATGTCGACACTATTTAATTAGCCAATTTCTGTTTTTGTCAATACCACTTGATCATCTAATATCACTTGTAAGTTTCTTGATAAACTAATCAATGGTCAGCATTCCTAATTCAATTTTAAATTTATTGAATTTTGTTTCATTCAGTGGCTTAGTAAATACATCTGCTATTTGATAATCTGTTTTAAGAAATTCCAATGAGATGTCTTCTCTTTCTACATGCTCTCTAAGAAAATGGTATTTAATTTCTATATGCTTAGTTCTACTGTGAGAAACAGGATTATTAGCAATAGAAATAGCACTTTTAGAATCACACAATAAAGGTGTTCTACTTACTTGAATACCATAGTCTTTCAACCGATGTTGTATCCACAATAGCTGTGCACAGCAGCTGCCAGCAACAACATATTCTGACTCAACTGTGGATATTGCCACACTGGTCTGCTTCTTACTACTCCATGATATAAATCTTCCTCCCAAGAATTGACAAGTACCTGTTGTACTCTTTCTATCCTCTCTACAGCCTGCAAAGTCTGCATCTGAATAACCTGTTAGTAGAAAATCTCTATTCCTAGGATACAAAAGGCCTAGATTAGGTGTGCCCTTAAGATATCTCAGAATCCTTATGACTGTAGTATAATGAGATTCTTTAGGGCAGGCTTGGTACCTAGTACAGACACATGTAGCATACATAATATCTGGTCTACTAGCAGTGAGATATAGTAGAGAGCTAACTATTCCTCTATACAAAGATTCATCAACAGGTTTACCTGCATCATCTTTGCATATAGGCATACTTGTTCCCATAGGAGTTCTCATAGTGGAGGATGACTCCATACTATACTTCTTAATTAATTCTTTGGTGAACTTAGACTGGGATATGGACAGGCCATCATCAGTCTGTCTTACTTGGAGTCCCAAGAAGAACTTAAGTTCCCCCATACTGCTCATCTCAAACTTCCCTTGCATAAGTTTGGCAAACTTTTTACAAAGGTTGTTTTCAGTAGATCCAAAGATTATGTCATCAACATAGATCTGAACTAAGATGATCTTACCTTTGGATTCCCTAAGGAATAGAGTTTTGTCTATTTTTCCTCTTGAGAATTTATTCTCAATAAGGAAAGTAGACAGGGTTTCATACCAAGCCCTTGGGGCTTGCTTTAACCCATACAAAGATTTCTTAAGCTTATAGACATAATCAGGTTTAAGAGGATCTACAAAACCTGATGGTTGCTCTACATAAACTTCCTCTTTTAAATCACCATTCAGGAATGCTGATTTCACATCCATGTGGTACACTTTGAAGTCTTGATAGGCTACATAGGCAAGGAACATTCTGATTGCCTCCAGCCTTGCTACTAGGGCAAAGGTTTGTTCAAAGTCAATCCCTTCTTCCTGCCTGTATCCTTTTGCAACCAATCTTGCTTTATTCTTCACTATTATTCCACTCTCATCCAATTTGTTCCTATAAATCCACTTTGTGCCAATTATGTTGTGGCCTCTTGGTTTAGGAACAAGCTACCAAACATTGCACCTTCTGAATTGATTCAGCTCCTCTTGCATAGCATCAATCCAGTGCTGGTCTTGGATGCCTTCTTCAAACTTCTTAGGCTCCATTTGAGATAGGAAACTTGAATGCAGATCTGTGCTTTGATTTCTGCTTCTAGTCTGCACTCCTTGTCTTGGATCACCTATAATCTGATCAGCTGGATGATCTCTTAAATGTCTTGTAGCTGGAAGAAAGATTCTTTTCTGGTTGAACATCTCCAGCTCCTTCTTCATGCTGAACCTCTTGGTTTTCATCAGCATCTATTGAGTCTTGTACTCCCCCTGGACAGTAGCCTTCATTTTCCAATGCTCCATCTTCCTTTGATGCTTCAGCAATGGAGAGCTTGTCCATTCTTTTGCTTATACTTGTTGAATCATTTGATCTACAAGACAGCTCACAGTTGATTAATCTTGTTTCATCAAACACAACATGTACAGATTCTTCAACAACTTGAGTAGTCAAGTTGTAGATTCTATAGGCCTTACTATTTATGCTGTACCCAACAAATATCCCATCTTGGGATTTGGCAGCAAACTTAGTTAGGTATGTCTTGCCATTATTAAGTATATAGCATTTACAACCAAAGATCCTGAAGTAGGATAGATTTGGTTTTCTACCTTTCATAATCTCATAGGGAGTCTTTTTGTGGTTCTTGGTGATAGAAGCCCTATTGATCACATGACATGCAGTGTTAACTGCCTCAGCCCAGAAATATTCTGGAAGAGTGGTGTCACTCAATAGTGTTCTACCAGCTTCAATTAATGTTCTATTCTTTCTTTCAGCAATCTCATTTTGCTGTGGTGTTCTAGGTGAGGAGTACTCTTGGAAAATCCCAAAGTCTTCACATAACTTTGTCATGCTTTCAGATTGAAACTCAGTACCATGGTCACTTCTGATTTTGACCACTATACTATTCAGTTCATTCTGAATTTGCTTCACAAAATTAAGTAAGACACTTGGGGTTTCTGATTTCTGTCTCAGAAAGAACACCCATGTAAATCTAGAATAGTCATCTACCACCACAAAAGTATAGAATTTCCTACCTAGACTATGAACTGGCATAGGACCAAAAAGATCCATATGTAAGAGGTATAGGCACCTCACAGAATCCTTGTTTTCAAGGCTTTGAAAGGAGGATTTTGTCTGCTTGCCCTTTTGACAAGCTGAGCATATTTCTTCCTTTATACACTTAACTTGAGGACCATTCCTCACTAACTCTTTGCTAAAGAGTTGGCCAATTATCTTGTAGTTAAGATGAGCCAATCTCTTGTGCCACTTGACACAATGAGAAGCATTATCATCAGCTACAAAACAGATGGAAGAAGCCTTGTTCTCACATACAAAATTAAGACAATAGACATTTCTCTTCATATACCCAGTCAATATGATCTTTTGATCACTTGACCTTTTGATATGACATCCATCCTTAACAAATAAAATGTCATATCCTAAATCACTCAGCTGGCTTATGCTTATTAGATTGTGTTTCAAACCTTTTACATAAGCCACTTGGGTGATAGTAATTAGGTTAGTAGAAATGTTACCAAACCCTTTGGTGATTCCTTTTTCAGATCCACCAAAGATCACTTTAGGTCCATCTTTGACAGATGTATACTCCTTCAGCAGCCCCTTTGTTCCAGTCATGTGCCTGGAACAACCACTGTCCAAGTACCATATAGGGGCATGACCACTTAAACTTTCCTGCAACACAGATTTACTTACCCTTAGAACCCAAGTAAGTCTTGGGTCCTTAGTTCAGGTTAGCATTAACAAAGCTACCATTATCTCTTTTAACAGGTAGACTATTGTTTTTTCTAACACTTGTGTTATGCCAGCAGTCTAGTGCAAAATGGCCTCTCTTGCCATAGCACCAACATTCAAACTTATTGTATCTAGATTTAGATACACCCTTGACAGAAGAATTTCTATCCATTGCTGGTGCTGCAGCAGCTTCATCCACTGATTTCTTATAACCATTGGGTTTATGAACATTGATAGGCCTGTTGGCATTTACACCCTTGTTTATCAGAACATTAGTCTTAAAATGACCATGTATATCTTCATGATCATATTGGTTAGAAGGCACTTGCACCTTTCTAAACTTAATAGGGACTGAAAGGTTCAGTGGCTTGATAGGAGCTTTGCCTTTCCTCTTGAATTGGGCTGCCCTGGGGTTACCTTTGAATCCTAATCCTGCCTTACCCTTTTGAGTCACAAATTCATCTATCAAGGGTAAGACAGACTTTGGCTTAGAGTAACTAGCCACTAACTCCTTTTCTATTCTTAGTCTGGCCTCCAGACTCTTCACTTGATCATTGGTATAATTGATTGTACCCATCTAAATAATAGTTATATTCTTCAGTTTGGCAATTTCATTTAACTTCTGTTCAATTACTTTTTCAAACTCAGTTGCAGCTACCTTTAGATCAGTAATTTCCTGAGCCTGAGATTTAACCAGGATCATGCTTTTCTTAAGGGCCTACAACAAGTCCCCATACTTATCTATCAATAGATAGACATCTCCTTCAGATTCAGATGCATCTACATCACTTGATGCAGATGTAGCTGATTCTGCACTTGTACTACAAACAGATTTTATTGAAGGACATAGTACCTTACTAGGACCAGACTGATTCTGGCACATGTCTTCTTCTAATCCTGCCATCAGTCCCATGCACTGATGATCTTCTTGTTCATAGATGGAGTCTAGCAATTGCATGAACTCCTCTTCTTCAGTAGCAGCAAACAGTCCAATATATGCTTCAGCTTTAGATTCTGATTCTGAAGTTGATTTATCTGTTAGGCTCTTTTCCTTCTTTGCAACAAAGGATTTTTCCTTCTTGCCCTTTTGATAAGTCTTCTTCTTGTCTGATGACTCCTTTCTCTTATCAGGACAGTCAGCCACTACATGTCCAGGCCTACTACAACAATAGCAGACAATCTTTGAAGTAGTGGCCTTGCTGGGCTTTGTTCTGCTCTTCTCTTTCCTTGATGAATTTTTCTTCTGATAATAGTCATCAACTTGCTGTGATGAGGAGGGCCTAGACTTCCACTGCTTCTTCTTTAAGAATCTCTGGAATTGCCTTGTAAATACAGCAAAATCTGCATCTGACTCACAGCTTTCTAAACCCTGATTATCTGAATTTTCAGAACTAACTTCTGCAACTTCCTTAGGAGGAGATGATGATATCCTCCTATTCTTTCTAGTGGCTTCTACTTTGAAGGCCACTGTCTTCTCTCTATGCTCTCCTTTTGAATTCTTTTCCTCCTCTTTCCTCACCATAAGTTGCATTTCATAGGATAACAACTTTCCAAACAAGGTTGGAGGAGAAATCTCTGCCAGTTTAGCCACTTCTCTTATGGCACAGATCTTTGTGTCCCAATCCATTGTCAAGGATCTTAAGAATTTGTCATTTAGTTCATTGGTACTGAAGACTCTTCCATAGGACTTTAACTCATTCACAATTCTATAGAATTTCTTATAGCATTCAGTTATGCTATCAGTTTTTCCTTGTCTAAAACTTTCATATTCCTGGTTGAGCATAGACTTCCTATCCTGTCTTACTTCTTCAGATCCCTCCATATAGACAATCAAGGTGTCCCAAATTTCTTTGGAGGTCTTGCAGTGAATCAGATTCTGAAATGTAGAATCATCTATGGCACTCACAATAATATTCTGAGCTCTCTTGTCCATGGTTGCCAAAATGATTTCATCCTTGGTCATTTCAGAATAACTCTTTGGAGTTTGAATATTAGCATCAAGAACTGATACTTTCATTGGAATGAAGGGTCCTTCCTGAACTGTGATGTATATCCTTGGGTCAGATGCTTCCATGAACAATCTGACTCTTTCTTTCCAAATTCCAAAGATTTCCTTCCTGCAGATGGGTAACTTCATTGACCCTAACTCCTTGTGATTTTCTCCAGAACCCATCTTCTTGAATCTTGATTCTGCCTTTCAGATCTACCTCAGAATGTTAAGTCCTTTTTGAGGAACCTCCCTCTGATACCACTTGATTGTTTTACTTTCAAGACAACCTAAACACCTAGAGGGGGGGGGGTGAATAGGTTCTAAAGCTTGTTAACACTTTTTGGCAGAATTCAATTACAGAATTAAAACACACAGCACAGCAGTCACAGAAATTTAACCATCACAGATTGCACATTGTTTTATAGTGGTTCCCCAAGGTCTGGGTACTTCCACTTTCCCCCTTCACTTATCTAGCAGTATGCTAGATTCGGCCAAACTTCCTCTTTACTCAGATCCACAGATCCTACAGCTCAGAACCTGAAAAGGTTCTTACAACTCAGGCTCAATAGCCCTACCTCAGCCTTATCACAAAGCCTATAACTCAGAGAAGAACCTTCTCCTACACTCAGGCAAACATGCCTACCACTCAGAGATCAACTCTCCTACACTCAGCCTTTATAACACAGGCTTACAACTCAGATCTGTATTGACAGATCCTACAGAAATTAGAAAAGAAGTTTTTAATGTCTTGCCTTTGTTGAGAGAGAAAAGAACAAGACAAATCTTGATCAGCTGATGAAATCAACTGTATCTGAGCTTTCTTCAAAGCTTCTTGAATCTGAACTTAGTTGAGTTGATTTCCAAACAGCTTCTTGAGAAACCAATGATGGCTTCCTTCTTCTTCTTTAAGTGGCTGGATCCCTCTCTATCCAACACCTTTGATGATACTTCTGAATTCTTGAAAGAACTCTTCTTAGACTGATCTTGAGATCGTCTTCTTAGATCTTCTGATGAAGATCTTCTTTAATGCCTTGCACTTTCTTGAAGAGAGGACTTGTCTCTTAACTGATGTGTTGATTAAGAATTTATTTCCTCTTGTGTTTTGTATATTTCTTCTTCTGAATCTGTCTACTTATAGATCTTCTTCATGGTAACCGGCTGATCCGGTTTCTAACTGACTTCTGATAAGTCTGACAGCTTCAGTTAACCTGTCATAACCCACAGCTGTCAAGTCTTCAAACAGATCCTGTGCCTTAGTCTTGGACAGCAAAGTGTTGAGACAGACTGTCAGAAAGTGTCGAGACCAACTGTCTATATGTGTCGACACAAGTGACTTTGGTGTCGACACAGCCTTTGATGATGTCAACTAGTTTGCCTTTAAGTCGACACTGCTTCTTCAGAACTTCATCTTGAGAATGAGTCGACACAGAGAATTTGTGTCGACTCAACACTTCATCTTTCTTTAGAAAATAACTTGGTCTTGACTTTGCAGTGTGTCGACACAAGTCCTGAGTGTCGACACAGTTGTTGTAGATTCAGAACTCAGTATGTGTCGACTCTGCCTTCAGGTGTCGACATAGTTGAGGTCAACTATCTTTCTGTGAGTCGACACTGCTTCCTAGTGTCGACACAAATATGGTCGACTATCTTTCTGTGAGTCGACACTGCTTTCCAGTGTCGACACAAGTGTGGTCGACTATCATTCTGTGAGTCGACACTGCTTCCCAGTGTCGACCCAAATATGGTCGACTATCTTTCTGTGAGTCGGCACTGCTTCCTTCAAGTGTCGACCAATTATTCTGAAGTGTCGACACAATTTCTTCAGGTGTCGACATATGGACTTAGAATAATTTCCTGTATTCTTTAATACTTCTTCACCTGCACATGTCAACTTAAAACAACATCAAATACACCTTGCTGTATATCATTAAGCTAAGTTAGGCTTCTTCAAATCAGGTATACATTTCCCAATGTACCCAACACGCTGAGACACTTAGCATGGCATTGAGTGCATTCAACACACTCAATGCCGCATTGAGTGAAGTCGGCTCACTCAACATTTTTATACTTAGCCATTGAGACACTTAGCATGGAGTTGAGTGCATTCAACACACTCAACACTGCGTTGAGTGAAGTCAGCTCACTCAATGCTTTTACACTTAGCCACACAGACACTTAGTATGTAGTTGAGTGTATTCAACACTCTCAACGCCGCGTTGAGTGAAGTAAGCTCACTCAACGCTTTTACACATAGCTGTTGAGACACTTAGCATGGCGTTGAGTGCATTCAACACACTCAACGTCGCGTTGCTTTTGGACTTCGGCTAAAAACTTGATTTCAGTGCTAAGGTTACACTCAATGCCTAAGACAAAAACTTGGCAGAAGTGTTATCCTACCTAAACAGTGGATATTAGACTTACAACAACCACTAATTTTTCAATAATTTAATAAAGAGTATCAATAATTTTTTGAGAATATCTGAACTTAGACCAAGAACAACTTACTGTTATGCTCACACAGGAAGAGATTTCTCCTGTAACAATACTCCCTCACCACAGCCACTAGTTTGCTGCTAAGCTAAGCACTATTCGGCCTACTAGGATAGAAATAGTAACATAAAAGCTTGGCAAGGGTGTAAATCACCACTTTCCCCAAGATTTACAGAAAATGAATTTGATAAGGAGGAGATCCTACCCTAATTCAGCTTCTATACTGGGCGAAAATCAAGAAAATGAGAAATAAAAACAGGCAAGGGGGAAACCACCAATTGCCTCATATCGCCGAATTCGGCCACGCAAACGCTCCTCGTCAAGAATCTGGCCGCAAGATCACCTAAGCAACACTTCCTGAAACTTTTTAGGATGAAAGAGAGTCAAAACGAAATTCCAAACACCCCAAATTTCACGAAATGGGAAAAACTTACCGTAAATGTAGATCTAGGTGAGAGCAATCTGGATCTACTCTCCGACGACAATTTCGTGCACCGGAGCCCCTAAATCCACGGCTGAAGGATCTCCAAGGACCGCCTCTTTCTCTCTTTCGCAAACAGGCGATAGTTTCAAGAAGAAGACATTGAATAGGGTTTCTCTATTCATAATGCTATTTATACTTAGAAATATAAGTATTATAATAATAGTTTTTTATTAAATAATGGTCCAAACGACCAAAAATTCGCACCAACACGGATTTCTACGAAAATCACACCATAGCTAAATATTGAAGCTACGAACCCAACGGCACAGTCAAAATTAAGATTCGACGAACCAAACTCGAGCAAACACCTCCCGAAGCCAAAACACAAGCATTCCCAAAGAGGCTCCACCGAGCCACCAAAACAGACCTGACTAGTTAGGGAATCTAGCAAACAGGCTAAACTCAGCCACACAAAGAAAAACTTAAGAGCTAAAACCATGCTCTAACAACGACATATGTCGAAAATGCGTCACTGTAATACCCTGACGTCATAAACACGCCAGATAACGAATTAAACCAAATATCGAAAAATCGGGGGCTTTACAAGGATCATTTACCTCTTCCTTACTGCTCTCAGATGTGCAGCTTCCTGTGCTTTCCTCTGTGATTAGTACAACCATCATTTTCTTCTTCTCATTTGACTACTGATGTGGAAGCAGTACTCTGTCCCACCTGACAGGTATCTTGAACTACAATGGTTGGATCCTGCTGGTCTTTACCCAAGTCCTTTATACTTTGTCATTCTTCAGGAATGCACACAACATCCTCTTCCTCTTTGGCAGAAGGAGGAGTATCCTTGATGTTCAATTTATCCATCTTTAACTTCATAACTATAGATCTTAGGTCCATTCCTCATTGGAGTATGATCCTTAAGATGGATCCTTGTTCCAATCTTATGCCTGGAACATCATCTGTCCAAGTACCACATTTACATTGTGTAGGCACTTGGACTATCCTGCAAACACAAATTATTTTACCTTAGGACCCCAAAATGGATAGGGCCCTAGGTTCTGGTTAGCTTGAAAAATGCATATGTCTACTTACAGCAGTCCAGGAAGGAAGACTTACCCTTGCCCTTGGCATACTATGGTTGTGCCAACAATCTATAGCATAGTGACCCACTTTACCACATCACCAATACTCATAGATATTGTATCTCCTATTCAAAATAGCCTTTGAAGAGTGCAAGTTATCACTAGTTGTTTGTTCAGAGGGGAGAGCATCATCGTTCTTCTTATTTGTTTCAGCACGAATCTGACTGACAGTTTGTCTGCTAGTAGATTTACTTGGCTTACTCTAAGTTTCATCAACAACAGTCTTCTTTGAAGTTGACATGTTGTTAATGGCCTCAGAGATAGCCAAGTTAGTCTTACTAACTGACTTTCCCTTGGTCTGGGTTTTTGTTGTAAGAGCCTGAAAATAGGCCACTGCCTTATCCTAGAGTGTGGGGGCGAGAGCACCAAATACAAATAGTCCATGATGGGCCATCTATATTTCCTTATGGGGAGCCTTAAAGGCACTCAAGCCCATGCCCTTCCTTCCACTATAGTTGTGAGTATTTTTGTTCACACTACAGGATCTTCCATTCAACCAATGATCATATATACTCTCTTGGTCATACATGTTGGATGGCAACAGAACTTTTTCAAAAGTGATATCAGGCTAAATTGGAGCCTTTCCCTTACTCCTATTCCTTCTTCTTCTATTCCTCTCAATGTACGCCAACCCCTTCTTATTAGTTTGGCAGTTGAAGGTATCAATGAGTGGCAATACTGATTCGGGTTTGGAGTATTGAGCAACTAGCATCCTCTCTTTGAGGAGCTTATCTTCAAAATCCAAGATGATCTTGTTTTTTTAGCTTATGGTCACAATTTGAATAAATGAAATTGTCTTCAATTGGCTAACTTCCCTCCTTAACTGATCTAGCAAAGGGGCTGACTAATACTGTAGGGAAGCAGCTTGTTGCAGGGATACAATCTCCAAAGCTTGTCTCTTTACCAGCCTTGTGCTCCTTTTCAGAGCATCCAAAATTTCACAATACTTGTCAATCAATTGATTGATATCATTTTCAGATTCTGAACCATCATTCCTATTAGAGGAATTGGATTCTTCAGAGACTGAGTTAGACTCATAGGTAGAAGAAGAGCTAAGGATAGAGTGTACCACATTAGGAGTAGGATTGTCTTGATTGTCTTTTGAAAGAGCCATAAGGCAGAATTCCTCATCCTTTTCACAGTCACTGTCAATAGAGGACAGCGAGGCCCTTATGCCTGATGAGGCAGTTGGATGATTAGCCTCTTCTTTAATGGACATGAGACCAATATAGCCCTACTCTTCATCTGATTCTGAAGACTCAGAATCACTATCTGATAGGCTTACTTTCTTCTTGGCCAAGAAGCTCTTTTCAGTCGTCTTATACCTATGTTGCTTTTTGCCTACAGACTTTATATAGTCATGTTTCTTAACTGGACAGTCAGCAATGACATGTCCAATCCTATTGCAACAGTAGCAAACAATATTAGTCTTAACATGTTTCTTCTGTTTGTAGTCATACATTTCCGTAGAGGGGTCATTTCTGGACTTGTCCTTGCTTGAGTAGGCCATTCTTGATGAAGAGCTTTAAGAGCCCCTATTCTTCCACAGTATCCTTTTGCTCATCAACTTCTTCAACTGCTTGGATAATAGTATCAGTGCTCCATCTAACAATTCATTTCCAGAGTAGCGAGGATCTGAGCTTTCTGACTCTACCACTCTCCTTCGTGGAGAAGGAGTCTTTCCCTTGCTTCTTCTTATGGCTTTAGCTCTGAAGGCCATAAACTTCTCTTTGTCATGAGAACTAGTAGCATCCTCTTTAGCTTTCTTGGAGTTCAGCTGTATCTCATAGGATATCAGCTTCACAAACAAATTCTAAGGCAGAGTGTTGGCCAAGTTATCAACTTCTCTAATGGCACGTATCTTCCCATTCCTTATTTAGGGATCTCAAGAACTTGTCATTCAGCTCATAATTAGAGAACTGTCTATCATAGGTGATCAAACTGTTCACTATTATTAAGAACTTCTCATAGCATTCAACTATGGAATCCTTCTTCCCCTACTTGAAAGCTTCATTCTGTTGATTCAGGAGGGATTTCCTATCATCCCTCACCTCCTCAGTCCCTTCCATGTAGAAAATAGGAGAATCCCACATCTCTTTAGCTGTCTTGTAGTGGACCAAGTTCTGTAAGGTAGATTCATCTATGACACTAACAATGATCTTTTTACCCTATTATCCATGGTTGCACATATGACTTCATCCCTAGTCATTTCAGTATACCTCTATCGAGTTTAGACATTTGCATCTAAGATAGAGACCTTCATGAGGATTAAAGGTCCTTCTCTGACTGTAATGAAGATCCTAGGAACTGAGGCTTCCATGAACAACCTAACCCTCTATTTCCAAATCCCAAAATTCTATTTTCTGCAGATAGGGAGCTTCATGGAGCTAACCTCCTTGTGTTTCTCACTTGAACCCATCGATAAAATATTCAGCTACTCTTGGATATATGTTCAGACTGTTAAGTCCTTTTCGAACAATCTCCCTCTCATACCACTTGAAAGTCTTTGTTTCAAGAGTAGCTTTACACCTAGAGGGGGTGTGAATAGATTTTTGAGTCTTTTGACTACTTTCTTAATTTAGTGTGTTGTGATTTATGTTATTTGGCTTGCTTTCAAAAACTCACAACAACACACAAGTATTTATAGTGGTTCCCTAAGGTATGGGTACATCCACTGTCCCTCCCACCTTTCTAACAGTGTGTTAGACAAGGCCAATTCTCCAATCTCAACTCAAGGAGCTTACAACAAAGAACCCTTAGGATCTCTTAGACTTCTCCAAGTCCTACCTCAGGCCCAAGGCCCTATACTCAGAGATATAATCTCCTACAGCTTAGTGATCCTTCTGATCACCTACCTCAAACTTAACAAAAGACTTACACTTAAGCTAGGTGGATAACCCAACACTAAGAGAGAATAACTCTCCTATCTTAGATATGATCTAGATCCAACCTCAGGCCAAAAGCCCTATAGTTCAGAGAATAAATCTCCTGCCCCAAATCCACAACTGGATCAAACATCTGGCACGCATGCCCTATAACTCAGATCCACAGCAAGATCTTACCTCATCCTTTATATTTCAAACTTATAGCTCAGATCAAAAATGATCCTATAGAATGAGTGAGTTTGTTGTTGATGATATGACACCAGAAAAGTGATTCTCTGAGTCTGCCTTTCTGGATAGAGTGAACCAAGCCATAACTTTGACTCTAGAGAAAATATTATCCTAGTCTTCTTCTTCCTGAACTGAGAAAGCTCAGTCCTATCTTTTACACAACAACAAGATGGTTGATCTTCAAGTTGGTTCTGCTTATGATAAGAAGTAACTGCAGAGCTCTGTTTATTCAAGCCTTTTATAAAGATGAGTTGACTACAGTGGACTTGAAGATGAACAGCAACTTAGGCTTGCTCTGCTTCTTCTTCTTGCTCAGAGAGAAAGCTCTCTGACCTTGTTGTTGAAGACTTTCTTCAACCATCTAACTTTATCTTTGCTTCACCTTAGAACTCAGAGAGAAAACTCTCTGAACTTTCTATTGAAGATAGATTTAATCTTCAGTGAATTATTTCTTCAACAACCAACGCTATCTGTGAATCACATACTAACTATACAACAAATTCTTGGAAAAAAATATCCTTTGTCAAGAGAAGAAGATGACCAAATAGCTCTGTTCTACTTTTCTCTCTCCAAGCTATCGTTTTATTTTATCTGTACTTTGCTTTTATTTCCCATAAATCTGACGGCTCTATACGCAGTGTGGACCCCTGGAATGGCCAACTACAACACAACTTTTTCATTAATTACAATATTAAAGGCAAGCGGCGCCTTTTGTCTTCTTGTATGCAAAACCCGCGATTTTTGAATTTCTACTAACATTAGCATGACTCTGCTCCTGTGGACTTAGAAAATTCTAGACAATCTGCACATGCGTTGAGTGAAACCTTGTCACTCAACGCAAAAGTACTTAGCTGAATTCTACATCTTCAGGCATTGAGCGCGTTGAGTGAGCCTTCATCACTCAACAAACAAGTACTTAGCTGAATTCTGCATCTTCAGGCATTGAGTGAACCTTCATCACTCAATGCCAAAGTACTTAGCTGAATTCTGCAACTTCAGGCATTGAGTGCATTGAGTGAACCTTCATCACTCGACGCTTCTTGACTTAGTTTAATTTTCTCTATATGTAGGGGTCGACTGCAGCTTATTCACACAATGCTTTCTGCCTTTGTCTGGCTTATTGATGAGCCATTGAGTGTCCTATCTTCACTTAATGCTTTTATACTTAGTTGAATTTTCTCTATTGATTAGGTGTTGAGTGAACTGCCTTCACTAAATGCTTCTGTACTTAGACATATTTTTTGTTTAGTAGGCATTAAGTGAATTGCCTTCACTCGACACTTCTGTTCTTAGATAGATTTTATGTCTGCTCCTATGAGTCTTTGACTGCTTGAGCTTCTGTCAATGCTTTTGCTCCTCTGGCATTCAGTAAAGTGAGTTCACTCAACGCTTTTGGACTTAATGGATTTTCTACCTGAACAGAATCCAGTCTTCCTGATTAAGGCATTGAGTGAACTGCCATCACTCAACAATTCTGTCCTTAGACAGATTGAGGCATTGTGTTGACTGCCTTCACTCATTTCTTCTGTCCTTAGACAGATTTATTGTTGAGTAGGCGTTGAGTGAACTGCCTTCACTCACCATTTCTGGACATAGCTAGATTTTTGCTTTGCCAAAATCCTGTTATGAGTCCAACTTGTATTTTGACCCTGACATCCTATCTATTCATGGTATAGTAGACAACCTGCATATATTGAACTTGAACATACATCAAATGCAATTATGCACTTAGCATTGATGGTGATGCCTCTTCAAATTCAGGAAACATTTAAGGAAAATATTCCCAACAAAGACTATGTTTTGCACATGTTAAGCTATGTTGATTTCTTTAGCCCAAAAGTACTCTAGTAATGAAGAATCATTCAACATTATTTTTCCTGCCTCAATGAGTGTTCTTCTCTTTCTCTCGGCAAATCCATTTTGTTGGGGAGTATGAGAAGAGGAAAACTCATGAAAGATACCTTGGCTTGCACAGAACTCTATCATGGCACCAGATTCATATTCTGTTTCATGGTCACTTTTGATTTTGATCATAGACCAATTCAACTCATTCTGTGTCTGCCTGAAAAAGCTAGTGAAAGAGTCAAAGGTATCTGACACTTGTTTCAAAAAGAACAGCTAAGCAAAATGTTAGCAGTCATCAACAAAAATAAAGGTGTAAGCTTTACCTCCTGAACTACAAACGTACAAGGGATCGAATAGGTATATATGGAGCAGATAGAGACATCTGGAAGAATCTTTGGAGACAGTGCTTTTGAAGGTAGCTCTTGTCTGCTGAAGCTGTTGAGCTTGGAGAGCCTAGCTATTATGGTTGTGAGTATCATTGATGTGATAATTTCATGCTTAGGTCTTGGGCATAATGTGAGCGGCATTTGAAGATGAGAGCCTGAAGTGCCCAGCCAAAAGGCCAAAGAGCCAAACGGGCAAGGGGAGGCTGACCCACGCCTTGTCATTCGCAATTGTTACTTTGACCATCGGCATTGGCATGGAGATTTAAGCAATGAGATATAGCTGAACTTTACTCACGTTATGTCATTCGGACTAGATCCTAAAGTAACTGGCTTTCATCGTTGTCATAATGAGAGTCTTAGGCCCCATCCAGAAAGACTAGAATGCTCAAGTGTGAACCATCAAGTCTGGGAATGTGGATGATGGTGGGACCCGTAGAAGTCCGGTATACCGAGAATGTGCCCTGAGTGCATGGGGCATATGATCGATTGAGCCCATGTCCATGTTGAATGGTGCTAAAACGCACGTTTATGTTGCCAAAAGATGTATATGTTGCAGCTTGCAGGGAAGGAGAACCGACACCCGGAGTCAGGGGTGAGGTCATTATAATTTGGTCAGCTAATGCTAACCATTTCTTTGTTTCAACACATTTTGGTGGATCGTGCTATGTAGGTGCAGGAGAGCCAAGTGGAAAGTAGAAAGCTGAAGTCCCTTATGTTGCGATTGGCTGGCCCACGAAGGCCCAAAGACGAACGTTTACTATTTTCATGTGTGGCCGGCCTATGTGCCGATGTATGAAAGATACATATTGTAAAGGAAACATTTTTAAGGACTTAAGGCCGGAACTTATTATGTTTGAAATATATATTCCTAAATTTTAGTGGACATTCCTAGATTTTGGGTTCAACAACTATTAATTACTTCTGCTAGACTGCACTCTGAATTAGGATGCATGAATGAAATGGTCTCAATAAGTAACTTCTTTAACTGTCCGTGGAATATGGCGTGGTGGCCCGGTCGCCCCTTCTATTATATTCTATGTGACGGATGGAGGTGTTACAGTTGTGCCTTAGTGAATGTTGAGTACCAGATGTAACACTTCAAATCCATATTTTGAGTTCAGGCTGGGTGATATGGCCTGGTACACGGGTGTGTCCTAGGGCGTGTCTAGCTCTGTGTACTCAAATGGATCTCGAGTGGGCCTCAAGTGGGCCTCGAGTGAGGCAAACGGCCTGGGACATAGGTGTGTCCCAGGGCGTGTCCTTCACTATGTTGTCATGAGTTCTCGATGAAGTGCAGTCAATGATCTTCGAGAGGCGACACAGCCAGGGACACGAGCGTGTCCTGG
Source organism: Platanthera zijinensis (assembly GCA_039513925.1). Classification (NCBI taxonomy): domain Eukaryota; kingdom Viridiplantae; phylum Streptophyta; class Magnoliopsida; order Asparagales; family Orchidaceae; genus Platanthera; species Platanthera zijinensis. Next base: position 142,454,927 of record CM077081.1, read on the forward strand.
TTGGGTTGGCAGCCGGACTGTGTCGGGTGAGAAACACGGCCTGGATCCCATGTGTCTTTTGGATGACACGGGCATGCCAAAGTTCACACGGGTGTATTGGGAACCCGTGTCCCTTTCGGGATTGTTGGTCCTGTGTCGATTGAGGGACATGCCCCTTAGCACGGGCATGTACTAATTGACACGGGCATGTCAGGAGCTGACACGGGCGTGTTTAAGCTCGTATCCTGGTCTTGATTGAGTTAGTTGGGTGTCGCTTAAGTTACACTACCTATGACACGGGCATGTCACAAGCCGTGTCAGCCCAGGGAATATGCTTTTCTGAGTGAATCGTGGCATTCATTTCCTTCTAATTGGATCCTGTGGCCCAAGCTCCTTCCTGCTATTATAAAGCTAAGGATTTAGGAGTATTTCTCATTCTATTATTGGCCATTCTCTTTCTAAAGAGATTGAGAGAGGGGAGAGCAAGAAAGGAGGAAGGAGAAGAGATCCGGCCGCCGGAGGAGATTCAGCGATCCGAATCAAGACCCGAGTTCAGTGTTGTGGAGGCAAAGCCTTCGCGGTGATTACCATCTGGCTAGATTTCCATAGCTTCAAAGCGATCATCAAGGGTAACGATCTCCTTCTTGGACTAGTGAAGTCCTCCTTTATGCATGTGCATGGAATCCTCAACCAAGAGGTGGAAAGCATAAGCGATTCCAGCGGGTTGATAGTTGATATCCTCGGTTGAGTCTTCATCTAGATCCGGAAATGAGTAGTACAGAATAGGCATGCTGTATGAAGCCCATCCGGGCTGTTAGTCTTGATTGGTGATGTTTATATTGCAAACTTGAGAAACTCTTTGTATATAACGAGTAGGTTACGGAGTTTGTGAGGATGCTTGTGAGCTTCTTGTGTTGTATGCTCTACATGAGCTATATGCGTTGTGACCGTGAGAGCCATTCTTTGGGATTATGGAGCCTTTGTGGCATTGGAATTGGACGCTCTACGTTAGCTGTGTGCTGAAATAGAACTGATATCAGAGATCGAGTGGTGGCAATGCAGGGGGGGTTTCCCAATCTTATTACACTACGAAGGTAAGATCAGCATTGTGAGCGGTCGATTTGTTGCACTGCAAATGGGGGGCTGCGGGCCTTCTCGACTTATTACACTAAGGGAAGAGGTTGATCTAAAGTACTCACTGGTTGCCGTGAGGTGAACACCTCTGAGTGGTATGGGAGAGGATGTCTCCAACATGCGTGTTGTTATAGACTAGTGCCCGACCAACAAGGTAATAACCTCTAATCGGTGGTGGGACCTTGAATGATTTGGTACACCGTAATCGTGCCCTTAGTGCACGGAGCGTCTGGCACGAAGGCCAGCATTTGGGGATGTTGTTGCGCGTGAGTGCACTTGTTGTGAAATATATATATATATATATATATATATATATATATATATATATATATATATATATATATATATATATATATATATATATATATTGTGATTGCAATGCATGCACGGAAGGAACACTGCCCCGGGTAAAGGGTAGGGTCGTTATAATTCGTCAGCTGAATGTTGACCATTGCTTTGTTTTTTACCCTTGGGGTGGACGTCCATATGCAGGTGTTGCTCTTGCTGATGCTAAACTGGATTGAGCAGGCTGAAGCACTTGTTGTTGTTGCTTGTAGGCCCTTGAAGGTCGTGCGAAGAATAGGATTTCATGTGTGGCTGGTCTGCGTGCCGATGTATGAAACAACCTCTTGTAAAGAGGAACATGTAAGGCCTTAAGTCCGTGAGCGTTTATATATTTGTATACATTCCTTGTGTTATATATAAATGTGTTGTTTATATATTTAGAGGACATTCATTGGATAAGTTCTTGCAAGATATAAACTTTCGCTAGAATACTCTGAGTTAAGATGCAGGTAGAAAGTATTTTGATATTCACACGTGATTCTGTCATTTGTCTGTGAAATATGGCTTTGGGCCCCGACCGAACCCTCTGTTATATTCTATGTGATGGATTGAGGCATTATAGAGTGGTATCAGAGGGAGGTTAAGGTTTGGTAGGGATAACATAAATGAACTCAAGAATGTCCTCTAGGAATGCAATACATGTGTTTGACGAGTGTGAGCGTGTATACTAAGCATGTTTGCGGTTATAGAATGGACGTTAATGATGTCTTGTTCACGTATATGTGAGAAGGAGTGGAGCTGGGCAGTCTGTACCCTAGCATTCGGATAAGAGTGCAGGACCAGCTGAGGTGCCCACACCACCTCCTTCTGCGGAAACTGTACGCTTTTTTGCGGATGAGCTATTTGCAATGTTTCATGCACATCCTACTGGGCAGGCAACGCCTGCAGCGGAGAAAGTAAGGGTTGGTGCGAGGCAAGAGCTTGTTAAGGCTCTAATTGAGGAGCAAGCGGCTGATGAGCAATTGAAACAGTTTATGGAGTTTCATCCACCTACGTTCGATTGGGCGGGTTCCCCAATGCAGGCTGAGGATTGGTTCGCAAGAGTGAAGAGGATCCATACAGTGATCAGGATGGATTAGGGGCAGAAAGTTACTTTAGCCACTTTCCTACTGGAAGGAGAGGAGAGGCTTTGGTGGGATGAAGTGGAATTGCACCAATTGGCAGGTTGAGGCCTAGGAGAGATATCGATGGAGGAATTCTCCAGATTATTTTGGGCAATATATTTGCCAATATCTCAGCAAATTGCAATGGAGAATGAGTTCCAATGTCTGGTGCAGGGTGAGAGTATTGTTCAGAATTACCTACATGTGTTTACCAGGATTGGACTCTATGCGGGGTCAACTTTTGCGGAAGAAGCGCGAAAGACGAATAGGTTCTATGAGGGACTTCATGATGAGCTGAGATTGGCGCTCCCGAGTTCGGTAAACCAAGGCTTCCAAGCATTAGTAGATACAGCCTATGCGCTGGAGAAGGATTTGAAGCGGGAGCAGGACAAGAAGAACTTGGTGGTGGAAAAGCCATAGTTCAAAGTTCTGTAGTCGGAACAATAAGAATTAAGGAAACGAGATAAGAAGAGGTTCAGGCCTGCTGAACAATCTTCTTCGAATGTTGCTTCGGGAGCAACGTCTAGGCAAGGATGTGTGGAGACACGTAAGTGTTTTAATTGTGGGAAGCTGGGACATGTCGCCCGAAATTTTTGTAGTGGCCCTTTAAAGGTTGAGAAAAAGACTGGTGCGTCCTATGAGGAAAAGGGCAAGGCAGTAGCAGATTCATCTGCATCCAGGGCACAACCTCGAATGTACTCTCTTGAATTGCAGGAACCGCAAAGCTCAAATCGTGAAGTACAGTAGCCTTGTGTGTATAATATGAAGTTGCAGGAGGCCGTAAAGCGGATTATGAAGGACGCGGACGAGCAGAAATAAAAGTCAGAGTGTACCTTACTTTTGTCGTGATGTAATGTTGTATATCTGTTTGTAAAAACTATTGTTTGTGTGATGCTGTGGGGCAAGACAAGCTGCGGCCTCTAAACTCTAAACCTGGATCGTTTTTATTAAGGTACAACAAAGGAGTGGTTTTGTTGGTGTCTATTATTGCGCTAAATTTCGGGACGAAATTTTTGTAAGGAGGGGAGGGTTGTAACACCCAAAATCCCGATTTGGAGTTCAGGCTGGGTGACACGGCCTGGGACACGGGCGTGTCCCAGGGTGTGTCCAGCTCTGTGTACTCGAGTGGGTCTCGAGTAGGACTCGAGTGTGCCTCGAGTGTATCTCTAGTGAGTCACACGGCCTAGGACACAGGCGTGTCCCAAGGCGTGTCCTTCACTGTGTTGTCGTGAGTTCTCGACGAAGTGCAATCGACAATCTTCGAGAGGCAACCCAGCAAGGGCCACGGGCGTGTCAAAGGGTGTGTCCTGCTCGGGTTGGTAGTCGGGCTGTGTCGGGTGAGGAACATGGCCTAGATCCCAGGCGTGTTCTGGATGACATGGGCGTGTCAAAGTTGACACGAGTGTGTTGGGAAACCGTGTCCCTTTCGGTATTGTTGATCCTGTATTAATTGAGGGACACGCCCCTCAGCGCGGGCATGTACTGATTGACATGGGCATGTCAGGAGCTTACATGGGCGCGTATAAGCCTGTGTCCTGGTCTGGATTGAGTCGGTTGTGTGCTGCTTACGGTACACAGCCTGTGATACGGGCGTGTCACAAGCCGTGTCAGCTCATGGAAGATGCTTTTCTGAGCGAATCGTGGCCGTTCATTTCCTTCTAATTCGATCTTGTGGTCCAAGCTCATTCCTGCTGTTATAAGGCTAAGGATTGAGAAGTATTTCTCATTCTATTGTTGGCCATTCTCTTTCTAAAGAGATAGAGAGAGGGGAGAGAAAGGAAGGAAGAAGGAGAAGTGATCCGGCCGCCGAAGGAGCTTCAGCGATCCGAATCGAGAGCCGAGTTCAGCGTTGTGGAGGCAAAGCCGTCGCGGTGATTACCATCCAGCTAGATTTTCATGGCTCCAAAGCGATCGTCAAGGGTAACGATCTCCTTCTTGGATAGGTGAAGTCCTCCTTTATGCATATGCATGGAATCCTCCACCAAGAAGTGGAAAGCAAAAGTGATTCTAGCAGGTTGATCATTGATATCCCCGGTTGAGTCTGTATCTAGATCCGAAAATGAGTAGTACGGAATACGCATGTTGTGTGAAGCCCATCCGGGCGGTTAGTCTGGATTGGTGATTTTTATATTTTGAACCGGAGAAGACTCTTTGTATGTAACGAGGAGGTTACAGAGTTTGTGAGGATGCTTGTGAGCTTCTTGTGTTGTATGCTCTACATGAACTGAATGCATTATGACTGTGGCATTGGAATTGGATGCTCTACATGAGCTGTGTGCTGAAACGGCACTGATATGATTGATCGAGTGGTGGCAATGCAGAGGGAGGGTTTCCCCGGCTTGTTACACTACGATGGTAAGATCTGCATTGTGAGCGGTCGATTTGTAGCACTGCAAATGGGGGGTTTCGGGCCTTCCTGGCTTGTTACACTACGGGCATAGGTCGATCTAAAGTACTCACTGGTTGCCGAGAGGTGAACACCTCTGAGTGGTCTGGGCAAGGATGTCTCCAACATTCGTGTTGTACTAGACTAGTCCCTGGACAACAAGCTAATAACCTCTAATCGGTGGTGGGACCTGGAATGATTCGGTACACCGTAAGCATGCCCTGAGTGCACGGAGCCTCTAGCACGAAGGCCGGAGTTTGTGATTTTGTTGTGCGTGAGTGCAGTTATTGTGATATATATATTATGATTGCAATGCATGTAGGGAAGGAACCACTGCCCCGGGTAAGGGGTAGGGTCATTTTAATCTTTCAGCTGAATGTTGACCGTTGCTTTGTTTATCACCCTTGGGGTGGACGTCCATATGCAGGTGCTGCTCTTGCTGATGCTGAACTTGATTGAGTGGGCTGAAGCCCTTGCTGGTTCTGCTTTTAGGCCCTTGAAGGACGTGCAAAGAATTGGATTTCATGTGTGGCCGGCCTGCGTGCCGATGTATGAAACCACCTCTTGTAAAGAGAAACTTGTAAGACCTTAAGGCCGTGAGCATTTGTATATTTGTATACATTCCTAGTGTTATATATAAATGTGCTATTATATATTTAGTGGACATTCATTGGATGAGTTCTTGCAAGTTTTATACTTCCGCTAGAATGCTCTGAGTTAAGATGCGAGTAGAAAGTATTTTGATATTCACACATGATTCCGCCGTTTGTCTGTGAAATATGGCATGGGGCCCCGACCGGACCCTCTGTTATATTCCATGTGACGGATGGAGGCGTTACATAAGAGGCTGGGAGGGTTTCCGAAGCCCCCTCCTATTCTTGAGTGGAAATTTGACGACTTCTCCATGAATTTTTTACATTATTTGCCTCAGTCTCTATAGGGTAATGATTCCAAATATTATCGTCAGTGTCCGAGATGGACAGTTCACCTCTAAAGACTGGGATTGTGCAACGGAGTTTGGTTACCATGTTTAAGTTCAGTATAACGTTCCATTCGAATACCGACGGCCAAACGGAGAGGACGAATCATACTTTGTAAGACATGTTGACGAGGTGTGCTCTTGATTCTGGCAACAGATGGGAAGACCACCTTTTTATGGATATGTTTGCCTACAACAATAGCTTCCAAGAGAGCATCCAGATGGCTCAGTTTGAAGCATTGTATGGTAGGTGATGCGGTTTACGACAAGTGTATCGGTCGCACAAGTAATATAAAATGGGCGAATTTTCCCAAGTATCTATCTCTCAAGGAACACAGTAAGGTGGTGTTAATGTTGAGGACTTGAGATTGAAGTCCTTAGGTCGGAGTTTACGAAGGGGGTTTTGATTTTTTGCGAAAAAAGAAAGTAAACACAAATAAAATACTCTTATGCAATGCTGCTATGCAATTCTTCGCCAGGCTGATGGAAAACTACACGAGTTGATATGCACCAAATCGCTAGTTGGATGGACGAGTAGGCTTACGGATGAGGTGGTGAGAACGGCAGAATGAGGGTCGTGAGCACCTCTTCACTACTCACGCCACTAGTAATTCCTAGTGCGGCACTTTGTGGTGGAGGATGGATAATGGCACACCTCAAGCAAATAACGTGAATATAAAATCACATAGACATGATTGTATACAAACGTATATCAAATTAAGCACACTTCATCAAATACAAAGAGATCAAACTACACTATCAACGCCAAAATAATAAGAGAGTGCGAAATCGACTAGATCTAAAATCTTGCTGAGGATTCACGGAATGAATCACCGGGTTGTTTATCCGTGTCCTAGCTTGGTACTCAACTGTGTCCGGGGTAGAGGAGGCTGTCACTAACTCCCAATGGACCCATCTTCTTCGTGCCACGATCCGGTGGAGGATGGCAAAAACTCCTCCGAGCTTGATGGTGAAATATTGACACTTGACGGCTCAAGTTCTTGAAACTTGATGGCTCGTGAGCAGGAAGGTGCATAGGAGGAAGATGACCTAGTTTCTGCCATTGTTAGAGCTTCAGAGCACTGTTTCACAATCTGAGACCGGCATCACGGAGAGGCCTTGAAGGTGCACACTTCCATCCGTGCAAATCAATATCTCCGTAGCTAAGAGATTCCGCTAGGTAATATCATCTCTCCTCCCGGTTTTAGGATGCAATCATGGTATCCCTTTTGTTTATGCCTTTTATTTTTTCATTTTGGTACCAGATCTCTCAAATGAGAGGGATTCGAGTCCCCTTGGTTCAAGAGGAACCACCGGGTTAATTGAGTCTGTCTCCAGCATACATTACATTAGAGATCTGCTCCGTTATCAGATTAGGTATGGTGAGTGAAGCCATAATTGTGACCGGTGGTCTGATTCAATGATGTTGATATACATGAATTATAGGGATTTTCTTTGAAATCTAATTACGACAAAGACGTCGTTGTGATGCCCCTTATTTTTGTATGAGAACGAATGCTGGCTAGAGCGGGGAAACGTAAGTGATGAACTGTGATGTCTGTTTGTATGTGAAGGTGTAGTTTTGTCTTTGCGGTCGACTGGCTCATCCCGTGATGTTGTGATTAACGTGTGGAGGGTGTCCTGGCAAGACAAGACCCCTTTTTGGTGAAAACCGATGATAACGGTTGTGCTTTGGACAATCCCAATGATATTGTTATCCATGTGTGGGTGGGGTCTAAGCGAGATTTCTTAGCATTAGTTGTGCTCTTTTGGTGAAATTAGTGAGAATGGAGGTGTTGATGGACAAGCTCGATGGTGTTGTGATCTATGTGCAGGTGGGGTCTCAGTGAGGGTTGTTGGTCGTGGGCTTGTATAGCTTTGGGGAAATGAGATTACCCATGAATTTTATTGTTATTGATGATGTGTGGTGATACGTTAAAATAATTCATGATATAAGATGCCTTGAGTGAAACCCAGGTTTGCATACATGCTGCATTATTGGCCCCTTTTTATTTACATGCTCAACATAAAAATATATTTTATGATTGTAACACCCACTTCTGTTAAATCTATGTTACTTTAAGTTTTATCATATATACATACAAAGTGATAACTTGTAGGGTGATGGAGTGCCCCGAGGTCTGCTAGGGATGGCTAGGAGGAGGGGTGTTTTTTCCACAGTTGAGGTCATCCTTAGCTGACCCACGTTACTTTAAACTTTTACAGGACAAGGATTGCAAGCTAAAGCTAGCTCGCCTGCCAAAAAGGCCCAAGCCATATAAAGTATTACATCTCCTGTTTTGTAATTTTTTTGTGTTTTCTTACTCTATTTCCAGCTTGCATGCCGAGGTAGCATATAATTACTGTACTCTTGTTTTGAGAAATATTAATGATGTTTTGGACATTTGTGTGGTGTAAGGCCATAAGGCCATTTTGGACTCCTGTGTACTCGTGGACAACTTTTAGTCTATGTTGGAATGTTTCTGCTATTTTATATTCTTTGTTTTGAGATGAGTAGTTCTTTTAAATCATTTTATAAAACTAAAGTTGTGGCGCCTATATGTTATAAGGTCCTGTTCGGACCCATATTATGTGGTCATTGCAGGGGAGGTGTTACAGTAGGTGCCCGCGCGACCTTTACCACCAGCTGCGTCTTCCAAAGCTGGGCTCTCGTCACGACACCCTCCAAACTCTTTATGGCCACTTCAAAGGTCTTGAGGGGAATAATGCCCTGTGAAGCATCAAATCTTGGTGCCTCCGCCAAGTCACCGGCAGCCCATCCGCTTCTGGAACAGGGGGCGCACCTATGGAAAACAGCGTGTTTGTCAACACTTCTTCCCCCGCAACATTGCGAACTATGGGTCCTTCCACATGGTAAATCTTCACACTGAGGGTTTATTCAGGAGAAGAGGTCATCAAAGAAATGCTATCAAAGGTCGTCATCCTTCTAACAGGGGCGAGCCTTCTTGGTTATCACTTTTCACAAACATTTTGGTGGGCTTGGACCAGTTGGCCGATTACTAGAAAGAGGGCACGGGGATGGAGTTCTAGCCAGCTCTCTGTCTCTAAAGATTAGCTTTCCCAGAACTTCATTGTTCATGCCAGCGATCTCCACTGAGAAGAGTTCGCAGGAATCCAAGTTGGTAAAAAGTGTTGAATCTAGTGGCCAACCTTAGAGGGGGGAGGTGAATAAGGTTTGCTTTTTAATTAGAAAATTTCAAATTGTTCTAGTCCAGAAAACAAGTACTTGAAGCTACCGCGGGGCGTTAGGTAGCTAACGCGCAGCAGTAAGTTACATAAGTCATTTTCTTGGGCAAATCACTCTTTGGATAACTACGCACACTAGAGAGAATTTGATCGTACACCCCATAAAAGAGTAAAAACACAGAAACTAACTTTATTAAAAATAGAATCAACAATAAGTTCTTAGCAGTTACAAAATCGTGATCCCCGTGACGCCGGAGATCGCAGGCAGTGAGAAAGAAACACTCTTTTGTTTTTTATACCAACCCGCTCAACGGACCGGTTGTCTCTCTCCCTTTCACTCCAAGAAAGGTCTTCGAGCCATCCCTTCACCTCCATCCAAGGAAGGGTCTTAGAGCCCCGCTAAATCACCCGATCTAGACGTCCCAACCCTGGGATGATTTCCCACAGAATCCTTCCCAGATTCTGACGACCTTCACCAGAGTTCTTCGTTCACGAATGGGAGGGAGTCACGTTCTTTTCCTTCGATGAAGACGGTTGGAACAGAATGCAGAGAGGCGGCCGAACCCTGGAATGCGCAGACTAGTCTTTTTTCATCTTAGGTAATCAGCATAGAAACCGAGGTGACTTTATATACGTCTTCGTGAAAATAGTCTATCGTTGGTGGTAAGAATAGAGCCCAATGGTAGGTTCGCGCGCTTGATGTGCCAGCTATCCTCCAAATTTGGAAAAATATTCAAAAAGAATATTTTCCTTTTTCTAATGCTAGCGCAATGCGGTTGGAATATAGCGCCCGGTTGTTGGTTCATCTCAACACACACAACGCCTTGGAGCATTGAGTGGGTACCGCAGTGCGGTAGTAAGCTAGTGCCCGGCAGTAGTGCTGTCTCAACACACTCAATGCCTTGGAGTGTTGAGTGGATTATTGTTGGGTCCATTGCCCACATTGTTCCCTAAAGTGGATTTAAAGAGGCATCACCAGCAGCACTAAGAACATAATTATATTTGACGTTGTTTAATCTCATCATGTGAAGGATGTTCCATGGAAAAATTCTAGACAGATTGTCTAAGTGATGTGATAGGTTGTCATAAGGCAAAAAGGTGGACACTAAGAGAAGATGCTGGAAAGGCAGGATTTTGCCTAAGTCTATAGACATTGTGTGAGGTAAACTCTGAAAGAAAAGGGAGAGTAATCTCTGGTTAACTCTAGAGGGGGGGTGAATAGAGTTAATTAAAATTCCTTTACAATTTTTATTCACATAAAATAGGTGATTAGTAATAGCTAAGAAATTTTAACAGAAATAAGGAAAAGGTACAATAAGATATCACAACACAATGCAAAAGAAAAGCAGCAAGCAACACAGACAACACAAGAACTTTATAGTGGTTCCCCAAATGGGTACGTCCACTCTTCTACCACCCTTGGTAGGAATCCACTACAGGTTTTGATCAGGTGTCTGCCACCACAATATCTATTTGCAGGGAGATATTGCAACCCTTTGAGCTTTTGATAAAGTGCCCAAAAACCAAACTCAAGTCTTTTGGAAGGTGACTTGTGAACCAGGCTAACTTTTGAAGGGAGTTTAAACCCTGTACAGTGCGGTGAGGAGTAAAGTGATGAGAGTATTCTCTCTTCTCAAAAGCAATTTGAGAAGACTAAGAGTGGATTCCAGATCCTTTCAAAGCTCCCCCTGAGATGTAGATGTGTTCAGGATGAGAAGCTTTGTTGAGGGTGAGTAGGCCTTCAACTTGAGAAAACTAGATCCAGGAGCTCTAGACAGATTGAGTTGTATTGTCTCAGCAAGTTCCTGGATAAGAAAATGAAGAAGACTCTTGATCTATTTTTGTTGTTCTTCTTCTATCTTATTCAGAGCACTATAAGAGATTAAGATTGAGAGCTGCTTGAAAGTATTCTGCTCTTATGAAGGATGTCTCTCTTCAATTTTTCTTTGCTCTATAAAAACTATGAACTCGAGAACTCTGATTCTTTCTTTTACTATTATTGTTATCAAGTTATTCTCTCGGTCTCTGTATATGTAAAAAACGATAACCAATCTTCCTTAGAAATTTGAAATCCTGCAATTAATATACTGCTGGAAAACTGGGAAGGAAAACGGATAGCATGCTTATCAATATTCATTTCCTCATCTGTCCCGAGAAATATGTACAATAAATCCTTTGATGAATACCATAATCAATGCTGCCAGGAACGACTATATTCATAGGGAATATAAGCATTGATTACTCAGTGAATTTATGACTCAAAATAGTAATAAAGAGGGAACAGATAAGGAAAGAACAAAGAATATACAGCTTACATAAATCGTCGACTAGAGAACAGATTTTGTCGACTTGCACTGAGAGAACGTCGACCTGAGAAGTCCTGTTCGTCGACCTGAGATCTGCGAATCACACGCTAAATATATGCAACTAATTCTGCACTACAAGAACTTCGACCTGAGAATCTGTCTGGAGAAAACTGATCGTCAACCTGATCTCGAATATCGTTGAGCTCAGCTCAAAGAATTAACTATGAGTTCGTCGATCGGAGATCGATGATCGTCGAGTTGAGCTCGAAGAACTTCGAACTGATCAAAGTGTCATCTGAAAAACTTCTAAAACTGAATCTTCTGAGGTCCTCTGCTGGCTGGTACAAGAAGGTTGAACTAAAAAGACTTAGCCTTAATTTCTAGGACTACTAGACTAGACCCTAGCTATACAAGGTGGGTCAGACTCAGCCTAAATTAGCGAACCTATCCCAAATCCAACTAGGGATCCAAAAATCTCCCCCTATTTGGGTGAGGTCACTAAGAATACAAACAAAAAGCAATCATAAAGCAAGAAACATATATCTGGCAGAGATAATACATTCAGCAGATATTTACAACAAATGCTTCATTATATAAACAGAAGTAGACTTTAAACAATAAAATTACAATAACTAAAATTTACTGTTTCTACTTGAGAATAGCTTCATCAGACTTTTCAGTATACTGTTTGAATAAGATTTCTCTGTTAGGATTAGCAGCTTCTCTTTTTGACATGATCATGTCAGATGCACCAATGATATTCTTAGAAGTTGCTCTAGGTACTACAGCCTCTGGAAGAAATTTCATAAACTCATTAGAATTAAAGAACTTGTTAGCTTTTGCATACCTGGTTAGTTCTTCTTTCCTGTAAGAAGACATAGTTGAAAAATGAGAAGGATCCTTGCCTTCAGCTTTAGCTTTCCTAATCTTAGAGAGTCCTACTAACTCTTGAAGTCTAGCAATTCTTTCAGAGGTCTCCTGTTCTGGATCAATAAATGGAATAGGAGGAGACTCTGGCCTGATTGGACTAGAGTCCTATTGACATTCATCAGTAGTATCTGAAGAAACTCTCTTGGAAGAAGCTGGATGAGGATGGCTTGAAGAAGATTGCTGAATGTCATGCCTTGACTGTCTATGATAAGTTTTGGTTACTGGAGCAGCTCTCTGAGTAACACTTGTAGAAGTACCTGAAGGGGGAGGAGGAGGAGGAGGAGGGTCTTTCCAGAATTTCCTGGGAGGAGACTTGTACCTTCTCCTCTTATTCCTTTCTTTTTGATCATTTTTAGACAGTCACATCTAATGGGGCATCCCTGGGTATGGAGTTATATTCTGCAAAAAAAATTAGGGAGTATTGTTGAAGCAAAAATTGACATCAACGGGAGTTCAAAACAGGGGTGCAGCAAACAACTACTTCCCTCAAGCCATGACCCTCGATAGGTTGCTAAGTACCGAGGACTTACCCAAAGCCTCAGTAGGGAGGCCCCACCTCACACCCGAAAGATCTCTGAGAGCTTCCCCTCCAAAGCCAAAAGCTGGGCTAGGAGCTCCTCAGAAAGCCCTGGAGATTTGGAGAATAATGAAAGTCTGCTTTCTAAGGAGACCTTGTGGATCTATTTATAGTCTTTTGCTGACCTAAAGTTACTGAAATACCCTTGACTGGTCTGCCAACAGCCAAATCTCGCTATTTGTAAAGTACTAAATGGAGCCCCTAGGGGTGTATGGGTAATTTTATCCGAGGGTAATTAAGTAATTTTACCCTGAACCGTGGGCCCCACTCGGCGAGAACCCTCTCGCCTTCATTTGTCGAGAGCTAAAACAGAGTGTCGAAAGTTTCAAGCTGAGCCAGCCCCCGCCTTCCGCGAGACGCAATCCTTCTCGCTGACTCTGCCGGAAGCGGGTCCCGGCTGACCGATGGTGAACGCCCTCACCCGTTTCTAGGCTGGAGCTCCTCTAATCTTGACGTTGTCACTGCTGGACGCGACGTTGAGTAAGTGGAGATCACCCAATGCCCTTGCTGCTTACCACGACATTCAGTGAGTGGAGCTCACTCAGTGCCTTTGTTGTTGACCACGTCGTTGAGTGAGTGGAGCTCACTCAATGCCCTTGCTGCTGACCACGGCATTGAGTGAGTGGAGCTCACTCAGCGCAGCGTTATGACCACTCAATGCCTTCTTGCCCGCTTCTGGTTATGGGTGGGATCTCGCCTGCTCCTAGGCGGGATCTCCTCCGGCACGAGAGCTCTTCTGGCCTTCAGTCCCAAGCTAGCCCGAGGCTAGTCCAATCCTGACTGTTGGTGTCTCTGGGTTCCCTCCAGTGAATTTGGGGTTTTACACAATCCCCGCTCTTTTTGAGCTAGCTCTGTGCTCAAAAAGACACGTCCAACCCATAAATATTCACTGGGCACGTGTCACCTCAAAAGAGAATCTTTTGGGTGGGCCACAACATGGCTATATATATATGTGCGGATAGACAGCCGTAAATCTGTCCCTGAGTCGCTGCTCCCTGCCTGAGCTCTCGCGAGATCTCGTCATGCATTCCAAACGTGTTGACAAGCCGCTCCCGCAAGACCTCTAAGACCGCCTCAACGAAGCTCAGGCGCGAGCCCTGGCGAACAGTGTTGTGGTTGCCCCTTTGCTGGCGAGAAAGTCGTCAGCCGCTAATCCTTCCCCGTTAAGGAAGTAGAAAGAGAAGAAGAAGAAGAAGAAGAAGGGGAAGGTGGTCCAGCGGGACCTTTCTCGCGAGAACAGGGACTCACCTACCCCGACTTCCGATCATGCGAATGATGCTTCCTCTCCGCAGTAGGTATGCCTCTCTGATTTGCTGATCCCCGAGATTGCGAGTCGATTACGATATGATTAGGCGAAAAGGGTTGATAACTGGTGCAATACTTCTCGCAGGAGAAGGCTCGAGATGACAACACCGGGTCACCGCTGGTGCCTCCGGACCCGTCGCCTCACCCTCCCGAGGATAGACCACGGGTTATGGAGGTCACTCCTCTGGCTGCCTCTCCGAGAACCACTAGTATACTTTTCTATGTTACCCCTTTCTGACCATTTCAATTGTAGCATCCCCTACTGTCGAGCTGACTTCTCGCATCCTTAGCTTCCGCCGACCCGGGTCTCGCCACCCGGGTGGGTGAAATAATGGCTTCTAACCTACCCAGCCAAGCAGCAAATCCCGCGGCACTAGCAGGAGGGGTGTCCATCGACCCCTCCATAGCCCAAAAGGAGGTCAGCCATCTCGCGATATAGAATGACTTCCTCTCTTCTTCCGGCTAGGCCGGGATCACTGTGCGCGAAACCTTTCGCCCGGGATGTGGAAAGCCGCTCCACCTCCTCTATGGGACTGAGGGGGGCCTGGGCCTTCTCGCCAGCTGTCGGCCAGTGGCTCTCGTCATGCGGCAGGCAAGCAAAAAATTACCGTAGCTCTCACTCAGCTCTCACTGTAACCACGAAAACTGTTTTCCCAAAGGATCCGGACTCGCGAACAGGGGTCAATGAAGATGATGAAGATGATGATGAAGAGGGTGAGGAAGAGGATGGCGAGAGCTCCCCCCTTCCTTCGTCTTGCGAGATGGAGGACATTGTGAATGATGCCGGGAGCATGAAGAGACGAGGGAAGAAGATTGCTGCCCTCCTGTCGAAGCTTGTGCGGCGGGAGCAGGCCCTCGCCACTATGGCGAAAGAATTCCGCAAGATGGTGGAGCAGAGGCTCGAGGCCCTTGAGCGCGACTATTTATTTGGCTAGATGGGACGGCCGAGTGGGCCTACCGCTGAGTCCTCCCCTGGGAGGTGTATCGCGCAGATTCGAGACAAGTCTCGTCGGATTAACCTAGGGTGTACCACCATGTCTTCCTACTATAACCCGTTGGCGCCCCCAAGGACCAGAAGGCAAGAGTGAGAACAATGGCGCTGGGAGCAGTATTGATCGAAGAAGTCTCTCCCCTTCTCACCTCTCGGCCTTCCCTTCCCGCAATGTACCTTGTTTCTTTATATTCTGGACTGTTCACTTGTAACCTTTCAATCATTAATTATTATTATTGTTTTTTTCCTTTTTAGCTCTCGCCCAGCGAGAGCGATCCCTGCTCTAGTTTTCGTTTATGTTTCATGTGGCTGTTTCGAAATGCTTGTGTGAATCTAAACCTTCGGCCGGTCGCTGTCATCCCAGGCCGGAACCCGAGGCGTCGTTGTCTTGGGGCATACCGCCTGTACCGCCGCCGCAATTTTCATTCTTTTTTTTCTCTTTTTTAGAAAAGTCATCATTACCACGGCTTACTATAAATAGATGAGTTCACCAAACACATTTATTTCTCTGATCCGGAACCCATGTTCCTCTCCTCGTTGCTTTCGCGACTTGCCGAGAACTCCATCTTTCTTCCGCCTTCTTCTCTTGTTCTTCGCCTAACCTTCGCTCTCGCCCAATCCTTTGAGATCTCGTCCTCAATCCTCCCCACAAAATGTCGGGCAAAAATGAGGGACGTTCCCATTGCGCGGAAGCCTTCCGAAAGCATCAATTCACTACTTGTCGTCTAACCCTTGAAGAGTACAGGCGGATCACTTCTCAGTACGTTCCCGCCGTCTTCACCGCGAGAAATCCCGGTAACCAAGACAGGGTAAACAGCGCGTGAGAGGGGGAGCTTGCCATCCCCCTCAAACACTTCGAGGTGGGCTTTTGCCTTCCCCTCTAGCAAAAGATGTGACAGGCCCTCTGTTACTATGGAGTAGTTCCCGCGCAGCTGAACCCTAACTCGGTCGCCATACTTGTAGCGTTTATCTGCTACATGCGATTGGAGAAGATCGAGTTCAGCCTCCCAATCTTCGGAAAGTTGTTCGTCTTCCGCACAAAGGGAGGGGTGGTCTTCTTCTCTGGGCAGTTGCTCAAGACCACCGGTCTCGCCAACAAACATCATCATGGGGGCGAGAACATTATCTTCGTCTCTGGCGACTTAAGCAGCGTCCCTCTCACGCCTGTCCAATATGAGGATACCGCCTACAAGCTTCCCACCCTGGGATCGCGCGAGAGCACCATTCTGGAGTTCTTTGGGACAACGGAATTTGATGTCCAATTACTCCGACTAGACGTCGACTCTCTCCCTCCTGTGCCCCCTGGTGAAGGTACGGTCTCTCCTTTAACCTGATATCCTCGTTCTAAACTTCCACACTGACCATTATCGCCCTTGTATGAGAGCGAGAAATTCCTCTACACCAACCCTTTGCAGAGACTTAGTGTACCGAGGACAAGGATGCGAGGAATCCACTAGCTCTCGCCAAATCCGCGACTCAGGCTTGCCAGGACAAGCAGGCCCCGCCTTCTTCGACCAGTGCCAGGAAGCGAAAGCCCGACGCCTTTTCATCCCGGTCGATGAAAATACCAAAGCCAACCGCTGCCGAAAAAGGGCAATCCGTGATGACTACGCCCGCCCGACCTCTAGCACCATGCCGGTCATTCGAAGAGGTCCTACAGGTGGCCAGCGAGATGACCGTTGCTGCCAGGAATAATGTCGGGGACCATGTCGAGAACCTTCCAGCCGCAAGCGGGGCCGGTGGCTAGGGGGCGGCTGCCAAGACCTCCACTCGGTCTCCGTACAAGGAGGTGCCAAAGGGGCACAGGAATTTTGGCCACGGCGTGAAGTGCCTCGACCCGGAGGGGAAACCCTTGTTGTGGTGGGACCCTGAGACCAACCAAGTCTCCGTCTCGACCCTCCTCCCCATCTAGGCACAGCGCGACCATGTCACCGGTGAGGCCTTCGCGCTGGGCTACGACCTTTACAGCCGGGAGTATGCCGACCTTTATGATCAACTGCACACACGGCTCCTGGCCTTTGACTCAGTCTGGGCTCTGATGTGTGGGTAAGAACTTACGCACATGTGCGCGCGCCAGAGCATCACCATCGACTGCAACTTCGGCGAGATGCTTATGGTGCGGGACAAGGCGGTGGCCCAGGCGGCGGTTCTGAAGGCACAGCTGGCGAAAGCTATGGGATGCCTTTCCGTGCGCCCAGTGGAGGAGGTAAGTGAGATCTTTCAAGCACTTTCTCTCGCCTCTGTAATCCATGGGTCGTCTCTGTGTTGATTTGTTTCTCCCTTCTGCAGGATTCTGCTCAAAATACGGCCCTTCGCGCGGAGCTGACCGAGCTAAGATATGAGAACATCCTGCTAAAGGACCAGCTCCAGCGAACGGAAACGGCTGTGGTTCCGCCTCCCCCATCGCTGTACGAGAGGCTTAGGAGTCGTCACTTTTCTGAGTATGACATCGACAAGCTCCTGCAGACCAACGCTCAAGCAACGATCAGGCTGACCCTTGAGATGTTGCAAGATATGGAATGTTTGAACAAGAGTAGCAAGATCGTCACCGCTCCCCAGCTTGTTCCATTGCTCTTCGAGCCTATCCCGAAGCCCCCAGGCAAACCCGACTCTCTGCCCTCGGATGTCCCGAGATCCCCCACGGCTGCTGGCGAGACACCTGGGGAGAGCTCAGGCGAGAGCTCCCGCAGAAGCTCAAGCGGGAGCTCGAGCGGATACAGCGCTTCTCCCTGATAGGTTTCCTTTTCTATTTTTTTTTTGTTTCTATAATGAGCGAGATGCTCTGATTTTTGTAATCACATTTGAATATATAAATTGTTAGTGTTGGTACCCCTCCTTTTTCTTTTTTATTGATAACGAATGCTACTCAAGCAAACTTCCGTCGAGGCCCCTGGCCCCTCCTCTAGGATAGTCTCCCTTAGCGGTCAATAGATGGGAACCTGCCGAGAGCTCAAGGCTAACACGCGTCGTTCTCGCACTCTGCCGAGATCCATTTGTCTTGGGTGTCATTCACAAGCCTTTTATGGGAAGACCGCCCCTCCTTACCTTGCGCGATCGATCGGGTCTCCTTGCCTATACTCGTCGGGAACTTCACTTGGAGAGATCCCCCAGCTGAGACCTCCTGGCCAAGATTTTTCCTGGCCGAAACTTCTCGTGGCCAAGACCTCTCTTGGTTGAGACCCTTTTGGTTCTGCATTCAAGGTGTCCCTTTTGTCTAGCCTAAATCATCTGTGTCGAAACAATTCTAAACACTAAACGTATCCCCCACAGGCGAGCCCTCGGACCTGCTAGCTAGATGAGAGCCTGCGCAACGGGTCTACCTGGGGCCGAGCTGAGCTCGGAGTAGTGCAAAAGTAACTAATGACCAAGAACCAAGTCTCTCCCCCACAGGCGAGTCTTCGGACCTGACAGCTAGATGAGAGCCTACGCAGCGGGTCTACCAGGGGCCGAGTCGATCTCGGGGTAGTGCAAGAGTAACTAAGGATCAAGAACCAAGAAACAAGGACTAAGCCTCTCCCCCACAGGCGAGCCTTCGGACCTGCCAGCTAGATGATAGCCTGCGCAGCGGGTCTACCTGGGGCCGAGCCGAGCTCGGGGTGCTCATGAATATTTCATAACCAAAACCTCTCCCCCATAGGCGAGCCTTTGGACCTGCCAGCTTGATGAGAGCCTGCGCAGCGAGTCTACCTGGGGCCGAGCCGAGCTCGGGGTGTTGATGAAGATTTCATAACCAAAACCTCTCCCCCACAGGCGAGCCTTCACACCTGCCAGCTTGTTGAGAGCCTGCGCAGGGGGTCTATTTGGGGATGAGCCGTGCTCGGGGAATTGAAGAAGATTTCATAACCAAAACCTCTCCCCCCACATGCGAGCCTTCGAACCTGCCAGCTTGATGAGAGCCTGCGCAGCGGGTCTACCTAGGGCTGAGCCGAGCTCGGGGTGTTTATGAAGATTTCATAACCAAAACCTCTCCCCCACAAGTTAGCCTTCGGACCTGTCAGCTTAATGAGAGCCTGCGCAACGGGTCTACCTGGGGCTTAGCCAAGCTCGGGGTGTTGATGAAGATTTCATAACCAAAACCTCTCCCCCATAGGCGAGCCTTTAGACCTACTAGCTTGATGAGAGCTTGTGCAGCGGGTCTACCTGGGGCCGAGCCGATCTCGGGGTGTTAATGAAGATTTCATAACCAAAACCTCTCCCCCACAGTCGAGCCTTCAGACCTGCCAGCTTGATGAGAGCCTGCGCAGCGGGTCTACATGGGCCTGAGCCGAGCTCGGGGTGTTGATGAAGATTTCATAACCCAAACCTATCCCCCACAGGCAAGCCTTCGGACCTGCAAGCTTGATGAGAGCCTGCACAACGGGTCTACCTGGGGCTGAGCCGAGCTCGGGGTATTGATGAAGATTTCATAACCAAAACCTCTCCCCCACAGGCAAGCCTTCGGACCTGCCAGCTTGATGAGAGCCTGCGTAATGGGTCTACTTGGGGCGGAGCCGAGCTCGGGGTGTTGATGAAGATTTCATAACAAAAACCTCTCCCCCACAGGCGAGCCTTCAGACCTGCCAGCTTAATGAGAGCCTACGTAGCAGGTCTACCTAGGACCGATCTGAGCTTGGGTTATTGATGAAGATTTCATAACCAAAACTCTCCCCCACAGGCGAGCCTTCGGACCTGCCAGCTTGATGAGAGCCTGCGCAGTGGGTCTACCTGGGGCCGAGCCGAGCTCGGGTGTTGATGAAGATTTCATAAAAAAAACCTCTCCCCCACAACCGAGCCTTCAGACCTGCCAACTTGATGAGGGCCTGCGCAGTGGGTCTACCTAGGGCCGAGCCGAGCTCGGGGTGTTGATGAAGATTTCATAACCAAAACCTCTCCCGCACAGGCGAGCCTTCAAACCTGCCAGCATGATGAGAGCCTGTGCAGCGGGTCTACCTGGGGCCGAGCCGAGCTCGGGTTGTT
Organism: Platanthera zijinensis; assembly: GCA_039513925.1. Taxonomy (NCBI): domain Eukaryota; kingdom Viridiplantae; phylum Streptophyta; class Magnoliopsida; order Asparagales; family Orchidaceae; genus Platanthera; species Platanthera zijinensis. Next base: position 142,475,125 of record CM077081.1, read on the forward strand.
GATGAAGATTTCATAAACAAAACATATCACCCATAGGGGAGCCTTCGGACCTGCCAGCTCGATGAGAGCCTGCGCAGCGGGTCTACCTGGGGCCGAGCCGAGCCTGGGGTGTTCATGAATATTTCGTAACCAAAACCTCTCCCCCAAAGGCAAGCCTTCAGACCTGCCAGCTTGATGAGAGCCTGCGCAGCGGGTCTACCTGGGGCCGAGCCGAGCTCGGGGTGTTGATGAAGATTTCATAACCAAAACCTCTCCCCCATAGGCGAGCCTTTAGACCTGCTAGCTTGATGAGAGCTTGCGCAGCGGGTCTACCTGGGGCCGAGCCGATCTCGGGGTGTTGATGAAGATTTCATAACCAAAACCTCTCCCCCACAGTCGAACCTTTAGACCTGCCAGCTTGATGAGAGCCTGCACAGCGGGTCTACATGGGCCCGAGCCGAGCTCGGGGTGTTGATGAAGATTTCATAACCGAAACCTATCCCCCACAGGCAAGCCTTCGGACCTGCCAGCTTGATGAGAGCCTGCGAAACGGGTCTACCTAGGGCTGAGCCGAGCTCGGGGTGTTGATGAAGATTTCATAACCAAAACTTCTCCCCCACAGGCAATCCTTCGGACCTGCCAGCTTGATGAGAGCCTGCGTAGTGGGTCTACTTGGGGCCGAGCCGAGCTCGGGGTGTTGATGAAGATATCATAACAAAAACCTCTCCCCCATAGGCGAGCCTTCGGACCTGCCAGCTTAATAAGAGCCTGCGTAGCGGGTCTACCTAGGGCCGATCCGTGCTTGGGGTGTTGATGAAAATTTCATAACCAAAACCTCTCCCCCACAGGCGAGCCTTCGGACCTGACAGCTTTATGAGAGCCTGCGCAGTGGGTCTACTTGGGGCCGAGCCGAGCTCGGGGTGTTGATGAAGATTTCATAAAAAAAACCTCTCCCCCACAACCGAGCCTTCGGACCTGCCAGCTTGATGAGAGACTGCGCAGTGGGTCTACCTAGGGCCGAGCCGAGCTCGGGGTGTTGATGAAGATTTCATAACCAAAACCTCTCCCCCACAGGCGAGCCTTCAAACCTGTCAGCTTGATGAGAGCCTGTGCAGCGGGTCTACCTGGGGCCGAGCCGAGCTCGGGTTGTTGATGAAGATTTCATAAACAAAACCTATCACCCATAGGCGAGCCTTCGGACCTGCTAGCTTGATGAGAGCCTGCGCAGCGGATCTACTTGGGGCCGAGCCGAGCTCGGGGTGTTCATGAATATTTCATAACCAAAACCTCTCCCCCAAAGGCAAGCCTTCAGACCTGCCAGCTTGATGAGAGCCTGCGCAGCGGGTATACCTGGGGCCGAGCCGAGCTCGGGGTGTTGATGAAGATTTCATAACCAAAACCTCTCCCCCATAGGCGAGCCTTCGGACCTGCCAGCTTGATGAGAGCCTGCGCAGCTTGTCTACCTGGAGCTGAGCCGAGCTCAAGGTGTTGATGAAGATTTCATAACCAAAACCTCTCCCCACAGGAGAGCCTTCACACCTGCCATCTTGATGAGAGCCTGCATAGCGGGTCTACCTGGGGCCTAGCCGAGCTCGGGGTGTTATGAAGATTTCATAACCAAAACCTCTCCCCCAAAGGCGAGTCTTCTGACCTGCTAGCTTGATGAGAGCCTGCGCAGCGAGTTTACCTGGGGTCGAGCCGCGCTCGGGGTGTTGATGAAGATTTCATAACAAAAACCTCTCCACGCTCACCGCACCAGAACTGTTGAATCCAAAATTGACCTCAACGGGCCTTCAAAACTGGGGTGAAGCCAGCACCTACTTCTCTCAATCCCTGACCCTCGACTGGATGCTAAGTACTTAGGACTGACCAAAAGCCTCAGTAGGGAGGTCCCACCTCACACCCTGAAGATCTCTGAGAGCTTCCCCTCCAAAGCCAAAAGCTGGGCTAGGAGCTCCTCAAAAAGCACTAGAGATTTTGAGAATAATAAGGGTCTGCTTTCTAAGTAGACCTTGTGGGTCTATTTATAGTCTTTTGCTGACATGAAGTTACTAAAATACCCTTGGCTAGTTTGTCAATAGCCAAATCCCACTGTTTGTAAAGTACTAAATGGAGCCCCTGGGGGGGTATCGGTAATTTTATTCGAGGGCGATAAAGTAATTTTACCCTGAACCATGGGCCCCACTCGGTGAGAACCCTGAGCCTAGAACCCTCTCGCCTTCATTTGGCGGGAGCTAAAAAGGAGTGTCGAAAGTATCAAGTTGAGCCAGCCCCGCCTTTCGCGAGACGCAATCCTTCTCGCCGACTCTGCCAGAAGCAAATCCCGACTGACCGATGGTGAACGCCCTCGCCCGTTACAAGCTGGAGCTCCTCTAATCTTGACGTTGTCGCTGCTGGACATGACGTTGAGTGAGTGGAGCTCACCCAACACCCTTGCTTTTTACCACGACATTGAATGAGTGGAGCTCACTCAGCACCCTTGTTGTTGATCACAGCGTTGAGTTAGTGGAGCTCACTCAGCACCCTTGCTGCTGACCACGGTGTTGAGTGAGTGGAGCTCACTCTGCGTGGTGTTGAGACCACTCAACGCCTTCTCTCGCGCTTCTGATTACAGGCAGGATCTCGCCTGCTCCTTGGTGGGAGCTCCTCCGGCACGAGAGCTCTTCTGGTCTTGAGGCCCAAGTTAGCCCGAGGCTAGTCCAATCCTTACTGTTGGTGTCTCTGGGTTCCCTCCAGCAAATATGTGGTTTTATAAGTATCATTGTTGTGATTGGGCTTAGGAGCAGCCTTTAGAGCAGTCTTTCTCTTCTTGATAACTTTCTTCTGAGATTTGGAATTATCAGAATCATTTGAATCATTGTCTAAGTAATCTTTAGAAGAAACTCTGGGGATTATCATAAAGAGCATCTATTGCTTTTAATTTTTCCTTTAAGAACTGTTTGTCTACTTGAGGAGGAACTGGAGGTAGAACATCTTGAGGAGGAACCACTGCATCTGAAACCATTTCAGCATCCTGAGCCATGTTTGCAGCAGAAATCTCATCTATATCTAGTAATAGAGAGGTAGAGAAAACAAAAGTGGGAGGGGAAAAAGCCTTGGGTTCATAGAACTCATCCTTAGCAACCTTAACAGGCTCAGCCTCTGAAGCTGAAAAGCTATTCTGAATAAGCTGTAAGACTCCTGAGCTGAACAGTGTTGTATAGCAAACAATGTCGGTACAGAATTGTGGAGAGACAAAGGAAAGAATTTAGCTATACATAAGATCAAAGAAATCAAGAACTGAGGTCAGTTCAACTACTGGAGAAATAAAGCAGTCTCTAAAATAAATATCCAAAGAATGATCTAAATCAGCTGTCTCAGAGTCAATGACCAAAAATTCTGAGAGTTATGCATCTAGTATCTCAGAATCAATAAACTCTATCTCTACTATTAATTCTACTACTGCTGGATTTACTTCTTCATGGAGTATCTCCCTCAGCCTAGTTTCAGTAAGCACTAGAGTCAGGCCCCTGACTGAAGGAGGGACAGGGAAGGAAGATAGTTTGGCAGCAAGAGAAGAGATATAAGAAGCAAGAGGTGAAATTGCCTCTGCTATGACTTGTTGGAGGAGAGGTGTGATGGATTGCAGAATGGATGAAATGGAGGTTGAAGCAATGTCCTTGAATTCTGGTGGGGTCTGAGTAGATACAGATGGATTTAAGGTGGAAGAGGAGGGATGAGAATCTAGCATTTGCTCATCTGGAGTGGTGGAGAATGACTAGGGGACGAAAGAAGATTGAATGAAGGTAGAGATGATAGATTTTAAAGAGGAGGAATTTCAGTAAGATGAGAAGGAAGAGGGGACTGAGGAGGAGTAACATGCTCTGGAGAATTATGTTGAGGGGATAGATGTACTTGAGAATGAATTCGTGAAGAAATATGGATGGGGGAAGCAGGAGGAGTAGGTGGATGTTGTGGAGTTGTGGAAATAAGCTGGAGGGATGTTGAAGTCGTTTGAACAAGTTGAGGTGGAGAGGCAATGGAGATATCCTCAGCATGGTGGGAAGTTGCTGGAATAGCCCTTGTACTCTCAGAAGATCTTGAAGAGGAAGCCTTGGAAGGCTTAGGGATTCTCCTCTCCCACCTACTAAATAAGGTGCAGGTTAGCCTCTTAGAGGAATTAAGGAATATGGTCAGGGTGACCAGTGATTCAAGAGACTTGGCTTGAAGAAAAATTCCAAAAATCCAGCTAAAATACACTTCCTTCTTTGTGTTTTTCTTCTTAATCAAATCAAACTGAATTTTGGCCCAGTTCACGGCATTCTTGTTTTCCACTACACACATCACAAGGAACTGATGTCTAGTTATGTGATCGTGAGCGGTGTGCTTACCCAGCAGAACCTTTCCTATAACATCTACCAGAAACTTAATCCGCAGATATATGTTTCTTTAGTAATTTATTAGGGTTGTTACCAGAATAACCCATTCGATTAAACATTTCATCAAACTCAGTAGAATTGATTTCTAAGTCCTCTTCTCCATTCACTAAACCCAAAATTTTAGAGAGAATTTCAGGGGTGAGAGGGACGGCGTTACCCACTATTGTTCCTACCAAAGTGTCAGCATGTGAAGACGATAACAAGTAAACCCATTCTCTAATCTCGGTCACAGTAATCTTTATCCTGGTTGTTATTATATTCTTCAAATGTAAATCTTCAAACAGTTGCAGAATATAAAGGAAGATTTGATCTGAGTATTTGAAAGACTCAAAGTCATTGTCAAAACCCATATCAAATTTCATTGTTGTGAGAGCGCTTGCCGGAATCGCAATGATCACCTACAACAAAGAAATAGAGAGATCAAGTGCAAAGGAACTGAAAGCGCGGGATGGAGCTCGAAGAAAACCTAGTTATAAGGTTTTTTAGAATATGAAATGTCAAGTTCTGTCCTGCGAAAAAGAAAAATTCTTCGATCTCAGGTCGAAAAAAAATTTCATGAAGAGATAAATTCGTCGATCTCAGACTAAAGATATGGAGATATTTTGTCATCCTCAAAAATATTTCCTGAAACAGGATCGTCAATCTCAGGTCGACGAAACTGACTTCACACAGAGATATCGTCGATCTCTGGTCGATGAATCCTAACGATAAGTTTGCAAATCGTCAATCTAAGTTCGACGAAATGTTTTCATATCGTTTACACTAAGGATAGATTTAAAATTCAGCCTTTACATCTAGCATTCCTAACTGATTCAGAAAGAACAAATGTTTAGATACATCCAAGGGCTTGGTGAAAATATCTTCCCTTTGCAAATCAGTGGAGATAAATTCAAGGATAATTTTCTATTTGTCCACACAGTCTCTTATGAAATGACGTCTTATATCTTTATGATTTGTCCTACTATGATGCACTGGATTATGTGCAATAGAAATTGCAGTGGTACTATCACAAATATGGTTGAATTATTTAGATTGAAACCATAATTCTGGAATTGGTTTTGTATCCACAAGATCTATGAATAACAACTTCTAACTGCCATGTATTCAGCCTCAGCAGTCTATGTGGACATAGATGTTTGCTTCTTACAAAACCAGGACACATGTCTATCACCAAGGAACTGACATGTTCCTGAAGTGCTTTTCCTGTCCACTCTACATCCAGCATAGTCAACATAAGAAAATCCAGTAAGCTCAAATGCTGACTCTGTTGGATACCAGAGTCCTAGATTAGGACAACCCTTGATATATCTTAAAATCCTTTTAATGAAAATAAGATGAGATTCCTTAGGGCTCACCTAGAACCTAATACAAATATATATAGCAAACAAGATGTCTGGTCTACTTGCTGTGAGATAGAGTAGGGATCCAATAATACCCTGATACTTGGTCGTATCAACTGGTTTTCCATGTTCATCAGAGTCAATCATAGCATTGGCAGCCATGGGAGTTTTCATAGAGGAGGCATTAGCAATCCCAAATTTATTAATAAGCTCACTTGCATACTTTGATTGGGATATGAATATGCCATCAGGGGATTGCTTCACCTGTAAACCAAGGAAGTATGATAGCTCTCTCATGCTACAAATCTCAAACTTTGAATGCATTAGATCATAGAATCTTTTACATAGTTTGGGATCAGTAGAACCAAAAATGATGTCATCTACTTATATTTGTAATACCAAAATTTTATCATGATGCATCTTAGTAAAAAGATTCCTATCTACCATGCCTCAAGAGAACTTGTGTTCTAAAAGAAAGCTAGTTAAGGTTTCATACCAAGCTCCTGGAGCTTGCATTAGATCATAGAGAGTTTTATGCAATTTGAAAACATATGTGGGATGAGTTGGAGAAATAAAACCTGGAGGTTATTCAACATAAACCTCTTCCTATAGCTCTCCATTCAAGAATGCACTTTTGACATCTATCTGGTAGACTTTGAACTTTTTAAAAGAGCGTAAGCAAGAAAAATCCTGATTGCTTCTTGCCTTGCAACAAGTGCAAAAGTTTGATCATAGTCAATGCCTTCCTCTTGCCTATAGCCTTGAGTAATAAGTCTAGCCTTGTTTCTCACAATCACACCTTGGCCATCAAGTTTGTTTCTGAATACCCACTTGCTTCTAATTACTAGATAACCTTTGGGCCTTGGAACCAAGTCCCAAACTCTGCATCTCTCAAATTGATTGAGCTCTACTTGCATTGCAATAATCCAGTGGGGATCTTGCTCTGCATCATTTATGGATTGATGCTCAACTTGAGAGAGGAAATAGGCATGCATCACATCTTGTTTGAGTTGATATCTTGTCTGTACACCTGCTGACATGTCCCCAATCACTTGAGATCTAGGGTGATCCCTTAGTGTGACAAAGTTAGTGGGTGGAGTTGGTTCAACAATAGCAATTGGAACTAATTCCTCTTGTGGAATAAAGTCTGCTGTTGGATGAGGTTCAACTACTTCCAAAGTTTCTTCTTCACTATCTTCATCATCTTGTGGAGGAGGATGTGATATGACCTTTTGTGTAAAGTTTAACTCACCCAATTTCTCACAAAAGTGTGGTACCTACAATAAATCGGAGGTAGAAGAATCCTTCTCCTTATAAAACATGTTAGCTTCATCAAAAGAAATATGTATAGGTTCTTCTATTTTTAAAGATGATTCTTCTAATTTCTTGGCTTTGCTTAATTCAGTTTTTAAGAAAATAATTTTATCATTTGCTGAGTTAAGTTCATCTATTAGTTTAGTATTTTCAGCAATGTATTTATCTTGTTCAGCTAATCTTTCTCTAAGAAGTTTGATTTCCTTCTCAGAGCCTATTAGATCTAAGCATAGATTTTTAAATTCAGTTTTAAATTCTTCTGAATCAAAATCATAAGATGCTACTACCTGGTCCTCTGCAGATAGAGATTCTTCATCTTCTGAAGCTTTAGCCTCTGACTGACTGCTGGAATTATCTATTGCCATTAGGCAAACTTCCTTTGCCTTCTCTTTTTCTTCATCATCACTGAAGCTGGAGGATTATGACTCTTCCTCAATATCACTCCAGGTTTCTGCAACAAACCCTTTCTCCTTCCTCTTGTATTTGCTGGAAGAGGGCTTGCTGTGATGAGTTCTTGAATCTTTTTCTCTTCTCCTATCCTTATTCTGAGCTTCTGGACACTCTGAGATGAAATGTCCAGGCTTCCTTCAAGCAAAGCAAACAATTTTTTTAGATGGAGTCTTGTCATAACTTGGCTTGTCATCTTACCTAGATGACTTTCTTCTGAAGTCCTTCTTTGCCATTTTTAAGAATCTTTTGGCAAAGAGACTCATCAGCTCTTCATTAACTGGGGTCCCTTCAGATTCCTCAAAAGCCTTGAATGCAATGTTGTGATCCTTCCTGGTAGCTGTTGGAGTCTTCAATTGTGCTACTGCTTCTCTGGTCTTCATTAGTTGCTCATAGGATTTGAGCTTTCCAAGGAGTGACTCAGTTAATATTTATGTCATGCTTCTGGCTTCTCTAATTGGTCAGATCCTTGAATCCCTTGAGTTAGGGAAGCACATTAGGATTTTATCATTTACTTCTATTAGAGTGATGTCCTTATATGAGGTCCTTAGCTCATTGATGATTGAGCTAAGCCTGTTTTACATATCACTTACTAACTCAGCTTCATCATTTTTGAAATTCTCATACTGTGAGATGAGATTGGATCTCTTATCCTTTCTCTCATCAGCAGATCCAACGACCATCTGATTAAGAGAATGCCAGATGGCTTTGGCAGAAGTACACTCATCCACCTTTTAAAAAATATCATAAGACATAGTCTGAGCTAAGATATTCATGGCTCTAGCATCTGTAATCTTGGCTTTCCTCTGTGCATCTATCCAATCTTGAGGTGGGACTGCATTAAGATTTATTGAAGTTGAAGGAGTGGAGGCTACTGGAGTTGGTGGTCATGTCAAAATTTAATTAAAAATATCTTCATCAATAGAGTTCATGTATAACTTTATTCTTGCCTTCCAGATGGCAAACTTAGATAAGTTGTAAACTGGAGGTCTTGTGCTAACATAATCCTTGTTTTGTTCCATGATATAAAATAAGAAAGGAACAAGATTTAATCAGAGATTATCTTAGGATCTTGGTTAGTCCAGGTGTTAGTCTGTTAAAATAAAAATGACTAACATGCCTCTTATACCAATTGAAAGAAAATGGAGAGTAATCTCTGGTTAACTCTAAAGGGGGTGAATATAGTTAATTAAAATACCTTTACAATTTTTATTCAAATAAAAATAGGTTATACAATAGGTGATTAGTAATAGCTATGAAATGTTAACAGAAATAAGGAAAATGTACACTAAGATATCACAGCACAATGCTAAAGAAAAACAGCAAGCAACACATACAACAAAAGAACTTTATAGTGGTTCCCCAATTGGGTACGTCCACTCTTCTACCACCCTTGGTAGGAATCCACTACAGGTTTTGATCTGGTGTCTGCCACCACAATATCTATTTGCAAGGAGATATTTCAACCCTTTGAGCTTTTGATCAGGTGCCCAAAAACCAAACTCAAGTCTTTTGGAAGGTGACTTTAGAACCAGGCTAACTTTTGAAGGGAGTCAAAACCCTATACAGTGGGGGCAAGGAGTAAAGTGATTAGAGTCTTCTCTCTTCTCAAAAGTAATTTGAGAAGAATAAGAGTGTATTCCATATCTTGTCAAAGCTCCTTCTGAGATGTAGATGTGTTCAGGATGAGAAGCTTTGTTCAGGGTGAGTAGGCCTTCAGCTTGAGAAAACTAGATCCAGGAGCTCTAGAATGATTGAGCTATATTATATCAGCAAGTTCCTGGATGATAAAATGAAGAAGACTCTTAATCTGTTTTTGTTGTTCTTCTTTTATCTTCTTCAGAGCACTATGAGAGATTAAGATTGAGAACTGCTTGAAAGTATTCTGCTCTTGTGAATGATGTCCCTATGGAATTTTTCTTTGCTCTGTAAAAACTATGAGCTCGAGAACTCTGATTCTTTCTTTTACTATTATTGTTATCGAGTTATTCTCTATGTCTCTGGATATGTCAAAAATGATAACCAATCTTCCTTAGAAATTTGAAATCCTGTAATTAATATTTTGCTTGAAAACTGGGAAGGAAATGGCTAGCATGCCTGTCAATATTCATTTCCTCATCTGTCCTCAGAAATATGTCAAATAAATCCTTTGATGAATACCATAATCAATGCTGCCAGGAATGGCTATATTCATAGGTAATATAAGCATTGATTACTCAGGAAATTTATGACTCAAAATAGTAATAAAGAGGGAAAAGATATGGAAAGAACAAAGAACAGACAACTTTTAGAAATCGTCGACCAGAGAATAGAATTCATCGACCTGCACTCAGAGAACGTCGACCTGAGAAGTCATGTTCGTTGACCTGAGCTCTTCGAAGCACACGCTGAATATAACCAACTGATTATGCGCTCCAAGAATGACGACCTGAGAATCTGTCTGGAGAAAACTGAACGTCGACCTGAGCTTCAATATCGTCGAGCTCAGTTCAGAGAATTAACTCTGAGTTCGTCAATCAGAGATCGACGATCATCGAGATGAGTTGGAAGAACGTCGAACTGATAAAACTGTCTTCTGAAAAACTTCTAAAACTGAATCTTCTGAGATCCTCTGCTGGCTGCTGCAATAAGGTTGAACTAAAATGACTGAGCCTAAATTTCTATGACTACGAAACTAGACCCTGGATATACAAGATGGGTCAGACTCAGCTTATATTAGTGAACCTAGCCCAAATCAACCTAGGGTTCCAACAAACTCACTCAATGCCAGAAGTCAAGGAGCAATTGGAAATGCAGCCAAGTCCATAGGCGTTTAGTGGACCAAGCTCACTCAATGCCAGAGGTAAGGAAGAATGTTAAGAAGCTAGAAATGTGGATGTCCACAGGCGTTGAGTAAAGGTCCTTCACTCAACACCATAAATCTATAGGTAGAAATATGGCTAAGTAGTTTGGTGTTGAGTGATGAAGACACACTCAACGCCATACAGCAAAAAAACTATAAATTGAACCATGTTCAAATTCATCAAACTGAGTTCAGAGTTCGTCGAGCTCAGCTAACCATTTGTCGAACTCAGAAAGTCAGTCTTATCCTTGTGATTTAAAACACAGAAAATTGGCTAAGGCAAAAAGCGTTAAGTGAGGCTTGCTCACTCAACACTCCCACGCTTATGTTGTTGAAGAAGCAGAAAATTGGCTAAGGCAAAAAGTGTTGAGTGATGAAGACACGCTCAACGCTCTCAACGCCTAAGATACTGCAAAGGCAGAAAAATGGTTAAGGCAAAAAGTGTTGAGTGGAGGTTGCTCACTCAACATTGTCAATGCCTAGTGAAGAAGGAATTTTGTCTAAGGTGTTTGGCATTGAGTGATGCTCACACACTCAATGCCAAGCAGCAAATAGCTGATAAAGCAAGTTGGCGTTAAGTTGAGCTGAATCACTCAACGCCTAGAATCAGATTTATATTATAAGTAGTTTGGCATTGAGTGAAGGTTACTCAATCAACGCCACGAGATAGTAAATCTGTCTAAGTGTTTTGGCGTTGAGTGATTCTTACTCACTCAACGCCTATTCTAATGTTGTTTGATTTTTGGCTAAGTCCACAGCTAATGATGATAGCAAGTCAACAAGTCAACATATTTCAAATTAGTGGCAGGATGGCTACAGTACGCGAGAAATATTGTCGCGGACCTACTGTACGATAGTGGGCGTTAAAGCAAAGTTACTGCTGGCCATTAATGATGTGGGGTTCACTGTTCAAGAGACGTTGGGATAAATTCAATAAAAGGAAAAGGCCTTTACAGAGAAAAATAGTTTTTTGAGGAAAGAGAATCAGGGGAAGTTCTTCTTCTCTACCATTGGTTTTGAGCTGAAGAACAGGAAGTTCAAGTCTACAAGACAGAGCGCAAGATAGCTTTTGAAATCAACATCTTCAATAGCAACATAGTTGGTGTCATTCTAACCTGCACAAGCAAGCTAGTTAAGAGTATTTTCTCTGATCATAAGGTAGCATCGAAGGGCTGACCCTTGCTGTAGGTTCTTCACAGTTCCAGCAATACAAGAACTTGAAGATCTTTGTTTAGAAGCTGTGAAGAGAAGAAAGCTTGAAGAAGCCGAGATTTGAAAGAAGGCTCAGGGGATTATTCCTCGGGAGTCAAAGTTAGGGCTGAATCACCTCAGCCCAGGAAAGAGAGAAGGGCAGAAAAGGGATCTACAAGTTGCTTCCAGCACAAGGATATTTGTTGCTGTGAAGAAGTTGAGCTGAGACTCCCCGACATTGGTGGATTCCTTTGGAGGTGATCACGAGCCCCGCTCTTTGGCAATGCTCCACCATCCGACTTGCCTATTTTCTTCCTACACATGACCGCGCGATTCTCCGGAAATTCAATCTTTGAGTAGTGACAGTATTTATTTACGTTTATCGAAAATTATAAATTGCATAGCATGATTAAAAACTCCTTCTATTATATTTTCTATGCACTTGTGTTTCTCGATTTCTCGTCCTACTGTATTTTGAAATTACTACGTCAGCTAGCCATTTTTGAGTCCACAAGGTGATTATTTGCCCGGGACGTGCAAATGGTTAAGTCTGGGGGTGTGATGAGTCCCTATTTTATACCTTATTTTGGACTCATCTAGGCCTTTTTCCACAGCTTTGCACTATCTTTAAGCGCCATAAGTACTCCTTTTGGTTAGCTACGGCATTCCACGCCCTGTGCACCTTTTTAGCCCATTTCTGTGCTTGTGTGCATTTACATTCTTGCAATGATTATTATTGTTTGTTGTGGCTGCCACGATCGATGTCCCGTGCAGTTTTCCTGCAGGTTTGGTGATCATGAGGGCATTCGGGATAGGCGTTTCACTATTTTTGGCAAAGGAGTCAGTGGTCGTGCGTTTTTACCCACGCACGACCATCGACCTCTTGGCGCACGATCACTGATCGTGCGCAGCCCGGACTCATTTGTGAAATCTCTGTCTTGAACCTTCCGCACGTTCACTTGCCATACCGCGCACGACCACTGCTCGTGCGCCGCCGATCGTGCGCAGTCATACCCATTTTATAAAGTTCTGTCTGGCTATTTCCGCACGATCATCAGCATTGCCTCGCACGATCACTGATCGTGCGCTGCTGATCGTGCGCGACCATTGATTTTTTGATGCAGGTCTACAGGTTGCTCGCGCACGGGCGCTGACCTTGGTCGCGCACGACCACTGGTCGTGCGCCAGTGGTCGTGCGCCCTATTTATTCTGCAAGCTATAAAAAGCCCTGTTCCGCGAATTAGGGTACGGACGTTGTTACGAAACCTCCGCTAGTCCGCTGTTTCACCCTCCAGCAATTCCATTCGCCTCCACCTTCATCCCTACCATCGGGAGGACCTTCTCCGGCGATTCCAAAGCATTCTGCATCCTCCGGTGATCCTCCCGGCCATTGAAGCATTCTTCTCCGAGCTTTCCACCAAGGAAGAAGACGAAGCATACCTAGAGAACGGAATTACAGGCCCTCGAGGTGACAGCTCGGTGGTACCGGAAGCCCTCCTCAGACTGTGCTTGGAAGCGGATTGACAACCCGCACCTCCGGCCAACAACCGCGGTGGATCTTCAATCTCGTGGTTTTGCATTTTCTATCTTTTCTTGTTGCATGGAATGTTTATGCATGTAATGAACATCAATTTCTAGTGTTAATTTGATCATTTGTGTTTCATCTTGCTTATGAGAATTATTCTTTGATGCGCCTTGCTCCATCTCGCTCCACTCCACATGTTCGTTTCACTCATTTTCACTCCGCACTAATCACCTCACTCGCTAGACTTCCGTCCACTCACCAATCGAAGTACGGCATCGCGGCCGCTACATCCATCTCGCCTTGAGAAGCGGTGATTGCGACCCGCATAGTTTACGTTAGTGTAATCGGTCGTAAGACCACCAACCAAAGCCACTTCTTTTTTTGTTTATCTCAATTAACCCTCATAACAATAGTTTTAGAGTCTATATCGTTTGACGCTAATTGCATTCCTCAAGAGACCGACATCTGGGGATTCATTCCCAACTTTATTACTTGTGCGACCGATACACTTGCCGTATTTTACGCGCATCAATAAGGAAGATCTCAATCCTGAGTTTGTCCTCACTGACAAGTGGCTGACATGTTTATCAGGCCACTAGATGAAGTCAAGTTCAACACCCTCTGGGTTGAGATTGGGTATGTTGAACATGGTATAGCTTCAGTTTCTTCCTGTTATACTTGTGTTGCGGGATTCACTTCTCTTACAGGTAGATAAGACTGTGATGTGACATCTGGACTATAAATACCATTAATTAGTATCAAGACTAAGATGGACTAAAGTGTCCAACAGAGGGAATGATAGGGATGCTGATAAAATCGATTTCAAGATAACCCAAACACCTAGAGGGGGTGAATAGGTTCTTTTCCTATTTTACTTAAGGCAGAATAATAATTCAGTTCTTTAAAGATAATCTAACTATTCTACAGCTATCACAGCAATCACAGCATAGAATTCACAATCACACACACATCACAGATTGCACACTGGTTTATAGTGGTTCCCCAAGGTCTGGGTACATCCACTTTCCCCCTTTACCTATCCAGTAGTGTGCTAGATTCGGACTAACTTCTTCCTTCTTCTTAGATCCACGGATCTTACAGCTCAGAATCCTGAAAGGTTCCTACAACTCAGAACCCTTAAAGGTTCCTACAACTCAGAGTGTATCCACACTCCTACAGCTCAGGCTAACAGCCCTACCTCAGCCTTGTCACAAGGCCTACAACTCAGAGATTGAAATCACCTACACTCAGACTCAAAAGCCTTACCACTCAGAGATCTATATCTCCTACACCCAGCCTTTATATTATAGGCTTACAACTCAGATCTTGAAGATCCTACAGAATTTGAAAAATATTATAGATTAACTCTTACCCTTGTTGAGAGAGAAGGGATAAAAGGTTTCTTAAACAACTCTTGATAAAACTGATTGCAGAGATCAACCTGTTCTTAGCTTTCTTCAAACCTTCTTGAATCTGAACTCAGTAGGGTTGATCTTCTTTGAAGTTGACTGTCTGGCAGCTTCCTTCTTAGATTTCAGAAATAAATCTGAATGCTTCTTAGCAGATTTGTTCAGGATCTGCTTCTTAAGAGACTTGTAAATGTCTCCATCTTTACTTTAATAGCTGGAGATCTCTCTCACTCTCAAGATCTTCTGATGTTTCTTCAGAATTCTTATTTGAATTCTCCTTAGACAAATTCTGAGTAGATTGCCACTTCAGATTGTCTTCTTAGATCTTCTCATGAAAATCTTCTTCTGTGTGACATGCTCTTTCTTGATCAATGATCAATACTTCATTAGTCTTTCATTTGCTTGTATTTTGATTTGACAGAATCCGTCTTTATATAGACTTCATCCATGGTAATCTGCAAATCCGGTTTCTAAACAACTCCTGACAGTTCTGATAGCTTCAGCAAACTTGTTGGAATTCACAGTTTTCAAGTCTTCAGTCATTTCTTGAACCTTTTTCTTTGTCAGCAAGTGTCGAGACTGATCTTCATTATGTGTCGATACAAGTAGATTAAGTGTCGACACAAGCTTTTGTGATGTCGACACTCCTCCTTTGGTGTCGACACAGTTTCTTGACACTACATCTGTAGAATTTTTCGACACTGCTTCTTTGTGTCGACACAGTCACTTCTTCACTTCACAGCAATCAACTTTGTTAAAACTTTGCTATGTATCGACACAAGTCCTGTGTGTCGACACAGTTGATGTAGTCTAAGAATTCTGTATGTCGACACTGCCTCCAGGCATCGACACAGTTAATGTTGACTAAAAATTTTGTGTGTCGACACTGCCTCCAGGTGTCGACACAGTTGATGTCGACTAAAACTTCTGTGTGTCGACACAGTTGCTTCTAGTGTCGACACTGCTTTTCCAAATGTCGACATAGGCTTTCTTAAGTGTCGACACATGGACTGAGAAACATTTTTTCTGCATTTTAGCATATTCTTAACCTGCACATATAAACTCAAAATAACATCAAATACACCTTGATGTATATCATTGAGCTAAGTGAGGCTTCTTCAAATAAGGTACACATTTTCCTATGTACACAACAATCTCCTCCTATTTGGAGAAGTCATAACCTTTTAGTCAAGGATATACACCACTTATAATAAACAAACATTATGATGTATATAAGCATTATATGACAGGGTAACTTATAAACAAAACATATACAAAAATGTCATTACAGAATAATGATGCAAACTTAATGAACATGAAACATTGTTTTGTTTATACTTATCAAAAAGTTTCTTAACAATTGTTTACATAGATTTCTTTAATACTAAAGATTATATTGTTCTTGTAAAATCTAGTAAATCTATACTAAGGCTGATCAGGCTCCCTGATTACTATGCCTTTTCCTGTCTTAATCTAAGCCTGCACAGTAGGTTCTGTATCATCAAGTGGCTTCTTTCCTTTCAACTCTGCCTTCTTTTGTGCTTCATCCTTAATCCTCTGCCTTTCAAAATAATGAAAAGGCTTAGGGAAGTATTTGCTAGGCTCCTGAGCATTAGGAGGTAGCTTCCCAATTTTAGCCTTTCTCCTATATTGCAGAATGGCTTCTTGCCATGCTTCATATTTCTGTCAATCTTGTTCAGTATACCATTTGCCCCTTTCATGGAGCTGATTTTTCATAGCTTTTCAGGCAGTCAAAATGATATTCCTGGAAGTGGGGCTCCACTGCTCAAAATCAGCCTTTAACTTAGCCTGTTCTCTGAACCTTTTCTTTGACAGTTGAGCTTCCTGCTGAGCTTTCAAGGCAGCTTCTGGCATTTCTACTTTTTCAATAATAACATTATCAACTTCCTTTGGAGGACTGTATATAGACTGAACCTGTTCCTGAATCATATCAAAATCTGCTGGAGGGTAGATTACCTGAGCAACTTCAGGTTGATCTCCTAAAAGATAATCAGGTTGCACTCCTAACTCAGCAACATTATCATCATCACAAAGGGTTGGATATCCCAGAGTGGCTCTGATGCAATTGGATATCCATTCGGCATGATCTGAGCCTGCTTTGACTAACACTCTCTCCCCCTTTATGACTTCTCATTCAATATGGTCTCTTAAGTCATCTTTCTGAAATCTCACTTGTTCATCAAGAAAATTAACTCCATCTTTATAAAATGATTTTAACTTGACAAGCTTATCAGAGATTATATTCTGAAAAGTAGTAATAGCTCTCAGAAATGAGTCTAAGGCAGCTTGTAGCTTCTTATCAAACTCCTCTTTCTCTATAGCCTTTGCTTTATTCATTGCAGTGACTAATTTCTTTATTTAAGTGACTATCTCATTATGAGATTCAGTCAGATTGTCATTCATCCTAATCCTATTCTCAAGGACATAGCTTTGTTTAATAGCAATGTCATCCACTTGAGCCTTTACTGCTACTTGCTGCTTAGCGAAAAATACCACAGCATTGCCCCCTTTGTGGAAGCAATCTGTCATCTCTTTCTTATGTAGATTCATTTCAAACTTGATGGATTTGATATCCTGAGCCAAATCAAATTGAAGTGACTTATGGCTTTCATCCGCATACTTCTCTAGAGCCATTCTCTGCTCATCTAATTTCAGTTACAAGGCCACCAATAATGAGCTGTAATCAGCCTCTGGGGCAGGTTGTGGAGCAGCAGTTTGCAATGCTTTCTTGTAGCTTTGGCTCGTTCTCTTGAAAACCATCAGTTTTCTCTTTTTGGCACTTGTGATTGCTTCATCTTCTAAAGCAGATGTACTGGCAATGTCTACTCTTTCCTTAGGACTAAGAGGAAGCTGCTTTTCAGTCTTATTCTTCTCCCCCTCAAAGTCAGCCTGCTCCCCCTCAATCCTTATTTGCTCCCCATTATTTGTTGCTCCCTCAATATCAGGAAACAACTCTTCAAGAGTAAACTCCTATTGAGTGTTGACTGGTGGTACTTCTTTCTCAGGAGCATCATCAACTATATATGTATCCTCCATGATAATATCTAGTGCTGGACTGTTGACATGAGGTCTCTCAAGAATAGTTTGTGAAGCTATTTCACTTGCCAAGTGAGTTGTCTCTTCCACTTGCACCTGTACATTATCAGTAAAGTCCTGTGCATGTGCATTATCTGTAATGTCCTGTACCTATGCATTATCTTGCTCCCACTACACCTGTGCATTATCAGTAATGTACTGTGCAGGTGATTTCTCAGCTGCTTCTTGTCTTTCTATATCAGGTATGTCCTTCGTTATGACCCTATCCCATCTGGAGATGATCCTGATGTCCATTTTTCTTATGTGGTTGATTTTAGAACTAGGAATCTGTGCATTACTTCTGGAATTGCTCCAGCCAAGTATAAACTGATCAGTCTAGCCAAATTAGGCTTCTTTATTCCTTCTTTAATCTTCTCAAAAATTACTATAGACCAATCTGTGTTTAGTCTAAATATAATCCTTGTCATTAGGCTGAACATATTGGATGAAATCCTATAATGTCCCCCTGGCTTACATAGAATTACCTTGCCAACCACTTCAGAGAGGAATTTCCCTTGCTGATTCATCCCTTTCCTGTTTATAGCAGATCCAATCTTCAAGGTGGGATCCAATCCACACCATTGTAGTGCTTCACTTGTCTTAGATACGGGTACTTCTTCTTCATCCTGAGTCCTTAGAAGATTAAGAAGTTTCCTCAAACTCTTCAAGGTCAATTTGACTCCAGCGCCATGAACCGTTGATTAAATCTTAAGGCCAGTTGAATCTACTGTAGCTACTCCATAAAACTAAAGTATCTCTTTCTTCCATATCTTGGTTGGTTCGGATACCAAAAACTCCAGACCATTTTCAACAATTAGGGCAATTACCCCTTTAATCTCAGATTCTGCATCATCAAACATGTGACGAACTAACTCATATCCTTCGTTGATGTTATCTTTTACCTTTGGTGCCATTGGGATGGTGAGAAAGCTTAAATTGAGAGAAGAGAGTTTGTCGACACAAGATTTTGGTATCGAAAACCTGGAGAGTTTGTCGATAGAGATTATTCTTGACCTATTTATACCCTTCTAAACAAAAAAGGTCAAAAAGCAGGCAAAAACTGTCTAAATGTGTTGACACTGTTGAAATGTGTCAAAACATGCTTCTAATGTCTCGACAACAGTGTTGACTTCTATGTGTCGACACCAATTGATGATGTCCCGACACTAGACATACTTAGTAGACCAATAGAAATTCTGTGTTGACTCTTATTGAAAGTGTTGACACAATTTCTGGATGTGTCGACACCACTACTCTGGATGTGTCGACTCCACTACTCTGGATGTGTCGACACAGATTTAATGACGTGCCGACATCACTTCTCTGGATGTGTCAACACTGATTTACTTAGCCAATATTGTTAAACTAATCTATGTTCAACATTCCTAATTCAATTTTAAATTTATTGATTTTAGTTTCATCTAGAGGCTTAGTAAATATATCTGCAATTCTATAATCTGTTTTCACAAATTCTAGTGATATGTCCTTTTTCTCTACATGTTCTCTAAGAAAATTATATCTAATTTCTATATGTTTAGTCCTACTATATGAAACCGGATTATTAGCAATAGAAATAGCACTTGTAGAATCACAAAACAAAGGTGTTCTACTTACCTGAATACCATTGTCTTCTAGCTGGTGCAGAATCCACAACAGCTGTGCACAGCAACTTCCTGCTGCCACATATTCAGAATCAGTTGTGGAAATTGCCACACTAGTCTACTTCTTACTGCTCAGAGACACCAATCTTCCTCCTAGAAATTGACAGGTGCTTGTTGTGCTTTTTCTATCTTCTTTGCAACCTGCAAAGTCTGCATCTGAATAGCCTATCAGTAGAAAATCTCCATTCCTAAGGTACCAAAGGCCTTGATTAGGTGTGCCCTTTATATATTTAAAAAAAAAATACTACAGTGTAATGAGATTCTTTAGGGAATTATTGGTACCTAGCACAGACACATGTTGCATACATAATATCTGGTCTACTAGCAGTCAGATATAGAAGAGAGCCAATTATTCGTCTATACAAAGACTCATCTACAGGCTTACCTGCATCATCTTTGCATATAGGCATACTTGTTCCAATAGGAGTTCTCATGGTGGAGGATGATTCCATAGCATACTTCTTAATTAACTCCTTGGTGAACTTAGACTGGGATATGGACAAGCCATCATCAGTTTGTCTTACTTGAAGTCCCAAGAAGAACTTAAGTTCTCCCATGCTGCTCATCTCAAACTTCCCTTGCATAAGTTTAGCAAACTTCTTGCAAAGTTTGTTTTCTGTAAACCCAAATATTATGTCATCTACATAAATCTGGACTAAGATTATCTTTCGTTTGGACTCCCTTAGGAATAGAGTTTTATCTATTTTCCCCCTTGAGAATTTGTTCTCAATAAGGAAAGTAGAAAGGGTTTCATACCAAGCTCTTGGGGCTTGCTTTAACCCATACAAAGCTTTCCTAATTCTATTAACATAATCAGGTTTGAGAGAATCAACAAAACCTGAGGGCTGCTCTACATAGACTTCTTTTTTTAGATTTCCATTTAGGAATGCTGATTTTTCATTTATTTGGAATACCTTGAGGCCTTGATATGCTGCATAGGCAAGGAACATCCTAATTGCTTCCAGTCTTGCTACTGGGGCAAAGGTTTGATCAAAT
The DNA here is from genome assembly GCA_039513925.1 of Platanthera zijinensis. Classification (NCBI taxonomy): domain Eukaryota; kingdom Viridiplantae; phylum Streptophyta; class Magnoliopsida; order Asparagales; family Orchidaceae; genus Platanthera; species Platanthera zijinensis. The sequence continues at coordinate 142,495,343 of CM077081.1, forward strand.
TCAATACCCTCTTTCTGCCTGTATCCTTTTGCAACAAGTCTTGCTTTATTCTTCACAATGATCCCATTCTCATCCAGTTTGTTCCTTAAGATCCACTTTGTTCTAATGATGTTGTGGTCTTTTGGTTTAGGAACTAACTCCCAGACCTTGCACCTTCTGAACCGATTCAGCTCCTCTTGCATGGCATCAATCCAATGTGGGTCTAGAATAGCTTCTTCAAATCTCTTTGGTTCTAGTTGAGATAGGAAGCTTGAGCAAAGAACTGTGTTCAAGTTCCTGCTTCTAGTTTGCACTCCATGTCTTGGATCACCAATTATCTGATTTACTGAATGATCCTTTAAGTATCTAATAGTTAGAGGTAGACTATCTTCAGGTTGAACACCTCCAGTCTCTTCAATATGCTGCACCTCTTGGTTTTCATCTGCATCAAGAGAGTCCTGTACTCCCCCCTGATAGTAGCCACCATTTTCCACTTCCTGCTCTGCAGTTGACTCTTCTGTAATGGTAAGCTTGTCAATTCTCTCATTTATACCTGTAGAACTGCATGAGCTACAAGGCAACTCACTATTAATCAGTCTTGTTTCATCAAAGACAACATGTACTGACTCTTCTACAACTTGAGTAATCAAGTTGTAGACCCTATAAGCCTTACTTTTGTTGCTGTACCCAACAAATATCCCATCTTGGGATTTGGCAGCAAACTTAGTTAGATAAGACTTGTCATTGTTAAGGACATAGCACTTGCAACCAAAGATCCTAAAATAGGATAAGTTTGGTTTTCTACCCTTCATAATCTCAAAGGGAGTCTTTTTGTGGCTTTTGGTGATAGAAGCCCTATTGATCACATGACAAGCAGTATTTATTGCCTCAGCCCAAAAATATTCTGGGAGAGAAGTGTCACTCAATAGAGTTCTACCAGCCACAATCAGTGTTCTATTCTTCCTTTCAGCAATGTCACTTTGCTGTGGTGTTCTAGGTGAGGAGAATTCTTGAAAAATCCCAAATTTTTCACACAGTCTTATCATACTCTCAGATTGAAATTCAGTGCCATGGTCACTTCTGATTTTGACCACTACACTGTCAAGTTCATTCTGAATTTGCTTAACAAAACTATATAAAACACTTGGGGTTTCTGATTTTTGTCTCAGAAAGAACACCCAGGAATATCTAGAATAGTCATCTACCGCCACAAAAATGTAAACCTTCCTACCTAGACTATGAACTTGCATAGGACCAAATAGATCCATATACAAGAGGTATAGACACCTCACTGAATCCTTGATTTCAAGGATATGAAAGGAGGATTTTGTCTGCTTGCCTTTTTGACAAGCTAAGCATATCCCATCCTTTATACACTTAACTTTAGGGTCATTCCTTACTAACTCTTTACTAAAGAGTTGGACAATTGTTTTGTAGTTAATATGGGCCAGCCACATATGCCATTTGACATAATGAGAGGCTCTCTCATCAGCTACAATAAAAATATGAGAAACGTTGTTCTCACACTCAAAGTTAAGACAGAACACATTTCTTTTTCTATATCCTGTCAAAATGACCTTTTGATCACTTGACCTTTTGATATGACATCCATTATTAACAAATGAAATGTCATATCCTAAATCACTCAGCTTACTTATGCTAATAAGGTTGTGTTTCAAACCCTTCACATAGGCCACTTGAGTGATTGTAATCTGGTTATTAGAAATGTTTTCAAATCCTTTGATGATTCCTTTTTCAGAATCACCAAAGTTTACTTTAGACCCATTTATGATAGGTAATTACTCCTTTAGCAACCCCCTTATTCTAGTCAGGTGCCTGGAACATCCACTGTCCAAGTACCATATAGGGGCATGGTAACTTGGACTCACCTGCAATAAATAATTAACTCCCCTTAAAGCCGAAGTATGTCCTGGGTCCTTGGTTCAAGTTAGCTTCATACTTAACAAATCTACCTGCTGCTCTTCTAACAGGTAGACTGTTGTTCTTCCTGACACTAATGTTGTGCCAGCAATCTAAGGCATAATGGCATGTCTTGCCACAGCACCAGCATTCATACTTATTGTATCTATTTTTAGATACATTCTTGGCAGTCTGATTGACATCAAATCTTTTGTTTTGTGATGGTACTGCTGCAGCTTTACCCACTGTTTTCTTAAGAACATGGGGTTTATGGACATGGGCTGCCTTATTGACATAAACACCCTTATCATTTAGAACTTCAGTCTTACTCTAACCATGAGTATTCTCAAGTTCATACTTGTTAGAAGGCACTTGTACCTTTCTAAAAACCATAGGGACTTTAAAGTTAAGTGGTTGGACTGTGGCTTTGCACTTTCTCTTAAATTAGATAGCCCTGGTGTCACCTTTAAAGCCTATTCCAGCCTTACCCTTTTGAGCCACAAACTCATCTATTAAGGGTAAAACTGATTTTGGCTTAGAATAACTAGCCACCAAATCTTTTTATTTTTGAAGTCTTTCTTCCAGACTTTTAATTAGATCATTTTTGTATGTGATTGTGCCCATCTGAATAACAGTTATAGTTTTCAGTTTGGTAATCTCATTCATTTTTTCATCTAACTGTTTCGCTAAATCAAATGCAGCCATCTTAAGATCTGCAATTTCCTTAGCCATAGTTTTGGCTAAGTTTTTGCTTTTCTTTAGTGCCTGTAACAAGTCCCCATATTCATCTATCAGTTGATGAATATCACCTTCAGACTCAGACACATCCGCATCACTTGATGTAGATGTAGCTGAATCTATACCAGTACTACAATCTGAATTTCAAGAAAAGCATTGTAACTTACTAGGACCAAGCTGATCCTGGCACTTGTCTTCTTCTGACACAGCCATAAGTCCCATGCAGTGATGGTCTTCTTGTTCATAGATAGAGTTCATCACTTGGATAAACTCATCTTCTTCATCTGCTGCATATAGACCAATGTATGCCTCAGCTTCAGATTCAGTCTCTGAAGATGATTGGTCTGTCAAGCTCTTCTCCTTCTTAGCAACAAAGGATTTCTCTTTCTTGCTCTTTTGTTGAGTCTTCTTTTTATCAGCAGACTCCTTTCTTTTTTCTGGACACTCAGCCACAACATGTCCAGACCTATTACAGCAGTAGCAAACTATCATTTATGTTGTAGATTTGTTAGGCTTAGACCTGCTCCTGTCCTTCCTAGATGACTTCCTCTTTTGATAATAGTCATCCACAGGCTGAGATGTGGAGGGCCTAGACTTCCACTGCTTATTCATCAGGAATCTTTGAAACTGCCTTGTGAAGGAAACAAAGTCTTTATCTGAGTCACTGCTGTCAGAACTTTGGTTGTCTGAATTATCTGAAGTAATTTCAGCAACTATCTCAGGAGGTGATGAAGACATCCTCCTATTCTTCCTAGTGGCTTCCACCTTGAAGGAAACAAACTTTTCTCTATGCTCCCCTTTTGCACTTTTCTCTTCCTCTTTCCTAGCCATCAACTGCATCTCATATGACAGCAATTTTCCAAACAAAGTTGGAGGAGAGATATCTGCAAATTTGGCCACTTCCCTAATGGCACAAATCTTACTGTCTCAATCCTTTGTCATGGATCTTAGGAATTTATCATTCAGTTCATATGTACTGATGATCCTTCCATAGGAAATCAGCTCATTTACTATTCTATGGAACTTTTTATAACACTCAGTTATACCATCTGACATTCCTTGTCTGAAACTCTCATATTCCCATTCAGCATAGATTTTCTATCTTGCCTGACTTCTTCAAGACCCTCCATATAGACTATCAAAGTGTCCCACATTTCCTTGGATGTCTTGCAGTGAATCAAATTTTGAAAGGTTGAATCATCTATGGAACTTACTATGATATTCTGGGCTCTTTTATCCATAGTTGCCAGGATGATCTCTTCCTTAGTCATCTCTGAAAAATCCTTGGGAGTTCTTTGATTTGCATCTAGAACTGACAACTTCATTAAAATTGTAATACCTCTACCCGTCAAGAAGAATATAATCGAGGGTCCGGCCGGGGCCCCACACCATATTCCACAAACAGGCGGAGACGCTACGAAATAATATCAAAACACCAACGCATCCTAACACAGAGCATTCTAGCAGAAGCTTCACGGTTGAAAACTTAAACTCAAGTATAACAAGAATTGTCCACTAAAAACATAGGAATCTATACAAGCAAAGTGTTTGGCCTTAAGGCCTTACAAACTTCTCTTAACAAGGTGTGGTTTACAGACATCGGCACGCAGGCCGGCCACACATGAACAAGAAGAAACAAAACAAAGCCTTCAAGGGCAGCAACGCAGCTTGGGCTTCACCCCGCTAAGTCCCGCTCGGACCAGCACCTCCAGTACCTGTAAGAAGCAATCCACCAAGCGGTGGCAAACAGGGCAACGGTCAGCATTCAGCTGACCAATTATAACGACCCTGCCCCTGGCACGGGGCAGCGGAATTCTAGCCCTACATAGCATTTTCCAATATGATATATATAGCAAACCACGCAAGACGTGCACGACCGCACACTCAATACATATCACAAACGTCGGCACGACGGCCCGACGCTCCATGCACCTAGGGCACATTCGGGTGTACCAGAAACACAGGATCCCACCAATGAGCATTCTAGTCATGATCGGCACGCAAGTCATCGACTCTCGCTATGTGATCCTAACAGGTCCTTAAGCACCCAAGGTTACACAACCATAACGCGGGTACAGATCCGCTTATCCCGTTGCTCACATCGTCAGACTCAAGACTGGACGGACGCGGGTACAGCTTCACCTTGCCCGTCCACCACAAGAGTTGAACCCAACTAGCACAATTTCCTGGACTTACTCCAGTACTTCCTACTGCACCAAGCAACAGGTATGCACCATAGATTGCACACAAACAATCAAATTTTCGGAGATTCCTCCGAATGAAAACAAGCATCACCAATCCAGACCAACACGTCCAGATGGGCTTCACACAGCATGCCTAGATCCGTACTCCAATTCCGGACTCTAACAAGGGGGACTTCATATATCTACCCCAAGGGACATCACAACCCACCGCACACTCACGGGGACGGATTTTCCCTATGCAAATGCAGGAAAGTAGGACTTCACATTTCCAAGATGAAAATCATTACCCTTGGAATTTGCCTCGGAGCTATGGAGAAAATTGAGACGGATGAAAGCATTCGTAGCGGCCTTGCCTTCGTAAATCCGAACTCGGCTCGCGATTTGGATCACCGCAGCACCATCGGCGGCCGGATTCCTCTTCTTCTTCCTTGTCTTGCTCTCCCCTCTCTCTTAACTTTAGAAAGAGAAAGATGAAACTCAAATGAGCTTTCTCCTATTTAATCCCAGCCTTATCAACCCAGGGAAGAGCCCATACCATTGGATCTTGGTCAAAGCAAATGAATGGCTCTGATCAGCCCTGAATTTGATTTCCTGGGCCGAACACGGGTAGTGACACGGCCGTGTCACAGGCCGTGTTCCTGAAGCGGTACACAACCGACTTAAGCCAAACTAGAACACGGGTGTCGACACGCCCAGGACACGCCCGTGTCGACACCTGACACGCCCGTGTCGATGGGCATGTTCCCCCATCGAGACGGAAATCAGCATTTTCCCCGAGACCACACGGGCACTGGACACGCCCATGTGATAATTTTACACGCCCGTGTCACGATCGACACGACTGGGCCTCCACGTCGTGTCCTTCTCGGGACAAACTGGCTAATTTTTGGGCATGACAGGCCCTGGGACACGCCCGTGTCCCAGGTCGTGTCGATGTGTCGATACTCAACGATCGTCGACTCAACGATCGTCGACAATGAAGAACACGCCCTGGGACACGCCTGTGTCCCAGGCCGTGTACCCCAGACACGCCCTGGTACACGCCCGTTTCCAAGGCCTTGTCAGCCAGCCTGAACCTCAATTTGACCTATAGAGATTTCTGGGGTGTTACAATCCTCCCCTCCTTAATTAAATTTTGTCCCGAAATTTGAAGACAGCAGGGAGAAAACAACATAACACAATCAGAGACATATATGTGCTGATTACATATACAAACAAGCAAACAGGTTACCAAAATAACTCGGGAAACTCGGCTCGTATGGTCTGCTCCCGCTCCCATGCTAGCTCTTCTCGGCCACAATTGTCCCACCAGACTTTGACCATCCCGATCGTTTTGTTCCGCAACTATTTCTCGGCTCGATCCACGATCCGAATGGGCCTCACCTTTATCGTTAGCCCATACTCAACCGGCACCCGATCATTCTCAATTACTTGAGCTAGATCCTTGACTGCTTTTCGTAGTACTGAGATGTGGAACACATCATGCAGTCCTCCCAATTCCGATGAAAGAACTAGCTGATAGGCAGCTTCCCCAATCGCTCCACCACTTCAAACGGACCAAGGTATCGCGGACTTAGCTTTTTCAACCGCCGAATCCGAGATACGCCTTTGAAGGGTTTAATCTTTAAATAGACCCAGTCACCCACCGCGAACTCCACGTTCCGGTTCTTAGCATTGTAATACTTAGCTTGACGATCCTGGGCTATTAGTAGTCTCTCTCGAATAGAGCGTATTGTTGAGTTAGCATCCTCGACTGCCTTTTGTCCCAAAAGTTTGGATTCGCCAATTTCTGCCCAAGCGAACGTTGTACGGCACTTGCGACCATACAAAGCTTCAAATGGTGCCATGTCGATGCTCGCTTGGTAACTATTATTGTAGGCAAATTCCACCATAACAAGATGATCTTCCCACTTCTTACCAAAGTCCATGGCGCACATACGGAGCATATCCTCCATTTTTATGTTTGTCTGTTCAGTTTGGCCATCTGTTTGCGGATGAAAGGCCATACTGAATGCTAACATCGTGCCCAACAGCTGATGAATTAGCCTCCAATCCTTTGAAGTAAATCGCCTATCACGGTCACTGACGATGCTTCGAGGAATACCGTGCAATCGAACAATCTGCTCCACATAGAGTTTTGCCAATGTTTCCACTGAATCGTCCCGTTTGTTCGGTAGAAAGTGAGCCACCTTTGTCAACCAGTCTACAATCACCCAAATTGAGTCATTCCCACGTTGCGATCTCGGCAACCCGTGCACGAAATCCATGGAAATATCCTCAAACTTCCACTGCGGAACTGGCAATGATTTCAGAAAACCACTCGGCCGTTGACATTCTGCTTTTACCAAAGCACAAGTACGACACTTAGCCACATACTCGGCTATGTCCTTCTTTAAACCAGGCCACCAGAACCATTTCTTCATGTCCTTGTACATCTTTGTGCTCCCAGGGTGAATTGAGTACTTTGTAAAGTGTGCTTCATATAAAAATTCTTCTCGCAATTTACCCGCACAAGGGACGCACAGTCGGCCATCCTTCCATAATAACCCGTCATCCCAAGAGAATTGGTCACCAGACCCTTCTTTGGCATAGCGTTGGAGACTTTCATCAAGCTCCGTTGCCCGACGAACCCTATCCGCAAGGTCATATTGAACCTCCATCCAGTTCAAGCATGCATCGGCCGAAGAATCCCTCTCAACACCAGATATCTCCAACGCTTCCAATTCCTGGATTAGACGCTTGTCATATATCCGCAACCAACTTGCCCGCACCGGAGTACGACGACTCAAGGCATCAGCAACAACTTCTCCCTTTCCGGGAACATAGTGAATGTCAAAGGTATAATCCCCTAGGAATTCCATCCACCTCCTTTGTCGCATATTTAAATCCTTTTGATCGAGCAAATACTTCAGGCTTTTATGATCTGTATAAATATCTACCTTCACGCCATAAAAATAGTGCCGCCACAACTTTAGCGAAAACATCACTGCTGTTAACTCCAAGTCATGGACGGGGTAATTACGCTCATGCACCTTTAATTGACGTGAGGCATAAGCGATCACCTTGCCAAACTGCAGGAAAACGCAGCCTAAGCCGCTTCCTGACGCATCGCTGTATATCTCAAAACCATCTGTACCACAAGGCGACGTCAAAACAGGTGTCGTGGTCAAACGACCTTTTAGCTCCTCAAAAGCTTGCGCGCAGTCCGGCGTCCAAACGAACTTCTGATCTTTTCTCGTCAATGTAGTCAAAGGCAAAGCAATCCGGGAGAAGTTCACCACAAATCGTCTATAGTAGACTGCCAGTCCAATAAAGCTCCTGACTTCGGTCACCGAAGACATCACTGGCCAATCACGAATGGCACTTATCTTTGCCGGATCCACCGCTATGCCCTCTCCACTTACCATATGGCCCAGAAAAGCAACCGACGAGAGCCAGAACTCACACTTAGAGAACTTGGCATACAGCTTATTTCTCCGCAAGGTATGCAATACTAACCGCAAATGGTTTGCATGATCTTCCTCCGACTGAGAGTACACGAGGATATCATCAATGAACACAATCACAAATAGATCCAAGTATTCGCGGAACATTTGATGCATGAGATCCATGAATACCGAAGGCGCATTATAAAAGCCGAACGGCATCACTGTGAACTCATAATGACCGTAGTGTGTGCCAAACGCTGTCTTGGGAATGTCACCTTCCCTAATACGCAATTGGTAATACTCGGATTTCAAATCCAACTTGGAATAGATGGTTGAGCCTGCTAGCTGATCAAACAAGTCATCGATCCGTGAAATCAGATACCTTTTTTTCTCTATCAGCTTATTTAGTTCGCGATAATCAATACATAGCCGCAAACTATCGTCTTTCTTTTTCACAAAAAGAACAGGCGCGCTCCAAGGTGACATACTTGGGCGTATGTATCCCTGCTCCACCAGTTCTTGCAACTGAACTTTTAGTTCGGCCATCTCTTTTGGCGCTACTCGATACAGCGAACGGGCCACAGGTTTCGCACCCGGCACCAGCTCGATAGCGAAGTCGATTTCCCTTTGGGGAGGTAACCCTGGAAGGTCCGTTGGAAACACATCAGCATACTCTAACACAATCGGCACGTCACTCACACGGGCCTTCGGCGCCACCGCCTCTACAAGTGTGAAGAACAACTCCGCACCCTTCCGAACTTCCTTAACGACTTGGAGAGCAGATAACAACATCCCACTCATCCCTTGTATACCAATGAACTTGGTCTCTTGTTCGATATTCTTCCCAAGTGTGACCTCTTTTGAAGTGCAATCTATACAGGCACGCTGCTCTGACAGCCAATCCATACCAAAGATTATATCAAATTCTTTGATCGGCAAAACTAGTGTTTCCACCTGGAACTCCCGACTCCCTATATTGACCTCAAGACCGCAAGATTTATCCGCGCACATCAAACATCCGTTAGGTAAAAACACCTTTACACTGTCTGTCGTGGTCCAGATAGGTACCTCGACACGAAAGACGAACTCTTCAGACAGAAACAAATGTGAAGCACCTGTGTCAAACAGTGCTCGCGCCGGATACTCTCGTATAAGGACAAACCCTAAAACATCACAATCAAAATAAGCACAACACACAGGATAAAATAACATTAAAAACTGCGCGCACCTGTGACGACATCCGCCTGCTTAATGGCCTCCTGTTGTCCAAGGTTGAAGACCCTGGGCTGCGCGTGCGAGGCAAAAGACTCCACCACAGTCTTCCCTTTCTCCGCATAAGACGCTCCCGTCTTCTTGTCAACCTTTGGAGGACGAACTGGCAATCACGTGCGAAGTGTCCCAACTTCCCGCACGTAAAACAAGCACGAGATCCATACCCAGATGTCTCTGTCACAGTCGCAGAAGGAGCTTGTCCAGTAGACTTGGACTTTTTTCCCCATCTCTTACGGAACCCAAACTTCTCCGGACGCGGCGGCTTGAACTCTGGCTTTGTCACAGCCAAGGTCCCTCTTTCCTGCCCCCTTTTCATGTCCATCTCCAAAGACCGAGCCGTACAGACTACGGCTTGAAATCCCTGACTCACAGAACTCGAGAGCAAATACCGCAGCTCATCTCGCAGTCCCGCATAAAACCTACTAGTCTTATGCTCTTGTTCGGCAAAGATGGTACCCGCATATCTTCACAAACGTTTGAATTCATGAAGGTAATCATCCACACTACGCTCTCCTTGAGTTAACCGCTGAAATTCCATTTCCATCGATATCCTTTGCTGCATTGGTAGATGTTGTGTCATGAACAACCGAGAAAATTTGTCCATCGAGACTTCTGCAAGTTGTCTACCGGCCAAGTGATGCAGTTCAATCTCATCCCACCATAAACGAGCCTCTCCTTCCAGTAATAAAGTGGCCAACATAACTTTCTGTCCCTCCTCAACCTTAATCGCTCTAATGATTCTCTTGATCCTTACAAGCCAATCCTCTGCATGGGCCGGTGACCCTGCCCCTATAAATTGTGGAGGATTAAAGCTCAAGAATTGATTCAATTATTGATCTGCTTCCCGCGGATAAACTACAGCTTCTACCGGTTCTTGCTGTACCCCATCATGCATTGGCACCACTGCAGGACATGCCTGCCCAGCCTGCTGAGCATTCATCACAGCAAGTACCATTTCCGTGATGAAACGTATCGTTTCAGCGGATGGAGGAGGTGTGGGCACCTCAGCTGGTGCCGCACTTTTGACAGAATGTTGAGGTTCGGATTGACCCGCAACACTTCTAGTCACCTATATGTGTAAAACACACAATTTAGCGACCAAGTAAAACGGCAAACATACAAAAAGAATACACAAGTTCAACAAACAAGTGTATTTGCATTCCTTAGTGGACATTCTTGAGTTCAAGTTAAGTGTTATAACGACAGCACAGACACGTGCTCGCCAACCCTCAAAAGAATTCTTCCGCGAATTCGAAAGAGATTGACCAACAAGCTGATACCAAATTGTAACACCTCTACCCGTCAAGAAGAATATAATAGAGGGTCCGACCGGGGCCCCACATCATATTCCACAAACAGGCGGAGATGCTACGAAATAATATCAAAATACCCACGCATCCTAACACTGAGCATTCTAGCGGAAGCTTCACGGTTGAAAACTTGAACTCAAGTACAACAAGAACTGTCCACTAAAAACATAGGAATGTATACAAGCAAAGTGTTTGGCCTTAAAGCCTTACAAATTTCTCTTAACAAGGTGTGGTTTACAGACATTGGCATGCAGGACGGCCACACATGAACAATAAGAAACAAAACAAAGCCTTCGAGGGCAGCAATGCAGCTTAGGCATCAGCCCGCTAAGTCCCGCTCGGACCAGCACCTCCAGCACCTGTAAGAAGCAATCCACCAAGCGGTGGCAAACAGGGCAACGGTCAGTATTCAACAGACCAATTATAATGACCCTGCCCCTTGCACGGGGCAGCGGAATTCCAGCCCTGCATAGCATTTTCCAATATGATATATATATAGCAAACCACGCAAGAGGTGCACGACCGCATAGTCAATACATATCACAAACATAGGCACGATGGCCCGACGCTCCGTGCACTCAGGGCACATTCGGGTGTACCGGAAAAACCGGATCCCACCAATGAGCATTCTAGTCATGATCGGCACGCAAGCCGTCGACTCTCTCTATGTGATCCTAATAGAGCCTTAAGCACCCAAGGTTAGACAACCATAACGCGGGTACAGATCCATTTATCCCGTTGCTCACATCGTCAGACTCAAGACTGGAATGATGCGGGTACAGCTTCACCTTGCCCGTCCACCACAAGAGTTGAACCCAACTCGCACAATTTCCTAGACTTCCTCCAGTACTTCCTGCTGCACCAAGCAATAGGTAGGCACCACAGATTGCACACAAACAATCAAATTCTCGAAGATTCCTCCAAATGCAAACAAGCATCACCAATCTAGACAAACACGTCCAGATGGGATTCACACAGCATGCCTAGATCCGTACTCCAATTTCGAACTCTAACAAGGGGGACTTCACATATCTACCCCAAGGGACATCACAACCCACCGCACACTCGCGGGGACGGATTTTTCCTATGCAAATGCAGGAAAGTAGGACTTCACATGTCCAAGACGGAAATCGTTACCCTTGGAATTCGCCTCGGAGCCATGGAGAAAATTGAGACGGATTAAAGCCTTCGTAGCGGCCTTGTCTTCGTAAATCCGAACTCGGCTCGCGATTTGGATCACCGCAGCACTACCGGCGGCCGGATTCCTCTTCTTCTTCCTTGCCTTGCTCTCCCCTCTCTCTTAACTTTAGAAAGAGAAAGATGAAACTCAAATGAGCTTTCTCCTCTTAAATCCTGGCCTTATCAACCCAGGGAAGAGCCCAGACCATTGGATCTTGGTCAAAGCAAATGAATTGCTCTGATCAGCCCTGAATTTGATTTCCTGGGCCTAACACGGGTAGTGACACGCCCGTATCACAGGCTGTGTTCCTGAAGTAGTGCACAACCGACTTAAGCCAAACCAGAACACAGGTGTCGACACGCCCGGGACACGCCCGGGTCGACACCTGGCACGCCCGTGTCGATGTGCGTGTTCCCCAATCGAGACGGAAATCAGCATTTTCCCCGAGACCACACGGGCGTTGGACACGCCCATGTGACAATTTAACACGCTCGTGTCATGATCAACACGGCTGGGCCTCCATATCGTGTCCTTCTCGGGACAAACTGGCAAATTTTTGGGCATGACACGCCCTGGGACACGCCCGTGTCCCAGGCCGTGTCGATGTGTCGATACTCAACGATCATCGACTCAACGATCGTCGACAATGAAGAACACGCCCTGAGACACGCCCGTGTCCCAGGCTGTGTACCCAAGACACGCCCTGGGACACGCCCGTGTCCCAGGCCGTGTCAGCCAGCCTGAACCTCAATTTGACCTATTGAGATTTCTAGGTTGTTACAGAAATATAAGGACCTTCCTTTACTGTAATGTATATCCTTGGATCAGAAGCCTCCATAAAAAGCCTGACCCTTTCTTTCCATTTTCCAAATATCTCTTTCCTGTATATAGGTAATTTCATAGAACCTAGTTCCATATAATTTTCTCCTGAACCCATTTTCTTCATTTTGAATCTGCCTTATGGATCTAACTCAGACTGTTAAGTCCTTCTTTAAGCAACCTCCCTCGGATACCACTTGATAGAATCGATTTCAAGATAACCCAACGATAATACGTTTTGTTGCCTAAACTATTATCGTATTTTCTATTTTATAGTATACAAATCATGTCTATTATTTGTTTATTTTTATCCTTTTTATGTAAATATTATTGCCACTAACATTTTCTTGTACTTTTGCAGGTTTTTAGGAAATTCATCAAAAATGACCTGACACGCCCCCCTGTCACGCCCTCCCTGGGCGTGACCTAGGGCGTGTCACCCGATCCCGAGGATTTTTTTTTGGAAGGGACAGGAAAACGAACAAAACCGCTGTCACGCCCCCCCTGACACGCCCTCCCTGGGCGTGTCACCATGCGTGACCATGGGCGTGTCTCCCTCTGCCGCAAAGCCTGCCGCCGCATTAAATGTCGTTCCGCCACAGCACGAAAACAGTACTGTCACGCCCCCCGTCACGGGCGTGACCTGGGGCGTGACATCAACTTTTCGACGACTGACGGATTTCCGACCAATGATTTGGACATGACGTGCCTGTCACGCCCCCCCTATACGGGCGTGACCTATGGCGTGACCACCGACGTACCGAAGCAATCATCCCTCCCACCAGAATCCAGAGCCCAAGGTCAACATAGTACTGTCATGCCCCCGGACACGCCCCCCTAGGGCGTGTCGGAGGGCGTGACCAACCCGAGAAAAAAATCTATAAATTGAGACCCCCCCTCTTCATTTCAGGAAGCTTTGGTTGAGTGGGGGAGGTGCTGCTCCTTTGGTTCTTGAGTTTTTTTCATGCTTTCTCTCTCTCTTTCTCTCCCTCTCCCTTTGTAACTTTTGTTTAACCCTAGTCTAATCTTAGCTTATTTATGCTTTCTTTGTAATCTTTGCTCTTGCTTAGTGCTAATTGTAGGGCTAGAATAGGATTTCAATTTCATGCACTTGTAATTTTAATTTCAATTAGTGCAAATTGCCTCTTTTCATTAATAGAATTGTTCTTTGTTTACCTTATGTTTTTTTTATGCTTTACTACTCATCCCCCCTCCTCCACTCCATTATTATTAACTAATCGTCATTGTACTCGATCTTGATGATCCGAGGTTAGAGCGATTAAGTTATGATGTTTTAATTAATCTTTTCTTTTTAGGTTAGGGCCTTGGATTACTCTTGATTAATCACGGGTTGGAGGTATATTATCGATATATACTCTCCGGCTTTGCTTTCATTCTAGGCTAGCCGAGAGGCCGAAAGAATGAAGTGAGCATTCAAGAGTAAAGGGAGTTGTATGCACCCCTCGAGAGAGGCAGACGTCCAAATTTCCCGGATTGGAGTAAAATCCAATAGTGGGGTTCATCGCATAAAGCGAGTTTTAGGCCTCTGATTTAGACGAGAGTCGGTCGGACATTCCTAAACTCAATTGGGCACGACTTCGAGAGAAGCGTGTTCAAGCTTTAGGAACTACCACGGTCAAGGACCTTTATCCTATTAAGTTTAGATTTTTATCGCATTTTCTTAATCGTCTTTAGCCGAGGTGAATCTCGATCGAGTGCATTTCCATTTCATATTTTCTACCCTTCGTAGTAATCATTTAACTTAATAGCTTTACTTAATTGTGGTGGTTCTCTTTCTAGTATAGCTTTACTTCCTCCCTTGCACTTAGATTTTCTAAAACCCTAGTTTTTCCGTCGATAAGATAATAGTGTTCGTGTGAGTAAGCATAGCCAACAGTTCCCGGATTTCAATACGACACTTGTGTCCCCTAGCTATAATTCGATAGGTATACTTGCCTCATCGGGTTGCTAGTTCGGTTGCGTTTATTTTCTTCGAACCCTAGCGCGCAACAAGTTTTTGGCGCCGTTGTCGGGGAACCAATTTCCGTTGATATATTGAAAACACGAACCTATTAATTTTATCTTTTCTCTTTCTCATTCTCCTTCTTTAAATTTTAAAAATCAAAAAAAATTTTATCAGCGCTCTTAATAGTAACCAACCTCACAATTTTTCTACGCCACCTAATTCTCTCGAAAAGGGCAAAGGGCTTTAAGCGCCACCATCTTGTCTAGTACCTTGCGAACCCTTCACGGGGTATTCCTTGGGAAGTTCAGGAGTTAATCTATAAAAAAATCTATTTCAAAAAGAAAAAAAAATTTAATCTTTTTTCTAGTTTATCCTTTTTCTCTTCCTCTTCTTCTTTTCTGTTCTTTTAGTGCATGACCCGCGGGAGTCCGTCGGTTATTTTGGACTTGGACCACGAAATTGAGTGTCCTCTTCGGAGAAGATCGCGATTTCAAGGTCCTACTATCCAAGTGCCGGTTGAGGACTCCGAGTGAATTGTTACTTTAAGAATGGAAGAACCCAACGTAGATGAGGCCGTGCAAAGGACTATGTCCTATTATGCACGACCGAACCTCGAGGGAACAGAATCAAGTATAGTCCGCCCTGCTATAGCAAATAATAACTTCGAACTAAAGCCTAGCATAATTCAAATGGTGCAGCAATATGTGCAATTTGACGGACTTCAAGATGAAGATCCGAACGCACATATAGCTAGCTTTCTTGAAATTTGTGACACCTTCAAGATAAATGGTGTCACAAATGATGCAATCAGGCTGAGACTCTTCCCCTTCTCTCTAAGAACTAAAGCTAAGCAGTGGCTTAACACACTTCCCAAAAATAGCATAACCACTTGGAATGAATTAACTGAAAAAATTTTGGCGAAGTATTTTCCGCCAGCTAAAACTGCAAAACTTAGGAACGACATCTCTGCCTTCGGACAAATAGACTCTGAAACCCTATATGAAACCTGGGAGAGATTTAAAGAATTATTAAGACGATGCCCACATCACGCGCTGCCTGTATGGTTACAAGTGCAGACGTTCTATAACGGGCTAAATCAAAGCACGAAGCAAATGATAGACGCAGCTTCTGGCGGTACTTTAAATCATAAGACCCCGGAAGCCGCTCTTGAGCTTTTTGAGGACATGGCCATGAACACTTATCAGTGGAATGTGCCTAGGTCCCGCCCGAACAAGCCTGCAGGTATCTATGATGTGGACAACGTCTCCCAGCTCGCTCTGCAAGTAGAAATCCTAAGGAAAAAATCACGGAGATGACTGCTGCCTCCGCCCCTCAGGTATGGGAATCTGCAACCCCTCCTCCAGAACATTTAGATTATGTTAATAATATGCCTCGAACTACTTTTAAGAATTTTTCTGCTGCGAATTTTTATCCGCCTGGTTTTAATTTTCCGAATAGTTATAACCCCGCTTTAAGAAATCACCCGAACTTTTCATGGAGTAATCCATCGAATGCGATGCGCCCACCCCCGCAAAATGATTTTTCTGCACTGCCACCACCTCTTCAAAATTACCCAAAACCTCTAAGCTTGGAGGAATTACTTTCTAAATATATCACCACAAATGACGTCACTATAAGAACTTTAACCGGAAGCGTAAAAAGTCTAGAAAATCAGGTAGGACAGCTCGCGAAAATAATTTCTGAGCGACCCGCAGGGTCTCTTCCTTCCAATACCGAACCCAAACTGAGAGAGCAAGCGAAAGCTATAACTCTTCGGAGTGGGAAGCATGTCTTCGGTATGGTAAGTGAAGAGCCTGAGGCAGGCTCCGCTCCCGCTTTTAAAAATCAAAGCTCCGCTCCTGTTTTTAAAAATCAAAGCTCTGCTCCGCTTCCACCCTCTGCTGAAGAAGTTATCACCCCTATTTTAGAAAATAATCCCACTCCACCACCCATCTTCAAAAATAATTCAACTCCTCCATACCCCTCTGAACTTAATAGACAACGTCAAGATGATCAGTACTCCCACCTCTTAGAGATCTTCAAACAAATCCACATTAATCTTCCCTTCCACGAGGCTATTTCGCAGATGCCGAAATACGCCAAGTATCTTAAAGACCTCCTCACAAACAAGAAGAAGTTAGAGAATCTTTCGCACGTCACGCTAAACGTCGAGTGCTCCGCCGTTTTAACAAACGGTTTGCCGAAGAAAATCAGTGACCCGGGTAGTTTCTCTATCCCGTGTGTCTTCGGTGATCTTTTTATTAAACACGCGTTAGCCAACTTAGGCGCGAGTATAAACCTGATACCCTTTTCGTTGTTTAAAAAGTTAGGGATTGGTAGCCTTAACCTTACGCGTATGAGTATCCAGCTAGCCGATAGATCCGTCAAGTACCCGTTAGGAATAGTGGAGGACGTTCTAGTGAAAGTCGACAAGTTCATCTTCCCGGTGGACTTTGTCATTTTGGACATCAAAGAAGACATCGAGGTTCCCCTGATCCTTGGCCGACCCTTCCTAGCCACCTCCCGAGCCATCATTGACGTAAGCAATGGAAAGCTCTTTCTTCGAGTAGGCGATGACGAAGTCACATTTTCTATCACCCCTTCGATGAAGAACACCTTAGCAAACGATGTCTCATGCTTTTTCGTAGACGCCGTGAGTGATGATACTTCCTATTGCCTCTCCGACTTTGAAAAAGAATTTTCTAGTTTTTTCTCCTATTCTCTTACAACTGAATCACTGCAAGGAAGTGATGAATCTTCTTATTGTCTTTCTGAGTTTGAAAATAAATTTTCTGATTTTTGTTCTTCCTCTTTTCTTCCCACTGAATCGCTATAAGAAGCCGTCTTGGCTGCTAGCCCCACCCCTTATTACGTTCCTTATAAAAAAGTTTATGAAGATATTATTTTTGAAAAAGAAAGAATCTCAAAATCCTCTTATGAAGAACCCCCTACCCTAGAACTTAAAGAACTTCCCGAACACCTTAAGTATGCTTTCTTAGAAAAAGATTCCAAGTTACCAGTTATCATTTCGGCCTACCTCACGGATACGCAAAACGATAAACTTCTTCTAGTTCTACGTAAGCATCGTCGGGCTATTACTTGGCAAATTTCTGATATCAAGGGCATAAGCCCATCTTTCTGTACCCATTAAATTTTAATGGAAGATAATTCGCGTAACTCTATCCAACCTCAGCGCCGTATAAACCCGAATATGAAAGAAGTAGTAAAGGGCGAGGTTATGAAACTATTAGACGCAGGAATTATCTACCCTATATCGGACAGTAAGTGGGTTAGCCCCGTTCAGGTAGTTCCCAAGAAGGGAGGGATAACCGTAGTTAGTAATGAGAATAATGAATTAATCCCGACACGGACGGTGACGGGTTGGCGTATGTGTATAGATTATCGTAAGTTGAATGACGCCACCCGCAAGGACCACTTTCCTTTGCCGTTTATCGACCAGATTTTAGAACGTCTCTCCAGCCATAGCTTTTATTGTTTTCTCGATGGCCTCTCGGGGTACTTTCAAATACCCATCTCTCCCGAGGACCAAGAGAAAACTACGTTTACTTGTCCCTTCGGCACCTTCGCTTACCGAAGAATGCCGTTTGGATTGTGCAATGCGCCAGCTACATTCCAGCGATGTATGCTCGCAATATTTGACAAGTACGTAGAAAGCATTATGGAGGTATTCATGGACAATTTCTCCGTGTTCGGCGATTCCTTCGATAGATGTTTAGAAAACCTCGAAAAAGTCTTAGAACGATGCGAAGAAACTAACCTTGCCCTAAATTGGGAAAAATGCCATTTTATGGTGAGGGAAGGGTTAGTTTTGGGTCATAAAATTTCTGCTAAAGGTATTGAGGTAGATGTTGCCAAGATAGAAGTTATTGAGAAGTTGTCGCCGCCTACAAACATAAAAGCTATAAGAAGTTTCCTAGGCCACGTTGGTTTTTATCGTCGTTTTATAAAGGACTTCTCCAAAATCACTAAGCCCTCACCCATCTCTTAGAAAAAGACGCTCCATTCATTTTTAATGACTCTTGTATTTCTGCATTTGAATCAATTAAAGAAAAGTTAATTAACGCACCGATTATGATAGCTCCGGTGTGGGACCTTCCTTTCGAGATTATGTGCGATGCGAGTAGTTTTGCGGTGGGAGCCGTATTAGGTCAACTCATATCTAAAAACTTCCACCCCATCTATTACGCTAGAAAAACCCTCACATCTGCACAAGAAAATTACACCACAACCGAGAAGGAGCTCTTAGCTGTAGTATTCACTTTTGATAAATTCTGCCCTTACATTACACTTTCAAAAATCATTGTTTTTACGGACCACTCGGCCCTCAAGTACCTTCTTGCCAAAATGGATGCCAAGCCTCGCTTGATTCGCTGGGTCTTACTCCTCCACGAGTTTGACTTAGAGATCCGTGATAAGCGAGGAGCCGAGAACTTGGCCGCCGACCATTTATCCAGATTAGATAACCCCTTTATAGAAAAATAAAATGAAAAATCTTTTAATGACTATTTTCCTGATGAGAAGCTGCTTTTAGTTAATATATCTACTTCTCCTTGGTTCGCGCACATCGCCAACTATCTAGTGGCCCGGGTGCTCCCAAAAGAGTTCTCCTCTCAAGAAAAGAAGAAATTCTTTTCTGAGCTGAAGAACTACTTTTGGGAAGACCCCCATCTTTTCAAAATCTGTGCGGATCAAGTGATAAGGAGATATGTTTCTTATGAGGAAGGAATCGATATTCTAAAACATTTGCATGAAGGTCCGACAGGTGGGCACTATCAAGCTTCTCTCACCGCTCACAAGGTTATTTGCGCGGGTTTTTATTGGCCTAGCCTGTTTAAAGACGCGCAAGCCTTTGTGAGCAGGTGTGATAGTTGCCAACCGTCGGGCAACATTTCTAATAAAAATGAAATGCCGCAAAATTATTTCTTAGAGTGCGAAATTTTTGACCTCTGGGGAATTGATTTTGTTGGCCCCCTTCCTTCTAGATTCGGAAACAAATATATTTTAGTTGCTGTCGATTATGTTTCACGATGGGCTGAGGCCCAAGCTCTTCCTACAAACGACTCCCGAGTTGTAGTCAAGTTTTTAAAAAAATTATTTTCTAGATTCGGTACGCCTCGCGCAATCGTTAGCGATAGGGGTTCCCATTTCTGTAACGCGTAATTTTCGAAAATCCTTACCAAATACGACGTTACGCATAAGCTTTCCACTGCCTACCACCCCCAAACTAATGGACAAGTCGAAGTAGTTAATAGAGAAATAAAAAGAATATTAGAAAAGACTGTTTCAACTTCTAGGAAAGACTGGTCAACCAAACTGGACGATGCTCTATGGGCCTACCGAACAGCATACAAAACCGCCCTCGGATGTACGCCGTATCGGCTGGTCTATGGAAAATCGTGCCATCTGCCCGTAGAGTTAGAACACCGCGCCTTTTGGGCCTTAAAATTTTTAAACTTCGATCCCCACTCAGTCGGTGACCTTCGAAAATTTCAACTAAATGAACTCGATGAGTGGCGCTCTTATGCTTATGAAAATAATAAACTTTATAAAGAGCGGACGAAGCGTTTACACGATAAACACTTAAGGCACCCTAAAAACTTTAAGCCGGGCGATCAAGTCCTTTTATATAATTCTCGTTTACGTTTTTTTCCGGGCAAATTAAAATCTCGCTGGTCTGGCCCGTTTTCTATTTTAGAAGTATTTCCTTATGGAACTGTTTTAATTTCTCACCCTGATAAGGGTAATTTCAAAGTGAATGGTCAGCGTCTTAAAGTCTACTTTTTTGGTGATGATGATGTCAGTCCAAACATTATTAAGTTTCTGCTTCACGAACTCTAATCTTGAACTTTTAATTTTTGCTAAAAACAATTTTATTTCTGGACAACAATATTGTTGGACAATATTATTCTTTTGATGCGTCGAGCTCAACGACGCTTTAACCAAAGGGTGCTCTTGGGAGGCAACCCAAGTTATCTTTTTATGTTTTCTTTATTTTACAATTTTTGCCTCGGAGGGCTCCGACAAGCTGAAGCTTCTGCGATCGCCTACTCCAACATTGCTGAATCCTTCACGAAGTCCAAAGAAGACATTCGGAGGAGCGGCATCACTCAGCTTTCGCAGCAAATAAATCCGGGGAAGTACCTGTCTTTCAATTCTATCTTTCAATTATGTACTTTACTTTTCTCTCCTTCTCCAATCCCCTTCTTTAGCCATTGAGGACAATGTCTATTTTAAGCTTGGGGGAGGACTTCCTCCTTCATTTTTGCTTAGTGTAAATATTTTTCTTTTTGTATATATTTTAAATATTTCCAAAATAAAAAAAAAGTAATATCTTAAAATTCCAAAAAAAAAAAAGAGAAAATTTTTCCAAAATCCAAAAAAAGAGAGAATATTTCACAAAATTAAAAAAAATATATATATGTGTTTTTGAATAGTTTAGACATTTTGGTATTTCAATAGTACCCCTAGTTTTTGTTTTTGTTTTACTCAAAATTTTCTATAAACAACTTAGTTAATTATAATATTTCTAATCGTCCTTTTTAATTATGTTTCACAAGTAAAATGTTGGTCATGCTGTGTTTCTAATTCACGGTAGCATGTTAAGGTGAAATATTTTTCTAAAACTCGCATTTCTATTATGGTTTTTTGTTTTTTATTTCCTTTACTTTCTCAAAAATTCATCATCCACTATTTTCTTTTTCATTTTTGAATAATTTTTGTAAAGTCAACTTTTGAATAACGTAGTAGATGTGAACGATCCAAGTCACCTATTATTTCTATTTTCAAGTTAATTTCATCAATCTTCTTTTATTATCTAGGACTCACTTTTTGAAAATTTTCAAACCTTTGTTTTAAATAAATTCAAAAGCGTGAAAATGATTTAGGCCGTTTTTGTTTTCGTTTGAGCTTTGCTGCCAACCTAAAAACTTTTACCACTAGTTATCCATTTTTGAGTCTTTTTTCGATTTCATTTGATAGCTCCTCCCTTCATTTCAGTTTCACCAAAGCCAAAATTTCCAACCTATCGAATCACACTAGCCTTTTTGAGTTTCATAAATTATTTTGACGATTTTGATAGGGTATTTTGTGATTTTTGTGGGAGAAAGGTTTTCGAAAAAAAAAGTATGTTCAAAAGTGATGTTTATTTTTGTTTGGCCAATTCAAAAAGGAAAATAAAAATATTTATGGCCTTTGTTTTGAAAAAAGAAAAAAAATGAAAAAAAAAGAAAAAGAAAAAAATGTGTATATATTTTTATGAAAGTTTTTGAAACTCTTTGCTTTGGTTTAGTGTGATTTTAAAACCTTCACGTTTATCTTTGAATTCCACTCCTAATCATATTCCTAAACCAAACGTTTCTGTCCTATTTAAGTCATTTTGATTCACGCTTTTTGATTTTTTATTTAACAACTAAGATAAGAAAAAAAGTAAATCAGTTTTAGTTTTGGATTTAAACCTAGATTTTTGTTAATTAAATTCATATAATTATAATGCGTTGCTTGGATCTAGTAACAACTCAATGCGTGTTTTTCATTTTCGTTGCTTTGCTTAAGTCTATTTAAAAAATCTCGTAAAAATTTTGGATGATTTGTTTTTATTGAGTAAAGTTTATAAAAGTTTTACCATACCTAAATAATTGTTTTAGACTTACATTTCACCTTTTTCCCTACTTAGAATTTCGCATAGTACTTGTGTAGGCATAATTAAAACTTTTTGATTAGTCCTTTTTATAAATTTCTAGTTTTTATATTTTTTTACTTGGGGACAAGCAAAGCTTAAGCATGGGGGAATTTGATAATACGTTTTGTTGCCTAAACTATTATCGTATTTTCTATTTTATAGTGTACAAATCATGTGTATTATTAGTTTATTTTTATCCTTTTTATGTAAATATTATTGCCACTAAACTTTTCTTGTACTTTTGCAGGTTTTCAGGAAATTCGTCAAAAATGACCTGACACGCCCCCCTGTCACGGCCTCCCTGGGCGTGACCTAGGGCGTGTCACCCGATCCCGAGGATTTTTTGTTGGAAGGGACAGGAAAACGAACAAAACCGCTATCACGCCCCCCTGACATGCCCTCCCTGGGCGTGTCACCAGGCATGGCCATGGGCGTGTCACCCTCTACCGCAAAGCCTGCCGCCGCATTAAATGTCATTCCGCCACAGCATGAAAATAGTACTGTCACGCCCCCCCCCCCCCCCCGTCACGGGCGTGACCTGGGGCGTGACATCAACTTTTCGACGACTGACGGATTTCCGACCAATGATTTGGACATGACGTGCCTGTCACGCCCCCCCCTACACGGGCGTGACCTAGGGCTTGACCACTGACGTACCGAAGAAATCATCCCTCCCGCCAGAATCCAGAGCCCGAGGTCAACATAGTACTTTCACGCCCCCGGAAACGCCCCCCCTAGGGCGTGTCGGAGGGCGTGACCAACCCGAGAAAAAAATCTATAAATTGAGACCCCCCTTTCTTCATTTCAGGAAGCTTTGGTTGAGTGGGGGAGGTGCTGCCCCTTTAGTTCTTGAGTTTTTTTTCATGCTTTCTCTCTCTCTCTCCCTCTCCCTTTGTAACTTTTGTTTAACCCTAGTTTAATCTTAGCTTGTTTATGCTTTCTTTGTAATCTTTGCTCTTGCTTAGTGCTAATTGTAGGGCTAGAATAGGATTTCAATTTCATGCACTTGTAATTTTAATTTCAATTAGTGCAAATTGCCCCTTTTCATTAATAGAATTGTTCTTTGTTTAGCTTGTGTTTTTTTTATGCTTTACTACTCATCCCCCCTCCTCCACTCCATTATGATTAACTAATCCTCCTTGTACTCGATCTTGATGATCTGAGGTTAGAGCGATTAAGTTATGATGTTTTAAATAATCTTTTCTTTTTAGGTTAGGGCCTTGGATTACTCTTGATTAATCACGGGTTGGAGGTATATTATCGATATATACTCTCCGCCTTTACTTTCATTCTGGGCTAGCCGAGAGGCCGAAAGAATGAAGTGAGCATTCAATAGTAAAGGGAGTTGTACGTACCCCTCGAGAGAGGCAGACGTCCAAATCTCCCGGATTGGAGTAAAATCCAATAGTGGGGTTCACCGCGTAAAGCGAGTTTTAGGCATTCGATTTAGACGAGAGTCGGTCGGACCTTCCTAAACTCAGTTGGGCACGACTTCGAGAGAAGCGTGTTCAAGCATTAGGAACCTCCACGGTCAAGGACCTTTATCCTATTAAGTTTAGATTTTTATCGCATTTTCTTAATAGTCTTTAGCCGAGGTGAATCTCGATCGAGTGCATTTCCATTTCATATTTTCTACCCTTCATAGTAATCGTTTTACTTAATAGCTTTACTTAATTGCGGTGGTTCTCTTTCTAGTATAGCTTTACTTCCTCCCTTGCACTTAGATTTTCTAAAACCCTAGTTTTTCCGTCGATAAGATAATAGCGTTCGTGTGAGTAAGCATAGCCAACAGTTCCCGGATTTCAATACGACACTTGTGTCCCCTAGCTACAATTCGATAGGTATACTTGCCTCATCGGGTTGCTAGTTCGGTTGCGTTTATTTTCTTCGAACCCTAGCGCGCAACACCCAAACACCTAGAGGGGGGGTGAATAGGTTCTTTTCCTTTTTTACTTAAGGCAGAATAATAATTCAGTTCTTTAAAGAGAATCTAACTATTCTACAGCTATCACAGCAATCACAGCACAGAATTCACAATCACACACACATCACAGATTGCACGCTGGTTTATAGTGGTTTCCCAAGGTCTGGGTATATCCACTTTCCCCCTTCACCTATCATGCAGTGTGCTAGATTCGGCCTAACTTCTTCATTCTTCTCAAATCCACAGATCTTACAGCTCAGAACCCTGAAAGGTTCCTATAACTCAGAACCCTTAAAGGTTCCTACGACTCAGAGTGTATCCACACTCCTACAGCTCAGGCTAATAGCCCTACCTCAGCCTTATCACAAGGCCTACAACTCAGAGATTGAAATCTCCTACACTCAGACTCAAAAGCCTTACCACTCAGAGATCTATATCTCCTACACTCAGTGTTGAAACACCCTATTACTAATTTGGGTAAGGATCACTATGTTTGTCTTAGGAAACCAGCTTGACCTAGTTGTATAGTTGTAAAGGTCAACATTAGAATGAGTCTAGGACTTAGAACTTCGGTTTGAAGCTGCCCCCAGGACCATTCCAAGATCAAGGATATAGAGCCAAGTCTAAGGCAATTTTCGTCGAGCTCCGATCGACGAAACGTCGAACTCGGTTCGACGCTCTCTGAGCTCAACTTCGATAAATCGTCGAACTCCGGTCGACGTTCTTCGAGCTCAAGTCAACGATCACTCTTCAGCTATTCTTCAGGTCGCTGAGCTCGGTTCGACGATCTTCGAGCTCAGTTCGACGTTTTCTGTCTGTTTTATCTGTTTCCATCTCTGAGCTCAGTTCGACAATCGTAGAGCTCAGATCGACGATCTTTCTGAGAGATCAACGATTCTAAGGATTCAAATGCTGCCAGTCTTTGGAATGTTTTTGAATTCTCTCAGCATTTATGTCAAGGAGATCTGTCAGCCGTTTGTCTTTATTCTGGAGCAAGTTTCAAGGAATTATTCAGGGAATGTTTTATTGGACCTTCCTCTAGAAGACAAGACTTTTTATGGAAGACATTTATGACTGCCAACGGCTATCTTTGACAAGAATTTTTTTAGAGAATCAGATCTTCCTTTTTATCTTCAGTCAGATAGAATATACAACAGAATACACAGAGAGCACAACAACAAGAATTAAGCTATGACAGATAACAAGTGATCAATTCTGAAGAATCAGAATAACAACCTTTTTGCTTACAGAAAAGTGATCACAGCTTCATCTCAAGAACTCCAGACACCTCATCTTCCAGCCTTTTTGCTAAAACAATCTGCTGGAGATCTAAACTTCTGAATACCTATCACCCTAGAGCAAAGCTTCCATTCCTGAACCTGTCTACATCTCAGGGGGAGCTTTGACAACAAAAGATCCACTAGTCTTCTCTCATTTGATTTGAGAACAGAGAAGACAATTTCACCTCTTTATCTTTTCTTTTTCTGCTGTAAAAGAGTTCTTGAACTCCCTTCAAAAGTTATGTCTGGTTCTGAGAGCCTTGTCAAAACTCAGTGGTGGCAAGACACCTTATCAAAAAATCCAGTTTTGGTTTTTGAGCACCTTATCAAAAGCTCATTGGTGTCAGGACACCTGATCAACTCATCCTGAGTGGATTCCTACCAAGGGTGGCAGAAGAGTGGATGTACCCAGGTTTTTGGGGAACCACTATATTTCCTTGTGTCTTCTGGTTTGTTTTTGTGATTGATTTGCTGTGTGTTGTGCTCTTTACTTCTTTGTTTTTAACTCTTTACTAGCACTCTACACTATACTATAAATTGAATTTTATATGTGCTGATTATTTCAAAACTGTGAAATTAATTTAAATAAACTCTATTCACCCCCCCCCCTCTAGAGTTGAGATAGATCTTACTCTCACTTTCAATTGGTATCAGAGGCAGGTTGGTTGCTCATACAGGCTAACACCTGAACCAAAAGATCCTTGATAAAATCTATCTCTTAAGAGGGTTATTTTCTTTATATCTTATATTATTCAAAGACATGGCACAGAACAAGGATTATGCAAGCACCAGACCTCCAGTGTGCAACCTTTCCAAGTTTGCACTCTGGAAGGCAAGGATTAAACTTTATATGAATTCTATTGATGAGGATATATTTAATTCTGTTTTGACAGTGTGCCCAACACCTCCAGAGACCACAAGCACAAGTACTGTTCCACCTCCCTCAGGAACAGATGCAGACATAAAGAAATGGAAAACTGCAGATGCAAAGGCCATGAACATCTTAGCTCATACAATGTCTGATGAGATATTTCAGAAGGTAGCTGACTGCAACTTGATGCGCGTAAAATACGGCAAGCGTACCGGTCGCTCAAGTAATAAAGTTGGGAATGAATCCCCGGATGTCGGTCTCTTGAGGAATGCAATTGGCATCGAACGATCTAGACTCTAAAACTATCGTTATGAGAGTTAATTTAAATAAACAGAAAAGAAAGGGGCTTTTGTTGGTGGTCTTACGACCGATTACACTAATGTAAACTATGCGGGTCGCAATCACCGCTTCTCAAGGCGAGATGGATGTAGCGGCCGCGATGCCGTACTTCGATTGGCGAGTGGACGGAAATCTAGCGAGTGAGGTGATTAGTGCGGAGCAAGCTTGAGTGAAACGAACATGTGGAGTGGAGCGAGATGGAGCAAGGCGCATCAAAGAATAAATCTCAAGAGCAAGATGAAATACAACTAATAACAATAATGCTAGAAGTTGATGTCCATTACAAGCACAAGCATTTCATACAACAAGAAAAAGAGAGAAAATGCACAACCATGAGATTGAAGATCCACCGCGGTTGTTGGCCGGAGGTGCGGGTTGTCAATCCGCTTCCAAGCGCAGTCCGAGGAGGGCTTCCGGTACCACCGAGCTGTCACCTCGAGGGCCTGTAACTCCGTTCTCTAGGGGTGCTTCGTCTTCTTCCTTGGTGGAAAGCTCGGAGAAGAATGCTTCAATGGCCGGGAGGATCGCCGGAGGATGCGAAATGCTTCGGAATCACCGGAGAAGGTCCCCCCGTTGGTATGGATGAAGGTGGAGGTGAATGGGACTTGCTGGAGGGCGAAACGGCGGACTGTCGAAGGTTCCGTAATGATGCTCTCGCCCTAATTCGCGGAACAGCGTATTTATAGCTTGCAAAATAAATAGCGCGCACGACCACTGGCGCACGACCAGTGATCGTGCGCGACCAAGGTCAGCGCCCGTGCGTGAGCAACCTGCAAACCTGCATCAGAAAATCAGTAGTCGCGCACGATCAGCAGCGCACGATCAGTGATCGTGCGAGGCAGGGCTGATGATCGTGCGGAAATAGCCAGACAGACTTTGCAAAATGGGTATGACTGCGCACGATCGACGGCGCACGATCAGTGGTCGTGCACGGTATGGCAAGTGATCGTGCGGAAGGTTCAAGACAGAGTTTCACAAATGAGACCGGGCTGCGCACGATCAGTGATCGTGCGCCAGGAGGTCGATGGTCGTGCGTGGGTAAAAACGCACGACCACTGACTCCTTTGCCAAAAATAGTGAAACGCCTATCCCGAATGCCCTCACGATCCCCAAACCTGCAGGAAAACTGCACGGGGCATCGATCGCGGCAGCCACAGCAAACAGTGATAAACATAGCAAGAAAGTAAATGCACACAAGCACAGAAAATGGGCAACAAAGGTGCACAGGGCGTGGAAAACCGTAGCGAAACAAAAGGAGTGCAAATGACGCTAAACGGTGTGCAAAGACAAGGAAATAAGCCCAGATGAGTCCGAAAATAGGTATATAAAGAGGACTCATCACACCCCCAGACTTAACCGTTTGCGCGTCCCGAGCAAACAGAACCTAAGCAGACGGGGAAAAATGAACTAGCTAAAAAGAGAAATTGCCAAACGGAGTACCATGCGAAGTCGCATGCTCGCGTGCATAAAAATAAAGTAGAGGGAATTCTTAAGTATACAAAATATTTTATATTTTTCACAATGCGAAACAAAAATTTATTATTACTCAAAAGTGGAATCACGGTGAATCAGCCGGTCCTACGCAGGGAGAAAGTAGACAGGCCACTAAGGTGAGCATTGCCGAAGACCGGAGCTCAAGATTACCCCCAAAGGAATCCACCAATGTCGGAAACCATAAGCTTGCCCGATAGCACTCTCTCCACGGCACTAGTCAACTCAAGCGCAAGTCCGTAGGACTTCGGGTAATAATGGGGCTTGGGTTACGGTGAGGAAAACAACGATAAACATGATGGGTATGCACCTAACCCAAATGAGCAAACGTACAAAACTAGTACCCGCTGCCCACAGAATAAACACGGGTGCACCACACCCCCAGACTTAACTTTTACTAAATGGGTGTGTGCACCGCCTACTCCAAATCCAAATCATCTCAAATAAAGATTTTCAATCAAACTTTTTCTTTTCACTTTTCATTTTCACTTTTTCTCTTTTTCAAATATTTTTCTTTTCACAAAACACAATTTTCAGCAAATAAAGCTTGGGGGCACTTCCACATTTTCACGAATAAAAATACCACATCACAACCCAACATGCAAATATAAAACACTAAGCTCGACTTGGGTGTGCGACTAGGATCGGCTATGGGGCTTTGGTGAAATAATGGTGGAGCTGAATCAAAAGGAAGGGTAAGCACAAAGGGGCTAGCAAGGGCGATGTTAGGAATGGGTACAAAGCTCAACCGGGCCAAAAGGTGGCCTACATCGCTCTCACGCTAGACTAACCGTGTACCAATGCTTCAAGAATAGCTTGGGGCAAGTTCTTAGCAATCGAGAAGGATAATCCTTCCTCCCGACTCAAGCAATACGAGTCTAGTGGCGGCTACACACATTCCTACGCTACCGTTTGATTCACACCGGATTCACAAACTTTTGAGTAGAATAAGAAATATGTACGCAAATAGAAAAATATAAAATTATAAGCATACAGAAAAATTAAGTCTACACAAATTTCTATACAAAACGAGAGCAGTTGACCAGAAACACAGCAAGGCTAACATTTTACTCCGTCGCGCAATCCTAAACTAGCACAGAAATTTTCCAAATCTAACAAAGATACAAGCTCAACTCGTGGCACGCTAACAGCTAAGCTCGCGCTCATGTGGGTGCAGTGGTGTGCAACAGGAATCTAACATAATGAAGCGAAAAAGAAAAACTACTGGCATGCGAAATTAAATGTGCTCGTGGAGTGCACAAGCGGCTCTTCCCCCCCAGACTTGAATGAAAAAATAAGCAAGAAAAATAAACATTCAACCAGAAAATGAAATCTGAAGCGAGAGAGAGTACCAATGCTCCAAAGAGGGGAGCATGCCAGAAGATTGCGTGATGATTCGCGGGCAGTGCTGCATCGCACAAAAGATAAGCTGAACCTGCGAAATAGGTCGAACAATAGAAAATACAAAAAGATAGAAAGCATAAAATAAAATCAAACAAAAACAAGGGGACCAAAAGGTCCAAGCTTGGGTTGTCTCCCGAATAGCCCTTTTGTTTACCATCCTTAAGGTGGACCAAATACCTATATTAGCAGTTGTATATAATGTTTATGCAACAAAATAAAATAAAATAAATCTCAAAATGTTCCAAAGCAGCAAGGAAAGTAAGCAGGAAACACGAGGCAGAGCGGCAATAAGCTATATGCCGATTTGTGGTAAGTCTTCTCGGCGGAGAGCGAAGGGGAGGCAGAACCTTGCATAGGATCATGAGGAGGGGATTTCCCCTTGCTCAGATGGTGCGCAAACGCTTGGAAGGAAGAATAACGCTTATCACGCAAGCGTTTCGCCTCCTTCAGCTTCTCCACCGATGGAGACCTCCAAGGAGTGGATTTCACAGTTTTCCCAAATTTTACAATCGATGGCATCATTTCCGGCACCGTGATGGCGATCGGATCAGCCCAAGCGACAGAACGCTTAATAGAGTCATGAATATTATTACACGAATAACAGTCTAGGGATTTCTCCCGCATGTAACTAGAAGTGTCATGCTCCACAACAGCATCGGTAGGAAGTGGCACGTTCACCGTGTCTTTGGGGCGCTCAAACATCTTCGCGGTCGCTAAATTATTCTTCTCATCGGTCATCTCGGTCAATCCTCCCTTGGTTTTCTCATCCACAAGGGGTGCCTTCAAAGCTGGGACTCCGAAATCTTCCTGGAGATCTGCACTACGTAGTGAAACATCATTTCGAACAAGAGAGGAGTGTACGGAAGTATCATCGAGGGTGCAAGCATCAGCCGGCCAGGTGACGCGTCCTTGGGAGAAATCCAGGGATGCGCCACTGGCCGTCAGAAATGGGACACCAAGTATAGGAATGGAGTCATTTTCTTCCGGTCCCATGACCTGAAAAGCAGTGGTAAAATGTTTGCCATTAACCTCGATATCAACTTCCCTCACACCACCATCTGTATCTACCACATTACCATTAGCTAGAATAAGTGATTTCCGGTCTGCGGTGTCTATTTGCAGTTGCATCTTCGCGACATCCTGCAGAGTGAGGATGTTGCTGGATGCCCCGGAATCACATAAAGCAGTAGTTTCAACGTTGTTAATCAAGCAGCTAATCACGAGTTCGTTGGTATTCCCCAGCCTTCCCTCCCCAAGGCTTTTCCCTTGTTCATGGGGATTTTTTTCAGTGTTGCTTGGGAGAGTACCAAGCGTGCGCTCGGAGACCATTTGAGCCAATTGGCCCAACTGTGCCTCGAGCTTACGCATTGAAGCGGCTTGATTTGTCATGTTTGTTTGGGAAACTTCAACAAATTTTTCAAACATTTGAGCAAAAGAATTGGTTTTTTTCGGCGGGGGGGCCTTGAGGATAATTCGGGTGGGGTGGCCGCGGCTGGCTCCCGGAGGCGGAGGCATCATATTGATGCTGCCCCGGTTGCCATCGTTGGCCCGGTGCGTTTTGATTCCACGAGAAATTCGGGTGATTTCTCGCACCCGGATTATAAGCATTTCCATATGGCGCGCCCCTGTTTTGATTTGCGATAAAATTCACGGTTTCATTGGAGAAGGCGGGGTCATACATTACCTCCGCTCCAGGGCACTCAAAGCTATGATGATCGGTACTTCCGCATCCTTGACACGAGATGGCCAACACCGGAGCAGCAGCAGCGGGCCTTGATGCTTCCACAGCAAAGATTCCACTTGTCCCACGGGGGGTATTCCTTCCCGCGGTCCAAAAGGCGCTGTGCGTGGCGGTGTCCTGCAGAACTCTCAAAGCATCCTCAGGAGCGAGGTTCATAATTGTTCCACCAGAGGCGGCGTCAATCATGGCGCGGTGTTGAGGTTCGATGGAGAAGTAGAAGCATTCCACAAGATTCCACATTTGGAATCCGTGATTGGGGCACTTCCGCAGCAACTCATTGAAGTGCTCCCAGACTTCCGCCAAACTTTCTTGGTCGTTTTGCCGGAAATTAGCGATGGCGCGTCTCAAACTCACAATACGGTCAACCGGATGGAATTTGGCTAGAAACTTTGTGGTAAGAGCCTCCCAGGTTGTGGCTGTTCCAGGAGGAAGGGAATGAAGCCATGACTTGGCCTTGTCACGTAGAGAGAAGGGGAAGAGACGGAGCTTGACCGTATCGTCAAGAATCCCAGCATAACGGAAAGTGGCACAGATTTCTGAGAAGTCTGCCAAGTGTAGATGGGCATCCTCTTTAGCCAGTCCAGAGAACTGTGCGTTGTTCCGGATGATGTTAAGAATTGCCGGTTTGATCTCGAACTGTTGGTTTGCGATCGCCGGTCCAAACCCAGGGTAAATGCTCCCAACAGTGGGGGTAGTGTAATCTCTCATGGTTCGGACATGCGGCGGTTGCACCTCATTCTCATCCCCGTTACGGTTATCAGGGAGGTTCCCTCCAACACGAGCTCCGTTGTCATGGTTCAACTGGTCTCCCATTGCGATTGGATCTATTGTAGCGGCACGCCTTTGCGCACGAAGAGTTCGCTCGATTTCGGGATCGTAAGCAACGAGATCTCTTGCAGCACGTCCCTGCATCCACTGAAGCAACAAAACAAAGAAACGAAAATCAAAAAACACTAACTCTTATACCAATACTTTCAGAAATCGTGATCGTTCAACAGTTGCATTCCCCGGCAACGGCGCCAAAAACTTGATGCGCGTAAAATACGGCAAGCGTACCGGTCGCTCAAGTAATAAAGTTGGGAATGAATCCCCGGATGTCGGTCTCTTGAGGAATGCAATTAGCGTCGAATGATCTAGACTCTAAAACTATCGTTATGAGAGTTAATTTAAATAAACAGAAAAGAAAGGGGCTTTTGTTGGTGGTCTTACGACCGATTACACTAATGTAAACTATGCGGGTCGCAATCACCGCTTCTCAAGGCGAGATGGATGTAGCGGCCGCGATGCCGTACTTCGATTGGCGAGTGGATGGAAATCTAGCGAGTGAGGTGATTAGTGCGGAGCAAGCTTGAGTGAAACGAACATGTGGAGTGGAGCGAGATGGAGCAAGGCGCATCAAAGAATAAATCTCAAGAGCAAGATGAAATACAACTAATAACAATAATGCTAGAAGTTGATGTCCATTACAAGCACAATCATTTCATACAACAAGAAAAAGAGAGAAAATGCACAACCATGAGATTGAAGATCCACCGCGGTTGTTGGCCGGAGGTGCGGGTTGTCAATCCGCTTCCAAGCGCAGTCCGAGGAGGGCTTCCGGTACCACCGAGCTGTCACCTCGAGGGCCTGTAACTCCGTTCTCTAGGGGTGCTTCGTCTTCTTCCTTGGTGGAAAGCTCGGAGAAGAATGCTTCAATGGCCGGGAGGATCGCCGGAGGATGCGAAATGCTTCGGAATCACCGGAGAAGGTCCTCTCGTTGGTATGGATGAAGGTGGAGGTGAATGGGACTTGCTGGAGGGCGAAACGACGGACTGGCGAAGGTTCCGTAATGATGCTCTCGCCCTAATTCGCGGAACAGCGTATTTATAGCTTGCAGAATAAATAGCGCGCACGACCACTGGCGCACGACCAGTGATCGTGCGCGACCAAGGTCAGCGCCCGTGCGTGAGCAACCTGCAAACCTGCATCAGAAAATCAGTAGTCGCGCACGATCAGCAGCGCACGATCAGTGATCGTGCGAGGCAGGGCTGATGATCGTACGGAAATAGCCAGACAGACTTTGCAAAATGGGTATGACTGCGCACGATCGACGGCGCACGATCAGTGGTCGTGCGCGGTATGGCAAGTGATCGTGCGGAAGGTTCAAGACAGAGTTTCACAAATGAGACCGGGCTGCGCACGATCAGTGATCGTGCGCCAGGAGGTCGATGGTCGTGCGTGGGTAAAAACGCACGACCACTGACTCCTTTGCCAAAAATAGTGAAACGCCTATCCCGAATGCCCTCACGATCCCCAAACCTGCAGGAAAACTGCACGGGGCATCGATCGCGGCAGCCACAGCAAACAGTGATAAACATAGCAAGAAAGTAAATGCACATAAGCACAGAAAATGGGCAACAAAGGTGCACAGGGCGTGGAAAACCGTAGCGAAACAAAAGGAGTGCAAATGACGCTAAACGGTGTGCAAAGACAAGGAAATAAGCCCAGATGAGTCCGAAAATAGGTATATAAAGAGGACTCATCACAACTCAGCCAAAGGAATTTGGGACAAGCTCTCTGAAATTGTCTCAGGGTCTGCTGATGAAAGGAAAGACAGGAGATCCCATCTGATAAGCCAATATGAGAACTTCAAAAAGGGAGAAGCTGAATCAGTGGCTGACATGTACATTAGACTAAGTCTGATTGTCAATGAGTTAAAGGCTTTGGATAAAGAAATCTCATTGACTGAGCTTAATGACAAAATCCTAATGTGCTTCCCCAGCACTTGGGATTCAAGAATCTGGCCAATCAAAGATGCCAGAAGTCTAAATGAGATTACCACTGAAGCTCTTCTGGGCAAGCTCAAATCCTATGAGCTGCTCATTAAAAATAGAGAAGAAGAACAAAAGGCTACTTCTCCAGTCACAAGGAAAGAAAAGACCATAGCCTTCAAAGCTGCAGAAGAGGTGCCTGAAGATAAAGAAACAGGAAATGATGAGCTCCTAAGTCTACTGGCCAAAAGATTCTACAAGATGGCTAGAAAAGACTTCAGAAAGAGATCATACAAGGGTCATGATAAACCAAGGTATGATAAATCAAATAACAATAAAGAAATCATATGTTTTGGTTGCAGGAAATCAGGCCATATTGTGCTGACTGTCCAGAAAATAAGAACAAGGACAAGAAAGATAGAAGAGAAAGAAGAAAGGAAAAAGACTTCAGAAAGAATAGCTCAGACAAACCCTCCTTCAGCAAGAACAAACATATAAGGAAGGGATTTGTTGCTGAGACATGGAGTGAAACTGAAGAAGACTCTGAAGCCTCGTCCAGCTCCAGTGATGATGAGGATGATGCTGATGAAAAGGAATTCTGCATGATGGCTATCAATGCCTCTCAAACAGACTCAGAAGCAGAAGAGTCAGAATCAGATTCAGAAGCTCAACTAGAAGAAGATCAGGTAATCAATTCATTTAATTTCAGTTCTGAGGATTTTAAACATGAGTTTAATGTACTATGCCTAGATCTATTGGAGTCTGAGAAGGAAATCACTTCCCTCAGAAAATAACTATCTGAGTATAGCACTATAAAATCAGAGAACCTCAAACTCTCTGAGGAGTTGGAATGTTGTAGGGAAGAGATAGCTTCACTGAAAAGTGAACTATCAAAAGCCAAAAAGTTTGAAGAATCCCTAAATGGGAGAAGTATCAGACTGATGGACATTACAAGCACAGTGAACTCTAGACTTAATAGTACACTGGGCTTGGGTGCTTCATCCAGCCAACCTATAATATTAACAACTCCAATCCAATTTATCTCTAACAAAGGAAAGGGAGTAGTAGAGGTAGCTAGGAAGAATGTAGATCTGCCAGAGAAAATTTCAGTTCAACAGATTGCGTCGAGCAGAGCTCGACGATCGTAGAACAGAGCTCGACGATCTAACCCAAGATCGTCAACCTCAGCTCGACGATATCCAAACTCTGAACTCCAGAATAATCGATCTTCGAACAGAGATCGACGATCTGACCCAAGATCGTCGACCTCAGCTCGACGATCGTCGAACAGAGATCAGGTCTGTGAACATTCCTTCAATGGCACATCTAAATTCAATCCCAGAAGTCCCACATCCCAAGGCTTTTACCCCTATACTGAATGGATAGTACCTCCTAGGAGATATCATCCTAAAGGTTATAAGAGTCAACCTGGGATGTCTTTCATTTCTGAATTCAAAGGATATCAACCTAGGCCCAAGGTTAACTGGGTCAAAAACATATAAGCTGTTTTTGTGCAGGTGAAGACCTATCCAACATCAAACCAGTTATGGTATCTGGATAGTGGGTGCTCAAAGCACATGACAGGGAACAGGGAAAACCTATCATCCTTCATAACCAAACTTGGACCCAAAGTGATTTTTGGTGATTCAAATTTTGGCCAAACCAAAGGATATGGCGCTGCTCAGATAGGCTCAATCACTTTCAAGAAGGTGGCATATGTAGAAGGACTGAAGCACAGTCTGATAAGTATCAGTCAGCTATGTGATGAAGGATACAAGGTGACTTTCAACAAATCCCTGTGCAAGATCAAGTCAGAGGATAACACAACTGTGTTAACAGGTAAAAGGACAGGTAATATTTACTTAGTAGATTTTCTTTCATCTAAAGTAGATATCTGTTTATTCAATTCCATATCTAAGCCAAATGTTTTATAGCATAAGAGATTAGGACATCTAAACCTTAGAACCATTGCTATGCTATCCAAGGATAACCTTGTTAGAGGACTACCTTCTGGCCCCTACAAGAAGGAAGGACTTTGCAAGGCTTGTCAATTAGGCAAGCAAACTAAAAATAGCTTTAAGTCACTTAATAAGAGTGATTCACCTAGGATTTTGTATCTGCTACACATGGACCTTTTTGGACCCATTACAGTAAAAAGCTTAGGAGGGCAATCTTATGCTTTAGTGATTGTAGATGACTTCTCTAGATTCACATGGGTATTCTTTCTGAGGAAGAAGTCTGATAACTTTAAGTGTTTGATAGAGTTTCTCAAATGTATACAGATTGAGTTCAACACTCACATTGCCCTGATCAGAAGTGATCATGGGACAGAGTTTGATTATCTTCTTATGCAAGAGTTCTGTCAAAGTGAAGGGATCAGGCACACTTTCTCAGCTCCTAGAACTCCTCAACAAAATCGGGTAGCTGAAAGGAAAAATAGAACCCAAATTGAATCTGCTACTACATTGTTGACAGATGCTCACCTACCTCTATCCTTTTGGGCTGAGGCAGTGAACACCTCCAACTATGTGCTAAATAGAAGCCTGATACATAAACTAAAGGGCAAGACTCCCTATGAATTGCTCAAAGGGACGAAACCTAAAATAGATTATTTTAAAATTTTTGGGTGTACTTGTTATATTCATAATAATGACAAGAAGTATCTAGCAAAATTCCAAGCTAAAGCTGATGAAGGAGTGTTTCTGGGATACTCCATGATCAGCAAGGCCTATAGGGTATATAATAAATCTTCCTATAAAATTGAAGAATCTGTTCATGTTACTTTTGATGAGACTAACATGTGTTATAAGGAGAAGTCTACTTCTACCATAGAACCTTTGCAGGTACACTCTATTTCAGAAAGTATGGACAGATTACAGGTTAAAGAAGAGGATACAGCCACTCAACCTATTCTGCAAAAGAATGAGAGCAGTGATGATGAAGAAGAAGTTCAACCTCTTGAAGAAAATCATCCTGAAGAGCCAGTTGTTATTCCACAAGAGGAAACAACAACACAGGTTGGTGAACAATCAACACCCCCTGCTGATTTAGTAATGACAAGAGATCATCCAATTTCACAAGTAATTGGAGACATCTCAGCTGGTGTGCAAACCAGAAATCAGGTCAACCAAAACCTGATGCACACCTGCTTCCTATCTCAAGTTGAGCCTCAATCCATTCAAGATGCAGAGCAAGATCCACACTGGATCATTGCAATACAAGAGGAGTTGCATCAATTTGAAAGGAGTAAAGTTTGGGAACTAGTGCCTAAGACAAAGGATCACTCCATTGTTGGAACAAAGTGGGTGTTCAGAAACAAGCTGGATGATCAAGGAGTTATTGTCAGAAACAAGGCAAGGCTAGTTGCTCAAGGCTATTCTCAACAAGAAGGAATAGACTATGACCAGACCTTTGCACCAGTTGCAAGGTTAGAGGCCATTAGAATATTCCTAGCTTATGCTGCTCACAAGGGATTCAAGATCTACCAGATGGATGTGAAGAGTGCATTTCTCAATGGGGACTTCAAAGAGGAAGTCTATGTTAGACAACCTCTAGATTTTATCTCTCTAACTCACCCTGATTATGTTTTTAAATTGCATAAAGCATTATATGGTCTCAAGCAAGCTCCTAGAGCATGGTATGAGACCCTAGCATGCTTTCTTCTGGAAAATGATTTTGTTAGGGGGAGAGTAGACCAAACTCTTTTTATTAGAACCCATAAGTCCCATACCCTACTAGTACAAATTTATGTAGATGATATCATATTTGGATCTACTGATTCAAACTTGTGCATAAGGTTTTCCAACCTGATGCATTCCAAATTTGAAATTAGTAGCATGGGTGAGCTCTCCTTCTTCTTAGGATTGCAAGTAAAACAGCATGCTGAGGGCATATTTATTTCCCAAACCAAGTATGCTAAAGAATTGGTTAAGAGATTTGGTATGTCTGAGGCATCTTGTATGAAAACACCCATGCCTACCAATGCTATATTGGATGCTGATGAACATGGGAAACCAGTTGATCAGACAACATATAGAGTAATGATTGGCTCTCTATTGTACCTTACAGCTAGTAGACCAGATATAATGTTTGCTACATACATATGTGCTAGATTCCAAGTAAGCCCTAGAGAGTCACACCTAACTCTAGTTAAAAGGATTTTTAGATATGTAAAAAGTGTCCAAATATAGGACTCTGGTATCCAAAAGACTCAGGATTTGAACTAACTGGATTTTCAGATGCTGATTATGCTGGATGCAGAGTAGACAGGAAAAGCACCAGTGGAACTTGTCAGTTCCTTGGTGACAGACTTGTCTCTTGGTTTTGTAAGAAGCAAACATCTGTGTCAACCTCAATTGCTGAAGCTGAATATATGGCTGCAGGCAGTTGCTGTTCACAAATATTGTGGATACAAAATCAGCTCATAAACTATGGCTACAACATAGAGAAGTCTAAAATTTTTTGTGATAATACTAGTGCTATCTCTATAGCACAAAATCCAGTCCTCCATAGTAGGACAAAACACATAGAGATTAGGCATCATTTTCTAAGGGATAATGTAGAGAAAAATAAAATTGAACTTCAATATATCCCTACTGATTTGCAAATGGGAGATATTTTCACCAAGCCTTTGGATGAAAAGAAACACAGTTTCTTCCTAAATCAGTTAGGCATGTTAGATGGAGGAAGCCTAAACTAATTTACAAGATTTTTGAAAAGTTAAAACACACCAAGACTAGGCTAAAAAATCATTTCTTTTTGTGTCTGTAGAATAGGCTTTGTCTCTGAACTGCGCTCGACGCTTTCCCAGAAATCGTCGAACGTAGATCGACGTTTTTCTAAAAAACGTCGACCAGAGATCGACGTTTCCGAAATCGTCGATCTGAGTTCAGCGCCTCCGTTAGCTCCAGGTTTTCTCTCCTTCTGTTCAGAGGTCGTCGAGCGGAGCTCGACGCTTTTCAACATCGTCGAACGGAGATCGACGATATTGAAGTCTCTTCAGATTCCTTCTGTAGCCCAAATCGTCGAGCTGAGATCGACGTTTTGTCGAACCAAGCTCCACGATTTTCCGTTTCGCCGTCGAACCCTAATATAAAATCATTTCTTCAGCCGTCGTTCATCTTTGCGCTTTCATACTCTCTGCAACTTTCTTCTTTTTCCCACCAAATCTTTTACGCTTGGTAGTGTTTGGTTCTTTGTTGCAGGTACAAATGGCTGGCTCCAGTGCTGCGATTTCCAAAATGAAATTCGACACCAGGTTTGATATCGACATGAACTCATTTGATGGAAGCGATCAGCGCTTCAAAGACATTCTCAATCTATTCAGAGAACAACAGCTATCCCAAATAATGACTACCAGAATGAAGATTGCATCAGAAGAAATAAAAGAATGGTGTTATACAGAGACAGATGAGAATGAGAACTCTGTCGTCGGCTTTATAAAAGGGACTCAGGTACAATTGTCCCCGGCTCTTTTCACTGAAGTTTTTCATCTTAGTTCTGGAGAAGATTCCATAGAGTTATCTGGAGAGGAATATGACTCCATGCTTGATAGAATGGGTCACAATGCTGTGAACCCTAACAAATTACTGAAGAAAAATCTGTCGATAGAATTTCAATTTTTGCCTGATGTAGTTGGGAAAGTGCTTCTGGCCAAGCACTCAGCCCATGATACCATATCAAGATATCAATTTTGTCTAATGGGAGCTCTGCTTGATAAGAAACATCTAGACTGGGGATCAATTTTCTTCAACCTGATTAAGAAGAAGCTGAATAAGACTGCTGTCAGTTTTGGGAGAATTCTAGGGGTCTATCTGCATTCCAGATGCCCTGAGCTGCTAACCTCTTCTGGGATGTTCATTAATGCATCCAAGAGGCTCTCCTGTGCCCTTTTTAGCAAATGGGACAAGCAGATTGTAAACCCTACCAGAGCTGCTGCACCACTGACTTCAGGCACCAGGACTGCCTCAGTCACTCCACCTCTGGTCTCTGCCCCAGCAGAAGTGTTGCCTGCTTCTCCTCCTCCTCCAGCTGTCTCTACACCAGCCATTTCATCCTCACCTCCAATCACCACCATAGCCATATCTTCCCCCATTACCAGTTCGCCACCAATTTTCCCCCCTCCAGCATCTACCTCAGAGGAATTCCACCCTCTTTTCTCTTATCCAATCTTCACCTCACCATCATTTTCCCTTGTAGATGATTCCTTTATGGATGATTCTCCTTCCACTCCTCCTGAGCTTTCCTTAACTTCCTCATTCCAACAAATGCTGCACGAAATTCTTTCCCAACCATCCTTCACCCCATCTCTTGCCTCATCTAGCTCCATCTCAACAACCTCTATCTTAACTATTCCACTCTCAGAGCCATCCATTCCCACACCTCCTATCTCCACATTCTCCATGCCACCAGCTCCAGCCAACATCCTTCCAACAACCTTCTCTCCTACCTCTGCTCAAGCCCCTCTTGAGCATGTAGATCTATCAGCCCTGGCAGACAGGTTATATGAGCTGCTAGCTCCTAAGCTAACCTCATTACTGGAGACCACTCTGGCTCCACTCCTGACCCATGTCAAGGAGCTGTCTTCCAAGCTCTCCTCCTTCATTCCCTCTGAGGCAATTACCTCTTCTGGGTGCCTTGATTTAGTTCTCCCTGAATCCAGGCAGGGGGAGATGCCTTCTGAAGTAGTGGATGTGCCTGAGTCTGCTCCAGCTCTTGCTCATGCTCCTGCTTTTGCAATGGACTTCCAGAGCCTGCTCTTTGAGTTTGATACAGTTTACTTCAGATCTTTGCCAGTTCCACATACTGAATACTTGTCTAAGGCCATTGTG
The DNA here is from genome assembly GCA_039513925.1 of Platanthera zijinensis. Classification (NCBI taxonomy): domain Eukaryota; kingdom Viridiplantae; phylum Streptophyta; class Magnoliopsida; order Asparagales; family Orchidaceae; genus Platanthera; species Platanthera zijinensis. The sequence continues at coordinate 142,536,488 of CM077081.1, forward strand.
CCTATTTCTGTCTGTGATCCCAGCCAAATTGAAGCATATGTAAATTCCTGGAAGGCTGTGGATGTTTATGTTTCCATCTCTGATGCTGCTACTAAGGCCATTGTGCCTCTTGTTGATGAAGCTGCTGCTGCTGTTACTGAAGATACTGAAATGGTTCCTGTAATTGAAGATACATCTGATGCTGAAGAACTTGCTTCTTACCTGAAAGAACCTGCACCTGATGTTGTTTCTGCTCCTATTGCTGCTGCTGCTTCTGCTCCATCTCCTGATGTTGTTTCTGCTTCAAAAGTTCCTTCTGCTCAAATTTCTGCTGCTGCTGCTGCTCCTGCCCTGACTCCTGATCAGTTGAAGTTACAAGAGAATAAAAGCATTGATGATTTGTATGACAGACCTCAAAGTTCAGAGAGTGATCAATTTCAAACTGAATCAGATGACTCTGCAAATACTATTGCCAAGAAGAGGAAGGCCAGAAGCAAGGCTATAATGACAGTCCCCCCAGCTCTGGCAAAGGATTCTAATGACATTCCCTACTATATTCTGCATAACTGCCCCATATCTGAGCCTTGGATGCAGTATTCCAAGAACCAATTAAAGGCTATGAAGAAGAGAAGGAAGCTGGATAAGTATGAAAAAGGATCTTCTCAGTATCAGCCTCCTCCTCCTCCTCCTCCAGATTCTGGTTCAGGCTCAGCCTCTCAAGCTCCAGCTTCCAGAAAAAGCTCCTCCCAGTCTTATCAGAGATACTATAAAAGGGGGCAACATCAAAGGGGATATCAATCTAGAAGGGGTCAATATAAAGGAAGCCAGAGAGGGCACAGATTTCAACAAAGGGAAGGACAAGGCCATACTGTTTCTACTTCAGGTCCTTTCCCTTAAAAGCTAAAAGATTCAGTTGTCTCCAGGACTCCTCCTACTGATTCTGAATCCATCAACAGATATGAACCTCCTGTTCCATTTGAGGATCCTGAGAACAACCCCTTGTCCTGGACAGCTAGAATGAAAGAGTTGGCTGCTCTTGATCAAATGAAAAAGGCCAGAGAGCAAGGCAAGGACACTTCCAACATAACAACTCTATCAGATCAGAGAAAGAATGAACTGGAGAGATATGCGTCAAGAAAATTCTTTAATCCAGAAGATTATATGAAGCTGCACCCTGAGGCTGTAGTTCCAAGGCCCAGATCTCAAACATCCTTAGGTGTAGAAGATGATAGAAGATCCAAGAAAGAAGCCCTCAATCCCAACAGAGAAATTATGTTTAAAAAGGGAACTGAGAAGAAGTGAATTGTGTAAGCTGAACAATCATCCTCCTCTGGATATTTGCTGACTTTTTATCTGTGATCTGCATTGCTGCTATATCTTTCCTACTACATTGTTGATTTAGCTTCTGTTGTGAATGTATGCTTATTTATTTCCTAATTTTGTCTGTAAATAGTAATCCTAACCCAAATAGGGAGATTGTTGGAACACCCTATTACTAATTTGGGTAAGGATCACTATGTTTGTCTTAGGAAACCAGGTTGACCTAGTTGTATAGTTGTAAAGGTCAACATTAGAATGAGTCTAGGGCTTAGAACTTAGGTTTGAAGCTGCCCCCAGGACCATTCTAAGATCAAGGATATAGAGCCAAGTCTAAGGCAATTTTCGTCGAGCTCCGGTCGACGAAACGTCGAACTCGGTTCGACGCTCTCTGAGCTCAACTTTGATAAATCGTCGAACTCCGGTCGACGTTCTTTGAGCTCAGGTTGACGATCACTCTTCAGCTATTCTTCAGGTCGCTGAGCTCGGTTCGACGATCTTCGAGCTCAGTTCGACGTTTTCTGTCTGTTTGATCTGTTTCCATCTCTGAGCTCAGTTCGACGATCGTAGAGCTCAGATCGACGATCTTTCTGAGAGATCAACGATTCTAAGGATTCAAATGCTGTCAGTCTTTGGAATGTTTTTGAATTCTCTCAGCATTTATGTCAAGGAGATCTGCCAACCGTTTGTCTTTATTCTGGAGCAAGTTTCAAGGAATTATTCAGGGAATGTTTTATTGGACCTTCCTCTAGAAGACAAGACTTTTTATGGAAGACATTCATGACTGCCAACGGCTATCTTTGACAAGAATTTTTTTAGAGAATCAGATCTTCCTTTTTATCTTCAGTCAGATAGAATATACAACAGAATACACAGAGAGCACAACAACAAGAATTAAGCTGTGACAGATAACAAGTGATCAATTCTGAAGAATCAGAATAACAATCTTTTTGCTTACATAAAAGTGATCACAGCTTCATCTCAAGAACTCCAGACACCTCATCTTTCAGCCTTTTTGCTGAAATAATCTTTTGCTGGAGATCTAAACTTCTGAAGACCTATCACCCTAGAGCGAAGCTTCCATTCCTGAACCTGTCTACATCTCAGGGGGAGCTTTGACAACAAAAGATCCACTAGTCTTCTCTCATTTGATTTGAGAACAGAGAAGACAATTTCACCACTTTATCTTTTCTTTTTCTGCTGTAAAAGGGTTCTTGAACTCCCATCAAAAGTTCTGTCTGGTTCTGAGAGCCTTGTCAAAACTCAGTGGTGTCAAGACACCTTATCAAAAAATCTAGTTTTGGTTTTTGAGCACCTTATCAAAAGCTCATTGGTGTCAGGACACCTGATCAACTCATCCTGAGTGGATTCCTACCAAGGGTGGTAGAAGAGTGGATGTACCTAGGTTTTTGGGGAACCACTATATTTCCTTGTGTCTTCTGGTTTGTTTGTGTGATTGATTTGCTGTGTGTTGTGCTCTTTACTTCTTTGTTTTTAACTCTTTACTAGCACTCTACACTATACTATAAATTGAATTTTATATGTGCTGATTATTTCAAAACTGTGAAATTAATTTAAATAAACTCTATTCACACCCCCTCTAGAGTTGAGATAGATCTTACTCTCACTTTCACTCAGCCTTTATATTGTAGGCTTACAACTCTGATCTTGAAAGATCCTACAGAATTTGAAAAATCTTATAGATTAACTCTTACCCTCATTGAGAGAGAAGGGATAAAAGGTTTCTTGATCAGCTCTTGATAAAACTGATTGCTGAGATCAACTTGTTCATAGCTTTCTTCAAAGCTTTTTGAATTTGAACTCAGTAGGGTTGATCTTCTTTGAATTTGACTGGCTGGCAGCTTCCTTCTTAGATTTCAGAAATAGATATGAATGCTTTTTAGCAGATTTGTTCAGGATTTGCTTCTTAAGAGACTAGTAAATGTCTCCTTCTTTACTTCAACAACTTGAGATCTCTCTCACTCTCCAGATCTTCTGAAGTTTCTTCAGAATTCTTGTTTGAATTCTCCTTAGACAAATTCTGGGTAGATTGCCACTTCAGATTGTCTTCTTAGATCTTCTCACGAAAATCTTCTTCTGTGTGACGTGCTCTTTCTTGATCAATGATCAATACTTCATTAGTTGTTCATTTGCTTGTATTTTGATTTGACAGAATCCGTCTTTATATAAACTTCATCCATGGAACCGGCTGATCCGGTTTCTAACTAACTCCTGACTGTTCTAATAGCTTCAGCAAACTTGTTGGAATTCACAGCTGTAAATTCTTCAGTCATTTCTTGAACCTTTGTCTTTGTCAGCAAAGCGTCGAGACTGATCTTCATTATGTGTCGACACAAGTAGATTAAGTGTCTACACAAGCTTTGGTGATGTCGACACAGCTCCTTTGGTGTCGAAATAGCTTCTTGACACTGCATCTGTAGAATGTGTCGACACTGCTTCATTGTGTCGACACAGTCACTTCTTCACTTCACAACAATAAACTTTGTTGAAACTCTGTTGTGTGTCGACACAAGTCCTGTGTGTCGACACACTTGATGTTGTCTAAGAATTCTGTGTGTCGACACTGCCTCCAGGCGTCGACACAGTTGATGTCGACTAAAAATTCTGTTTGTCGACACTACCTCCAGGTGTCGACACAGTTGATGTCGACTAAAACTTCTGTGTGTCGACACAGTTGCTTCTAGTGTCGGCACTGCTTTTCCAAGTGTCGACACAGGCTTTCTTAAGTGTCGACACATGGACTTAGAAACATTTTTTCTGCATTTTAGCATATTCTTAACCTGCACAAATAAACTCAAAATAACATCAAATATACCTTGATGTATATCATTTAGCTAAGTGAGGCTTCTTCAAATCCGGTACACATTTTCCTATATACCCAATAGATGCTCCCATTAAGGGGGAGCATATCAAGCACTTGGTGGAACAGGATCAACCTCCAGTTGAGAAAGAGCAAGCAGCTACTGCTGTAGATCATAGATCTTCACTACTGACCAGTTTGTCTTAAGGACAATGCACAGACTAAGGGGGAGATCATGAGAAGAGAGACAGCTACCATCCAGCTCAAGTGGATCCATGGTTCACTTAAGTACTAAGGGGCTACATTGATATGGTGTATCAACGATATCACCGTAAGTGGATGCTAATTCTGTAGATACAACATCAGCAAGTGGAACTATGTGTACAGCAATTTCAAGTGATGTAGTGTTGTGTTGTTTAAATGTATCAACACAAAATCTGAACTTTGTGTGCAATAAGTTCAAGTAATGCATTGTTGTGTTGTTTAAAAGTTTCAATACAATAGGTATGACTCTTGATCTAGTAGATTGATCACTAGGTTAATTTCCATAGTGTTATCAACATAGGACTATGACTAGGATCAAGAGATAATCTCTCCCATGATCCTTTCTCCTCCCTAAATAGATATACCTATTGAAGAAGACAAAAAGGGGGAGATGTGTGTAAATAAATAAGGGGGAGATATAAAAGCAGTACTTGACATGACTAAGTCATTTTGATTCGATTCATATTACTAGAAAAGATTTTAGTAGTATGAGAAATGCAATGACTGACTACATGTTGAGCCATGATTGTGTCAGTGCATATTTTGAGGTAAGTGCTTCTAGTGGTGCTCTATTTAAATATTAAGTGGTATAAAGGAGAGTGCATATTACTTGAGCAATTTCTCAAGTAGTATGAGGATGCATTGACTTAACTTATTGTGTCAATACAATTAATTAGTGCACATTGAATTAATATAGCATAAGCTAGTAGTTGTAGCAGATTATAATCTACAGCTGTATGGATTTTTTCTGCCTATTATGTTAATGCCTCTTAGTATTGCCGGGTGTTCTACCTTCTTCAAATAGGGGGAGATTGTTGGGTCCATTGCCCACAATGTTCCCTAAATTGGATTTTAAGAGGCATCACTATCAACACTAAGAACATAGTTGTATTTGATGTTGTGTAAGCTCATCATGTGCAGGATGTTCCATGAAACAAGTCTAGACAGATTGTCTAAGTGATGTGATAGGTTTTCATAAGGCAGAAAGGTGGACACTAAGAGAAGATACTTGAAAGGCAGGATTTTGCCTAAGTACAAAGACATTAAGTGAGGTAAACTCACTCAACGCTAGAAGTCAAAGAAAAATTGGAAAAGCAGCCAAGTCCACAAGCATTGAGTGGAGCAAGCTCACTCAATGACAGACGTAAGGAAGAATGTGGGCAAGCTAGAAATGTGGCTGTCCACAGGCGTTGAGTGAAGGTCATTCACTCAATGCCATACATCTATAGGCAAAAATATGGCTAAGTAGTTTGGCGTTGAGTGATGAAGACACACTCAATGCCATACAATAAAAGGGTTGTAAGTTGAACTTGTTGAACCATGTTCAAATTCATTGAACTGTGTTCAGAGTTCATCGAGCTCAGCTCACCATTCATCAAACTCAGAAAGTCAGTCTTTGCCCAGTGATTTTAAACACATAAAATTGGCTAAGGCAAAAAGTGTTGAGTGAGGCTTGCTCACTCAACGCTCTCAACGCTTATGTTGCTGAAGAAGCAGAAAATTAGCTAAGGAAAAAAGCATTGAGTGATGAAGACACACTCAACATTATCAACGCCTAAGATACTGCAGAGGCAGAAACATTGTTAAGGAAAAAAGTGTTGAGTGAAGGTTGCTCACTCAACGATGTCAACGCCTAGTAAAGACAGAATTTTTTCTATGGTGTTTGGCATTGAGTGATGCTCACACACACAACGCCAAGCTATATATAGCTGATAAAGCAAGTTGGTATAAAGTGGAGCTGAATCACTCAACGCCTAGAATAAGATTTATATTCTAAGTAGTTTGCGTTGAATGAAGGTTACTCACTCAATGCCAAGAGACAGTAAATCTGTCTAAGTGTTTTGACATTGAGTGAAGCTTACTCACTCAACGCCTATGCTAATGTTGTTTGATTTTCAGCTAAGTCCACAGCTGATGGCTTCAGCAAGTCAACAAGTCAACAAGTCAACATATTTCAAATTAGTGGGGGGATGGCTACCGTACGCGAAAAATATTGTCGCAGACCTACTGTACGATAGTTGGCGTTAAAGCAAAGTTACTGCTTGCCATTAATGATGTGGTGCCCAATTCTCAAGTGTCGTTGGGAAAAATTCAATAAAAGGAAAAGGCCTTTACAGAGAAAAATAGTTTTTCGAGGAAAGAGAATCAGGGGAAGTTCTTCTTCTCCGCCATATTTGTGGAGCTAAAGAACAAGAAGCTCAAGTCTACAAGACAGAGAGCAAGATAGCTGTTGGAATCAACATCTTCGACAGTAAGATAGCTGGTGCCATTCTCACATGCACCAACAAGCTAGTTCAAAGTATTTTCTCTGAGAATAAGCTAGCAGCTAAGGGCGAACCCTTGATGTAGGTTCTTCACAGTTCCAGCAACAAAAGCACCTGAAGATCTTTGTTTGGAAGCTGTGAAGAGAAGAAATCTTGAAGAAACAGAGATCTGAGAGAAGGCTCAGGGGACTATTTCTCAGGATTCAAAGTTAGGGTTGAATCACCTCATCCCAGGAAAGAGAGAAGGGCAGAATAGGGTTGTGTAAGTTGCTTCCAGCATAAGAATACTTATTGCTATGAAGAAGTTGAGCACGGTAAGAAGATAGCGCGCGGCGGTAGACCTGTCTCAACGCACTCAATGCCTTGGAGCGTTGAATGGGTTACTGCGGCGTGGTAAACCGAGAGCGCACAACGGTAGGTTCCCGAGTGCCTGCTAAATTAAAACCTTGAACTAGCATGGGCGGTAGGACTAGCGCCTAGCGATAGGTTCCCGAGAGCTCTGTCCAATAAATTCCTCCAACTATCGCCTCTGATATCGCATGGCGTTACTCCTGGTGTTAATTCAGCTAGCGTGGCGTGGTATAGGTTGACGTTTACATGGTAGATTCTCGGGAGCTCCGAAGAATTAATTCGAGGCTACCACTCAGCGGTAACTTCTATCGCTCGGCGTTAGAATCCATAGGAGACTTCTTTTTCTTTGTGTGAACCTGTCAACATGCACATTCTATCAACACAAGGCGTGATCAAATACAACTTGGGATTGGATATAATCAAACAACCGGAATATGAAACATCGGTTCCAACAAACTCCCCCTTTTGATAATATCAAATCCCGTTCATGAGAAATAACAATTAAGTGTATGATGAAGCGCATATAAGAGATAAGTGTTAAACATATTGTCATGTTAAGCGTATATATGAGATAAGCGTTAAACATAAAGTCAGGTTACAAGATTCATAAATCTCTTCCTACACACGAGCTCCCCCTACCTACGTGTTCTACACGATCCCCCTATCTATGTGCACGCATTGTAATAAGCTCTCCCTACATGTGATCCTTTATAACCCGTGACTCATACTCATGAACAATTCTCTTCTCCCCCTTTGATAGTATAAAAATGGGCGGGCCAGACCAAACAGACATGTAGGATGAAAAAAACAATATATATGATGAGTGTGAAAGAAATAGCAGATAGTGCACACAATCAGTAAAGCACAAAGTGAGAAATATAGGGGTGTCCAAAAAAACGCAAATCAAAGAATATGAAGCACATGGGAATACATAAAAGCGGAGTACATGAACATAAAATATGTTATTTCGCAGAGTTTATATGGATTGGACCGCATAGAGTAGACTAAGCACACGAGGAACAATACAATGATATGAGAGTTATAGAGTTAATCACATTTAAACATTGTAAGTGTCAAAAGTATAAATCGTGTGCTAGTACCTATGTGCGAAAAACATATAGTATAGTTTCAGTCCAATTCTTATGCACGGAAGCATTAAATAAGGCAATGACGTGTACGTGTAGCATCATTAGAGAGAAAAAACCAAGTAAAAATAGCATATGTTACATGTTTTATCTCGATCTTTTAAAATGCTAACACAAGAGAAATAAAGTGAATGTTCTCGTCACATATCTATCTATGCCATACAAAGACTTGATCTAGGGTCACTCACCTTAAGTTGGAGTTTTTGCACAAGATCGAAATGACTCTTTGAACCAATGTGCTCATCCTCATGATGCTCATAAAGACTTATCAGGAGGAATGAATAGTGCTTTGGGGTCCTTGACATGACATTTGATAGTTTGTATAGTTTTCTTTTCAGTTTGCTTTAAGCTATCACTTTTATATATTTTTTTAGTTCAAGGAGCCCCGAGTCAATCGAAATCTATCCACCTAGATAGATACACTTTAACTTGTATACATAAGAATTTAGCACTAGATATTTAGGTCATAGTTTTGATCTTAATATACACACAAAAATATCGTGACATTGATTATTCAAAGTATTTCTAATATGTTAAGAAGCAATGTCATGAGTTATAGTATGTAAGAATAGTATTTGTACATAAATGTTTCGTCTAGGGATGTGCGTATAGTGGGAATTCATTCCCCTATCTAAATCCTCACACATACCTAGAGGCATAGTCAACAGACACTAACATGTCTTGTCGCACTTCGTAGCTAAGAACCTATAGATTTGACACACTATGACCGGGGACAATATTAACATTGATTAGCACTCTTAACTCAAACATTGTATGTAGTCGTTATGGCCTACGTTGAGGTCATGTGTGTATGAAAAACATGATCAATTCACAGTTTTTTTTATGTTTTATTTTGGGTTTTATATATTTTTTTTTATTTTTCGGATTTAGTAGCAAAAAAAATGTAAATGGAACAAAAAATGAGAAGTTGATGCGCGCCGCGAGCACCTTGATTTATTTTAACTATATAGATAGAAGAGAAAAGGAGAGTTTTTTATTTAGATATAAGAGGGCGGAGCTCGCGGGTGATTTTTCATTTTAATGAAAGTGTTGGGTATTGTATCCACAATTACCTGGATTTGAGGAAGCCACCTATCAAGCTAAGATGAATTCACAATGTATTTGATGAAATATTTTTTAGTTGTGCTTGCAGTTATTCCATGATAAGTACACACCAATGTCAGGGTGCAGTGGGTCAATATACACGGGTCTGTGCAACGTAATCCCTCGTTGAGCAGATCAGTGTGTTGGCCTACGTGTACTCTCTCTATTGGGGTGTACTTAATTTCAAGTACAGGGTTATAATAAAGCAAGAGCAGACAAGGAGCAAGGATGGGCCAAAGACCAGCTCACGGGACGAAAGACGAAAATCGTCTAAGTGTAATTCGTCGAGAATCACTACGTGATTCTCGCCGACTCATCGAGAATCACTAGTGATTCTCTACGAGTCGTCGAGAATCACTAGTTGATTCTCGCCGGGTTGGGCCGGCTGTCTTGATACAGACAGGAAAATTATCCAAGGCAGAATCGTCGAGAATCATTATGATTCTCGCCGATTCGTCGAGAATGACCTTGCATTCTCGGCGATTCGGTGAGAATCAAAAGTGATTCCCACCGATTCTCCCCGGCCTCTACAACCTGTGTTGCCAGAATTTCCCAAGTAGAATTCGGCGAGAATCGTAGGTGATTCTCGCCGATCCGTTGAGAATCACCTACGATTCTCGCCGATTTTGACTTGGCAATTTTTCCAAATTCCTGGACCGGTCCCTGATACTTCCTGCGGCATTTTGAACCGGTCCTAGGTCTTTGCTTGGGTGGGGCCCACAATGGTTATCTCTTGATCTACGGTATAAATACACTTGTATGAATGAACAGTAAAGTAGAGAAGATAGGCGATACAAAAATAGCGGCCGACAAACCCTAAAATCGCGGATCGTCTCCGCCTCCGCCGCCGCCGTCGATCATTGAAGCCGATCTCGATCTCCTCCAGATCCTCAGTGACAGAAGCTTAGGTTAGCATTGCGTCTCACGCGTCTAACTAAAGATCCCTTGTCTCTTGATTCGTTGATCGGGAAAAAACTTCCCCTTCCGAATCGATCGAGACGACCGATCCTGGTGTGACCATTGGAAGACCTTGCTACCCTTGCTACGAAGTTTGAATCAAGATAGCACAGCAGCAGCTCTCCGTCGCCGCCGGTTATTCCGAGAACCTTGCCGCCGCTCCAAGCCTCCGCCGGTTTCGGGAAGATTCAATCCAAGTGAGATCTAGGGTTGTAGACTCTTCGTTGACTTCAAGAACACATCGTCAAACGAAGAGGGACACCTTAGTCTCCAAACGTCATTTGTATTTCTTACAAGCTAGTTTCAATTTCTTTGTAAAGAACTGATTGGTCTCTAGTTGTAAGGGTTGGGTGCAACCCGTGTTGTGGGAGTGGTGACTCCTACGTGTGGAAGGGTTCCTTCCGTTAGTGCAAGGATTGGATTTCAATCCTGTTAGTGAAGTGACCGAGTCGTCCCTGGTTGGGAGATAGGTCGAAGGGGGAAAGTGGACGTACCCAAATCAGGTAACCACTATAAATTGCATGTGTCCTCTCTGTGCTTTGTTGTTTTATTTTCTTGTGCAGGTATAATTTCAATTCCGCTAACACACTGCAAAGACACCTATTCCCCCCACCCCCCCATAGGTGAAGGTAGTTGACACTAGGTGGACTTTCAAGTGGTATCAGAGGCAGGTTGCTCAATAAAAAGGTTCACACCTTGAGTAGAATCCTGCCACCAGTGTCAAAAGCATGGAGCTGGATTATGGGATCTCTCCGCTAAGACTTCCCGTGTGCACAAAGGACTATTATCCCATCTGGAAGATGGGGGTATCCTTTTATTTGGAGGCCATCGACCCTCGCGCATCAATCATCTTGGAAGAGGGTCCATTCATTCCCATGAAGGCCTCCTGCTCTGGAAAGGATATGCAGATCCCCAAGGAGACTATTGAAATGTCTGAGATTGAATTCTCTCTATTCAACTTGGATAAAATGATTCGTAAAATCATCCTGGATGTCTGGACTGGACCTTCCCGGTCAAAACTTGAAAAGTGTAGGACGGCCAAGTCCTTGTGGCAAACTGTATCAGACCTCATGGAGGGATCAGACAGAACAGGGACAAGTAGCCAGCAAGAGGATGAGGCATATATGGGGGTCAGCATTTCTGAAGAAGAAAGTGATGACCAATTTCACAGTATCAGGGCACCTGTGTCTTTATCAGAGACTGAGGAGGAAGTTGAGGAAGACTGCTCAGTTGAAGATGACTCAGCTGCCCCAGTCAGTTCTACCTTTATCCCTGATCAGCTAAGTCAGGACCAGGTAACTTCATCACCTTGCCCCTCTCTTCCTCAAGTTCCAGAAGACAGGAATAGTTTGGATGACCGCCCTTCAGAAAATCCTGATTCCTTGAAGAGAGCACTTCAGCAAAGCAACCTACTTGTTGAGGAGCAAGCTAAGGAGATTGCTCGGCTGAAGATCTTGTTGGTTCTCCAATTGGCATCCAACAAGGTTAAGGACTCCAAAATCTCAGATCTAGAGAGTAGTCTAGAGAATGAGAAGAGGATAGTATCCAACTTTTCCAAGGTTGATGCTATCAAGAGAAAGGAAGAAAATGGATGGATCTCCCGAATTATCAATTCATGGAGAAATGGGGAAACGGTATTCAGACCCCCCACACCAGGAAGGAAGGATACGCATCATTCCTACAGGTATGATCACAGGAACAACCATGGTCACTGCAAGGGTGATCTGCCCTCATGTGGAGGCACCCAAAATGCAAGGGCTGTCATGGCCACCCAGAAGAGAATACCTCCGGCTTCCACCAAGCCCTTTGTATTCTCGGCCATAGCCCCTACTCGTCATGAATCTGCCAGCATCAGCTCACAATGCGCCTCTCACCTCCCTAGGACTCTGGAAAGGGGGATAGAAATCATGTTGTTAGGACTCATGAGGTCCTTGGAAGGGGGCTGACTGAAAAGAAGGCACCACCTCCCATGTAAGACCCCCCCCCCTTTTTTTTTCTTTTTCAACCACCGGGGTATTAGGCCCAGAATCGCCGCTTTGCGGTGACACCTTCACGTCCTGAAGGGTCATCACCACAAGGCGCCGATTCTGCCGGCCAATTCGATCACAGAGAGGTAGCACATAATAATTGAAGTAAGAACAATGCAGTCCACAATAATAAATCACATGTAAATAAGATAAAATCTCCACGAAGGGAGTGTCCACAGAAAATATCAGAGTACTATAAATGCGGGCTTATGCCCGGTACAAAATGTCCTCACTACAAGTCTCTCATGCGGAAGCGAAACCGAAACTACTCAAGGTCGAGACTCACGGTCCCGGCTGTATGAACTCCGGAGCTAGACTGCCCCATCTCAAGGCGCACCGATCTCTAGGGCTGCTCCTCCATGCTGGGCTCCACGATCCCCTAAATGATGCGGTTCAAAAACCGTTAGTCATAAAGACTAAGCCCTATCATCCCCTACCCCTTCCCCCCATAGCTCCCAGGTACCGAGCGGAGAGGAAGAAAGGAAAGGACATTAAGGTAGAGATAATCATGAAATAGATGGCAGCGGAAACTAATCTAGCAAGTTGTATTCGGTGAGCAGTTAATATGAAGGTTGTAATAGGTCTAGCAGTAAGAAAAGCAATTATATGAATTTAAACCTTCACTTATGCGAGAACACATAAGCAAAAGGGATCTTTTGCAAGGCTCCCATCGTATAGAGTGTCCCATACCACTCATACGTTGGGGTGACGGTTATCAAACAGCAATGGTTGTTATATATTGAAATTAACCTTTGATTTATAAACTTGCCCACACAAGCTTATAGACCAAGGGGTCGTTTTGCAGGTCCTAATGTATAAGCGTCCCATACCACTTATACTTTAGGTGTCAGGGTTAAATGAATCGATTATGCCATGACATGCTAGTGGGTTTGATGAAACATGCAAGTGCAACTCACACACCCGACTCTGTGCACACAGACCTTTAGTTCCCCCTTTCGGATCCGTTACCTCCCAGGATACCTCCGTAGTGGCAGACGGAAGCGGTGGGTTGGGCCTCGCCCACCTCAAAACCAGTAAAAGCACCACTGGTCTGACCTATCATACGCCTCAACGCTTGGTGCACTAAGCGGACGCCTGCGTACTCTTGCCGGCTGGCGCACCGGACTTCTGTTGGCGAAATGCTAATCACCCCGCCGAGTCAACGATATCGGTGTCGGTGCAATCGAACTCCCCGATATCGAAAGACTCACCACCTTAACTTTTCCTATTTTATGCACATGCAAGTTTATTCGTAAACACACAAAAACCGAGCCGAAGCTCCCCAGACCAAAACGTCCGTCTCCAAACCAACCGAGCCGAAGCTCCCCGGACCATCCCGTCCGTCTCTTAACCAACCGAGCCGAAGCTCTCATCAATCTTCCTGTGCCAACAGTGTTTGTGAAGAGTGCAACCCTAGTTACTAAGTTACTCCTGTCGGTTTGTTATTACAGTTTACGCTAGCCCAGGACTGCCCCCGGTATTCCCCGTGAAGGGCTCTCAAGGGGCACTAGGAACCAAGACGGCGGCATTACGGCCCGAAGTTCCCTTTCGCAAGGCACTTATTGTTATTGGTTGATCTCCCTTAACCCATTCCCTTCTCACATTACGATAGACTATCCTAGGGTGATTTTTAAACCTCCCACTCTTCGGGGAAGACGATCTTTCGTAGAACCCGAGCACCTCTTAACTCTAGCTATCACCACTACTCACTACTCTTTATATCTTCCTATTGTAATTTCCTCCACAATTGTCCACCCAGACAAAATGTTTAACTCCAATGACTTCCTCAGATCGTGTCCTATTGCATTTCACAAATTGCTATATGCAGACCGACCTAGGCTACATGTCGGACCGGTTATGCAATGATCCATTACTCATCCAACTGCCCTAAATTATTTATCGGGGGTCTATCCTAACAAGATTTGCCTAAATCCAAAATATTGGAATTTTCCTAATAAATCCGAGAACTTATTTATTTATTCTTAAGTGTCTAATATCATCATTTGAACATGAGGTATAACATTCTAGTTGATTCCAGCTATCACAAAAATTGAGGTAAATAATAGTAGGCCTAAATATCAAGTTTCCAAAGTTTGATAGTTTTACAAAGATTTTCAAGGGCCTAAACTTATTTAATCATTATTTCAGTTATTCCAAGCTTAATGAATAAGCTACCTTAATTTGTCCTCCAAATAATTCAAATAAAATACAGGGTGCTGGTTTTATCCTGAAAATAACTTTGACAAAATCCCATAATTTTCTTTCTGGTAATTAAATCATAATAAATCAAATACTAAATTACAAACTAACATGCTTTGTGAATGAAGTGCCATAACAGTAACTCTAAAAATTTCCGAATAATTCCTAGTGATATAAAAGGGCCTAAAAAACCTTAAGTTCCAATTATGAAAATTTTCCAGCGATTGTACAAGCCCAAATTTATTTTTATGCTCAAAAGCCCATATTGAAACATTGAGAATGAACCTCTAAAATTTCTCAACATAAAATTCTATAAAAATTCAGGGATCAATATTCTGCTAGTCAAGATCTAAATCCAGAATTTTAACTGAATATAGTTAATTTAAAACTTCCAAATAATTGAAACAATAATCGGGCTAATAATTATTTAACACATGAAGTATAATATTTATTAATCATAAAATTCCAGAAAAATTACTATAAGTCTAAAACATCCTAAAACTCCCTCTTCCCGAGTTTCATAATTTTTGGATTAGATTTAGTGCTTAAAATAACTAAATTACATTTTTATCCTAAATCGAAATCTCAACTTTCGAGGTACCTAATTACCTCCAATTCCTTCACTATTTCAACCAGAGGGTTTTCATCATATCATCCCCCTCTCCTCCAAATTTCAAGGGCATACAAGAGCTTTTGCTCCTCTGTCCTTCACAAACCTCAAAACCCTTCATTTAGGGTTTGAGCTTGGATCCTAGGGTAAGTCAACCCTAAACCACTCCATTTTTCTCCAAACAGGTTATAACACCATTCTAAGTCAGAGATCAGAAAATCAGCCTCTGTTGAGGCGATTTGACTTTTCCAAATTCTCAGTGCACTTTTTATTAAAAGGTGTCTCACTAACGCCTAGTTAAGGGTAGATGATTTCTCAGCCAAAACTCCTCCAAATCACTTGGAATTTTACACAGACCTAGGTTTTATAGCCAGGGACCACTCACCAAAATTTGGGAGGGTTTGGAGGTCATTTGACCATCTAAATAATTCCTCTAAGTTTATTAAATTAAAACAAAAACTTTAGGCAAAGTATCTCCAAAAATTCCCATTTTTGGACAGCCTCTCGATATACATATTATAGACCTCCAGCCCAAATTTCAAGTCATTTGGACATGTTATGAACCGTGGGCAACCATTTCAATTTCTGGTTAGCCTAGGTCTTGATCCCACCAAAATGAGTGTTGTGGTCAAACCACTCACCCAAATTGAATAAAATCAATTTTAAATTAAAGTAGACCCAGAGGGCTACAACTTTTGTGACTGGTCATTTTTCCTAATTCGGCCTCTAAGTGCCTCTTTTTGTAGCCTCAAAATATATTCAAATAATCTATTTTTCCATTATGTAATATATAATAATCTATGTATTATAATATTGATTCTACTGTTCATCTTCTTCATGAACCCGAAAACAGACAGAAAACCATTTTTCCTGTAAGCATTCCGTGATCCGTCGCCGGCAGTCCGGTCACTCCCCTGGCCAGCCACCACCACCACCACCTCCGTTGAGGCGATGGCTAGCGGTCGGCGGTGGTTTGGCCGCCGGAGGTGGCGGTTTTCGGCGAACTCAAAAATACCATTTACATGGTTTTCCCATGAAAACGAGAGACGGGTCCGGCTCCATTGAGCGCGAACCTCCTTTCTAAGAATCCTAAGATCTACCCATGAAAGAGAAGGAGCAGAGGAGGACCTTGTTCGCGGTTTGAAGGAGAGAAGAACGACGGGGTGCCATGGCGCGGTGGTGGCATTGCTGAACTTCTCCTACAGCAAGAACAAGGTTCTGATCCGATTACTTGAGCGTGTAACCATCTCCTCTTGCCCCAAGTGGGCTTTTATAAGTCAGAAAGTGGGAAGATGAATGGGTAAAGCCTTAATGGCCATGAAGGCTCCTCCCCTTAATGCTTTGGTTATGATGCAGGGCCGTTGAAACGCTGGAAAATGAAGAGGTGTTCGCCAGGTGGTGATTTCCTATTGGACCAACATTTTCCTTATTTATTTAAATAGTTAAGGAAGGAAACGGCCCATAAATACTCCTGGTGTAACTTCCCACACCCGCATTTATTTCCACGCATGTTAGAATAATTTCGGCCCTGAACCGTCGTTTCGGCCAATGTCACGGGCGTGACACATAGGTCACGGGCGTGACAGGCCCGGATAGCCAATTCTGGGTTCGACGATCGTCGAACTGAGATCGACGATCGTCGAAGGATGGTCACGGGCGTGACACTTGGGTCACGGGCGTGACAGACCCGAACGGCAGATTTTGAGGTCGACGATCGTCGAATTGAGATCGACGATCGTCGAAGGCTGGTCACGCCCTAGGTCACAGGCGTGACCCCTAGGTCACGGGCGTGACAGGCCCGAACGGTTAATTCTGGGCTGACGATAGTCGATTTGAGATCGACGGTCATCGAATGGTGGTCACGCCCTAGGTCACTGGCGTGACAGGCCCGAACGGCAATTCCTGGGTTCGACGAGCGTCGAACTGAGCTCGACGGTCGCCGAAGGCTGGTCACGCCCTATGTCACGGGCGTGACACTTATGTCACGGGCGTGACATGCCCGGGCTACATGGTCGACAATCGTCTCACGGAGATCGACGATCGTCGAAGGAGTCACGCCCTTAGTCACGGGCGTGACACCTTTGTCACGGGCGTGACATGCCCAGGCAGCACGTTCGACGATCGTCTTGTGGAGATCGACGATCGTCGAAGTAGTCACGCCCAAGTCACGGGCGTGACGGGTCAGTCACGGGCATGACCAACCCGTGACCCGAAATATTGATCGCTTTATTTCAATTTTATGTGCTTCCTGGGGTTCTGTCACGACCAACTGACTCCTAGGGGTCTAGCCGGAAATGGGATATTACATCCCAGGCCTCATGACGCCTACCATATGCATTCTTTCCACCCTTCCAATAGTCACGGTGGAAGAGACAATTCTGTGAGCATATCTGGCTCTATTCCGTTTAGACCTAGAACTATGACTACCTCTGTCATCCGTTTAGGTCACAAACGGCGATACAACATTCATGAGTGTTGGTGTTATGGCAAAGTGGGTCATTTTGCCATAGATTGTTGGCACAACTATTCTGTATCAATGGCAAGGGGACTTCCACATCCTCGAGGCAATGTTAGTCTTCCCACCAGGATTCCTGAGGGAAGGCAGTCCAATTATTATGCTGACAGGAACCTAGGACCCAATACATATTGGGCTCCTAAGGTAAGGTAATATTCTTTGGTGCAGGGTAGTCTAGACTTCCGTGTCATGATGGGAGCTAGACAGAAGATGTTCCAAGATTGGTCTGGAACAAGTATCTGGAACGCAAGAAGTACTATCTTCAATGGGATACTCAAATTGAACATCTGGTATGCTCTAATCAGAGGGACTAAATGATGAATCTTACAATCCCAAGTATCATTGATCAGCCTAAATAATTGAGTCATATTATGTCGACATCTACATATATATATATATATATATTTACACATCTATGTGTGTTCTCCTAAGGACAGATCAAAACTGTAAAAATCCCCCTTAGATACATTATTAAAGATGTGTCAGTAATTCGAGAAGGCACATCAAAGGCATACATTATAAGCTGAAAATTAAATCTGACACGTCATTAGGAGTCACTGAGAATGACAACTAACATCAAGAATATTGCATTTATCGATCTCGACATAACTAATGAAACCTGCTAGCTAAAGTTAGTAAGTTAGGAATCTCAGAGTTGATGTGCCTCCTAAGCTGTGTGGTATGTTAAACCACACGTGGATTAAGAAATGATCTTTTCGAATCCTTTACAACCCCTGACTAATACATAAAATTGAAATTCCGGCAATTCTCATCGAACCGAAGCTCTTCCCATATATATAAACCCGGTTATAACATGAATCCCGCCGACCCAGTAAATCCCGCCGACCCTTCGACTTCCCGTCGACCCTTGAACTCTGGAAATCCCATCTTCAACCTCTGATTGTCGCCAATATCCTGTCCAAGCCACTTCCCGCTACTGGTATCAAAGCACCTCCCGAAACTTTGTCCCAGCACTTCCCGATACTCGCCGAAGCCCATCAACTTCCCGATCCCAAATCACTTCACGATTCCAAGCCTCTTCCCGATTCTTCGTCTTCAATTTCGACTTTGACTTCATAGTGACCTAACGACCCTCCGGAAGACTCCCTCTTACAGCCGGAGACACGCCTACGCTTGCCTCGGATCGGCTCGCCGCAACTCTGATTAAGCAACGTGGTGCCGGAACATTCACTGCATCTCCTCTCAAGGTAATCCCTCTATCGTCCCTAACCGTGCCTTGAGCTTAGTGTAGATTTTACTCTCAACCTCCTAGTTTCGAAGATCCTTAGACTTGGAAATTGGTATTCCCTTTCTTCCTAGTTTGCTATGGCCCCACGGACTACTGCAGGCCTGGTCACTGGTTGCGAGCTAGTAAGAATCGGATTCTCCCAGGCCTCAGACGAGTTCCGCAACATAATCATCATGCTCGAGGAAGCGGGACTAACGTTCGTGCTGGAGCACCCCTGCAAGATTTTGGATAAGGAGGTACTAGAGTTCTTTGCCACTGCCAAGCTCCGTCATGAAGACACCTCCATCAAAAGCAAGGTTGCTGGGAAGAAGATCATGCTATCCGCCAGGAAACTGACCCAATGCTTGCGGCTATCCAGTTGTGGGGAAGAAGACTACCTGGAGGACGAGGATAGAGCAAGGACACTTTCCTTCTGTGGACTGGCCTGGGGGATCAAGTCAATCAAAAGGAAAGATATGAACGAGGAGGGGAAATTGCTGTCCGATATCGTTGGGAAGGCTCTAATCTGCAAACCAGGATCCCATGACCATATCTCAGGAGAAATGTTCAAGATTCTGGTGGCTATCGTCTGCCGGAAGCGGTTCAATTGGGGAGCCATGCTCTTTGAAAAAATTAAAGACACACTCCGAAGCCCCAGCTTTGGCAGAATCATCAGCCTCTATCTGAATCAGCTGGACGGCGATACTTTCGACATGAGCAAAGGAGTGCCTCTGCACTATTTGAAAAGGATGGACGCAAGCATATTCGACCGGTGGGAGCGTCGAATAGGGCAAGTCGCCAGGGAAATCGACCACGAGGATGCATCACCGGCCGAGGACACCAGTGCTCCTGCACATTCTATGGCTGTCCCCAGTGAAGTTCCTGATGCACTGATTATAGGAACTGAGGGGGAGCCTGTACTCTCTTCTGCAAACACCATATCTGATATTTCTCAGATAGCAAAAGATGTTGTGGAGGCTGTGCAAGAAGACCGTGAGGAGGAAGTGGCAGATGTGGAAGAGGAAGAGGACGGTGAGGAAGATATAAATTACCTGGGCGATGAGGTGGCTGATGAAGAGGAGGAGGATGCAGTGGAAGAAGACATGCATAATTCTGCAGATCAGGCTGAGCATATGGAGACTGAGGTGGAGGAAGAAGTAATTGAGCAGGAGAAAGTGGTGGACCCTCAGGAGGATGCTGCTGGTTCATCAGAGGAATAAGCTCCTGAGAGGTCGGATCCAGGAATACATGGGGAGCCCTCTCAGCAACCAGCTATCCCCCCTGTAGACTCTATTCTAGTGTCCAGCTCTCCCAGTACTTCTGCTGGGGAGCCCGACCAGGATCTGCCTGCAGCTCCTTCCCTCCAAGCAAACCTGGCAAATCTCACTGTTAATGTTGTCCAAGGGATACTGGATGAGCTCAAGAGTACGTTTAAGAAATCCCACAAAACGGTGCTAAAGAGACTGAAGGAATCTGAGGATCTCATGCTCAAGAACATAGTTCAGATTAACCATAAACTAGATGTGATGGAGAAGAAATTTGATGAAAAGTATACAGAGGCAGGCACAGCTGTATCTCTTCTCATGAAAGGACTGAAGAAGAATACTGACGACCTGGGCGTGGTCAATCATAATGCACATGTTGTGGCAAATAGCATACAGAAATTCGATGCCAACATGGTGCTCCTCAATAAAAATCAACAAGACCTGCTGGCTGAGTTCTCTAAATCTCTGAAGCACATAGATGAGTCCCTGCACTCCTATGCAAACTCCATTGCAATCGAAGCCAAAAAGGGGGAGAAAGAATATACTGCCAAAATGGAAGGGCTTCAGCACATCATCATTGAAAACTTCGATCAGTATAATGTATTTGTATATGACAGTTGCCAGTGGTTGCTCAACCAGGCATTAGGCAACAATACAACCAATATTCCTGAGGTTAATCCTGTTCACGAGACTACTGAGAACAATACTGTGGATGACGAAGGAGCAAGTGCAGAAGTTGTTCCATTAAGCAAAGCTGAGTCGAAGAAAGCTGCTGAAAGGGCTGAACGAAGAACCTGGTTTGATCAAGATGCCTTAGCCAAAGCCAAAGGCAAAGGGCAAATCAAAGAAGGAACTTCAAATGAAACACCAGCTGAAAAGAGGATCAGATTGACGGAGGAGGATGTGAGAAATGAAAAATGGTGTCCTGTATCAAAGAGTATCATCTTGGACACATTTTTGTTACAGCAGAAGGGGCACATAAATCGAAGTGAGGTATATAGCCAATACGAATGGGAGCGGCTAAAAGAATTTGAAGCCAAACGCAACATATTCTTCAGAAATAACATAGTGGCAGATAAAGCCCCTCCTCCCAGATATCATCCTAAGCCTAAGGAATATTTCGAAAGACAGAGCAAGAAATTCCTGGCTCAGAAGCTTAAGGATGATCTTGCTAAAGAAAAATAGGCTTAGGACCATTTCGCCCCTCATTGCACATCTATGGTTTCATATTATCTTACGAACAAGTATTGTGGTTATATATATATATATATGTGATGTCATGTTTTGACTCAAGTATTGTTATGTTTGTTCTTGTTTTCTTAAAGTTTTAATCATTCTCTGGATGGTGGTATTCATCTTAGCTAGTAGGATTTTGGCTTCATCAAATAGGGGGAGATTGTTGGGTATTGTATCCACAATTACCTGGATTTGAGGAAGCCACCTGTCAAGCTAAGATGAATTCACAATGTATTTGATGAACTATTTTTTAGTTGTGCTTGCAGTTATTCCATGATAAGTACACACCAATATCAGGGTGCAGTGGGTCAATATATACGGGTCTGTGCAACGTAATCCCTCGTTGAGCAGATCAGTGTGTTGGCCTACGTGTACTCTCTCTATTGGGGTGTACTTAATTTCAAGTACATGGTTATAATAAAGCAAGAGCAGACAAGGAGCAAGGATGGGCCAAAGACCAGCTCACGGGACGAAAGACAAAAATCTTCTAAGTGTAATTCGTCGAGAATCACTAGGTGATTCTCGCCGACTCGTCGAGAATCACTAGTGATTCTCGCCGACTCGTCGAGAATCACTAGTGATTCTCTACGAGTCGTCGAGAATCACTAGTTGATTCTCGCCGGGTTGGGCCGGCTGTCTTGATACAGACAGGAAAATTATCCAAGGCAGAATCGTCGAGAATCATTATGATTCTCGCCGATTCGTCGAGAATGACCTTGCATTCTCGACGATTCGGTGAGAATCAAAAGTGATTCCCACCGATTCTCCCCGGCCTCTACAACCTGTGTTTCCAGAATTTCCCAAGTAGAATTCGGCGAGAATCGTAGGTGATTCTCGCCGATCCGTCGAGAATCACCTACGATTCTCGCCGATTTTGACTTGGCAATTTTTCCAAATTCCTGGACCGGTCCCTGATACATCCTGCGGCATTTTGAACCGGTCCTAGGTCTTTGCTTGGGTGGGGCCCACAACGGTTATCTCTTGATCTACGGTATAAATACACTTGTATGAATGAACAGTAAAGTAGAGAAGATAGGCGATACAAAAACAGCGGCCGACAAACCCTAAAATCGCGGATCTTCTCCGCCTCCGCCGTCGCCGTAGATCATTGAAGCCGATCTCGATCTCCTCCAGATCCTCGGTGAAAGAAGCTTAGGTTAGCATAGCGTCCCACGCATCTAACTAGAGATCCCTTGTCTCTTGATTCGTTGATCGAGAAAAACCTTCCCCTTCCGAATCGATCGAGACGACCGATCCTCGTATGACCGTTGGAAGACCTTGCTTCCCTTGCTACGAAGTTTGAATCAAGATAGCACAGCAGCAGCTCTCCGTCGCCGCCGGTTATTCCGAGAACCTTGTCGCCGCTCCAAGCCTCCGCCGGTTTCGGGAAGATTCAATCCATGTGAGATCTAGGGTTGTAGACTCTTCGTTGACTTCAAGAACACGTCGTCAAACGAAGAGGGACACCTTAGTCTCCAAACGTCGTTTGTATTTCTTACAAGCTAGTTTCAATTTCTTTGTAAAGGACCGATTGGTCTCTAGTTGTAAGGGTTGGGTGCAACCCGTGTTGTGGGAGTGGTGACTCCTACGTGTGGAAGGGTTCCTTCCGTTAGTGCAAGGATTGGATTTCAATCCTGTTGGTGAAGTGACTGAGTCGTCCCTTGTTGGGAGATAGGTCGAAGGGGGAAAGTGGACGTACCCAAATCGGGAAATCACTATAAATTGCATGTGTCCTCTCTGTGCTTTGTTGTTTTATTTTCTTGTGCAGGTATAATTTCAATTCCGCTAACACGCTGCAAAGACACCTATTCCCCCCCCCCCCCCCATAGGTGAAGGTAGTTGACACTAGGTGGACTTTCAGAAAGGAGGCAAGTGCACCTATCGTGCGTAATACAGGATATTCCGGTTGGGAATATCGGGGTTGTATTGTTCTCGGGGACGGGTTGACTATTTCTACTCTTTACCTAGAGGGACTATTATTTTACCGATAAAATTTGGGTCGGTTGATTTAATTATCTACGGCGGATATATATAAAATGCATAAAATAGAAGCAAAAATTGCCGATGAATAAATAGCGCATTGGTACTGAAGGAATTTGAACTAAAATAACTTTTAATAATTAGAGATCCTAAATTTCAAATTAATTAAAGGGGGACTTCGACATGGAGGCTCCAAAAGAATGAGCTCACCTAGCTCTAGGAATATCACTCACCTGAACATAAAGACTATTTGATCGAACGCTAGTCCGACGAAGGATTCCTCTTACTGCTCGCATTACGCTAAGAACCCCGCTATTGGGTGGGGAATCCAATCCGGGAGAATTACGCGTCTCCTCACTCGAGGTTATGCATGCATTTATCTTTACCCAAGGGTGATCGGTTCATACACACAGCCTCTCGGCAAGCAAGCATATGGACAACGGAAATAGAGCCCACACATCGATATATGGTCATACGCATTGTATACCTAGGGCAAACCTTAAGTGCTTTATTTAAAGAGAAAACGATGACCTTTAATTATTTAAAGCAATTTTATCTGTCCCAATGCTTTTCGATACTGAGGGCTAAGAGTGATTAGCCACTTCGGAATGGGGACGGTTTAAGAAAAGAAAATTGCATAATTGAAAAAGTGTGAGTCCTACTCAAACGAGTAGGCGGGAATTTAAAGCAGTAAATGAAAGCTGAAAATGAAAGCTGAAAATGAAAGCAGTAAATTGCAAGTCCTACTCAAACGAGTAGGCGGGAAATGAAAGCAGTAAAAGTGCAAGTCCTACTCAAATGAGTAGGCGGGAAATTATGAGTCCTACTCAAACGAGTAGGCGGGAAATTAAAACAGGACAAGCTATCTCATACACGCGTGCACTCTACATAATTGAAGAAAGCAATAAAGAAAGCAATAAAATCTAACTCCTACATGCACACACTCTACAAAAATTGAAAAGAGCAAAGTGCTCGAAAAATTAAAATAACTATTCCTAGAGTATGATAAAAATGCATATAAAGAGAAAATAAAAATTAAAGAAGGAAAAAAGTTTTGAATAAAAGTTAAAAACAAAGTGCTATGAAAATTAAAACAATAACATTTTCATTCTTATAAGTTTGTAAAAATGCATAAAAAATGGAAGAAAGTTAAAAAAGAACAAAAAGGTTTTACAAACACAAAAAGAAACTAAGTTAATAAAAAATTAAAAACCACTTTGAAAACTATTTTCTAAATTTATAAGAACGAAAAAAAACACTTAAAAACAAAACACTAAAAAGCTTAGGAAATAAAAAACTATCATAACAAAACTAAACTAAGAGAAAAACTAGAACAATCCTAAGTAGAAAACACAAAATTAACAAATTACACTCATACACACACACACATACTCTTAGAAAAAAACTAGATAAACAAGAGATAAAAGATCACTGAAAGTAGGGCACTCCAATGCATTCCAATACATTGTAAAAAGAGGAAACCTACAAATTTTATGAAGTTAAAAAAAGAATTACAAGGAAAGCTAAAACAAACTAAGTGAGGGATAAAGTTCTCCTTATATTTCATTGAGAAGCACCTAAGCAGCCCACCTAACAGCAAAATGGTCCAAAAAAGGTGAACCCTTGGTCATTACAGAAAAGTTCTATTTATAAGCAAAATTTCGAGGGTGACTGGCCTGGGCACGTACGTGTCGGGGGTGTGTCGGGCTGGCTTACTGAAGACGGCAAAATTCTGTTGACTGGTCGATTTCTTGTAGCTTCAAGAACAGGACACGTATTGGTCACGGGCATGTCAGGGGTGACACAGGCGTGTCAAAAGGTATGACTGGTGAAGGCTTCATGCATCGCTCGATGAACATCGAACGGGATGGACACGGGCGTGTTCGGCAAAGCGTCGAGTGTTGCTGGAAGCATCGAGCATTGAGTTAGGGTCAACGAACGTCGAGCTGGGCCTAACACGGGCGTATTCATTGGGACACGGTCGTGTTCAGCAAATCGTCAAATGTCGAGTGGGGTGACACGAGGCATGTCAGGCTGAAATACGGGGGTGGCACACTGAAACACGGGCGTGTACTATGAAATTTTGACTTTTTCTGAAAAAATTCTAAAAAACAAAATAAAGCTAAGTTAGAACAATATTTACAAAAAAAGAAACATTTTATTTAAAAAAATAACTAAAAACAATGAAAATAGACTAAAATGTCCTAATAGAAGTACTTAAAAATACGTATATTTACAACTTATCAAATACCCACATACTTAAGCTTTTGTTATTCCAGAGCAAAAGTTTGAGGTGAACTTAAAAGGAATTGAAAAAATTCTAAAATTAACTACCGCTTAAATTAATTAAAAGAAAGATCAAAATAAACATCCGGGGTTTATGAGTTAAGTCCTAAATTATAACAAAAATATAAATAGAGGAAGAGTTTCGGCTAAAAACTTTTCGATATAATCAAATAGAAAACAAAACTTGTATTTGTTAGGTTAACAAAAATAGACTGAAATTATGGAAACTTTAGCTTATAAGAATTAAAAGAAATAATACAATTTAAAAATTACCCTCTTAAAAAGATTTTAAATTAATTCTAGAATTGTCGAAATTGGCTAAGGGTTTATTTTGGTTTATGAAGAGGGTTGAGATTTAGAGGTGAGGTAATTTTTTTTCAAACCTCTAATGATTTTTTTTTTTGAATATTAAGGAAAATGAAATCTTATTTTCCTAACATAATTTTTTTTTGAATCAACTTTATATAACCCAATGTATATGTATAGGAGTAATGAATTTTATCTTCTAACTCCGTAACATATAATCTTTTTAAATATTTGATATCTATGTTTACGGAGGGAATTCTTATTCCCATTGACATCGGTTCTTTTAAGGATAAGAGGGGATTAATCATGCCAAGTAAGACATGAAAAAAAATGGAGATGGGTTTATTTTTTCGAGAAGAAAACTAGATTTTAATAAATAAAAAATTGAGAGCAACCTTTATAAATCGAACGTTCCTATATTTCTAAAAAAGCTTGGAGTAAACATTATTGAAGTCTAAGGTAGTTATGTTTTAACAAAATACATGTGCAATCATTTAGATAAAGTAGTAGTGTTGAAAACAAGTCCCTTATCTAAATAAAAAAAAGCATGAGAAATTCTTTAAAACTTAACCCCAGATGTCTAAATCTATCAATCTCAAAATAATTAACGAATAGTAAATAAAGGATTAATACAATTCGCTTATAAATAAACTCGAAACAAGATTTTGGAGAGCAAAAAAGGGTTAAGAATGGAATATTCGATTTATTTGTTACATAAAAATTTTTTTTGAAATTTTTTAGAGTTATGATCTTATTTTATATTTTTAAAGTTATTCTCCTTTTTTGTATATATATATATACATTATCTTTTTTTGGAATTTTCTTCTTTTTCTTAATTTTTTTGTTTTTTTTGTTTAAGATTTCTAAACAAGTATTTATAAGAGAGGAAAGAGAATTTATTTACAAAGGTGAGAGAGAAAGTAAGAGGGGAAAGAGAGTATTTACAAAAATATTTGCAAAGAGAGGGAAGAGAAAGAGAAGAAGGGAAAGAGAATATTTACAGAAGTTTTTTTAAAAAGGAAAAAAAATTTGGGATTATTGTTTTATAATTTTTTTTATTTATTTTGTTTTCATTTTTTTGTATTTTTTTAAAGAGATACATAAAATATAAGTACAAGAAATAGGAAAACACCCTCATACTTAGTTCCAACATTGTCCCCAATGTTGCAATGTAAGTATGTGGAACGATAAAAAATAAAATGCAGGTATGTACATAAATAAAGGACAGAAGGGAGGAAACTTCCCTAAAACGCATTCGGGGAGGCCCGTATGGAAAACCTGCAAAATTTAATGTAAAAGCAAAAAAGATAAGTGTGGGGTGCCTCCTAGGAGCGCTTTGGTTATATTCGTGTAGCTTGAATATTTAGGTAGGGCTTATAATTATAGGCGGGATGTTATTTAGGAAAGTTAGAAAATTATTTTAAGGGCGGCTATATAATTAATTAATTTTTTTGTTTTTGAGAAAAAAAATTTCATATATTTTTTTTTAGATTTTTTTAAATTGTCTAAAATAAAAGAGGAAAGAAAAGAAAAGAAAAGAGGAAGTCGGCCTTTATTTTTAAAAAATATATAGTATATATATACTATATATTTATACTATATAATAATATTTTTTTTTGAAGTGGAAATAAAAAACAAATTAAGGCAAAGAGGGAAAATATATATATATATATTGATTTTTTAAAGAGGTTTTTAAGTATAATAAGTAAAATTAAGACATAGGGGAAAAATTAAGTTTTAAAAAAAATTTAATTTTTTTAGATTTTTAGATATTTAAGTAGTTATTATTATTATTATTACTATTATTATTATTACTTTATATATATATATATTTTTTTTGGTTGGCCATTTTTTATATATATAAATAAAAGGTAAAAGTAATAGTTTTTCAGAGATTCAAAATAATAACACGAAACCTCCCCGGCAACGGCGCCAAAAACTTGATGCACGCCGCGAGCGCCTTGATTTATTTTCACTAAATAGATAGAAGAGAAGAGGAGAGTTTTTTATTTAGATATAAGAAGGTGAAGCTCGCGTGAGATTTTTCATTTTAACGAAAGGAGGCAAGTGCACCTATCGCGTGTAGTATAGGATATTCTTGTGGCGAATATCGGGGTCGTATTGTTCTCGGTGATGGGTTGACTATTTCTACTCATTCCCTAGAGGGACTATTATTTTATAGATAATATTTGGGTCGATTGATTTAATTATCTGAGGCGGATATATATAAAATGCAGAAAATAGAAGCAGAAAATGCCGATGAAGAAATAGCACATCGGTACTGAAGAAATTTGAACTAAAATAACTTTTAATAATTAGAGATCCTAAATTTCAAATTAATTAAAGGGCGACTTGGTCTTGGAGGCTCCAATAGAATGAGCACACCTAGCTCTAGGAATATCGCTCACTTGAACATTAAGACTATTCGACCGAATGCTAGTCTGACGAAGGATTCCTCTTAATGCCTGCATTAAGCTAAGAATTCAGGTATTAGGTGGGGAACCGAATCCGAGAGATTAACACTTCTCCTCTCTCGAGGTTATGCACGCAATTCTCTTTACCCATAGGTTATCGGTCCATACGGCGCCTCTTGGCAAGCTAGCATACGGACAACGGAAATAGAGCCCACACAACGATGTGTGGTCTTACGCGTCGTATACCTCGGGAAAACCTTAAGTGCTTTAATTAAAGAGAAAAAGATGACCTTTAATTATTTAAAGTGATTTTATCTGTCCTAATGCTCTTCGATACTAAGGTCTAAGAGCGATTAGCCATTCTTCGGAATGGGGACGGCTTAAGAAAATAAAATTGCATAATTGAAAAAGTGTGAGTCCTACTCAAACGAGTAGGCGGGAATTTAAAGCAGTAAAAGAAAGCAGTAAATGAAAGCTGAAAATGAAAGCAGTAAAATGCAAGTCCTACTCAAATGAGAAGGAGGGAAATGAAAGTAATTGAAAGTGAGGAAAAGATCTACCTTAACTCTATATGGGGGGTGAATAGAGTATTTTTAAAATAATTTACAATTATAACTATAAAGCAGTGGAAGACTTAATTTATGTATATGTGTAAGGTGCTTGTTATGAAATAAAAACTAAAGCAAGAACTAAGAAAACACACAGCACACAGCAAAGTCAAACACACAGCAACCAGATGACATAAGGATCTATAGTGGTTCCCCAACAACCTGGGTACATCCACTCTTCTACCACCCTTGGTAGGAATCCACTGCAGGAATAGTTGATAAGGTCTCCTGGGCACCAATGAGCTTTTGATAAGGTGCTCAAAAACCAAAACTAGATTTTTGATAAGGTGTCTTGCCACCACTGAGTTTTGACAAGATCTCAGAAACCAGTCTCGAAACTTTTGAAGGGAGTTTTGAAAAACCCTTTTACAGGAGGGAAAGGAAAAAGAAAGAAAGAGTTGAGTTGTTCTTATCTGTCAACAGTCTGAGAGAAGACAAGTGGAAGATGAAGCTAAAGCTCCTCCTGAGATCTGTAAAGGTTCAGGAAGGTAAGCTTTTCTAGGGTGATAGGTCTTCAGGTACTTCAGATCTCCAGCAAAAGATTATTTCAGCAGATGCTGAAATGTGTGATGTCTGGAGTCCTTGATGTTGAAGCTTTTGAACACTTGAGGATTTGGAGGAGTAGATGATTTCCTCCACAGAAAACTTTTTTGTGTTCTTGAAGATTTTTACTATGTGAATCTGTATGTTCCAGAAGATTAGTTCTTGATCATAGTATATTTTGATCTCTCTTCTATAACTCTTTTTCTCAATCCAATGATCCTGTATATCTCTTGCCTATCTTGTTGTATTGATCTGTTATAGTTTTCAAAAACATATTCTGTAGGATTATATCAGATTATGACTTAAATAGTCATTACTCAGTCATAAATGACTTCCATAAATGACAATTGTCTCTGGGGAAAGTCCAAAGTAACATTCCTTTTAGCCTTCCTTGAAACTTGCATTAGATTGCTTGAAACGGCTAGAAAATCCTTTGCAATAAATACAGGAAATAACTCTGAATGAATATGAATGAATTCCATAACTGTTCTTGAATTCGAAATATGAAAGCGTCGATCTCTCATAAAAATCGTCGATCTGATCTCTACGATCGTTGAACTGAGCTCAGAGATTGGATTTATACTAGAGACAAAAAACGTTGACCTGAGCTCTATGAACGTCAAACTGAGCTCAGCGACTTGGAAAATAGCTGAAGACAGAGCGTGGATCTGAGCTCAAAGATCGTCGACCGGAGTTCGATGACTTGCAGAGTTGAGCTCAGAGAACGTCGAACTGAGTTCGACGTTTCGTCGACCTGAGCTCGACGAAAATTGTCTTTGTCTCAACAAAGAATCCTGATCTTTGAATGGTCTTGGGGGCAGCTCCAAACCTAAGTTCAAAGCCTTAGACTCATTCTAAGTTGACCTTTTCAACTATACAACTAGGTCAAACCAATTTCCTAAAAACATAGTGATCCTTGCCCAAATTAGTAATAGGGTATTCCAACAAAATTGCATAATTGAAAACGTGTGAGTCCTACTCAAACGAGTAGGCGGGAATTTAAAACAGTAAAAGAAAGCAGTAAATAAAAGCTGAAAATGAAAGCAGTAAAATGCAAGTCCTACTCAAACGAGAAGGAGGGAAATGGAAGTAGTAAAAGTGCAAGTCCTACTAAAACGAGTAGGCAGGATATTGCAAGTCCTACTCAAACGAGTAGTCGGGAAATTAAAACTGAACATGCTATCTCATACACGCACGCACTCTACATAATTGAAGAAAGCGATAAAGAAAGCAATAAAATCTAACTCTTACACGCACGCACTGTACAAAAATTAAAAAGAGCAAAGTTCTCGAAAAATTAAAATAACTACTAATCTACTCTTAGAGTATGATAAAAATGAATAAAAAGAGAAAATAAAAATTAAAGAAGGAAAAAGTTTTGAAAATAAAGTTAAAAACAAAGTGCATGAAAATTAAAACAATAACATTTTCATTCTTATAAGTTTGTAAAAATGCATAAAAAGTGGAAGAAAGTTTAAAAAGAACAAAAAGATTTTACAAACACAAAAAGAAACTAAGTTAATAAAAAATTTAAAAACCACTTTGAAAACTCTTTTATAAATTTATAAGAATGAAAAGAAAAACACTTTAAAACAAAACACTAAAAACTAAGGAAATAAAAAACTATCATAACAAAATGAAACTAAGAGAAAAACTAGAACAATCATAGGTAGAAAACACAAAATTAACAAATTAGACTCATGCACACACACACTCTTAGAAAAAAAACCAAGATAAATAAGAGATAAAAGATCACTAAAAGTTAGGCACTCCAATGCATCTTTCTTTGATCTTCTGTCATCATCTACACCTAAGGATGTTTGGGATCTTGGCCTTGGGACTAAAGACTCGGGATGTAGCTTCATATAATCTTCTAGATCAAAGAACTTTCTTGTAGCATATCTCTCCAGTTCTGTCTTTCTTTGTTCTGATAGGGTTGTAATGTTTGAAAAGTCTTTACCTTTCTCCTTGGCCTTCTTCATTTGATCTAGAGCAGCAAGCTCTTTCATTCTGGCAGTCCATGACACTGGGTTGTTTTTAGGATCTTCAAAAGGGACTGGAGGTTCATATCTATTGATAGATTCTGAATCAGTAGGAGTCCTGGTGACAACTGAATCTCTAAGCTTGTAAGGGAAATGACCTTGAGTAGAATCAATAGGACCTTGTCCTTCCCTTTGTTGTCTGGAATAAGTTCTATACTCTCTCTGATTTCCTCTGAACTGACCTCTTTTAGAATGATAGCCTCTTTGATGTTGACCTCTGGGTTGATATCTTTGAGAAGATTATGAAGAACTATGCTTTGAAGCAGATCCAGGTTGAGAAGCAGATCCTCCACCAGTACCAGCATCTGGAGGAGGAGGAGGATGAGACTGAGAAGATCCTTTCTCATATTTGTCAAGTTTTCTTCTTTTCTTCATACCCTTTAACTAATTTTTAGAATATTGCATCCAAGGCTTTGTTATCTGACAATCATGCAAAATGTAAGAGGTGTGTGCGAAATCAACCGGGTCCGAAGCCTTATTGAGGGTTTACGGTTGGAATCCCGGGTTGTCAATCCGAGTCCAAGCTCGGTCCTCAACTGCGTCCGGGGTAGAGAAGGGCTGTCACCACCTTCCAATGGCCCGTCTTCTCCGTATCACGCTGCGGAAGATGTAAGCACATGCTCCTCCTAGCTTGATGGAGAAAGCTAGGTCAAACCTCACTTGAAGCTTGAGGATGAAGAAGGAGGCCGAGGGGATGCTACGGCTTTGATTTGGCGGTGAAAGCTTGCCCGGAGACCCTCCCTAAGGTGGAGATTGAAGGAGGACGGCGGAAAAACTCGTCGGGGACGAAATACGGCGGAAAATTTCGAGCGATCCGGAATAGGGCGAAACCTGCGCTATTTATAGAAAGCAGATTAAACAGCGCGCACGATCACAGGCGCACGACCAGTGGTCGTGCGCGATATGGTTAGTGATCGTGCGATATGGAGGCAGAAAAGTGGAAAAAGATGTAATGACTGCGCACGACCGGCAGCACACGAGCCGTGATCGTGCGCGATATGGCTGGTGATCGTGCGATATGGCAGGACAGAACTTTCGAAAAGAGGGCATGACAGCGCACGACCGATGATCGTGCGCCAAAGAGGTCGATGGTCGTGCGTGGGTAAAAACGCACGACCATTGACTCCTTTGCCAAAAAATGGTGAAAGTCCTATGTCGGACGCCCACACGATCCCCGAACCTGCAGGAAAACTGCACGGGACATCGATCGTGGCAGCCACAGCAAACAATAATAATCATAGCGAGAATTAAATACACACACACAGAAATAGGCTAAAAAGGGTGCACAAGACATGGAAAACCGTAGCGAATCAAAAGGAGTGCAAATGACGCTAAACGGTGTGCAAAGACAAGAAAATAAGCCTGGATGAGTCCGGAATAAAGTATAAAATATGGACTCATCAGTTGTCTAACATAGACTTCCTCTTTGATGTCTCCATTGAGAAATGCACTCTTCACATCCATTTGGTAAACCTTAAATCCTTTGTGAGCTCCATAAGCAAGGAATATTCTAATGGTCTCTAACCTTGCCACTAGTGCAAAGGTATGGTCATAGTCTATCCCTTCTTCTTGAGAATAACCTTGAGGAACTAGCCTTACCTTGTTCCTTACAATAACTCCTTGATCATCCAACTTATTTCTGAACACCCACTTTGTTCCAATAATTGAGTGATCCTTAGGCCTTGGTACTATCTCCCAAACTTTGTTCCTCTCAAATTGATGTAGTTCCTCTTGCATAGCAATGATCCAGTGTGGATCTTGATCTGCATCTTTAATGGATTGAGGCTCAACTTGAGATAAAAAACAGGTGTGCATCAGGTTCTGGTTGACCTGATTTCTGGTTTGCACACCAGCTGAGATGTTTCCAATCACTTGGGAGATTGGGGTATCTCTTATTGTTACTAAATCAACTGGGGGTGTTGATTGTTCACCAACCTGTGTTGTTGTTTCCTCTTGTGAAACAACAACTGTCTCTTCAAAATGGTTTTCTTCAAGATGTTGAATATCCTCTTCATCTTCACTGATTTCAGCTCTTTGTACTGAATCCTCTTCTATAATGTGTAACCTATCCAAATTTTCTGAAAGAGAGTGTACCTGCAATGGTTCTATGGTAGAAGTAGACTTCTTCTTATAACACATGTTAGTCTCATCAAAAGATACATAAACAGATTCTTCAATTTTAAGAGCAGTTTTATTATAAACCCTATAAGCTTTACTGATCATGGAGTATCCCAGAAACACACATTCATCAGCTTTAGCTTGGAATTTTGCTAAATACTTCTTGTCATTATTGTGAATATAACAAATGCAGCCAAAAATTTTGAGATAGTCTACTTTAGGTTTCTTCCCTTTGAGCAATTCATAGAGAGTCTTGCCCTTCAGTTTATGTATCAAACTTCTGTTCAACACTTGGTTGGAGGTGTTCACTGCCTCTGCCCAAAAAGATAGAGGAAGGTGAGCATCTGTCAACAATGTAGTAGCAGATTCAATTAGAGTTTTATTTTTTCTTTTCAGCTACACCATTTTGTTGAGAAGTTCTAGGAGCTGAGAAAGTATGCCTGATCCCTTCACTTTGACAGAACTCTTGCATAAGAAGAGAATCAAACTCTATCACATGATCACTTCTGATCAGGGCAATGTGAGTATTGAACTCAATCTGTATTCATTTGAGAAAATCTGTCAAACATTTAAAGTTATCAGACTTCTTCCTCAGAAAGAATACCCTAGTGAATCTAGAGAAGTCATCTACAATCACTAAAGTGTAAGATTTCCTTCCTAAGCTTTATACTTTAATGGGTCCAAAAAGATCCATGTGTAACCGATACAAAATCCTAGGTGAAACACTATTATTAAGTGACTTAAAACTGTTTTTAGTTTGCTTACCTAGTTGACAAGCCCTGCAGAGTCCTTCCTTCTTGTAGGGGCCAGAAGGTAGTCCTCTAACAAGGTTGTCCTTGGACAGCCTAGAAATGGTTCTAAGGTTTAAGTGTCCTAGTCTCTTATGCCATAAATCATTTGGTTTGCAGACTGAATTAAATAACCAGATATCTATGTTGGTTGAAAGGAAATCTACAAGATAAATGTTACCATTCCTTTTACCTGTTAACACTGTGGTGTTATCCTCTGACTTAATCTGGCATAAGGATTTGTTAAATGTCACTTGATATCCTTCATTACAGAGTTGACTAATGCTGATTAGGTTGTGCTTCAGTCCTTCCACATAAGCCACCTTCTTGAATGTGACTGAGCCAATCTGAACAGCACCATATCCTTTTGTTTGACCAAAGTTTGAATCTCCAAAGATCACTTTGGGTCCAAGTTTTTCTTTGAAGGATGTGAGATTGTCCTTACTCCCTGTCATGTGCTTTGAGCACCCACTATCCAGATACCATTGTTGGTTCATTGCTGGATAGGTCTTCACCTGCACATAAACAATTTATAGGTTTTTGACCCAGTTTACCTTGGGTCTAGGTTGATAACCTTTAAATTCAAAAATGAATGACATCCCTGGCTGACTCTTATATCCTTCAGGATGGTATCTCCTAGGAGGTACTATCCATTCAGTATAAGGGTTGAAGCTTTGGGATGAGGGACTTTTAGGATTGACTTGATATTTACCTCTGAAAGAAGGTTCAAAGCTCTGAGCTCCGTTCGACGATCGTCGACCTGAGTTCGACGATCTTGGGTCAGATCGTCGAGCTCCGTTCGAAGATCGACTATACCATAGTTCAGAGTTAATAAGTCGTTGATCTGAGTTCAACGATATAGCCTTTGATCGTCGAGCTCTGTTCGACGATCATCGAGATCTATTCGACGTTTTTTGTTGAACTTGATTTTCCTTAGGTAAATCTGGATTCTTCCTAGCTACCTCTACAACACCCTTTCCTTTATCAGAAATAAATTTAATGGGGGTTGTTAATACTATAGGTTTGCTGGATGAAGCACCCAAGCCCAGTGTACTGTTGAATCTTGAGTTCACTGTGCTTGTGATGTCCATTAGTCTGATGCTTCTCCTATTAAGGGATTCTTTAAACTTCTTTGCCTTGGATAACTCACTTTTCAGTGAAGCTATCTCCTTCCTACAACATTCTAACTCCTCAAAGAGTTTGAAGTTGTCTGATTTTAAGGTGCTATGTTCAGACAATTGATTTCTGAGAGAAATAATCTCTTTCTCAGATTTTAACAGGTCTAAACAAAGTGCCTTAAATTCAGACCTAAAGTCCTCTGAGTCAAAGTCAAAGGAGTCTATTACCTGGTCTTCTTCAGTTTGAGTTTCAGATTCTGAATCTGATCCTTGTTCTGCATCAGAATTTTTCTGAGAGGCATTGATAGCCATCATGCAGAATTCCTTTTCTTCAGCATCATCCTCATCATCACTTGAGCTTGATGAGGCTTCTGATTCCTCTTCAGTATCACTCCAGCTTTCAGCTACAAACCCCTTCCTTGTATGTTTATTTTTGTTGGAGGAGGATTTGTTGCTGTTGTTTCCTCTGGAGTCCTTGTCTTTTCTCCTATCTTTCCTGTCCTTCTTGTCCTTATTCTGATTTTCTGGACAGTCAGGCACAATATGGCCTGGTTTCCTGCATCCAAAACAGATTATTTCTTTATTATTTGATTTGTCATATCTTGGCTTCTCATGCCCTCTGGATGACCTCTTTCTGAAATCTTTCCTGGCCATCTTATAGAATCTTTTGGCCAGCAAACTCATCAATTCTTCATTGCCTGTGACCTTGTCTTCAGGCAGATCTTTTGTAGCTTTGAATGCTATGGTCTTCTCCTTTCTGATGGCTGGAGAAGCAGTCTTTTGTTCTTCCTCCATGTTCTTGATGAGCAGCTCATAAGACTTAAGCTTGCCCAAAAGAGCTTCAGTAGTAATCTCAGTTAGGCTTCTGGAATCCTTGATTGGATAGATCCTTGAGTCCCAAGTGCTAGGGAAGCACATTAGGATCTTGTCATTTAGTTCAGTTAGTGTGTTCTCCTTATCCAATGTATTAAACTCACTGACTATCAGACTGAGCCTGTTGTACATATCTGCAATAGATTTAGCTTCTCCTTTCTTGAAATTCTCATATTGAGATATGAGATGGGATCTCCTGTCCTTCCTTTCATCAGCAGATCCTGAGAAAATTTCAGAAAACTTGTCCAATATATCTTTTGCTGAACTGCATTCAGCCACCTTTTGGAATATCTCATCAGACATGGTCTGAGCAAGGATATTCATAGCCTTTGCATCTGCAACTTTCCATTTCTTTATTTCTACATCTGTTCCTGAAGGAGGTGGAACAACACTTGTACTTGTGATCACTGGAGGTCTTGGACAAACTGTCAAAATAGAATTAAAAATGTCCTCACCAATAGAATTCATGTAAAGCTTAATCCTTGCCTTCCAAAGTGCAAACTTAGAGAGGTTGCACACTGGAGGTCTAGTGCTAGAATAATCTTTGTTCTGTGCTATGGTTTTGTTTGAAAATAAATATAATACAAAAAGTAATAACTATCCTATATAGAAGGTTTCTCTTATCAAGGATCTTTTGGTTCAGGTGTTAGCCTGTTCAACCAATCTGTTGAAGATTCAGATGTTGAATAACAAACCTCCCTCTGATACCAATTGAAAGTGAGGAAAAGATCTACCTTAACTCTAGGGGGGGGGGTGAATAGAGTATTTTTAAAATAATTTACAATTAAAACTATAAAGCAGTGGAAGACTTAATTTATGTATATGTGTAAGGTGCTTGTTATGAAATAAAAACTAAAGCAAGAACTAAGAAAACACACAGCACACAGCAAAGTCAAACACACAGCAACCAGATCACATAAGGATCTATAGTGGTTCCCCAACAACCTGGGTACATCCACTCTTCTACCACCCTTGGTAGGAATCTACTGCAGGAATAGTTGATCAGGTGTTCTGGGCACCAATGAGCTTTTGATAAGGTGCTCAAAAACCAAAACTAGATTTTTTTGATAAGGTGTCTTGCCACCACTGAGTTTTGACAAGGTCTCAGAAACCAGTCTCAGAACTTTTGAAGGGAGTTTTGAAAAACCCTTTTACAGGAGGAAAAGGAAAAAGAAAGAAAGAGTTGATTTGTTCTTCTCTGTCAACAGACTGAGAGAAGATAAGTGGAAGATGAAGCTAAAGCTCCCCCTGAGATCTGTAAAGGTTCAGGAAGGTGAGCTTTGCTAGGGTGATAGGTCTTCAGGTGCTTCAGATCTCCAGCAAAAGATGATTTCAGCAGATGCTGAAATGTGTGATGTCTAGAGTCCTTGATGTTGAATCTTTTGAACACTTGAGGATTTGGAGGAGCAGATGATTTCCTCCACAGAAAACTTTCTTGTGTTCTTGAAGATTTTTACTCAGTGAATTTGTATGTTCCAGAAGATGAGTTCTTGATCAGAGTATATTTTGATCTCTCTTATGTAACTCTTTTTTTCAATCCAATGATCCTGTATATCTCTTGCCTATCTTGTTGTATTGATCTGTTATAGTTTTCAAAAACCTAATCTATAGGAGTATATAAGATTCTTACTTAGATGGTCATTACTCAGTCATAAATGACTTCCATAAATGACAACTGTCTCTGGGGAAAGTCCTAAGTAACATTCCTTTTAGCCTTCCTTGAAACTTGCATTAGATTGCTTGAAACGGCTAGAAAATCCTTTGCAATAAATGCAGGAAAAAACTCTGAATGAATCTGAATGAATTCCATAACTGTTCTTGAATTTTAAATCTGAAAGCGTCGATCTCTCACAAAAATCGTCGATCTGAGCTCTACGATCGTTGAACTGAGCTCAGAGATTGGATTTATACTAGAGACAGAAAATGTCGACCTGAGCTCTACTAACGTCGAATTGAGCTCAGTGACTTGGAAAATAGCTGAAGACAGAGCATCGATCTGAGCTCGAAGATCGTCGATCGGAGTTCGATGACTTGCAGAGTTTAGCTCAGAGAATGTCGAACTGAGTTCGACGTTTCGTCAACCTGAGCTCAACGAAAATTGTCTTTGTCTCAGCAAAGAATCCTGATCTTTGAATGGTCTTGGGGGCATCTTTAAACATAAGTTCTAAGCCTTAGACTCATTCTAAGTTGACCTTTTCAACTATACAACTATGTCAAACAAATTTCCTAATAACATAGTGATCCTTGCCCAAATTAGTAATAGGGTGTTCCAACAAAATCTCATAATTGAAAAAGTGTGAGTCCTACTCAAACGAGTAGGCAGGAATTTAAAGTAGTAAAAGAAAGCAGTAAATGAAAGCTGAAAATGAAAGCAATAAAATCCTAGTCCTACTCAAACGAGAAGAAGGGAAATGAAAGTAGTAAAAGTGCAAGTCCTACTCAATTGAGTAGGCGGGATATTACAAGTCCTACTCAAACGAGTAGGCGGGAAATTAAAACTGAACATGCTATCTCATACACGCACGCACTCTACATAATTGAAGAAAGCGATAAAGAAAGCAATAAAATCTAACTCCTACACGCACGCACTCAACAAAAATTGAAAAGAGCAAAGTGCTCGAAAAATTAAAATAACTACTAATCTACTCTTAGAGTATGATAAAAATGAATAAAAAGAGAAAAAATATAAAAGAAGAAAAAAGTTTTGAAAATAAAGTTAAAAACAAAGTGTATGAAAATTAAAATAATAACATTTTCATTCTTATAAGTTTGTAAAAATGCATAAAAAGTGGAAGAAAGTAAAAAAGAACAAAAAGGTTTTACAAACACAAAAAGAAACTAAGTTAATAAAAAATTTAAAAACCACTTTGAAAACTCTTTTATAAATTTATAAGAATGAAAAGAAAAACACTTTAAAACAGAACACTAAAAAGCTAAGGAAATAAAAAACTATCATAACAAAACTAAACTAAGAGAAAAACTAGAACAATCCTAAGTAGAAAACACAAAATTAACAAATTACACTCATACACACACACACACTCTTAGAAAAAAACCAAGATAAATAAGAGATAAAAGATCACTGAAAGTAAGGCACTCCAATGCATTCCAATACGTTGTAAAAAGAGAAAATCTACAAATTTTATTAAGTAAAAAAAAGAGTTACAAGGAAAGCTAAAACAAACTAAGAGAGGGACGGAGAATGTTCTCCTTACATTGCATGGAGAAGTACCTAAGCAGCCCACCTAACAGCAAAATGGTCAAAAAAAGTTGAACACTTGGTCATTACAGAAAAGTTCTATTTATAAGCAAAATTTCGGGGATGACACGGCCTGGGCACGGGCGTGTCGGGGAGTGTGTCGGGCTGGCTTGCTGAAGATGGAAAAATTCTGGTGACTGGTCGATTTCTGGAAGCTTCAGGAATAGGTCACGTGTTGGTCATGGGCATGTCAGGGGTACACATGCATGTCAGAAAGGTTTGATCGGTGAAGGCGCCGAGCATCGATCGACGAACGTTGAACGTCAAATGTGATGGACACGGGCGTGTCAATAGGGACACGGACGTGTTCGGCAAAGCGTCGAGTGTTGCTGGAAGCATCGAGCATTGAGATGGGGTCGACGAACGTCGAATTAGGCTGGACACGGGCGTGTTCAAAGGGACACGGGTGTGTTTAGCAAATCGTCGAATGCCGAGCAGCGTGACACGGGGCATGTCATGCTGAAACACAGGCGTGTCATTTTGGGTCAAGGGCGTGTACTTTGAAGTTTTGACTTTTTTTGAAAAAATTATAAAAAACAAAATAAAGGTAATTTAGAACAATATTTACAAAAAAAGAAACATTTTATTGAAAAAAAATAACTAAAAACAACGAAAATAGACTAAAACAACCTAATAGAAGTACTGAAAATACGTATATTTATAACTTATCAGAAGTAGAATGAAAATAGCCAAATACACATATCAAGCAGAATAATGAACACAAAAACAAGAATCTCGTTAGAGTAGTATGCATGAGACTAACTACTATAAGACATGAACTAATGTTCTTGCCATAAAGGAGAACCTATTGGTATGCTCAAAGCACAATTGACTCAAATAAATTGTCATCACTCGAGCCCCATACTAAGTGATGGATCGGCATGAGGAGCAGCACAAGTATCTTAGGGTGGGGTGTTAATCCCATATGCCCTCACAAAAACCCACTCAACCTAACACTCTTTCCCCCTAGCATCACACAAGGACTTACTGGAACCCTTCCCTGGTTAAGGACAAGACGTGGATTACAAGTTAGCAATTCTAATGACGACACACCTATGCCCCCGCTAATGTGAGACACGGCATAGTAAGTCCTGTGTTTCCATTGATATTAGCACATTAATGAAGATAATAGGGCAGATAGTCTGGCAAAAGTTGAGAAAGAGTGCTACCGCTGGCGTTAAAGTTAACGGGCCATGAAAGCTTCTGGTTGTATATAATATGCATCAGAACCAGTTCCGTACACTTGCTCACTTTCTCTCTCGCCTTTGCTGACAGATCCCTTCCCTGGTGTTGAAGCTAAAATTTGACCTCAACGAAAGTTTGAAATCAGGGGTGTATCCAACACCTACTTCTCCCAAGCTCCGACCTCTGACTGCAGTAAAGGACCAGAAACCGACCCAAAGCCTCTGCTGGGAGGTCCCACATCTTACCCTAAAGATCATTGAGCGCTTCCCCTCCAAAGCCAAATGCTCAGCTAGGAGCTCCTCAGAAAGCACTAGAAGATCTTAGGAAAACTATGAAAGCTTTTCTTCTGAGGAGCCCCTGTTGGTCTATTTATAGCCTTTGCTGACTTGAAATTACTAAATTACCCTTGGCTGGTCTGCCAACAGCCAAACTTCGTTGTTATGATGAGCTAAATGCAGACCCTGGGGGTATACAAGTAATTTTACCTAAGGGCATCTAGTAATTTCACCCTAGGCCCTACCCGGCGGGAGCCTTCCTACCGAGAATTGAAGGCTCTCGCGCTTACTACTTGCCAAGAACTCTCCCACCCTCAACCGGAAGGAGATGAAAGGATATTAAAGAATGCTACAGGTTGTGCCTTCTCCCTCCCTCGCGAGGCGTGAGCCTTCTCGCCCGCCCTTGGGCGGGAGTATGTCTCAGCCGAAGCCCGTCCTGTCTTGGCGGGCGTCGAGCTCTGCTCGGCGAACTGCTTACCCGAGCGCGAGCGCTCTCGCCTGCTCATATACGAGAGCTCGTTTGTTTCGAACTTGTTTGATGATCATCAAGCTTCGCTCGCCGAGACCTGAGCTGAGCTCGGCGAAATCTGAATAGGGGCGTTGAGTCGAGCTCCACCCTGATCGGCCAAGAGAAGTTTTTATTCACCCGAGGCTAGGCCAAAGCTATCCCGAACCTAGCCCTTAGTGTTTCTGCGTCCCACTCAGTGAATATGGGGTTGTACAAAATCCGCGCTCTTTTCGAGCTAGCCCTGCGCTTGAAAAGACTCGTCCAACCCTTTATATTCACTGAGCATGTGTTGTCCTAAAAAGGATTCTTTTGGTGGGCCACCCCATGGCTATATATATATATAAATTTGCTGATAGTAACAAAACAATCTCTACCGTTGTCGCCCCCTTATTGAGTCTTCCCACGATCTCGCAATGCACCCTGAATGCGCCGAGAAGCTTCTCTCGCAAGTCTTGCAATACCGCATCGACGCGGCACAAGCGTGAGCCCGTGCCAACAGTTCCCTGGTGGCCCCTTGGCTAGCGAGAAAGGCGCTGGGTACAGAGCCCCCAGCTTAAGAAAAGGAAGAAGAAGAAGTCGAAGTCGGTCAGGAGAGACCTTTTGAGCCAAAATCGGGGCTTGCCTACCCCGACCCCAAGCCGTAAGGATAATCCTTCTCCCCCAGAGAAGGTATGTCTCCCTGACTCGCTGGATATCGAGAACTGTGAACTGTTGTAGAAAAATAAAGATCGATGACTGATATGTCGTACTTCTTACAG
Organism: Platanthera zijinensis; assembly: GCA_039513925.1. Taxonomy (NCBI): domain Eukaryota; kingdom Viridiplantae; phylum Streptophyta; class Magnoliopsida; order Asparagales; family Orchidaceae; genus Platanthera; species Platanthera zijinensis. Next base: position 142,578,831 of record CM077081.1, read on the forward strand.
GAGGCAATTCAAGATGTTTGAACCGGGTCCCCTCTAGCGCCATAGAGTCGGCGCCTCTCCCCCTTTGGGATCCACCATGGGTTCCGAAGGCTACTCCTCCGGCTGACCCTCCGAGAACCCCAAGTAACCCTTTACCCCTATTTTGTCCAACTTTTCCTTCCAATCAATTTGTTCTACTGCTACTAAATTGACTTCCCGCAGTGCCCGCTCTCGCAATCCCGGGTCTTGGCACTCGAGGATATGAAATTATACTTGTCAACCTTGTTACCTTGGCGGCTGATCTCGCCCTCCCGGCGAGACGAGTGGCCATTGAACCCTTCGTGCCTTCAAAGGGGTCTCGCACTCCCGCGAGGGAGAACGTCTCCCCCACTTCCTACTGGCCAGGCCGAGACTGTCACGCGTAATACATTCTTCCCGGGGCAAGGAAAGCCGCTCCACCTCCTCTTTGGAAAGGAACCCCAGGGGGAGCCCGGACCCTCTCGCCCATCATCGGTTGATGGCTCTCACCATGCTGCAGGTACGTGAGAATTCACCAATTCCTCTACTTCCGCTCTTATTATGACATGAACCATCTTTCTTTTACCAGGGGTAACGGAGCCCCGGGAGGGAGCCGAAGAGAAGGAAGATGAATATGAAAATGAAGATGAACAGTAAAGGGAAGACGCTGAGAGCTCCCCCTTCCCTTCTTTTGATGAGATGGAAGATTTCCTGGATGCTGCCTGGAATGGTAGGAAATGGCGAAAGAGGGTGGCGGCGCTCTTGTCGAAGCTCGCACGGCGGGAGCGGGCCAACTCCTCTTCAGTGAAGAACATCCACAGGATGGTGGATCGGTGAATGACAGTCATCGAGAGGGACTACACCCACCTCCTTGGCGAGATGAAGCGGCAGGATACACTTACCGCCGAGACATCCCCAGGGCGATATATTGCGTGGATTCGGGACCAAGCACACCTGATTAACCTCTGGTGCACTACCCTGACAGCTTACTTCAACCCGCAGGTTACTCCAAGGATGGGAAGGTGGGACAGGGGATGATGGTGCTGGGAGAAATACTGAACAATGACGTCTTGCCTCCCCCAATCCCCACCTCTCGGCCTACCCTTTTCATTATGTACCCCTTCTTGAATTGCCTGTTGGACTATAACTAATGCTGGACTATTTTTATTATGTGTGCTCTCGTTCGCGAGAGCACCCCCCCCCCCCCCCCCCCCGCTCTTTTTTTTATTTTTGTTTTGCCTTCTGCTTTTTTGTTTTATGCTTTACTTTGTGATGCTTGCGCGAATACTAGCTTCCCGTCTGTTAATCACCATCTTATCTCTTGGTTGGGGTCCATCTTAGTGGTTCCCGCCCCCCCCCCCCCCCCCCCCCCCGTACTGGCTTAGGCAGCCAAGGCGTGTCAGAGCAGAAAGTGAGGCACCGACTCCTCGGGACTTGAAAATCGTACCCCGCCGTCTTTTGGTAAAAAACATCATTACCGCGCTTTTCTATAAATAGGCTGATCCACCAACCACATTTATTTCTCTCATCTAAAACCCTTGTCTCCTTCCTTGCATCTCTCGCACCTCTCTACAACTTCACTTTATTTTGCCACTTTCTCTTGTTCTCGCCCTCTCCCTAGTAGTTCTCGCCTTGAACTTCTTAATCACGATGCCGGGCGAGAGCGAATGTCATTCCAACTGTGCTCAAGCTATCCTAAAACACAAATTTCCTCCTTGCTACCTGACCCTAGAGGAATACCATCTAATAACTACGAACTACATCCTCGCCAGGTTTACTGCGAGGAACCCATGCAATAATGACAGGGTCAATCTCGCGCCAACGGGAGAGCTCGCCATCCCCCTCGAACACTTTGAGGTGGGCTTCCGCCTCCCCCTCTAGTCGAAGATGCTCCAGGCTCTCCAATACTACAGGGCGTGAAAGTGAGGGAAGATCTTATATTTTCATTAGGAAGAGTTAATGCGGAAAATTAAAAATTAAAACAAATAACAGAGCATAGCACAAAGAAAGAAATAGAGTAAGCTAACCAGACGACACAAGGAGCTACAGTGGTTCCCTCTCAATAGGTACGTCCACTCTTCTACCACCCTGGTAGGAATCCACTCAGGTTATTGATCAGGTGCCCTGCCACCAACAAGATCTGCTGCAGGTAGATCTAGAGACCCTTTAGACTTTTGATCAGGTGTCTAAAAACCAACACAGGTTTTTGATCAGGTGCCCTGCCACCAAAGGGGTTTACTTTTGAAGGGAGTAATAACCCTGTACACAGTTTATAAAACTAGAAGTTGATGATGTTCTTCTCTGTTCTCAAATCAACTGAGAGAAGACTAGTGGATTGCTGTTGATGTCAAAGCTCCCCCTGAGAATATGAAATGGTTCAGGAATGCTGGGAGTCTTTGCTTCAGGGTGTAGGCCTTCAACTGATGTTGAGCTTCAGCAAGCTTCCTTAGACAGATATGAATAATTGTCTGTTTGAAGCTTGGAGCAGAAGAAGAAGATGAAGCTTTCTTTCTTCTGCCTGTATCCTGAGAGTGTCGAGCTTTCTTCTCTATTAATGTATATGAGAGAGAGAGAGAGAGAGATCCTTTATTTGTAAGAGAAAAAGTCTTCTCACTTTTTCTCTCTCTAATCTTTCTTTTTATCTTTGTCTTTATCTGGCTGAATTACTTTTCCCCAGAAAGATTATATTTAATGCAGCATCAACGGCTATATTCATAAGAATATTGCATTAAATATATTAGCTGTAAGTCCCTTAAAATAAGCCTGAAATAACTTTGCCAGCTGTAATAAAGTCTGTCTGAAAAGCCGCACAGGAAAACGCCAAAAATAGCCTTCTTAAAGCTTCCTGAAAATCTGCACAGAAATAGTAGAGCGCCGTTCGACTATCTCTGGACTGCAATAGTAGAGCGCCGTTCGACTATCTCTGTACTACAATAGTAGAGCGCCGTTCGACTATCTCTGGACTGCAATAGTAGAGCGCCGTTCGACTATCTCTGGACTGCAATAGTAGAGCGCCGTTCGACTATCTCTGGACTGCACTAGTAGAGCGCCGTTCGACTATCTCTGGACTGCAATAGTAGAGCGCCGTTCGACTATCTCTGGACTGCAATAGTAGAGAGCCGTTCGACTATCTCTGGACTGCAATAGTAGAGTGCCGTTCGACTATCTCTGGACTGCAATAGTAGAGCGTCGTTCGACTATCTCTGGAGCTAAAATTTCAGAACTTCAAAACTGATTTTCTTTGGAATTCTTCTGCACTTCTTCTGGAATTCTTTCTGAGGTATGTCTGGAAAAACCTATGACCCTTAGACTATACATTTTGGGTCAAACTAATCACCCTAATAGTGATCCTAACCCAAATCAGAACCTAAGGTTCCAACAATCTCCCCCTATTTGGGTGAGGATACTATTTACATAAAAACAAAATACAAAGCAAAAAGATCTGCCTGAATTATAATATGATAGCAGATGTACATGGGTGCTTTGTTAAAAAGGGATTCAAAATAAAAGAAATACAAACAGAAACTAAGGGACAGCTGCATAGAATCTAATTAAGTGACATCTGCACTTCTATTCATTTTCATTCTGAGATTCTGATAATCTCCCCCTATAGTTGTAGCCTTCAGAACAATTTTCCTGAAAGGAGATGTTAGGAATTCTGGACCCAGATTTGCCTTGGGTCTTAATTTTCTTTCACAATAATAATTTGAAGTAAAGTAATATCCAGGGAAATCTTTATAGCCAAGTGGATGAAGTTTCCTAGAAGGGATGAACCACTGGGTATAAGGATTTTTAAATTTTTGATTATAAAATGATTTAAAATCTTTGCTATGAAAATCTGATCTCAACGAATAGTATTTTCGTCGACCTGAGCTCGACGAATTATGTTGAACACAGATTTTCTGAAAATCTTTAACTGATTTTAATGAGGCTATATGATTTAAAGCAATTTCTAAATCTTTATTGAATTTTATGTTTTTAGAAGAAAGTTTATTTACTTTCTCTCTAAGAAGTTTTATTTCCTTCTTAGATTGAATCAGATCTTTACATAATAATTTAAAATCTGTTTGAAGTTCTTCTGATGAAAAGTCAAGGGTAGAGATAACCTGATCTTCATCATCATCTGATTCAGATTCTTTATCTTCATCATACCTTTTGCAAGATGCATCTATTGCCATTAGACAAAATTCTCTTGCTCTTGCTTCTTCTTCATCCTCAGTTGTGCAAGATGAAGCTTCAGAGTTACTCCAGGAATCAGCATTTGATGTTCTTTCTTTTGTTGATCCAGCAGCCATTACTGAGAGAGAGTCCCAAATTTCCTTTGCAGATGAACATTCAGCAATCTCTTGAAAAATGTCATCAGACATTGATTCTGCAAGAATGTTCATTGCTTGTGCATCAGCCATCTTAAGCTGTTTTTGAGCTTCTGTAGCTGCAGATGGTGTAAAGGGACCTGACAAAATAGAATTATAAATGGCTTCATCAATAGAGTTCATAAAAACCCTAATCCTTGCCTTCCATAGTGCAAGCTTGTCCAGATTGCACTTAGGAGGTCCAGTGCTTGACCATTCATCATTTTGTGCCATGAAAAACTCTTAAGAACAATAAGATCTATCAAGGATCTTTTGGTTCAGTTGTTAGCCTGTATGAGCAACCAACCTCCCTCTGATACCAATTGAAACTGAGGGAAGATCTTATATTTTCTTTAGGAAGAGTTAATGCGGAAAATTAAAAATTAAAACAAATAGCAGAGCATAGCACAAAGAAAGAAACAGAGCAAGCAAACCAGACGACACAAGGAGCTACAGTGGTTCCCTCTCAATAGGTACGTCCACTCTTCTACCACCCTGGTAGGAATCCACTCAGGTTTTTGATCAGGTGCCCTGCCACCAACAAGATCTGCTGCAGGTAGATCTAGAGACCCTTTAGACTTTTGATCAGCTGTCTAAAAACCAACACAGGTTTTTGATCAGGTGCCCTGCCACCAAAGGGGTTTACTTTTGAAGGGAGTAATAACCCTGTACACAGTTTATAAAACTAGAAGTTGATGATGTTCTTCTCTGTTCTCAAATCAACTGAGAGAAGACTAGTGGATTGTTGTTCATGTCAAAGCTCCCCCTGAGAATATGAAATGGTTCAGGAATGCTGGGAGTCTTTGCTTCAGGTTGTAGGCCTTCAACTGATGTTGAGCTTCAGCAAGCTTCCTTAGACAGATATGAATAATTGTCTCTTTGAAGCTTGGAGCAGAAGAAGAAGATGAAGCTTTCTTTCTTCTGCCTATATCCTGAGAGTGTCGAGCTTTCTTCTCTGTTAATGTATATGAGAGAGAGAGAGAGAGAGATCCTTTATTTGTAAGAGAAAAAGTCTTCTCACTTTTTCTCTCTCTAATCTTTCTTTTTATCTTTGTCTTTATCTGGCTGAATTACTTTTCCCCAGAAAGATTATATTTAATGCAGCCTCAACGGCTATATTCATAAGAATATTGCATTAAATATATTAGCTGTAAGTCCCTTAAAATAAGCCTGAAATAACTTTGCCAGCTGTAATAAAGTCTGTCTGAAAAGCCGCACAGGAAAACGCCAAAAATAGCCTTCTTAAAGCTTCCTGAAAATCTGCACAGAAATAGTAGAGCGCCGTTCGACTATCTCTGGACTGCAATAGTAGAGCGCCGTTCGACTATCTCTGGACTGCAATAGTAGAGCGCCGTTCGACTATCTCTGGACTGCAATAGTAGAGCGCCGTTCGACTATCTCTGGACTGCAATAGTAGAGCGTCGTTCGACTATCTCTGGACTACAATAGTAGAGCGCCGTTCGACTATCTCTGGACTGCAATAGTAGAGCGTCGTTCGACTATCTCTGGACTGCAATAGTAGAGCGCCGTTCGACTATCTCTGGACTGCAATAGTAGAGCGCCGTTCGACTATCTCTGGACTGCAATAGTAGAGCGCCGTTCGACTATCTCTGGAGCTAAAATTTCTGAACTTCAAAACTGATTTTCTCTGGAATTCTTCTGCACTTCTTCTGGAATTCTTTCTGAGGTATGTCTGGAAAAACCTATGACCCTTAGACTATACATTTTGGGTCAAACTAATCACCCTAATAGTGATCCTAACCCAAATCAGAACCTAAGGTTCCAACAGGGTGGTTCCCGCCCAAATCAACCCAAACTTGGTCGCCATCCTAGTAGCGTTCATCTGCTACATGCGGGTCGAGCAGATAGAATTCAGCCTACCCATCTTCCGGAAGCTATTCATCTTCCGGGCCAAGAGCGGTGGGGTGGTCTTCTTCCCAAGGAAGCTGCTCAAGACCTGCGGCCTCGCGAACAAGAACCATCATTGGAGAGAGAAGTTCGTCTACGTATCAGGTGACTTCGGCAACATCCCTCTCGCGCCCGTCAAGTACGACGACGCGACCTAGAAGCCGCCCGCTCTTGGGTAGCGTGAGAGCGCCATCCTCGAGTTCTTTGGGACCAAGGACTTCGACGTCCAGTTCCTTATGCGGGACATTAACTCCCTTCAGCCCGTACCTCCCGACGAAGGTATGATCTCGCCTTTACCATTTGATTCTCTACTTTAAGATGTAGAGCTAACTGTTGTTGATCTCGCAGGTGAGCGAGAAATCCCTCTGTACCAGCCGTTCGATGTGACCACAGCTGTGACCGACCCCCTTGCACTCACGAAATCAGCAGCTCTCACCTGCCGAGATGAGCCGGCTCCTCCCTCCGGCGCCTGAAAGCGAAAGCCCTACGCCTTCTCCTTCGCCTCTTTTAAAAGACCTAGGCTAACTTCTACGGACAAGGGTAAGTCCGTGTTGGCATCTTCTGACCAATCTTCTGCCGAGAACCAGTCTATAATAGGCGAGGCGACCACTACTACTGAGGATGTTTCCCTGGATCTTGCCGAGAACCTATCAGCTATAGGTGGAGCTGATGATGAGAGGGCAGCTGCCGAGACTGCTGCCCAAGTCCCGCCCAAGCAGATGTCGAAAGGGCATCAGAACTTTGGCGATGGCGATAAGTTCTTAGACGTGAGGGGGAAACCCTTGATTCAGTAGGATCCTGAAGCCAACCGGGCCTCAATCTCAACTCTCCTTCCCAGCTGGACGGAGCAAGACAAAGTCATCGGCGATGCCTTCTCACTTGCCAACGGACTCTACAACCGCGAGGATGCCGACCACTTTGACCCATCTCCCACCCAGCTCTTGGCCTTCGACTCCATCCGGGCCTTGATGCACGGGGTTGAGCTCATGCATATATGTGCGTGCTGAAGCATCACCATAGATCGCAACTTCACCGACATGTACAAAGCGAGAGACGAGGCAGCGGCTAACTTGGCTGCCCTTAAGGCTGAGCTGGCGAATGCCCAACGGATTTTATCCCTCCGCCCGGCTGATGAGGTAAGAAAGATCCTCCAAGGCCGCTCACTCCCCCCTAGTTCATAATCTGTTATCCTCCTTTATGTGCTGACGAGCCTTCTTCTGTGCACAGGACTCCGCCCAGAGCTCGCTGTTTCGCGCGAGGCTGGCTGGTCTAGAAAGCGAGAACGTCATGCTAAAGGCCCAGCTTCAGCGCGCGGAAACAGCTTCGGCTGCGATCCCGCCTCCTCCTTTGCTGGACGAGATGCTGAAGAGCCGCCACTACTCCGAATATGACATCGACAAGCTATTGGAAGCCCTGTTTTGATTTTGGCTAGGTTCACTTCTTAGGTTATGTTGACCAATGATGTATAGTTAGGATAATTGTTTTTCTTTCTAGGTCTTAAGACAGTCCCCCAAGTGTGAAACTTCATGGACCAGCCTAATGTGGACTTCAGATTCAAGACTTAGAAGATTTTCAGTTCTGGAAATTAGTTCGACGTTCGTCGAACTTAGCTCGACGAACTTAGAGCTCAGGTCGACAATATTCATCAGGAGGGTATATTATGTGGTCGATGTTTTCTCCCACACAGGTAGATGTTCTTTGAGCGAAGAATCAGTTGTTTATATTTAGTGTTTGCTTCGCAGAGCTCAGGTCGACAAACAGGATTTCTTAGGTCGACGTTCTCTGAGTGCAGGTCGATGAAATCTGTTCTCTAGTCGACGAATTCTGTAAGCTGTCTGTACTTTGTTCTTTCCTTATATTTTCTCTCTTTATTATTATTTTAAGTCATAAATTCCCTGAGTAATCAATGCTTATATTCTCTATGAATATAGTCATTCCTGGCAGCATTGATTATGGTATTCATCAGAGGATTTATTTGACATATTTCTCGGGACAGTTAGGGAAATGAATAATGACAGATATGCTAGCCATTTTCCTTCCCAGTTTTCTAGCAAGGAATTAATTGCAGTTATTCAAATTTCGAAGGAAGATTGGTTGTCGAAGAAAATATAAAGAGAATATTTTTCAAAAGAGATAGAGACTGAGAACACGAATACATTCTTTTAGAGAAGAAAAATTGCAGAGAGATATTCTTAGCAAGAGCAGAAACATCATAGTAGCTTTCAATCTTCATCTCTCACTTTGCTCTTAAGAAGATAGAAGAATAACAACACAAACTAATCAAGAGTCTTCTTCATCTTCTCCTTCCAAGAATTTACTTAGACAATATAGATCCATCTGACTAAAGTTCCTGGATCTTCTTTACACAAGTTGAAGACCTACACACTCCTGAATAAAGCTTCTCAATCATGAATAACTCTACATCTCAGGGGGCGCTTTGACAAGATCTGGAATCAACACAAAGTCTTCTCAAAGTGCTTTTGATAAAATAGAAGACTAACATCACTCTCTTTCCCACACCACCATACAGGGTTTTAACTCCCTTCAAAAGTTAGCCTGGTTCACAAGTCACCTTCCAAAAGACTTGAGTTGTGTTTTTGGGCCTTTGATCAAAAGCTCAAAGGGTTGCAATATCTCCCTGCAAATAGATATTATGGTGGCAGTCACCTGATCAAACCTGTAGTGGATTCCTACCAGGGTGGTAGAAAAGTGAATGTACTAAGTTGGGTAATCACTATAATATTCTTATGTTGTCTGTGTGTTTGTTGTTTTCTTTTTGACTTGTGTTATGGTAGCTTAGTGTAGCTTTTCTTTATTCCTGTTAACATATCCTAGCTATTACTATATCACCTATTTTATCACTTAACTTTATATTTGTAAAAACTTGCAAAGGAATTTTCTAAAAAACTCTATTCACCGCCCCCCCTAGAGTTAATCAGAGCTTAGTCTCCCTTTTCTTTCAATTAGTATCAGAGGTAGGTTAGTGATTTTTATTTAAATAGGCTAACACCTGGACTAACCAAGATCCTAAGAAAATCTTTGATTAAATTTTGTTCCTTTCATATTTTATATCATGGCATAAAATAAGGATTATGCTAGCACCAGACCTCCAGTTTGCAACTTAACAAAGTTTGCCATCTGGAAGGTAAGAATAAAACTCTATATGAACTATATTGATGAAGATATATTCAATTCAATTTTGACAGGACCACCAAATCCAGTGGCCTCCACTCCATCTACTTCAACAAATCTTAGTGTTGTTCCACCTCTAGATTGGACAGATGCACAAAGGAAAGCTAAGATTGCTGATGCCAAAGCCATGAACATCTTAGCTCAGACTATGTCTAACGATATATTTCAAAAGGTAGCTGAGTGCTCTTCATCCAAAGCCATCTGGGATTATCTAAATAAGATGGTGGCTGGATCTGCTGATGAGAGAAAGGATAGGAGATCCAATCTCATCTCATAATATGAGAACTTCAAGAAGGATGAAGCTGAGTCAGTGAGTGATATGTACAACAAGCTTAGCTCTATAATCAATGAGCTAAAGACCTTAGACAAGGACATCACTCTGACAGAAGTCAATGATAAAATCCTCATGTGCTTCCCTAGCTCATGGGACTCAAAAATTTGGTCATTCAGAGAAGCCAGAAGCATGACAGAAATCTCTACTGAATCACTTCTTGGAAAGCTCAAATCCTATGAGCACCTAATAAAGACCAGAGAAGCAGCAGCTAAACAGAAGACTCCAACACCTATCAAGAAGGAGCACGACATTGTATTCAAGGCTGCTGTAGAATCTGAAGGGACTCCAATAAATGAAGAACTGATGAGCTTCTTTGCCAAAAGATTCTTCAAGATGGCAAAGAAGGACTTCAGAAGAAAGTAATCAAGGAGAGATGATAAGCCAAGGTATGACAAGACTCCATCTAAAGAAATTGTTTGTTTTGGATGCAGGAAGCCTGGACACTTTATCTCAGAATGTCAAGAAACTCAGAAGAAGGACAGAAGAAGAGAAAAGGATTCCAGAAGAACAAATTGTAGCAAGCCCTCCTCGAGCAAACACAAGAGGAATGAGAAAGGGTTTGTTGCAGAAACCTGGAGTGATACTGAGGAAGAGTCATCATCCTCCAGCTCCAGTGATGATGAAGAAGAAGAGAAGGCAAAGGAAGTTTGCCTAATGGAAATAGATAATTCCAGCAGTCAGTCAGAGGCTGAAGCTTCAAAAGATGAAGAATCTCTATCTACAGAGGACCAGGTAATAACATCCTATGATTTTGATTCAGAAGAATTTAAAACTGAATTTAAAAATCTGCGCTTAGATCTAATTGGCTCTGAGAAGGAAATCAAACTTCATAGAGAAAGATTAATTGAACAAGATAAGTACATTACTGAAAATGCTAAACTAACAGATGAACTTACCTCAGCAAATGAACAAATTGCTTTCTTAAAAACTGAATTAAGCAAAGCCAAGAAATTAAAAGAATTACTTAATGGTAGAAGCTTACAATTGTTAGACATAATTAGTACTATAAATGTTAGGGCAAATAGTACTTGGCCTACAAGTGAAGGTGTACAGACAAGGCATCAACTCAACCAAGAGGTGATGCATGCCTATTTCCTCTCTCAAGTTGAGCCTCAATCCATAAATGATGTAGAGCAAGATCCCCACTAGATTATTGCAATGTAAGAGGAGCTCAATCAATTTGATAGATGCAGAGTTTGGGACTTGGTTCCAAGGCCCAAAAGCTATCCAGTAATTGGAACTAAGTGGGTATTCAGAAACAAACTTGATACTCAAGGTGTAATTGTGAGAAACAAGGCTAGGATTGTTGCTCAAGGCTATAGGCAAGAGGAAGGCATTGACTATGATCAAACCTTTGCTCATGTTGCAAGGCTAGAAGCAATCAGGATTTTTCTTGCTTATACTGCTTTTAAGAAGTTTAAAGTCTAATAGTTGGATGTCAAGAGTGCTTTCTTGAATGGAGAACTAATGGAAGAGGTATATGTTGAACAACCCCGAGGTTTTATCTCTTCTACTCATCCCTCATATGTTTTTAAATTGCATAAAGCTCTCTATGGTCTAATGTAAGCTCCAAGTGCTTGGTATGAAACCTTTGCTAGCTTCCTTTTAGAACACAAGTTCTCTAGAGGCATGGTAGATACGACCCTTTTTACTAAGATGCATCATGATAAAATTTTAGTAGTACAAATATATGTAGATGACATCATATTTGGCTCTATTGATCCAAAACTATGCAAGAGATTCTCTGATTTAATGCATTCAAAGTTTGAGATGAGTAGCATTTGGACAACTATCATACTTCATTGGCCTACAAGTGAAGCAATCCCCTGATGGCATATTCATATCCCAATCTAAATATGCAAATGAGCTTATTAAGAAATTTGTGATGGCTGATGCCTCCTTAATTAAAACTCCAATGGATGCCAATACTGTGATTGACTCTGATGAACATGGAAAACCAGTTGATCAGACCAAGTATAGGGCTATTGTTGGATCCCTACTCTATCTCAAAGCAAGTACACCAGACATCATGTTTGCTACATGTCTTTGTGCTAGGTTCCAAGTGAGCCCTAAGGAATCTCATCGTATTTTCATTAAAATGATTTTGAGATATATAAAGGGTTGTCCTAATCTAGGACTCTAGTATCCAACAGAGTCAGCATTTGAGCTTACTGGATTTTTTGATGATGACTATGCTGGATGTAGAGTGGACAAAAAAAGCACATCAGGAACATGCAAGTTCCTTTGTGATAGGCTTGTGTTCTTGTTTTGCAAGAAGCAAACATCTGTGTCCACATCAACTTCTGAGGCTGAATACATGGTAGCTGGCAGTTGGTGTTCACAGATCTTGTGGATACAAAACCAACTCCTGGATTATAGGTTCAATCTAAATAATTCAACCATATTTTGTGATAGTACCAGTGCAATTTCTATTGCACATAATCCAGTGCATCATAGTAAGACAAAACATCTAGATATAAGACATCATTTCATAAGAGACTGTGTGGACAAACAGAAAATTATTGTTGAATTTATCTCCACTGATTTGCAAAGGGTAGATATTTTCACCAAGCCCTTGGATGAATCTAAACATTTGTTCTTTCTTAATCGGTTAGGAATGATAGATGGAAAGGCTTAATTTTAAATCTGTCCTTAGTGTAAACGATCTAGAAACAATTCGTCGAACTGAGATCGACGATTTGCAAACTTTTTGTTGGGAGTTCGTCGACCGGAGATCGACGAAATCTCTGTGTGAAGTCAGTTTCGTCGATCTGAGATCGATAATCCTGCTTTAGGGAATATTTCTTAGGATGACGAAATATCTCTATATCTTCAGTCTGAGATCAACAAATTTATCTCTTCATGAAATTTTTCATCGACCTGAGATCGAAGAATTTTATTTTTTGCAGGACGGAGCTTGACGTTTCATATTCTGAAAAACCTTATAACTAGGTTTTCTTCGAGCTCCATCCCGCGCTTTCAGTTCTTTTGCACTTTATCTCTCTCTTTATCTATTGCAGGTGATCATGGCGATTCCAACAAGCGCTCTCGCAGCAATGAAATTCGACATCGGTATTGATATCGACTTCGAGTCTTTCCAACACTAAGATCAAATCTTCCTTGATATTCTGAAGTTGTTTGAAGATTTACAGTTAAAGAATTTGATGACTAATAGGATGAAAATTGCGGTGACTGAGATCCGAGAATGGGTTTTCACTCTATCGACTCCAAATGCTGATACGATGATTGGAACAAGATCGGGTAATGCCGTTTCACTTACCCTTGATGTTTTAACTGAAATTTTTGGTTTATTAAATGGAGAAGAGGACTTAGAAATCGATTCTGCTGAGTTTGATGAAATGTTCAATTGATTGGGTTATTCTGGTGACAACCCTAACAAATTGTTGAAGAAACATCTATCTGCAGATTATAAGTTTCTGGAAGATGTCGTAGGAAAAGTTCTGCTGGGCAAGCACACCGTCAACGATTATATAACTAGACAACAGTTCCTTGTGATGTGTGCAGTGGCAAACAAGAAGGCCGTGAACTGGGCCAAAATTATGTTTGATTTGATTAAAAAGAAAAACACAAAAAAGGAAGTGTGTTTTGGGCGGATTTTGGGAATTTTTCTACAGGCCAAGGCTGCTGAATCACTGGTCTCCCCAACCATATTCATAAATGCCTCCAAGAGGCCTACCTACGCCTTGTTTAGCAAGTGGGAGAGGAACATTCCTAAGCCATCCAGGGCTTCCTCTTCCAGACCTTCTGAGGGTATAAGGGCAGATCCAGCCACTCCCCACCCTGCTGAGGATATTTCCATTCCCCCTTCACCTCCTCTTATTCAAACTACCTCATTAACCCTCTAGCTTTCTTCCTCATCCCAAGAACATCAACTTACACCTCCTGTTCTCCAATTCATATTTCCTCACTAGCCCTTTCTCCAGACCATCAACCTTCACCACATCAATCTCCTCAACATCAACCTTCACCTGCTAAATCTCCAGTACATGCTACAACAACAGAGCATGCTACTCTTCCTCTATCCCCTCCTCCATCACATCTTACTGGCATCCCCATTCTCAATCTATCATCTTTACCATTATTTAATCTACTATCATCACCCTTTCATTCCCCAACTTCACCAGATGAGCATATGCCAGACTCCACATCCTTTCATCCATCATCATCCAACCTCAACCCATCTTTCTCTATTCAAACCCAGCTGAATTCATTAACATGCTTTCACCCTCCATTTCATCCATTCTGCAACCATCACACCCGTCACAACCCGCATTTTCCCCGAGGTTAAGAAGTATCAAAGTATGGGAAAACACGCGTTGTGATGCCACGTCGAGAAGGGGATAACTGTTGACGCTCAGGCAATGCACTAAGACTTCTAATCACAAGTTTTAAAATAATAGAAAACCAGTTTATTTAAAGGTTGTATCCCTCGGCACAGTGGATCAGCTAGTCCACGATAGGAAAATATATTTGCTTGTAGCGGAAAAATATTTTGATTTAGATGATTTAAAACCCTAAATGAGTATAAGGGCTCTCAAGGGACCACTTATGATATGCACGACTCCTAAGGTGAGTATAGTATTTATATATGAAAAATATTCTTTATGCTTAAAGAAGATAGTGTTTTAGTTTTACAAATATGATATGCATGTGATACATATAATAGTTTAGGGTTTTAGAATACCTAACATACAACCTAGCATAAAACCTTCCCAGAAGCAAGTAAGCAACCCCAAGAGGGCAAAATAGCAGTTTTAATTCATATCCAGCAAAACAAGTAAGCCACCAGTGGGCGCCGACAACCCAACACGAACCCACTGGTAAGTGTGCATGTCCATACAGAAAAGAAGAATAACTACCTCACAAGGTGGAAGATCCGTAACTCAGCTACCCCGGAGGCTATCAGCAAAACCCACTAAAAGGGAACAGTCGCTCTATCGGCTACAACTTGGACCTGAGGCATTCAAGAAAGAATGCCTCAGCACAATATCAAAGCATGAAGAATATATGATTTAAGTGCGACTAAAAAGGGTTTACCAACCGGTAACAAAAACAACAGCTAACAGTAAGTGAAAAGTATGACAGTAAGAAGAAAAATTCTATCAAAAGAACAGTAAAGGTAAATCACACCAAGTGTGAGCACAAAATCTACCTGCACGGCAAAAAGAAACAACCTGCAGTAGTAAAGCATCAGTATACTAGTAGGAATAGCCAAAAGCAGGAAAAGAAAGAGCAAACAATCCTAACTTTGTGGGCAAATGACCAGGGTGTAAATAATAAGGGGCTGGAGTGGGTGGCAGTACCAGCACCAACAACCAGACCCCAAAATAAATACTCAAGGGTGAAAAAAACCGGTGGCAGCCTTAGGGTCCACACACCTAAACAAGTCGGACCCATTGTACAAACTTAGTGGTGTCCAAAGCTCAGTACACACATTTCACCCCTCTAGAGTCCAGAAAACACCCCCTCCGGCCATAGTCCACGAGTCGGCATGCAAAAACAAGCCGAACACCTCAACATCCCCCTTAGGAAGGAAAAACTTCTCTAACAGTCCTAAAGAAGCACACATCCCAAGGCTAAAGACTTAGCCTAAAAAAACTGCGGCGTTGAGTGAGTCTACCTCACTCAACGCCAAAATAGCCACGGCATTAAGTGAGGTACCCTCACTCAACGCCAAAGACTTAACTGCAAGCCCTGGTTGTGGCATTGAGTGGGTCTACCTCACTCGATGCCAAACCTGCTTTGGCGTTGAGTGAGGTCGACTCACTCGACGCCAAACTTGCTTTGTCATTGAGTGAGGTCGACTCACTCGACGCCAGACCTTCTTTGGCGTTCAGTGAGGTCGACTCACTCGACGCCAAACCTACTTTTGCATTGAGTGAGGTCGACTCACTAGAAGCCAAACCTGCTTTGGCATTGAGTGAGCTCGAATCACTCGATGCTGAACCTGCTTTGGCGTTGAGTGAGGTCGACTCACTCTACGCCAAACCTGCTTTGGCATTAAGTGAGGTCAACTCACTAGACGCCAAACATGCTTTTGCGTGGAGTGAGGTCTACTCACTCAATGCCAAAGACTTAGCCGCTAGAACAACCATGGCGTTGAGTGAGTGCACCACACTCAATGCCATAAGCCTAATAGTCTATGCGTTGAGTGAGGTACACTCACTCAATGCTTTTGACTTAGCAGAAAATCCAGGAAAAATTCCATGAGCTAACCCGACCCAGCTCCCTCAGCTCCTCCTAACCCGAGAGCTGGAATTTAATTCAAGCTCTCACTCCTACCTCTCCTACCCGACCACAGCAACCCTAAACTAGCTTACCACTAAGTTAAGACTAATCCTAATACTAACCAGCAACCTTGGCACCAGCCAAAACAAACGTACAATTGAGAAAAGGGGAAGAAAACCTGGAGCTTTGTGCTAGCAAAATAAATAGAGCAGCACAAGCTAAGATTAGAAATAAAAATAGCAAGGGAGCCACTTTCCTCACTACCAAGCTCCAGCAGCAACCTTCACTTCACTAGCTCGGCACCGGCAGCAAGGAGACCTAGGAAGATACAAAATCTTGAGCTTCTTAGAGAAGAGGAATAGGAGAAAACTAAAACCCTAACTCCTATGGACGGACCGAGAGGTTTAAGAATAAACTTAGGGAGGAAGACAGCCGGATCAGCCCTTCCCAAGAGTAAAAATTGCCTACCCAGCTCAGCAAACCGCCGGCCGAAAGCTCCATCACCACCGCCCCATTTCTTCCTTCTACTGGAAGCCAACCAGCCAGCTGCTCGGGAAAAAGAGGAAGGAAGCTAGCTGGCATCTTATATGAACCCTCCACTAACCACTAAAACTGAATAGAATAAAAGCCTAGCCTAAGCACTAACTACGTAAAATAAAAGCTAAGCCTACTGAATGGACTCGGCCCATTAAAGCTTCTCTACCTAACCTGAGCCCCTCTAGAAACAAATATATATATATATATATATATATATATAAACTTATATATATACCGATATATACATATATATATATATATATATATATATATATATCCAGAAAAATTATATAAACACATTCATATACATATATATAAGCAAACCTATATATATATAAGCTGAAAAAGAAAAGGCCTAACTGCACCCCATCATTATAAGCAAAAATATATATATATATGTATATGTATATATATATATGTATATATATGTACATATATATATACATATATATATATATATATATAGATATATATACATATACATATATATATGTACATATATATACATATATACATGTACATATATATATATATAATAAATGGCTAACATTTTAGCCTAAAACAAAGCACAAGCCTTACCAGGCTCGGCCACACAAGGCTACACACAACAAAGGCAACAGTCTGGCTACACACTACCGGCTAACAAACCGAACGTCGAAACGACGCAAAAAAAAAACGGTCACGGATTTCGACGAAACTCGCACCGTAGCAAAGCACCCAAGCTACAAAAACCACGGCGAAGTCAAAAACAACATCCGATGATCGAACACTCGGGCTTACACCACCCAAGCCAAAGCACAAGCATTCCCTAAGAGGCTCAGCCGAGTCATCACAACTGACACAGACTAGCTGGGGAATCTAGCAAACAGGTTACACAAGGAACCTAAAGAGCTAAGACTACGCTCTAACAACGGCAAAAGGCTGGAAACGTGTCAACGTAATGCCAAATGATAAACAACCAAAACACCGAAAAATTGTGGGCGTTACAGCAACTCCCCCTAAAAGAAAGTTTCGCCTCGAAACTTTAAACCTAAAAATTTAATAAAGAAAAAGAAATAGCTAAGCCAAAGCTATAAAAAGCACCAAAAACATACCAGGCATGAGATCAGGGAAAGAGATGAGGATAGGCCTTCCTCATCGCTGACTCTAGCTCCCAATTCGCGCTTTCTACTCCCTGGTTCTTCCAAAATATCTTAACCATAGGAATGGTTTTTCTCCGCAACACGTGATCCTGAGCATCCAAGACGCAGATAGGCACCTCCACAAAAGAAAGGTTCGGCTCCAACTGGGGCACAGAATCCAAAACCTTCCTGTCACTCTACGCACACTTCCGCAACGGACTGACGTAAAAGATATCATGCACGCCAGGAAAATTTGCAGGCAAATCTAACCTGTAAGATGATACTCTAATCCGCTCAGTAATCAAAAATGGCCCTACGTATCTCGGATCCAATTTCCTGTTCATACCAAACCTCTTAATCCTTCTAATCGGGGAAACCTTTAAGAACACCTGGTCCCCCATAGCAAATTCCAAATCTGATCTACGCCGGTTGGCATTCTTTTCATATATCTCTTGGGCTATTCGAAGCTTTTCCCGAATAAGCTTCACCGAAATCTCCATCTCCTCAAGTGCTTCTGGACCCATCAAGGGTCTCTCGCCAAACTTAGCCCAAAACAAAGGAGTCCTGTAGTGCCTCTCATATAAAGCCTCAAAATGAGCCATTTGCAAGCTTTCTTGATAGCTGTTGTTATACGCAAACTCCATAAGCCGCAAACACTCGTCCCACGCCCCACCGTGGTCCAGAATATAGCATCGGATCATATTTTCCACAATCTGATTTACCCGCTCCATCTGACCGTTTGTCTGCAGGTGATAAGCAGTGGAATACCTCAAATCTTTCCCCAACCCCTCTTGGAGACTCTTCCAAAAACGAGACGTGAAACTGGAGTCTAAATCTGATATGATGCTCACGGGTACACCATGCAGTCTGATGACCTCCTCCAAATACAGATCTGCTATCTTCCTCATCGGGTAGTCGATCTTGAATGGCACGAAGTGAGCACACTTTGTCAGTCTGTCCACGATCACCCATACTGAATCATGCCCCCAAGGAGATCTTGGCAAGCCTGTAATGAAATCCATCGAGATGCTTTCCCACATCTAAGTCGGAATCTCCAAGGGAGTCAGCTTGCCACCTGGTCTTCCATGATCAACCTTCACTCGCTTGCATGTGTGGCACTAAGAAACAAATCTGGCTATGTCTCCCTTCATCCCATACCACCATGCAATCTGCTTCAAATCGTGGTACATCTTAGTTGATCCTGGGTGGAAGGCAATGCTAGATCCATGGGCTTCCCTGCACACCATAACCCTGATGTCTCCAACCGCGGGAATGCAAAACCTGCCACGGTACTTCAAAGTACTTGTATCATCTATAGAAAAATCTGGCAGTTCACCTCTCTCAGCTCGAAGATACAAATGCAGAAGGTCAGGATCATCCTTCTGATGCAATCTCGTGAGCGCGATCCATGAAGGTTCTGCCAATGCCAGGCTGCTCTGTACATCACAGCTACACACAGAAATGCCCATCAACAGAAAATCCTCTACTAACAACTCGGCTATGAGACCAAAAATCTTCCATAATTTCCGACTCAGGGCGTCGGCCATCACATTGGCCTTGCCCGGATGATACTGAATCTCAACCTCATAGTCGGCCACATACTCTAGCAATCGCCGCTGGCGCAGATTCAACTCCTTCTACGTGAATACATACTTCAAGCTCCTATGATCAGTAAAAATCCTACACTGCACACCATATAGAAAATTCCTCCACAACTTCAGAGCATAGATCACGACAGCAAACTTCAGGTCATGCGTAGGGTAATTCCTCTCATGAGTCTTTAGTTGTCTCGACCCATACGCAATCACCTTCCCATCTTGCATCAGTATGCATCCCATCCCGATATGCGATGCATCCACATATACATCATACTCAGCACCTTCAGTAGGCAAGGAAAAAACAGGAGCTGAACATAGCCTTCTCTTTAGCTCCTAAAAAGCCCCTTCACATTTGTCATCCCATACGAAGGCTACATTCTTGAGCATCAACTTGGTCAACGACGCAGATAGGGTGGAGAATCCATCCACAAATCTTCTATAATAGCCCGCCAAGCCTAAGAAGCTTCTGATCTCTCGAGGAGTAACAGGTCTCGCCCATTCCATAACCGCAACGATCTTTTCTGGGTCCACTGAGATGCCCTCCTTGCTTACCACATGGCCGAGGAAAGTTACCTGAGGCAGCCAAAATTCACATTTGCACAGCTTGGCGTAAAGCTTATGGTCTCTCAGAGTCTCCAATACCAGATGCAAATGTCGATCATGCTCTTCTGCATTCCGGGAGTACACCAAAACGTCATCAATAAAGACAATTACAAACTTGTCTAGGCAATCCTTGAGCATGCGATTCATCAAATCCATGAAAGCTGAAGGCGCAATAGTCAAACCAAATGACATGACTAAGAACTCAAAATGCCCAAGACGAGAACAGAATGCCATCTGCGGAACATCTGACTCCCGAATCCTCAACTGGTGATATCCCGAGCGAAGGTCTATCTTTTAAAACACAGCACTACCACGCAGCTAGTAAAACAAATTATCAATCCGAGGTAGAGGGTACCTGTTCTTAATTGTAACCATGTTCAGCTCTCTATAGTCGATGAATAGCCTCATCGACCCGTCTTTCTTCTTTACGAATAGCACAGGCGCACCCAAGGGTGACGAACTCATCCTGATAAAACCCTTTGCCCACATCTCATCTAGCTGGATCCGCAACTCCTCCAGCTCGCACGGGGCCATACAGTACGGTGCCTAGCAATAGGAAGCGTACCCGGCTCCAAATCTATAGCAAACTCGACATCTCTATCGGGTGGAAGACCGGGAAGATCGTCAGGAAAAACATCAGAGAACTCACAAACAATAGGAATCTCCTCCAACCACGGCACACTAACATCTGTTCATACCAGAGAGACCAAACAGGCAAAACAGCCAGAATCAAGCAACTTGCGAGCACGTACCGTAGAAATAACTGGAGACTCCTAGAGGGGATTGTCATAAATGCTCCCGGGCTGACCGTTGTCCTTCCTGAAATCCAAGTGCTTACCCTTGCACTGGATAACCGCATCATATCTGGACAACCAGTCCATGCCTAGGATAATATTGAAGTCCTTCAGGTCAATCACCATCAGATCCGCCTTTGCTAGAAAGTCCCCCAACAAGACTAGACAGCCCTGAATACCCAAATATTAAATCACAGAGCCACCAGAAGGGAGCTTAACGTAGAAAGCTCCACCAAAACGATCTGGCCCCAAGCGGAATCGCTCCACGAAAGCCCTAGCAACAAAAGAGTGGGTAGCACCGTAATCGAAAAGAACGCGCGCTCAGCGGTTCTTTACCTTATATATCCCTGAAATAACCTGGGTCGAGGTCAATGCTTCCTCCGAAGAGATAACATTCAGCTTCCCCTTGCCTTTATCCACGCGCGTGGGTGGAGGCAACGCCTGCAATGGAACTGCTTGGAGAACGGGCTGCGCCTGATGGCACCTCATCTTGAGATGGCCCTTTTGCCCACACTAAAAGCAAACTTTATCTTTCAACCAGCAACGGGCTGCATCATGCCCCTTCTTTCCGCACAAAGTACTCAGCACATCCCCTCTGATAGCACCCTGAATAGCATGTACTTGCTCTTTCTTCTACGCTGCCAATCTCTTGAAGCACTTTTCCAAAGGATGGCCCGGACGGCCACAGAAGCTAAAAGTCCCCTTGGTCTTCTTCCTTGAAACTACATCAGGTTCCTGGGGGCCTTTCCCTCCAACAGACTTTCGCTTGTCTTGCCTCGCCTGCTGGCCTCTATTCTTAGCATTCTCAATGGCCTCAACCTTCAAGGCCGCTTCAACCACACCGGCATAACCGACTGCTCCGTAGGCATTTACTAACTGCTGAACGCCGCTTCTTAGCCCACCTAGAAACCGCTTAACCCGGTCTACTTCAACACACACAAGTCCAGGAGCAAACCAACTCAGCTTGCGAAATTCAACCTCATACGCACTGACTGTGAGTTTCCTTTGCTTCAAATGCAGGAAGTCGTTCATCAACCGGTCCCGCTCGACCGAGGGCAGAAATTTACTTAACAACATCACCTTAAACGACTCCCAAGTGCATCCTACCACCAAGCTTTCTTTCTCCCTTAGCCACCAACTTTTCGCCAATCCCTTGAGCTGGTAGGCAGCAAGCATTACCTTCTGATCATCCATAATCCCAGAATAGGAGAATATCTCCTCTATGGAAATCAGCCAGTCATACAAAATCATGATATCTGCTTGCCCGTCATAAGTAGGGGGGCTAAGCCGCTGAAACTGAGATATGAAGGCCATATCTGGGGGCACCATGACCGGAGGCACAAGAGGAGTAGGAGGGGGAGGAATAGATACACCCCCAACGGGGTCCTGAACTCTCTGAGCCTGCCCTGCCACTACTGCAACCAAGGACTGAATTTGGGTCTGTATATCCATCAATTGCCTTGACAGGGCATCATTGCTCTGACGTAGGCTTTCAATTATCGCCTCGCTCTAGGATCCCAAAGACTTACCCTAAGATTGGGGAGTCAATTGCGTCGCAAGACGCTTCGCCATCCTATAATCGCACCCGCTCTAAATAAAACCCAGCCCAACAGCTAGAACAAAACTACCCGGTACAGACAAGCATACTTAAATATGAATTTCAACTGCAAAACTTGCTCTGGGATTTGTTTTATAATGATGATGTTATGCTTAACCTGAGATGGTTCACCACCATCATACTAACTCATGTGCCTAAACCATGAATGCATGTTGTTATATTCGTTTTGACTAAAAACCATGTGTGTACATATGCCATCATGCAAATCTTCAGCTTGACACGTTGTGCTTATACAATGTTATGTTATGCATGATGTGCAATGCATTCTAAAAAGGCCTTAATGCATTCCATGGGCGGCGTACACATGAAAATGTTATGCATCCCATACTACATAACATTCCCATACAATGAAAAAAAAATGTGTTAGCCGCATTAATGTGGTGAAGTTATGCATCCCATACTACATAACCCTCACATATTGCCTCCTATGGTGGATCCATATACAAACACATATTATGCATTATGCATCACATACTACATAATATGCCCCGTATACTTCTTTATGCTTATGAGTGCAGTGTTCCTGCTTTGGACAAGACGTGCTGATGACATATCGGTGTGTGTATGCTTATGAAGCTAAACTTCTAATGCAATCAAAAGGAATGGTTGCCCGACTAACTTGTCAAGAAACCTACCTCTGATACCAACTGTCACAACCCACATTTTCCCCGAGGTTAAGAAGTATCAGAGTATGGGAAAACACGCGT